>JALAZF010000036.1:14337500-16790000 GCA_022829125.1 Lathyrus tuberosus | reverse complement strand
GAGAAGTTTGTACACCTCTACAACTCAGACGAATGGGTTCCCCAGCAACTCTGACATCAAAACTTTTTCCGTCAAATGGCATCTCCCCAGGAAAATTCAACGAGAAGTTTGAGGAAAACCGCTACGAGTAGCGTCCCTTGTCAAGACAGTTTATTGACAAAAGAAACTGAGACCAGTTCCTAGGTAGGAAACCAGGATCGAGGGGAAGTTTATTTCAGAAACTGAGACTAGTTCCTAGGTAGGAAACCAGGATCGATGGGAAGTTTATTTCAGAAACTAAGACCAGTTCCTTGGTAGGAAACCAGGATCGAGGGGAAGTTTATTTCAGAAACTTAGACCAGTTCCTTGGTAGGAAACCAGGATCGAGGGGAAGTTTATATCAGAAACAGAGACCAGTTCCTTGGTAGGAAACCAGGATCGAGGGGAAGTTTATTTCAAAAACTGAGACCAGTTCCTTGGCTGAAGACCAGGATCGAGGGGAAGTTTACCTTTTCTAAGTATCAGCTTAGCAAAAAAAGATGGATGCGCAAACCTCCATTCATAACCACCATCAAAATTTCGGGTATTCTGATATTTAATCCTGTTGCATCCCGAATGCCCGAATACCTTCGCCATTCACACTTTCGGGTCCAAGAAAATTAAATAGGGGCATCTGTCATACCCCAAATTTTGACCACTAAGATTCCCCATCATTGTGCAAATCATCATCACAATATGGGTGTATCATCAGGCCTCATCAGTCTCCCCAAAGATGGGTGAGCATTCACTACAATCAGACTTAGGGTTTTAAGCCCTCTCAGAGCTCTTAGACAAAGGATCAATCAAGGAATGACATGATCTTCAACTTTTCTAAACCTCTCAAACATCCACAATGGATCAAGGGGACTCCTACAGCAAGAATCAAGCATAAGGTTGCAGCATTCTGGGTGGATCAAGCCTCAAGATCGCCAGTGTCACCAAATTAAGGTTTGGTCGACCAGGGCCTCCAGATGGAAATTTTCCTCTGGGCATGAGCCAATGCTTCAAAGCATAACCCAAAATACTCCATGAAACCTCATGGACCCAATCATCAAGTCAATTTAACCTCAGGGGATGCATTCATAAAAAATCAGGAATTAGGGTTTCTTGACCTAATTCACCCCTAAGTTGACTTTTGGGACATAACATGGGCCAAGACCTCAAGACATGATTTGAGAGTCTATAATACACCACATTGATCCATTTGCAACAATGGATTGATCCAAAAAGCTTGATCCCCAAGTTTCATTTTCATCTGAACCACAGTTAGGGTTTCGTGGAAAAAGTCAACTGTGCCTTTGACTTTTGACCCAGACATGCTCCCAAACCCTAGTACATGATTCAATACACCCTATAACACCTATGAAGTCAATCCATCAAGTTTGATTTAGGTCAAGGACTTGATTTCATAAAGGATCGCACAGTTTGGTGTTCATTTGACAAAAAGTCAACTGTGCACAAAAGTCAACTTTGACTTTTTGAGATTTTTCACAATTATGGTTCTTTGACCCTAAAATGATGTTAATGTGTGATTGGAATCATCATTCATCAATAAAAATCAAGAAAAGTGGGATAACTTGTAAAAGGGGTAACCATAAAAAACTTAGAATTTTTTCTAAGTTATGGAACAAAGTGGCTAGGGTACCAACTTCCAAGGATCATAACTTGAGATCCAGGCAACCATTTGGGCTGATCCAAAGATGGATTTGTAGCTCTCATGGCATACTTTAAAAGTGTCAACTACACCTCATTCCAATTCCTCATGGATTTCAAGTTATGGAATGGCCAAAATCACAAAAAGTGAAAATGTCACTTTTTTCCAACACTTAGTGAAATTTGCACTAAGTCAGAATCTGCCTTCACTTTTTTCCAAATGTAGGGGAATTTGTCACTTGGATCCAAAAGGTATCAAAACAAACTTTGATCACACATATGTTACATCATATTAGAGCTTTCCAAAATGGTCAAGAACCCCATGAAATTCAACTTGAGCCATGAGATATGACCATGCCAATGTGCCTTGTTGCAAACTGTCATGGCAAGGCAGATTTGTGCATTTTGCTTGATTTGCCAAATTTTTGCAAATGAAAAACATGTTTATCCATCTGAACACCTCAGGGGGAGACCAAGGAGGGACAGACACTGATCAATCAGCCTCCCGAGTCCTTGGAACCAAAAGTAGCATGCCAAACCTAAAAATCCCTAAAAGAGGGACAAGACTCCAATTTTGGTTTGGAGCATTTAATGGATGCACCAAGGTGGCATGGACTGAGCTCTTTCCAACTGAATTCAGTCAAGACATATCCAAGAACTAGGGAACCAGCAGCCTGTGCTCTAACCTCTAGTCAATGACTAGAGGAGACTTGAGATTCCAAAGTGCAACCATTGGCCAAACCTCTGCAGCAGTTGCCATTCACTATTGGTTACAAAACAAACTTGCTCTACTATAAATAGAGCTCATTTGTGCTCAGTTTCAGTACACCAAAGCCATCAAACAGATGCTTTCCTCAAAATCTCCTTCTCACTTCCAAATTTGCCTTCCAAAGCAAGTCACTATCGGGTTTTGAGTTTGAGAGCAATTCCAACCAAACCAATCACACACACACCTCATAAACATCATATAGAAGTGATCCAAACACTTAAACAACATCTGGAACACTGATTTCTCAGAATCACCAGCCAACTGCTCAAGGTTTTAACCAAGTTGCAGTTGGGGTACCATATTCAGTTCCAGCTTGTTTCAAACCCTTCCAAGCACTCAGCCACATCACTTGGCACCTAGGGAAGCTATCCACATCATTAGAACCTAGCTGTAACACCTCCAACACCAAACACGATCACCAGCTGCAAGAGGTAAGCATGAGCTCTTCTAACTCTATGATCCATGCATTTTTTGCTGCACAATAATTTGGCCATATGTTCATAATCATGCATAGAGTGTTTTCCCTCAATCAATTGCTTTGTTTGAATCGTGTATGAAATTTCTGAGCCTTCATGCAAGTTTTAGGGTTCTTGAGGTTTCTCTTTGATTTCTTATTCCATACTTAAAATAAATGAAATTAAAGACCATAGACATGATCGTGAGGTGAAAACGAGCAGATTGATATGTGGTTTGTGTGATTTCATCAAGTATTCAGTGAGATTGATGAGAAAACAAAAATCTGGGAAAAACAGAGCACGCGGGCAAGGCCAAGATGTTCTTGGCGCCCTTTTTCAAATATTTGAATATTTGAATTTTGTGATTTTTATTTAATTGATTCAAAAATTAATTTCTCTCTGAGTTTTAATGATTTTGAGTTGATTCTTTTTTTAATAATTCACAAAAATGTTAAAATATTTTATTTTACCAAAAAATCCCAAAACTATTATTTATTTCATATATTTGATATTTTTGCAAAGAATTAATGTTTTATTTGTTTTTGACGTTTGAAATATTTTTTCTCCCTTCATTTTCCAAACTTAATTGATTTCCCATCATTTTGTGGATATAAACATGACTTTTCAAACATTAATCCAAAATCACAATTTGTTTTACACACATGTTTGACAATTTTGATCATTTTAATTGAATTTTTATTCAATTAAAATATATTTTGAAAACAAACTAGGGTTTTGATTAATTCAACCTTCATTAATCACTTTCAAAACACTTTGGGCCTCTAATAGAGTGTAAGACCCAACCCCTTTTTGAAAACCAAACTAATATGGGCCTCAGACATTGTATAAGTCCCTCGACGATTTTCAAAACGACGGTGCGATCACTATCCACCACTTGGGCCTATCCATGAATTGTAAGCCCCATCTTTTGTATAAAAACACTTTGGGCCTCTAATAGAGTATAAGACCCAACCCTTGTTGTACATAAAACCTTTTTGGGCCTCAGATATTGTATAAGTCCCAACAAGATAGAAAATCTCGGCGCGATCGCCATTTTCAAACAAAAATCATATGGGCCACTCCTTGAGTTGTAAGCCCCATCACTAGTAAAAAATAAATAAATCTTTAGGCCTCTTGATAGAGTGTAAGTCCCACCTCTTTGTAAATAAAACATTTTGGGCCTCAGTGCATTGTATAAGTCCCGATACAGTTTCAGAAATTTCGACGTGATCGTCATTTTTAAACTATTTTTTACTTGGGCATACCTTTGTGTTATTAGCCCCACACATATTTTCTTTAAAACACTTTGGGCCTCTATTAGAGTGTAAGACCCAATCCCCTTTTAACCAAAACCTTTTTGGGCCTCAGATATCGTATAAGTCCCTTTGTGTTAAAAGAAAAAACCTCGGCACGATCGCCAGTTCAAAACAAAACCCTGGGCCTCTCCTTGAGCTGTAAGCCCCAACAATCTTTTCAAAGCACTTTCTCCTTTGATTTTTAATATAATATTGTTATCAAAGTTTTCTTTGTTGAACAACTAATAAAACAGCATGGAAGCTCTACAACGGGTAAGTGTTTATCCGCTTTCATTTATCGCTTTCATATGTATATAACTGTATTGTGGGGCTGCTTCACTGTAAGTCTTCTTTCACATCCTTTTATATACTCGTCAGATATCCACTATGTAATACTAGTATAGATATTTAGAGGTTTCCCCGAAAACTACGTCTAGAACTAGGTAAAGCCTGTTGGTCACTCTTAAATACAATCAAGACTAGATCCCCCAAAGGATTACCAGACACAGTCTTCCCTCCTCTTGGGGTTAAACAATATGGAAACGTGAAAGGCAGCATTCTCGGTGAACCCTTTCTCAGACTGTCACTCTTAGAAATTGTCAAAGAAACTCTACTCCCCAGAGTTGACCTATTCTCCGTGAATAGCATCTCTTGAGTTTCTTCCAAATCCTTGAACTTTCCTGGCTTGATCTATTCTCTGTGAATAGCATGTCTCGAACTTCTCTTGGTTTGGGGACCCACAGGCTTCCTAAAAGCATCCCCGCCTCCTCTTGGGCGTTGTACAAGGACCCTTCGGCTTCTTAAAAGCTCTTATGCCTTCTCTTGGGCTTCGTACAAGGACCTTCACGACCTCCTAAAGGTATAGGACAGAACTTAGTCATCCTTCATTAGAACTGTCATTCTAAAAGGAGTCAAAACCTTCAGACCAATTTTAGGGTTGATACTCATCCCTTAAACGAGTCGACCTCCTCTTGGGCATCATACAAAAGATAAAACTCTACCAGTAGACTTAGACAGTCTAATACCCTTGAGTCTCAAAGACATTCTCAAGCACCTTTTAAACATAGGAGAAACCCCGAATTCTGGGTTAATCTCCAGCCAAGCTAAAACTTGTGGGTTCTAAAACCCCGTCCTTCTCCCAAAACTCCCCAACCCATGTCAGATAACACTATCTCAAACCAGAGCCTCAAGGTTTCTGATCTATCAATTCCTTTTGCATTCCCTCGCAAGGATTGATTCCCATCTTGGACCTGCCTTGGGATCTCAATTATCCCCAGAAGTATCCTCTTAGGCTCTGTATAATGATCCTTCCTCAGCGAAGTCAGCCTCCTCTTGGGCTTTGTACAAATGATTCTCCCCTAGCGGAGCTAACCTTTTCAGACTCTCTTGGTGAGTATAAAAGACTCTCTTGTTGAGTCAAACCTTTTTAGCCTCCGTCTAACGCTTCGTATAAGAGATAAAAGACTCTCTTGTTGAGTCAATCTCCTTTTAGCCTCTATCTCGGGCTTCGTACGAGACAGAAAATCACTCTCTTGTTGAGTATAAAAGACTCTCTTGTTGAGTCACTTCCCTTTTAGCCTCTATCTCGGGCTTCGTACGAGACACTAAAACACTCTCTTGTTGAGTCAATCTCCTTTTTATCCTCTATCTCGGGCTTCGTACGGGACAACAAAACACTCTCTTGTTGAGTATAAAAGACTCTCTTGTTGAGTCAATCACCTGTCAAAAGGACTCTCTTGTTGAGTCAAACCCTTTTAGCCTCCATCTCGGGCTTCGTACGAGACATTAAATCACTCTCTTGTTGAGTATAAAGGACTCTCTTGTTGAGTCAAACCTTTTAGCCTCCGTCTTGGGTTCGTACGAGACACATAAAAAGCACTCTCTTGTTGAGTCAGTCACTTGTTAGTACTCTCTTGTTGAGTCAACCCTTTTAGCCTCTATCTCGGGCTTCGTACGAGACAACAAATAAAACACACCCTCTCATTGGGTCAATCACCTCCTCTTAGGCTTTGTATAAGGAAAACCCAGTTGAGTCAATCAACCTTTTAGCATCAAATCTGTGCCTTGCGCACAACATACAAACATCAACAACTCCTCTTTAGAGATGACAAATTCTCTCTAAACCCTTTAGCTTCACGTCTTGGGCTTTGAACAAGACACCAAAACAACCTTTTTCCTTCCATAGAATAGGAGGAACTACGATCGCTCTGATTTCCCTGTTTCGTTAAACGGGAATACGTAGGCATAAGATTGCAAAAATCTTAGCGAGCATACCAATCAAAAACCCAAAATCCAGTATCTCCATCAAATCAACCCAAAAGCATCAAACCTAAACACATTACCAAAAACCTCACGAATAGTCCAAACACTGTGTTTTTTTAACAAAATAACCTAAGAGAGACCCACAATCTTAATAGCATCTGTAAACCAACAGTCATCTGTTTAAACTCAGTATGCGAGCAGGGTTAATTGGAGGCATCTATTTCCCTTCCTTAATCAGCTTCAATAGGATAAAAAATGAATCGAACTGTAGTACCCCAAAGCGATAGTGCTTCGCAACCATGCAAAAATTCGCGCTACACAAAGCCCAAGATTGAGGCTAAAAAGAGATTGACTCGACTGAGGATATTATTTCTCAAAGGTTAAAATTAGGCTGAGAAGAATTGACTCCGTTGGGGAACATATTTGTTTTGTATAAAGCCCAAGATTGAGGATAAAAGGGGTTTGACTCAACAAGAGAGTGTTTTTATCTGTCTCGTACGAAGCCCGAGATTGAGGCTAAAAAAAGTTGACTCAACAAGAGAGTGCAAAGAGGTGACAGACTCAACAAGAGAGTCTATGAGAATGGTTGGCTCAACAAGAGAGTCTGGGAAGTAATTGATTGGCTCAACAAGAGAGTCTAAAAAGTGGTTGACTCAACAAGAGAGTCTGAAAAGGTGATTGACTCAACAAGAGAGTTTGAAAAGGTTAGCTCTGCTGGGGAGAATCATTGTACAAAGCCCAAGAGGAGGCTGACTTTCCTGAGGAAAGGATCATTATACAAAGCCTAAGAGGAGGCTATCTTCTGCTGGGAATTGTTGAGATCCCGAGGCAGGTCCAAGTGGGGAATTAACTCTTGTAGGGGAATCCAGAAGAGCTGATAGATCAGACACCTTGAGGTTCTGATTTGGGATAGTGTTATATGATGATAAACTGACCCTAGCTTGGGGATTTTAGGAGAGAGACTGGATTTTAGAACCCATAAGTTTTAACTCTTGCTGGAGATTAATCCAGAATCCTGGGTTCTTCCTATATTTGTAGAGAACTTGATAATGTCTTTGAGACTCAAGGAGATTTAGAGTGTCCAAGTTTATTAGTGTGGTTTATCTTTGTACAATGCCCAAGAGGAGGCGGGGATGCCTTTAGGAAGCCTGTGGGTCCCCAAATCAAGAGAAGTTCAAGAAATGCAATTCAACTAGAAGAGATCATTCTAGGAAAGTTTGAGTATTTGGAAGAAACTCAAGAGATGCTATTCACGGAGAATAGATCAACTCAGGGGAGTAGAATTTCTTTGACAATTTCTAAGGGTGAAAGTCTGAGAAAAGGTTCATCGAGAATACTGCCTTTCTCTTTGTTCCATATTGATTAACCCCAAGAGAAGGGAAGACTGTATCTGGAAATCCTATGGGGATCTAGTTTTGTTTGTATTTAAGAGTGACCAACATGGCTTTACCTAGTTCTAGACCTAGTTGCCAGGGAAAAATCTAAATAACTATACTAGTATATATATAGTTGATATATGACAAGTATGTAAAGGAGTATGAAAGAAGACTAACCATGCGCAGCTTCCCACAATACAGTTATATATATATTGGACATGTATTTAAAAGAATTAAAGAAGACTAACCATGCACAGCTTCCCACAATACATTTATATATATTAAAGCGAGTAAATGAAAGCAGATAAAAACTTACAGGTGAGCAAGCTTCCATGGTGTTTTGTTAGTTGTTCAAACAAATTAAAGAAAGTTTTGATAACAACTGTATATTTGAATCTAAATCAAAAGGGAAATTGTTTTGAAAAGATTGTTGGGGCTTATACTCAAAGAGAGGCCCAAGGTTTAATAGTGATCGCACCGTTGTTTTGAATATCGTATCGGGACTTATACAACGACTGAGGCCGAAAAAGGTTTTCTATACAAAGGTATGGGTCTTACAACTCAAGGAAAGGCCCATAGATTATTTTGGAAAAGAAATATGGGACTTACAACACGAGGGTGGGCCCAGATGGTTTGTTTGAAAACGGCGATCGCGCCGAGGTTTTTGAAAAGGCGACTATTGCGTTAAAGGGGATTGGGTCTTACATTCTATTAGAGGCCCAAAATGTTATTTTTGTACAGGAGATGGGGCTTACAACTCAGGGAGAGGCCCAGATGATTTTGAAAAGGCGACGATTGCGCCGTTGTTTTGAAAATATACAGAGGGACTTATACAATATGTGAGGCCCAACACTATTTATGTACAAAGGATTGGGTCTTACACTCTATTAGAGGCCCATGAGTGTTTGAAAAAGATTGATGAGGGTTGAATTAATCAAAACCCTAATTTTGTTTAAAATGCAATTAATTTTGTTTAAAAATTAATAAAAATTATTGAAAACATGTGAAAAATGAGTGGTGATCTTGGATCAATGCTTCAAAAATCATGTTTTTATCCACAAAATGATTGAAAATCAATTAAGTTTGGAAAATCAAGAAAAAAATATTTTAAATGTTAAAAACAAATAAAAATTAATTCTTTTGCAAAAATATCTAGTATATGAAATAAATAATATTTTTGGGAAATTTTGGTAAAATAAAATATTTTAACATTTTTGTGAATTATTAAAAAAAGAATCAACTCAAAATCATTAAAATTCAGAGAGAAATTAATATTTGAATCAATTAAATAAAATCACAAAAATTCAAAAATTCAAATATTTGAAAAAGGGCAAGTGTTGTAGGCCTTTGGTGTACTTAAACTGATGAGAAATGAGGTCTATTTATAGTGTGTCAAGTTTGTTTTGCAAGGAATAGGGAATGGCAACTGCAGTAGGCCTTTGGCCAATGTGGATCAAATGGAATCTCAAGTCTCCTCTAGCCATTGACTTGAGATTAGAGTACAGGCCTATAGTTCTTTGATTCAAGGATAAGGCTTGACTGAAGTGTTCATTCTTGCTCTGATACATGCCACCTCTAAGCATCCATTGAATGCCTCAAAACAAAATTGGAGTCCTGAGGCATCTTTGGCTTTTTAGGTTTGGCATGCTACTTGTAGTTCCAAAGACTTGGGAGGCTTATGAATCAATGTTTGTCCCTCCTTGGTCTCCACTTGAGGTGTGCAGATGGATAAAATTATTTGTCATTTGCACAAATTGATCAAATCGAGCCATAATGAACAAATCTGCCTTATCATGACAGTTGCAGCAAGGCATGTTGCAGTTGTCATAGTTCTTAGCTCAGATGGAATTTGATGGAGTTCTTGGCCATTTTGGAAAGCTCGCATATGATACAACATATGTGTGATCATAGTTTGTCTTGACACTTTTTGGATCCAAGTGAAAAATGCCCCTACATTTTGAAAAAAGTGAAACAGATTCTGACTTAGTGAAAATTTCACTAAGTGTTGGAAAAAGTGGCATTTTCATGTTTTTGTCACTTTGGTCACTCCATAACTAAAAATCCATGAGGAATTGGAATGAGGTGTAGTTGACACTTTTAAAGTATGCCATGAGAGCTACAAATCCATCTTTGGACCATCCAAAATGGTTGCTTGGATCTCAAGTTATGATCCTTGGAAGTTGGTACCCTAGCCACTTTGTTTCATAACTTAGAAAAATTCTAAGTTTTTATGGTTACCCCTTTTTCAAGTTATCCCACTTTCTTTGATTTTTCTTAATGAATGATGATCCAAATCACACATTAACATCATTTTAGGGTTAAGGAACCATAATTGTGAAAAATCTCAAAAAGTCAAACTTTGACTTTTGTGCACAGTTGACTTTTTATCAGATGAATTCTAAACTGTGTGATCCTATATGAAATCAAGTCCTTGACCTAAATCAAACTTAATAGATGGATTCCATATGTGATATAGGGTGTATTGAATCATGTCCCAAGGTTTTGGAGCATGTCTCAGTCAAAAGTCAAAGGTACAGTTGACTTTTTCTTCATAACCCTAGTTGTGGTCCAGATGAAATTGAAACTTGTGGATCAAGCTTCTTGGATCAATCAATTGTTGTAAATGAATCAATGTAGTGTATTGGAGACCCTCAAATCATGTCTTGAGGTCTTGGCTCATGTTTTGTCCCAAAAGTCAACTTAGGGGTGAATTAGGTCAAGAAACCCTAATTCCTGATTTTTGGTAAATGCATCCCTTGAGGCTAAATTGACTTGATGATTGGATTCATGAGGTCCCATGGAGTATTTTGGGTTATGCTTTGAAGCATTGGCTCATGCTCAGAGGAAAATTTCCACCTGGAGGCCCTAGTCGACCAAAATCCTAATTTGGTGACACTGTCGATCTTGAGGCTTAATCCACTTAGAAAGTTGCAACCTTGTGCCTAATCCTTGATGTGGTAGTCCTCTTGATTCTTTAAGGAGGTTGGAGAGGTTAGACAAGTTGAAGACCATGTCAATTCTTGATTGATCCTTTGTCTAAGGCTCAGAAAGGGCTTGAAACCCTAATTCCTGTTTGTGGTGAATGCTCACCCATCTTTGGGGAGACTGATGAGGCATAATGATACATCCATATTGTGGTGATGATTTTCACAATGATGGGAAATCTTGGTGGTCAAAATTTGGGGTATGACAAGTATCAAGGAATATCTATTGAATCCACCTATTTTGTCTCCTCTAGTGGAGGGAAGACCACTGATAATTTACCTAACAGTCTTGGAAGACTCTATGGGTTGTGTACTTGGCCAACAAGACGAAACCAAAAGAAAGGAGTTTGGCATTTACTACTTAAGCAAGAAATTCACCGATTGTGAAACTCGGTACACTGTGCTTGAGAAAACTTGTTGTGCCCTAGCTTGGGCAGCTAAACGTCTTCGCCAGTACATGATTTGTCACACTACTTGGTTAATCTCCAAAATGGATCCGATCAAGTACGTCTTTGAAAAACCTACTCTCACAGGAAGGATTGCCCGTTGGCAGATGTTGTTATCAGAATATGACATAGAGTACCATGCTCAAAAAGCCGTCAAAGGAAGTATTTTATCCGATCATTTGGCTCATCAACCGATTGACGATCAGGAATCATTCAGGTTTGACTTCCCAGACGAAGATGTCATGTACTTGAAAATGAAAGATTGCGATGAACCGCTACCCAGTGAAGGGCCAGAAATAGGTTCCCAATGGGGACTAATCTTTGACAGAGCTGTAAACAATTATAGAAACGGAATTGGGGCAATCATCGTAACACCTCAGGGTTCCCATATTCCTTTCACTTCCCGACTGACTTTCAAATGCACAAACAACGAGGCCGAATACGAAGCTTGTATCATGGGTCTCGAAGAAGCGATTGACTTAAGGATTAAGAATTTGGATGTGTATGGAGACTCGGCCCTGGTTATCAATCAGATCAAAGGAGATTGGAACACATACCAATCAGGATTGATTCCTTACAAAGATTACGCGAGAAGGTTGTTACTATTCTTCAATAGGATCGAGTTTCATCACATTCCTCGTGAAGAAAATCACATGGCTGACGCACTAGCCACTCTCTCTTCCATGATTACTGTAGGCCAACAGAACGACGTACCTAAGATTGACATAATGCGCCTTGAAAGGCCCGCTTACATCTTCGCGATCGAAGTAGTCATGGACGATAAACCTTGGTATCACGATATCAAATACTTCCTTCAAAGACAGAGTACCCGCCTGGGGCATCAAGAAAAGACAGGAAAACCATCAGAAGATTGGCAGGCAACTTCTTCCTGGGTGGTGATACACTCTACAAGATAAACTTCGACTTGGTCTTGCTCCGATGCGTAGACAGACCAGAAGCAAACATGCTAATGAAAGAAATTCACGAAGGATCCTTTGGCACTCATTCCAACGGACACACAATGGCGAGAAAAATTCTGAGAGCAAGGTATTATTGGTTGACCATGGAATCCGATTGCCACAAGTACATGAGAAGATGTCACAAGTGTCAGATATACACAGACAAAATCCATGTACCGCCAACGCATCTCAAAGTTCTTTCTTCCCCATGGCCATTTTCTATATGGGGAATCGACATGATTAGAATGATCGAACCCAATGCTTCGAACAGACATCGGCTCATCCTGGAAACCATTGACTACTTCACCAAATGGGTCGAAGCAGCCTCATATGCCAATGTAACCCGACAAGTGGTAGTCCGTTTTATCAAAAACAATCTCATCTGCCGTTATGGTGTTCCGAGCCAAATCATTACTGATAATGGATCTAACTTGAACAACAAGATGATGAAAGAGTTGTGCGCTGAATTCAAGATTGAACACCATAACTCATCTCCCTACCGGCCTAAGATAAACGGTGCGGTAGAAACAGCTAACAAGAACATCAAGAAGATCGTTCAAAAGATGGTTGTAACCTACAAAGACTGGCACAAGATGCTACCCTTTGCTCTTCACGGTTATCGCACATCTGTCCGCACTTCAATATGGGCAACCCCTTTCTCTCTAATATATGGCATGGAGGCAGTGCTCCCCATAGAAATAGAGATCCCATCAATCTGGGTATTGATGGAAGCTAAGCTAACAGAAGCTGAATGGTGTCAAAGTCGACACGATGAACTGAACCTAATCGAAGAAAAGCGAATAACGGTTCTATACCATGGTCAGTTATATCAGCAAAGAATGAAGAAGGCGTTCGGCAAAAAGGTCCAACCCCGTGTCTTTCGAAAAAGAGACCTCGTGCTCAAGAAAATACAATCATTTCTCACTGATTCCCGGGGCAAATGGACTCTGAACTATGACGGCCCCTATGTGGTCAAGAAAGCCTTCTCAGGCGGTGCCTTGAGACTTGCAACCATGGATGTAGAGGAATTTACCTACCCAACAAACGTATCGGTGGATTGAAAACCCGAAAGGGCGGTCTAGGTAAAAATTAGAGACATAAGCAAAAATCATCCCGATGGATTGAAAACCTCAAAAGATAATCCAGGCAAAAGTTAGGGATTCATGGTAAGTAACTATGTCCGACAAGGTTAAATCCACAGCGGTAACACTATTCATCGGAAAAACTTCCAGTCAAGATCATCTTTGACAGAAGCTCGGGATGCCCAGAGTTCAAAGTTGGTAGAAGGATAATGGTCGTTATGTTTCAATGTAGCCCCTTTTCCCTTAAATTACCATTTTCTAAACTTTGTAAATACTCTATAGGATCACGCGCTTGACTGATTTCCATCCTATCAATAAAATTTGAGCCCTAGTGCTTTTGTTTACATTTCTCGTTTGTTTTAGCTTTACAGAATGACATTTTTAACATGATCAACGATTCTTGAAATAAAACAAAAATGAATTTAATTGTCAAAAATTGTTCTGCCTTTAAAATAAAGATGGAAATTCTTTTTGACTGATGAACATCGAAAAGAACATCAATCGCTTCTTCAAAGGTGATTGAACCTTGGAATTTAGAATCAAAGTACTCCTTCTAAACCAGTACGCCTGAATGAAGGATCAACTATTTCAGATGCGAATGTCCCATCTGATATCTCCGGGAGAGTTTATATCTCTTAAGACCGATTGAACAATTATTTCTCCCCCATAGGGACCACCTCTCCAAAGAAAGACGAGATTGCTATCTTGTACCGATGATACTTTTCATCCCCCGCAGTGGCCGAGTATCCAGTTGTGTTCACCCACTAGCCTGTATGTCGCGTCAATTTTGTCAGCATAAACATACATACATCATGCATGATCAATTCACATTAATAATCACATTGCATTACTATCACCCTGGTCAGTCTCATTTCCAAGTGATAAAGTCCTCTTGTCAATTGAGTTGCCAGTTCTTTCCTCATCCGGAAGTGTATCGTCTGAGCAATCTCTCCCCCAGTTTATTTCTGGATTGGAGCCGGTCCTCGACCCCTTTGATCACTTGAACCTATGAAAGACAAGAAGTCATTCGATAGACACCTCTAGAACATCGCTCTTCACCATTGAGGATGATATTTTCGCTTTCCCGGATTAAAGAAAATTTCTGGAGAAAGCCTCTTAACCAAAGACTCTCGCAAATACATTGGTTTTTCTCCCAAGAAAGTCGATGTTAATGAAGTCATCAACACCTCAAAATTGGATTGCATCACATGGCATTTCTTCGAAAAGATCTCGAAGAAAAGTATGATGTAATATCCCTAAGCAAAAAATAGCCTTTCAAGAAACTCGTTTTTTCCAGTAGAGTCAACAAATGGCGTCTCTAACAGAGAAGTTTGCACACCTCTACAGCTCAAACAAATGGGTTTCCCCAGCAAGTATGACATCAAAACTTTTTCCATCAAATGGAATCTCCCCAGTAAAACTCGGCGAGAAGTTTGATGAAGACTGCTACACATTGTGTCTCTTATCAAGAAAGAAACTCGACAGAAGAAACTGAGACCAGTTCCGTGGCTGAAAACCAGGATCGAGGGGAAGTTTATTTCAAAAAAGAAACTGAGACCAATTCCATGGCTAAAGACCAGGATCGAGGGGAAGTTTATTCGAAAGAAACTGAGACCAGTTCCTTGGCTGAAGACCAGGATCGAGGGGAAGTTTTTACCTTTTCTGAGTATCATTGCTTAGCAAAAGAAGATGGATGAGCAAACTGCCATTCATAACCACCGTCAAAATTTCGAGTATTCCGATATTTAATCCTCTTGCACCCTGAATGTCCGAATATCTCCGTTATTCACACCTTCGGGTCCAAAAAGATTAAATAGGAGCATCTGTCATACACCAAATTTTAACCACCAAGATTTTCCATCATTGTGCAAATCATCACCACAATACAGAAGTACCATTATACCTCATCAATCTTCTCAAGGA
This sequence comes from Lathyrus tuberosus, assembly GCA_022829125.1. Lineage (NCBI taxonomy): Eukaryota > Viridiplantae > Streptophyta > Magnoliopsida > Fabales > Fabaceae > Lathyrus > Lathyrus tuberosus. Next base: position 16,774,778 of record JALAZF010000036.1, on the reverse strand, counting down.
TTGTTGAGCACTCACCTTAACCAAGAATTAGGGTTTTGAGTCTCCCAGGACACTTAGACAAAGGATCAATCAAGGAATTACATGATCTTCAACTTGTCTAACCTCTCAAACACCCATAAGGGATCAAGAGGACTCCCACATCAAGAATCAAGCACAAAGTTACAACATTCCAAGTGGATCAAGCTTCAAGATCGCTAGTGTCACCAAATTAGGGTTTTGGTCGACCAAGGCCTCCAGAATAAAATTTTCCTCTGGACATGAGCCAATGCTTCAAAGCACAATCCAAGATACTCCCAGAGACCTTATGGACCCAATCATCAAGTCAATTTAGTCTCAGGGGAAGCATTCATCAAAAATCAGGAATTAGGGTTTCTTAACCTAATTCACCCCTAAGTTGACTTTTGGAGCAAAGTATGAGCCAAGACCTCAAGACATGATTTGAGGGCCTCAAATACACCACATTGATCCATTTTCAACAATGGATTGATCCAAGAAGCTTGATTCACAAGTTTCAATTTCATCTGGACCACAATTAGGGTTTTGAAGGAAATGTCAACTGTACCTTTGACTTTTGACTAAGACATGCTCCCAAACCTTGGGAAATGATTCAATACACCCTATAACACCTATGGAACCCATCCATTAGGTTTGAATTAGGTCAATGACTTGATTTCACAGAGGATCACACAGTTTGGATTTCATCTGATAAAAAGTCAACTGTGCACAAAATCAAGTTTGACTTTTTGGAATTTTTCATAAATATGGTTCCCCTAAGTAAAATAAAATGTTAATGTATGGTTTTGATCATCATTCATTAAGAAAAATCAAGAAAAGTGAGGTTTCTTGCAAAAGGGGCAACCTTGAGAAACCAAATTTTTTCTAAGTTATGGAACAAAAGTGATTTTATACCAACTATGCAAGGTCATAACTCCTAAACCACAAGGTTTTTTTCTCCTATTCAAAGCTCAAATGAAAGTTCATCTTACATACTTCAAAAGTGTCAACTACAAGAGATTCCAAATCCTCATGGATTTTGAGTTATGGATTGATCAAAATCACAAAAAACATGAAAATGACCACTTTTCCAACACTTAGTGAAATTTTAAAATCAGAATCTGTCTTGGTTTTTCACCAACTTTGAGGTCATTTTTCACTTTTATCCAAGCTGAACCAGGTCCATTTGTAAACATTCAAGTTGAATTATGTCATGAGAGCTTTCCAAATTGTCCAAGAACTCAATCAAACTCCATTTGAGCTAAGAGTTATGGATATCCCAAGTTGTCTTACCGCAACTATTTTCAAGACAGATTTTGGTGCAAACTTATACCCCACGATTCCTTAGACTGATTTTGAACACTTTGATCATTCAAATTCTGTCTAATTACAACACAAATGAATGAAAGATCTGATCCATAACACAAAATGCCAAGAACTAAGCCTTCCATGTGCAAGTTCATCATGAAAATGAATCTTGAAATTCAAATTTGGCATCAAGCATTAAAGTGATACATTGAGGTGGCATGAATGAGCCACAAACCAGTCTAAATGAGTTAAGACATATCCAAATATCAGAGGAACTAAACCTGCAAAGTTTGGCACAAATCAATGGCTAGAGGAGACCCTTGACCAAGGAACCAAAGCATTCAATGCAATCTGATCCAAGCTTCCATTCACTATTGATGCCAAAAAAAATTTGCTCTACTATAAATAGAGCTCATTTGTGATCAGTTTGAGTACACCAAAGCACCCAAACTGATGCTTTACTCAAAATCACACTTTCACTCCAAATTTGTCTTCCACTTCAAGTCACTATCGGGTTTTGAAATTGGAAGTGATTCTGTCCAAACCAATGATGCAAACACCTCACATATATCATATGTTAGTGATTCAAACACATAAACAACATCTGGAACATTAGAATCCAAAAGTAGTACCCCATTTGCACAAGCTTTTAGCAGATTTGCAGTTGAGGTGCCACATCAAGTTCCAGCTCATTTCAATCCACTCCAAGCATTCAAACACACTCCTTGGCACCTAAGGAAGTTGTCCAGATCATTGGAACAGATCTGTAACATCTCCATCATAAAACTCGATCACCAGCTGCAAGAGGTAAGCCTGACACCTTCAAACTGCATATTACATGCATCATAAATGAATTTTTGAGTTACCATCTTGTTTCTGCATGTATGTGGAGTAATAACCCTCAATCAATTGCCATGAATCAATCGTGTATGGAATTTCATTGTGTTCATGCTGAAACTAGGGTTCTTGAGGTTATCCTTTGATTTCTCACTCCATACTTAATATAAATGCAATTAATCTATATGGTTGTGATCCTTGTTCAAAAACGAACAAGATTGGTGTTTGAATCGTGCAAAACCATTGAGTAATTAGAGAGAAAAGTGAGAAAACGCAAATCTGGGGAAAACATGGCATGCGGGCAAGAACTCTTGTTCTTGGCGCCCTTTTTCAAATTTTCAAATATTTGAATTTTTGATATTTTATTTAATTGATTTCAAAAATAATTTCTCTCTCATTTTTTATCATTTTTTATTGGTTCTTTTTTTAAAAAGTCACAAAATTGTTAAATTATATTATTTTACAAAAAGATCCAATTTATCTTATTTATTTAATATAGTTATAATTTTTGTAATTTATTTCATTTTTATTTGTTTTTAAACATTTTAAAATGAAATTCTCACTTTGATCTTTTCATTCTAAATGAATTTCAAGTTTTCATGTGATTAAACATGACTTTTCAAAATATTTTTCAAAATATATAACTTGTTTTTGAATATATTTGGTATTTATATCATTTTTTATTTAATTTCTGTTGAAAATTATATCTTTAAGGGTTAATAGTCATTTACCCCCGGGCAATATTGGCGAGTTTTGATTTACCCCCCTTTAAAAAATTAATTTTGGATTACCCCCCTGAAATTTTGGGGTACCCCCCTAAGCGTGTAAAAACCAGGGGGGTAAATAAAAAAAAATATTTTACAGGGGGGTAATTTTTCTACCCGGGGGGCAAAAGACTTAGAATTTTAAAATTTCAGGGGGGTAATCCAAAATTATTTTTGTAAGGGGGGTAAATCAAAAGTCGCCTATATTGCAGAGGGGGTAAATGACTATTAACCCTATCTTTAAAATTCAAAATTAGGGCTTTCTCTTAATTTTAATTTTTCAAACATCTTTTCAAAACTTTGGGCCTCTTGGTATAGTTTAAGTCCCATCCCTTTGTAAATAAAAACCTTTTTGGGCCTCAGTCTTTGTATAAGTCCCGATACGTTAAAAAAATATCGGCGCGATTGCCGTTTTCAAACAATTTTCATCTGGGCCTCCATTTGGTTGTAAGTCCTATTTCTCTTCTTTTTCAAACACTTTGCGCCTCTAATAGAGTGTAAAACCCAACCCCCCTTGTACATAAAATAATTTGGGCCTCAGTCGTTATATAAGTCCAACTGTGTTTTCTAAAACCGCGGCGCGATCGTCGTCTTTTAAACAAAACTTTTTGAGCCTCTCCTTGAGTTGTAAGCCCCATCTTTTGTACAAAAATAAACTTTGGGCCTCTAATAGAGTGTAAGGCCCAAACTCTTTGTAAATACAATAATTTGGGCCTCAGTCATCGTATAAGTCCCGATACAATTTTCAGAATAATAGCACGATCGTTGTTTTTCATCTGGGCCTCTCCTTGAGTATAAGCCTTAATCTTCTTTTAAACAACTTTCCCTTTTGATTTAGATTCAAATTCATAGTTGTTATCAAAACTTTCTTCAAGTTTTTGAATAACTAACCGTACAGCTGTTACAATGGAAGCTTGCTCGCCTGTAAGTTTTTATCAGCTTTCTTTTACATACTTGTTTATAGATACTTATTTATAATGTTGGATGCTTGCTCACCTGTAAGTCCTTCTACACTCTTCAACATACTTGTCTATATATTTCATATGTATATACCTGTATATTATCTGCTTAGAGTTTTCCCCGACAATTAGGTCTAGGATTAGATCAAACCAGTGGCCACTCTTTCAGCACAGTCAAAACTAGTTCCCCATAGGAAATTCCAGATACAGTATTGCGTCCTCTTGGGCTTATACAATATGGAACAGAGAAAGGCATTATTCCCAATGAAACTTTTCTCAAGACTGTCACTATTAGAAAATTGTCAAAGAAATTCATTTCCCCCAGAGAGGATTAATTCCCGGTGAAACCTCTCTTGAATTTCTTCAAACCCTAGAACTGTTCTCTAAAGGATTAATTCCCGGTGAAACCTTTCTTGAACTTGTTCTTAGGTTTAGACCCACAGGCTTCCTAAAAGTATCCCCAGCCTCCTCTTGGGCTTAGTATAAGGACCCTCAGGCTTCTTAGAAGTTCTCATGCCTTCTCTTGGGCTTAGTATAAGGACCCGAGACCTCTTACCGGTATAGGATAGAACCAAGTCATCCTTTGTTAAAGCAGTCTTCCTAAGAGTCAAAACCTCAGACTAATTAAGGGTTTATTCTCATCCCTTAAGACACCTTCCTCCTCTTGGGATCATACAAAGATAAACCCTTTCATACCAGTAGACTTGGACAGTCTCACCTTCTTTTGGATCTCCAGAAACCCTCAAGTTTCCCAAAGGAACACAGAAATAACCTTGATCATTCCATAAACACTCAATCTTTCATCCTAAAATTCCCCAACTAGGGTTATCTTACCATCAATACAACACTAGCCAAAATCAGAACCTCAAGGCATCTTATATCTCAACTCTTCTATAATCCTCAGTAAAAGTTGATTCCCCACTTTGGAACTCTCTCTGGATCTCAATAATCCTCAGCAGAAGTTAGCCTCCTCTTAGGCTTTATATAAGAAATTCCTTAATCAGCCTCCTCTTAGGCTTTGTATAATGATTCTTCTTTTTCTCAGCAAAAGTCAGCCTCAATCTTGGGCTCTGTACAAGACACCTAAAATATCCTCAGCTAAGTCAGTCAAATTTCCTTTAGCCTCAATCTTGGGTTTTATACAAGACAAATCATACTCTCTAGTAAAGCCAGTTTCCTTTTAGCCTCAATCTTGGGCTTTGTACAAGACACATACACATATTCCCCAGAGGAGTCAATAACTCTCTTTTAGCCTCAATCTTGGGCTTTGTACAAGACAGATAAAATATTTCCCCAGAAAAGTCAATGTTTAGCCTCCTCTTAGGTTTTGTATAATGATCTCCCCGAAAGAGTCAGTCTCTTTTTAGCCTCAATCTTGGGCTTTGTACAAGACAGATATAAAACTCCCTAAACATAGTCAACCTTTTAATTTCAACCTTGGGCTTTGATTAAGGCACAAAAAAACAACACCCCTCAGAGGAAATAAAAAACCTCTCTGTAGGAAGACATTTCTCTGTACATCACACTTCAAAATAGAAAGTCAAAACAAACCTTAATTCCAGATAACTGCTGTAAGTGGCACACTTGTTGATTCAAAAATCCAAGCTGTAGACCATCTCTTATCCTGGTAAATCCCCTTTTTCATCTAATAGCTGTAAGTGGCAAGCCTCTGGATTATTTACATCTACGCCAATGTCCCTCTCTTAGCATGAAAGATCCCTAAGGAAAAATGGCATTGCTCTACACTGAGTTAAAGTTTCCTCCTTCAGGATAAATCCCTCATAAAGGAAATTATAGCATTGTTGGATTCTCATATCCCAGTTAAAGTAATTCTCCTTTATAATCAGACACCCAACAATTATGACGGACAGATAAGATATCTCCCTTAGAGATGACCAGTTCTCTCTCAGTCAAACCTTTTAGCTTCAATCTTTGGCTTTGAACAAGACACAAATAACCTTTTAGCTTCAATATTTGGCTTTGAACAAGACACCAAACATCTTTCCTCCCATAGAATAGGAGGAACTACGATTGCTCTGATTTCCCTGTTTTCTTTAACGGGAATACGTAGGCATAAGATTGTGAAATCTTAGCGAGCACACATATCAAAAACCTTAGGTCCAGTACCTTACCAAAACATCAGAAAAACCCAAAACCAACAAAAACTCTCTCTCTCTCTCTCTCTCTCAAACATTCCCAAAGGAGAAACTTTCCCAATCAACAGACAAACACCAGTAAATAGAAAATAGTAGAATTGCTAATGATCTATGGATAACCATATATAGGATGAGTAATTGACAACTCCCCATTGTATAACCTGACCCCGGACCATCCAATCTCTTAAGCATTTGTTAAAGAAAACATTTGCATGCAAGGTTAGTTTGAGATAGCTTCCCTTTCCTTTCGAGCTTCATAGGATAAATAAGTAATCAGAAAGTAGCACCCAATTCCAACCATGGCGATAAGGTGGTCGCGTCACCGACAAAAATCGCACGCTACACCATTGTACTTAACAGGAACCTTCTAGTTAGTTTAGGTTAAGTGTTTATCATAAAATGTTTACAATTTTTATGTTTATTAAAAGATAATTACAAAAGGGGGAAAATTTAGTTTTTTGTTAATGGGTCTGACAAGATGTTGAGTCTTGCTCCTACGTATCCCCAGGTGCGATGGGAACTCAAGGTTACGTAGTTCTTTGGTATAAAATATTTGTGTGTTGGTTATTTTTAGAGAATAGCATTTAAGTCACATTTGAGCGGTTAAACATTTGCTTGTATGCTAGCACAATGGAGGCTGAAGCATTTGTTTGTATTTCGCATTGAAATGATTCAAACACCATCCTTTTTATGGAAAGTTGATTTAGGGGCAAAAAATAAAATTTGATAAGTTAAGGTTATTTTTAGATGCAGAGGATGAATGATTGATTTGGAAAAAGCATATGACAAGCCTTTAATTGTCCGAGAAAATTATGAGCGTACATTCACCCCTTCCTCTTTTAATTCTAAGTTTATTGTGCAAATCGTTTGTGGAAGGCAAATGATCGTTCAGACGAAGCGTGCGCTATGTCCTCAATTATCTGATAAAGAGATGAATATGCATTCACCCATTCTTTCCAAGTTAATTAGGGTATGTTAATTGGGATTTTAATTTACAAAGAGAATAAAAACTATTATTTTTCATTTTTAAGAAACTTTGTTTTTAATCTTTTTGATATTTTAATATTTTTTTCTAATAATAATAAACTAACATATATAAAGTAAATTTATGAATTAAAACCAAACTAAATAAATAAAAAAACCCATAGGGGTGTGTCGCAACTGCGAAAAATAACCGGCGAAAACAGAATAGAAGAGTCGCCACCGAACGTTATTTATCCCGGCGCAGGAAAAAGAAACGATCGAAGAAACATCAAAAGGGAGAAGACATGGTCATCACAACCATAGTTTGGGTTCGGGAGTCGGTTACCCGAGGGGAAGGTATTAGCACCCCCACGCGTCCATCGTACTCAATGGGATCCACGCTTGTTGTCTAATCAAAGGGTGAGTTATCTAAGGCATACTGCTAAACGGAAACGACGCAATCCTATGCCTACGTATCTTCATGGACGAATGAAGAATCAGAGTCGACGAGTTCGACGGACTACGCACTAAAGGGGGAGTTTGCTCGCCAAGACATCGTCGTCTTGTACCTACATATCCTTAATCTAACTAGAGAGAGGAAATTAGAGCAGTCGTAGTTCGACCTACGGGTCGGTGAAAAGATCTCGATCGCACTGGGGCAAGAGAAAAAACTAGGGTAACAAGTCTCGATCACACTGAGGCGAGAGAAAAAGTGAAGCTAGGTGTTAGTGTGCTCTGAGATATCGCATCTCGTGCCTACATATCTCATCTGGAATGAGAATTAGAGCATCCGTAGTTCACACTACTACAGAAAATGGGATCTCGATCACACTGAGGCGAGAGAAAAGAGTAAAATCACTTGACAAAGTCAAGGTTTGATTATGAAAGAGGTGATAGTTTGAAAACAATAAGTTTTTGAAAAGGGGAGAAAGCTTTGAAAATTGAAGAATAGGGAGGAGAAGAAGTGACTATCCTAAAGCATAAAGTAAAAGCTAAGGATGAGAATCGCCTAACCACACAAGCAAGCTCCATAGTCTTTGAACCACAATTCCAAAGCAAAGGGAAAAGGTCCTAGTTCTAATTCCAAGGATCCGAGAATAGCATTGAAGTCCAAGGTCTAGGTGCAAAACTCCATGTCTATTGCAAAGGATAGTAACCATAGTCTAATATTAGAAGCACAAGTTTTTAGAGGTTTTGGCCTTTATTAATGTTTTTGGTCCAAGTGGACAAAGAGGAAAAAGGCATAAGCATAAACATGTGTCCAACGGACAAAGGAAAAAATTGTGGAAGCATAAACATAATATGATATGAGATGATAATAATGGAGCATAAAAGTAAAAGAGAGATAGGGAACGAGAAGGAAACGTAAACAAGATTAGTACAATAATTTTGTTAGTAAGTTAGTGATTAGTAGTATACATCGATTATTCCGTCTCGCGTCTTGAACTATAATGATTAAACAATGTACTTAAATCAAGGTTAATGAAGACTTGTTAGAAGATTGATAGAATTAATGCCTCTACGCAACAAGCTTCAAAGATTTTGAACCTAATACAAAAGATTAACCATCCTTGGGCTTACACAACCAAAAGGTTTGGGCCATGAAAGATCAAGTTCCGATTCGGAGGAAGGGACAAATGTAGCGCTATGTTAAGCAATCGCCAAGTAACTTATATAAAAGTCACCCTACTCAAGGTCGGTAAATGAACTTTACGTGTTAATACATGTTAGAGAAGTGATATGTAAATCACAATCCTAAAACATGCCACACAAAAAAGAAAAGAGAGAATGGTCTATCACATTCGAGATTTCACATTAATTTATCAAAGGAAATCTATCACGATTCCAAAGTATGGAGAATGATCCAAATGATCATTCATCCTTAGATTTGAAATAATGAAGATTAAACGTCTTCAAAAATCAATAATCATCGATTCATAGATTTTCATCGACCAAAAGAAAAGAGATGAAGAAAAATGGATCTAACAAGTTATGATCCATACAACCAACAACCAAAAGAAATGGACAAATGCCATAAGAAATCCAAATTGAAAATGGAAAAAAGAAAAATAAGAACTAGAAGGATCTTTTTTAAGATTTTTTTTAAAACAAAAATTCAGAAATAACAAAAATCCACATAAAAAGAAAATGAGAATTATTTTTTAGAAATCATAGTGAAAACAATTTTTCCAAAATGAAATAAAAAAAGAAAAATTTTAAAAAAGGTAAAAAAAATAAGAGAGAGGTGAATGCAGAAAGTGATGGTGATGAGTAGTGATCTAATACATGGACTAGGCCCAATCCAACAACATCACTTTTAAAACAAAACCAAAGAAAATGAGAATTAGAAGCAAAAGCTTCGTCATCTTCTTCAAGTGGCCGTAGCGGTACTGTTCATGACGGCGGGCTCACCACGACGGAATGACGGGATACGAAACTTGGTCGGAAAGGATCGAAACGTGATGCATATTCCAAATACATTATCCATTTCGTGTGAAAATGCTTCGGTAGATCGAATTGGAAATGCGAGAAGTTGTTGAAAACCGCCAAAATACCTTCAGATTCAAGTTAGAAATGCTTTGAATCTTCCTCTTCTTTCCAAATGCGCCGCGGATTACTGTAGCAGGTGAGAGGATGCAAGTTTCTTCTCTTGGCTTCTTTTCAGAATCACGATGCTATCACCGTTTCCTTCTCCTTCGCGTCGCCTGTTCTAATGCACCGTCCACTTTCTTCTTTTCTCTCAAATTCTCGATTGATGTTGCGATGTTGTTTCTCGTTATTATATGGATGAATGGAATTTGATTTTTCTTTTGTATTGAAATTGGAAGAAGGTTAATGAATATGAAGATTTGGAGTTGATAGTGATTTGAAGATGGATCAAAGGCTAGGAAACTTTTGAAAATGATTGAAGGTTAATTTTGAAACTTTGTGGATGAATTGGTTTTGGCAGTGAATTGAATGAAGGAAATTGAAGCTTGTGAGATTTTTCTGCAGAGTTTTTCCGGCTAATTCAAGCTTGAAGGAAATGTGAAGATTGGAGCTTAATTTATAGAGGGTGGAGGTGAATTGTGAAAGTTTGTTGCCGTTTATGCATTTTACATTTTGCACGTAACATTTTGGTGTCGTTTTGCTCACGTTTCATGCTGTAGGTCATGTTTTTCTTGCTTCGCGTGAACGATTTTGGCACGACTTGTGGCTTGAAGTGATTCACTTGATACGGCTTGAGGATGGCTTAGAGTTTATGTGGCTTTTTGAAGCAGCTTGTTTTGTTTTTAGACGTGGCTTGTAAAGTTTGGAAAGGTAGTAGCCTGCATCTTTTGTAAGTTGGCGTGACACTTTGGTTTTGTGGGCTTTAAAAGGCCTTTGCAAATTGAAACTGGTAGCTTGTAGAAAAGGCTAGATTTTGCTTCATGAATTCATCTGCAATTTTTTTTCAATCAAATGGGCCGTGTAATATGTCTTAGTGTGAGACTCATGGCTTTAAGGGTTTTTGTGGAAATGGCTTTATGATTATGAATAGATAGAATTGGATAAAAGAAAAAAATGGAAATGGTTATGGACATTTAAATGGATATTTGTTTGTAACATGACTATTGCAATATGGATTCATGGATACTTGGTTATTAAAAATGGATAATGAAATAGATTAAAAAAAGGAATTGGATATTGGAAATGTGGATATTTGTGAATGGCTTAGAAAATGGTTATGGAAAAATGGTTAATAAAATGAAAATGGATAGTGGATATGGTAGAAAAAGAATAAATAATGTTTCTAAAAATGGACAACTACATTACACTAATCTCTGAACTTTTCACAACATCCGATTAAAGGCATACAACTACCACTGATTAACTTGCAATAGAAACAACAACCATCTGAGTCAATTTGAAACCTTACGCTGATCATTGAATCCGTGCTGAGGAAAATAAATCCACAGCTGAACCACTAATGGAATGATGAACTTGACTTTCTAAACCAAACCTCACACGAACCACTGCTTGATAACCTGATGAAGTCCACAACTCAACCTTGGAAACACGCTGCCTGAGAAGTCAACCATTGAAACAGATAATCTGCAATTGAAGCAAACTCCTAATAGTTTGACCAAGATTAGGTCAAACATCCACCTGAATTGAATCGTAACTGAACAACCACACTTGACTTGAAATCAGAATTTCTGCTTGATGAACTTATGAATAAGAAGTCATTCATGATAATGTGAATTCAGCCTTTGATGAAGAAAATCTTGAGCTTGCACATAATACCTTGATCCCACGCCAATGCAAATGAACGAATATTAGTTATGACCTAATGAAGATGCAAAATGAATGTGAAACAAAAGCCAGTTAGAGTTAGAAACGAGAGGGCAAATTTTGGGGTGCTACAGCTGCCCCTATTCAATCGACTTGGACCTGAAGGAGTGATAGCAACGACTTTCAAACATTCAAGGTACATGGAGATTGAATACCAAAAGAACCCAGAAATTTGCAAACTGCGGGGAGAGAAGTGACAGTGATTGCCAGCCGAAGGTGGACTCACAACCGAAGGTTACCATCACAAGATGGATTTTCAAAAGGAAGGCCGACACGGGACTCATATCCAAAGGTTAGTAGAATCAACAGACCTACAAAGATGACTCCACTGGGGATAAAAAGGTAGCCAATGGGGATTTAATAGAAGATCTACTGGGGAATGAAGCTTCCTATGCAATGAACACTGTGATAGTTAAAAGGTTAGTCGTCAGCGCTGCGGCTGGGGACATATATTGTATGATATCAAGACAGTGACTGGGACGTCAAATCGATTAACTGGGTGTTTGAAAACTACAGTGCAACATCAACTCTGAGGTTGAGAAAAAAACTAGACGCCGACTCCGAGAATGAGAAGAAAAGGATGACCATCAACTCTGAGGTTGAGGAAAAAATGACATCAACTCTGAGATTGAGAAAATTTGGAGTAAACATCAACACTAAGGTTGAGGAAAATTTGGACTAAACACCAATGTTTGAGAAAAAGGTAGACATCAACTCTGAGGTTGAGAAAAAACCATAACTTCAACTCTGGGGTTAGAAGAAGGATATACGTGAACTCTGAGGTTGGTAAAAAGGTAGACGTCGATTTTGAGACCGGAGATAAAAACATTGACTTCAACTCTGAGGCTGGAAGAAAGGAATCAATCAACAATAAGGTTGGAGACATGCCACAATATACGACAACTCTGAGGTTGGGGAAAAAAGGCGTCAACTCTGAGGTTGGAGAGGGAACATACGACAACTCTGAGGTTGGGGAAAAAAGGGGCGTCAACTCTGAGGTTGGACAAACGGACGTCAACTCTGAGGTTGGGGAGGAAGGGCGTCAACTCTGAGATTAGAGAGGGAATATACGACATCTCTGAGGTTGGGGAAAAAAGGGGCGTCAACTTTGAGGTTGGAAAGGGAATATACGACAACTCTGAGGTTGGGAAAAAATATGTACGACAACTCTGAGGTTAGAGAAGAAAGGCGTCAACTCTGAGGTTGGGGAAGAAGAGCATCAACTCTGAGGTTGGGTAAAGAGGCGTGAACTCTGAGGTTGAGGAAAGAGGCGTCAATTCTGAGGTTGGGGAAAGAGGATTGTTCATCAACTCTGAGGTTGAGAAAAGGTATACGACAACTCTGAGGTTGGTAATAAAAAGGGGCGTCAACTCTGAGGTTGGACAAACGGACGTCAACTCTGAGGTTGGGGAAAATAGGTGTCAACTCTGAGGTTGGGGCTCTCTTCGGAGGATTGGAATCACTGTGTTGATTGAGGGTTGATTTGGGCTTTTGTACAAGGTACCAAATCTGGCTTATGCTTCGATGCATGTTTGAATTTTTCTATGGCGTAATGCTCCATACGAAATGGAAATGCTACGCATTTTAGTAGATGCAATCCGATGATGGTTACTACATGCAAGAATGAGAGGACACTCCACCGGAGAATGCGCAGAACAGAACAACCAGACTTCGCTAAGGAAATGAACACCAATATCTGACCTCCTGTACCACCAATAACCACTGGTGATGCAAAATCTGTTGGGGAACCGCAAGCTGAATTGCAAACTCTGTTGGGGAAATGCCAATGAAGGTTGGACTTTGAACTGCTGAGAATGCCAATAACCATTGGACTTTGACTTGCGGAGAATAACTGAATCTGACTTTTGAGGAAGAGAATACTCTGACTTCTCACCGTCTTCAAACTACTTGAAAATATTCCATCCTCTTGCTCTGCTGAGAATGAGGAATCCACCTACATTGCTGGGGATAAGAAATCTTGATAAAGCACCCTTTTCGATTTGAGGACGATTCTCTGCTTGGGGAAGAATTGCAATTCCAACACCTTGTTGGAAAAAGATACCTTCTGGCTCCTTGCTGGGGGAGAGACTTCGAAAGCCTCACGTCGGGAACAACTTAGCACTTCAAGCTTCTGTTGATCAACTGCATACTGATTATCAAGAGTGAATAACAGTTCCTTTAATTCTTGAATTGCCCCAGACCACAGGTGTCGCTCCCAGTATTTTCATCCAAGTACAAACGCGAAAGTGGCGTGGAAACAGAGTCGCCAGCAATGTGTATTTATCCCAAGAGAGGGAAAGGAAACACTGCGTAAACCTGAGGGAAAGGAAAGAGCGTGATCTCGTGACCAAGAGAAATGGGTAAGGGAGTCGGTTACGCGAGGGGAAGGTATTAGCACCCCCACGCGTCCTTCGTACTCGATGGGATCCACGCTTGTTGTCTCGAACAAAGGGTGTAAGGAATGGGAAATCAACTGCTAACTGGAGAACTGGAAATGAAAGATAGAGAGGAGAAGGGAGGGGAGAAAGAAGTGACTCGATAGGACACTATCGTTTTCCTAGGCCTACGTATTCCCTCAGTGCAATGGGAAAGTCAGAGTCAATGTAGTTCGACGGACTACGGGGAAGGTTGCTCGTCAAGACATCGCCGTCTTGTGCCTACGTATCTTAAATCAGAAGAGAAAAAAAGAATCAGAGCAAACGTAGTTTGGCTCAGCAAGGGTTGCTTTGTTTGTGTTTTTTAGTGGAAACATCAAAATGCGCGTCCCAGCAGTTAAGTGTTAAAGCTCGCTGTAGGGAGACTTAGGCGTTACCTGTTTGCGGTAGAACGGACATGACGAGTCCTTAAGAAAGGAGTGAAGAGAATTATTTGTTTTTGTATTTTAGAAAGAAGTATTTTGATTATTGGTGTGTATAACGCATATTGTATTTAAGTCTTTCACGTAGGATCGAATGCCTCGCATATCGACCCAAGATGGGACGTATGCTAAACATTCTAAGAAAGTGAGAGAAGACTCCTCACTATATTAATCTCACATGAAAGGCTCAAATACAATATATGTTATGCCTTTATTAGATGTTTTTCTTTTTGTTTTGAGGTGAGGAGAAGAGATACTCAAAGGTTAAGAAAGGTAAAAGTCTAAAGGGAGACTAATAATCCTAAGAGTTATCATGCTTGGATGTTCCTAATGGTTAAATGTGGTTTAAAAACCTAAGTCTAAAAGAAAAGAGAAGAAGAGTGAGAGGTATCACAACTCACTTCTAAAGTAGAAGACGAGTTATGAACCAACAAGGAGAAGAAAGAAGTTGTACAAAGAAAAGCATAGAAATGCTTATCACAAATGCAAAAGAGAAAGCTTTAAAGAGATGAAGGAAGAAGGTGTATGTGGATGCATATCCACACCCTCAACTTACCATTATCCCCTACATGAAAAGGTTAGCTAAACAATTGAATATGAAAGCATAACTGAAAGAAATCACACAAGTAAGCACCAAACAACTCATGAAATGAAATTGTGAATCAAACAAAGCTTAAACCTAAAAGGAAAGGACTTTAAGTGTTTAAGGACTTCTAAAGTCAGTAGCTATGTCTAAAGGTATTCAACTAATGCTAAGGTACCTAACAAAGTCAAACTATGCCAAGAAAGATGTCAAAAATTCACACAAGTTCAAGTTATGAAGCATGGATGAAATATGAATGTGTATAACATACAAACATGAGTAAATGCATGAAGAAATGTCAAATTCAGAGGTGAATGGCATATTATAATGCATATGGAATTCAATGAATGAACATACAAAGCATGAGTGAAACGATTTAAGAATATGAAGGAAGTATAAGCTAACAATGTTCAAGTTCAAGTGAGAAAAGAAGAAACTTGTAACACAAGTCAAAGTTGAAAAAGAACATGAAATCAAATTTAAATGGATGCAAGTCAGAATCATACCTTATATTTGGATGTCTTATAATGCCTATGAATGAGCATACAAGTTATGAAAAAGAATATTCAAGTAGAAGAAGTTAGATGAAGAAGAAGTGAGAAGAAAAGAAACAAGTTTCCCTTAAAGAAAAGAAATAACTTGCAACCTAAGTCAAAGTTGAAACTCAAAGATAAATGACCATGGATTATAGATCAGTACCAAGTGATTTTTAAGATGCAATTAAAATGTAAGAATTAATCATACAATATGCATATGCAAATCACATTGAAACTAATTAAGAAAGAAAGATGAAATAGATCAAACATTAACAAGCATGCAAGATGAATGACATTTGAATGCATGAGATAATTATGGGTCAGTAGCATACCAAAGATGAGATGCAATTAGAATGCATCAATAGGCATTGATGATTCAAGTACAAGTCATGTTGATGATTTGAAGAGAATAGAAACAAGTTTAGGTCAAACATTTCAAGTAAGGGTGCATTTTGATCACATACACAACCCAAATGGAATCACAATGTAAACGACCTATAATTCTAAGCAAAAGGACCTATAATATTCTAATGAGGACCTATAATGATGCACAAAGCAAACCTAACAAGATGGCACAAGTGCCCTCTCAAACTATGCTAGAAAGAAGTAAAAGAATGAACACAAATGTTACTTCAAACACAAGGCATCAAACAATTACCAAACCAAATGAGAAAATTAATAAAGTAAGTCAAAAATCACCTAACTCAGAGTCAAAACATACATCAAAATCTCATGGTAAAATTCCAAAGGGAACATGCTCAAACCAATCCACAAAATCATATTGAAACACATCAAAATAATGCACAAAGATGTACATGAGAATTAATGATAAAATGACTTTAAAAATAAAAAAATAAAAATTTTAGATACTTCAAAGTATTTTTTAATCTTGGAAAAAAGAATGAGTGCAAAATATTATGTGAGTTAAGAGAAATAAAATGGAGAAGTTCAAATATCAATGAAGAAGATCATTCAAAAAGAAAATAAAAGAAAATTATGAAAATATAAGAAAAAATCAATAAAATCCGAATTAAAAAATGTAGAAAATTATTTAAATGTGTCTATATGAGGTATGAATTTATTTGGAATTTTTAGAAAGGTTTTGGTATTTTTAATAAAAATAAATGAAACATGTATAAAACATAGCATGAAAAAGAGAAAGAAATAGACTAGGGGGTGCAGCGTGAGTAAAATGCTAGTTTAAAAATAATTGGGCTCAAAATATGGGTGTGAAGATAGCAATCTGAGAGCCTAATCCAAAGGCGCATGTGTGTATGGAATTATGTTGGAGTTCAGTCAAAAGTTTGACTCAATCTGAGCCTTAGGATCCAGTCAGCGCAAGATAATCAAGTAAGTAATCATATCCAACGTTTCATGATGCAAACACACAACAATAAGCATGCATGCACGCACATGCAACCAAGTCAGCGTCAACAATTCAGAGAGAGAGAGTCACGTGATAGGCAAGTGGATCATTAATGCGTTGTCATGCTGTGAACCATTGGATGAAACAAGATCAACGGCCATGACTTAAAGATGGCAACGTCTAGGGTTTTAGAGATTCAGACAACCTCACCGGCCGGAGAAGACTCCGGTCATCTTCTCCGACCATCTCCGGAGACTGTAAACACTCACATGTTCCAGAAATTGACAAAAATTATATCAAATGAAAGCTGAGCTCAAGAGGAATATGGATCCACAATTAGTTTTCACAAATCATACACGCACAGAAAGAATCGAAGCATTTCAGTTTGCCCTAAAAATTGAATCTACACCTCTAAAAGGTCTATCAACTAGCCAGAACAGTTCAATGCTCTTACTGAGCTATAATCAACATAAAACAAACTTAAAATCAATGAAATTCGAGCAAGAGAAGTTTGATCTGAAACCTGAAATGTGAGGCAAATTGAATCTTCAGAAAACCAGAGATGCTTCAAGATGAACTTTGCTTGATCTTGAGCTTCCAAAGAGCAAAATAAATGCTATGGAACTTGGATTCTTGAGGATAACAGAGAAATTCAGACTTGAGAAAGATGTTGCACTTGGAAACTTGATCTTGATTTCACTTGTTCTTGATCACAAAGTAACAATGATGAATAATTGATGAAGAAGTGTGATGAACTCGTGCACAGAGAGAGAGAGAGAATTCAGAGAGAGTTTTCAGAGAGTGAGGTTTGAGAAAGTATGAAAAATGAAGTCCTCCTCCAAAGTTAGTTAGAGCTTTCTATTTATATGCAAGGTTAGTTTCTAACTGTCTTAGTTGACAGTTAGAACTATGGTTAGGTTAGTTGTGGTGGTATGAAGCAATGAAGGGGTGTGGCTGAGCAATTTGAAATGAGGATTTGAATGTGAGAGGCAACTAACTCGTGTGCATTGCTGTGATCCTGTGTGGCTGCAACCTATGAGTGCTATGGTGAGTTGATAATGATGGATAGTGATGTGTATGTACGATGCTGCAACAAGACTTGTTGGACAAGCTTCCACTTGAACTTTTCTATTTTAATGCATGAGGCAACATGTATGGCATAATGTGTAAGAACCATGTATGGCCTAATAAAGTAATGTGTGATGAGTATATGCGTGTGAATGTGAACTGAATCAATAGAACAGTGCCTCATGCTTCTAATATTGGCTATCAAACTTTCAATGAAAACAATGATGTTTAGAGGTGAAATGCTCCATGGAGAATAAATTAAATGGTGAGCTTTTATGTGCAAATGAAAGAGGGAATATCATAGAACAAGTTTGAGGTTTGGATCTAAGTGAATGGAAGCTTGGAATATGCATAAAAATGACCAAGAAGTCATGTGTGTAAAACTGCCCCGTGGACGTGTGGGATATGCATCAGACCTGGTGTCGTGGCCTATGGAATTTCAGTATGATACCACCATGTTTGGACCATCATAACTCTCCATCCTTTGATCAAATAAAAAAGTGATAAACATGGAAGTTGTAGAGGGCATGGAGATGAACAAGATTGGTGTTCAACATTTTTCCATTTGAAGTCTTATTCATTGAGAAAATTGGCTTGACATTTGGCACACCACCTGTTTGATTAAATGATGGCCGGGCGCCTTGAAATTGCCTTGCCATGACCTAGTTTTTGCCTTGATTTTGTCAAACTTTGATTGATCATATTTCCCTCAATTTTGATCCAATGGAAGAGTTCTTGGTATGGATTTGAAGCTTAAGATGTGATCTTTGATTACCTCAACTTAGGCCTGAAGTTTCAAATTTTTATCTTGAAGAAAGAATGCCTTGAAGTGTAGTACAAAATGGTCCAAACATGCCATTTTTGGAAACCCTAAATTTCTAAATTTGGCAACTTTGTACAATTCTTGACTTTTGATGAATCTCTTGACATTTCTTGATCAAATCTTGTCCAATGAGCATATGTAACTTGAATTTCATGAATTTAACCCAAAAAGGTCAGGAATTAACTTTTCCTTCTGCACAGTTGACTTTTTCCCCAATTTCTTGATTCTCAAGCAACTGACCAATTGAATCTCTTCTGAAATGAACTAATGGGCAATATTCCATCCTTAGACACTTGACATCATGTAGAAAACATTGAGATCAAGTTTGAACCAAAATTTCATCAGGAGAATGCTTGAATCCAAAACCCTAATTTTGACTGCTTTTGTGTAGGAGATGATGATCTGTCCATCTTCTTGATGAATTTTCTTTCTCCAGATACTTGTGGGATCAAATGAGACAACATATGATATGAGAGACCCTTGAAGCTTGTTGGGAGACCCTTGGCTCTTGTTCTCTTGCTTTGAATGATCAATGCTCTGAAATCAACTGATCACATGCCCTTTGCAACTTGTACGAGATATGAGATGAAATGAGATATAAATGCAATGCAATGAAACATAAGCTAGGAAATAACAAGAGGGCAAATTTTGGGGTATTACAGCTGCCCCTATTCAATCATTTGTTAACTTGAGAATGATGAAAGCAACAGCTATTCATACAATCAAGGTGAATTGTGATTGAATACCAAAACAACCAGAAAATTTGCACGCTGAATGAAGAAGAAAAGGGATATAAACCCTTCTGGAAGTATCAGCAAATAACTGCATAGATTGATACGACGTGTATCAAAATAGGGATACGGATGATTATCAATGATCATACGGACGAGTATGGAAAGAAAACACGGACGGGTGTTTAGGTCAACAATGCGAACGAGCATCGGACAATCATCAGAGGAACACGACGAGTGACCAGGTCGACGATACGAACGAGTATCGGACGATGATTAAGAAAAGGAACACACACAAGTGTTCAGGTCAACGATACAGACGAGCATCGGACAATCATCAAAGGAACACGACGAGTGACCAAGTCGACAATACGAACGAGTATCGGACGATGATTAATAAGGGAACACACACAAGTGTTCGGGTCAACGATACGGACGAGCATCGGACAATCATCAAAGGAACACGACGAGTGACCAAGTCGACGATACGAACGAGTATCGGATGATGATTAATAAGGGAACACACACAAGTGTTTGGGTCAACGATACAGACAAGCATCGGACAATCATCAAAGGAACACGACGAGTGACCAAGTCGACGATACGAACGAGTATCAGACATTGAATAATAAGGGAACACACACAAGTGTTCGGGTCAACGATACGGACGAGCATCGAACGAGCATCAGAGGAACACGACGAGTGACCAAGTCGACGATACGAACGAGTATCAGACGATGACTAATAAGATACGGACGAGTATCTCAGAGGTCAATACGGACGAGTATTGGCTAAAAAGTTCAAACACGGACGGGTGATGAAAGGACACGGACGAGTGTCAAAAGTCAATACGGACGGGTATTGAAATAAAAGCTCAAACACGGATGAGTGCTGAAAGGACACGGACGAGTGTCAAAAGTCAATACGGACGGGTATTGAAATAAAAGGTCAAACACGGACGAGTGCTGAAAGGACACAGACAAGTGTCAAAAGTCAATACGGACGGGTATTGAAATAAAAGGTCAAACACGGACGAGTGCTGAAAGGACACGGACGAGTGTCAAAAGTCAATATGGACGGGTATTAAATTAAAAGGTCAAACACGGACGAGTGCTGAAAGGACACGGACGAGTGTCAAAAGTCAATACGGACGGGTATTGAAAAATGAAAGTTTGTAAAGTGATCTCATTGGGGATTAAAACGCTAAAAAGGACACGGACGAGTGTCTAAGAGGTCAATACAGACGGATATTGAGAATAAGGGGTTCAAGCACGGACGAGCATTGAAAGGACACAGACGGATGTCCAAGGTCAATACGGACGGGTATTGAATTAACATTATACGATCAAGTGTTGTAGTAATCTTTGTTGGGGTTGCATGACAATGTTTTGTCTGTGAATCACTCTGGCTTGCAGGTAAACGGTTGAACCCAGCTTATATTTCGTATGCATATGTTTGAGTTTTGCCGTAATGCTCCATATCAATGGAATGCTACGCTTTAGGGAATGCAATGCAAACTATATGCAAATGCAAAAGAGGCTCCGGACGAGGGATCCAACTCCGCGGGGAAAGGTCATTGTTCAATCCTTCAATTGCTCTGCGGGGATTAACCCTTCTGCTGGGGATAACGCTTGCCACAAATTGCCAAAAATAAATTGGCTTGCAGATGCGCTGAGGTGTGCCGATCTTGTTGAAGAAGTTTCCACTGGAATGACTCTTCCCTAGAGAGAGATTATTATGCTCATGGAACTTTGATGGGGATGAGAACTTTCTGAATGACGTTCTGCTGAGGAAAAAGAGCCATTAAAACTCTGCTTGGGGATCTATCAAACCCAAGATCCTTTGCTAGAGATAATCAGCCTTCTGACTCAGCTGGGGAATCAGCCACTATTATCGACACAGAAAAGCTTGTAGCTGTTGGAAGTACTGAATGGGAGAATCGACTTAATAAGATACAACGATATTTCTGGAGTTTCCTGTCAATCTCAAGCCGTTGCGAGTGACCGCTAATCAACTGGTGAACTTAATCAGTAAAAGTTGTGACAAAAGGGTGATACGGGAACCCTTTCCTGAACATGATTGCCCCGGTATTCTGACTTAGGGGTGAGTGATTACTTGTTTGGAAGAAATGGCCCATGCTCTTGAAAAGGCTTCAATCTTCCTTTTGAGCCTAGTACGAGCCTGTTACCTGCAAGCAAAAGTATATGCACATATGCCCCGTGCTGGGTACGACTTCTGCAACTGAGAAAATCTAACTCTGAACCGCCACTTGTTGGGGAGAAAGGTTTTGATGCATATCTTGCTGGGAACATGATTAATGAAGCCTGCTGAAGACAGGGGACCACAAATTCCTTGGGTTGGAATGCCCATTTGTTTCAAGCCTTTTGGCTGATTGACTGCATATACGTGAACAACAGTTTTTTACAATTTTCCACTTGCCCCAGACCACACGGTCCACCAGAAGAAATTGTATCAAGAGGATTTTACAGAAGACTTGACATCCGAAATGCCTCAATGTCTTCAACTCTTGGAGAGATTTGTCGGATCTCGAAATAACTGCCTCAGACTGTGTGGTCTACAGAGGAATTCGCCTCGAGAAGATTCATGAACAATCTCATATCACCGTGAGATATTCTGCCCCAGTATTCTGAACCCTGGATAGGCTAATCAATCGTCTAGATGGACTAACTTCTCTTGCTCTTGGGATGGCCTGCCCCAGTATGAACCTTGAAGTGGTTTTGCCCCTGACTACTGATCTTCGAAGAAAGACCCAGAATACCTGCCTTTGGAGAGATTTGAATCTCGAAGTGATTGCCCCAGTTTAACTGAACTCTGAAGAGATTTCTCGAGGTGATTGGCTCAGATTGGCTACACCTTAAAGAGATGATTCGACTTGATTGCCCCAGATCGGCTACGTCTTAACACAACTTGTTGGGAAAGCTCCTGCTCAACAAAGTTTCCTGAGGAAGTACCACTGGATGTGGCTATCCTTCGGGAGTTTCAGGATTCTCAACTCGGCAAGATTTAGCTTCTGGACTGAATTTCCATATGTAAACTTGTTTTGATGTCAAACAAATGTATGCAAGCAGAAAATGTTTTATTCTGAGAATGAAAATTCTAATGCAACACACATGTTAATCTTGAAGTTTTACTGAAAAGATGTCGCGAACCCTTTGTGAGCGGATCACGGGTTAGGATACGACATTAATTTTTGAATGAAAGAATGCAATGCACATGCAACACCAACAAAGATCTTTTAGAACAACTCATAGGAGTCAGGAACGCTATCTCTTGGTAGTACACTTTCGAAATAACCCTGTTTCAATTTAGGACTTTTGGTTTTGTAACGGGGTCTGGTTCACGGTTATTGAAACAAAGGATATAAGGCTCAAAATTTATTAGTGCCCACCCACTCTTCGTGATGTCCTCCAGTCTTACGTTCAGTTAGTTCGACACTAGCGTTCACCTCTCAAAAGAAGCTTTTGTGATGGTTGAGGAACCATTGACTTTTAACGGTTTAAGCACCAATCAGTTTGTTGGAGTAACAGTCATCCCTTTTCGTCTTTGTGTCTGTGTCACACGACTTTGTTCTTTTGCTTGAGGATCTTTCTTGGGTAATCCTGTTCACATTTCGTTTTCACATTCTTTTGCTTATCCCTAATTTTTGCCTGGATAGATTCTTTTTAATCTTTGATTTCGGAGTCTAGCGGGATGCCCTAACTTTTGCCTAAGTTGCTTGTTTTCAAGTTTCAACTTAGCAGGCTTTTTCATTTCTTTTTTTATTCTCTTTTTTTTCTTGAACACGTCGTGTGACATCGGCTGTCTTGATTTCTTTGGAAGGGTTCTGACTGTTTCACTTCTCAGTTGATGAGGGATAACCATTGTGGTTTCTGCTCTTTGGACCTCTTGATGCGGTAGAGTGAAAAGTAATGGATCCTCAGATGCACCCTCCTTTTTAGGTTTGAACGCTTGGTCAAACTAACTAACGCCTACCCTGCCCCGGGGTTAAATGTTAGGGTTTTTTTTACTAAAAGAAACTCCTACTTTAGGGCTCATATTTGGAAGAGGGTCTATCTCCTTATATCTTCAGTGTTTGGGATTTGAAATAATGCCTTCACACATTGTCAACAGGGTTTTATCCAAAAGCACACAATTTGAGATTTTTGCGTTTTCAACTCATCATCCTCCTTTAAGAGTTTAAGCGCGACAGTTGGTATTGCAATGCACATATACAAACTTATGAGTGAATACGAATGGATTACTTCAGGAAAAACATGTGTGCTTTATTAGGATTAACATAAAAAAGAAAAACAGATTTCATGCATGCATACAAATGTTTTGACAAACATAAAAAGCTACACATGAAAATGCAGTAAAGAAGCTAAATGATTGCCCTTGTTGAGGAGGCTTGACTCCGTCTGGACTTATTGAATCTGAAGATGTCTTCGCAAACTAGGTGCTCAATATGATGAAGAAAGTTCAATTTATGGGCCACCCGTCTGGTGTGATAACCTTTGAGTCAATCAAGTCTTGCACCTTATGTTTGAACACTCTGCAATTATCAATTGTATGTCCAAACGTTCCCGAGTGAAACTCGCACCTGGCATTCATGTCATAATCCGGAGGAAAAGGAAACGGCACTGGCGTGACATTGTCCAGCTGAATCAAAGAGCCTTGGAGAAGGCGAGCAAGAAGTCGGCTTTGAGAAATAGGAACTGGATCAGACACTCTCTCAGACCTCCTAAGTCCTTGTTGCCTCTGTTGCTGACGGTTTTGCTGCCAATGTTGACTAGGGTGCATAGTCTGCCCCTGTACTTTTCTTTCCACATTTGGCCGAGGAACAAACAAAGGTTCCTGACGTGATGGCTTTGAAACCTGAAGCTGAGGAATATACCCGTGACCTGAGGTAGACCCTAGAGAAGGGGAAGGAATACTCACTTCCTTTGCAGCTACTGGCGTAAGATCACCTGATACCTTCATGCCATCCGGTCCGAACTCGATTACTTTGGAGTCAATTAAGTCTTGCACTTGGTGCTGGAATGCTCTACACCCCTCAATATCATGGCCTGGTGCCCCTGAATGGAAATTACAATGAGCATTAGCATCCCATCCTTTTGGAAGCTTAGCAGGAGGATGAGTCAATTTCCGGAGCTCAATCAATCTTAACAGAAGTAGTTGCTGAAGTAATTCGGCATGACAGATCGGTAGAGGATCAAAAACCCTTTCTTGCTTCTGTTGATGATGAAGGGATGCAACCGGGAGAGTCCCAGCTGTGATTTGCTGATGTGGTAGTTTCGGAACCCAAGGCTTCTGGATTGAGGAAGGTCCCTGAGAGGGGGAAAGAATATCCACCTCTTTAGCAGCAGTTGGAGGAACATCTCTTCGCTTGACAGTGCTGATGGTCGAAAAATCGATTGCCCCTGAATCAATGAGCCCTAGGACCTTATACTTGAGCATCTTACAATTTTCAACATTATGACCAGGTACCCCTGAATGGAATTCACACCTAACATGGACATTGGAACCCATACGAAACTTGGTGTATGGAGGTCCCGCAACGATCAAATCAATTAGTTGATGCTTGAGCAAGTGCTGAAGTAACTGAGCGTATGGCATCAGGATCAGATCAAACTTCTTCTCAGTCTTTTCTGGCTTAAGACCCTCAAGAAACAGTTGTTGATGAAAAAGCTCTGACAGTGGAGAGGATTCACGAAGCAATCCATGGTCTAGAGGAGATCCCAAAGAGATAGGAGGAGTGAGAACCTCTGCTGTGGAAGCGGACACCTGATTGTTTTCCTTTCTTAACACTGCATTCAGAACTTCTATAACCCGGCCCATCTGAGTCTTTATCCGGTTGACTTCTTCTCTCAGCAGTTCCTGACCTCGGGACAACGCCTGAATGTCCACCATAAAATGCCCCAGTTGGGCCTTCATCTCAGTCACCTCCGCTCGGAGTTGTTCCATATCTGAACCTTAATTGTTGTGAATCGAGTAGTTGGAAGAAGTCATGTTGGCCATTCTGCAGAGAATACCCAGTCAGAATGATAATCCACACCCTCAGATTCGGGTACCTGTTATGAATGCATGAATGTATGCAAATGACATGTTCGGTTATATCCAGGGAATCTATCTGCTTTGATTCAAATTTTGTACAAAATAATCCACAAGAAAAGGGGAAACTGCTCAATAGTAAAATTCAGATATAAGATCCTTGGAAATAACAGAACATGTGTGTTGAAATGCTATGATGTTACATACGTACAGACATGTGACCAGGGTTTCCATAAATATCCTGAATAAAACTATGCTGAACCGATCTGGCTGAACAATAACCGGTCAAGTATGTAGGACCAAAGGTCCAACAAGAAAACCAGAAAACCAGAAGAACCCCTGTAGGTTGATGGTCATACTTTACATGCATCTGCCCTGTCAGTGTAGAACCATGAGCCAAGTGTCTGAATAGAATTATATCAGGCATACCAGACCGAGTGCCGGTATAGAACCAAATTCAGAATACCAGAACAAAGTACCATTATCACTGATCATAGGAGAATCATTCATAGGGTGGGTAGAAGGTCAAGGTTACATGCAAACCTGTAAACAACCCCCCATCTCACATGTAGGTTCTAAAAGGTAGGATCCTCAGATTCGGATCCCGGAATGAGAAGTAATAGCACATTCAGCCCGTAGGATACAATGCTATCGCCAAACAAAGAAATCGTCATCTGATTCACCACAAAATAAAGGCCATCATATGCAAGTTCCAAAGTGGGCCCTCGGGTGCGAATGGGTTTGCCACAGAATGTGGTCTGCCACTGTCACCACTAAAGAGGGATGTTTCCACTAAGGTCCTCAATGATCGGTCACCAGAGTCGACAGCTTCCTAGGTTAACACCCCGAAATGCACAAGACGCGCAAATCAGAACATCTCCCAAGAAAACCTCCTCCGGTTGTGGATTTCGTATAAACCATACATAACAAGATGCTACATAGGCCACACTACTTTCCACTCTAATCCTATGTATGTACTCAAGCCTGTGTAATGGGCTTATCTCTCAGAATTCCCATCCCGCCAAACAGAAAACCAGCACAGCACAGTCCAGTATAATAATGAAATATGATGCAGTAAATGCAGTAAATACAGTAACGTACAGTAAAGCCGTAAAACAGTAAAACAGCAAAAACAACATCAAAGTAAACACCCAATGAAAGAAAAACAAACAAGCGCTAGGATTGACCCGCTTAGGGAACCAGAGTCCCCAGTAGAGTCGCCAGCTGTCGCTCCCGGGATCTTCATCCAAGTACAAACGCGAAAGTGGCGCGGAAATAGAGTCGCCAGCAATGTGTATTTATCCCAAGAGAGGGAAAGGAAACACTACGTAAACCTGGGGGAAAGGAAATAGCGTGATCTCGCGACCAAGAGAAATGGGTAAGGGAGTCGGTTACGCGAGGGGAAGGTATTAGCACCCTCACGCATCCATCGTACTCGATGGGATCCACGCTTGTTGTCTCGATCAAAGGGTGTAAGGAACGGGAAATCAACTGCTAACTGGAGAACTGGAAATGAAAGAAAGAGAGGAGAAGGGAGGGGAGAAAGAAGTGACTCGATAGGACACTATCGTTGTCCTAGGCCTACGTATTCCCTCAGTGCAATGGGAAAGTCAGAGTCAACGTAGTTCGACGGACTACGGGGAAGGTTACTCATCAAGACATCGCCGTCTTGTGCCTACGTATCTTCAATTAGACGAGAAAGAAGAATCAGAGCAAACGTAGTTTGGCTCAGCAAGGGTTGCTTTGTTTGTGTTTTTTAGTGGAAACATCAAAGTGCGCGTCCCAGCAGTTAGGTGTTGCAGCTCGCTGTAGGGAGACTTAGGCGTTACCTATTTGCGGTAGAACGGACATGACGAGTCCTTAAGAAAGGAGTGAAGAGATGAGAAGATAATTGTTTATTTTTGTATTTTAGAAAGAAGTATTTTGATTATTGGTGTGTATAACGTATATTGTATTTAAGTCTTTCACGTATGATCGAATGCCTCGCATATCGACCCAAGACGGGACGTATGCTAAACATTCTAAGAAAGTGAGAGAAGACTCCTCACTATCTTATTCTCACATGAAAGGCTCAAATACAATATATTTTATGCCTTTATTAGATGTTTTGCTTTTTGTTTTGAGGTGAGGAGAAGAGAGACTCAAAGGTTAAAAAAGGTAAAAGTCTAAAGGGAGACTAATAATCCTAAGAGTTATCATGCTTGGATGTTCCTAATGGTTAAATGTGGTTTAGAAACCTAAGTCTAAAAGAAAAGAGAAGAAGAGTGAGAGGTATCACAACTCACTTCTAAAGTAGAAGATGATTTATGAACCAACAAGGAGAAGAAAGAAGTTGTACAAAGAAAAGCATAGAAATGCTTATCACAAATGCAAAAGAGAAAGCTTTAAAGAGATGAAGGAAGAAGGTGTATGTGGATGCATATCCACACCCTCAACTTACCATTAGCCCCTACATGAAAAGGTTAGCTAAACAATTGAATATGAAAGCATAAGTGAAAGAAATCACACAAGTAAGCACCAAACAACTCATGAAATGAAATTGTGAATCAAAGAAAGCATAAACCTAAAAGCAAAGGACTTTAAGTGTTCAAGGACTTCTAAAGTCAGTAGCTTTGTCTAAAGGTATTCAACTAAGGCTAAGGTACCTAACAAAGTCAAACTATGCCAAGAAAGATGTCAAAAATTCACACATGTTCAAGTTATGAAGCATGGATGAAATATGAATGTGTACAAACATGAGTGAATGCATGAAGAAATGTCAAAGTCAGAGGTGAATGGCATATTATAATGCATATGGAAGTCAATGAATGAACATACAAAGCATGAGTGAAACGATTTAATAATATGAAGCAAGTAGAAGCTAACAATGTTCAAGTTCAAGTCAGAAATGAAGAAACTTGTAACACAAGTCAAAGTTGAAAAAGAACATGAAATCAAATGCAAATGGATGCAAGTCAGAATCATGCCTTATATTTGGATGTCTTATAATGCCTATGAATTAGCATACAAGTTATGAAAAAGAATATTCAACTAGAAGAAGTTAGATGAAGAAAAAGTGAGAAGAAAAGAAACAAGTTTCACTTAAAGAAAAGAAATAACTTGCAACCTAAGTCAAAGTTGAAACTCAAAGATAAATGACCATGGATTATAGATCAGTACCAAATGATTTTTAAGATGCAATTAAAATGTAAGAATTAATCATAAAATATGCATATGCAAATCACATTGAAACTTATTAAGAAAGAAAGATGAAATAGATCAAACATAAACAAGTATGCAAGATGAATGACATTTGAATGCATGAGATGATTATGGGTCAGTAGCATACCAAATATGAAATTCAATTAGATTGAATAAATAGGCATTGATGATTCAAGTACAAGTCATGTTGATGATTTAAAGAGAATAGAAACAAGTTTAGGTCAAACATTTCAAGTAAGGGTGCATTTTGATCACATACACAACCCAAATGGAATCACAATGTAAACGACCTATAATTCTAAGCAAAAGGACCTATAATATTCTAATGAGGACCTATAATTATGCACAAATCAAACCTAACAAGATGGCACAAGTGCCCTCTCAAACTATGCTAGAAAGAAGTAAAAGAATGAACACAAATGTTACTTCAAACACAAGGCATCAAACAATTACCAAACCAAATGAGAAAATTAAGAAAGTAAGTCACAAATCACCTAAGTCAGAGGCAAAACATACATCAAAATTTCATGGTAAAATTCCAAAGGGAACATGCTCAAACCAATCCACAAAATCATATTGTAACACATCGAAAGAATGCACAAAGATGTACATGAGAATTAATGATAAAATGACTTTAAAAATAAAAAAAAAAAATTTTATACACTTCAAAGTATTTTTTAATCGTGGAAAAAAGAATGAGTGCAAAATATTATGTGAGTTAAGATAAATAAAATGGAGAAGTTCAAATATCAATGAAGAAGATCATTCAAAAAGAAAATAAAATAAAATTATGAAAATATAAACAAAAATCAATAAAATCAGAATTAAAAAATGTATAAAATTATTTAAATGTGTCAAGATGAGGTATGAATTTATTTGGAATTTTTAGAAAGGTTTTGGTATTTTTAATAAAAAGAAATGAAACATGTATAAAACATAGCATGAAAAAGAGAAAGAAATAGACTAGGGGGTGCAGCGTGAGTAAAATGCTAGTTTAAAAATAATTGGGCTCAAAATATGGGTGTGCAGATAGCAATCTGAGAGCCTAATCCAAAGGCATGTGTGTGTATGGAATTATGGTGGAGTTCAGTCTAAAGTTTGACTCAATCTGAGCCTTAGGATTCAGTCAGCGCAAGATAATCAAGTAAGTAATCATATCCAACGTTTCATGATGCAAACACACAACAATAAGCATGCACGCACACACATGCAACCAAGTCAGCATCAATAATTCAGAGAGAGAGAGTCACGTGATAGGCAAGTGGATCATTAATGCGTTGTCATGTTGTGAACCATTGGATGAAACAAGATCAACGGACATGACTTAAAGTTGGCACGTCTAGGGTTTTAGAGATTCAGGCAACCTCACCGGCCAGAGAAGACTCCGGTCATCTTCTCCGGCCATCTCCGGCGACTGTAAACACTCACATGTTCCAGAAATTGACAAAAATTATATCAAATGAAAGCTGAGCTCAAGAGGAATATGGATCCACAATTAGTTTTCACAAATCATACACGCACAGAAAGAATCGAAGCATTTCAGTTTGCCCTAAAAATTGAATCTACACCTCTAAAAGGTCTATCATCTAGCCAGAACAGTTCAATGCTCTTACTGAGCTATAATCAACATAAAACAAACTTAAAATCAATGAAAATCGAGCAAGAGAAGTTTGAACTGAAACCTGAAATGTGAAGCAAATTGAATCTTCAGAAAACCAGAGATGCTTCAAGATGAACTTTACTTGATCTTGAGCTTCCAAAGAGCAAAATAAATGCTATGGAACATGGATTCTTGAGGATAACAGAGAAATTCAGACTTGAGAAAGATGTTGTACTTTGAAACTTGATCTTGATTTC
The DNA here is from genome assembly GCA_022829125.1 of Lathyrus tuberosus. Taxonomy (NCBI): domain Eukaryota; kingdom Viridiplantae; phylum Streptophyta; class Magnoliopsida; order Fabales; family Fabaceae; genus Lathyrus; species Lathyrus tuberosus. The sequence continues at coordinate 16,744,410 of JALAZF010000036.1, read as the reverse complement.
ACTTGTTCTTGATCATAAAGTAACAATGATGAACAATTGATGAAGAAGTGTGATGAACTTGTGCAGAGAGAGAGAGAGAATTCAGAGAGAGTTTTCAGAGAGTGAGGTTTGAGAAAGTATGAAAAATGAAGTCCTCCTCCAAAGTTAGTTAGAGCTTTCTATTTATATGCAAGGTTAGTTTCTAACTGTCTTAGTTGACAGTTAGAACTATGGTTAGATTAGTTGTGGTGGTATAAAGCATGGAGGGGTGTGGCTGAGCAATTTGAAATGAGGATTTGAATGTGAGAGGCAACTAACTCGTGTGCATTGCTGTGATCCTGCGTGGCTGCAACCTATGAGTGCTATGGTGAGTTGATAATGATGGATAGTGATGTGTATGTATGATGCTGCAGCAATACTTGTTGGACAAGCTTCCACTTGAACTTTTCTATTTTAATGCATAAGGCAACATGTATGGTATAATGTGTAAGAACCATGTATGGCCAAATGAAGTAATGTGTGATGAGTATATGCGTGTGAATGTGAACTGAAGCAATAGAACAGTGCCTCATGCTTCTAATATTGGCTATCAAACTTTCAATGAAAACAATGATGTTTAGAGGTGAAATGCTCCATGGACAATAAATGAAATGGTGAGCTTTTATGTGCAAATGAAAGAGGGAATATCATAGAACAAGTTTGAGGTTTGGATCTAAGTGAATGGAAGCTTGGAATATGCATAAAAATGACCAAGAAGTCATGTGTGAAAAACTGCCCCATGGGCGTGTGGGATATGCATCAGACTTGGTGTCATGGCCTATGGAATTTCAGTATGAGACCACCATGTTTGGACCATCATAACTCTCCATCCTTTGATCAAATAAAAAAGTGATAAACATGGAAGTTGTAGAGGGAATGGAGATGAACAAGATTGGTGTTCAAAATTTTTCCATTTGAAGTCTTCTTCATTGAAAAAATTGGCTTGACATTAGGCACACCACCTGTTTGATGAAATGATGGCCGGGCGCCTTGAAATTGCCTTGCCATGACCTAGTTTTTGCCTTGATTTTTTCAAACTTTGATTGATCATATCTCCCTCAATTTTGATCCAATGGAAGAGTTCTTGGTATGGATTTGAAGCTTAAGATATGATCTTTGATTGGCTCAAACATACCATTTTTGGAAACCCTAAATTTCTAAATTTGGCAACTTTGTACAATTCTTGACTTTTGATGAATCTCTTGACATTTATTGATCAAATCTTGTCCAATGAACATATGTAACTTGAATTTCATGAATTTGACCCAAAAAGGTCAGGAATTGACTTTTCCTTCTGCGCATTTGACTTTTTCCCCAATTTCTTCTGAAATGAACCAATGGGCAATCCTCCATCCTTAGACACTTGACATCATGTAGAAAACATTGAGATCAAGTTTGAACCAAAATTTCATCAGGAGAATGCTTGAATCCAAAACCCTAATTTTGACTGCTTTTGTGTAGGAGATGATGATCTGTCCATCTTCTTGATGAATTTTCTTTCTCCAAAGAATTTTGGTGTCAAATGAGACAACATATGATATGAGAGACCCTTGAAGCTTGTTGGGAGACCCTTGGCTCTTGTTCTCTTGCTTTGAATGATCAATGCTCTGAAATCAACTTATCACATGCCCTTTGTAACTTGTATGAGATATGAGATGAAATGAGATATAAATGCAATGCAATGAAACATAAGCTAGGAAATAACAAGAGGGCAAATTTTGGGGTATTACAACAGGGTCTAATGGAAGATATCAGCTCAAGAGGATTTTATAGAAGACCGGGCGTTCACACTGCCCTCGGGTCTTCAAACTCTTGGAGAGATTTATCGAATCTCGACGTAACTGCCCCAGCCTGTATGATCCATGAAGGAATTTTCCCCGAGAGGACTTGTAATGACTTGAAATACTCTGTCTTAGTATTTTGAACCTAGAAGAGGTGCTTTCGATTAACCGTCTTCTAGAGAGGATAACTTCTCCTGCTCTTGAGGTGGCCTGCCTCGATACGAGCCTTCGAGAGATTTGCCAAATCTTGACGTGATTGCCCCTGTTTGGCTGAACTTTAGAGAGATTTCTCGATGTGATCTGCCAAGATTGGCTACGTCTTATCACAACTTACTGGGAAAGCCCATACTTCACAGAGTCTCTTCGAAATATGCCCCTTGATATAACTGTCCTTCGGAAGTTTCAGGCATCTCAACTTGGCAGGATCGAGCTTCTCGACTGACATTCATTGTGTAAGCTTCCTTGATGCTTAAGCACATGTATGCAAGCAGAAAATGTTTATTATGAGAATGATAATTCTAATGCAACACACATGTTGACCTTGAAGTTTTTATTGCAAACATGTCGCAAGACCATGTGAACGAATCACTAGCTAAGACGTCACATTGATTTTTGAATGGAAAACAATACGCACATGCAATACCAACAAAAATATTATTAGCACAACTCATGGGAGTCAGGAACGCTATCTCGTTGAAGTACGCCTTCAGAATAAACCCTGCTTCAATTAGGACTTTTAAGGGTTGTAACGTGGCCTGGTTCGCGGTTTTAGAAAAAATGATTTATGGCTCAAAATTTTGTTTGTACCCACCCTTTCTCCTTGATGTTCTCCAGTCCTATGTTCAGTTAATTTTGCACAAGCGCTCATCTCCCAAAAGGAACTCTGTGAGGAAGGAATGACGGTTCAAGAACCCATGAGGTTTTCGAAAAGATAGTCACCCCTTTTTTCTTTGGTGTTTTGCGGTCACACGACTTTGTTCTTTGCCGAGGATTTTTCTTTTGATAATTTCTATTCTTTTTTATTTCCCTAATTTTTTTCTGGACTGAATTTGTTTGAATTCTTTTTCGATTTTGAAGTCCGGCGGGATGCCCTAACTTTTGCCTAAGTCGCTTGTTTTCAAGTTTTGGACTTAGCGGGCTATCTCTTTTTTCTTTTCTTTCTATTTTTTTTTAACAAATCGTGTGACACTAGTTGTCTGACTTGTTTGAAAAGGTTTGTGACTGCCTCATTCCTTAGTCGATGAGGGATAACCATTGTGGTTTCACGTCCCTTGATCTCCTGATGTGTGAAGGAAGAAAGGGAATGGATCCTCAGATGCGCATTCCTTTTGAAATTTGGGCACTCGGTCAAATTACTGACAACTATCCTGCCCCAGGTTAAATGTGAGGGTTCTTTCGAATGAAAAGAAACTCCTACTTCAAGGCTCAAAGGGGTTGACAACGGTTTATCTACCTTATATCTCCGGTATTTAGGGGTTTGAAACAATGCTTGTACATCATCAACAGGGTTTAATCCAAAAGCATACAACCAAAGATTTTGCGTTTTTACTTCATCATCCTCCCTCCAAGAGTTTAAGCAAGAAAGTTGGTATTGCAATGCATAGAAATATCATATGAATTAATAAGAATTAATTACTTCAAGAAAAACATATTCATTGCATTAAGGTCATTATTCAAAACAAATAAGTCTTTACATTCATACAATGCTTTAACAAGAAATGAAAGATTACAAATGAAAATATAGTAAAGAAGCTGAAGATTGCCATTGTCGAGGAGGCTTGACTCCGTCTGGACTTATTGCTTCTAATGACATACTTACAGTCTGAGTGCTCACTTGAGAAATTAAGCTTCAATTGATGTGCAGATCATCTGTAGTGAATGTAATGACCTCTGAATCGACCAGATCTTGCACCTTGTGCTTGAACAAGTTGCAATTTTCAATTGAATGAACCGGTGTGTCCGAGTGATACTCACATCTAGCATCCAGATCATACCCAGGAGGAATAGGGTCTGGAACAGGCTTGGCATCCCTTAGTTGAACCAGAGAACTTTCAAGTAGACGGGCAAGAACATGATTGTGAGAAATAGGGAGTGGATCGAACCTTCTCTCAGGCCTTCGTGATCTTTGTTGTCTTTGTTGCTGAGGAGCATAAGGTTGCTGATACTGAACAGTCTGTTGAACAACAGGAGGAATATAAATAACACTAGTTTCTCCTTCTTTTCTCTTGGGGAACCCGACATAAGGTTTCTTTGCATCTTCAGAAGAACCAGCGGCAATTTGAATCTTTCCCATTTTGATGTTGTTTTCGACTCTTTCTTCTACCAATACGAGGTCTGAAAACCCAGCTAACAAACACCCAACCAATTTCCCATAATAAGGCCCCTGAAGCGTAGCCATGAACATATCAATGAGTTCTCACTCCATCATCGGAGGTTGAACTCGGGAAGCCAATTCACGCCACCTCTGGGCGTACTCTTTGAAGCTTTTATTTTGTCTCTGAGAAAGACTCTGTAGTTGCATTCTATTGGGAGCCATGTCTGCATTGTATTGGTAGTGCTTAACGAAAGCTTCTGCCAAATCTATCCAGCTTTTAATACACATTCTCTCCAAGCTCATATACCAGTCTAAAGATGCCCCAGCTAGGCTGTCCTGAAAGAAATGCATCAGCAGTTTCTCGTCATCCGAATAGGTAGATATTTTTCTAGAATTCCCTAATGTGAATCTTGAGGCAGGTGGTTCCATTGTACTTTTCGAAAACAGGCACCCTGAACTTCGAAGGAATTTTCACACCTGGGACCAACCCTAAGTCAGACATGTCAATACCCAAAGCATTATGTCTCTCAAAATACTTCATTCTCTCGAGCATGCGAAACTTCCTGTCCGCCTCAGTAGGGAGACTCATCTCAGCATCGTAAAATTGTTCATCCTGATTATCCACCTCCCGATGAGGAATGGGAATCTCAACAACACTTCTTCTAGATTTACTCATAGGAGGGGGTGAAGGAAGATCAGTACGTGGAGGACTCACATCTCTGCCCAGAGTATTACCACTGACAACATTCCCATTACCAGCCTCTGGGATAACAATAGCATCCATGTGGATAACCTCCCTTAGTTCCTCTTAACATTGATCCATACCCTACATCACCTCTATGAACTGAGCCATACGAGTCTGGAATTCCGACAACTCTGATTGCACCTGATCCATGATTCTCCTCTGATTGCTTCGAGTTGCGTAGTGGTGAAAAGTCAGGTTTGCAGTTCTGAAGAAAATACCAAGTCAGAATAAGAATTCCCATCTTTGAATACTTGTTATGCATATGAGAATGAGAATGCAAAATGTCATGTGATGCAAATGCAAAGATACGGGATCAAGGTATTCATAAATTCTGAATAACTGTTGTACTGATGACTGAATAAGTTCAAAAGTCTGCTCTGAAGAGAATACCGGAATACCAGAATATCCGAATAAGCAGAATACCGGAATACCAGGCTGATAAGTCCACATTGATAGGAAAACCAGAAAACCAGGTAGGTGGAAGGTTACGGTTACCTGCAAACCTGTAAACACCCGCCCATTTTCACATGTGGGTACTAAAACCAAGGATCCTCAGCGTCACAGACTCTCAGGTCGAGAAATGATGATACGGTCACCATTTCTGGTTTGGCATCATCATCAATCGAGGAGGCCTCAACTGATTCCCCTCAAAAAGGTCATCTTATAGTGAGTTCCCAGCTTTGGTCCTCGGATCAGGAAGCATAATGGGTTTGCCATTTCTGGTCTGCCATTATTACCTCTTGGGAGGAGTGCCTCAACCGAGTCCTCGGGGAATGGTTTCCAGAGTCGACAGCTCTCTAGGTTATATTCTATCATCTGCCCCAATGCGCAGGATAGAACATTACCAAAGAAAACCCCATCTGGATGTGGAATTTTCGTGTATACTAAGTCTGGCCATATGCCACACAAGTCACACTACTTTCCAATCTAATCCTAAGTGTATACTCAAGCTTGGGTATTGGGCTTATCTCTCATGGAACCAACCCACCCAACAGCACAACAGCAGCAGAGCAATATGATAACAATAATCAAATGCCATAAATGCGGTAAAATATAGTAATATACAAAAAATAATGCACAACAGTAAACACCCAATGAAATAGAAATAGACAAGCACTAGGATTGACTCGCATAGGGAACTAGAGTCCCCAGCAAAATCACCAGCTGTCGCAACTGCGAAAAACAACCGGCGGAAACAGAACAGAAGAGTCGCCACCGAACGTTATTTATTCTGACGCAAGGAAAGGAAACGATCGAAGAAACCTCAAAAGGGAGAAGACATGGTCATCGCAACCATAGTCCGGGTTCAGGAGTCGGTTACACGAGGGGAAGGTATTAGCACCCCCAAGCGTCCATCGTACTCGATGGGATCCACGCTTGTTGTCTAATCAAATGGCGAGTTATCTAAGGCATACTGCTAAACAGAAACGAGAAGGGAAAAACAAAAATGGACTCGCAAGGATCGTCACAATCCTATGCCTACGTATCTTCATGGACGAATGAAGAATCAGAGTCGACGTAGTTCGACAGACTACGCACTAAAGGGGGAGGTTGCTCGCCAATACATCGTCGTCTTATGCCTATGCATCCTCAATCTAACCAGAGAGAGGAAATCAAAGCAGTCGTACTTCGACCTACGGGTCGGTGAAAAGATCTCGATCGCACTGGGGCGAGAGAAAAAACTCGGGTAACAAGTCTCGATCACACAGAGGCGAGAGAGAAAAAGTGAAGCTAGGTGTTAGTGTGCTCGTCAAGATATCGCATATCGTGCCTACATATCTCATCTGGAATGAGAATCAGAGCATCTGTAGTTCACACTACTATGGAAAACGGGATCTCAATCACACTGAGGTGAGAGAAAAGAGTAAAATCACTTGACAAAGTGAATGTTTGATTATGAAAGAGGTGATAGTTTGAAAACAATAAGGTTTTGAAAAAGGGAGAAAGCTTTGAAAATTGAAGAATAGGGAGGAGAAGAAGTGACTATCCTAAAGTATAAAGTAAAAGCTAAGGATGAGAATGGCCTAACCACACAAGCAAGCTCCATAGTCTTCGAACCACAATTCCAAAGCAAAGGGAAAAAGTCCTAGTTCTAATTCCAAGGATCCGAGAATAGCATTGAAGTCCAAGGTCTAGGTGCAAAACTCCATGTCCATTGCAAAGGATAGTAACCATAGTCCAATATTAGAAGCACACGTTTTTAGAGGTTTTGGCCTTTATTAATGTTTTTGGTCCAAGTGGACAAAGAGAAAAAGGCATAAGCATAAACATGTGTCCAACGGACAAAGGAAAAAATTGTGGAAGCATAAACATGATATGATATGAGATGATAATAATGAAGCATAAAAGTAAAAGAGAGATAGGGAACGAGAAGGAAACGTAAATAAGATTAGTACAATAATATTGTTAGTAAGTTAGTGATTAGTAGTATACATCGATTATTTCATCTCGCGTATTGAACTATAATGATTAAACAATGTACTTAGATCAAGGTTAATGAAAACTTATTAGAAGATTGATAGAATCAAAGCCTCTATGCAACAAGCTTCAAAGATTTTGAACCTAATACAAAATATTTGTTAGACGATGGCTAGGATCTAGAAGGGGGGTTGAATAGATCCCTCGAGTTTTACACGCAAATGGCTTTACAAAAAATTGTTTTTAAAAAAGTTTCTATGGAAGCGACCACTGAATCACGTCTACAACGAACCTCTACTAAAAGGATTGGATATGCACGACAATATTAGGAATGAAATGTCGGATGAGAAAAATTCAGATTATTCAACAAACTTTGAACGCAATCAACAATGTTTTATTTGCTTGATATTAATCCAATCCAATGAGATAGGTTGACAAACAATTAAATGTAAATGCGTTCGACTTTGCTTTGAAACAAATTATCAAACACTTGGTGCGCGTAAACACACTAAGTACAAATTTCAAAGTAATGTGATGTTGAGCTGCTCCTAAATACAATCCAAGGGATTGTATCAGATTTTCAAAACAATTTAACAGCTCAATATAACACTATATTTTATCAAATTTTCGATCAATTTAAACTTCGCAAATTCGAATGATATCAAACGTAAAGAGTTAAGAGAAAGAGAGGACAAACACGATAAGATTAGGCAGTTCCCCAATCGTCCTCGCTATGGGTACCTCTGCCCCCAATTCCACAAATGGAATTGAGATATATATATTACCGTTGCAATTGATTTTATACAAGAGAAAAACAATGAATATCCAAAATTTCAAACGTCATTGATTGTTGATTTAGATTCTTCTCTTCCCTTGATTCAAGACAAATCAAGTGCCTCGAATCTGGTTGAACAAATCACCGTCTCACACTACTGGACTGCAAGAAACCACCGTTCTTCAGTCACCTTCACTCGGTCGATTTCGATCTTCTGCAATTCGATCCCTAAACCTTTCTTCTATGATCCTCCGACTGTAGCTACTAAACCGAATGAATACTCTGTTCTTCGGTTACCTTCGCACGGCTAAATCCCTGTAGAACGAAACGGTTTGTGCAAAAACCCCCTAAAATCTCCTTGATTCTTGGAGATTAAAACCTAAGGTTTTATTCAAGAAACACCTACCAATTCTCAACCCAGAAATGAAGATCACACACTTCCTAATTATGAACGTTATCACTTCAAAACAATGGGCGACACAAACAAAAATGATTATGTGTAATTGTTTGTTTACTCAAGGTTAAAGATGAAGATGAAGAGAAAGATTGGTATAAATTTTCACGTTTCTTGTTTTTGTGTATTTTTTTAAAAAATGAGCCAAAACAATATATATACTATCCTAGAAAACATAACAGGAATAACAGAAATTTGAAGTAAACAACATAGCAGAAAATTGGTGCAAAACAGCGAACGGTCGACCTATGCAGGTAGGAGGGTCGACTTGAGCAAGGCAGTCGGCTAATCTGCGTAGAAAAATAGCCTATGCATCGACCGGAACAGGATATGCGTCGACGCATTCCTTCCCGTTTTTGACAATTATAAATGCAGGTTGTATGAGTCGACTTGAGGGTCGACGCGAGCAATCCCGCTGCTGACTCTAAGAAATGTACCTTGTCTGGGTCGACCAGAACAGGGTTGTGAGTCGACTCAAACCCTTGAAACATGCAAAAATCATCATTTTGACTTTCCTAAAGGTTTTCAACCATACCTAATGCACCTAGAGCATTGCCAACATGATCAAACATACTTAGAACACCTAATGTACATTGTATATGATAATTTTCATGTGAATTCTATATATGCTAAGCATGATAGTTTTGACATCATTAAAATCAAGTGTAGAGAGAACTTCCCCTCACATACTCCCCCTTTTTTATGATGGCAAAACAGTGGCAAAAAGGTCAAACTGAGGTATCATCCTCCCCCTGACTTTATGAATCCATTGTTGTTTGATCATTCTCAATACCTGTTATTTCCACCTGTTAGTTCCAGTGTCTTCTCCCCCTTTGACAACATCAAAAAGAGAGAAAGATAAACATATCAAGAATAGAAGATTGAAAGCAACATTTGTTTACATAATTGCAACGCGTAACCATTAACGCACACCCACATAAAATGCAAGTTAATGAACAGAATGAGAGATAATTAGAAACATAATACTAATAAACCAAACCAAAATGCTTAAGGAACACAAAGTTTATAGTAGTACATTGTTACGACATAGAGAAGCCGGAAAGTAGAAGTACAAGATCACGAAAAGAAAGCAAACACAGCGAAAAGCAACATAGTAGAGTCATAAACAAAACAAACAATGCAAGAAACAAAGCACTAATAGATATGATGAGAGATGCAACAAAGGTCCTCAAGGCCTGCTCCCCCTAAATGAGTGGCCTCTTTCGCGAAACTGGTAAGTATGAGGAGGTGGTGGAGGTTGCACGTCCAATTGCTCAGTCATCTCCAATACGGTTTGATTCAAAATGTTGAAACTGTTTGTGTAGCGAGCGATTTTGGACGCAGTTCTTAAGCGCTGGTCGCTCTCTGCGGTTGAGCTTAAACTACAGGTCGATTCATTTTTTATCCTATTGTGAGCTGATGAAGGAAGGGAAATAGATGTCTCCAATTAACCCTGCTTGCATACTCAGTTTAAACAGCGGTCTGTTAGGTTACGAATGCTATCAATGTGGGGGGCCTTTGTACTGGTTATTTGTATTTTCACCAATACGGTTTTCTTTCTTTCTAGGACTTTCTAGCGGGGAACAAGGGTTAGGATGTTAGGACTGATGCTTTTGAATTACTGCTTTTGATTGATCGAGATATGGGATTTGGGTTTTTTGTTGATTGTGCTCGCTAAGATCTTTTCTTTCGATCTTATGCCTACGTATTCCCATTTACCGAAACAGGGAAATCAGAGCGTTCGTAGTTCCTCCTAGTCTATGGGAGGAAATTGGTTTTGGTGTCTTGTGAAATTCTGGTATCAGATGTGTGATGTTAAGGTGTGATGTCACAACAACACACTCTGCACAATGGACAGCAATAACAGTAAAATAACACCAAGAATTGTTGACCCAGTTCGGTTACAACCAACCTACTCTGGGGGCTACCAAGCCAGGGATGGAATTCACTACTTGTAGATATAATTTACAGACTCAACAACCCGTTGACAATCTCCTAAACTTATACTCTACTAATGACTTCCTACCTAAGAAACCACTTAGGTATGAGAACACCACTCAATCCCTTACAAACTCTCAAAGAAACCACTTTGAGTACCCTTGATCTTACTTCACAGCTTCGATCAAGCAACCACTCTCTATTGCTTCACAGCTTCTAGAGAGGACAGAAATACAACACCTATTCAAACCCTAGAATAGTGTAAATACAAGCACTCTAAACAAACTCTAGACACTAAGCCTTCAGCTCCTAATCTTCTGAATGTTTTCTGTACCTTTTTCCTTTGGTCTTGTGCGCTTTATATAGCTCCTTGAATTGGTCTTGGACTTGCTACAATATCTCCCAGATTTGTTATTTAAAACTGAATATTTAAAACAGATTTTCTCCTAAAATCTTTTTAAATCTTCAACCTTTTAAATCTCCTACAAATCTGCAACAGATCTCCTATGCAGTAGCAAATATCTATCCCAAGATATTCGTATCCAATGAGACAGCTTGCTCTCCACAAGTCCAGCTAATACGCAACCTTAACAAACTCACAACCTGCTATTGTTAATTCTGCAGATCTGATGTTACAACATCACCTGTGTGACATCAGACATCCAACTTCAGCAATAATTACTTAACACAGCCCAGTGTTAAGACTTCAATGTTGCAACATCAGCACCTTGACATCAACATTGAATATACTTTGTTTTACCAAAATTCTAGCCAATCCAGGAACTAACAATCTCCCCCTTTGGCTAATTTTGGCTAAAACAATCTATGCTTCTTCAGAGACTTTAGCAGCGGAATAATCTTCAAAAGTTTGAAACTCTCATCAGCAGCAGTTTGACACTTTACATAGTCTTCATCACTTGATCTGCTGCAGCACCATCTTCATTATTGACAACACCCAATTGGTGCTCCCCCTCAAAAATATGAACCAGCATCACAGTTATTTAGTAGCTCACAATGTGCAGCACTTTTCTCCCCTTTGATGTCTGCTTGGCTGCACTCTTCAATTGCCATGATATCTCCACTAGTTCAGTCAAAACTCCCCCTTAATGCAACATTACCACTTTTCAACTAAACACCTTTTAGTAGCATCAATTTATCACATTAGCAGCATATGACAATAACACTCTTGACTATCTTGGCTATTTTCTCCCCCTTTTTAGCCACAATTAGGCAAACTTCAGTTAGAAGCCCTATAAACTATAGTCAGTACACCCTAGCTCTCATTGTTAGCCTCACAGTTAGCAACCAGGCACAACAAATCATAGAAGAAAACTAAAAACATAACCAGTGCATAAAACAACACAATATTCAAATTACAAAACCAAGCACATTAAGTGCTAAAACAAAGACAGAAAATAAAGCTAACCCTACTAAAATATAAGGCAAACATTAAAAGCTTGAATCTTCTGAGCTGAGATCATCATTATCGTCTTTATCAACAACATCCTTCCTTGTGTTGACAACTTCACCTTCCTTTGTTGCCGATCTCAGAGACATGACAAGTCTTTCAAATTTTTGTTTCCTTTCAGTACTAACTCTTATGACTTCATCTAACTCCTTGCAAGCCTCCTCTAGTTCTGTAATCAACCCAGTCTTGGCTGGTGACTGTTGTGATGTTGAAGCAGATGTCTTGACACTGTAAGGAACATGTTTCAACTTGTGATGGAGTGACAAGGCAGGCTTCTTTTTGCAAGCAACATCTGAATGCTGTAGAATTCCAGGATGTTGAGACAAGACAATCCCACAAATGAGAGAGGGAAAAGCAATGGGCATCTTTACAGCATTTGTAGCAGCATGCTTAATAGTATGATCATAGATGTAGGAGCCATAGTCAATTCTTTGCTTTGTCCCAACTGCATAAATTATCTTCCCCAATTCAACAGAAATTGTGGTCTTGTGACTAGTAGGAACCCAGTTGGCAATACCTATTCTGTGCAGAAAGGCATATTTGACACTCAACAAACTGGCTAACAACTTTCCTTCTACGGGCCAAACATCTACCTGACCAGCAGTGATTTCTTTGCATATAACATTGTTGGAAGCTTCTAATTCCCCATAACCTTCCTCATTTCTTCCTAAGTAGGCATTGATCATCTCAGGAGAGAACCAGACACACTTACCCCTGATGGTAACTCTTTTGAAAGTTCGGCTCTTGTTGTCATTTATCGATTCAGGTATATTAACTATGAAATCTCTGACCAGTCTATCATAGCAATTAGTCAACCCTGACACAGTCCTTATGAGACCAGCAAGCTTAATTTGGTCTATAATTTTAGTAGACTCTAAGTCTTTTGCTACTACCTCTCTTTCCAGAGCTATCTTTCTTAGGCTCACACAACTCCACAAGGATGCACTTCTGGCACTGTGAGATGAGATGTTATCAGGCACTTGATTTGTAGCAGGGTTGATGTCTTGAGCATCACTCTCAGAATCTGACTCTTCCCTGATTCTCCTCTTCTTGCCAGACCTGGCACCTTTGCTCCATGACTTGGGAGAGTCTGTAAATGAAGTCCTTTTCTTATCCTTCCCTCTTCCAATTCTATCATCATCAGATGAGTCCTCAATCTCTATAACCTCAACCTGTTCCTTCCCTTTACCCCTGTGACTTTCATTCCTAGGGAACGATGTTCTAACATCCAAGCTGACATCAGTGTTATCAGGATCTTCACCTTCAGCTTCTTGACTCAGGGCCTGTCTATGAACATTTATGCCCTCACCTTGAGAGTCGACTTGTTCAGCAGGCATTTGCCTTAAAGGGACAGAAATCCCTTTCACCCATATACCTTTCTCAAGGATTTTGGTGGCAAGCTGTTCCAAGTGGTTGTCTACATCAAACTTCTCATCAACAGCTTGAGAGGATGATGACCTAGCTTTAGGTTTATTCACCGTGGTCGAGGGTTTAGGGTTACTTGACTCGGGAAGAGCACTAGAAATGAGTTCTTCGGAAGAAACCCTAGTTCGTACCTGCTCAGAGTTCTTGGAAGGGACAGACATCGTTCCTTTGTGACGGGCTAGGTTTGGAGAAGAACTTTCTATTCTGTTGAGATTTAGGGAGATGAAACGTTGCGATGAGAATGCTTTGGTAAGTCTTGTATCAATATAGTAAGGCGCCTGATTTTGAATACTCTTTAAAGACCAATTACTAATTTTCTCCCTCCATACAGACTTTCCTTTTAAACAATTCACATCAGAACTCACTAACTCTGAGTTACCTTTCAGCATCCTGATGTCATAGTCTGATGTTATAACCTCAACTTGAACATCATTAGTTGAATTTCCTTCAAGTGAAATCCACTGATAGCAGTTGTCTTTGGTTCTGGCACCCTTCATAACAATCTGATTATGCTCATCAGAAACCACACACTCATGCTTAGTGTAGTTTACCTTGTAACCTTCATCACACAACTGGCTTATGCTGATCAAATTTGCACTTAAGCCACTGACAAACAAAACATTGTCAAGTTCAGGTCTACCATCACCTTTCACTTTCCCAACTCCTGCAACAACTCATTTCTCTCCATTGCCAAATATAACTTCAAGAGGGGGGCAAGTTCTAAATTCAGCAAACATGGATCTACATCCAGACATGTGTTTGGAACACCCACTGTCAAAATACCATGTTCCTTCTTCAAACTCTCTATCAGCCATGTGAGCCAATAAGCACTTCACCTTCTCCTTAGGTACCCATTGTTTAACAACTTTAGGCCTGTACTCTCTCCATCTGTTTTGAGGTTGAGGGTATCCATGCAGCTTGTAGCAAGAGTACTGCATATGTCCAAACCTTCCACAATAATAGCATCTCACCCTTTCATCTCTGAATCTTCTGCCATGATGAGATTGCTTATGCTGCCATCCATAATGTGGTCTCCTCCTACCATAACTGCCCTGCCATCTATTATGCTGGTATCTTCTCCCATAGGGCGGCTGAGAATGCCGTTTCCTTGATTGTCTCCCATGATGGTGTGGCTTTCTTCTTCCATAGATATAAGGAACATCATTGGTGTATCTATATCTATAACCATACCAGTTGTCCTGATGTTGAGACACCTGATGAGACATGTGCTGTTTGAACTGAGCAGCTTGCATGCTCTCGTGGTATTGTGGGGGCATATACTGACTAGCTCCTTGTGGCTGCTTTCTCTTCTGATATGGACCAGTTTTCTTCTCAATCTTCTTAGGTTGTGAAACATCAACTTTCTTAGGGGTAGTATCCTGCGTCTTTGGCTGATGTTGAGATGAAAGTTGTGACACTTCCTTCTTTGAACCTGAAGTGCTTTCTTCTGAAGTTCTCTTATCCTCAGCCACATAACCTATCCCAGCTTTGTCTCCAGCAGCTTTTTCTGACTGAAGAATCTTGTCAAGTGTGTCTGTACCACAGTTCAGCATCCTAACAGAGTTGGTCATTTGATCAAGATGAGCTCTAACTAGCACCACTTCATTTTCCAGATCAGTCTTTTCATTCTCTAGCTGAGCAATTTGTTGTTTGTGGCACTTGTTTTTTTTACAAATCTCAGCACTTTTTAAACACAGCTCTTGATAGGTAGAAGCTAACTCCTCATAAGTTACTTCTCCATCACTAGAATCATCATCAGAAACCACAGCTCCTGTTAAAGCTCTCACATGCTTTGCTGACTCGCCTTCACTTTCTTTATCAGAGTCAGACCAGGAAACTGTCATGCCCTTCTTCTGCTTTTTCAAGAAGGTGGGACATTCTTTCTTGACATGTCCATACCCTTCACACTCAAAGCACTGAACTCCTTTATCTTGGGTAGTTTTCTCTTCATCCTTCTTGCTGGTGTCAGAAGTCATGTTCTTGACATTAGGCCTGGAGTTATTATTCATTCGCTTGAATACTTTGGTGAACTGTCTTCCTAACATCGCTATGGCCTGAGATAGATCCTCCTGCGATTCAGAACTCTTTCCTTTTTCTTCTGCATCATTTGACACCAAGGCTATACTTTTTGGCTTCTTTTCTAGTTCTTCCTCATTCAACCCAAGCTCAAAAGTTTGAAGAGATCCAATGAGCTCATCTACTCTCATCTTGCTGATGTCTTGTGATTCTTCAATGGAAGTAACCTTCATCTTATACTTCTTAGGTAGGGACCTAAGGATCTTCCTCACAAGCTTTTCATCTGACATCTTCTCTCCAAGAGCACTAGATGCATTGGCCAGCTCAAGAACACTCATGTGGAAATCATAAATAGTCTCATCTTCCTTCATCTTCAGGCTTTCAAATTTTGATGTTAAAATCTGAAGTCTTGACATCTTGACTCTAGATGTTCCTTCATGAGTAGCCTGCAAGATATCCCATGCTTGCTTAGCAACTTCACAGGTATTGATTAACCTGAAGATATTCTTATCCACTCCATTGAAGATGGCATTTAGGGCTTTGGAATTTCCAAGTGCAAGCTTGTCTTCCTCCTTGGTCCACTCTTCTTCAGGCTTTGGCTTAGAGGTGCCTTCTTTATCTTTACCAGCATCATCCTTCTCACATACAACAGGTGTTTTCCACTCTTTAATAACAGCCTTCCAAGCCCTACTGTCCAAGGATTTTAAGAAGGTGGTCATCCTTGGCTTCCAATAGTCATAATTGGATCCATCCAAAATAGGGGGTTTGTTGACGAATCCTCCAACTTCTTTGTCCATCTTTACACCAGAAAGTAACTTCCCTAGATCTCACCCAGAGACAAACAGGATGCCTGCTCTGATACCAATTGAAATTCTGGTATCAGATGTGTGATGTTAAGGTGTGATGTCACAATAACACACTCTGCACAATGGACGACAATAACAGTAAAATAACACCAAGAATTGTTGACCCAGTTCGGTTACAACCAACCTACTCTGGGGGCTACCAAGCCAAGGATGGAATTCACTACTTGTAGATATAATTTACAGACTCAACAACCCGCTGACAATCTCCTAAACTTATACTCTACTAATGACTTCCTACCTAAGAAACCACTTAGGTATGAGAACACCACTCAATCCCTTACAAACTCTCAAAGAAACCACTTTGAGTACCCTTGATCTTACTTCACAGCTTCGATCAAGCAACCACTCTCTATTGCTTCACAGCTTCTAGAGAGGACAGAAATACAACACCTATTCAAACCCTGGAATAGTGTAAATACAAGCACTCTAAACAAACTCTAGACACTAAGCCTCCAGCTCCTGATCTTCTGAATGTTTTCTGTACCTTTTTCCATTGGTCTTGTGCGCTTTATATAGCTCCTTGAATTGGTCTTGGACTTGCTACAATATCTCCCAGATTTGTTATTTAAAACTGAATATTTAAAACAGATTTTCTCCTAAAATCTTTTTAAATCTTCAACCTTTTAAATCTCCTACAAATCTGCAACAGATCTCCTATGCAGCAGTAAATATCTATCCCAAGATATTCGCATCCAATGAGACAGCTTGCTCTCTACAATTCCAGCTAATACGCAACCCTAACAAACTCACAACCTGCTGTTGTAATTCTGCAGATCTGATGTTACAACATCACTTGTGTGACATCAGACATCCAACTTCAGCAATAATTACTTAACACAGCCCAGTGTTAAGACTTCAATGTTGCAACATCGGCACCTTGACATCAACATTGAATATACTTTGTTTTACCAAAATTCCAGCCAATCCAGGAACTAACATCTTGTTCAAAGCCCAAGACGTGAAGCGAAAGGTGATTTGTATCTTGTACAAAGCCCAAGATGTGAAGCTGAAAAGTCTATTTGTGTCTTGTTCAAAGCCCAAGACGTGAAGCTGGAGGACCTCGACTTTAGAGAGAATTTGTCATCTCTAAAGAAGGGTTTGTCTGTCACAACTTTTGGGTGACTGGTTATAAAGGAGAATTACTTTAACCGGGATATGCGAATCCGGCAATGCCATAATTTCCTTTATAGGGGATTTTAACCTGAAGGAGAAGACTTTAACTCAGTGTAGAGCAATGCTATCTTCCCTTAGGAATTTCTCATGCTAAAAGAGGGACAGTGGCATGGATGTAGATGATCCAGAGGCTTGCCGCTTACAGCGATTAGATGAAGGGGAAGGAGTGGTTGATGCTTGTGTACTGTGAACGAGGCACAACTTTGATGCTAAAAGGTTAATTGGATCAACTAGTGGTTTTCTTATACAAAGCCTAAGAGGAGGCTAATATGTGTCTCGTACAAAGCCCGAGAGAGAGGCTAAAAGGGGTTGATCCTACAAGAGGATCTTTTATACTCAACAAGAAAGTGTTTTTGTATCTCGTACAAAGCCCGAGATGGAGGCGAAAAGGTTTGACTCAACAAGGGAATCTTTTGGTATCTCGTATAAAGCTCGAGATGGAGGCTATTGTTTGTTTGTTTGGCTCAATAAGAACCTTTTTTAATCTTGTATAAAGCCCGAAATGGAGGCAAAAGGGTGATTGACTCAACGAGGGAGTCTTTTGTGTGTCTCGTACAAAGCCCGAGAGAGAGGCTAAACGTTGTTTGACTCTGCTGGGGAGAATCATTGTACAAAGCCCAAGAGGAGGCTATGGTTACTGTTTCAGTTAAGTGACAGGTCCAGTATACTGATTTTGAAAGAGAAAATCAGTTCTTATATGAGCAACACTATACTCAAGGATTTGATTCAAGGATCCGGGATATTCCTGTTCTTTAAGGAAGCGGGAAATCCGAAGGGTATTGAGACTGTCCGAGTCTACGGGTTTCCTTCCTATTTAACGAAGGGGTCACTTGAGAATGTCTTTGAGACTCAAGGAGATTAGACCGTCCAAGTCTAGAGTTTCATCTTTTGTACTATGCTTTGAGAAACAATAGTAGACTCTTTGAAAGGACTGTTCTATGCAGATGATTAAGTTCTGTTCCTATACCTCTAGGAGGTCGTCGGGGCAATTTGTACGAAACCCAAGAGGAGGCTGGAAACTTTTAAGAAGCCGATCGGTCCTTGTACGAAGCCCAAGAGAAGGCTATC
Organism: Lathyrus tuberosus; assembly: GCA_022829125.1. NCBI lineage: Eukaryota > Viridiplantae > Streptophyta > Magnoliopsida > Fabales > Fabaceae > Lathyrus > Lathyrus tuberosus. The sequence goes on along the minus strand of JALAZF010000036.1, from coordinate 16,725,951 downwards.
ATTCCCGGAGGAAGAGATCATTATACGAAGCCTAAGAGGAGGTTGTGAATACTTCTAAGAAGCCGACGGGTCCTTGTACTAAGCCCAAGAGGAGGCGGGGTTGCTTTTAGGAAGCCTGTGGGTCCTTGTACGATGCCCAAGAGGAGGCCGATTGCTTTTAAGAAGCCGATGGGTCCCCAAACCCCGAGAAATTCAAGGCAAGCTATTCACAAGGAATAGATCAAGTCAGGAAAGTTCGAGAATTTGGAAGAAACTCAAAGATGCCATTCACGGAGAATACATTTATCTCTGGGAGTAGAGTTTCTTGATAATTTTTAATGAGGACAGCCGAAGAGATGACTGTATCTGGTGATCCTATTGGGGATCTAGTTCAGTCTATTTCTAAGAGTGACAGTCTGAGAAAGGGTTCAAAAAGAATTTGCCTTTCACATCTCCATATTGTTTAACCCCAAGAGGAGGGAAGACTGTATCTGGTAATCCTATGTGGATCTAGTTTTGACTGTAAGTTCAGAGTGATCAACAGGGCTTTACCTAGTGCTAGACGTAGTTTCCGGGGAAACTCTAAATATCTATACTATTATTACACAGTTAGTATGAGTTTATGAAAGGAGACTTACAGCGAAACAGCCCCACAATACAGTTATATATATATGAGTTTATGAAAGGAGACTTACAGTGAAACAGCCCCACAATATAGTTATATACATATGAAAACGGTAAATGAAAGCGGGTAAACACTTACTCGGTTGTAGAGCTTCCATGTTGTTTGGTTAGTTGTTCAACAAAGAAAGATTGAAAACAACAGTATATTCAAAATCAAAGGAGAAAGTGCTTTGAAATAAAAAGATTTGGGGCTTACAGCTCAAGGAGTGGCCCAGGGTTTTATCAGTGAGCGCACTGTTGAATTTGTACAGAGGGACTTATACAAGTGACTAAGGCCCAAAAAGGTTTTCTGTACAAAGGGATGGGTCTTACACTCTCTCAAGAGGCCCAAAGAGTTTTTAAGAAAGGAAATGGGTCTTACTACTCGAGGGTAGGCCCAGTTGGTTAATTTTAAACTAGCGACGATCGCGTCGTTTATTTGAAAATGTACTGAGGGACTTATACAACGAATGAGGCCAAACAAATTTTTCTGTACACAAGGGGTTGGGTCTTACACTCTAATAGAGGCCCAAAGAGTTTAAAGAAAAGAAATGGGGCTTACAACACGAGGGGAGGCCCAAGGTCTTTATTTTCAAGATGAATATTCACTTTTAAAATGCTTAAAAACAATTAAAAATGAATTTATTCACAAAAATACCAACTATATTAAATATATAATATAAATTTGATTTTTTTGTAGAATAAAATATTTTACTATTTTTGTGATTTTTCAGAAAAAGAACCAATAAAAAATAATCAAAATTGAAGGAGTTATTAATTTTCCAAATCATTATAAAATAAAATGAGAAAATATAAAAAAGAGGGGTTGGGTCTTACACTCTATTAGAGGCCCAAAGTGTATTTTTGTACAAAAGATGGGGCTTACGACTCAGGGAGAGGCCCAAAATATTTTCAGTTTGAAAATGGCGATCGCGCCGAGATTTTTAACGTATCGGGACTTATACAATAGCTGAGGCCCAAAATTGTTTTGTTAAAAAAGAGTTGGGTCTTACACTCTAATAGAGGCCCAAGTGTTTAAAAATGAAAAGAAATGGGACTTACAGCTCAAAGAGAAACCCAGTTGATTTTCGTTTGAAAATGGCGATCGCGCCGAAGTTTTCTTTTAACGCAGAGGGACTTATACAATAAGTGAGGCCCAAAAATGTTTTGGTTAAAAGGGGATTGAGTCTTACACTCTAATAGAGGCCCAAGTATTTAAAAAAGATTTGTTAGGGTGAAAATCAAAGATAACCCCAATTTCATTTTTTTAGGCATTTTTCCAAGAAAAATTAAGTAAAAAAAATGATAAAAATATCAAATAAAATCATTAAATAATGATTAAAGTTTATGAAAAAAATATTTTATCAACATAAATATTTAAAATCATTTTGGTTTTAAAAATCAAGAAAAAAGAAATCATTTTAAAAGCATTTAAAACAATTTAAAACACTATTTTTAAATATATTAAAAATAATATTTTTTTTTGTGATTTTTTGTGGATTAAAATATTATGGGGTATGAATTGGAAAATGATGATTTTTTGCTATGTAAAAAAAATTGGTTGAGTTTTGAAAATAAAAAGTAAGAAAAAGAGGAAAGATATCAAAATATCATCTCCGACATTTCTTTTGGGGTAAAAAACGAATACCGAAATTTTAATTTTCAACACGTTTTTTATCAAATTTCAAACACTCATAACTCTCTCAATTTTTATCGGAATCAAAATCCAGAAGTACCTATCTTGACCGATTTTTCGCAAGGAATCCGATGGTATTACTCACGCACATGGAAAATCAACACACAAAACGCAGAAATTAAAACCAAAACTGCTATCGTTTTGAAAACATCGTTCCGCGTCGAATTTCCAACACGCGTAACTCACTCGATTTTTATCCGAATTGAAATCCGAACAAACCTATCTCGACCGATTTTTCGCAAGGAATCCAATGGTATTGCACATGCATGCTGAAACTCAACGTACAAAACGCAGCAATAAAAAAACCAGAGCTGCTACGTTGTGAAAACGTCGTTCCCCGTCGAATTTCCAACACGCGTAACTCTCTCGATTTTTATCCGAATTGAAATTCGAAAAGACCTATCTCGACCGATTTTTCGCAAGGAATCCAATAGTATTGCACATGCACGCTGAAACTCAACGTACAAAACGCAATAGCAAAAAAACCAGAACTGCGCGTTAGTTGAAAACATCGTTTCGCGCCAAACTTCCGACGCGCGTAACTCTCTCGATTTTTAACCGAATTAAGATCCGAAAGAGTCTATCTTGACCGATTTTTCGCGAGGAATCCAATGGTATTGTACATGCACGCTGAAACTTAACACACAAAATGCATAAATTAAAAAACCAAAACTGCACGTTGTTTTCGACGTCGTTTCGCGTCAAATTTCCAACGCGCGTAACTCTCTCAATTTTCATCAGAATTGAAATCCGTAAAAACCTATCTTTACCGATTTTCGCAAGGAATCCAATGGTGTTACTCATGCACACTAAAACTTAATGTACAGAACACATCAATAAAAAAAAATCAGAACTAGATAAGATTTTAAAACAACCAAAATTCTACATATAAACATGTTAAAATGCAAACAGTGGGAGGATCACAACATACACATTATGGACTACATTTTTGCCTCAAGAATTGTTCAATATGATGCATGTATGTGGACAACAAAGGAAAGCATGATTCAAAGAATTCAAGTTATGGATTTTACCTCTTTTTTGGAGATTATGGGCAACCTACCAAGTGCTTTGTTCCAGAAATGATTTGATGCTTCGGACAACCTCAAATGACCTCTTAGAAGCTTTTAGGATGGTTGGAATCAGCTGGAAACCTCTAGAGCAAGTTTGAGCACTTTCTCGCAAAATGGTCAAAAACGGCCAAAATGCCAACTCTCTCAAATGGTGTTCCAGATGTGTGGCACCATTTGGGACAGTTCAAGGATGATATTTAGAGTGTGTTTGAGGTTTTATCTGGTTTGGAAAGTGACTGAATCAAGACATGACTTGAAAAATGCAAAAAAGTGTCATTTTGAGGTTTTGAGAGGTGACTTTGTGATGTTGTGATTACAGGTCACTTTTGATGGTTTGTACAGCTTACATATGATATATATGAGGTGTGTGTGTGTGATTAGTTTGAGTGGAATTGCTCTCTAGCTCAAAAACTCAGAATTTCCTTACTAAAGAAGGCATTTTGGAGTGAAAGAGAGAATTTGAGGAAAGCATCTGTTTGATGGCTTTGGTGTACGCAAACTGAACACAAATGAGCTCTATTTATAGTGGAGCAAGTTTGTTTAGGGATCCACAGTGAATGGCAACTGCAGCAGGTGTTTGTTCCATGTTGGCCAATGGAAATGCAAGTCTCCTCTAGCCATTGACTAGAGGTTAGGGCACAGGGTTGTGGTTCCCTTGGTCTTGGATAAGTCTTGACTGATTTCAGATGAGAATGGCTCAATCCATCCCACCTCTAAGCATCCATTAAATGCTCCAAACCAAAATTGGAGTTTTGTCCCTCTTTTAGGGATTTCTAGGTTTTGGCATGCTTTTTTTGGTTCCTTGGACTTGGGAGGTTCATGGATCAGATTATCCCACTTGGATTTGATCCTTAGATGTGTCCAAACTAATGACAAGGCTTGAAAATTCGTGTGGCACAAAAAAAGTGCAAATCTGCCCTGAAAAATTCAGCTTCAGCAAGGCCTTTTGTAAGATCCATAACTCCCTGCTCGAGTATGCTACATGGACGTTCTAGGACTTTCTGAAAAGCTTAGATGACGTACTTCAACTTTGATGTTTGGCCCTAGACCTGGTTCAACTTGGATCATGGAGAAAAACAGCCTTGAAGTTGGGACATTGTGCTGAAATTATAAGGCAGATTTTGGCTAAGTGCTGAAAAATGTCAATTTTAGGTTTTTAGCCATTTTGATCCAACCATAACTCAAAATCCATGATGAATTGGGATGAAGTGTAGTTGACACTTTTGTAGAGGGCCATGAGGGCTACAAATCCATCTTTGGATGGGGAAAAATGGCTTTGTGGTTTAGGAGTTATGATCCTCCAAAGTTGTTACCCTTGCCACTTTTTTTCATAACTTAGAAAATTTTCTAAGTTTTTATGGTTACCCCTTTTACAAGTTATCCCACTTTCTTTGATTTTTCTTGATGAATGATGATTCCAATCACACATTAACATCATTTTAGGGTTAAAAAACCATTTTTATGAAAAATCTCAAAAAGTCAAAGTTTGACTTTTGTGCACAGTTGACTTTTTATCAGATGAATTCCAAACTGTGCGATCCTTTAGGAAATCATGTCCTTGACCTAAATCAAACTTGATGGACATGTTCCATGGGTGTTATAGGGTGTATTGAATCATGTCCTAGGGTTTGGGAGCATGTCCTGGTCAAAAGTCAAAGCTACAGTTGACTTTTCTCGCGAAACCCTAACTGTGGTTCAGATGAAATTGAAACTTGTTGCTCAAGCTTCTTGGATCAATCCATTGTTGAAAATGGATCAATGTGGTGTGTTAGGGATCCTCAAATCCTCTCTTGAGGTCTTGGCTCGTGTTTTGTCCCAAAAGTCAACTTAGGGGTGAATTAGGTCAAGAAACCCCTAATTCCTGATTTTTTATGTATGCATCCCCTGAGGCTAAATTGACTTGATGATGGGTTTTATGATGTTCCATGGAGCATTTTAGGTTATGCTTTGAAGCATTGGCTCATGCCCAGAGGAAAATTTCCATCTGGAGGCCCTAGTCGACCAAACCCTAATTTGGTGACACTGGCGATCCTGAGGCTTGATCCACCTAGAAGGGAGCAGCCTTGTGCTTAATCCTTGAAGTGGGAGTCCTCTTGATCCATTGTGGATATTTGAGAGGCTAGACAAGTTGAAGATCATGTCATTCCTTGCTTAGGAGAGATAGTCCCTGCGAGGAACCATGCTGGTCGGGCTTAGGAGATGAGAACTCGGCTGAAGATGTCAGATGGATTAGTCGCATCTGACACTATTGATCCTTCAATCAGGCGTACTGGCGTAGAATGAGTACTTTGATTCTGCACTTTGAAGTTCGCTTACTTCTGGAGAAGCGATCGAGATTCTTCTGATGTTCAACAGTCAAAAGAAATTGTCGTCTTTATTTTAAAAGCAGAAAAAGTTTTATCAAGTAAATTCATTTTGTTTTATTTCAAGAATCGTTAATCATATTAAAAACGTCGTTCTGTAAAGCTAAAACAAATAAGAATTACAAACAAAAGCACAAAGGCTCAAATTTTATTGATAGGATGGAGATCAGCCAAACGCGTGATTCCAAAGAGTATATACAAAGTTAGGAAATGGTAATTTACAGGGAAAAGGGCTACGTTGAAACATAACAACCACTATCCTTCTACCAACTTTGAATTCGGGACATCCTGAGCTTCTGTCAAAGATGACCTTGACTGGAGTTTTCCTCCGATGGACAATGTACCTACTGCTGAGGGACTTGCCTCTGTTGAACATAGTTACTTGCCATTATCCCTAATTTTTTCCTGGATTGTACTATGAGATTTCCAATCCACCGGGATGATTTTTTCATGTCTCTAACTTTTGCCTGGACCGCCCTTTCGGGTTTTCAATCCACCGAGATGTTTTTTTTTTTAGTTTAGGCGAAGTATTTCTTGACTACATCAACATTTGTGGGGTAGGCAAATTCCTCTCCGTCCATGGTTGCAAGTCTCAAGGCACCGCCTGAGAAAGCTTTCGTGACCACATAGGGGCCATCATAATTCGGGGTCCACTTGCCCCGAGAGTCAGTGAGAAACGATTGTATCTTCTTGAGCACGAGGTCTTCTTTTCTGAAGACACGAGGTCGGACCTTTTTGTCAAACGCCTTCTTTATTCTCTGTTGATACAACTGACCATGGCATAGTGTCGTGATTCGCTTCTCTTCGATCAGGTTTAATTCGTCGTGTCGGCTTTGACACCATTCAGCTTCGGTGAGCTTAGCTTCCATCAATACTCGGATTGACGGGATCTCTACTTCTATGGGGAGTATTGCTTCCATGCCATATACTATAGAGAAAGGGGTAGCCCCTGTTGAAGTGCGGACAGATGTACGATAACCGTGAAGAGCAAAGGATAGCATCTCGTGCCAATCTTTGTAGGTTACAACCATCTTTTGAACGATCTTCTTGATGTTCTTGTTAGCCGCTTCTACCGCTCCGTTCATCTTGGGTCGGTAGGGAGATGAGTTATGGTGTTCGATCTTGAACTCAGCGCACAACTCTTTCATCATCTTATTGTTCAAGTTAGATCCATTATCAATAATGATCTCGCTTGGAACACCATAACGGCAGATGATATTGTTTTTGATAAATCGGACCACCACTTGTCGGGTTACATTAGCATATGACGCTGCTTCGACCCACTTGGTGAAGTAGTCAATGGCTACTAGGATGAACCGATGTCCGTTTGAAGCCTTGGGCTCAATCATGCCAATCATGTCGATTCCCCATATGAAAAAAAGGCCATGGGGAAGATAGAACTTTGAGATGTGATGGCGATACATGAATTTTGTCGGAGTATATCTGACACTTGTGACACCTCCTCATGTACTTATAGCAGTCAGATTCCATGGTCAACCAATAGTACCCTGCTCTGAGAATTTTTCTCGCCATTGTGTGTCTGTTGGCATGTGTGCCAAAGGATCCTTCATGAATTTCTTTCATCAGTATATTTGCTTCTGGTCTGTCTACGCATCGGAGCAAGACCATGTCAAAATTTCTCTTATAGAGAGTGTGACCGCTCAGGAAGAAGTTTCCAGCCAATCTTCTGAGGGTTTTTCTATCTTTTCTGAGTGCCCCAGGTGGGTACTCTTGTTTCTGAAGGAAGCATTTGATATCGTGATACCAAGGTTTGTCGTCTATGACTGCTTCAATCGTGAAGATGTAAGCGGGCCTTTCAAGGCGCATTATCTCAATCTTAGGTAGGTCATTCCATTGACTTACACTAATCATGGAAGAGAGAGTGGCTAATGCATCAGCCATGTGATTCTCATCACGAGGGATATGATGAAACTCAACTCTGTTGAAGAAAGGTAACAACCTTCTTGCGTAGTCTTTGTAAGGAATCAATCTTGATTGGTAAGTGTTCCAATCTCCTTTTATCTAATTGATAACCAAGGCTGAGTCGCCGTATACGTCCAAGTTTTTTATCCTTAAATCAATTGCTTCCTCGAGACCCATAATACAAGCTTCGTATTCGGCCTCGTTGTTCGTACATTTGAACGTAAGTCTGGTAGTGAAAGGAATGTGGGTACCCTGAGGGGTAACAATGATTGCCCCAATTCCGTTTCCATAATGATTAACTGCTCCGTCAAAGATAAGTCCCCACTGGGAACCTGGTTCTGGCCCTTCACTGGGTAGCGGTTCATCGCAGTCTTTCATTTTTAGATACATGACATCTTCATCTGGGAAGTCAAACCCGATTGATTCTTGATCGTCAATCGGTTGATGAGCCAAATGATCGGCTAAAATACTTCCTTTAACGGCTTTCTGAGCGTGGTACTCTATGTCATATTCTGATAACAGCATCTGCCAACGGGCAATCCTTCCCGTAAGAGCAGGTTTTTCGAAAACGTACTTGATTGGATCCATTTCGGAGACCAACCAAGTAGTATGACGAATCATGTATTGGCGAAGACGTTTGGCTGCCCAAACCAAAGCACATCAAGTTTTCTCAAGCATCGTGTACCGAGTTTCACAGTCGGTGAATTTCTTGCTTAGATAGTAAATGGCAGACTCTTTCCTTTTGGTTTCGTCTTGTTGGCCAAGTACACATCCCATTGAGTCCTCTAGAACTGTGAGGTAAATGATCAGTGGTCTTCCTTCCACTGGAGGTGATAGAATCGGAGGATTCAACAGATATTCCTTAATACTATCGAAGGCGGTTTGGCAATCTTCTGACCAAACGCAGTCCTGGTTCCTTTTGAGTAATTTGAAGATCGGCGCACAAGTGGCGGTCATGAGGAATATGAATCTGGAGATGTAGTTCAAACGTCCCAAGAATCCTCTTACTTGTTTTTCAGTTTTCGGAGAAGGCATTTCTTGAATGGCCTTGACCTTGTCAGGATCAACTTCAATTCCCTTTTGGCTGACGATGAACCCTAGTAGTTTCCTTGAACAGACACCGAAGGTGCACTTGTTAGGATTCAAGAGGAGCTTGAATTTTCTTAGACGTTCGAACAGTTTTGACAGATGTTCAACGTGCTCACTCTCTGTTTTTGATTTTGCAATCATATCATCGACATATACCTCGATTTCTTTGTGTATCATGTCATGAAACAGAGTAGTCATGGCCCTTTGATAGGTTGCCCCGGCGTTCTTCAAACCGAACGGCATTACCTTGTAACAAAAGGTACCCCATGGGGTAATGAACGAAGTTTTCTCCATGTCTTTCGGCGCCATTTTGATCTATTTATAGCCCAAGAATCCATCCATGAAGGAGAAAACTATGAACTTTGTTGTGCTGTCTACCAGCATGTCAATGCGTGGTAAAGGAAAGTCGTCCTTTGGACTAGCCTTGTTCAAATCTCTGTAATCTACACACATTCTGACCTTTCCGTCCTTTTTGGGAACGGGTACGATGTTGGCTAACCATTGAGGATATTCAGATGTAGCGAGGAAACCCGCGTTAATTTGTTTCTGTACCTCCTCTTTGATTTTGATGGCCATGTCCGGGTGAGTGTGTCTCAACCTTTGCTTTACTGGCGGACATTCCGATCTTAACGGTAAGTGATGTTCCACGATGCTGGTATCCAACCCTGGCATATCCTGATAGGACCAAGCGAATACATCGGGAAATTCTTTGAGAAGCTTTATCAAACCCTCTTTGGCAGTTGGACTGAGCAGTGCCCCAATCCTGATTTCTTTTCTCTCTTTTTCTGAACCTAAGTTTACCGTTTCCAACGGCTCTTTATGAGGTTCAATGGACCTTTCCTCTTGTCTGAGTAGTCGGGAGATCTCTTCTGGAATTTTGTCGTCATTTTCTTCTTCAGCCTCGAATATCGGGAACTCAAAGTTGGGAGAAGGGATCGGATCGTATGTTTCAACGGGGTTTAAAACAAGCAATCTGCATGACGTGATGATTCGTGTTTAGAAGAGATAGATAAAATGTAAGTGTGTGCAGCGTATTTATTTACTGCTTGTTTTTATAATTGATTTGTTTTTTAGGATTACCATTTTCTGAAAAAGCAAAAATAGAAAACAGCAAATAATGCGGAAATTATAGAACGACGTTATTTTATTAATGAACAAGTCGAATCTTGAAACTACAGCCCTATAAAACAAAACTCTGTCTCTTTGGGCGAAGCGAAGAGGGATATTTACAGAAAGTGAGCCCTATCAAAACATCCGTTTCACCCGGGCAGGGTGAAAGGTTAAAGATGGCAATTACTTTGACTGATGAACGATCTTCGGAACATCGACAGCAACCCATTGGCAGTGAACTCCTCGGTGAATCACAAAGTCTGGCACCTTCCTTGATTTGTCTTCAGAAATAACGCTGATTTCTGGTGGAGCAGGATCATTGGAATCTGTCTCCCATGCAGAATTGTCGTAGGAGGATTCCTCTGTTTTATTTTGCATAGCATTTGTGCTCTCAGCTGTATCGCCCCATCCAGTTGGCTGGATGTCTTCGAGCCTGATACGAGAGCTTTCGGGAGCGGTGTACTTGACCATATAGTCGAATTTTCCACTCGGTTGTCCCAAGGTGTCCCACACTTCTTTGGAACTGGAGGAGTCATCCCTCTCGATGACGTTGACCTCGGGAAAAGCATAGTTGATGAATTCAAGTCCTGCAAATGTTGCGAATTCATTGTCATGTTGAGTAGTTTCTGAATGACCTGAGTGTTGATCCCATGACATGGTGGGGGCACAGGTATTCTGTTCGATGAAACTCAGCTGATTTTCATGGTTCGGCTGACTTTCTTGCCCCAAGTCTCCGGGGTAAGGCTGCCACATCGGCAGGCCATCCATCGGGCCATAGTAGTCGTGGTCAAAGTTGTCTTTCATCAGAGTGTCCTCTTCTAATGAATTTGGTGGAGCACGGCATCCTTCCGGATCACAATCTCCATAGATCATTTCGACGTCTGATCTGGGTATAAATCTCGGACTTTCTGTAGGAAAGCAAAAAGGCATAGGCACCTCTTCCTGAGACATATAACCGTCCTCGTTAAGGTAGGACTTCCATTCTTCATCTGTGTCAGAGGGATCTTCCTCATTGATATCATGTACTATCTAAGACACTGGGTGAAGGAAACCTCCACCGTGGAAGAAGTTTTGAAGGGGATGAAGACTTTCGCCATTGGCAGCTGTCTGGGTACAGGTTGCAGAAAAACCAAGACCCTTCTTTGTTTTATTGTCAGTGGGAATAACAAGCTGTCCCCATCCTTTTGTATCGGTACTCTCGACCGCTTTGATAGCATCTTTGTATGAGGAAATCGAGGTTCCTCCTTTGAACTGATTGTTCTTGCTTACCGACAGTGCTTGGAACTGAGTTCCAATAATCTCCTCGGGTTCTATACCAGTAGACGATGACAATTTGCTTACAAGCAAGGCTTGTTCCCCGCAAACTGTGACAAGTTGATCGTTCTTGACGAACTTTAGCTTTTGATGGAGGGTCGAAGTGACCGCTCCAGCCTGATGTATCCAAGGTCTTCCTAATAAACAACTGTACGTTGCCCGAATGCCCATGACCTGGAAAGTGACTTGGAAAGTGTGAGGACCAATAGTTATGGGAAGATCAACTTCGCCGATAACTGTTTTTCTGGACCCGTCGAACGCTTTGACGACAACCTGTTGATCCTCATCGGAGGGCCTTTGAATGATAATTGCATCAAAGTGGACTTCGGCATAACATTCAGGGCTGACCCTGTGTCTACCAGTACGCTGGCTAAAGCATCGTCCTGGCAGTTAACTGTGATATTGAGCGCCATGTTATGACGGCGACCCTCTTCGGGTAATTCCTCATCACTAAATCCCAAATTATTGCAGGAAGTGATGTTAGAGACAATACTATCGAACTGTCTGATTGTTACATCCTGTTCCACAAAGGCTTGCTCTAAGACTTTCTGTAGAGCCTCCCTGTGGGCTTCTGAATTGAGTAACAGTGATAATACCGAGATCTTTGAAGGAGTCTGTAACAGTTGATCAACAATGTTATATTCACTCCTTTGGATGAGCTTCAGCATCTCATCGTCATTTTCCGAAAGGTCGGGATTACTGGATTGACCGACTGGTATATCGGGAGCTTCCGTCTGAAGTTCCTTTTCTTTGCTGAGTTCTCCAACTCCTCTGTTGAAGATTCTACCACTCCGTGTTACACGACTGATGTTCGCAATGTTCACGACGGAGGGTAATGGAATTTCCTTTCCATTTTCGACTATTGTTGCACCGTATTTGTAAGGGATAGCCTTAGTTGATTCATACGGTAGTGGTCCTGGCAGATAGATGACTATGGGAGCCTTCTGATTTTTCTGACCATCATGAGTAATTTCAATCCGTTCCTGGTTAGGAACTTTAGATTCCTCAAGTAGTGGAATGATGGCACAAATATCCCCAGCCCTCTGACGATCAGAGATTACGACAACATCCTCAATTTGATCAGCGAGATAATTGACTGATCCAGAACTTGAGCATGGTTGAATCTCTTTGTGGTCCAACTGACTTTGAAGGGCTGCTCGTACGAGGTAGCATCCTTGATTGTTCATTGAACAAACTCCACACCACTCATAGTTGTGTAGTGGCACCCGACCATGTCCACTTTGAATGCAGTGCAACCTTACGAGGTCTGTTTCCACCGATCGGACATCCTGACTTTGATATCTAGTAGGATTTCCGTTAGTGATACTAATTTGCTGGGTATCTTCATCCATATAGATTGGAAGCCACCAGTGGTTCAACAAGTGCTGAAGTGCCTCCTGGACAAGGGTACAACCTTGATCATTTTCGCAACCCGCTTTACAGCTTTGGTAATCATGTGATATTAAGAATCCGAGTCGGACCTGCTCAGCATGTAACTCTACCAGGCTGGTATCCATTAGACGAATATCGAAGATTTGAATCACGTTGATCTGATAGGGATTCCTATCATGGTAGTCCTGGATCCATCCAAGATCCATCTGATGCTGGCGGGCCTCTTGTATGAAAGAGCATCCCTGTTTGTTTACCGAGCAAGTCAGACAAGAACTGTAATCGTGCTGTGGAAGATTATGATACTGGCTTTGCCTTGAGTGCATCGCCACCAAGTTGACATTCATTGCACGGATATCGTGGTTTTGAATGACGTTGGAATTCATGTAGACCATGTTAACTCCACGAACTCGGTGCTCTTGGATCCATCCGAGATCCATTTGTTCCTGTAGAGCTGCTTGCACTACAGAACATCCTTGATTGTCTTTAGAGCAGATATCACACTGGTGATAATTATGAGGTGGCACGGGGCCATATCTACTCTGTCTACAATGCATCTTGACCAGATTGGTTTTCAACAAGAGTACATCGTGAATTTGATAGACATTGTTAGTCTCTCCTTCTATCAAATTGACTACAGCTTTCTCGTGTTGAGGCAGCGGGTTCGTAAGAACATTGGGATTCGTATCCTTGAAAGATAAGAGCCCGCTCCTAACAAGCTTTTGCACGTCAGATTTGAAATTAAGATAGTTCTCTATGTTATGCCCTGACCCTCCTTGATGATATGGGCATGTCTGATCCACCTTAAACCAAAAAGGCGGATTTTCCGGTACTGTAAGAGGAGACTTAGTCTGGATGTGCCCCTTAGCCAGTAGTAACGGAAACAGTTTTGCATACGTCATGGGTATAGGATCAAATCCTGGTGGCCGTGTTGTACGGTTGTTGTTATATGGAGGACGAGCCTGCTGAAGAGGCTGTTGTGTCCTTTGCTGGTCAGGTTGGCTCTGCGCAACCTGAGGTTGATACGTAGGAATAGGCACAAGGTTGATAGCAGGAGTCACAGCCGCTACTGGTTGATAACGTCGCCTTTGCTTTCCGAGAGAGATATTCCCAATATCTTGCTCTTTTTTCTTAGGGAGAGCACTACCGTATTTTTTAGTACCGCTCGTCAATCCAGTGTCTTTTACCAAACGTCCTTCTCGGACGGCTTCCTCAAGACGTACGCCCATGCCCACCATCTCGGTGAAATCACTGGGTGCACTGGCAACCATTCGGTCATAGTAAAATAAGCTTAAGGTCTTTAAGAAGATCTTTGTCATCTCTTTTTCCTCAAGAGGTGGACAAATTTGAGCGGCAATTTCATGCTACCTTTGAGCATACTCCTTAAAGGTTTCCTTGTCCTTTTGCGACATTGATCTGAGTTGATCTCTGTCGGGTGCCATGTCCAAATTGTATTTGTATTGTTGGACGAAGGCAGTACCAAGATCTCTGAATGTACTGATCGTAGTACGGTTTAAACCCATGTACCATTTTAATGCAGCACCAGTTAAACTATCCTGGAAGTAATGAATCAGTAGGTTCTGATTCTCAGTCTGAGCTGACATTCGCCTAGCGTACATCACCAAATGGCTCTGAGGGCAAGAGTTACCCTTGTATTTTTCAAAGTCGGGCACTTGGAACTTGTGCGGGACTTTCACATTGGGGACCAAGCAGAGATCTGCGGCGTCCTTTCCAAATAAATCCTGACCGCGAATGGCTTGCAGTTCCTTCTGCATTTCCAAGAACTGTTCCTGGAATTCCTCAGTTCTGTCAAACATAGTTTCCTTTTTACCAGCAGGTATTGGTGGAATCTGTCCTTCCGGGACAGTGTGCACCACAGGGGGTGGTACCGTGACTACGGCAGCGAATCTTGGCGTTTCCCGAAGTTTGTAACCTTCAGGAGTCTTCAGTATGCCCCTGGCATCTTCGCTTTCCTAAAGTTTGTAACCTTCAGGCCCAGCGGCTTCTGTTGTGATTCCCTGATCTTCAGTGATCGGCGGAACATATCCTTCCAGGATATAGTTGACAGGCATGCCCCAGGGACGATCTTTCGGCATCTGATACCTAGGATCATTCTTCTCCACTATGGGCATTGAGGTGATCTCTGAGATCACAGTCCTTTGTAGCTGAGATTCTACCATGGCTTGCATGTCGTTACGAAGCTTTCTCATATCCTCTCTCAGAGCGTCGATCTCTTCCTTCAACTCTCTATTTTCTTCCTCAAGATCATCCATCTTTTTCTGACGATTGGCCCGAGTATTGACGAATGAGACAGTTTGACTCTAGAACCGAGACACAAACGTGAGATTCGTAGGGAAGAAGAATACGCGATGTGAGAATGATGAATGCAATGATTATATTAATTGTTTTTTTGGTTTAATCAAAATAAACTTCGACAATTAGATTGCAAATATCAAACAGTGGGGAAACCCCTTTTTATTGAAATTCAAAGGATTACAGAAATGGAAATACAGTAGATTACAAGGTGCGGGAATAGAAACCTAATCTAATGGGTCCCGAGTCCTCTCTGAAGAGAAATCGGGTGCTGATTCTGATATCTTCCTTTTCTTTGACCGAGGCTCTTGGGCCGTTGTCGGGTTGTCGTTCCTTTGCCAAGTGAAAGGAGTGAGCAAATTCCTTTGGTCATCTTGATTCTCCACAGCATGTTGCTCCAAAATTTCAATCAGAGCATCTTTCTCTTTCAGTAGTTGCTGTATTTTGATGCACTCTACGTTGAGGGTGCGGTACTTGTTCTTCCAAGACCTTCTCTCCTTTTGAACTTTGTTGAGAGTAACCTGAAGCTTTTCAGTTTCCGTCATGAAGTACATGACAGATTCCCTCGGCGGAAGAATTCCGTAATGAGGACAAGGCATCTTCAGCTTAAGAGCTCTAGTTTGTACCCAATGGAGATAAGGCTCCACCGAGACACAGTTTGGTTTTCCCAGAGACTCTCGTCCTTTCTTATGAACCTGTTTCCAAGCGTGCACTATTTCCATCTTTAGTGCTCTGTCATTTTCTCCTTCCTTAAAGAAAAGACCTTCCAGATGAACACCCAGTGGGATGTGTCTCATCGGGTATCCAAATTGACGGCGAACCAATACCGGATGATAGTTGATTCCTCCTTTAGTTCCTATAAGGGGTACATTGGGGAAGTTTCCACAACGATCAATGATTCTGATTCCATTAAAGATCATATTACACCAATCTATGTCAGAGTTGGTGAGAGACATGATCTTCTGCGACCAACGTAAGACACTCTTGCAATCCCAAAAAGCAGCAGACTTGGGTAAGTGCGAGATAAACCATTTATAAAGCAGAGGTACACAGCATGTGATCTCCCCTCCACTGTACAAATTTCCTAAGTGTACAGAATGATACGCATCTGCGAGCAAAGTCGGCACAGGGTTTCCAATGAGAAAAACCTTAATGGAGTTAATATCGACGAAGTTATTGATGTTGGGAAACAAAAATAACCCGTAGGTGAGCAAGACAAAGATGCTTTCAAAAGCAGTGATGTTTCCAATACTGGCAAAATACAGGGCTTTCTTCGTCAAGAACTGGGCTGGCAAACCTTGGATGCCACCCTTAGCGGTCATGTGAGTCCTGACCTCAGACTCGTCCAAATGAATTGCTCTTGCAATGGTCTGATTCTTTGGAATTTCTTCCAGTCCAGAAAATGGAGCTCGATCAAGAATGTGTAAATCAATCAGATGAGAATACTCCTTCAGCGTTGGTGCGAGCTGGTAATCCGGGAATGTGAAACAGTGATAAACTGGATCGTAGAATTGAATGAGCGCATCCATGATTCCCTCAATCACATGGACTCTTAACAGTGGTAGCAGACCTCCGTGCTTGGCTCTGAAAGCCTCTTGGTTTGTGATCATCCTTGCTAACCTTCTCAAATCCCCTAGTTTTGGAACCTTGAAGGTGTACGTATGAGTTCTCCTTCTACCGAAATCCATTAGCGTAATCCTCTTTTCTGATATTTGCAATCACAGTCTTAGTTTAATTTGAAAAACAGAGAGACTAGAAGAGAAGTTTTTTGAATGTTTTAATGTTTTTTTAATTAATGCATGAATGCAGCACACAAAAACATAGAAAAAACATGGGGTCAAAGGGTCGTTGTCATGAAGTCAAGGCTCTACCCATCCCCAAAGGTTCATACTAAGGTGATTTTTGTACCTGTACTCATTATCATCAGCTCCTCCCAGGAAAGCAAAACAACAAGCGGATCGCCAGCAAGTTGTAGAGCAATCTTAGAGTAAGTGCCATTCACCGAGAATAGATCACCAGCCTCAAATAAGGGTAGTATCGCGTAACAACTATTTCTGATAGTTTCCGCACTACGAAAGGGTTTGGCTCCTCAGCTTCTCAGGCATCACAACCGACCCATTGTCTAGGTGAGAGAATGGTTACATTAGGATGCCTCCACTGAGGTTGATGGTCGATCTCGTCGCCATCACTTATCTTAAGTGTATACTCAATCTCACCACATGCGGCATCACACGCATTCCCAGTAGCAGAAAAATAAACACATATTCAATTAGGAAAAGCAGTATATATATTTGTCCTAATCGTCCTAAACTTATAAAGCTAAGAATCCTAAGTTCCTGACAGAAATGGGTTCCCCGGCGGAAGCCCCAATCTGTGGTTTTCACATAAGTGAAGAGAAAAAAGGAAAAAAAAAAGTTTTAGAAAGACCCGGCCCCACGGTGGACGCCATTTTTCGGTAGCGAGCGATTTTGGACGCGGTTCTTAAGCGCTGGTCGCTCTCTGCGGTTGAGCTTAAACTACAGGTCGATTCATTTTTTATCCTATTGTGAGCTGATGAAGGAAGGGAAATAGATGTCTCCAATTAACCCTGCTTGCATACTGAGTTTAAACAGCAGTCTGTTAGGTTACGAATGCTATCAATGTGGGGGGCCTTTGTACTGGTTATTTGTATTTTCGCCAATACGGTTTTCTTTCTTTCTAGGACTTTCTAGCGGGGAACAAGGGTTAGGATGGTAGGACTGATGCTTTTGAATTACTGCTTTTGATTGTTGGAGATATGGGATTTGGGTTTTTTGTTGATTGTGCTCGCTAAGATCTTTTCTTTCGATCTTATGCCTACGTATTCCCGTTTACCGAAACAGGGAAATCAGAGCGTTCGTAGTTCCTCCTAGTCTATGGGAGGGAATTGGTTTTGGTGTCTTGTTCAAAGCCCAAGACGTGAAGCGAAAGGTGATTTGTATCTTGTTTAAAGCCCAAGATGTGAAGCTGAAAAGTCTATTTGTGTCTTGTTCAAAGCCCAAGACGTGAAGCTGAAGGACCTCGACTTTAGAGAGAATTTGTCATCTCTAAAGAAGGGTTTGTCAGTCACAACTATTGGGTGACTGGTTATAAAGGAGAATTACTTTAACCGGGATATACGAATCCGGCAATGCCATAATTTCCTTTATAGGGGATTTTAACCTGAAGGAGAAGACTTTAACTCAGTGTAGAGCAATGCTATCTTTCCTTAGGAATTTCTCATGCTAAAAAAGGGACAGTGGCGTGGATGTAGATGATCCAGAGGCTTGCCGCTTACAGCGATTAGATGAAGGGGAATGAGTGGTTGATGTTTGTGTACTGTGAACGAGGCACAACTTTGATGCTAAAAGGTTGATTGGATCAACCAGTGGTTTTCTTATACAAAGCCTAAGAGGAGACTAATATGTGTCTCGTACAAAGCCCGAGAGAGAGGCTAAAAGGGGTTAATCCTACAAGAGGATCTTTTATACTCAACAAGAGAGTGTTTTTGTATCTCGTACAAAGCCCAACATGGAGGCGAAAAGGTTTGACTCAACAAGGGAATCTTTTGGTATCTCGTATAAAGCCCGAGATGGAGGCTATTGTTTGTTTGTTTGGCTCAATAAGAACCTTTTTGTATCTCGTATAAAGCCCGAGATGGAGGCAAAAGGGTGATTGACTCAACGAGGGAGTCTTTTGTGTGTCTCGTACAAAGCCCGAGAGAGAGGCTAAATGTTGTTTGACTCCGCTGGGGAGAATCATTGTACAAAGCCCAAGAGGAGGCTATGGTTACTGTTTCAGTTAAGTGACAGGTCCAGTATACTGATTTTGAAAGAGAAAATCAGTTCTTATATGAGCAACACTGTACTCAAGGATTTGATTCAAGGATCCGGGATATTCCTGTTCTTTAAGGAAGCGGGAAATCCGAAGGGTATTGAGACTGTCCGAGTCTACGGGTTTCCTTCCTATTTAACGAAGGGGTCACTTGAGAATGTCTTTGAGACTCAAGGAGATTAGACCGTCCAAGTCTAGAGTTTCATCTTTTGTACTATGCTTTGAGAAACAATAGTAGACTCTTTGAAAGGATTGTTCTATGCAGATGATTAAGTTCTGTTCCTATACCTCTAGGAGGTCGTCGGGACAATTTGTACGAAGCCCAAGAGGAGGCTGGAAACTTTTAAGAAGCTTATCGGTCCTTGTACGAAGCCCAAGAGAAGGCTATCATTCCCGGTGGAAGAGATCATTATACGAAGCCTAAGAGGAGGCTATGAATACTTCTAAGAAGCCGACGGGTCCTTGTACTAAGCCCAAGAGGAGGCGGGGTTGCTTTTAGGAAGCCTGTGGGTCCTTGTACGATGCCCAAGAGGAGGCCGATTGCTTTTAAAAAGCCGATGGGTCCCCAAACCCCGAGAAATTCAAGGCAAGCTATTCACAAGGAATAGATCAAGTCAGGAAAGTTCGAGAATTTGGAAGAAACTCAAAGATGCCATTCACGGAGAATACATTCATCTCTGGGAGTAGAGTTTCTTGACAATTCCTAATGAGGACAGCCGAAGAGAAGACTGTATCTGGTGATCCTATTGGGGATCTAGTTCAGTTTATTTCTAAGAGTGACAGTCTAAGAAAGGGTTCAAAAAGAATATGCCTTTCACATCTCCATATTGTTTAACCCCAAGAGGAGGGAAGACTGTGTCTGGTAATCCTATGTGGATCTAGTTTTGACTGTAAGTTCAGAAAGATCAACAGGGCTTTACCTAGTGCTAGACGTAGTTGCCGGGGAAACTCTAAATATCTATACTATTATTACACAGTTAGTATGAGTTTATGAAAGGAGACTTACAGCGAAATAGCCCCACAATACAGTTATATATATATGAGTTTATGAAAGGAGACTTACAGTGAAACAGCCCCACAATACAGTTATATACATATGAAAGCGGGTAAACACTTACTCGGTTGTAGAGCTTCCATGCTGTTTGGTTAGTTGTTCAACAAAGAAAGATTGAAAACAACAGTATATTCAAAATCAAAGGAGAAAGTGCTTTGAAATAAAAAGATTTGGGGCTAACAGCTCAAGGAGAGGCCCAGGATTTTATCAGTGAGCGCACTGTTGAATTTGTACAGAGGGACTTATACAAGTGACTGAGGCTCAAAAAGGTTTTCTGTACAAAGGGATGGGTCTTACAATCTCTCAAGAGGCCCAAAGAGTTTTTAAGAAAGGAAATGGGTCTTACTACTCGAGGGTAGGCCCAGTTGGTTAATTTTAAACTGGCGATGATCGCGTCGTTTATTTGAAAATGTACTGAGGGACTTATACAACGAATGAGGCCAAAAAAAATTTTTTGTACACAAGGGGTTGGGTCTTACACTCTAATAGAGGCCTAAAGAGTTTAAAGAAAAGAAATGGGGCTTACAACACGAGGGGAGGCCCAAGGTCTTTATTTTCAAGATGAATATTCACTTTTAAAATGCTTAAAAATAATTAAAAATGAATTTATTCACAAAAATACCAACTATATTAAATAAATAATATAAATTTGATTTTTTTGTAGAATAAAATATTTTACTATTTTTGTGATTTTTCATAAAAAGAACCAATAAAAAATAATCAAAATTGAAGGAGTTATTAATTTTCCAAATCATTATAAAATAAAATGAGAAAATATAAAAAAGAGGGGTTGGGTCTTACACTCTATTAGAGGCCCAAAGTGTATTTTTGTACAAAAGATGGGGCTTACGACTCAGGGAGAGGCCCAAAATATTTTCAGTTTGAAAATGGCGATCGCGCCGAGATTTTTAACGTATCGGGACTTATACAATAGCTGAGGCCCAAAATTGTTTTGTTAAAAAAGAGTTGGGTCTTACACTCTAATAGAGGCCCAAGTGTTTAAAAATGAAAAGAAATGGGACTTACAGCTCAAAGAGAAGCCCAGTTGATTTTCGTTTGAAAATGGCGATCGCGCCGAAGTTTTCTTTTAACGCAGAGGGACTTATACAATAAGTGAGGCCCAAAAATGTTTTGGTTAAAAAGGTATTGAGTCTTACACTCTAATAGAGGCCCAAGTGTTTAAAAAAGATTTGTTAGGGTGAAAATCAAAGAAAACCCCAATTTCATTTTTTTAGGCATTTTTCCAAGAAAAATTAAGTAAAAAAATGATAAAAATATCAAATAAAATCATTAAATAATGATTAAAGTTTATGAAAAAAATATTTTATCAACATAAATATTTAAAATCATTTTGGTTTTAAAAATCAAGAAAAAAGAAATCATTTTAAAAGCATTTAAAACAATTTAAAACACTATTTTTAAATATATTAAAAATAATAATTTTTTTTGTGATTTTTTGTGGATTAAAATATTATGGGGTATGAATTGGAAAATGATAATTTTTTGCTATGTAAAAAAAATTGGTTGAGTTTTGAAAATAAAAAGTAAGAAAAAGAGGAAAGATATCAAAATATCATCTCCGACATTTCTTTTATCAAATTTCAAACACTCATAACTCTCTCAATTTTTATCGGAATCAAAATCCAGAAGTACCTATCTTAACCGATTTTTCGCAAGGAATCCGATGGTATTACTCACGCACATGGAAAATCAACACACAAAACGCAGAAATTAAAACCAAAACTGCTATCGTTTTGAAAACATCGTTCCGCGTCGAATTTTCAACACGCGTAACTCTCTCGATTTTTATCCGAATTGAATTCCTAAAAAACCTATCTCGGCCTATATTTCGCAAGGAATCCAATGGTATCGCACATGCATGCTGAAACTCAACGTACAAAACGCAGCAATAAAAAAACCAGAGCTGCTACGTTGTGAAAACGTCGTTCCGCGTCGAATTTCCAACACGCGTAACTCTCTCGATTTTTATCCGAATTGAAATCCGAAAAAACCTATCTCGACAGATTTTTCGCAAGAAATCCAATGGTATAGCACATGCACGCTGAAACTCAACGTACAAAACGCAGCAGCAAAAAAACCAGAACTGCGCGTTAGTTGAAAACATCGTTTCGCGCCAAACTTCCGACGCGCGTAACTCTCTCGATTTTTAACCGAATTAAGATCCGAAAGAGTCTATCTTGACCTATTTTTCGCGAGGAATCCAATGGTATTGTACATGCACGCTGAAACTTAACACACAAAATGCATAAATTAAAAAACCAAAACTGCACGTTGTTTTCGACGTCGTTTCGCGTCAAATTTCCAACGCGCGTAACTCTCTCAATTTTCATCAGAATTGAAATCCGTAAAAACCTATCTTGACCTATTTTTCGCAAGGAATCCAATGGTGTTACTCATGCACACTAAAACTTAATGTACAGAACACATCAATAAAAACAAATCAGAACTAGATAAGATTTTAAAACAACCAAAATTCCACATATAAACATGTTAAAATGCAAACAGTGGGAGGATCACAACATACACATTATGGACTACATTTTTGCCTCAAGAATTGTTCAATATGATGCATGTATGTGGACAACAAAGGAAAGCATGATTCAAAGAATTCAAGTTGTGGATTTTACCTCTTTTTTGGAGATTTTGGGCAACCTACCAAGTGCTTTGTTCCAGAAATGATTTGATGCTTTGGACAACCTCAAATGACCTCTTAGAAGCTTTTAGGATGGTTGGAATCAGCTGGAAACCTCTGGAGCAAGTTTGAGCACTTTCTCGCAAAATGGTCAAAAACGGCCAAAATGCCAACTCTCTCAAATGGTGTTCCAGATGTGTGGCACCATTTGGTACAGTTCAAGGATGATATTTAGAGTGTGTTTGAGGTTTTATCTGGTTTGGAAAGTGACTGAATCAAGACATGGCTTGAAAAATGCAAAAAAGTGTCATTTTGAGGTTTTGAGAGGTGACTTTGTGATGTTGTGATTACAGGTCACTTTTGATGGTTTGCACAGCTTACATATGATATATATGAGGTGTGTGTGTGATTAGTTTGAGTGGAATTTCTCTCTAGCTCAAAAACTCAGAATTTCCTTACTAAAGAAGGCATTTTGGAGTGAAAGAGAGAATTTGAGGAAAGCATCTGTTTGATGGCTTTGGTGTACGCAAACTGAACACAAATGAGCTCTATTTATAGTGGAGCAAGTTTGTTTTGGGATCCACAATGAATGGCAACTGCAGCAGGTGTTTATTCCATGTTGGCCAATGGAAATGCAAGTATCCTCTAGCCATTGGCTAGAGGTTAGGGCACAGGGTTGTGGTTCCCTTGGTCTTGGATAAGTCTTGACTGATTTCAGATGAGAATGGCTCAGTCCATCCCACCTCTAAGCATCCATTAAATGCTCCAAACCAAAATTGGAGTTTTGTCCCTCTTTTAGGGATTTCTAGGTTTTGGCATGCTTTTTTTGGTTCCTTGGACTTGGGAGGTTCATGGATCAGATCATCCCACTTGGATTTGCTCCTTAGATGTGTCCAAACTGATGACAAGGCTTGCAAATTCGTGTGGCACAAAAAAAAGTGCAAATCTGCCCTGAAAAATTCAGCTTCAGCAAGGCCTTTTGTAAGATCCATAACTCCCTGCTCGAGTATGCTACATGGACGTTCTAGGACTTTCCGGAAAGCTTAGATGACATACTTCAACTTTGATGTTTGGCCCTAGACCTGGTTCAACTTGGATCATGGAGAAAAACAGCCTTGAAGTTGGGACATTGTGCTGAAATTACAAGGCAGATTTTGGCTAAGTGCTGAAAAATGTCAATTTTAGGTTTTTAGCCATTTTGATCCAACCATAACTCAAAATCCATGATGAATTGGGATGAAGTGTAGTTGACACTTTTGTAGAGTGCCATGAGGGCTACAAATCCATCTTTGGATGGGGAAAAATGGCTTTGTGGTTTAGGAGTTATGATCCTCCAAAGTTGGTACCCTTGCCACTTTTTTTCATAACTTAGAAAATTTTCTAAGTTTTTATGGTTACCCCTTTTACAAGTTATCCCACTTTCTTTGATTTTTCTTGATGAATGATGATTCCAATCACACATTAACATCATTTTAGGGTTAAAAAACCATGTTTTATGAAAAATCTCAAAAAGTCAAAGTTTGACTTTTGTGCACATTTGACTTTTTATCAGATGAATTCCAAACTGTGCGATCCTTTAGGAAATCATGTCCTTGACCTAAATCAAACTTGATGGACATGTTCCATGGGTGTTATAGGGTGTATTGAATCATGTCCTAGGGTTTGGGAGCATGTCCTGGTCAAAAGTCAAAGCTACAGTTGACTTTTCTCGCGAAACCCTAACTGTGGTTCAGATGAAATTGAAACTTGTTGCTCAAGCTTCTTGGATCAATCCATTGTTGCAAATGGATCAATGTGGTGTGTTAGGGATCCTCAAATCCTCTCTTGAGGTCTTGGCTCGTGTTTTGTCCCAAAAGTCAACTTAGGGGTGAATTAGGTCAAGAAACCCCTAATTCCTGATTTTTGATGTATGCATCCCCTGAGGCTAAATTGACTTGATGATGGGGTTTATGATGTTCCATGGAGCATTTTAGGTTATGCTTTGAAGCATTGGCTCATGCCCAGAGGAAAATTTCCATCTGGAGGCCCTAGTCGACCAAACCCTAATTTTGTGACACTAGCGATCCTGAGGCTTGATCCACCTAGAAGGGAGCAGCCTTGTGCTTAATCCTTGAAGTGGGAGTCCTCTTGATCCATTGTGGATATTTGAGAGGCTAGACAAGTTGAAGATCATGTCATTCCTTGATTGATCCTTTGTCTAAGAGCTCTGCGAGGGCTTGAAACCCTAAATCCTGTTTGTAGTGAATGCTCACCCACCTTTGGGGAGACTGATGAGGTACAAAGGTACATCCATATTGTGCTGATGATTTGCACAATGATGGGAAATCTTAGTGGTCAAAATTTGGGGTATGACAGTTTGTTAGAGCACGGTGCTAATTAGCAGATGTCTCAGCCATAGTGTTGAATCTTCCCATCACATTAGTGGCAAAAGAATCAAAGTTGTTGGTGTGCGTTTGAATTTCTTCGTGCAAAGACTTGAACCATTCCTCTTGAGTTGTGGAAAACCATTGTTGGTCGAGTTGCATAGTCCTCATGATTTCAAGAATATCCTCATTATTTTGTTGAGGACGTGGAGGTGATGGAGGAGTATAATAAGACTCTTGATAATCCAATCCTTGAGTTGATGGCATATAGTTAGAACCAAGAGTGGTCAAGCCAGTATATTGCCATTGACCCAAGCCTTGGTCAATCTCAGCTTCCATTGGAAAAGATTTAGACATGTAAGTACCCGTTGTAGCACCCCAAAATTTGCTCTCCTTACTAACTGGCTTATGTTTCATTTCATTTTTGGCATTATCATGTGTGCATATCATTGGTTCTTAGAATGGGGTCAAGGTGCCTGAGGCAGTTCAAGAGGAGAAGATGTTCTTCAAAGGGTCGAGCAAGAGTCCTTATATTGTCCAAGAGATCTCAAGTGGCTCACTCTCTCCTAACCAGTGCAGAAATTAGGGTTTTGAGATTCTTGGGTTTATTGCTCCAATGTGCAAGCTTCTTGGGTTTTTATCATCACCAAATGGCATATCTTATCTTTGTTGGAGAGGATACACATCATATTCAGAGGAATTCGGATTTGGAGACTGTGTTATTACCTCCTAGACTGAGGGTACCAAAATTATGGTTTGCTATAAAGTCAGTTTATTTCTGATTTTTTGGGCAAGACTTGATTCCATGGTATTCCTTAGGTCCCTAAGTATCTAGGAATGGAAGATTGTCCATCAGTTTGGTTCATGAGAAGTTCAATTGGCCAATGGATTGGGAATCAGGAGAATTGGGGAAAAGTCAACAGTGAGAGGGGAAGTCAACTGTGAAATTTTGAGGTTCTCTTCAAGGTTTCCAAGGTCTCACATCCTCATATGGTCTTCAAGAGTCAAGTCTCATACCATTTATCAAGAATCAAGGGTTGGTACAAAAGTTACTAAATTTTGAAAATGACCTATAATGAGAAGTTTCCATTTTTGGCAAGTTTTTACACTACAATCAACTTGAGTTTTCATCATCAAATAAGCTTCAAGTGAATTTTTCTCAAACATGAAAGTTGAAGATCTTTTTCTCCCCCTTTCCAACAAGTACTAGATGGTCTCCATATCATTTGTGAAACTCAAGTTATGATCAAAAGAAGGCAAGGTGGTTTTTAGGGTTTCCTCATGGTTCCATTTTCATAACTTTTGCATTTTGGGACATAGTGACCTATATTTGGTTCCATTGCTTCATGACACATTCTAACATCAAAGTACCTCCCATAAGGATCATTTTTTGCCTTTGAATTAAGAGATTTCATGACTTGTATATCACTTATTTCACATTATGCAAAATTGCAAGATCATTGAAAATTCATAAACCAAGACATCTCAAGGCCCAAATTCCATACAGGTGTGATTAGTAATTGAAATGTGAATGATCCATCATCAAAGGCTTGGGTGTGATGCATGGAGGAGGGTGTATTTCAAATTATGCAAATTTCCAAAATCACCCAAAACTCATTAAGTGAGGAATTAACAAGGCCCAAATGCCAATCAGTGGATTAACCTAATATATTTAAGCTAACTCATGCACTGGTTAGAGGGGAGACACGTTATTTTGTGGAGATTTTCAAGTGTGAACCCTAAAGCTTCATTCCTTCGAATCTCATCAGCCACAAAGGTTTCTCAAGAACTTCCTTCACAATCTTCATTCTGGGCATCCATAGAGCACAAACCACCCATCGTTGGAAGCTAAAAGCAAGGACACGGATTGCTTGATCTCAGGCTAGTGATAATTTGCATGCTCTCTAAACTCAAATTTTTGACATGCATAATGATGTGTGACATTCACTAATGATTCTGGTATACTTTGTTTTGAATTTGGACGTTTAGATTGTTTGTATGATGAGTTTGAAATTTTTGATTCCTAGCTTATTTCATTCGATTTGGTTTATGTTTTAGTTATTTGTGATTTTTAATGGCATATTTGTAATCCTTGTTAAATTCTGGTCAAGAGGGTATATTTGTTTATGCGTTCTGGGTTTTCTGGGGTTGCAGGTGGCCGGAAGTGACGACCGGAGCTAGGGCTCCGGTGTCTAGCTTGATCGCCGGCGAAATTAGGGTTCCAAGGAGGGAGACGCAATCGTGATCGTCCATGGCCTTCATCGTGTGGTCCACAACGTGCCACATCTTTTAAATTTTGTTTTTATTTTATGGTTGTATGTGTGTCGTCCTATGATAATTAGCATGTGCCTTTCATCATGTTCTCTCATCATGCTTACTATTTGAAATGTTGACTAGTTTATATGCGTAAGATGAATCGTGAGGTCAGATGTGTGCCAACACATTAAAATAAGCATGTGCTGCTCGCGTGTTATTTTTAAATTCCTGAGTGCTTTGGTGTGTGCGTGTTCACTTTGTTATGGTGTGCGTGTGAATCCTGGCCTCTCATCATGAGTACACGTTGTTTGAGTTGACTTATTAACAAGCGTCAGATTGATCCAAAGGTGAGTGTGGAGTCAAGTGGTTGATTGGGTTACATTGTGTTCCTTTTTATTTTTTTTATTTTTTCGCTGATGGGCCGTGTGGTGTGGGCTTGTTATCCACACCCCCCTTGCTTGATCCATTTCATTTTCAACGTGAATAAGCTGCTGGTTGCACCCCAACTTGTTTTATTTTTCTTTTATTTTATTTAATTGCATCATTTCATTTTTAATTTTTAAAAAATAGATAATTGCATCCAAAAATTATAAAAAAATTCATGAATCATGTTCAGCATTTTATAAAATTTTCTCAAATTTTATTTTTTATTTTTATTTTATTTTTAGCTTCTGAGTTAATTATTTGAATAATTTCTTTTTGAATTTGTTTCATTTTGCACACATTGCATTGTAGAATTTATTTCTCATCATCCATGAAACCTTTTGAGTTCATTCTTTTTGCATTGTTTCACCAACACATTGAATTGCATTAAAACATTTTTCTCTTATTTTAAAACCATTTCATATTGCATTTTAGTCCATTTCTTTTGCATACTAGTTCATAATGCTCATTTGAATTTGCATAATTGTTTGAGTGACCTATCTTGGGAATTTTGGCATGAGCTTTTGACATGTTGTTTGCCACTGGTTAAGGTGTGTTAAGTTTTAATTTGGTAATTTTAGAAGATGTTTTGCTAATTGTTTGATTGCTCTTTGCTTGAGGTCTTCCTTTATGCACATCCTTGATCATGTCTGAGTACTTGTTTGAGAAGGCACTTGTGCCATCATTTGGGTTTGCTTCTTTGACTTCATAATTCATGTTTAGGTCATCCACATTCTGTCTTGGTTGAGTTTCATTTGGTTTATAACCATTTCTCTGTGGTTTGTGATTTGTTTGGGTTTCATTTGTCTTATTGTCACTTATGTCTGTTTGTACTAACCTTTTATGCAGGGGCTGAGGTAAGTTATTTAAGGGTGTGGGTAATTATCCATGTCCACTCTCACTCTTTCTTTCTCTCATCTTTTCTTTTCTTTAGGCTTAGGTTGTTGTCAAACCTCCCCTTAGGGCTATCTTTGCATGATAACATTAGGATAGATTTTCCCCGTAGTGTTTTTCTTTTCTTTTGAGTCCCTCTTCTCATCTCATAACAATTTCTAAGATACTTAATAAGGTCAACTTGCCTTGCACACAAGCCTTAAACATAGGAAATGAAGATTGAGGGGTCCCCCTTCTCTCTTCTAGAGTGTTGAGCATACGTCCCATTGGGGACGACCATGCGATGCATTCGTTCCCGTGTCATAGACTTTGGTTCAATTTGAGTTATGGACTAACTCAAGTCACTTCTGTCCTAAAAAATAAAAACAAACTTCAAACCTTTTTATCCTTCGGGATCGTCAAACTAAAGGCTATTTTCGAAAAAAGGCACGTTACTTTCCATCTGAGTCGCAAACAGGCATCGACCCTAACTGTCGGACGCGAGCTTAACGTCGCTCATAAAAAACACAAAAAGAACTTGGTCCGAACTACGTTGACTCTGAATTCCCCATTGCACAAAGGGGGTACGTAGGCCTAGGACGACGACATCCTACCGGGTCTGTCTTTGTTTTCCCCTCCCCCGTTTTAGTGCAGCCATAGATGTTAGGATAACTCACCCTTAGAATAGACAACAAGCGTGGATCCCATCGAGTACGATTGACGCGTGGGGTTCTAGCACCTTCCCCTCGCGTAACCGGCTCCCGAACCCAGGCTATGGTTGCGATGACCATTCCTTTCCCTCTTCCTCAGGTTTATGCGGTGTTCCCTTTCCCTCTCTTGGGATAAATTTACATGGCTGGCGACTCTGTTTTCCGCGCTATTTTTGTGTTTGTAGTTGGATGAAAATCTTGGGAGCGACAGCTGGCGACTCTGCTGGGGAACCTGGTTCCCTAAGCGGGTCTCTCCTAGCGCTTGTTTGTTTTTGTTTTCTTTGGGTGTTTTTTGTTTCTTGTTTTGCTTTATTTGTTGTATTTTATTTTTACCGCATTTACTGCATTGCATATTATTATCAGCTGCTGCACTGTTTTTCTGTTTGGCGGGTTGGGAGTCCCGAGAGATAAGCCCAATACCCAGGCTTGAGCATACACGTAGGATTAGCGTGGCAAGTAGTGTGACTTGTGTGGCATTTGGCCAGACGTAGTATACATGAAAACTCCACATCCAGACGAGGTTTTCTTTGGTAATGTTCTATCCTGCGCATTGGTGCAGATGATTGAATGTAACTTGGAAAATTGTCGACTCTGGCGGCCATTCCCGAGGACTCAGTAACGGCACTCCTCCCGAGACGTGATAATGGCAGACCAGAAATGGCAAACCCATTACACGTGTCGATCCGAGGACCCAATGCTGGGAACTTGCTATAGGGTTTCCTTTTGGAAAAGAATCAGTGGAAGCACTCCTTATTTGGCGATAGTACTGTACCCCGAGGGATGAATGTACTATTGCTTCTCGACCTCAGTGCCGAAACTGAGGACTTGCCATAGGATGTTTTCTTTTGAGGGGAATCAGTTGAGGCCTCCTCGATTGGTGATGATGCCAAACCAGAGATGGTGAACGTATCATCATTTCTCGACCTGAGAGCCCGTGATATTGAGGATCCTCGGCTTTCTAGTACCCACATGTGAGAGGGCAGGGTGTTTACAGGTTTGCAGGTAACCTTGACCTTCAACATACCCGGTTTCCTGATCAGCAGATTTATCAGTGTGGTACTATGGTTATTCTGGTATTCTGGGTATTTGGGCTGATCCTTGAGATTATGCAGTTGTTCAGTGCAGCAGTTGTCCAGTCTGTGTGGTATCCTTGATCCCATGTGTGCATTTGCATCATCATTTTGCATCCTAACATGTTTATTCATTTGCAGGGTTGCATCCTAACTTTGATTCTGGTTTTGAAGACTATTAAGGATGAGTACTGAGAAGAGAAAGAACATCATAGTGTACAAGTTCCCATCACTTTTTCTGGATACTGTTCACAAGATCGTGTCTATGGCAGAACCTGGGGTACTGGCAGACTTTAAAGGAGAGTATGGAAGAATTCTGAATTTTGCTCGCAACATCACCGAATACGAGTATAGGGCTTTGCACACTCTGGTGCAATTCTATGACCCTCCCCTACGATGTTTTCTATTCACTGATTATATTTTGGCTCCGACATTGGAGGAGATTGCTCTCATTCTGGATATTTCTATTAAAGAAGAAGCTCATTTCTATCCTTCTGATGAACTTCCTGATTTGGGAAAGGTTTCCGAGGCTTTGCATTTGGATCCATCTTTGTTGAAAAATAACATTGCCAGTAAGGGAGGGACTAAAGGCTTTCATGTGAAATTTTTTATAGAACAGGCTGCTGTGTATGTTAAGGCTAGAAGTTGGTCAGTTTTCAACGCCATCTTGGCTATGTGTGTCTATGGAACGGTGTTGTTTCCAAATATGAAGGATTTTGTGGACATGCACGCTGTCCGGATATTTACCACGAAGAATCCGGTACCTACTTTGCTTGGAGATCTGTATTATTCAGTGCATTATAAGAACGAGAAGAGGAGGGGAGAACCCCTTTATTTTTGTGCGCCAGTCTTCTACAAATGGTTTGCTGATCATCTTCCCACATCTGGGGCATTTGTAGATACTCAAGGAACTTTGGAGTGGTCCAAAAGATTGATGGGCTTGAGAGCAGATAATCTAATTTGGGTTAACCGTGACTTGTTGGGCCAAGATATCATGATTAGTTGTGGAGGTCTCCCAAATGTGCCTCTAATAGGAAGGAAAGGGGGAATTAACTACAACCCTATTCTTGCTATTAGGTAATTCGGGTATGCCTTGAAAGAGCCGCCAAGAGACGAGGAGGTCCAAGAATCTTCATATCTGAGTGGGGAAATCAATCCAGAACTGTTAAAAGAAGCTGCGAATACTTGGGAAGATCGTCACAAGAAGGGGAAGATTTCTTTTGGGAAGAGCAACAACAGAACTTTTCCTGCGTACGAAGATTGGATTCAGAAAAGGGTAGAGATGGAGCTTTTGCCATTCTCCAAAGAACCACCATCTTACCCCTTGCTGATTGAGCCTCCTACCACAGTTGAGATAGAGAAGTTTAACAAGTTGTGGGTTGAAAAGGAAAAGCTGTGAGAAGAAAACAGTGAGCTACAAAGAGAGATTTACCAGTTGAAACATGAGCGGGGTGAAGCTGTTCATATCGCCAAGTTGAAGACAGAGCTTCTCGCTAAGGCAGAAAAGGAGCTAGCTGACAAGGTCGCATCCAGACAAAGGATGAAGCAAGCTCTAGAGGGTATTAGTAAGGTTCTCGAGTCTAAGAAGGAGGAATTGGCCAAGGCTTTGTTAAAAATTCACAGGTTCGATGCTCACCGAGACACTGCAATGGCTGATAATAAGCGAAAGGAAGACGATTATCTAGCTCAGATTGATCAATTGAAGTTGAAGCTCAAGAAAAAAGACGCTGAGATCCTATCAGGGATATTCCAGAGACAAGCAGTTGAGGATCGGCTCAATGAAGTCATAGCCTCCGTAGAGGAACTAAAGATCCAAGCTGAAGTGAAGAGACCTAGAAATGAGGGTCTTGTCAGGGATGGTATTTTTGGAGAAGACGCTTGGGAGTTGCATTGCCGATACTTGGAAGGGATCATGCATAGGAGAGACGTTCTCATTCAAGAGCTAATTCAGAGACCAAAGCACCCCGACACCAAAAAATTGTTCAAGGAAATTCAAGACTGGAGCAAAAAGCATAATGGATGGGGAGGATTGGCACTTGTGGACTTTGATGACATGCCGTAGTTTTCTATTTTCTTTTATTGTATTTGGATCACCGCCAGGCTTGTTGGTTGGGATCTATGATTATTGTGTTCAGACTTGTTATCTTGGATTGTGATTGTTGACATTTGGTTATCCTCTGGTTTTTCTTAATACCTGAGCAGAAGTTCCGTTCTATCTTGTTGTTAAACTGGAATCAAGGGGTGGATCGCCCTGCGAATATTCAAGCATGTTCATTTGCATTTGCATATTCATAATCATTTTGCATAATCATTTTGCATAACAGGTGTTTATCTCTGGTGTTCTTACTTTGTTCTCCTCCGCAGTACAGGATTGCAGATCAGCACATTCACCGGTATTCTACCAGACAAAATAGGAAGAGACTCATGGATCAGCTACAAAATGAGATGACTGAGATGCGGACTCGCATGAACCAATTCATGGATTTAATGCAAGGGGTTGCTCAAGGCCAAGTGCAGTTAAGGACTCTCGTTCAGCCACTGATTGCGAGAATTGATGAAGAGGGTGTCCTTCATGGAGGAATTCATACTGGTGTTACTGGTAATAATGTTCAGAATGGCCCTCCGGGCGGAGGTATTCCTGTTGCTGGTGTTGTGGTCCCTCCGGGCGGAGGAGAAAATGTTGTGGTTCCCACTTTAGTGGGGGAGGTAACAATGTCGGTGCAATTCATGGCCGTCAGTATGATGATCTTCAGGAAGATGCATTCTCTGTGCCAGGTGGGGATGGTGGTCCCCAGATTGACAATGATCAGAGATTCAGGTTGATTGAGGAACAACTGAGGGGTGTTGTAAATCATGATTCTGTAGGTATGGATCTGGAGGATCCGGGGCTGGTTCCAGGCGTTGTTATCCCGCACAAGTTTCAGACTCCCACTTTCGAGAAATATAATGGTATGTCTTGCCCAAGGACTCATGTCAGGGCATACGCGAGTAAAATGGCTGCGCATGCGAAGAATGAAAAATTGATGATGCATTGCTTCCAGGATAGCCTATCCGGGGCATCCCTGGAGTGGTATATGCAACTAGAAAGGAAAGATATGTGTAGTTGGAGAGATCTGGCAAGGGCATTTATTAGACACTATCAATACAACACTGACATGGCTCCTAACAGAACACAACTGCATAACTTATCACAGAAGAACAATGAGAGTTTCAAGGAATACGCCCAGAGGTGGCGTGAATTGGCAGCAATGGTTCAGCCTCCCATGTTGGAGCGAGAAATGATAACTATGTCTATGGCCACCTTACAGGGTCATTACTATGAAAAGCTGGTACCGTGTATGACTAGAAAGTTTACTGACTTGATCTTAGTAGGAGAGATGGTGGAAAGAGGAATTAAGGCGGGAAAAATATCAGGCGGTGATGGGTCCTCATCTGGAGGAAGTAAGAAGCCTTATGCCAGTGGGTACAAGAAGAAGGAGGGA
Organism: Lathyrus tuberosus; assembly: GCA_022829125.1. NCBI lineage: Eukaryota > Viridiplantae > Streptophyta > Magnoliopsida > Fabales > Fabaceae > Lathyrus > Lathyrus tuberosus. The sequence continues at coordinate 16,692,324 of JALAZF010000036.1, read as the reverse complement.
GATACAAACTCTGTGTTATCGTATCGTGGTAGAGAAGGACCTCGTCAGAACTTCAATCAGCAGGTGGCTTCTGTAACCATCCCAGCAGCACCTCAGCAGCCAGCAGTGTCTCAACAACAAAATCAGGCTCCTCGCAGATCGCAGCCTCTGTCTAGGCGGGATAGGCATTTTGACACTCCACCTCTTCCCTACTCTCAATTATTTTAGCATTTGTTGCAGTTACAATTAATTCAGAAGAGGACATTGGCTCCACCCACTGGCAATCCACCTCCCGGTTACGACGCCAACGCCCACTGTGAGTTTCATTCCCGGGCACCCGGACATTATATTGAAAACCGTAAAGCTTTTAAGCATCAGGTTCAAGATTTGGTGGATTCAAAAGCCATTAATTTCTCCAATGATGCCCCAAATGTGAATCAGAACCCGATGCCGAATCACGGTGGGCCAAGGGTTAATGCTATTATTAAAGACTGTGAAGACTTGAGTTTGATTTCAGATGTGAACGAGGTTCAAACTCCTTTGCGTGTGGTGAAGGAGAGACTGTTGAAGGGAGGGGTATTTCCTGGTTACGATAAAGCCTGTGCAGGGTGTGTGGCGCAACCAGACAATTGTGATTTATTGAAAGCATGTATTCAGAGAATGATCAGTGAAAGGATATTACAGTTTGACAGGGGTTGTAAGCAGAGTAAAGTTACTGACAGAAAGATTGATGTTGCCACAATAACGATTCCATTCAAGACAATAACTATATCAGCGCCGACGAGACCAGCGCCGGTCATTATCACTGTTCTTGGGCCAGCCCCGTATGAGAGTACCAAGGCCATCCCGTGGAACTATGGGGCTGAAGTATTTGTTGATGGTAAGAAGCAGGAATTGGTAAAGACATCAGCTGTGAATACAGGGGTTGAAAATCTTGTCGAAGCAGGGGCTATCACTAGGAGTGGTAGAGTCTTTATTCCGTCTGAGGATCAAGTTGGCAGTTCAAAATAAGACAAAGGTAAACAGATGATGGATGAGTTTGTACAGAGGCAGGAAGCAAATAATTCTATGACAAAGCAGGTTGGGGATACTTTCTCAGAAGACGTAGAAGAGTTCATGAGATTGATCAGGAGAAGCGATTACAAAATTGTAGATCAACTTCACCAAACTCCATCGAAGATTTCCATCCTATCTTTACTGTTGTGCTCTGAGGCACACCGAAATGCATTGCTGAAGGTTCTGAACATGGCTTATGTACCGCAGGAAATATCTGTCAACCAGCTAGAAGGGGTTGTGGCTCATGTGAATGCTGGTAATGGTTTGGGTTTCACTGATTTAGATCTGACTCCGACTGGGAGGAATCACAACAACGCTCTGCATATTTCAGTGGAATGTCGTGGTTCCTTAATGTCGCATGTGTTAGTTGACACTGGGTCGTCTCTGAACGTGTTACCGAAGAAGGCTTTGATGAAATTAGATACTCGTGGGATGATTTGTACACCAAGTGACTTGGTGGTACGTGCTTTTGATGGCTCCAAGAGGTCAGTTTTTGGAGAGTTAGTTCTGCGGGTCAAGGTGGGTCCTGAGATTTTCAACACCACCTTTTACATAATGGATATTCAGCCTGCCTATAGTTGTTTGTTGGGTCGCCCTTGGATCCATAGTGCTGGGGCAGTAACATCTACGCTGCATCAGAAGTTGAAGTATATGGTGGATGGCCACGTTGTGACTGTTTGTGGTGAGGAAGAGATCATGGTAAGTCACCTATCGACCTTCAAGTATGTAGAGGTAGATGGTGAAGTACAGGAAACTTTGTGCCAAGCCTTTGAAGCTGTGAAAATTCCCAAGGAACCACCAAAGGCAGTCAGTTAGCCTGAGGTGGTTGCCCAACCCGAAGTTGTCAGACAACCAGAGGTTCTGATGTCCTCTTTCAAAGAGGCGCGCGCTATAGTTGAAGCTGGTGGTTCTCAGAAGTGGGGCAATGTCATTGATGTTCAAAGAAAACAGGATACCCATGGACTAGGGTACAAGCCCCCCCGACGAGCTCAAGAGCCTCCCAAGTATGCTGGTCCAATCCGGTTCACAAGTGCTGGGGTTTTCTTTAATCAGGTTAATGCTATTGAGGATGAAGGAGATAGTGACTGTGACATGGATAAGTGGATCCATCCCTGCACCCCTGGTCAGAGCTTAGGCAACTGGTCTTCCGAGAAAGTCATCCAAGTGACTCGCCCGGAGTAATTTACTTTTGTTTTCTGTTATGTTAAATCCTACGTTCTGCCCAAGACGTAGTGATATTTATTTGTAGGGCTTGGATGTTTTATTTTCTATTTTTATCATCAATAAAGGACGTTTTTCATTCAAATATTTTGATCCCTGTTTTTCTATTTTTTACTTTTTGCATTAACCCACATCAAAATGGCAATTTGTTTTCTTGTTTGTTGCACTCATAATAAACATAAAACATCCATCATGCATGTTTCTTTGTTCAGATTCCACCCCTCATGACTTAGCTATGGCTCGATATGACTTCGACAATCCCATCTATCAGGCCGAAGAAGAGATGGAAGAAGACTGTGACTTACCAGAAGAATTAGCCAGGCTACTGAAACAGGAGGAAAAGGTTATTTTACCTTATCAAGAGGAAGTTGAGACTGTTAATCTGGGAACCGAGGATGTTAAAAGAGAAGTAAGGGTTGGGGCTGCTTTGGAAGACACTGTTAAGGGAAGATTGGTTGAGTTGCTTCGAGAGTATGTGGATATCTTCGCCTGGTCTTACCAAGACATGCCCGGGCTTGACACTGACATTGTTTCACACCGATTGCCGCTTAAAGAGGGTTGTACTCCAGTCAAGTAGAAACTGAGAAGGACGAAACCAGATATGGCTGTCAAGATCAAGGAAGAGGTTCAGAAACAGTTGGACGCCGGATTTCTTGCTGTGACAAATTATCCTCCGTGGGTTGCTAATATCGTACATGTACCTAAGAAGGATGGGAAGGTCCAGATGTGTGTTGATTACCGAGATTTGAATAGGGCGAGCCCGAAGGATGATTTCCCGCTCCCCCACATTGACGTGTTAGTAGACAATACTGCTCAATATTCTGTATTTTCCTTCATGGATGGCTTCTCTGGGTATAACCAAATCAAAATGGCCCCAGAGGACATGGAGAAAACAACATTCATAACACCGTGGGGAACATTTTGCTACAAGGTAATGCCCTTTGGACTGAAGAATGTTGGGGCGACCTATCAGCGGGAAATGGTGACTCTCTTTCATGATATGATTCACAAGGAGATTGAAGTCTATGTTGATGACATGATTGCAAAGTCACAGACGGAGGAAGAACACTTGGTAAACCTCCAGAAGTTGTTTGAAAGGTTGAGGAAGTTCAGACTGAGATTGAATTCGAACAAGTGCACTTTCGGTGTGAGGTCTGGTAAATTACTGGGATTCATTGTTAGCGAAAGAGGTATCGAAGTTGATCCTGCCAAGATAAGAGCCATACAAGAGATGCCTGAGCCAAGAACAGAGAAAGAGGTTCGTGGTTTCTTGGGGAGGTTGAATTACATTGCTAGGTTCATCTCTCATCTGACAGCCACGTGTGAACCAATTTTCAAGTTGTTAAGAAAGGATCAAGAGGTCAGGTGGAATGAAAATTGTCGAGAGGCGTTCGAAAGGATAAAGAAGTATTTGTAGGAACCTCCAGTCCTTATGCCACCGGTGTCCGGGAGACCGTTAATTATGTACCTTACGGTTCTTGAGAACTCAATGGGTTGTGTGCTCGGTCAACACGACGAGACAGGTAGGAAAGAGCATGCCATTTACTACCTGAGTAAGAAGTTCACTGATTGCGAATCAAGATACTCTATGTTGGAAAAGACATGTTGTGCACTCGCTTGGGCAGCCAAGCGCCTGAGGCAGTATATGTTAAACCACACAACCATGTTGATTTCGAAGATGGATCCGATTAAGTACGTGTTTGAGAAGCAAGCACTTTCTGGAAGGATAGCCCGTTGGCAGGTGGTTTTGACAGAATACGATATTCAGTATGTTTCCCAGAAGGCCATTAAGGGAAGTGTTCTGTCAGAATATCTTGCCGAACAGCCGGTCGAGGATTATCAGCCAATGAAGTTTGAGTTTCCAGACGAGCATGTTATGTTTCTGAAAATGAAAGATTGTGAAGAGCCTCTGCCTGATGAAGGACCTGAGATTGGGTCTCAATGGAAGATGATTTTTGATGGGGCTGTCAACTCATATGGTAATGGAATTGGGGCAATCATTACAACCCCAAAGGGTTCTCATATACCTTTCACTGCCCGGTTAGCATTCGTGTGTACCAACAACGAGGCGGAGTATGAAGCATGCATCATGGGGTTAGAAGAAGCAATTGATTTGAGAATTAAAAACCTCGATGTCTATGGTGATTCCGCGTTGGTAGTTAATCAGATTATAGGAGAATGGGAGATTCGTCAGGCAAATTTGGTACCTTATAACAACTACGCCAGAAGGTTGTTACCTTTCTTTGACAGGGTGGATTTTCATCATGTGCCACGAGCTAAGAATCAGATGGCTGATGCGTTGGCGACATTGGCATCCATGTATAAGGTGAACCGTTGGAATGAAACTCCGTCGATTAGAATCATGCGTCTGGATAGACCAGCTTTTGTGTTTGCAATTGAAGATGTGTCTGATGGCAAACCGTGGTATCATGATATTAAGGTTTTTCTGAAGAAACAGGAGTATCCAGAGGGTGCCTCCACCAAGGATAAGAAGACTCTGAGAAGGTTGGCAGGAAACTTCTTTCTGAACAAGGATGATGTGTTATATAAGAGGAACTTCGACATGGTCTTGCTACGTTGTGTTGACGAACACGAGGCAGGTTTGTTGATGGAGGAAGTTCACGAGGGTTCTTTCGCTACTCATTCCAGTGGACACACCATGGCTAGAAAGTTGTTGAGGGCAGGATATTACTGGATGACTATGGAGTCTGATTGTTTCAAGTACGCCCGAAAGTGCCATAAATGCCAGATTTATGCAGATAAGATGCATGTACCGCCTACGCCTCTAAACGTGTTATCATCTCCTTGGCCTTTTGCAATGTGGGGCATAGATATGATTGGAAAGATTGAGCCCACTGCTTCCAATGGGCATCGTTTCATTTTGGTTGCCATTGACTATTTCACAAAGTGGGTTGAAGCAGCCTCGTACGCCAACGTCACCAAGCAAGTGGTAGCCCGGTTTATAAAGAAGGATATCATTTGTCGTTATGGGGTCCCAGAGAGAATCATTACTGATAATGGCTCGAATTTGAACAATAAGATGATGAAGGAACTATGTCAGAACTTTAAGATCGAACATCACAATTCTTCTCCATATCGTCCGAAGATGAATGGTGCTGTTGAGGCGGCGAATAAGAATATCAAGAAGATTGTGCAGAAGATGGTGGTAACGTATAAAGACTGGCATGAGATGCTGCCTTATGCCCTACATGGTTACCGTACTTTGGTGCGTACGTCAACTGGGGCAACCCCTTTCTCATTGGTATATGGTATGGAAGCAGTTTTACCCTTAGAGGTCTAGATTCCGTCTTTGAGAATTCTGGCAGATGTGAAGCTTGATGAAGCTGAGTGGGTGCGTTCCAGGTTGGATCAGTTGAACCTTATTGAAGAAAAGAGATTGGCAGCCATCGCACATGGTCGGTTGTATCAGAGCAGGATGAAGCACGCCTTTGACCAGAAAATGCGTCCTCGGAGTTTTCAGACTGGTGAGTTGGTTTTGAAAAGGATCCTTCCTCCTCAGACAGACCACAGGGGCAAATGGACTCCAAACTACGAAGAACCATATGTGGTAAGAAAGGTTTTCTCTGGTGGAGCCTTACTACTTTCAACTATGGATGGCGAAGATTTTACATCCCTTGTGAACGCAGACGTAGTCAAAAAATACTTTGCATAAAAGAGACCCGCTGGACATAAAAAGAAAGTCCAGGCAAGAAAGGGCATCCCGGCGGACCATAAAAAGGAAAAGGTTCGGGAAAAAATTAGGGATAAAATGTAAAAAAAATAAACATGTAAACCCGCAAGGTTGAAAACCTGAAAAGGCAACTTTGGCAAAAATGGGTATCCCGATGGATTGAAAACCCGAAAAGGGTGATCCAGGCAAAAGTTAGGGATTTATAAGCGAAAGGCTATGGTCTGCGTTCGATCTGTGAGCACTTTCAATACCTGGAAATTATGAAAGAAAGGAATCAGTACAGTTAGTCTCTTCAAAGGTCAAGATATATATGGATAAGCAAGACATATGGGTCATAGCTGAGTCGAATCATGGTGGATATCTGTTCCCGCATTGCCGACATATGTATTTTCCTTTTGCTTTTGCGCAATTACCTCTTTTTAGGAATTGCTTCCAATTGTAAATGCCTATTTACAGGCCACTTTTCTCAATAAAATTTTCATTTCACTCAGAGAGCTTTCCGTTGTTTATTTTACTTTTACTGTTTTGTTTGCAAAAATGTCCGATATTTTTTATAAACATTGCGTATAAAACTTCGAGCTTTGTGGAGCATAACGAAAAGTAGTAGAAATTACTTAGGCATTAATGGTGATAGTCATGTTGTGGCATATTCTATTTGTTGTTATTTGACTTGAAGGGCAACAACATTGTATTCCCCCAGTAGGTTTGCTCTCCCCAGTATTGAGATTGCACCTTCCTCAGCAGAGCAGACCTTCCCTAGCAGGAGACTTGGGAAGTATTTTCCCTGGATCAGGACATTGTCTCCCCACAGAATCAGGGTGTCCACTTTCCCCAGCCAGTCAGGAAGCGCACTTTCACCGACAACGTTATGTTCTAATCCCCAGCAAGGCGGGAGTAAAGTCATTCTCCCCATCAGCAGGCTAAGTTCAGCAGTATCCCCAGGCAGGATGGTATTATGGACTGTTTTCCCCAAGCAGGATGGTATTATGGGCCGGCACCCCCCAGCAGGTCCTAAGCCCATCTGTTATTGGCAATCCTCACTAACAGACTTCTGGTTCCGTTAATGGCATTCATTCTCGATTCCCCCAGCAAAGGAGGAATCTCAGGTTCGATGTCACCTTCAGTAAAGGACGTGTGTAATCCCCGGTAGAGTGTATATGCTTTTGGATCTCATCCTCGGCAGAGGTTGTGGATCCAAAGAGTCGGTCAGTATGATCCTTCTCAACGGAGCTCTTGGATTCAGAGGACAATTTATTTTTGTCATCCCCAGCTGATTTGGTCTTTTCCCTCCAGCATTTATTTTGCTGGAGGGACCCCTTTCGCATATCATAAGCATTTGCATTGCATCCTCAAACGCGTAGCATTTCCACTTCGTGTGGAGCATTATGGCAAGATTCAAACATTTGCATTCGAAGCATAAGCCAGGTTTGGTACTTTCCTTGCCAGTTCTCTTTCTCAGTAGAGATGGCATAACTCAGGATATTTTGGAGGGATGCGTTCCTCATACTTGTGCTCCCCGGCAGAGTCTTTTATTTAGACTTCTCCTTTCCTCGGCGGAGTCATCTTATCTGTAGATCATGAGTCCGTTAGAAGTTTGGCCTTTCTCTTTTGTGGAATCCAGTTCTCGCCTGGTAGTCAGCTCTCGCTTGACATATTTTGTTTGCCAGTTTCCCTTTCTCGGTAGGGGTGGTATAAACCAGAAGTTTTGTTTTACGTTATCCCCAGCGAAGTCTACTTTCTGTTGGTCCTCCTTTACGGGTACAATTGAGGTTGTATTCGTTTTGTGGGTGCGATTGAGGTCGTATTCATATTTTCTTTGTGGGTAGAGTGATTGAGGTCAGTCTTCCTTTGTGGGTACAATTGAGGTTATATTCGTTTTGTGGGTGTGATTGAGGTCGTATTCATGTTTTCTTTGTGGGTAGAGTGATTGAGGTCAGTCTTCCTTTGCGGGTACAATTGAGGTTGTATTCGTTTTGTGGGTGCGATTGAGGTCGTATTCATATTTTCTTTGTGGGTAGAGTGATTGAGGTCAGTCTTCCTTTGCGGATACAATTGAGGTTGTATTCGTTTTGTGGGTGCGATTGAGGTCGTATTCATGTTTTCTTTGTGGGTAGAGTGATTGAGGTCAGTCTTCCTTTGCGGGTACAATTGAGGTTGTATTCGTTTTGTGGGTGCGATTGAGGTCGTATTCATTTTTTCTTTGTGGGTAGAGTGATTGAGGTCAGTCTTCCTTTGCGGGTATGATTGAGGTCGTATTCGCCTTTTTTCTTTGTGGGAGTGATTGAGGTCAGTCTTCCTTTGCGGGCACGATTGAGGTCGTATTCGTCTTATTTTTGTGGGTATGGTTAAGGTCATACTCCTTATCTTTTAGCACGCTCCATTTCGTTATTCTCACCGTTAGCAAATTTTCGGGGCTCTTTCGGTATTCAATCCCCGTGCATCCTGGAATGTCTGAGAGCCGTCGCTATCATACCTTCAGGACCAAGTTAATTGAATAGGGGCAGCTGTAGCACCCTAAAATTTGCTCTCCTTACTAACTGGCTTATGTTTCATTTCATTTTTGGAATTATCATGTGTACATATCATTGGTTCTTAGCATGGGGTCAAGGTGCCTGAGGCAGTTCAAGAGGAGAAGATGTTCTTCAAAGGGTCAAGCAAGAGTCCTTATATTGTCCAAGAGATCTCAAGTGGCTCACTCTCTCCTAACCAGTGCAGAAATTAGGGTTTTGAGATTCTTGGATTTATTGCTCCAATGGGCAAGCTTCTTGGGATTTTATCATCACCAAATGGCATATCTTATCTTTGTTGAAGAGGATACACATCATATTCAGAGGAATTTGGATTTGGAGACTGTGCTATTTCCTCCTAGACTGAGGGTACCAAAATTAGGGTTTACTATAAAGTCAGTTTATTTCTGATTTTTTGGGCAAGACTTGATTCCATGGTATTCCTTAGGTCCCTAAGTATCTAGGAATGGAAGATTGTCCATCAGTTTGGTTCATGAGAAGTTCAATTGGCCAATGGATTGGGAATCAGGAGAATTGGGGAAAAGTCAACAGTGAGAGGGGAAGTCAACTGTGAAATTTTGAGGTTCTCTTCAAGGTTTCCAAGGTCTCACATCCTCATATGGTCTTCAAGAGTCAAGTCTCATACCATTTATCAAGAATCAAGGGTTGGTACAAAAGTTACTAAATTTGGAAAATGACCTATAATGAGAAGCTTCCATTTTTGGCAAGTTTTTACACTACAATCAACTTGACTTTTCATCATCAAAGAAGCTTCAAGTGAACTTTCCTCAAACATGAAAGTTGAATATCTTTTTCTCCCCTTTCCAACAAGTACTAGATGGTCTCCATATCATTTGTGAAACTCAAGTTATGATCAAAAGAAGGCAAGGTGGTTTTTAGGGTTTCCTCATGGTTCCATTTTCATAACTTTTACATTTTGGGACATAGTGACCTATATTTGGTTCCATTGCTTCATGACACATTCTAACATCAAAGTACCTCCCATAAGGATCATTTTTGGCCTTTGAATCAAGAGATTTCATGACTTGTACATCACTTATTTCACATTATGCAAAATTGCAAGATCATTGAAAATTCATAAACCAAGACATCTCAAGGCCCAAATTCCATACAGGTGTGATTAGCAATTGAAATGTGAATGATCCATCATCAAAGGCTTGGGTGTGATGCATGGAGGAGGGTGTATTTCACATTATGCAAGTTTCCAAAATCACCCAAAACTCATTAAGTGAGGAATTAACAAGGCCCAAATGCCAATCAGTGGATTAACCTAATATATTTAAGCTAACTCATGCACTGGTTAGAGGGGAGACACGTTATTTTGTGGAGATTTTCAAGTGTGAACCCTAAAGCTTCATTCCTTCGAATCTCATCAGCCACAAGGGTTTCTCAAGAACTTCCTTCACAATCTTCATTCTGGGCATCCATAGAGCACAAACCACCCATCGTTGGAAGCTAAAAGCAAGGACACGGATTGCTTGATCTCAGGTTAGTGATAATTTGCATGCTCTCTAAACTCAAATTTTTGACATGCATAATGATGTGTGACATTCACTGATGATTCTGGTATACTTTGTTTTAAATTTGGACGTTTAGATTGTTTGTATGATGAGTTTGAAATTTTTGAACCCTAGCTTATTTCATTCGATTTGGTTTATGTGTTAGTTATTTGTGATTTTTAATGGCATATTTGTAATCCTTGTTAAATTCTGGTCAAGAGGGTATATTTGTTTGTGCGTTTTGGGTTTTTTGGGGTTGCAGGTGGCCGGAAGTGACGACCGGAGCTAGGGCTCCGGCGTTTGGCTTGATCGCCGACGAAATTAGGGTTCCAAGGAGGGAGACGCAATCGTGATCGTCCATGGCCTTCATCGTGTGGTCCACAACGTGCCACATCTTTTAAATTTTGTTTTTATTTTATGGTTGTATGTGTGTCGTCCTATGATAATTATCATGTGCCTTGCATCATGTTCTCTCATCATGCTTACTAATTGAAATGTTGATTAGTTTATATGCGTAAGATGAATCGTGTGGTCAGATGTGTGCCAACACATTAAAATAAGCATGTGATGCTCGCGTGTTATTTTTAAATTCCTGAGTGCTTTGGTGTGTGCGTGTTCACTTTGTTATGGTGTGCGTGTGAATCCTGGCCTCTCATCGTGAGTACACATTGTTTGAGTTGACTTATTAACAAGCATCAGATTGATCTAAAGGTGAGTGTGGAGTCAAGTGGTTGACTGGGTTACATTGTGTTCCTTTTTATTTTTTTTATTTTTTCGCTGATGGGCCGTGTGGTGTGGGCTAGTTATCCACACACCCCTTGCTTGATCCATTTCATTTTCAACGTGAATAAGCTGCTGGTTGCACCCCCACTTGTTTTATTTTTCTTTTATTTTATTTAATTGCATCATTTCATTTTTAATTTTTAAAAAATAGATAATTGCATCCAAAAATTATAAAAAAATTCATGAATCATGTTCAGCATTTTATAAAATTTTCTCAAATTTTATTTTTTATTTTTATTTTATTTTTAGCGTCTGAGTTAATTATTTGAATAATTTCTTTTTGAATTTGTTTCATTTTGCACACATTGCATTGTAGAATTTATTTCTCATCATCCATGAAACGTTTTGAGTTCATTCTTTTTGTATTGTTTCACCAACATATTGAATTGCATTAAAACATTTTTATCTTATTTTTAAAACCATTTCATATTGCATTTTAGTCCATTTCTTTTTTGCATGCTAGTTCATAATGCTCATTTGAATTTACATAATTGTTTGAGTGACCTATCTTGGGAATTTTGGCATGAATTTTTGACATGTTGTTTACCACTGGTTGAGGTGTGTTAAGTTTTAATTTAGTAATTTTAGAAGATGTTTTGCTAATTGTTTGATTGCTCTTTGCTTGAGGTCTTCCTTTATGCACATCCTTGATTATGTCTGAGTACTTATTTGAGAAGGCACTTGTGCCATCATTTGGGTTTGCTTCTTTGACTTCATAATTCATGTTTAGGTTATCCACATTCTGTCTTGGTTGAGTTTCATTTGGTTTATAACCATTTCTCTGTGGTTTGTGATTTGTTTGGGTTTCATTTGTCTTATTGTCACTTATGTCTGTTTGTACTAACCTTTGATGCAGGGGCTGAGGTAAGTTATTTGAGGGTGTGGGTAATCATCCATGTCCACTCTCACTCTTTCTTTCTCTCATCTTTTCTTTTCTTTAGGCTTAGGTTGTTGTCAAACCTCCCCTTATGGCTATCTTTGCATGATAACATTAGGATAGATTTTCCCCGTAGTGTTTTTCTTTTCTTTTGAGTCCCTCTTCTCATCTCATAACAATTTCTAAGATACTTAATAAGGTCAACTTGCCTTACACATAAGCCTTAAACATAGGAAATGAAGATTGAGGGGTCCCCCTTCTCTCTTCTAGAGTGTTGAGCATACGTCCCATTGGGGACGACCATGCGACGCAATCGTTCCCGTGTCATAGACTTTGGTTCAAGTTGAGTTATGAACTAACTCAAGTCACTTCTGTCCTAAAAAATACAAACAAACTTCAAACCTTTTTATCCTTCGAGATCGTCAAACTAAAGGCTATTTTCAAAAAAAAGGCACGTTACTTTCCGTCTAAGTCGCAAACAGGCATCGACCCTAACTGCCGGACGCGAGCTTAACGTCGCTCATAAAAAACACAAAAAGAACTTGGTCCGAACTACGTTGACTCTGAATTCCCCATTGCACAAAGGGGGTACGTAGGCCTAGGACGACGACGTCCTACCGAGTCTGTCTTTGTTTTCCCCTCCCCCGTTTTAGTGCAGCCATAGATGTTAGGATAACTCACCCTTAGAATAGACAACAAGCGTGGATCCCATCGAGTACGATGGACGCGTGGGGTGCTAGCACCTTCCCCTCGCGTAACCGACTCCCGAACCCAGGCTATGGTTGCGATGACCATTCCTTTCCCTCTTCCTCAGGTTTATGCGGTGTTCCCTTTCCCTCTCTTGGGATAAATTTACATGGCTGGAGACTCTGTTTTCCGCGCCACTTTCGCGTTTATACCTGGATGAAAATCCTGGGAGCGACACCCGTATATTGCCATTGATTCCATCCTTGGTCTTCCTATGACACCATGGCAGATGAGTGAGACATCCAAGCACTATTATCTTCAACACCAATATCCATTTGATTTCCTTGGTCATGCTCACTTTGTTTTTCTTCGTCATCACTTTGTTCTTCCTCTTCTTCTTCTTCCTCTTCTTCTTCTTCCTCATCTTCTTCATCAGATTCCTCCAAAACAGCAGTGTTTGATTTCACAACATACTTATACTTTTTATCTTTGACATCCCAAATGTGTCCCATCATAGTCAATGTCTTCTGACTGAATTCTTGATCTGAGGTGAGAGATTTGTATGTGAGACCAGGAACAAGGATTTCAGCACGGTTGATCACGCTTTGAATGAAAGAGGCGTAAGATAACGCATTCCCTCTACCAGAGTCACGTAGAGCATACATCCTGCTTGCAACATAATACGGTCAACTAATCCGGATTTTATTTTTTAGAATGTACATCAAGTGGACTTCAGGCTGATCAACCCTGGAATATCCGCCCTTCTTGGGTCGAAGAATATGTGACACAATCCACTGTAGGATCCTGTCAAGAGGTTTTAATTTCCCAGTTGTCACTGATTTATGAAACCAGTCGCTCGCCACAACCTGATCAGAATATGGTTTCTTCAGCATGGAATTCAATGCTTTCTTAAAATCATAACCCTCAACAGTGCTTGTATCAGTTGCATGTTCTGTAGGTGCAGCAATGAGCACAGGCATATTGAACAAATCCCTCCAAGTAGAGTCATTGATAGCAACAACCTTATTTCCTAGCTTGCAATTAAACATGTAACCCTCAAATTTTCCCATTAAACCAGAATAGAAAATTCGGATCAAATCCTCATTATATTTGATATCATATTCCAAAAGTTTTCTAAAGTTCTGAAAATCCAATAACTCTATAACTTCTTCTATATGCATACGCGCAGCAGCACGACGAAAGTAAACCAATTACTTTATAACAGATCGCTTACTCAACTTATTTTCATATAGATCAGTAACTTCATCAGATACAAGAGAGGAAAGTGTTACCGGTGGATTGAGAGGTGGTTGGGAAGTACCATCTTGAGATGAAGGTTCTCTTGTGACTCTTTTCCGGGTGATTCTTCGAGAAGCCATTGATAATGATGCTAGAGAAGGATGAACAGTAACTGATTTCTTTCAATGTTTTGTGAAACCCAATTGGTAAGAGATGTGCAGTTAGGGTTTGTTTATAGAGGATTTAGGGAAGAGGAGGAGATGAGAATAATGATGCAATGACTTGATATAATGAACATGCAATGTTAATGACACATAAAAGAATCATAAAAAGCATAAAAATCAATTAAATGGGTCAAAACGCACGAAGCCCAAGAGATTTTTCAAAATCTGTCAGTGAGCGGTCGACCTCTAGGTCTGTGTGCGTCGACGCACACTGTAAAATTTTCTACAATTTTGAAAAATAAAGCTATGAGTCGACCAAAGAGTCGACCTGAGCATTCCAGGCTCCAATTGTGAACAAAGCAATAAGAGAGAGTCGACCAGAGGCATGATTGTGTCGACTCAAACAGTAGAATTTTGCAAAAATCATATATTTGTGTCATTTAAGCAATGATGTTGAATAAATAAGAAGCCAACACAAACATCAAACATTTAAATGGATAAAGTAGGCTTAATATGTGCAATAAACATCAATTTTATCACTCAACATGGTACATTTACTTAAAGAAAATTTTGAAGCGGAACGATATTACCTTGATCATGATTGATAATGAGACCCCTCTCATATAGCTCAATAACTCTCAGCATAGTTAGTCAAAACCACAAACAAGCAAATATATATATGAAGAGCTACTATCTTAAAGGATTATTACACACGATCCGAGATGTCGAGAACGCCAAGTTCATTACAGATGTGAAAGAAAGGCTTAGTAGCTAGTGGTTTTGTAAAGATGTCAGTAAGTTGATTTTTAGTGTCAACATGCTCAAAGACCACATCATCTTTCTCTACATGATCCCTAAGGAAATGATGACGTATTTCAATATTCTTGGTGCGTGAATGTAGTACGGGGTTCTTAGTTAGGTTAATAGCACTAGTGTTATCGCACAAAATGGGAATACGCTCAAGTTTTAAATTCAAATCAAGCAATTGTTGCTTAAGCCATAGAACTTGAGCACAACAATTGCCGACGGCAATGTATTCCACCTCAGCTGTTGACAAGGCAACGAAAACCCGTTTCTTGCTATGCCAACTCACCAAGGAATTTGCAAAAAAGTGACACGTGCCACTAGTACTTTTCCTACCGATTTGCACCCGAAAAAGTCGGAATCGGAATAGCCAAATAAGGAACAAACACTACCTTTAGAATACCACAGCCCATACTTTGGAGTACCAGAAAGGTATCGAAGTATGCGCTTAACTGCTTTTAAGTGGGATTCCTTGGGACGTGCTTGATACCTCGCACACATGCAGACACTGAACATAATGTCGGGTCGTGATGCAGTAAGATAAAGAAGAGATCCAATTATACCTCGATACTTCTTTATCTCTACATCCTTACCATTTTCATCACGATCAAGATTGGCACAAGTAGGCATACGAGTATCTATTGCCTTGCAGTTTAGCATGTCGAAACGTTTGAGAAGTTCAAGACAATATTTTGTTTGACTCACAAACATGCCCTCTTCGAGTTGTTTGATTTGCAATCCGAGGAAATAGTTGAGCTCCCCCACCATGCTCATTTCAAACTCCCCCTGCATCAAACTAGAAAACTCCTTGACCAAGGACATGTTAGTAGACCCAAACATAATATCGTCAACATAAATTTGTACCAAAATTAAATGTTTTCCTTGACGTTTAATAAAGAGGGTTGTGTCAACCTTGCCTCTTGAATACCCTTGATCAAGTAAAAATTTGCTTAGACGTTCATACCAAGCCCTAGGAGCTTGTTTAAGTCTGTACAAAGCACGTTTAAGTTTATAGACATGATCGGGATATTCATGGGATTCAAAACCCGGAGGTTGGGCAACATAAACCTCTTCATTTATATATCCATTAAGGAAAGCACTTTTAACATCCATCTGAAATAATTTGAAGTTTTTAGTGCAAGCATAAGCAAGTAAAAGGCGTATAGCCTTGAGTCGGGCAACCGGCGCATAAGTTTCCTCATAGTCGATTCTTTCCTCTTGGTTATAGCCTTGCGCTACAAGCCGCGCTTTGTTTCGTGTTATAACTCCATTTTCATCAAGTTTATTCCTAAACACCCATCGGGTGCCGATTACTCGATGATCTCGCGGAGGGGGGACAAGGTCCCAAACCTCATTTCTCCTTAATTGATTTAGTTCATCTTGCATTGATAAAAACCAATGCTCATCGAGTAATGCCTCCTTTGCATTTTTAGGTTCAACTTGTGACACAAAAGCGGAGTCATAACAAAAGTTACTAAGTTTAGAGTGGGTGGTTACTCCCTTAGAGATGTCACCGATGATATTGTCTATTGGATGGTCTTTGGAAGACTTCCATGCTAGAGGAAGGTCATCTTCATTAGTTGGAAGATCCTCCTCGCTCTTCATAGGTTGGTGATCCTTTTCCTCCTTAATACGCACTGCTTCGGGCTTATCAGTTCCTTTATCAGTGTCCTTGAGTATGTCTTCTGAAGATACACCTGCACCATGAAAAGAACTACCTTCTCCGACATTTTTCGGATAAGACTCATCAAAAGTAACGTGTACCGACTCTTCAACAATTCGTAACCTTTTATTATAAATTCTATAAGCTTTACTTGACTGAGAGTATCCAAGAAAAATACCCTCGTCGGCCTTGGCATTAAACTTATCAAGTGTCTCTTTTCCATTGTTCAACACGAAACACTTGCAACTAAAGACATGAAGGTGAGAGATATTTGGCTTATGCCCCTTTAAAAGTTTATACGGTGTCTTGTTTAGAATAGGTCGGATGAGCACCCTATTTAAAATGTAACAAGCCGTACTAATGGCGTCGGACCAAAAGTATTTTGGAAGTCCACTTTCATTGATCATAGTCCTTCCAAGTTCCTCCAAAATTCTATTTTTACGTTCCACCACCCCATTTTGTTGAGGGGTACGTGGTGCGGAAAAATTATGATCAATTCCATGGGATTCACAAAATGCTTCAAACAAATGGTTTTCAAACTCACCCCCATGATCACTTCGAATTGACACAATGTTTGTGTTTAACTTATTTTGAGATAACTTAACGAATTTTTCAAAGGCAGAAAAGGTATCACTCTTATTGTTATCTTCGTAGGTGACAAACCCCTTTTTCTTCGCCACAAAGTCGATGAAAAGAGATATGTCTCCTGTCATATGTCTTGAGTAGCCACTATCCAGAACCCATCTTCTTTCGGTGGTCTCAAGACTTTGTACCTACAAAACAATCATGGGAAAGTAGGTACCCAACTCTCATTGGGTCCTTTGCGGTAAATGAAACCAAGATCGCACTTGGGCAACCATTGATAAATGCATTTTGGAACAAGAAATCTTCTAAAACAACATTTAGCAATAGTATGACCAGGCTTGCAACAATATAGGCAATCACGGTTCATTTGGAATTTACCTTTGCTATTTCTATCTCGAATCCCATACATATACCTTTGCTACAGATTATTCATACTTTCTCGATAATGTGTTCGATCAATAGCAAACGTAACTTTAGGCTTAAGAGCCTTGTCTAATTTGGCCTTAAGGGTTCTCACCTCTTTTTGCCAAATATGAAAAGTATCACAACCCCCAAACTTGAACCATGGAGACTTATTCTCATCAATCTTAGCTTTTGATGCATCCACCATGGAGTTTTTAAGAGCTTCCATTTCCTTTTTGGAATCGGAAACCTTTTTGTCCAAGTATTTAAAATTATTTTTGTTCGAGGCTAAGCGTTTAAAAGCTTTCTTAGCCTCATGGTGCAACATATCAAAAGCCTTTTGTAATTCTAAATGAGACATACTATTAGAATGATCATATTTAGAGTGTTTTACCTCTTTCTTCTTGTTTTGACGTGCCATAAGATATAGATTAACAGATTCACTTTCGTCGCGTGAGTTGTCATCTTTTTCCGACTCGCTATCGCTCTCCCAAGCGATGTATGCTCGTCTAGACTTATTTGGCATTTTGTGTTGACGACTCTTATCCTTATCCTTGTCTTTCTTAAGTGATGGACAATCCGGCTTGTAGTGCCCGGATTTTCCACAGTTGTAACACGTTCCTTTAACCTTGCCATTCTTGTTGCCTTCATTTTTAGATTGCCTCCTAAATTTGACTAGACTTTTATCCGAGTGTTGAATCTCATTCTTTCGAACATATCTATTGCACCTCTTCACAAATAGACTCATGTCATCATCGGAGTCATCATCTTCGTCATTGTTGGTTTCATCATCACTTTGCTCTTTAGATGTGGACTTTAAACAAGAAGCCTTAAGAGCAATCGAATTCTTTTCTGTATCTTTTGTTTTCTCCTTCTTTATACTCTTCTCATGTTTTTCCAAGCTAATGAGCACTTGCTCATGCTCATCGAGTTTGCCAAATAATGTCGTGAGGTCTAAAGTAGCTAGATTATTGGCCTCCTTGATCGCGGTGACCTTCGGTTGCCATTCCCTATTAAGACACCTCAATATTTTATTAGTAGCAACCTCATTTGGAATTGGTTTACCAAGTACATGCAATTTGTTGATAATGTTAGTAAATCGTTTTTGCATATCCGCAATGGTTTCCCCTTGCTTCATGTAAAAAAGATCGAACGCTTGCATTAGTCTGTTGATACGGGACGTTTTAACATCATTAGTGCCTTCGTGGGCTACTTGTAAGGAATCCCACATGGCTTTGGCCATTTCACAATGAGAGACTCAATAATATTCGTCAACTCCCAAAGAGGAGATCAGCATATTTCGAGCCTTCCAGTCATAGTTGTACTTTTTCTCGTCCTCCTCATTCCATTGAGCTTCGGGTTTGGGAACGACAATGCCTTCGGCATTGGTCATTGTAATTTCCATGGGACCGTTTAAAATAACATTCCAAACCTTCCGATCTATGGAATTTATATGGACGCGCATACAATCCTTCCAGTAGCTGTAATTCTTGCTTGTAAAAACTGGAGCTCTATTATAAGCCCCTTTAGGTTCGTTCGCCATATTCCAAGAAGTTTTACCGAAGCACCAGATAAATCGGAGCTCTTGATACCACTTGTTAGACGATGGCTAGGATCTAGAAGGGGGGATTGAATAGATCCCTCGAGTTTTACACGCAAATGGCTTTACAAAAAATTGTTTTAAAAAAAGATTATATGGAAGCGACCAAAGAATCACGTCTACAACGAACATCTACTAAAAGGATTGGATATGCACGACAATATTAGGAATGAAATGCCGGATGAGAAAAATTCAGATTATTCAACAAACTTTGAACTCAATCAACAATGTTTTATTTGCTTGATATTAATCTAATCCAACGAGATAGGTTGACAAACAATTAATGTAAATGCGTTCGACTTTGCTTTGAAACAAATTATCGAACACTTGGTGTGCATAAACACACTAAGTGCAGATTTCAAAGTAATGTGATGTTGAGCTGCTCCTAAATACAATCCAAGGTATTGTATCAGATTTTCAAAACAATTTAACAGCTCAATATAACACTAGCTCAGAAATTTTGATCAATTTAAACTTTGCAAATTCGAATGATATCAAACGTAAAGAGTTAAGAGAAAGAGAGGACAAACACGATTTGATTAGGCAGTTCCCCAATCGTCCTTGCTATGGGTACCTCTGCCCCCAATTCCACAAATGGAATTGAGATATATATATATATATATATATATATATATTACCGTTGCTATTGAGTTTATACAAGAGAAAAACAATGAACCTCCAAACTTTCAAACGTCTTTGATTCTTGATGCAGAGTCTTCTCTTCCCTTGATTCAAGACGAATCAAGTGCCTCGAATCCGGTTGAACAAATCACCGTCTCACGCTACTAGACTGCAAGAAACCACCGTTCTTCAGTCACCTTCACTCTGTCGATTTCGATCTTCCGCAATTCGATCCTCAAACCTTTCTTCTACGATCCTCCGACTGTAGCTACTAAACCGAACGAATACTCTGTTCTTTGGTTACCTTCGCATGGCTGAATCCCTGTAGAACGAAACGGTTTGTGCAAAAACCCCTAAAATCTCCTTGATTCTTGGAGGTTAAAACCTAAGGTTTTATTCAAGAAACACCTACCAATTCTCAACCCAGAAATGAAGATCACACACTTCCTAATTCTGAACGTTATCACTTCAAAACAATGGGCAACTCAAACAAAAATGATTATGTGTAATTGTTTGTTTACTCAAGGTTGAAGATGAAGATGAAGAGAAAGGTTGGTATAAATTTTCACGTTTCTTGTTTTTGTGTATTTTTTTAAAAAATGAGCCAAAACAATATATATATATATACTATACTAGAAAACATAACAGGAATAACAGAAATTTGAAGTAAACAACATAGCAGAAAATTGGTGCCAAACAGCGAACGGTCGACCAATGCAGGTAGGAGGGTCGACCTGAGCAAGGCAGTCAGCCAATCTGCGCAGAAAAACAACCTATGCGTCGACCGGAACAGGATATGCGTCGACGCATTCCTTCCCTTTTTTGACAATTATAAATGCAGGTTGTATGAGTCGACCGGAGGGTCGACGCGAGCAATCTCGCTACTGACTCTAAGAAATGTACCTTGTCTGGGTCGACCAGAACAGGGTTGTGAGTCGACTCAAACCCTTGAAACATGCAAAAATCATCATTTTGACTTTCCTAAAGGTTTTCAACCATACCTAATGCACCTAGAGCATTGCCAACATGATCAAACATACTTAGAACACCTAATGTACATTGTATATGATATTCTTCATGTGAATTCTATATATGCTAAGCATGATAGTTTTGACATCATTAAAATCAAGTGTAGAGAGAACTTCCCCTCACAAGATTAACCATCCTTAGGCTTACACAACCAAAAGGTTTGGGCCACGAAAAATCAAATTCTGATTCGGAGGAAGGGACAAATGCAGCGCTATGTTAAGCAATCGACAAGTAACTTATGTAAAAATCACCCTACTCGAGGCCGGTCAATGCACTTTACGTGTTAATACATGTTAGATAAGTGATATGTAAATCACTCTCCTAAAACATGCCACCCAAAAATGAAAAAAGGGAATGGTCTAATCATAATCGAGATTTCACATTAATTTATCAAAGGAAATCTATCACGATTCCAAAGTATGGAGAATGATCCAAATGATCATTCATCCATAGATTTAAAATAATGAAGATTAAACATCTTCGAAAATCAATAATCATCGATTCATACATTTTCATCGACCAAAAGAAAAGAGATGAAGAAAAATGGATCTAAGAAGTTATGATTCATACAACCAACAACCAAAAGAAATAGACAAATGCCATAAGAAATCCAAATTGAAAATGGAAAAAAGGAAAATAAGAACTAGAAGGATCTTTTTTAAGATTTTTTTTTTAAACAAAAATTCAGAAATAACAAAAATCCACATAAAAAGAAAATTAGAATTATTTTTTAGAAATCATAGTGAAAACAAATTTTCCAAAATGAAATAAAAAAGAAAAATTAACAAAAAGGTAAAAAAAAAAAAAAAAAAAAAAAAAAAAACGAGAGAGGTGAATGTAGAAAGTGATGGTGATGAGTAGTGATCCAATACATGGACTAGGCCCAATCCAACAACATCACTTTTAAAACAAAACCAAAGAAAATGAGAATCAGAAGCAAAAGCTTCGTCATCTTCTTCAAGTGGCTGCAGCGGTACTGTTCATGACGGCGGGCTCACCACGACGGAACGACGGGATACGAAACTTGGTCGGAAAGGATCGAAACGTGATGCAGATTGCAAATACATTATCCATTTCGTGTGAAAGTGCTTCGGTAGATCGAATTGGAACTGCGAGAAGTTGTCGAAAACCGCCAAAATACCTTCAGATTCAAGTTAGAAATGCTTCGAATCTTCCTCTTCTTTCCAAATGCGCCGCGGATTACTGTAGCAGGTGAGAGGATGCAAGTTTCTTCTCTTGGCTTCTTTTCGGAATCACGATGCCGTCACCGTTTCCTTCTCCTTCGCGTCGCCTGTTCAAATGCACCGACCACCTTCTTCTTTTCTCTCAAATTCTCGATTGATGATGCGATGTTGTTTCTCGTTATTGTATGGATGAATGGAATTTGATTTTGCTTTTGTATTGAATTTACAGGTTTCGTGTATTGAAATTGGAAGAAGGTTAATGAATATGAAGATTTGGAGTTGATAGTGATTTGAAGATGGATCAAAGGCTAGAAAACTTTTGAAAATGATTGAATGTTAATTTTGAAACTTTGTGGATGAATTGGTTTTGGCAGTGAATTGAATGAAGGAAATTGAAGCTTGTGAAATTTATCTGCAGAGTTTTTTCGGCTAATTCAAGCTTGAAGGAAATGTGAAGATTAGAGCTTAATTTATAGAGGAAATTGGAGGTGAGTTGTGAAAGTTTGTTGCCGTTTACGCGTTTTGCATTTTGCACATAACGTTTTGGTGTCGTTTTGCTCACGTTTCATGTTGTAGCTCATGTTTTGCTTGCTGCGCGTGAACGATTTTGGCACGGCTTATGGCTTGAGGATGGCTTGTAGTGTATGTGGCTTTTGAAGCAGCTTGTTTTGTTTTTCGACGTGGCTTGTAAAGTTTGGAAAGGTAGTAACCTGCATCTTTTGTAAGTTGGCGTGACACTTTGGTTTTGTGGGCTTCAAAAGGCCTTTGCAAATTGAAACTGGTAGCTTGTAGAAAAGGCTAGATTTTTCTTCATGAATTCATTTGCAATTTTTTTTTTCAATCAAATGGGCCGTGTAATATGTCTTAGTGTGAGACTCATGGCTTTAAGGGTTTTTGTGGAAATGGCTTTATGATTATGAATAGATAGAATTGGATAAAAGAAAAAAATAGATATGGTTATGGACATTTAAATGGATATTGGTTTGTAACATGAATATTGCAATATGGATTCATGGATAATTGGTTATTAAAAATGGATATGAGTATTAAAAATGGATAATGAAATAGATTAAAAAAGGAATTGGATATTGGAAATATGGATATTTGTGAATGGTTTAGAAAATGGTTATGGAAAAATGGTGAATAAAATGAAAATGGATAATGGATATGGTAGAAAAAGAATAAAGAATGGTTCTAAAAATGGACAACCACATTACACCAATCTCTTAACTTTTCACAACATCCGATTAAAGTCATACAGCTACCACTGAACAACTTGCAACAGAAACAACAACCATCTTAGTCAATTTGAAACCTTGCGCTGATCATTGAATCCGTGCTGAGGAAAATAAATCCACAGCTAAACCACTAATGGGATGATGAACTTGATTTTCTGAACCAAACCTCACATGAACCACTGCTTGATAACCTGCTGAAGTCTGCAACTCAACCTTGGAAACACACTGCCTGAGAAGTCAACCACTAAAACAGATAACCTGCAATTGAAGCAAACTCCTAATAGTTTGACCACCTGAATCAGATCGTAACTAAACAACCACACTTGACTTGAAATCAGAATTTCTACTTGATGAACTTCTGAATAAGAAGTCATTCATGATAATGTGAGTTCAGCCTTTGATGAAGAAAATCTTGAGCTTGCACACAATACCTTGATCCCACGCCAATGCAAATGAATGAATATGAGTTATGACCTAATGAAGATGCAAAATGAATGCGAAACAAAAGCCAGTTAGAGTTAGAAACGAGAGGGCAAATTTTGGGGTGCTACAGGGTGCAGAAAGAAATAAGGGGTTGTGAATAGAAGAAATCAGGAACCAGACCAAGGTGAGGCCCAAAAGCAAATGTAAACAAAAAAAAATAAGATACTAAAACATTGCAATTTTATTGATCAGATGGCCCTAATTCACTTGAAAGAGAGCATGTTCTAGACCGTTTGATCAAAGATTAAAGGCTCAGAAGAGGCCGCTAACATGAGAGCACATGTATCGGATCTTGATGGAGGAAATATCAAAGAGCTATGGGTGTTCCAAGTGGCAAGATCAGATTTTGAGGGGAAAGAGTACTTAAGCTCTCTTCTCCTCAGATTATGCTCATTTCTCATTCATTTTTCTCTCTCTTCTCTAACTCTTCTCTCCCCTTCTCTAACCTCTCTCCACCGCCCCCACTTGAAAACTAAAATCATCCCCTTAAACACCGTAAGCTTGCTTAGAACCATTGTCCCCACCACTACCTTCAACTTGTGTCCTTCGTGTTCTTCATGAACTTAAAAAACATAAACCCAGAACCAAGAACAACAACCCTTCAACCACCGTGAGCCACCTTGAACCATCATTCATAACCCAGAATCCACCACCCGTCTTCATCGTGTTCATATGAACATGATGAATATTTATCCTCAACCCTCAATCAAAACCCTAATCCATCCAGAAACACCTCAACCTTCAAACAAACCTTAAAAATCTAAAACGACTATGTCCCCATCTAAACCATAATAAACTTTCTCTAAACAACTTTAAATCAAACTTAGGCACACTTACCAACATATATTCATAAAAAACAACATTTAAACACGAGATCAACAAA
This sequence comes from Lathyrus tuberosus, assembly GCA_022829125.1. Classification (NCBI taxonomy): domain Eukaryota; kingdom Viridiplantae; phylum Streptophyta; class Magnoliopsida; order Fabales; family Fabaceae; genus Lathyrus; species Lathyrus tuberosus. The sequence continues at coordinate 16,668,108 of JALAZF010000036.1, read as the reverse complement.
TCTAAAAGAAAAGTGAAGGAGGACCAACCTGAAGTGCTCTCAAACTCGTGCTTCAGTCTCCAAAATTTGTAACACTGCTTATTCCTTGAAAAAGTGCATAAAATCCCCTTAAAAGTCCTTTAGAATGGATCAGAACGCGTCAGAAAAGCCCAGAAAAAGTACCATCGTGCACATGATTATTCCATCACGCACGCGGTTTTGAAAAGGCTGCATCGGGCGCGCGATACTTTTCATCACATGCGTGATTATTTCATAATGTATATATTTCTCTTAGCTTCATTTTAAAAAAAACCACGTCAAAACGAGTCATGGAACTCCAAATATGATCAATTTACTAGACAGACGTCAATATGTAAATTGTGTTTAAAATTGCTCGTTTCTTCACACTTTCTTCCTAATTTCTTGGTTTTGCACTGTTTCTTTGACTTCTTCACTTTCTTCATACTTCTTCATATTTAGCTCATCTTTAACTTGAGATTTTATTGAATTCATCGCAAATACTCATAAAAATCATGTAATGATAAATTGTCATCATTCACTTAGTTTGTTGTTGTTAAAACCTACAAAGACTTTTTCTCCATCTCAATAAAAGGAAGCTTAAAATTCAAAGGAAGGTCTTGTCATAACTCTGAGCTATTATTGTAACTGTTATAGCATAAGATCTTAATATTTCTCATCTTAGATTATCTTAGAAATCTTAGAAATGTTGAAAACCTTTGCGATTGTTGCACAACTATTATACTTCTGATTGTGTACCAAAGTGTAGTAGTTATCTTTTCTACTAAACTATTTGTTTAAAGTAGAGGCAATCTCTTGCATGTGTGCTTGAGCATTAAAGTCTCTTGTTTGTGTACTTGAGCAAATGAAGTCTCATTCTAGGTTGATTGAGCAGAAGTCTCTTGCAAGGTTGCTTGAGAAAAGGTCTCTTTCTAGGTTGATTGAGAATTGAATTCTCCTTCAAGTATGCTTAAGAAATTGTAATCTATTTGGTTATAGTTCAAAGCTCTTGTTGAGGCAAGGGGACTGTACTACTCTTAGTTGAGGAAAGGAACCCGGATATTCTTTGTGTGTTGCTTGAATTTACTTCAAAACTTTATATTTCCGCTTGATGAGTGCTAAATTATTGTGAATTTGAGTGTGAATAATTAGCACTCATCGGCTTTATTCATTCATTTTATACCAATAAACCTCAACTTTTGTGTAAATTTTGTATAGTTTATGTTATAGTGTATATCGTGGGTTATCATGTAAGTATCATTGAGTTTGATTATTTTTATCTCATTTTTTGTAGCTATTTGTAGCGGTAAAAATTGTGAGTATAAGCTATTAATTAACTTAACTCTTAAAACAAGAGTCTCCACCGCGCTTTTATTATTTCTAAAGGAAAGGGAAAAGTACGAACAAAACCCTAAGAAGTTCTAAAAACAAGAACAAATTAAAACAGGGACAAGGGTAAGAGGGTTGGTTACGCAAAGGGAAGGAGTTAGCACCCAAAAAGTCTATGGTACTCCATAGGATCCCTTTGAAATATCTACTCTTTTTGGTTTGAAAATTGTTTTCTTGTAAAAGATTGGGGAGGTGAGAAAAGAAGTATTTTTTTAATGTTTTTATGTTTGACAATACTTCAAGAGTCTCGTGCCTACATACCTACAAAGTGCTATGGAGGATCAAAACCTAGTAGTTCGTGGTAAAAATAACAAAATGATTTGTTTGGTTCATTTTAAATGAAAATACAAGTTATCATTTTAAGGAGAAAACTACAACTAGTTACCCACAAGTATGAGAAAATAACATTTGCATCATATGAGAGAGGAGAATGTCAACATCTTATGTCAACATCATATGGAGGATTTTTGCTTGGATTGAAATCAACAAGTCTATCACTCAACATATAAGTGGAAAATGTCAACATCTTTAATACTATGGGGATAGGAGAATCACATCTCAACTATGAAAATGACTCATGTCTAAACCTTATGAAAAGTTTAAAAGAAAAAGTGCACAAATGCACAAAAATGATTTGAATGGGTTTATGTATTTTTTTATGTCTTTTGAAATTGTTTGAATGTGCTTAAGATGTCTTAGCATTCATTAAAGAAAAAGAGTTTGAAAATTACTTGACAAAAGTCAAGGTTTATTATGAAAGAGGTTCTAGTTTAAAAGAAGAAGATTTTGAAAAAGGGAGAATATTTTGAAAATTTAAGAAGGGGAAAAGATGAAGTGACTATCCTATTGCATAAAATAAAAGCTAAGGATAAAAAAAGATCTAACCAATAAATAATCAAGCTCCATGACATAAGTCAATCAAGAATTCCCTCCTTTGGATTTAAACCTAAATCAAGTCAACTAAGCATCATATGAGATCATGATAACCAAGCTAAGTCCTCAAGAATAACTCAAACCAAAGGTACCAGATGAAGTTTAGGATTCAAAATGCCAACTTCCAAGCAAGGGTCAAGATTCCTACTTCTAAGTCCATAACTCCACATAAAAGTATAGGGTAGTGACATCAAGTCCACAAAGTAACCAAGTTTTTTAGGAGTTTTGATATTTATTAATGCTTAAGAGAAGGTCTGAATGGACAAAAAATAAAAAGAGCATAAGCATAAGCATAAGTCCTAAATGCCAAAGAAAAAAGAAATATGATAATATGATATTAAATGCTAAAATAAAAGCATAAAGTAACTTGAAATAAGTAAAGAGCATAAGATAAATGACAATTAAGGTAAGGATTGGTAAGTTAGTGATAAGGAAAGAAAAGCCAATTTTTCATTTTTTGGAGAACATTCAACTAGACATCCACAATCATGAAAACATGGTCTCATACATTACCAAGAGAAGAGCTCCAACTTGGATAAAATCAACAAATATACCACTAGATCTCTTTGATAACAAAAGATCCAATCTATTTCACATAATACCATTGAGAATAGGAGGATGACAATCTCACTTACAAAAATGACTTAATTTCTGATTCGGGACAAATTTAGCGCTATGTTAAGCAATCGTAGCACAACCTATAAGGAAAGTCATACTATGGGAGGCCGGTCAATAACAACATTTGTGCTAATACAAGCTAGAGAAGTGACATATAAGTCACTCTCCTAAAGCTTGTCAAACTAAAAGAAAAAAAGGAGTGGTCTCATCTTAATCAAGAACTTCAAAAAGTTTCATGACGTCAAAGATTATCATAAACCAAAAGAAGAAAGAAAAAAAGAAGAAAAGAGATGAAGGAGAGGAAACAATGAATCAAAATCAAATTGAACCAAAGGATTGATCAAGCTATCATTAATATCAATCATCCATTTTGGTGGATTAGGGTTTTCACCCCATTAACACCCAAGATCCCTTAGGCTTGATGAAAAGGAGTCGAGAGAATTTTGGATAAATGCATAAATTAAAACGAGCATTCAAACAAAAATTAAATGATTAACTCAAGCAATCAACATAAGATAAGTTAGGGGAAATGATTAGCAAGCCAAGAGCTACATTGTGGTAACTTGTTTGAAGCGATTTGAATCTTCTAACTACCTTGTCGAGATGATGACCGGAGGTTGAAGAATCTTGATCTGGTCAGAGCAATTCAGAAGGTTTGAGAGCTTGAGACTTGATCCAAAAGCTTCAGAGGATGCCGATGGAGGTATTAGAACAAATAAATTGGGTTGAAACTGGCTAGAATTCAAAACCCGGTGGTGAAAATTTCTCGAAAATTTTGAATTTTAAGCAGAGGTTCAATGGCTCTCAAAAGGTTGGAAATGAAGTTAGTGAGGTTCTATATTTATAGCTGAAGATGGTGGAATGCTGAGAGGGGTGAATTGAGTGGAAATTGATGGAGTTCGTGTGCACCCCACATCATGAAGAAAGTGTGACTTGAAATCACTCAAAACTCAGCCAAAACTTGCGTTTCAAGGCTCAATTAAACTTTGGACACTTCACTAAACATGTTTAAGTGATTAACTCGTGCCAATTTGACCTGTAATTGAAGACTAAATGAATCAAAATTCTGATCATGGAGATTTCTTCAGTTTCAAGTCACCATGTTCAACTCAATGGGGCATCCTACTTATGACGCTTTTTGATCCCGTTCTTCTTGCAACGAGTCTTCATGCCCTAGTTTACAATGTGCCAAGAAAGGTTTCATTTGGACATATGAGGAGAAAGTTACAGGGTTTTGAATTTGGCATAAAAAACTGGTCGTGGCACTTTGAAAAATTATAAGTCTTTTAGGCAGAAAATGACCTATAATGTTCCAACACTTTCCAAGGCCTTCCAAGCATAGTTTGATCTTGATCCTTGAAGCAAACTTGTAAATGGAATTTTAAATGATATTGTGCAAAAAGAATCATTCCCAAAGGATGAAATTGAAGAAGTTGTGATCCTTGAATGTTGGGAAAAAGTCACTTGAAAATAGGTCAAATTTCACTAAGTCCACAAATGGCATATAATGTCTTCAAACTTTTGATGATCCTCCAAGCATAATTGGCTCTTGTCATGTAAAGAGAAGTTGTAGAGGATATTGAGAAGATTCATATGCAAAAAGAAGCAATAAAAAATATGGAGAATTGAAGGAGTTGTAGTCATTGGATCTTTAACTTGAAAATGTTGACTTTTTGGTCAAACCTCCTTGAATCAACTTGTGCACTTGGGATTTCCTTGCATTACAAGGTACATGAATGATCATATGAACTCAAAATAAGATGTCCTTGAATACCCTTTGATTATATTGCTCAAATTTTGAGTTGACTTGTTGATGAAGGCATGGAAATAAACACATGAGCCTTTGACTTTCTTGGGAAGAAAGCAACAATACTTTGAAGTATCCTTGGTATAAATGATATTGAGATGTTTAATCACCAAAAAATTTGATATTAAAAGCCATGTATTGAGAGGAAAACTCTTGAGAATCAATGAATGTCCACACTGTGCCTTGAGGAGAACAAAACCCTAGTTGAGGAACCAAACTTGAGGCCCTTGATGAGATGCTCTAACTTGCACAATAAACTTAAAGAAACAAGACATATATATTTTGATTAGTGGTTAGATAAACAATGGATATATAAATACACAAAAGGGTGTTTGGTGACCTCTTCCAAGGAAAAACCAAAGAGTGGGAGGGGGAGAAGACCAAGCATGTGATCTTGTTTGTGTACTAAAATGCAAATGATATGTGGGATATTAGGGTTAAAAATTACGTTATTACAGTATTCGAGCAATTTTATTTAATCATTGTCTTATAGAGAATTGAATAAGCTTTCTAAAGCTTCTAACCGTGCGTCAATCGGAGTTACGGTTCGCAAGTTATGAGGATAATAAGAAACTAGTTTTTTCTTATGGTGCTAAGCGCCCTCTGAGCAGGCTGAGCGCGGTCTGCAATGTTCAGACCCTACGTAATCACTTTTACCCAGATTTTTATGGCATGGTGTAGCGTTCGATTTTTGTCGGTGACGCGACCACCTTATCGCAAATTGGGTTGTCTCCTCACCGCAGTGAGGAGGAGTGGGGTGCTACTTTCTGATTTCTTATTTATCCCGTGAAGCTGAAAGGGAAAGGGAAGCTATCTAAAACTAACATTGCACGCGAATGTTTAACTTAACAAATGCTTAAAGAGATTCAGGGAGTTCGGGGTCAGGTTATACAATGGGGAGTTGTCAATTACCTATCTTATATGTGGTTATCCACATGTTGCGAAGCACGGTCACTCTGGTACTATAGCTCGATTCATTTTTTATCCTATTGAAGCTGATGAAGGAAGGGAAATAGATGTCTCCAATTAACCCTGCTTGCATACTGAGTTTAAACAGCAGTCTGTTAGGTTACAGATGCTACAAATATTCGGGGGGTCTCTCTTAGGTTATTTCTCCGGAATGGTACCTGGACATGATGTTAAGACTGATGTTTTATGAAATGATGGGATTTTGGGTTTTTGTTTAGTTTGCTCGCTAATATTTTTCTTTCAATCTTATGCCTACGTATTCCCGTTTACCGAAACAAGGAAATCAGAGCGTTCGTAGTTCCTCCTAATCTATGAGAGGAAATGGTGTTTTTGTGTCTTTTTCAAAGCCCAAGACGTGAAGTTAAAGGTAGTTTGTATCTTGATCAAAGCCCAAGATATGAAGCTAAAGGGTCTATTTGTATCTTGCTCAAAGCCCAAGATGTGAAGCTAAAAGGGTTTGACTTTAGAGAGAACTTGTCATCTCTAAAGAGGGGTTTGTCTGTCACAACTGTTTATAAAGGAGAATTACTTTAAGCGGGATTTGTGAATCCGGCAATGCCATAATTTCCTTTATAGGGGATTTCCAACCTTAAGGAGAAGACTTTAACTCAGTTTAGAGCAATGTCATCTTTCCTTAGGAATTTCTCATGCTAAAAGAGGGAAGGAGTTGTTGATGTTTGTGTACTGTGAACGAGGCACGACTTTGATGCTAAAAGGTTGATTGGATCAACCAGTGGTTTTCTTATATAAAGCCTAAGAGGAGGCTATTGGCCCAACAAGAGGGTTTTTATGTGTGTCTCGTACAAAGCCCGAGAGAGAGGCTAAAAGGGTTGACTCAACAGGAGAATCTTTTATATGTGTCTTGTACGAAACGCAAGACGGAGGCTAAAGGTTGGACTCAACAAGAGAGTTTTTTATACTCAATAAGAGAGTGTTTTGTATCTCGTACAAAGCCCGAGATTGAGGCTAAAGGTTGACTCAACAAGAGAGTCCGAAAAGGTTAACTCCCCTGGGGAGAATCATTGTACAAAGCCTAAGAGGAGGCTTGGGTTACTGTTTCAGTTGAGTGACAGGTCCAGTATGTTGGTTCCGAGGGAAAATCAGTTCTTATATGAGTAACACTGTATTCGGTGATTTGATCTGAGAATTGGGGCTATTTCCTTTTCTTTAAGGAAACGAGGAATCCAAAGGGTATTGAGATTGTCCAAGTCTGCGGGCGTCTTCCTATTTTTGAAAGGGGATTGAGAATGTCTTTGAGACTCAAGGAAATTAGACTGTCCAAGTCTAGAGTTTCATCTTTTGTACTATGTTTTGAGAAACAGTAGTAGACTCTTGGAAAGAGTGTTCTATTAAGATGACTGATTTTTGTTCCTATACCTTTAGGAGGTCGTCGGGATAATTTATACGAAGCCCAAGAGGAGGCTGGAAACTTTTAAGAAGCCGAGTGGTCCTTGTATGAAGCCCAAGAGGAGGCTATCATTCCCGGAGGAAGAGATCATTATACGAAGCCTAAGAGGAGGCTGTGAACACTTCTAAGAAGCCGACGGGTCCTTGTACTAAGCCCAAGAGGAGGTGGGGATGCTTTTTAGGAAGCCTGTGGGTCCTTGTACAATGCCCAAGAGGAGGCCGATGCTTTTAAGAAGCCTTTGGGTCCCCAAACCCCGAGAAATTCAAGACAGGCTATTCACAAGGAAAATATCAAGCCAGGAAAGTGCGAGAATTTGTAAGAAACTCAAGAGATGCCATTCACGGAGAATACATTCATCTCTGGGGAGGTAGAGTTTCTTGACAATTCCTAAGGAGGACAGCCGAAGAGAAGACTGTATCTGGTGCTCCTATGGGGGATCTAGTATTGTCTATTTCTATGAATGATCGAAACGGCTTTACTTAGTGATAGACGTAGTTGCCGGGGAAACTCTAAATATCTATACTATTATTACAAAGTCGATATGAGTTTATGAAAGAAGACTTACAGCGAAACAGCCCCACAATACAGTTATATGTATATGAAAGCGGATAAAGAAAACATATAACCATTTACTCGGTTGTAGAGCTTCCATGCTGCTTGGTTAGTTGTTCAACAAAGAAAGATTGAAAACAACAGTATATTTCAAAATCAAAGGAGAAAGTGCTTTGAAAAAAAGAAAGATTTGGGGCTTACAGCTCAAGGAGAGGCTCAGGGTTTTATCAGTGATCGCACTATTAAATTTGTACAGAGGGACTTATACAAGTGACTGTGGTCCAAGAGTTGTTTTCTGTACAAAGGGATGGGTCTTACACTCTCTCAAGAGGCCCAAAAGGTTTTAAGAAAAGAAATGGGGCTTACAACACGAGGGGAGGCCCAGATGATTTTTCGTTTAAAATGGCGATCGCGCCGAGATTTTTGAAAATGCAGTGGGTCTTATACAATTCATTGAGGCCCAAAATGGTTTGGTTTTCAAAGGGGGTTGGGTCTTACACTCTAATAGAGGCCCAAAAGTTTTGAATGGGTCTTATAGCTCGAGGAGAGGCCCAATTGATTTAAAAGGCGATGATCGCGTCGTTTACTTGTACAGAGGGACTTATACAATAAGTGAGGCCCCAAAATTGTTTGTACAAGGGGATTTGGGTCTTACACTCTCTCAAGAGGCCCAAAAGGTTTTGAAAATGATTTATGAGGGTTGAATTAATCCAAAAACCCTAATTTGTTTTCAAAATGTATTTTAATTGAATAAAAATTCAATTAAAATGATCAAAATTGTTTAACATATGGAAAACAAATTGTGAACTTGGATTAATGCTTCAAAAATTAAGTATTGACCTACAAAATAATTAGAAGGCATTAAAAGTTGCAAAATCAAGGTGGAAAAAATATTCAAAATGTCAAAAACAATTAAAATATTAATTCTTTGCAAAAATATTAATTATATGAAATAAATAATATTTTTGGGATTTTTTGGGAAAATAAAATATTTTAACATTTTTGTGAATTATTAAAAAAAGAATCAACTCAAAATCATTAAAACTCAGAGAGAAATTACTTTTTGAATCAATTAAATAAAATCACAAAATTCAAATATTTGAATTTATGAAAATGGCGCCAAGAACATGGACCAAGAACACGCGTGTTTTCTGCCTTGCCCAGATTTGCATTTTCTATCCAATCTCACTGAATACTTGATTATATCATGCAATCCACATACCAATCAACTCGTTTCAACCTCACGATCATGTCTATGGCAATTAATTTCATTTAAATTAAGCATAAAACAAGAAATCACGAAAAATCCTCAAGAACCCTAAATTCTGCATGAAGGCTGGGATTTTTAATACACGATTCAAACAAAGCAATTACTTGAGGGGAAACATTCCATGCATGATTATGAACATTTGGCAAAAGTATTGTGCGAGGAAATATGCATAGATTGAGAGATGACCAAGTTTAGGCTTACCTCTAGGTCGTGACAGCAAGAGCAAATTGATTTATGAGTTGGAGGTGTTACAGATGTGTTGTGATGATCTGAACAGCTTCTCTACACCCTATGGAGTGTGTTTGAATGCTTGGACTTGATTGGAAATGGCTGGATCACTTCATGGCATCTCAACTGCAACTTGGTTAAAACCTTGAGCAATTGACTGGTGATTCTGAGAAATCAGTGTTCCAGATGTTGTTTAAGTGTTTGATCAGCTCACATATGATGTATATGAGGTGTGTGCGTGATTGGTTTGACTGGAATTGCTCTCTAATGAAAAACCCGATAGTGACTTGCTAAGAAAGGCATTTTTGAAAGTGAGAAGTGGATTTTGAGAAAGGCAAGTGTTGTAGGCCTTTGGTGTACTTAAACTGATCACAATTGAGCTCTATTTATAGTAGAGCAAGTTTGTTTTGCAAGGAATAGTGAATGGCAACTGCTGAGTAGGTTTGGCCAATGTTGGCAAATGAAAATCCAAGTCTCCTCTAGCCATTGACTAGAGGTTAGGGCACAGGCTGCTGATCCCCTTGGTCTTGGATAAGTCTTGACTGAATTCAGTTGAGAATAGCTCAGTCCATGCCACCTTGATGCTTCCATTGAATGCTCCAATCCAAAATTGGAGTCTTGTCCTTATTTTGGGCAATTCTAGGTTCAACATGCTATTTCTTGTTCCATGGACTTTGGAGGCTTGGCTCAGTGATTGTCCCCTTTAGATTCAATCCTCAGATGTGCCCAAAGTGATGACAAGGCTTGGAATTGGCTTATTTTGGCAAATCGAGCAAAAGTGCAAAAATCTGCCTTGCCTTGGCAGATTTCAGCAAGGCAACTTGCCAATGTCATATCTCATGGCTCAAGTTGAATTTGGTGATGTTCTTGGCCATTTTGGAAAGCTCTTATATGATACAACAACTGTTTGACCATATTTGGTTTTGTTACTTTTTGGATCCAAGTGAAAAATGTCCCTACATTTGGAAAAAAGTAAGGCAAAATCTGACTTAGTGAAATTTTCACCAAGTGTTGGAACAAAGTGACTTTTCTTGATTTTGATCACTCCATAACTCAAAATCCATGAGGAATTTGGACATAGGTCAGTATGAAGCTTTTGTAGAGGGCAGTGAGATCTACAAATCAAGCCTTGGATGGGAAAAAATGGCTTTGTGGTTTAGGAGTTATGATCCTCCAAAGTTGGTACCTTTGTCACTTTATTTCATGACTTAGAAAATTTTCTAAGTTTTTATGGTTACCCCTTTTACAAGTTATCCCACTTTCTTTGATTTTTCTTGATGAATGATGATTCAAATCATACATTAACATCATTTTAGGGTTAAAAACCCATTTTTGTGAAAAATCTCAAAAGGTCAAAGTTGACTTTTGTGCACAGTTGACTTTTTGTCAGATGAATTCCAAACTGTGCAATTCTTCAGGAAATCATGTCCTTGACTTAAATCAAACTTAATGGACATGTTCCATGGGTGGTATGGAGGATATTGAATCATGTCTTAGGGTTTGGGAGCATGTCCTGGTCAAAAGTCAAAGTTACAGTTGACTTTCCCCGCGAAACCCTAACTGTGGTCCAGATGAAATTGAAACTTGTTGCTCAAGCTTCTTGGATCAATCCATTGTTCCAAATGGATCAATATGGTATATTAGAGACCCTCAAATCCTCTCTTGAGGTCTTGGTTCATAATTGGTCCCAAAAGTCGACTTAGGGGTGAATTAGGTCAAGAAACCCTAATTCCTGATTTTTTATGAATGCATCCCCTGAGGCAAAATTGACTTAATGATTGGGTCCATGAGGTTCCATGGAGCATATTAGGTTATGTTTTGGATCTTTGGCTCATGCCCAGATGAAAATTTCCATCTGGAGGCCCTGGTCGACCAAAACCCTAATTTGGTGACACTGGCGATTCTGAGGCTCAATCCACCTAGAAGGGAGCACCCTTGTGCTTAATCCTTGAAGTGGGAGTCCTTTTTATCCATTGTGGATGTTTGAGAGGTTAGACAAGTTAAAGATCATGTCATTCCTTGATTGATCCTTTGTCTAAAACTTAGAGAAGGTTTGAAACCCTAATTTTGATTGTAGTGAATGCTCACCCATCTTTGGGGAGACTGATGAGGCATGATGGTTCATCCATATTGTGATGATGATTTGCACAATGATGGGAAATCTTAGTGGTCAAAATTTGGGGTATGACAGTTGGGAAACTATCTTCTTTGGGAGATATGAGAAGGAGAGAGTTTTTGATGATTTCGGGTTTGTCGATGTTTTTGATGAATGTGTGAAGGTACTGGACCTAGAGTTTTTGATTGGTATGCTCGCTAAGATTTCGCAATCTTATGCCTATGTATTCCCGTTTTAAAGAAACAGGGAAATCAGAGCAATCGTAGAATAGGAGGAAAAGTTGTTTTGGTGTCTTGTTCAAAGCCCAAGATTGAAGCTAAAAGGTTATTTGTGTCTTGTTTAAAGCCCAAGATTGAAGCTAAAGGTTTGACTGAAAGAGAATTTGTCATCTCTAAGGGAGACATCTCGCTTGTTTATCACAACTGTTGGGTGACTGATTATAAAGGAGGGTTACTTTAACTGGGATGTAAGAATTCAGCAATGCCATAATTTCCTTTATAGGGGATGTTGTCCTGAAGGAGAAAACTTTAACTCAGTGTTGAACAATGTCGTTTTTCCTTAGGAGTATTTCATGCTAAGAGAGGGATAGTGGCGTGGATGTAAATAATCCAGAGGCTTGCCGCTTACAGCAATTAGATGAAAGAGAGGATTTACCAAGATAAGAGATAAACGACAACTTAGATTTCTTGAATCAACAAGTGTGCCACTTATAGCAGTTATCTGGGATTAGGGTTTATTTTGAATGTCTATTTTAATGTGTGATAACACAGAGAAATGTCTTCCTCCAGAGAGATTTAGATTTCCTCTTAGGGGATGTTGATTTTTGTGTGCCTTGATCAAAGCCCAAGGTTGAAGGTAAGAGATTAATTGACTCAACTGGGGAAGTCCTTATACAAAGCCTAAGAGGAGGATAGAAAAGGCTGACTCAACAAGAGAGTGTATATCTGTCTTGTACAAAGCCCAAGATTGAGGCTAAAAAGAGACTGACTCTTTTGGGGGTATCATTATACAAAGCCTAAGAGGAGGCTAAAAGTTGACTTTCCGGGGAAATATTTTGTTTCTCTTGTACAAAGCCCAAGATTGAGGCTAAAAGAGATTTTTCATTCCGCTGGGGAGGGTTTGTATGTGTCTTGTACAAAGCCCAAGATTACGGCTGAAAAGAGTTTTAAATCTGCTTCGGGAGATTTTATATGTGTCTTGTACAAAGCCGAATATTGAGGCTAAAAGATATTTGACTCAGCTGAAGATATTTATGGGTGTCTTGTACAAAGCCCAAGATTGAGGCTGTAAAGAAGATTGACTCTGCGGGAAAGAAATATTTATCTGTCTTGTACAAAGACCAAGATTGACGCTAAAATGAGACTGACTCAATTGAGGATTTTTATGTGTCTCGTACAAAGCCCAAGATTGAGGCTGAAAGAAGTTTGACTCTGCTGGAGAGTATTATCTGTCTTGTACAAAGCCCAAGATTGAGGCTGAAAGAAGTTAACTCAACAAGAGAGTGCTGAAAAGGGTGACTGACTCAACAAGAGAGTCTGAAAAGGTTAGCTCAGCTGGGGAAAATCATTGTACAAAGCCCAAGAGGAGGCTGACTATGCTGAGGAAAGGAAGGATCATTATACAAAGCCTAAGAGGAGGCTAGCTTCTGCTAAGGATTATTGAGATCCAGAGGCATGTCAAAATGGGGAATCAACTCTTGCTGAGGGTTTACAGAAGAGTTGAGATATCATATACCCTGAGGTTCTGATTTGGGATAGTGTTATACTGATGATAAGCTAACCCTGGCTAGGGGAAACTTAAGGTGAGAGTTTAAAGATTGAATTTTGAAAACCTATAGAGGTTTCAACTCTACTGGAGGTTGGTTAAATGACCAGGGTTTTTCCTGTGTTTATAGGGAACTTGAGAATGTCTTTGAGATCCAAGAAGGGATTAGACTGTCCAAGTCTACTAGTATGGAAGAGTTTATCTTTGTATGATGCCCAAGAGGATGCAGGTGCTTTAAGGGATGGGAATCAACCCTAAATTGGTCTGAGGTTTTGACTCTGGAAAGACTGCTCTAGCAAAGGATGATTAAGTTCTGTCCTATACCTTTAAGAGGTCTTCAGTGTCCTTGTATTAAGCCCAAGAGAAGGCATCAGAACTTCTAAGAAGCCGGAGGGTCCTTGTACAAATCCCAAGAGGAGGCGGGGATGCTTTTAGGAAGCATGTGGGTCCCAAACCTAAGAAGAGTTCAAGAAAGGTTTCACCAAGAATTAATCCTTTAGTGAACAGTTCTAGGGTTTGAAGAAATTCAAGAGAGGTTTCACCGAGAATTAATCCTCTCTGGGGAAATGAAATTATTTGACAATTTCTAATAGTGACAGTCTGAGAAAAGTTTCACCGACAATAATGCCTTTCTCTTTGTTCCATATTGTTTAAGCCTAAGAGAAGGCAAGACTGTATCTGGAAATCCTATGGGGATCTAGTTTTGACTGTATTTAAGAGTGACTAACTGGCTTTACCTAATTCTAGACTTAGTTGTTGGGGAAAAATCTAAGAAGATATACAAGTATATATACAGTTGATATATGACAAGTATTTAAAAGGATATGAAAGAAGGACTTACAGGTGAGCAAGCTTCCAACAATACAGTTATATATATATATATATATATATATATATATATATATATATATATATATATATATATATATATATGAAAGCAAGTAAATGAAAGCTGATAAAACTTACAGGTGAGCAAGCATCCATTGTAATAGATGTATGGTTAGTTGTTCAAGAAATTAAAGAAAGTTTTGATAACAACTATGGATTGGAACCTAAATCAAAAGGAAAGTTGTTTTTGAAAAGATTGTTGGGGCTTATACTCAAGGAGAGACCCAGATGAAAAACAGTAATCGTACCGTTGTTTTGTAAACTGTATTGGGGCTTATACAATGACTGAGGCCCAATTTATTTATGTACAACAAGGATTGGGTCTTACACTCTATTAGAGGCCCAAAGTGTTTGAAAAAGAAAAGAAATGGGGCTTACAACACAAGGGTAGGCCCAGTTGATTTTGTTTTGAAATGACGATTGCACCGAGATTTTGGAAAACACAGTGGGACTTATACAATGACTGAGGCCCAAAAAGGTTTTATATTTACAAGGGATGGGTCTTACACTCTATTAGATGCCCAAAGTGTTTTGAAAAAGATTTGTGAGGGTGAAAATAATCAAAACCCTAATTTTATCTTAAAATGTATTTTAATTGAATAAAAATTCAATTAAAATGATCAAAATTATCAAACATGTGTGAAAAACAAGTTGTGATCTTGGATTAATGTTTGAAAAATCATGTTTTGTTCATAGAATGATTTAGAAATTATTTGAATTTGCAAAATCAAGAGAAAGAAATATTTTAAGTGTTAAAACAACAAATAAAACATAATTCTTTACAAAAATAATAAATATAGGAAATAAATAATATTTTTTTTGAAATTTTCATGGAATAAAATATATTAATATTTTTGTGAATTTTCAAAAAAAGAATCAATCAAAAATAATTAAAATTGAGAGAGAAATTAATTTTCAAAGTTATTAAAATATGGTGAAAGAAATGAAAGAAAATGAGTGGTAAAAAATTAGGGATGGTCTCTCCAAGGATTGAACTCACGCCCTTGGGGTGAAGAGTTTAAAATTCTACCATCTGAGCCATGTGCGTGGGCTGAAAGGGGATGGCAAGTGTGTATAATATATGAAACAAACCTTTGAAAATAGTTTAAAAAAATAAACCAAAAGGTTTGGGGCGAGGGGGATTCGAACCCCAGACCTCTCACTCGCTCATACACACCCACACATACTAGTGTTTCCACTAGGGCGCAATGCCAATTCAGTTATATTGTGGCAACTGAATAATTTATAGAAAGGTTGGTTTTGAAAACCTAAAGAATGGTGCCATGGCCATCTACTTCCTTGAGCCAAATACGTGAAGCCTCCTATCTCACTCGTTTTCCAATCATTTCACATGATCCAAATATGAAAATCATGCGCTTTCAGACAAGGAATACAATAGCAATATTCAATTTTATTGAAATTAAGTGAATCAAAAGATAGCAAGGTAAAACCAGATGAACCCTAAAATTTGCATGAACTTAATGAAATCCTATACACGAACTGTAAACATCAATTGATTGAGGGTAAATGATCTACAAACATTCAGAAACACAATGGTATTTTGAAAATATGTTTATGATGCATGATTCATTAAGTTTGACAAATTAAGGCTTACCTCTGCAAGTGAGAATCGAATTCTGGTTTGGAGGTGTTACAGATGAGTTCTAATGATTTAGACAGCTTCCTTGTACCTCAAGGGATGTGTTTGAATGCTTAGGTTGATTTGAAAACCTCTGGATTGGCCAACTTGATCCAACCTGCAGGTACTTTGTAACTTTGAGCAATTGAGGTGTGAATTTATGATTGTGATGTTACATATTGAATGTAAGGGTTTAGATCGCTCCTTTATGTTGTATATGAGGTGTGTGAACCATTGGTTTTTGTTGCATTGGTCTCCAACTCAAAACCCAATAGTGCTTTCTCAAGAAAATGGAGTTTTTGTGCTTAAGAAAGAAATGAGAGAAAGCAATGTTGTGAGCTGCTTTGGTGTAATCTGAATGAAGCAAGGTGACCTCTATTTATAGGTGATCAAGATTTGTCTTGGAGGAATAGTGCTGCAGCAATGGATAAGAGCTCACTAAATGCATTTTGGCAAGGTGTGCTTACTTCTCATGCAAGGCAAACTAGCTTCTCCCAAGAGCAGGGCTATGTATTGACCAAATCCACATTCTTCAGATGTTTTAATTGTTTTTTAAGTGAGCATCTTGATTGAGGATAGTGTAATACCCTAAATTTTACCCCTAAGATCCTACATGTCATTTGCATCTCAGACCACAAGCAAGATCACCGGTATCCGTGTATTTTTATTACTTGCTTTATGTTTGTTTCTGTTTACTAACCTCTAACTAAAATACCAAAAATATGTTGCAGTTTGCCTGTTCATCTCTTTGTGTGTTTAGGTTTTGCAGGGCTATCAAAGACAATGAAGCGATTTCAGGTCAAATGTGGTTGTTTGTCCATGATGCAGTTCAGATGGATGTTTGACCTCATCTTGGTCAAACTATCAAGTATTTGTTTCAAGTGCGAGTTATTTGTGGCAGCAGTTTATTTCTCAAGCAGTGACTGTTGAGTTGTTGTGTGGTGATGTCCATCAAGTTCATATGAGTTCATCAGTCCAAGTTGTGTTCATCTGTGGATTTATTTTCCCAGAGATTTAATTCAGGACAAATTCAAGATGATTCAGAACTTATTGACCAGAAATTCAGAAAAATCAAGGTTGACAGTCGTGGCTTCAGTGGCGAAATTGCCCAGTGGTGGTTGTGCTTCATTCACTTTATCAGAGGCTTGTGAAAAAGTTTGAGATTTGTTTTGGGATCCATTTGGTTATCCATTTGCTAAACCACTTTTTATCCATTTCATATCCACATTTTATAAATTACTATTCATCTTAATCCATTTCTCATAATCCATTTATCCAACATCCAAATTTATCCAATCCAATTTTCATTCAATCCAATTTTATAATTTTTTATAACCATGTCCATTTAAAATTCAAATATCATATCCATGTTCCAATCCATTTTCCCAAAACAATTCAATTCCAAATATTCTTTTTTAGCCCATTTGATTTGGATATCCAATTCAATTTTTAAATCCATTTCAAGACCTTTCTTTCCAATGTCCATATTTCATATCCAATTTCATTTCATTTTTGTTTAATATCCATAAATCTACTTCATTATTCATTCTTACACCATTCATATAAATCCATTTCCATTTATATCCAATTTCCAAAAATTTCAGTTATCCTTTTTTTTAATATCCAATAATCATTTTTCTTTAAATCCATTATCCACTTAAATATCCATACATTATCCATTTCTCCACAAAATATTGAATTCTATATCAATTACCCAAATATTTCAATAATCTTTTTTCTTAATCCACTTTTAATGTCATTTTTTATGCATCCAAAATCCATACTACAAGTCAAAGTCCAAGTCAAATATTACAAGCCCATTTTTTTTCCATTGTTGTTTCAATGTCCAATCAATTACAAAATTTCAAAAAAGAGGATAGTAAGTCAAGACTCATAGCCACTTGCTACCCAGCTTCACGTCAAGCCATATGAGCCGCACAAAGTGAAAATTTTGCAAGCTACAATCAAGCCAAAATAAACATCTCAGCCATCACACTGTTGACTTTGCCAGCTTTGAAGCTAACATTTGTGCAGCTCCACGCAAGCCATGTTTACACAAGACGGTAGCTAACGCACCAAAACGATATCAAATGCAAGCCAAACCTTGCCAAGCTCACGTTTTAGCTACTTCACATGACAGTCCTTATCAATCCAATGCGCAAGCTTGGATACCTTTGTGCTAAGCCACGAAAGCTTCAACTAACAAACAAAAACTACTTGCGAAATACACCAAAACGGACAGCACTGCAAGTGAAGTATGAAACGCAAGGCTTGCAATCAAAACGCTGCTACACACACCAAAACACAACAAGCCTCACAGTGAGTAAATTAAAAGAACGAAACGCAGAAAAATTACAAAACGGCAACCGAAATTTCAAAGTTCAAAATCACAAACCTCATGTCATTTCCTATAAATGCAACCTTCAATTCTCATTTGAATCTCTACCTTCACCTTCAAGCTTCAACATCATCAATCTTCACTCACCAATTCACTCCTTAAATCTTCTTCTTCAACATTCCATAAACGAGAAAAATTCAAACTATATCATCTTCACTTAATCAAAACTTGCAAATTCCATAAACCAGTTCAAACTCTCTCAACAAGTTTTGAATCATCAACAACGAAACCAACAAATATACAGAAAGAAATTGAATCTCCATAACTTTACCTCTGAGACGTTTCTCTAATCCGCAATAAATTCAACCTACTGCTACGACAACAACCGGTACTCGCTCGTTCCGCTCCTGTTTCTGCTGCCGTTGCTCCTGTTGCGTTTGTTCCCGATCCTTCGTCTTCGTCCTCTCGCATTGTCGCTGATGGAGAGAATTCTCAAATAATCGAGCAAGAACTTTTCTCGCGAATAAGGATCGTTCTGCTGCAAGTTGAATCCAAACAACCGACCTCTGAATCCACGCCTCAGGATGTTAGAATGCTCCGAGCACGGAGACACTTTTGGTCGTTTGCGATGGAAACGGATGATGAGAAGAAGATAGGAGAACAGCAACACATGAGCGAGAAAGAGAGAGAAGACCAGCGCGAAAACGGTGGAAAAGAGGAAAAAGGAACAGTGGCCGCACGGTTGGAGAGAGGAAGATGATGAATCCTAATTTCTGATTCCTCTCTTTTTATTTTCTTCTTTTTTTTATTTGTTTTTTTAAAGAATTTGGGCCTTAGCCCGTAAGAATCGATCCACCACCACTTTTTATGTTTTAACCTCCCTCTCCATTCTTAAAAAATAAAAAAAGAATTACTAGTTTCTTTTCTCTTTTTTTTATTCAAATTTTACTTTTATTTTTTTATTGGTTTCTTATTAAGAGTTTTATCTCTTAATTTGAATATTGTTAGTGATTTCTTTATTTTTACTATTTTTGAATTTTCACATTTTTATTTTGATTGTTTTATTCTTATATTGATTAAATTTTGGTTGTTTTGGATCTTGAATTTTGATAAGATCTCATCAATAACAATGGACTTTGGGTGTCGATTTTATCCACCAAGAGTGGTGATTGATATTAATGATGATTGAATCGATTTAAGATTCAAATTGGCGATGTTTCTTTTCATCTTGACCTCTTTCTTCTTCTTCCTTTCTTATTTTGATCGATGAAAGTCTTTTGGATCTTAGAATTTTTTTGTTGAAATCTTGATCAAGACTAGATCGTTATCTATTTTCTTTTCGTGCGACATTGCTTTCGGATGACGATTTACATATTGTTCATCTAGCAGGCATTACCACAAAAATCTATTGACCGACCTCATTTGTAGGGTAATTACTCCGTAAATTACTCGGTGATTGCTTAACATAGCGCAACAATTGTCCCTCTTTATCCAATTCGGAATTTGAACTTTCGTGGTCCGGACCTTGATTGGTCGCGTCAACCCAATGTTGATTAATTTTTTGCATTAGGTCGATAATCTTTGAAACTTGGCGTTGTAGAGGCTTTGGTTTTACCTATCTTCTGTCAAGTTCATTAACCTTGGCCTAAGTTCATTGTTTAATCACTATAGTTCATAACGCGAAACGGAATAATCGGTGAAGGCTTATGGAACTGGAGCCTTGTGCTACTAACCACTAACTTCTAACTTCTTTACATTTTCTTCTCGCTCCCTATCTCTCTTTTACTTTTATGCTCCATTATTATCATTTCATTTCATGTTTATGTTTCCGCAATTTTTCCTTTATCCGTTGGACACATGTTTATGTTTATGTCATTTTTTTTCCTTTGTCCATTTGGACCATATTATCTTGTGCTTTTATTTTTCCTTTGTCCATTTGGACTCAAAAACACTAATAAAGGATTAAACCACTAAAAGACTTGTGCTATTAATGTTGGACTATGGCCACTATCCCTTGCTTTGGAGGACCTTCTTGGCTTGATTATGGACTTATGGATTTAGGATTAGGATTTTCTCCCTTATGCTTTGGACAATTATGGAGTTTGATTTTCTAGCCTTTATTTGGCTTGCTTGTTGGCTCAAGAGGATGGAATTCTATTCTTATTATGCTTTGAAGAGTGTCTCCATCTGGTTAGATCATTTTATTCCCTCGCTTTTACTTTATGCACTAGGATGGTCACTTCTTCTCCACCCCTTTTTCAATTTTCAAAGTCTCCTCTCTTTTTCAAAACCTTCTTGTTTTCAAACTTAAAACCGCTTTCATAATAAAACCTTGACTTTGGTCAAGTGATCTTTAAACTTTGTTTTCCTTAATAAATGTCAATCCATCTTAATCATATTTTGACCATTTCAAAAAGACATAAAAAATACAAAACTCATCCAAATATTTTTTGTGCTTTGTGCACCTTTTTCTTTTAAACTTTTCAAAAAGAATTAGACATGAGTCATTTTTTTATGAGATGTAAAACTACTAACCATGGTATTTTGTTGAAAGTATGGTCATTTTCACTTAGATGTTGAAGTGGTTAGTCTTGTTGATGTTAATCCAAGCAAATCCTGCATCTTAATGAGATGCAAATGCCTTTTTCCCATACCTTTGGGTAATTAGTTGAGTATTCTCTCTTGAGAATGACGGTTGTCGTTTTCAAGATAAAATAAACCACAACCAACAATTTTCACTCTTTGTACCACGAACTACGAGGGTTTGATCCTACATTGCACATCGTGGGTACGTAGGCATGAGGCGATAAGTCTCTCCAAACACAAAAATGTTAAAAAATAATTCTCCTCTCATCTCCTCAATCTCTTTTCAAGCAAACCATTTTTAGACCAAAAGCATGAATACATCAAAGGGCTCCTATAGAGTACTATAGATGTATTGGGTGCGTAAAACCTTCCCTTTACATAACCAACCCCCCTTACCCTTTATCTCTTTGTTCTTTTAAAACTCTTTAGGTTTTGTTCGCTCTTTTTTTCCTTTCTTTTTTTGGATAAAAATAAAAGTGCGGTGGCGACTCTTGTTTATTTTTGAGTTAAGTTAATCAATAGCTTACACTCACAAATTTCCCCGCTACAGAGAGTAGCTTTATTGAAAGTGCACTATTGCACATAAATGCCTTTGAATTCAGGGCATAATGTGACAAAAGCCATTACTTCAAGATGGAATTTCTCTTGGCTTCTTGACTCAGCTTTGCAGGTTGGATAAGATGGATCATGATCATATTGAATAAATGTGGCATACTGATCATTGGCTTTGACTCAGAAATCGTGGCAAGCAAGAAAACATGCAAACTGGTTTTTCAAAACAGTTGCAGCAGCATGACTTTGAGCTGCCATATCTCTTGGTTTCCATGGAGTTTTTCCATGCTGATGGACTCTTTGAATTTCTAGCAATATGCACAATAACTTTGATGTTTACACCTTGAATTGATTCATCTTGCAACTGTGTGAGAAAGTGCCTCAAGTTTTGGTGTTTCACTTGAAATCTGCATTGGGAAGAATTTTTTCTAATGTTGGAAAAATATGCATTTTCATATTTTTGTCATTTTGATCACTCCATAACTCAAAATCCATATAGAATTAGAGTTGGAGGTAGTTGAAGCTCTTGTAGAGTGTAGCACGGCCTACAAATCATGCTTTGGATCACCCAAAATGGTTGCTTGGATCTCAAGTTATGGTCCTTGGATGTTGGTACCAAAACCACTTTTATTCCATAACTTAGAAAAAATTTGGTTTCTCAAGGTTGCCCCTTTTGCAAGAAACCTCACTTTTCTTGATTTTTATTGATGGTTGATGATCAATATCATACATTAACATTATTTTTGACTTAGAGGAACCATATTTGTGAAAAATTCCAAAAAGTCAAACTTGATTTTGTGCACAGTTGACTTTTTATCGGATGAAATCCAAATTGTGCGATCCTTTGTGAAATCAAGTCCTTGACCTAAATCAAACCTAATGGATGGATTCCATAGGTGTTATAGGGTGTATTGAATCATGTCCCAAGGTTTGGGAGCATGTCTTGGTCAAAAGTCAAAGGTACAGTTGACTTTTTCCTCAAAACCCTAATTGTGGTCCAGATGAAATTGAAACTTGTGGATCAAGCTTATTGGATCAATCCATTGTTGTAAATGGATCAATGTGGTGTATTGGGGGCCCTCAAATCATGTCTTGAGGTTTTGTCTCATGCTTTGTCCCAAAAGTCAACTTAGGGGTGAATTAGGTCAAGAAACCCTAATTCCTGATTTTTGATAAATGCATCCCCTGAGGCTAAATTGACTTGATGATGGGGTCCATGAGGTCCCTTGGAGTATCTTGGGTTGTTCTTTGAAGTATTGGCTCATGCCCAGATGAAAATTTTCATCTGGAGGCCTTGGTCGACCAAAACCCTAATTTGGTGACACTGTCGATCTTGAGGCTTGATCCACTTGGAATGTTGCACTCTTGTGCTTGATCCTTGATATGGGAGTCCTCTTAATCCCTTATGAGTGTTTGAGAGGTTAGACAAGTTGAAGATCATGTTATTCCTTGATTGATCCTTTGTCTAAGTGCTCTGAGAGGGCTCAAAACCCTAAGTCTTGATTGTGGTGAATGCTCAATCATCTTTTAAGGAGATTGATGAGACATGGAGGTACATCCATATTGTGATGATGATTTGCACAATGATGGAAAATCTTGGTGGTCAAAATTTAGGGTATGACAGATGCCCCTATTTAATTTTCTTGGACCCGAAGGTGTGAATGGCAAAGGTATTCGGACATTCAGGGTGCAAGAGGATTAAATATCAGAATACCCAAAATTTTGACTGTGGTTATGAATGGTTGTTTGCTCATTCATCTTATTTTACTAAGCAATGATACTTAAAAAAAAGGTAAAACTTCCCTTCGATCCTGGTCTTCAACCAAGGAACTGGTCTTAATTTCTTTTGAAATAAACCTTCCCTCGATCCCGGTCTTCAGCCAAGGAACTGGTCTTAGTTTCTAAAATAAACTTCCCCTCTATCGTGGTCTTTAGCCAAGGAAATGGTCTTACTTTATTTTGTCAATAAACTTCCCCTCGATCCTGGTCTTCAGCCAAGGAACTGGTCTAAGTTTTCTTCTTGAAATAAACTTCCCCTCGATCCTGGTCTTCAACCAAGGAACTGGTCTCAGTTGTTTTTTTTAGTTCCTTCCTTGACAAGGGACACTATGTGTAGCGGTTTTCATCAAACTTCTCGTCGAGTTTACTGGGGAAATACCATTTGATTTGAAAAATTTGATGTCAGACTTGCTGGGGAGACCCATTTGTCTGAGTTGTAGAGGTGTGCAAACTTCTCTGTGGGAGATGCCATTTGTTGACTCTACTGAGGAAAACATGAGTCTCCTTGAGAAACTGTTTTCTGTTAGGGGATATTACATCATACTTTTCTTCGAGATCTTCTCGGAGAAATGTCATGTGACGTAATCCACTTTTGAGGTGTTTATGACTTCATTAACATTGACTTTCTGGAGAGAAAAACCAATGTGTTGCTGAGAGTCTTCGGTTACGAGGCTTTCTCCAGGGATTTTCCTTAATCCGGGAAAGAAAAAATATCATCTTCGATGGTGAAGAGTGATGTTTGTCGAATGCCTTCTGGCCTTTTGAGAGGTTCAAGTTATTAAAGTGGTCGAGGACTGTCTCCAATCCAGAAATAAACTGGGGAGAGATTATTTAGATGCTGCATTTCCTGACGAGGAAAGAACTGATAACTCGATTGATAAGAGAAGTTTTATCACTTGGGGATAAGACTGACCAAAGTGATAGTGATGCAATATGAACATGAGTATGAACCAATTATGCATGATGTATGTATGTTTATGCAGAAAAACTGACGCGGCATATAGACTAATAGATGAACACGATTGGATACTCGGCCACTATGGGGGACAAAAAGTATTGATGTTCCAAGATAGCAATAATGCCTTGCTTAGGAGAGACAGTCCCCGTGGGGAGAAAGAGTTGTTCAATCGGTCTTATGAGATACGAGCTCTGTCGGGTGTGTCAGATGAAACATGGCATCTGAAACAGTTGATCCCTCATTCAGGTGCACTGGTTTAGAAGGAGTACTTTGATTATGCACTTTGAGGTTCAACCACCTTCGGAGAGGCTGTCGATGTTCTTTTCGATGTTCATCAGTAAAAAAGAATTGCCATCTTTATTTAAAAAAAGAAAAAACTTTGACAAGTAAATTCATTTTTGTTTTATTTCAAGAATCATTGATCATGTTAAAAATGTCATTCTGTAAAACTAAAACAAAAGAGAATTGCAAACAAAAGCACTAGGGTCAAATTTTATTGATAGAATGGAAATCAGTCAAGCGCGTAATTCCATAGAGCATTTACAAAGTTTAAAAAATGGTAATTTAAGGGAAAAGGGCTACATTGAAACATAACGACCGCTATCCATCTACCAACTTTGAATTCTGGACATCCTGAGCTTCTGTCGAAGATGACCTTGACTGGAGTTTTCCTGATGGATAGCTGATGACTCGATTCTGTATCGTTTAATTCGATTCAATTCGTATGTGTTTTATCGTACTTTTATCGAGTCATTGTCATTTTGTGTATTGTTTGCTTATGTTTTCATTTCTTTTCCATTTACAGGTCCTATATCAGCTCCATAGAAGAAAAGACCAAGATTTGAGCTCAAAAGAGAAGAAAAGTGGAGAAATTGCATGGTTCTGCCTCTTCCAGATGAAAGGCGTTCGCCATTCCACCCAGTTCAACTGAATGGCGCTCGCCATGTCAGAAAGGAGGGAAATTCAAACACTTAAAGGAAAGGCGACCGCCATTATGCACGGGAGCAGTTTTCTTTATGCAGTTCTGGCAGTTTGCAAGTTAAGTTTCAAAATTCGAATTCAACTACTTTGGAGCCAGATTTTCCTATATATAGAGTACCAGAGGTCTGCATTTGGCATCCAAGAACCTTGCGGAAGTGCTGCCGAAATTCCTAACCACTTATATCATTTGCCATAGTATCAATCACTCACATCAAGAGATTGATACATCTGTTGTACTTTTCGTTTCTATTGCTGCTGATGTACACTTGGATCAATTATTTAATACAAGTTCCATTTTCCATTTAATTAATTCGCATTTCAGGTTATTTACGATTTATCTATTTTACTGCATTTTGTTTACTTGTATTTGTATGCAACATAATTTAGATTTCGCAAAAAAAAAAACTAATTCTGATCTTAATTAAGAACAAGCCATTATGTATGTTTTAAAATTCAGAAATGTTAATGCATTAGTGTTAGATTCAATTATGTCTGAGTAGATTTGCATTGAGTCCGTAGAGTAAGGACCGTCGTTCCGACGGGACTTTGTAGAACCTTCGGTGTTTAACTTTTGTTTTAAAATTCTGGTTTTGGTGTCTAAACTGAATTTAGGCAGCCTTGTCATGAGAGCGAGGGGTTGTTTAACAGTGTTTTGTCACGAGAGTGAGAACACACGAAGGTGTGTCCACTAGAACGAGAGCGTGAGGTAATCGCCGGATATTAGACATCGGACATTGAGCGCTTTAGGGACTCATTTAGTTTATATTAGTTTTCAAAAAGCACCTCTTAACTACCGAGCGAGCGAGAGCAAAATCTTGGGGTCATTAGGCGTGGCTTGGTTAAGACCGCGAGAGCGTGAAGTCGAGCCTTTAAACTGGTATATCCTTCAGACCAATCTCAAGACCTTTGTTAACACTTGGATCTTACGGAGTCCCAAAGAGCACGAAAATCATTCTCCAGTCTCGTCTTTACTATTGTTTTTCAAATCCCGCCAATAACCAAATTTCTTTTACCGCCAAATCTAGCCTTAGCTTTACACCGCAATAATCGATCACTTTAGGTTGATTATTAGTCCCTGTGGGTTCGACAACCTTTTTATGACTACGCGATAAGCTGTATACTTGCAGCAGTAATCCGACCATTACACAAAGTCACGACCAAGTTGTTGGCGCCGTTGCCGGGGACTCAATTTAGTCATTATTGTGATACTTTCTGCAAAGTATAGACTAAGGCAACTTTTTATTTCTTTTCCTTTTTGATTCGTCAATTGTAGGCCAAACACTCGCTCACAAGGCGAAGAGTTGGAGCAACC
Source organism: Lathyrus tuberosus (assembly GCA_022829125.1). NCBI lineage: Eukaryota > Viridiplantae > Streptophyta > Magnoliopsida > Fabales > Fabaceae > Lathyrus > Lathyrus tuberosus. The sequence goes on along the minus strand of JALAZF010000036.1, from coordinate 16,642,024 downwards.
AGTCAATGAAATTGAACGTTACATACTTCTGAGACGCCGAATTAATGAATTCCTTCTTAGATATAACATCCCAGATCCTCTTATTCCCTACTCAGATTCGGAAGCCGAATCAGAACCAGAACAAAACATGGCAGATGGCCCACAAAACCGTCCTCTAAAGTACTTTGCTATTCCATCGCAAGATGAACCACATAATAGCATTGCTGCCCCAGCCATTAACAGTAATGATTTTGAGCTGAAACCTTCGCTAATATCCGCAGTTCAACAAAACCAATTCTCAGGTAATGCTACGGATGACCCGAACCTTCATTTATCAATATTCATGCAATATGCAGACATGGTGAAAGCCAATGGGGTTAGTCAAGAAGCAATCAGACTGAGACTTTTTCCGTTCTCATTGAGAGAGAGAGCAAGGGCTTGGCTCCAGTCTCTACCATCTCACTCAGTGACGACATGGGACGAGTTAAAGAAAGTATTCTTAGCCAGATATTTCCCACCAAGCAAGACCACTATGCTGAGAGCCCAAATTAACGGATTTAAGTAAAAGTATAATGAATCTTTATTCGATGCTTGGGAGAGATACAAGGACATGTTGAGGTTATGCCCACACCATGGACTTGAAGAATGGATGATAATACATACCTTTTACGGTGGGCTACTGTACAATACAAAAATGAATCTGTGCGCTGCCGCAGGCGGTGCTCTAATGGATAAACCGTATGCAGAAGCTTATGAACTCATAGAGACTATGGCTCAAAACCATTTCCAATGGGGAGGTGAAGGCGCTGGTATAGAGAAACCTACTCCGAAGGGAGGAATGCATGAAGTTAACGGTATAGACCGAGTCAATGCTAAAGTGGATGCGCTTGCTCAAAAGATGACGACTCGATTTCGTATAGGTTATTTCGATTCATTTCGTTCATGTTTAGTCGTATTTTTATCGAGTCTTTATCGTATTTTGTATTATGTGCTTATGTTTTCCTTTACTTTGTGATTTCTGGACCAGTCTCAGCCATATTGAGGAAAAGGACAAGAAGTGTGGCAAAAGAGTTGAAAAAGAGCAGAACTGGAGCATTCTGCCTCCCTCTAGCAGAATGGCATTCGCCTTTCCCTAAGGGGAACCAAATGGCGTTCTCCATTGCCCCAAAGTGCCCAGATTTTTCCTTTTAGCCAAATGGCGTTCGCCATTGGCATATGGCGCTCGCCATGCATCGCGGGAGTAGTTTTTCCAGAGGCAGTTGCACACAGTTTGAATTCAAATCCTTTCAACCGTTTTGGAGCTAGATACTGTTTATAAATAGGACTTCCCGGCCCAGCATTCACCGTCCAATTTACACCCTACAGAAGATTCTGGTTTTGTTGTCTAAGTTAACTTTAGGTAGACTAGTCGTGATGGCGAGAGGCTGCTTAACAACATTTCGTCACGAGAGTGAGGAATGCACTAAGACGAGTGCAACAGAGCGAGAGTTTGAGGCACTCGTCAGATAGTAGGCACAAAACACTGGATCCTAAACACAGCGAGAGCGCTTTAGATATTCTTTTCAGGCTTGGCCGTTTTCAAAAAGCGCCTTTTAATTACTGAGTGAGCGAGAGCAAAATCTTGGGGTTATCAGGTGTGGCTCGATCAATAGCGCGAGAGTGTGACGTTAGGCCTTTAGATCGGTATTTCCTTCAGAACAACTTCAACATCCACTTCAGCCTTGGAACCTATAGAGTCCCTAAGAACCTCGGAAATCATTCTACGGTCTCAGTTTCCTTATTTGTTCTAAAACCTTTTATTTTAGTTATTTTTCTTTAATACTTTTAATCGTGTCAACCTCCTGCTTTAGCCTTACACCGCAATTTTAGGACACTGTCTTTTGACTATCAATCCCTGTGGGTTCGACAATCTTTTAAAACTACGTGATACCCTGTATGCTTGCAGTATCTATCCGACCAAACACGTAAAGTCGCGATCAAGTTTTTGGCGCCGTTACCGGGGATTGAATTAGTCTTGTTGTGTCTCTTTCGTTACACAGTAACGACTAAGGCAATTTTTCTTTATTTTTAATTTGTCAATCATATGCCCAGCACTCGCTCACAAAGCGAAGAGCCAGTGGAACCGATTGCTGAAATCGAGCGTTTTCTTTTGTTGAGGCGCCGAATCAACGATTACTGCTTAAGATATCTCCTTCTAGATCCTATCGTTCCTTATTCTGATTTCGAAACCGAAACCGAATCAGAACAAAACATGGACCAACCACCGCAAAACCGTCCTCTCAAGGATTTCGCTGTCCCATCGCAAGATGAACCGCATAGCAGTATTGCTGCCCCTGAAATCGAAAGACGCGATTTCAAGTTGAAGCCTTCGCTATTACAAGCTGTTCAGCAAAACCAATTTTCAGGAAGTCCTACGGACGATCCTAACTTACATTTATCTGTCTTCGTGCAATATGCTGACACTGTGAAAGCAAATGGTGTTAGCCAAGAAGCAATTAGACTCCGTCTTTTCCCATTTTCTTTAAGAGATAAAGCTAGAGCTTGGCACCAGTCTCTGCCTGCAAATTCTGTTACTTCATGGGATGATCTAAAAAGAGTCTTTTTGACCCGCTATTTTCCTCCAAGTAAGACAGCTATGCTAAGGGAGGAAATTAACGGATTCAAACAAAAAGACAATGAATCTCTTTTTGATGCGTGGGAAAGATATAAGGACATGATGAGGCTTTGCCCACATCACGGACTCGAAAAATGGCTGATAATCCATACTTTCTATAATGGTCTGCTGTACAACACGAAGATGAACCTAAGTGCTGCTGCTGGTGGCGCTTTAATGGATAAACCGTACGAGGAAGCCGTTGAACTCATAGAGAACATGGCTCAAAATCACTTCCAATGGGGAGGAGAACGTGCTTCTACAGAGAAATCAACTTCGAAAGGCAGAATGTACGAAGTTAGTGCAATAGACCGCATCAATGCTAAAATGGATGCATTAACTCAAAAAATTGAAAGTTTGGCCGTAACACAACCAGCCTCCACCGTGGCTGCTGTGTCTCCTAACTGTGAAGTATGTGGTACCCCTGGACATACAAATGCCGAATGTCAGGTGTTAACCGGTGTTTCCACTGACCAAGTGAATTATACCCAAGGAAACCCATACTCAAATACTTATAATCCTGGTTGGAGAAGTCATCCGAACTTTTCTTACAAAAACAATAATGCTTTGCAACCACCAAGTTCGACACCTGTTGTACCACCTGGTTTTTATAAGGTAGGACCACCCGCTCCACAAGCACCTAGAAAGTCAAATCTGGAGATTATGATGGAAAATTTCATGAACGCCCAGATACAGTAGAATAAGGAATTTGCGAACCAAAACGCCCATGCAAGCGAATTGATGAGGCAAATGACTAGTAAACTTGATGCAATGGCTACGCATAACAAAATGTTAGAAACCCAGATTACTCAAGTAGCCCAACAACAACCAACAATACCAGCCCCGTCTGGAACTTTTCCTGGCCAACCTCAACCTAACCCAAAAGGGCAAGCAAATGCTGTAACCTTGCGAACTGGAACCGAATATGATGGACCGGTTGACCCGAGACTTACAAAACCAGCCATGTACCAAAGTCCAAAGAAAGGAACTGAGAAGGAAGATAAACCAAAAACCAATGATGCGGATGATAAGAGTAATGAAGTCACGGAGAAGGAAACACCTTATGTGCCTCCACCTCCATATAAACCACCTATACCTTATCCGCAAAGATTAGCCAAAAAGAAGAATGAAGGGCAATTTAAGAAATTCGTGGAACTTCTGAAACAACTAAATGTTACTATACCATTCACGGAAGCCATAACCCAAATGCCTTCATATGCGAAATTTCTCAAGGAAATTCTATCTAACAAGAAAAGGCTCGAAGATAACGAAACGGTTATGCTCACTGCCGAGTGTAGCACTATACTTCAAAATAACATGCCACCTAAGCTTAAAGATCCAGGGAGTTTCTCAGTACCCTGTGTAATAGGAAAATACGCTATAGACAACGGTCTATGCGATTCAGGGGCCAGTGTTAGTTTGATGACGTTATCTACGTGCAAGAGACTCGAGCTAGGAGAATTGAGACCAACCAAAATGTCTCTGCAACTTGCGGACCGTTCTGTCAAATATCCTGTAGGTATGCTGGAGAACATCCCTGTTCGAATTGGTCAATTCTTCATTCCTACTGATTTTGTGATAATGGACATAAAGGAGGACTACAATGTCCAGATTATATTAGGAAGACCATTTTTAGCAACAGTCGGAGCTATAATTGATGTTAAGAAAGGAAAGCTGACTTTCGAAGTAGGAGAAGAAAAAGTCGAATTCATTTTAGCTCAATTATTGAAAGCCCCAGCTATCAATGACTCGTGTTGTTTGCTAGATATCATTGAAGAATGCGTAAAAGAAGTGGAAGTGAAATCACCTGAATTCACCGAATCTTCTCTATTCGAAAATGATAATTATAACGAACCATTCGTCGACGACTACTCGAAAGAATGTCTTGCATTAGCACCCGAACCATCATCCGATGAACAAAAACCTGCTATAGAATTAAAATCGCTACCCAAAAATCTAAGGTACGAATTCTTGGATACAAAGCTTGAAAAACTAGTCATAGTTAACGCTGACTTGGGACAGACAGAAACTGAGAAGTTACTCCATGTTCTAAGGAAGTATCTGACTGCACTGGGATATAATATCTCTGATCTCAAGGGGATAAGCCCATACATTTGTATGCATCGCATTATGCTAGAAGACGATAGTAAGACTTCTAGGGAACATCAAAGAAGGATAAACCCTATCATAGGCGATGCAGTCAAGAAAGAAGTACAAAAACTCTTAGAAGCTAGTATCATATATCCGATATCAGATAGCAGCTGGGTCAATCCAGTACATGATGTACCTAAGAAAGGAGGAGTGACGGTTGTCAGTAATGAAAACGGAGAGTCTGTAGCAAAACGTATTCAAACTGGATGGAGGATGTGCATAGACTACCGAAAACTGAATAAAGCCACTCGAAAAGATCATTTTCCTTTGCCCTTTATAGATCAAATGCTTGAGCGACTGGCTAAACATTCATATTTCTACTATTTAGATGGATACTCAGGATTCTTTCAAATTCTTATTCATCCCAACGATCAAGAAAAGACTACATTCACTTGTCCTTATGGAACGTTTGCATATAGACGGATGCCGTTTGGACTATGCAATTCCCCTGCAACATTTCAAAGATGTATGATGGCCGTATTTGCCGACTTTATAGATAATATAATGGAGGTGTTTATGGACGATTTCTCTGTTTGTGGGCAAAGTTTCGAGGGATGTTTATCGAACTTAGAATTGGTTCTCGAGAGATGCGTCAGGGTCAATCTGGTGCTGAATTGGGAAAAATGCCATTTCATGGTTCGAGAAGGGATTGTGTTAGGACATGTTGTATCCGAAAGAAGGATTGAAGTAGACAAAGCCAAAATAGAAATAATAGAAAACCTCCAGCCTCCAAAAACCATTAGAGAAATCCGCAGTTTTCTTGGACATGCCGGTTTCTACCGACGATTCATTAAAGACTTCTCTAAGATCACTAAACCGCCGACTGGATTGCTAATGAAAGATGCTGAATTTATATTTGATGACGATTGTTTGAAAGCCTTTGAGCTACTCAAGAATGCCTTAATTACCGTACCTATTATGCAGCCACCAGATTGGAATGAACCGTTCGAAATAATGTGCGATGCTAGTAAGTTTGCCGTTGGCGCTGTCTTAGGTCAAAGAAAAGACAAAAAGCTTCATGATATCTACTATGCAAGTAGGACCTTGCACAGTGCACAGCTGAACTATGCAACCACAGAAAAAGAACTTCTAGCTGTTGTTTTCGCATTAGATAAATTTCGTTCCTATTTGGTAGGAGCAAAAATATTTGTCTACACCGATCACGCTGCAATTAGATACTTATTGAATAAGAAGGATGCTAAGCCTAGACTTTTGAGATGGATTCTGCTTCTACAAGAGTTCGATTTGGAAATAAGGGATAAAAAAGGAGCCGAAAATGTAGTGGCGGATCACCTTTCTAGGATAGAACATCAAGAGCCGGAACCAGTTCTCATCAATGATGATTCTCCGTATGATAGACTTATAGCCCATATGGAGGAAGAAAGTGAGAACCAAGAAGACCCTTTGGAGTTTCAAGAACCCAACGAAGTTTCATGTCGTGTAGAAGCCCCACTGCCTTGGTACGCTGATCTTGTCAACTACCTAGCGGCAAGAGCGCTTCCACCTGATTTAACCTACCAGCAAAAGAAGAAATTCTTTCACGATCTAAAAAATTACTATTTGGATGAGCCCTTACTTTTTAGAAGAGGCGCCGATGGAATATTCCGTCGATGTGTCCCTGAATCTGAAATAAAAGATGTCATATCTCATTGTCATGCCGCACCGTACGGAGGGCATGCGAGCACCTCTAAGACTTGCGCAAGAATTCTGCAATCAGGGCTATTTTGGCCTAACCTTTAGAAGGACGTCCATATCGCTGTCTTAAACTGCGATCGGTGCCAACGCACAGCTAACATTTCTAGACGCGATGAGATGCCGCAAAAAGGTATTCTAGAAGTGGAAGTTTTTGACGTGTGGGGTATTGACTTCATGGGCCCTTTTCCCTCCTCCTGTGGAAACAAGTATATACTCGTTGCAGTAGATTATGTATCGAAATGGATCGAGGCCATAGCTTCTCCCACCAATGACGCACGAGTAGTTATTAGATTGTTTAAAAACACTATTTTTCCTAGATTCGGAGTGCCAAGAGTTGTTATAAGTGATGGAGGATATCATTTTATTTCAAACATATTTGAAAAATTATTGCTCAAATATGGGGTCCGACATCGAATAGCGACACCTTACCATCCTCAAACCAGCGGACAAGTCGAAGTTTCCAATAGAGAAATTAAACAGATACTTGAGAAAACCGTTGCAACATCTAGGAAAGATTGGTCGATTAAACTTCATGAGGCTCTTGGGCATATAGAACTGCTTTCAAAACTCCTATGGGAACCACCCCGTTTAAACTGGTTTATGGAAAGTCGTGTCATCTGCCCGTAGAACTTGAGTATAAGGCGTATTGGGCCATAAGGACCATAAACACCAATTACATGGCAGCTGGCGAGAAAAGGATTCTAGACATCCTTGAACTTGAAGAACTGAGACTTGATGCCTATGAAAATGCCAGCATTTACAAAGAAAGAACCAAAAAGTGGCATGATAAAAGAATAGCAAGAAAAGAGTTTAGAGAGGGGGACACAATTCTTCTTTTCAACTCTCGACTAAAACTTTTCCCAGGAAAGTTACGTTCTAGATGGTCTAGACCATTCAAAGTTACTAGGATTCTTAACAGCGGTGCAGTCGAAATCAAAGGAAATTCATGTGAACCATTCATAGTAAATGGGCAAAGACTTAAGCATTACCATTCGACGGAAAACAAAGAATTCTACTCTAGTTGCAAGTTGGAAGAGCTTCCCGCTCCTCCAGACGAATGGAATTCTTCTCTATTTCTAATGTCCAGCTTCCGACATTAAACAGAGCGCTCAGTGAGAGCTTAAACCACAAATCTTAGTAGTAGTATTTATTTTTGTTTGCTCATGCATAGTTGTTATTACTTTAGTTCATGATTGCATTTCATTATTGGTATTATCATTATTAGTATTAGCTTGTTAGTTAATATCTTCATGAATTGTGTTTTCGCTACTTTATTACCTTACCATTTGCATTATGTTTGTTGTGACTATTATTAGCACTAACCCCTGTATGTAGTGTATTTTCCCTAACAATATATTATTTTCTTTCTTGTTTTTTCAGGTTCGCAGTCCTTAGGATAGATCCATCATGCAAACTTTTGAAAACCACGCCGTTGTGTTCAGGAACGACCTTCAGAGGAGTCGCTTTGAGGCTCTTTCTCAAAGAGATTTTGCTTTGTCAATTTATCCTAATGACGCAGCTATGGTTACCCTTGGTATTAGGGACAGTGTTGTTTACTTCTTTAACCAGTTTGGTTGGACCAATTCTGCTTTAACAAAAAATTTCAACACCTACCATAACCTGACCTTGGAGTTCCTAAGTTCCCTATACTATGAACCAACTCGAGGGTATGGATTTGGCCGTGGATTGGCTACCTTCTGTTTGTTTGGAAACAAATACCGCTTCACTCACCATGAGATGGTTGAATTGTTGGGTCTTCCCAATGATCCCGATGTTGTCACTAAAACCCCTGAAGTTGCTTTTACTGGTTATGACCTTGAACAATTTTGGGGTACTATCACAGGTAACTACCATCCTGACCTAAATGCCATGTCCTCTGAGAGTATTCACAATCCTGGAATTAGGTATTTCCATAAGATCCTTGCTCACACTCTTTTCGGGAAGGAAGAGAATGTTTATGCTGTATCCCGAGATGAGCTTTATATCATGCTTTGTGCCTCACAAGGAAGGCCGGTCAATGCTGCCCCGTTTATGTTAGCTACTTTTCTAAAGCTGGCTTGTGACTCATTTCACCCAATTATCATTGGAGGTTTAGTGACTATGATCGCTGATGCCATTGGCTTGCGATGCCATCTGAACCGTTCTGTTATTTTCGGTAGTATTCGGCTGATGGATATCAACTTTTGTTTTAACCGTGGAATCATAGCCAATTTAGGACCGGTGGAATTTGAGTTACTAATTGATAATGCTGTTGTCCATGCCTTCACCTTGCCAAATCATGAGAGAACAAGTGTGCACAACAAGGATAACTGGTTGTATGACTTGGATGTGTTGAACAAAACATTTACTCCACCAGATTCACCTCAGCCTGATAAACACATGGATCCCATTGTACCTCAGGAAGCCACAAATAGTTCTACCACTACTGGACCTGATACTTACCATACCACAATAGCTATTCCCGATGCCATTTACGCATTGCAAGTTGGAGTAGATGATCTTCGTACTGATTTGTCCTCACTTTGAGTAGATCACATTCAGTTTGTGGATGTCGTGAATGAGCAATTTGATCACCTTTACCAGATCGTGTTCTCACTCCGCAATGCCGTCGACTCTTTAGTCAGACGGCTTCACGGATGGTTCTAGTTTGGTTAACCTTTTTCCCTGCTTTTCTTAGGATAGTTTCCATTTTCCTTGTACTGTTTTTCCCTTTCCCGTACTGTAAGTTCTTCCTTTTTAAATTAGTAGTATGTTATTTCCCTTTTTAGTTCATTTCAGTTCAGTTTATTTAAATAAAATTAAAAAAAAAAAACAAAAAATCTTTACAGCAGGCCAATGGCGTTCGCCGTTGCCTAATGGCGTTCGCCATTTACCTTCAGAAGGCAGAAGGCGCGCGTCTTTTAGATAGACCGCCCTTTTGAATTCTTTTCACCGTTTTTCTCATTTCCCACTTGTTTTCATCAATTCTCCAACCACTCATATTCCATTTCCCTCTCTATTTAAACCCCGTATCACCATCCATTCACTCATCATCAAAAACCCATTTCCTCTCATAACCCATTTCTCAAAGTATCTCTCTTTTCTCTCTAACCAAAAATGGCAGCAAACCAAGAGTTTGACTACATGGGTATTGTGTTCCCGGAGGGAGAAAACGGAAACAACATGCGTGAGGATTTCCACCGCATATCTAAGAGAGAAGTCGAAGCTACGAGGTATCCCGACTCGGAAGCTCTTCGCACTTTAGGTCTCATGCAAAGCGTTGCTTGGATGCTGAGGAACTTAGGTATGATTCGTTTTTGTACTCTTTGTAAAGCAATTTCTATTAGAGCTACCTATGAGTTCCTTAGTACTCTTCGCTATGTCGTTGACACCTCTTGCACCTCCGGAACCTTACACTTTAGGCTGCTCAACCGAGACTTTTCACTGACCTTCGAGAGAATTCGAGCAATCTTTGATTTCCCTGCTCCCGTTGCGGGAGCCGCAACCATTGCACTCCTGGAGAGTAAGTGGCAGGGCAGTGCCTTCGAGTTTTGGAAAGATATTACGGGTAACACCATTGACACTTGGGAAGGCCTTAAGGCCACCTCTATTCAAAAACCCACCATTCGTGTTCTTCATCGTATCCTTGCCTCTACCATCTTTGGTCAAAAGAACACAGGAAATGTAAATTCAAAAGATCTATACTTCCTTCACTGTGCCCTAAACCAAACCCCTGTAGACCCCGTGCCTTTCTTCCTTGCCCACCTTGTGAGTGTCTCTAACAGAGTCGGAGGAGCCATCTGTATCGGTAGCATGATTATCGCCATTGCTGAGGCTCTTGATCTTGATATTATATTGGATACAGATGAGTGCTTTCCCAGTATTTTCGCCGACCTAGACTTCTGGAAGAGCACGCGTCTGGTCAAAGGTCTACCTGATGGCAGGTACCGCGTCTTGATGCGTGACCATGAGCACCGTAGTTTTTCTCTTCCAGCCCCCGATCATATTGATGTGCGCTACCGTACTAATTGGTTACTTGTTTCTGAACAAGAGGATGTGGCTGTTGCTCAACCTCGTGTTTCTGACACACCCGGTCCTAGTACCGTACCACACACTGCACCTTTATCTGATGATTTTGCAGGTATGCGAGGATCGCTTGATGAGATTTTGTCCGAGCTCTGGCAGCAGAGAGAGCGAGATGAGCAGCGTAGAGAGGAGTACTACGAGTTTCAAAACAGGCAAGTGGAATTCATGAATCGGACCGAGCTTAGCCTTCGAGATCTTACTTCCGAGGTACTAGGTCTGCGCAGGGATGTGCGTAGCATGCAGGCCCATTATCCACACGAGGACCCAGATGTCAGAGATGATCCCCATCAGTGCCGAGGCCGTGCCCGCCGCCACTGATTTTCTTTCCAGGTTTTATCGCTCCTTTCTTTTCACCTTAAATTGAAACATTGAGGACAATGTTTGATTTAAGTGTGGGGGAGGAGTCATTTATAGCTTTTCATTTATTGCTTTATTTTATTTCCCGTTTTCCTAGTTTAGTTTGTTTCTTTTGTATCGTTATTGAGTCATATGCACGTTTGAGTCGTTATTTAACTTATGTTCTCGCATAGTCTGTAATTTCCCCATTTTTTTTTTAAAAATTCGACTCAAGGGCAGGACACACTTAGTATAGGTTGTTATGTTTTGATTTAGGCTAAGTAGGCGGACTTGGGAAAGTTTTGTTAACATCAGTACCGTTTTTGCACCTTAGAGTTCCTAAGTATGCAATATTAGTTTAAATACATATTATGCCGAGACCTTGTTCTTAGTTTCTTTAATAGTAGCCTCTTGACTAGTTTATTTTAGCAATAAGCACCATCCTAGTTTGCGAACTAAGTGACGTACCAATGCAAATATGTGTTGATCTCAAATTGTGATTTATGTGCTTTTATAGAAAATATGAATTAAAGGCCTGTTCTCACTAAGTTAGGTGGTCCTCACCCGATCATTTAGCTCAAAGGATCAGAACCTTGAAATTCATAAGAAAAAAAAAAGAAGAAAAAAATGGTTAAATAAGAGATCACACTAACAGGTACGATTACCATGTAAGCAAAAGGATAACGGGCTTAATGTGATTGCGCGAGAATGAAAGAGAGGTGAATAAGAACGAAGTCCGTAGGTCAAGGTATGATATCATGATTTGAACCAGTATTGCATAGGAAGGAATTCTTTGTCCGCTTTTGTGGAGTCGTTTCGTTACAATACTCTTGTTTGCACTATTCAGTACCTATCTGTCTGCTTTAGCCTAGCAACCTTATGCTTAATCGTTTCTGGTGTGCCTATGAGTCGAAATACCATGCTTACCTATTTTTATTCGCATTGAGAGTTTGCTTGAGGACAAGCAAAAGTCTTAGTGTGGGGGAGTTTGATGACTCAATTTCGTATAGGTTTTTTCGATTCATTTCATGCATGTTTAGTCGTATTTTTATCGATTCTTTATCGTATTTTGTATTATGTGCTTATGTTTTCCTTTACTTTGTGATTTCAGGACCAGTATCAGCCATATTGAGGAAAAGGACAAGAAGTATGGAAAAGAGTTGAAAAAGAGCAGAACTGGAGCATTCTGCCTCCCTCTAGCAGAATGGCGTTCGCCTTTCCCTAAGGGGAACCAAATGGCGTTCGCCATTGCCCCAAAGTGCCCAGATTTTTCCTTTTAGCCAAATGGCGTTCGCCATTGGCATATGGTGCTCGCCATGCATCGCGGGAGCAATTTTTCCAGAGGCAGTTGCACACAGTTTGAATTCAAATCCTTCCAACCGTTTTGGAGCCAGATCCTGTCTATAAATAGGACTTCCCAGCCCAGCATTCACCGTCCAATTTACACCCTGCGGAAGCTCTGCCAAATTTTCTCAAGAACTAGAAATATTTAGCCACAGTGATAATTGCTCACACTGAGTGATTATCACGACCTTTGTTTGTTTTCTTTTTACTCTGTTGCTGTACTTGGATCAACCTTCAGATTAATACAAGTTTCTTTTTGTTTATTTCATCGCACTTTCAGGTTATTGCTCTATTGTTCCATTTATAGTTTATTGCATTATACTTACTATCATATTTACTGTTGTTTCAAAATCTTTTCTTAAAAAACCAAATAACAGAATTTTATAAAAAACCCTAAGTAAAGTAATATGTATGTTTTCAAATTCAGCACTATTAGCATTGCAACACTACATTTAACCATGTCTAACTAATTTGTATGAGCCCGTAGTTTGAGGACCGTCGTCTCGACGGGACTCTGTAGGATATCCAACACTGTCGTATGATCGAAATTCTGGTTTTGTTGTCTAAGTTAACTTTAGGTAGACTAGTCGCGATGGCGAGAGGCTTCTTAACAGCATTTCGTCACGAGAGTGAGGAATGCACTAAGACGAGTCCAACAGAGCGAGAGTTTGAGGCACTCGTCAGATAGTAGGCATAAAACACTGGATCCTAAACACAGCGAGAGCGCTTTAGGTATTCTTTTCAGTCTTGCCCGTTTTCAAAAAGCGCCTTTTAATTATCGAGCGAGCGAGAGCAAAATCTTGGGGTTATCAGGCGTGGCTCGATCAATAGCGCGAGAGTGTGAGGTTAGGCCTTTAGATCGGTATTTCCTTCAGAACAACTTCAACATCCACTTCAGCCTCAGAACCTATAGAGTCCCTAAGAACCCCGGAAATCATTCTACGGTCTCAGTTTCCTTATTTGTTCTAAAACCTTTTATTTTAGTTATTTTTCTTTAATACTTTTAATCGTGTCAACCTCCTGCTTTAGCCTTACACCGCAATTTTAGGACACTGTCTTTTGACTATCAATCCCTGTGGGTTCGACAATCTTTTAAAACTACGCGATACCCTGTATACTTGCAGTATCTATCCGACCAAACACGTAAAGTCGCGATCGAAAGATCGAAAGTTTAGCAATAGCACCTCCAGCAGCTACCGTAGCTGGGCTTACACCAAATTGTGAAATATGCGGAAACCCTGGGCATACAAACGCTGAATGTAAAGTGTTGGCTAGTACTCCTACCAACCAAGTGAACTACGCTCAAGGGAACCCGTATTCAAACACTTACAATCCTGGCTGGAGAAATCACCCGAATTTTTCGTATAAGAATAACAATGCTTTGAATCCACCTAACCCAGCATCTGCTATTCCACCCGGATTTCAGAAAGGAGCGCAACCCGGTCCACTTCTACCAAAAAAATCAAATCTAGAAATCATGATGGAAAACTTTATGAATGCTCAGGCTCAGCAAAACAGGGATTTCGCGAATCAAAACGCTCATACGAGCGAATTGATGAAACAATTGTCAAGCAAGCTTGATGCTATGGCTACCCATAACAAGATGTTAGAAACTCAAATTTCTCAGGTAGCCCAACAACAATCAACTAACGCAGCCCCCGCTGGAACATTTCCTGGCCAACCATAACCAAACCCAAAAGGTCATGCTAACGCTATAACTTTGCGAAGCGGAACAGAGTACGATGGACCTGTTGACCCGAGATTCCAAAATTCAGCCATGCACCAAAATTCACCAAATGGAACTGAGAAAATAAAAGAACCTAACACAGAGAAGGAAGATGAAAGCGGAAAGGCCGCAGAGGAAGAAACACCTTATGTGCCTCCGCCACCATATAAATCACCTGTGCCTTATCCCCAAAGACTAGCTAAATCCAAAAATGAAGGACAGTTTAAGAAATTCGTAGAGCTTCTAAAGCAACTAAATATAACGATACCTTTCACAAAAGTTATTACGCAAATGCCCTCATATGCCAAGTTCCTTAAAGAGATCCTATCAAACAAGAAAAAGTTAGAAGATAACGAAACCGTTATGCTCACTGCTGAGTGTAGCGCCATACTTCAAAATAACATGCCTCCTAAACTAAAAGATCCAGGTAGTTTTTCCATACCTTGTGTAATTGGAAAGACTGTCATAGACAAATCGTTATGTGACTTAGGAGCCAGTGTTAGCCTAATGCCCTTATCCACATGTAAGAAACTTGAATTAGGAGACTTGAGGCCAACGAAGATATCGCTACAACTAGCAGACCGTTCTGTGAAATATCCAGTAGGTATGCTAGAAAACGTTCAGTTCGCATAGGTCAGTTTTATATTCCAACAGATTTTGTGATAATGGACATTAAGGAAGATTCTAATATACCAATTATCTTAGGTAGACCGTTCTTAGTAACAGCTGGAGCTGTAATAGATGCGAAGAAAGGAAAGTTAACTTTCGAAGTAGGGGAAGAAAAAGTCGAATTTATTTTAGCCCAATTTCAAAAATCCCCTGCTTTAGACGATTCATGCTATTTTCTAGACGTTATCGACGAATGCGTCAGAGAAATGGCGAAGGAACCAACGAGGAACACGAAAGTACTAAAGATTCCAGCCCCTCCAATATTCGAAGACGATAATTGGCGTGAGCCGTATGAAGATGACAGTCTAAGAGAATGCCTAGCACTCACATCCGATCCCATGCCTTGCCCAAAGAAACCATCTGTAGAACTCAAAACATTACCCAAAGATCTAAGATATGAATTCCTGGATACTGAAATTGAAAAACTAGTAATAGTTAATGCTGATTTAGGACAAATATAAACCGAGAAATTATTGGAAGTCTTGAGGAAGTATCCCACAGCTCTCGGATATAACATCTCCGATCTAAAAGGGATAAGTCCCTCTATATGTATGCATCGCATCATGATGGAGGAAGACTGTAAGATATCCAGAGAGCATCAAATATGGTTGAACCCTGTCCTAAGCGATGTAGTGAAGAGAGAAGTGCAAAAACTATTGGAAGCGGGAATCATATATCCAATATCTGACAGCAAATGGGTCAGTCCAGTGCATGTCGTACCAAAGAAGGGTGGTGTCACAGTTGTAGCCAACGAGAAAGGCGAGTCCGTGGCCAAACGAACTAAAACTGGATGGAGGATGTGCATAGACTATAGAAAGCTGAATAAGGCTACTCGAAAGTGAAATTCTGGTATCAGACGTGTGATGTTCAGATGTGATGTCACAACAACACACTCTGCACAATGCACAGCAATAACAGTAAAATAACACCAAGAATTGTTGACCCAGTTCGGTTACAACCAACCTACTCTGGGGGCTACCAAGCCAGGGATGGAATTCACTACTTGTAGATATAATTTACAGACTCAACGACCCGTTGACAATCTCCTAAACTTATACTCTACTAATGACTTCCTACCTAAGAAACCACTTAGGTATGAGAACACCACTCAATCCCTTACAAACACTCAAAGAAACCACTTTGAGTACCCTTGATCTTACTTCATAGCTTCGATCAAATTACACACTCTCTTTGCTTCACAGCTTTAGAGAGGACAGAAACTCAACACCTATTCAAACCCTAGAATAGTGTAAATACAAGCACTTTAAATAAACTCTAGACACTAAGCCTTCTGCTCTTGATCTTCTGAATGTTTTCTGTCACTTTTTCCTTTGGTCTTGTGCGCTTTATATAGCTCCTGAATTGGGCTTAGACTTGTCACAATATTTGATCAGATTTGTTAATTAAAACTGAATCTTCAAAACAGATTTTATCCCCAAAATCTTTTTAAATCTTCAACCTTTTAATTCTCCAACAGACCTGCAATCAAATCTCCCATGTAACAGAAAATATCTATCCCAAGATATTCTCATCCAATGAGTCAACCACTCTCCACAATTCCAGCTAATACGCGTGCCCTAATAACATATCCTGCTATTATTAATTCTGTAGGTCTGATGTTACAACATCACCTGTGTGACATCAGACATCCAACTTCAGCATTTAACTACTTAACACAGCCCAGTGTTAAGACTTCAATGTTACAACATCAGCACCTTGACATCAACATTGAATAACCTTTGTTTTACCAAAATTCCAGCCAATCCAGGAACTATCAATCTCCCCCTTTGGCTAATTTTGGCTAAAACAATCTCTGCACTCTGCACCTTCAGAGATTTCAGCAGCGGAATAATCTTCAATCAATTTGAAACTCATTAGCAGCAGTTTGACACTTTGCATAGTCTTCATCACTTGATCTGCTGCAGCACCATCTTCATTATTGACAACAACCAATTGATGCTTCTCCTTGAAAACATGAACCAGCATCACAGTTGTGCAACAGCTCATAATGTGCAGCAATTTACTCCCCCTAGATGTCTGCTTGGCTGCACTCTTCACATGTCATGATATCTTCAAAACTCCCCCTCAATAACTGCATTACCACTTTTCAACTAAACACCTTTTAGCAGCATCATCAATCTATCTCCCCCTTTTCAACTAAACACCTTTTAGCAGCAACATCAATCTATCTCCCCCTTAATCTATCTTCCCCTTAATCTCTGTATCACATTAGCAACATATGGCAATAATCCTCTTGGCTATGTTTACCTATCTCCCCCTTTTTAGCCATAATTAGGCAAGCTTCTATAAGAAGCCCTATTAACTATAGTCAGTATACCCTAGCTCTCATTGTTAGCTTCTCAGTTAGTAAACAGGCAAAACAAATCATAGAAGGAAACTAAAAACATAAACAGTGAATAAAACAGCACAAAATTCACGTTACAAAACCAAGCACATTAAGTGCTAAAACAAATACAGAAAATAAAGCTAACCCTACTAAAATAGAAGGCAATCATTAAAAGCTTGAATCTTCCGAGCTGAGATAATCATTATCGTCTTCATCAATAGCATCCTTCCTTGTGTTGACAGCTTCACCTTCCTTTGTTGCCAATCTCAAAGCCATGACAGGTCTTTCAAATTTTTGTTTCCTTTCAGTACTAACTCTTATGACTTCATCTAACTCCTTGCAAGCCTCCTCTAGTTCTGTAATCACCCCAGTCTTGGCTGGTGAATGTTGTGAAGTTGAAGCAGATGTCTTGACATTGTTAGGAACATGTTTCAACTTGTAATGAAGTAACAAGGCAGGCTTCCTTTTGCATACTACATCTGAATGCTGTAGAATTCCAGGATGTTGAGACACGATAATCCCACAAATGAGAGAGGGAAAAGCAATGTGCATCTTCACAGCATTTGTAGCAGCATGCTTAATAGTATGATCATAGATGTAGGAGCCATAGTCAATTCTTTGCTTTGTCCCAACTGCATAGATTATCTTCCCCAATTCAACAGAAATTGTGGTCTTGTGACTAGTAGGAACCCAGTTGGCAATACCTATTCTGTGCAGAAAAGCATATTTGACACTCAACAAACTGGCTAACAGCTTTCCTTCTATGGGCCAAAAATCTACTCGACCAGCAGTGATTCTCTGCATATAACATTGTTGGAGGCTTCTAATTCCCCATAATCTTCCTCATTTCTTCCTAAGTAGGCATTGATCATCTCAGGAGAAAACCAGACACACTTACCCCTGAGGGTAACTCTTCTGAAGGTTCGGCTCTTACTGTCATTTATCGCTTCAGGTATATTCACTATGAACTCCCTGACCAGTCTATCATAGCAATCAGCCAACCCTGACACAGTCCTTATGAGACCAGCAAGCTTAATTAGGTCAATAATTTCAGTAGATTCTAAGTCCTTTGCTACAACCTCCCTTTCCAGAGCTACCTTTCTTAGGCTCACACACTTCCACAAGGAGGCACTTCTGGCACTGTGAGATGAGGTGTTATCAAGCACTTGATTTGTAGCAGGGTTGATGTCTTGAGCATCACTCTCAGAATTTGCCTCCTCCCTGATTCTCATCTTCTTGCCAGACCTGGCACCTTTGCTCCATGAAGTCCTTTTCTTATCCTTCCCTCTTCCAATTCTATCATCATCAGATGAGTCCTCAATCTCTATAACCTCAACCTACTCCTTCCCTTTACCCCTGTGGCTTTCATTCCTAGGGGATGATGTTCTGACATCAAGACTGACATCAGTGTCATCAGGATCTTCACCTTCAGCTTCTTGACTAAGGGCCTGGCTTTGAAGATTTTTGTCCTCTCCTTGAGAGTCGACTTGTTCAGCAGGCATTTGCCTTAGAGGGACGGAAATCCCTTTCACCCGTATCCCCTTCTCAAGGATTTTGGTGGCAAGCTGACTCGGGAAGAGCACTGGAAATGAGTTCTTCGGAAGAAACCCCAGTTCGTACCTACTCAGAGTTCTTGGAAGGGACAGACATCGTTCCTTTGTGACGGACTAGGTTTGGAGAAGAACCTTCTATTCTATTGAGATTTGGGGAGATGAAATGTTACGATGAGAATGCTCTGGTAAGTCTTGATGTAGTATCAATATAGTAAGGCGCCTGATTTTGAATACTCTTTAAAGACCAATTACTAATTTTTTCCCTCCATAAAGACTTTCCTTTTAAAACATTCACATCTGAACTTGTTAACTTTGAGTGACCTTTAAGCATCCTGATGTCATAGTCTGATGTTATAACATCAACTTGTACATCACTAGTTGAATCTCCTTCAAGATAGGTCCACTGATAGCAGTTGTCTTTTATTCTGGTACCCTTCATAACAATCTGATTATGCTCATCAGAAACCACACACTCATGCTTAGTGTAGTTTACCTTGTAACCTTCATCACACAACTGGCTTATGCTGATCAAATTTGCACTTAAGCCATTGACAAACATAACATTGTCAAGTTCAGGTCTACCATCACCTTGCACTTTCCCAACTCCTGCAACAACACCTTTTCCTCCATTGCCAAATATGACCTCATGAGAGGGGCTAGGTCTAAGATCATCAAACATGGATCTACATCCAGACATGTTCTTGGAACACCCACTGTCAAAATACCATGTTCCTTCTTTAGCCTCTTTGTCATCCAAGTGAGCCAATAAGCACTTCACCTTCTCCTTAGGTACCCATTGTTTAACAACTTTGGGCCTGTGCTCTCTCCATCTGTTTTGAGGGTATCCTTGCAGCTTGTAGCAAGAGTACTGTATATGTCCAAATCTTCCACAATAATAGTATCTCACCCTTTCATCTCTGAATCTTCTGCCACGATGAGATTGCTTATGCTGCCATCCATAATGTGGTCTCCTCCTACCATAACTGCCCTGCCATCTATTATGTTGATGTCTTCTCCCATAAGACGGCTGAGAATGCTGTTTCCTGGATTGTCTCCCATGATGGTGTGGCTTTCTTCTTCCATATATATAAGGAACAACATTGGTGTATCCATACCCATAACCATACCAGTTGTCCTGATGTTGAGACATCTGATGAGACATGTGCTGTTTGATCTTAGCAGCTTGCATGCTCTCATGGTATTGTGGGGGCATATACTGACTAGCTCCCTGTGGCTGCTTACTCTTCTGATAGGGACCAGTCTTCTTCTCAATCTTCTTAGGTTGGGAAACATCAGCTTTCTTAGGGGTAGGATCCTTCTTATTTGGCTGATGTTGAGATGAAAGTTGTGACACTTCCTTCTTTGAACCTGAAGTGCTTCCTTCTGAAGCTCCCTTGTCCTCAGCCACATAACCTATCCCAGCTTTGTCTCCAGCAGCTTTTTCTGACTGAAGAATCTTGTCAAGTGTGTCTGTGCCACAGCTCAGTATCCTGACAGACTTGGTCATTTGATCAAGATGAGCTCTAACTAGCACCACTTCATTTTCAAGATCAGTCTTTTCATTTTCTAGCTGAGCAATCTGTTGCTTGTGGCACTTGTTTTCTTGACAAATCTCAGCACTTTTTAAACACAGCTCTTGATAGGTGGAAGCCAACTCTTCATAAGTTACTTCTCCATCACTAGAATCATCATCAGATACCACAGCTCCTGTTAAAGCTCTCACATGTTTTCCTGACTCGCTTTCACTTTCACTATCAGAGTCAGACCAGGAAACAGTCATGCCCTTCTTCTGCTTTTTCAAGAAGGTGGGACATTCTTTCTTGACATGTCCATACCCTTCACACTCAAAGCACTGCACTCCTTTATCTTGGACAGTTTTCTCTTCATCCTTCTTGCTTGTGTCAGAAGTCATGTTCTTGACATTAGGCCTGGAGTTATTATTCATTCTCTTGAAAACTTTGGTGAACTGTCTTCCCAACATCACTATGGCCTGAGACAGATCCTCCTGGGATTCAGATTTCTTCCCTTTCTCTTCTTCACAATTTGTCACCAGGGCTATACTCCTTGGCTTCTTTTCTGTTTCTTCCTCATTCAACCCAAGCTCAAAGGTTTGAAGAGATCCAATGAGCTCATCAACTCTCATCTTGCTGATATCTTGTGATTCTTCAATGGCAGTAACCTTCATCTTATACTTCTTAGGTAGTGACCTAAGGATCTTCCTCACAAGCTTTTCATCTGACATCTTCTCTCCAAGAGCACTAGATGCATTGGCCAGCTCAAGAATACTCATGTGGAAATCATGAATAGTCTCATCTTCCTTCATCTTCAGGCTTTCAAATTTTGATGTTAAAATCTGAAGTCTTGACATCTTGACTCTAGATGTTCCTTCATGAGTAGCCTGCAAGATATCCCATGCTTCTTTAGCAACTTCACAGGTATTGATTAACCTGAAGATGTTCTTATCCACTCCATTGAAGATAGCATTCAAGGCTTTGGAATTTCCAAGGGCAAGCTCATCTTCCTCCTTGGTCCACTCTTCTTCAGGCTTTGGCTTAGAGGTGCCTTCTTTATCTTTACCAGCATCATCCTTCTCACACATGACAGGAGCTTTCCATTCTTTAATAACAGCCTTCCAAGCCCTACTGTCCAAGGATTTTAAGAAGGTGGTCATCCTTGGCTTCCAATAGTCATAATTGGACCCATCCAAAATAGGGGGTCTGTTGACGAATCCTCCAACTTCTTTGTCCATCTTTACACCAGAAAGTAACTTCCCTAGATCTCACCCAGAGACAGACAGGATGCCTGTTCTGATACCAATTGAAATTCTGGTATCAGACGTGTGATGTTAAGATGTGATGTCACAACAACACACTCTGCACAATGGACAGCAATAACAGTAAAATAACACCAAGAATTGTTGACCCAGTTCGGTTACAACCAACCTACTCTGGGGGCTACCAAGCCAGGGATGGAATTCACTACTTGTAGATATAATTTACAGACTCAACGACCCGTTGACAATCTCCTAAACTTATACTCTACTAATGACTTCCTACCAAAGAAACCACTTAGGTATGAGAACACCACTCAATCCCTTACAAACACTCAAAGAAACCACTTTGAGTACCCTTGATCTTACTTCACAACTTCGATCAAATTACACACTCTCTTTGCTTCACAGCTTTAGAGAGGACAGAAACTCAACACCTATTCAAACCCTAGAATAGTGTAAATACAAGCACTTTAAACAAACTCTAGACACTAAGCCTTCTGCTCTTGATCTTCTGAATGTTTTCTGTCACTTTTTCCTTTGGTCTTGTGCGCTTGATATAGCTCCTGAATTGGGCTTGGACTTGTCACAATATTTGATCAGATTTGTTAATTAAAACTGAATCTTCAAAACAGATTTTATCCCCAAAATCTTTTTAAATCTTCAACCTTTTAATTCTCCAACAGACCTGCAATCAAATCTCCCATGTAACAGAAAATATTTATCCCAAGATATTCTCATCCAATGAGTCAACCACTCTCCACAATTCCAGCTAATACGCGTGCCCTAATAACATATCCTGCTGTTATTAATTCTGCAGGTCTGATGTTACAACATCACCTGTGTGACATCTGACATCCAACTTCAGCATTTAACTACTTAACACAACCCAATGTTAAGACTTCAATGTTACAACATCAGCAACTTGACATCAACATTGAATAACCTTTGTTTTACCAAAATTCCAGCCAATCCAGGAACTATCAGAAAGGATCATTTCCCTTTACCCTTCATAGACCAAATGCTTGAACGGCTAGCCAAACATTCATATTTTTGTTACTTAGACGGATACTCAGGATTTTTCCAAATACCTATTCACCTTGATGACCAAGAGAAAACCATATTCACTTGCCCCTATGGTACATTTGCCTATCGTCGAATGCCATTTGGACTGTGTAATGCTCCCGCAACATTTCAGAGGTGCATGATGTCGATCTTTGCTGATTTCATAGACGACATAATGGAAGTCTTTATGGATGATTTCTCTGTATGTGGGGGAAGTTTCGAACACTGTCTGTCAAACCTTGAGTTGGTACTTGAACGATGTGTCAAAGTGAACCTTGTGCTAAATTGGGAGAAGTGCCATTTCATGGTGCGACATGGTATAGTTCTTGGACATGTAGCATCCGATAGAGGTATTGAAGTAGACTAATCAAAGATAAAAGTCATAGAAAAGCTTCAACCACCAAAAACAGTTAGAGAAATACGAAGCTTTTTAGGACATGCCGGTTTTTACCGACGATTCATTAAAGACTTCTCTAAGATTAAAAACCATTGACAAGACTACTGATGAAAGAAGCTGAATTTATATTCGATGAAGAATGCTTGAAACCATTTGAACATCTGAAGAACTCTCTTATTACCGCACCAATTATGCAACTACCTGATTGGAGTTTACCATTTGAAATAATGTGTGACGCTAGTGACTATGTTGTAGGCGTTGTCTTAGGACAAAGAAAGGATAAAAGGCTTCATGCTATTTACTATGCAAGTAGAACCTTGGACAACGCACATATGAACTATGCGACCACAAAAAAGGAACTCCTAGCTATTGTGTTCGCCTTAGACAAATTTCGTTCCTATCTGGTAAGAGCAAAAATTATTATCTATACCGATCATGCCGCTATTAGGTACCTGTTGGCTAAAAAGGATGCCAAACCAAGACTCTTGAGTTGGATTTTGCTTTTGCAAGAATTCGATTTGGAAATAAAGGATAAGAAAGGTACAGAGAACGTGGTAGCAGATTATCTCTCTAGGATTGAGGATCTAAAGCCCGAGGGAGTGCCTATAAACGATGATTTTCCTTACGACCGACTAGTAGCCCAGTTGGAAAAGGAAAACAAAACTGTAGAATGTTCCTTGTTATTTAACGATGTAGAGACAAATGAAGTAGTAGAAGCAATCTATACAAAAACCACACTGCCATGGTATGCTGACTTTGTCAACTACCTAGCAGCCAAAGTGCTTCCACCAGATCTAACATACCAACAGAGGAAGAATTTTTTCCATGATCTTAAACATTATTACTGGGATGAACCCCTATTATTCAAGAGAGGCGCCGATGGAATATTTTGTCGATGTGTCCCTGAATCAGAAGTAGAGGATGTCATATCCCAATGTCATGCTGCACCATACGGAGGACATGCCAGTACATCAAAAACATGCTCAAAGATATTACAATCTGGCCTCTTTTGGCCAAACCTTTGGAAGGACGTTCACATTGCCATTATGAAATGTGACTAGTGCCAAAGCACTGGAAATGTTTCTAGAAGCGATGAGATGTCACAAAGGGGAATTTTGGAAGTCGAAGTCTTTGATGTATGGGGCATTAATTTCATGGGACCTTTTCCATCTTCTTTTGGAAACAAATACATACTCGTCGCGGTAGATTACGTATCAAAATGGATTAAGGCGGTAGCTTCACCTACAAATGATGCACGAGTGGTGGTAAAGCTTTTCAAGAACATAATCTTTCCCAGGTTCGGTGTACCAAGAATTGTCATTAGTGATGGCGGATTCCATTTCATTTCGAATGTTTTCGGGAGGCTATTACTTAAATACGGAGTACGACACCGAGTAGCTACACCCTATCACCCTCAAACTAGTGGACAAGTAGAAGTGTTGAATAGGGAGATTAAGCAAATTTTAGAAAAAACCGTTGCAACCTCTAGGAAGGATTGGTCTACTAAACTTCATGAAGCTCGGTGGGCTTACAGAACAGCCTACAAAACCCCATAAGAACCACATCATACAAACTAGTTTATGGAAAGTCGTGCCATCTGCCTATGGAACTTGAGCATAAAGCTTATTGGGCCATTAAAATCCTGAATATGAATTACAAGGCAGCAGGCGAGAAAAGGATTCTCGATATCCATGAAATAGAATAACTAAGACTAGATGCCTATGAAAATGCCCGAATATACAAAGAAAGAACCAAGAAGTGGCATGATAAAAGAATAACAAAGAAGGAGTTTAACGAAGGAGATATAGTTCTTCTTTTTAACTCTAGGCTTAAACTCTTTCTTGGAAAATTACTTTCTAGATGGTCTGGTCCTTTCGAAGTTACAAAAATCATACCAATTGGAGCAGGTGAAATTAGAGGAAAGTCGAATGAGACGTTCTTTGTGAACGGCCAAAGACTCAAGCACTACCACTTAGTAGAAAACAAGGAATTCATCAATTATTACAAGTTAGAAGAGCTTCCCGCTCTTCCCGACAAATGATGGCCTTTTCAATTCTAATGTCGAGCTTCCGACATTAAACAAAGCACTCCGTGGGAGCTAAACCACGATCTTTAGTTTTTATTTTACCCTCTATTTTACTTTGTTAGTTTTAGGAAACTACATACATGTTTAGTATAAAGTCTATGTAATATGCATCACTGTTTTTTGCATCTAATTATTTCTGCTATCATTATTATTATTACGATTATTATTACTATTTTATCTTACTAACGCGTAGCTAATAGTATCATTTCCCTAATATTGTAATGTTTTTCAATTTTCAGGAGACCCTTCTCTAAGAAACCTTTGACCAGCAACCATGCAGACATTTGAAAACCGTGTCGTTGTTTTCAGGAACGATGTCCAGAGGCATCGATTTGAGGCTTTGTCTCAAAGAGATTTTGGTCTGTCCATCTATCCTGACGACTCGGCCATGCAAACCCTTAGCATCCGAGACATTGTTGTTTTCCTTCTGAGCCAGATAGGATGGTCCCACTTTGTTTTAGAGAAGAGATTTAGCACTTACCGTAGCTTGACCTTGGAGTTCCTAAGCTCCCTCAATTATGATGCCACCCGTGGTTTCGGATTTGGCCGTGGATTGGCCAC
This sequence comes from Lathyrus tuberosus, assembly GCA_022829125.1. Taxonomy (NCBI): domain Eukaryota; kingdom Viridiplantae; phylum Streptophyta; class Magnoliopsida; order Fabales; family Fabaceae; genus Lathyrus; species Lathyrus tuberosus. The sequence goes on along the minus strand of JALAZF010000036.1, from coordinate 16,616,627 downwards.
CTTCAGGTTATTTGGAAACAAGTACAGATTCACCCACCATGAATTCGCTAAATTATTGGGTTTTCCTAATGAACCCGATGTTGTGACCAAACCCCTGCTGATGCCTTCACTAGCTATGATCTTGAACATTTCTGGGGTACCATAACATGAAGCGGTAATGCCGACCCTAATACTATGTTCTCCGAAAGCATTCACAACCCTGGATGGAGATATTTCCATAAGGTTCTGGCTCACACCTTCTTTGGCAAGGAAGATAATATTACGTCTGTGTCGATGGATGAGCTATATATCATGCTCTGCGCATCCCAGGGAAAGCCTGTCAATGCAGCCCCGTACTTACTTGCTAATCTCACTCATATTGCCTGTGATTCCTTCGAACCAATCTTAATAGGTGGGCTGGTGACTATGATTACTGATGCAATTGGGATGAGGTACCATCTGAACCGATCCTTTGCATTCGGTGGTTTCCGCCCGATGGACATTAGTTTCTGTTTCAACAGAGGCATTATTGCTAATCTTGGCCCGGTTGAATTTGAGTTTCTTATCGATAATGTTGTAGTCCATGCTTTCACCTTACTCAACCATGAAAAGACCAGTGTGCACAATAAGGACAATTGGCTCTATGATTTGGAGGTCGTCAACGAGTTTCTAACTCCACCCGACTCTGCTTAGGCTTACGAAAACCGAGATACCATTATGTCCGCCGAGGCCACTCAAGGTTCCGAGGTCGATCCTGATATGCCACCTTTGAAAGTAGCTGCTGCTATTAATGCTCTCCAGGCTGAAGTAGATTCCTTCCGAGACGAGATTTCCTCTCTCCGAGTCGACTTTATTGGCCTAATGGATGTTGTTCACGAAGAGTTGGACCATATGTTCCAAATTGTCTACTCTCTTAGACAACATCATGGATGATCCATAGCCGCACATTTTTTCCCTGTTTTTCTTGGGTTAGTTTGTTTACATGTATAGTGTTTCCCCTTCTTGTATCGTTTGAATTGTAATTTCCATTCCACTGTGTACCGTCAGGATGCCGACGTGTAAATTTAGTACATTTCAGTTTCATTTAATGCAATTTCATTTTCTTTAAGTTTTTGTTTTAGTGCTCTTAATCCTTACTTAACTTGTTGTTATTGTTTAGCAAATCTAGGTTTGTCAAGAAAACAAGACAAAAAAAGAAACAGAAAAAGAAAAAAAAATTAGTAGCAAATTTACTTTCTGCCAAGCCAAAAGCCAAAAGGCGTGCCTGAAAGTAAATGGCGCTCGCCATATGCCTAAAGGCGCTCGCCGTTCATCCAACGGGTAGAACACGCGGTTTTCTTTGTGAAACACGCCCTTGCCTCCTCCACTTCCCATTCAATATACTCTTGCATGTCCCTAGACCCCCTAAGTACCTAGTAAACCCTTCATCATCTCACTTTAATTCCACCCATCCATCTTCACCCACTTAATCCTTATTTAAACACCCATAACCACACATTACCATTCACCTTTCTCATACTCACTATCCATTTCTCTGCACATTTCAGAAAATTTCCGCAAGCACCATCCTCCTAAGAAACAACCATGGCTGCTAACCAAGAAATAGATTACATGGGCATTGAGTTCCCCGACGGAGAAATTGGAGCCACCACGCGTTCCAACTTCCACCGAGTATCCAAAAGGCCAGTCTACACCACGAGGTATCCAGAGCCCGAAATCTTCGCACCTTGGGTCTTTATGACAGCGTCTCGTGGATGCTCAGGAACTTAGGTATGACCCGATTCTGTTCTATGTTTAATCCTTCTTCTGTTAGACTTACCTATGAGTTTCTTAGTTCAGTCCGATACGTCCATGACCTTAGCCGCACTACCGGAACCATTCACTTCAGGATGTTTAACGTTGATTATTTGCTCACTCATGAGCAGATAGCTGAATACTTTGGTTTTCCTACCGGTGAGGGTCTTGTGACTCAAGCACCCTTGGACAGTGATTGGGAGGAAGGAGCCTTCCAATTTTGGCATCAAATAACCAACGCAAGAGCCACCAAATGGGAGGGCTTGAAAGCCACGACCATCCACAACCCTGTTATTCACTATATTCACCGCACCCTCACCTCCACCATCTTCGGCCGTGAAAACCCAAGAAACGTGAATTCTAAGGATTTGTTCTTTATCCACTGTGCGTTTTTCCAGACCCGTGTAAATCCTACATCGTTCCTTCTTGCCCACTTCATTAGTGTAGCAAACAGAGTCGGCGGTTCCATCTGTATAGGCGGTATCATTACTGCCATTGCCATATGTTTAGACTTAGAGGCCGATTTAGAGAACAAAGAGAACATACCTTGTCTCTATGCCGACATTGACTTTTGCCGTAATGCGCGGCTTGTCAAGAGTTTGCATAGTAACAAGTATCACTTTATGGTCCGGACACACGAGTTTCGAGGTTTTTCTTTGCCAAATGCTGAGTATATTAACGTGCGTCGAAGCACCAATTGGCTGTTTAATTTAGGAGCCCGTGATGTAGAGGCAGAGAGCGACGAAAGGCACTACCGTGAGATTATGGGACAGCATCCTAAGCAGCCCCGTGCTCATAGCCATGCCAGTGACATTCCTGGGTCTATTACCCAAGCACACACGACACCTTTTGCTGATTTTGCAGGTATTCGCCCGTCGTTGAATGAAGTTCTTTCAGAGCTCAGGCAGCAGAGAGAAAGAGATTTCGCGCATGATGTGCAGATGCAGGAGTTAGAGAGGAGACAGTACGAGTTTATGGCCAGGGCTGAGACGGATTTAAGAGATGTTGTTTCGGAGATGGCGGGACTGCGCAGGGAGGTAAACCGAATTGCAGATTGTGTCCAGCATGTCCCCCAGGACAACCCAGCCATCAGGTAGGATAGACACCATCGTGGAGGGCGTGCTCACTATCATTGATTGTATCTAGGTTCTATCGCTCCTTCTTTCACCTTAGATTAAGACATTGAGGACATTGTCTAATTTAAGTGTGGGGGAGGAGTCGTTTATTGCTTTTATTTATTTCTTGCTTTTTAGTTTAGTTTGTTTTTCATTATCGAGTCATATGCACGTTTGAGTCGTTTTAACTTTACGTTTTTCCTGTGTCTAATAACTCCCTTATTTGACCCCAAATTTCAAAAAAAATTGTTTAGACTCAAAGGCATGACGCGTATAGTATAGGTTGTTTCATTCTTTGATTTAGGCTAGGTAGGCGGACTTGGGAAAGTTTTGAAAATATCAGTATCGTTCCTACACCTTAGATTCCCTAAATATGTGATATTGATTTAAATAGACATTATGCCATGACCTTATGCCTAGTTTCTTAGAAGTAACCTCTTGATTAATTTATTCTAGCAGTCATCACCATCTTATGTACGAACTAAGTAACGAGCCGATGCAAATATGTGTGATCTCAAAATGTGATTTATATGATTTTTGTAGAAAAATGCGAATGAAAAACATGTTCCCGCTAAGTTAAGTGGTCCACACCCGACCATTTAGCCTAAATGTTCGGACTCTTGAAATTCGTAAGCAAAAGAAAGCATAAAATGCGAAAAAGAAAAAAATCTTGTTGAATAAGAGATCATAAACACTAACAGGTTCGCTTACCATGTAAGTACAAAGGATAACGGGCTTAATGTGATTGCGCTAGAATGAAAGAGAGGTGAAATAAGATGAAGGATATAGGTCTAGGTATAATTTCATGATTTGAATTGGTATTGCATAGGAAGGGAATATTCGTCCGCTTTTGTGGAGTCGGGTCATTACGGTATCATTGTTTTCACTATTCAGTACCTACCCATTTCACTGTAGCCTAGCAACCTTGTGCTTTGATTATTTTTCGTCGCGCCTAAGAGTCAAAACATAATGCTTACTATTTTATTGCATTGGGAGTTTGCTTGAGGACAAGCAAAAGCCTTAGTGTGGCGGAGTTTGATGACTCAATTCCGTATCGTTTAATTCGATTCAATTCGTACGTGTTTTATCGTATTTTTATCGAGTCATTGTCATTTCATGTATTGTTTGCTTATGTTTTCGTTTCTTTTCCATTTACAGGTCCTATATCAGATCCATAGAAGAAAAGACCAAGATTTGAGCTCAAAAGAGAAGAAATGTGGAGAAATTGCATGGTTCTGCCTCTTCCATATGAAAGGCATTCTCCATTCCCCCCAGTTCAACTGAATGGCGCTCGCCATGTCAGAAAGGAGGGAAATTCAAACACTTAAAGGAAAGGCGACCGCCGTTTGCCCTAAGGCGACCGCTATTATGCACGGGAGCAATTTTCTTTATGCAGTTCTGACAGCTTGCAAGTTAAGTTTCAAAATTCGAATTCAACTGCTTTGGAGCTAGATTTTCCTATATATAGAGTACCAAAGGTCTGCATTTGGCATCCAAGAACCTTGCGGAAGCGCTGCCGAAATTCCTAACCACTTATATCATTTGCCATAGTATCAATTGCTCACATCGATAGATTGATACATCTGTTGTACTTTTTGTTTCCATTGTTGTTGATGTACACTTGGATCAATTATTTAATACAAGTTCCATTTTCTGTTTAATTACTTCGCATTTCAGGTTATTTACGATTTATCTATTTTACTACATTTTGTTTACTTGTATTTGTATGCAACATAATTTAGATTTCGCAAAAAAAAACCTAATTTTGATCTTAATTAAGAACAAGCCATTATGTATGTTTTAAAATTCAGAAATGTTAATGCATTAGTGTTAGATTCAATTATGTCTGAGTAGATTTGCATTGAGTCCGTAGAGTAAGGAACGTCGTTCTGACGGGACTTTGTAGAACCTTCGGCGTTTAACTTTTGTTTTAAAATTATGGTTTTGGTGTCTAAACTGAATTTAGGCAGCCTTGTCGTGAGAGCGAGGGGTTGTTTAACAGTGTTTTGTCACGAGAGTGAGGAACACACCAAGGTGTGTCCACTAGAGCGAGAGCGTGAGGTAATCGCCGGATATTAGACATCGAACATTGAGTCTAAATGCAGCGAGAGCGCTTTAGGGACTCATTTAGTTTTTATTAGTTTTCAAAAAGTACCTCTTAACTACCGAGCGAGCGAGAGCAAAATCTTGGGGTCATTAGGCGTGGCTTGGTTAAGATCGCGAAAGCGTGAAGTCGAGCCTTTAAACTAGTATATCCTTCAGACCAAACTCAAGACCTTTGTTAACACTTAGATCTTACGGAGTCCCAAAGAGCACAGAAATCAATCTCCGGTCTCGTCTTTACTATTGTTTTTCAAATCCCGTCAATAACCAAATTTCTTTTACCGCCAAATCTAGCCTTAGCTTTACACCGCAATAATCGATCACTCTAGGTTGATTATTAGTCCCTGTGGGTTCGACAACCTTTTTAAGACTACGCGATAAGCTGTATACTTGCAGCAGTAATCCGACCATTACACAAAGTCGCGACCAATGGCATTACTGTTGGGGATTTAACCTTGTCGATCGTAGTTACTTGCCATTAATCCCTATCTTTTGCCTGGATTGTACTTTGAGATTTCCAATCCATCGGGATGATTTTTTTTTGCTTATGTTTCTAATTTTTGCCTGGATCGCCCATTTGGGTTTTCAATCTACCGAGACTTTTTTTTGTTATTTAGGCGATGTATTTCTTGACTACGTCAACATTCGTGGGGTAGGCAAACTCCTCTCCATCCATGGTTGCGAGTTTCAAGGCACCTCCTGAGAAGGATTTCTTAACAACATAGGGGCCATCATAGTTCAAAGTCCATTTGCCCCGAGAATCAGTGATAAATGATTGTATCTTCTTGAGTACGAGGTCTCCTTTCCTGAAGACACGAGGTCGGACCTTTTTGTTGAAGGCTTTCTTCATTCTTTGCTGATACAACTGACCGTGGCATAGAGCCATTATTCGCTTTTCTTCGATCATATTCAGTTCATTGTGTCGACTTTGACACCATTCTGCTTCTGTTAGCTTAGCTTCCATCAATACCCGGATTGATAGGATCTTTGTAACACCCCCTTTCTATACCCCCAAATAATCACATAATCATTTAGGCACATATTAAAAATTCTGTCAGAGTATAATTATAAACATAGTATAAAAGAGGTATGTCACATTATACATGAAATTAAAACATTCAACACCTGCTCAACCATTGATATGCAACAGTGGGGTAACTTTGCAACAAAGGAACTTAGTCCTTACACCCACATCTCAATATTTAGAATAAAAGCGGAAAATTTAAACATTGAATAACATCAAACATATATACATATATATATACCATCAAGTATTATCCACCAGCATAATTCATGTTTACATAAACATTCATCAACCAGATACATGTACAAATGTATCACAAAAGAATCATATATATCCTAGCTACCCGGTGCTACATATCAGAGTCGACCGACCAAAAGAATGAAGACACGCTTCACAAAAAGACCACCAGCATACCTACTCTGCAATGCCTCATAGAGCATCATAAAACAGCAGAAGGGTGAGAAATATTATCATAATAACAATGCATAAAATTGTATATCTTAGCATAAAAATACACATATTCCACATAAACATACATATTCATGTTTATTCATCAATGCACCATTATAAAGATGATAAATGCAAATCATAGAGACCGACTCACGACTCTATGCAAATGCAATGCGGTACCGACTCAATCATCTCAAGTTCACTCAGGAACTTATTGGAACCATCGCTCGTTACCAATGTAACTCCCCGTCGGGCCTACGATGTTCACCCATTGCTCACACCTCACATAGGCACACAATGTTTATGGATTTCTCACACCTCACATAGGCACACAATCCGATTGCTCACACCCCACATGGGCACACAATCGTTTGTAATCATCGCTCACACCTCACATAGGCACACGACGTTACAATGGATTCTCATTAGAATCACACAACACAAGAATGCACATCATTATGCTTCACATACAAAATGACTCAAGACATTCTTGAAATGCATACATATTCATAATATATTCATGCATTCATCTCATACAATCACATACAATCTATATACATTCACATCAATGCATTATTGTATGATTCACTTCCAAGACACACATTCAAAACGGGAAAAGTCGCTAAATGACACTATTCCCGACTTTCTGACATAATTAAATCAGCTAACAATTTCCAAATCATCATAATAATAAAGTACAGCTCAATAGCTTCACAACGATACCAAGAATGTAAAAATCGGATAAGCGGATCAAAAGTTACGAAAGAAAAAGAAAAACGACATTTTGAAAAATCACATTTTTACAATTGGCCTGACCATACGCGTATCACCATTCTCATACACGTACAGCCCTGATTCCTCGCCATTCCCATACGCGTATTTCCAGGACCCCTACGCGTACGGGCAGAAGTCATTTTTCCCCCAAAATTCACGTTTTAAAAGTCCATACGCGTATGCCCAACACCATACGCGTATCACCAGATGGCCGGGAAAAGTCACATTCCATACGCGTAATGGCCCAAAACAAGCCAATGATACGTGTAACGCCTAGGCTCATACGCGTATGAACATGCCCCATACGCGTACGGCCAGGGCAAATGCAGAAAAATTTTGCAGAACTTGGTTCTGCATTTTTCCCCAAACCACACCCAAATTTATCATCTAAACTCAGAAAAATACCAATTTGATGTCCAATAACATGTATCATTCGTGTATCAACAACAAGGGACCCGAAAAAATCATTTTCAACACGATTAAATCGATTTCTACCATTTTCTACACAAAGGGGTTTATACCAAAACTCATAAAAATCAACAACAACAACAACACAATCATACATAATGATATACATTGATAAGATAATAAGATTTCACACCCTTACCCAGATTAATCGATTCCTAGAAGTTGTTTTGAAGATTCCCAAGCTTTTCCTCTCTTTTTCTCCTCTTCCTCTTTCTTTCTCTCCTTTTTCTCTCTATTTTTCTTTTCTTTCTCTTTCTCTCCTATTTCCTCTTCTTATCTCTTTTTCTTTTCTATTTCTTATTTTCTACTCAAATTAAATTAATTCATTTTCTCACACAATTCTATTTCCACTAAATTTCTAACTTAACATTAATTGAGAAATGTATAAAATACCCTCCATTCTAATTTTCCCGAAAACTCTCAAAAACGATAAAATTTCATAGCATGTCAACATAGTATATTAACACACCAATTTCACAAATAAAATAATTTATCACTCAATTTAAATAAAAGACTCAACAAAATGGAAATAATCGGAATCGGGGCATTACAACTCTCCCCCACTTTAGAAATTTTCGTCCTCGAAAATATTACCTGATTCAAATAACTCAGGATACGACTCTCGCATCCTACTCTCTAGCTCCCAAGTCATATTGCCTTCCGCAGCGCCTCCCCACGCCACTTTCACAAGTGCAATATCCTTGCCTCTTAGCTTCTTAACTTCACGGTCCAAAATCCTAATCGGTAAAGCTTCAACCGTAAGGTTATCTCTCACTTCAACCTCGTCCATAGGAATAACATGTGACGGATCCGAAACATACTTCCGAAGTTGCAAAACATGGAATACATCATGCAAATTCGAAAGATTCGGAGGCAACGCCACACAGTAAGCCACAACACCAACTCGTGCATAAATCTGATATAGACCAATAAAACGAGAAGTCAACTTCTTCGACTTCAAAGCACGACCCACACCCGTAACCGGCGTAACTCTTAAAAACACATGGTCGCCTTCTTGAAACTCAAGATCTTTCCTTCTCTTGTCATGATAGCTCTTTTGTCTACTTTGAGAAGCTTTCATCTTCTCACAAATAAACTTCACTTTCTCCGTCGTTTGTTGTACAATCTCCGGTCCAACTATCGTCCTCTCACCGGTTTCATGCCAACACAAAGGTGTTCAACATCTCCGACCATACAAAGCCTCAAATGGTGCCATACTTATACTTGAATGAAAACTGTTATTGTAGGTGAACTCAATCAACGCCAAATAACTATCCCAAGCACCACCTTGCTCGAGCACACAAACACGCAATAAATCCTCCAACGATTGAATTGTCCTCTCGGTTTGACCATCCGTTTGCGGATGATAAGCCGAACTCAATCTTAGCTTAGAACCCAAAGCCTTTTGTAAACTCTCCCAAAACCTCGATGTGAATCTAGGATCTCTATCCGATACAATACTCTTAGGAACTCCATGTAACTTCACAACCACAAGAACATAAATCTCGGCTAACTTCTCCAAAGGATAACTAATATCAATTGGAATGAAGTGAGCAGATTTAGTAAGCCTATCAACGATTAGCCAAATAGCATTATGACCTCTTTGCGTATTCGGCAATCCCGTAACAAAGTCCATCGATATACTATCCCATTTCCACTCCGGAATGTCCAACGGTTGCATCAATCCACTAGGCTTTTGATGTTCCACCTTAGACTTTTGACAAGTTAAGCACGCATACATAAATTGAGCCACATCCCTCTTTAATCCGGACAACCAAAATATTTTCTTCAAATCTTGATACATTTTATTCGCTCCCGGATGAATACTTAAGTTACTTCGGTGTCCTTCTTCCAATATCATCTTTTTCAACTTCGCATCATCGGGAATACAAATACAACCACGGAATCTCAAAACTCCAAAATTTTCAACCTTGAAATCCTCATTCTCATTCATCATCAAATCAACGAATTTCAAATCCAACTTTTTCTTTTCACATACGGTTGCAAGAAAATCATTCGTAACATGTAGCATACCAAGTCTCACACTTCTCGGCGTCATTTCACAAACCAAACTCAAGTCTCTAAAATTCTCCAAAAGTTCCCATTCTCTCATCATCAATGCGGACATGTGTAACGACTTCCGACTCAAAGCATCGGCCACCACGTTTGCCTTACCCGGATGGTAATTCAAACCAAAATCATAATCCTTCAAAAGCTCTAACCACCTTCTTTGTCTCATGTTCAATTCTTTTTGATCAAATAAATATTTCAAACTCTTGTGATCACTAAAAACTTCAAATCTTGCACCATAAAGATAGTGCCTCCAAATTTTCAAAACAAACACCACGGCCGCTAATTCCAAGTCATGTGTAGGATAATTCTTTTCATGCACTCTCAATTGCCTTGAAGCATAAGCCACAACTTTTCCATCTTGCATCAAAACACCACCTAAACCAACCAATGAAGCATCACAATACACAACAAATGGTTCCGTCGGATTTGGCAAAATCAAGATCGGAGCCGTTGTCAACCTTCTTTTTAGCTCATTGAAACTCTCTTCACAATGAATATCCTAAATGAAAGCCTTTCCTTTACAAGTCAATTGCGTTAACGGAAGTGCCTTCGAAAATCCCTCAACGAACCTCCGATAATAACCCGCCAAGCCTAAATAGCTTCGAATCTCCATAACTGATCTAGGAGCCTCCCATTGCATCACCGCATCAATCTTGGATGGATCAAAACTAATACCACTACCGGAAATAACATGTCCAAGAAAACTTACTTCCGACAACCAAAATTCACATTTCGACAATTTAGCATACAATTGTTTCTCTTTCAAAATTTGTAACACAATCCTCAAATGCTCTTCATGCTCCTCTTGAGACTTAGAATAAATCAAAATATCGTCGATGAACACAACCACAAAACGATCTAACTGTTCATGGAAAATATGATTCATGTATTCCATAAACACACCCGGCGCATTAGAAACCCCGAATGGCATCACGGAATATTCGTAATGGCCATACCGTGTCGTAAAGGTCGTCTTTTGAATATCCTCTTCTTTCACACGAATCTGGTGATATCCCGATCTCAAATCAACCTTGCTAAAAGTACGCGTACCAACCAATTGGTCCATCAAATCATCGATCCTTGGAAGCGGATACTTGTTCTTAATTGTCACCTTGTTCAATTGTCGATAATCAATGCATAACCGCATACTCCCATCCTTCTTCTTTACCAACAATACCGAAGCACCCCAAGGAGAAACACTTGGCCTTACAAATCTCTTGTCCAACAAGTCATTCAATTGCTTCTTCAATTCTACCAACTCCGATGCCGACATACGATACGGTGCCATCAAAACCGGTCTAGTACCCGGAACTAGATCGATAGAAAACTCAACTTCTCTTTTCGGCGGTACATCCGTAATATCCTCCGGAAACACTTATGGAAAATCACACACCACTAGGAACACATCGAGCTCAACTTTACTCTCCACCGACAATGATGCAAACAAGCCGAACAATTGAGCTTCGTCCTCTAAAAGTTTCTTCAACTCTTTAGTGGATAGGAAACTCTCATCTTCATCATCTTCCAAAGAAGGAAACCTTACTAACTTGTGATAGCAATCTATATGAACTCAATTAAATTGCAACCAGTTCATACCCAAGATTACGTCCAATCCCTCCAACGGCAAACACACTAAATCCATAATGAAGTCTTTACCATATATGGTCAAAGGATAACTTACACACACCAAAGACGTAGTTACCGACCCTGAAGCAGGAGTCTCAATAACCATCTCACCACCCTAAGAAGTCATAAACAAATTCAAACGCTTGGCGCACTCATGAGAAATGAATGAATGAGTCGCTCACGTATCAATAATAGCAACTAAAGGCGTACTATTAATAAAGCATGTACCTTTAATCAAACGGTCTGCACTAGTAGTGTCCGTCCCCGCTAATGGAAACACCTTTCCGCCCGCTTGAGCTTGTTTTGGCTTAGTACACTTAGTACTAATGTGACCACTTCTCCACAATTATAGCACTTCACTACATTCTTTCTACAATTGGTAGTAGCACGCCCAAGGCCTCCACAGTTAGAACATTTCATTACGGTCTTCCCACACTCAAATGATTTATGACCCATTTCACCACACTTGTAACACTTAACGGAACCGAAACCTCCTCCTCCAGATCTCTTATCAAAGTTTCCCCTATGCTTGCCCTTATCAACGGGTGTCACATAAGGTCCACTTCTAGCGTGTTGCTTTCCCTTCCTCTCATTCAAACTTTTGTAATGTGTAGAACGAGCCTTGCTATCTTCCTCGAAGATTCTACAACATTTCGTCAAATCCGTAAACCTTCTTATCCTTTGATATCCCACAACTTGTTTAATCTCGGGACGTAAACCATTCTCATACTTAATACACTTTGAGAACTCAGCAGTAATTGCAGCATAGTGGGGATGGAATTGAACCAACTCCACAAACTTAGCAGTATAGTCCACCACAGACATACTACCTTGTTTCAGTTCAAGAAACTCCATCTCCTTCTTCCCTTTCACACTTTCAGGGTAATACTTCCTCAACAACTCGGTACGAAATAAATCCCAAGTTATCTCTTCATCATCCACCTCAAGAACCTGACGCATACCGACCCACCAATCGTCGGCTTCTTCCTTCAGCATGTGAGACCCAAGCCTCACCTTATTCTCCTCCGCACAGCCCATGACTTTGAAGATCCTTTCAATCTCTTTCTACCAAATTTGAGCACCATCGGGATCAAATCTTCCTTTGAAGACCGGTGGTTGATTCATCCTGAACTCATCATTAGCATTCACGTTCGGCGCACCTTGCACCGCCCTAGCCATTGCTTCCAAAGCAGCAGCCATCACATTGTCATTTCTACCAGCCATATTCTGATCATTCCCAAAAATGACAACAAGGTTAAACAACAGTTCAACCATCACAACAACAAGACAGACACAACTGACTCAACACTGGCTCTGATACCACTTAATGTAACACCCCCTTTCTATACCCCCAAATAATCACATAATCATTTAGGCACATATTAAAAATTCCGTCAGAGTATAATTATAAACATAGTATAAAAGAGGTATGTCACATTATACATGAAATTAAAACATTCAACACCTGCTCAACCATTGATATGCAACAGTGAGGTAACTTTGCAACAGAGGAACTTAGTCCTTACACCCACATCTCAATATTTAGAATAAAAGCGGAAAATCTAAAAATTGAATAACATCAAAAAAAAAAAAAAAAAAAAAAAAAAAAAAAATATATATATATATATATATATATATATATATATATATATATATATATATATATATATATATATATATATATATATATATATATATATATATATATACCATCAATTATTATCCACCAGCATAATTCATGTTTACATAAACATTCATCAACCAGATACATGTACAAATGTATCACAAAAGAATCATATATATCCTAGCTACCCGGTGCTACATATCAGAGCCGACCGACCAAAAGAATGAAGACACGCTTCACAAAAAGACCACCAACATACCTACTCTGCAATGCCTCATAGAGCATCATAAAACAGCAGAAGGGTGAGAAATATTATCATAATAATAATGCATAAAATTATATATCTTAGCATAAAAATACACATATTCCACATAAACATACATATTCATGTTTATTCATCAATGCACCATTATAAAGATGATAAATGCAAATCATAGAGACCGACTCACGACTCTATGCAAATGCAATGCGGTACCGACTCAATCATCTCAAGTTCACTCAGGAACTTATTGGAACCATCGCTCGTTACCAATGTAACTCCCCGTCGGGCCTACGATGTTCACCCATTGCTCACACCTCACATAGGCACACAATGTTTATGGATTGCTCACACCTCACATAGTCACACAATCCGATTGCTCACACCCCACATGGGCACACAATCGTTTGTAATCATCGCTCACACCTCACATAGGCACACGACGTTACAACGGATTCTCATTAGAATCACACAACACAAGAATGCACATCATTATGCTTCACATACAAAATGACTCAAGACATTCTTGAAATGCATACATATTCATAATATATTCATGCATTCATCTCATACAATCACATACAATCTATATACATTCACATCAATGCATTATTGTATGATTCACTTCCAAAACACACATTCAAAACGGGAAAAGTCGCTAAATGACACTATTCCTGACTTTCCTACATAATTAAATTGGCTATCGATTTCCAAATCATCATAATAATAAAGTACAGCTCAATAGCTTCACAACGATACCAAGAATGTAAAAATCGGATAAGCGGATCAAAAGTTACGAAAGAAAAAGAAAAACGACATTTTGAAAAAATCACATTTTTACAATTGGCCTGACCATACGCGTATCACCATTCTCATATGCGTACAGCCCTGATTCCTCGCCATTCTCATACGCGTATTGCCAGGACCCCTAAGCGTACGGCAGAAGTCATTTTTCCTCCAAAATTCACGTTTTAAAAGTCCATACGCGTATGCCCAACACCATACGCGTATCACCAGATGGCCGGGAAAAGTCACATTCCATACGCGTAATGGCCCAAAACAAGCCAATGATACGCGTAACGCCTAGGCGCATACGCGTATGAACATGCCCCATACGCGTACGACCAGGGCAAATGCAGAAAAATTCTGCAGAACTTGGTTCTGCATTTTTCCCCAAACCACACCCAAATTTATCATCTAAACTCAGAAAAATACCAATTTGATGTCCAACAACATGTATCATTCGTGTATCAACAACAAGGTACCCGAAAACATCATTTTCAACATGATTAAATCGATTTCTACCATTTTCTACACAAAGGGGTTTATACCAAAACTCATAAAAATCAACAACAACAACAACACAATCATACATAATGATATACATTGATAAGATAATAAGATTTCACACCCTTACCCGGATTAATCGATTCCTAGAAGTTGTTTTGAAGATTCCCAAGCTTTTCCTCTCTTTTTCTCCTCTTCCTCTTTCTTTCTCTCCTTTTTCTCTCTATTTTTCTTTTCTTTCTCTTTTTCTCCTATTTCCTCTTCTTATCTCTTTTTCTTTTCTATTTCTTATTTTCTACTCAAATTAAATTAATTCATTTTCTCACACAATTCTATTTCCACTAAATTTCTAACTTAACATTAATTGAGAAATGTCTAAAATACCCTCCAACCTAATTTTCCCGAAAACTCTCAAAAACGATAAAATTTCATAACATGTCAACATAGCATATTAACACACCAATTTCACAAATAAAATAATTTATCACTTAATTTAAATAAAAGACTCAACAAAATGGAAATAATCGGAATCGGGGCATTACAATCTCTACTTCTATGGGGAGCACTGCTTCCATGCCTTATACTAGAGAGAAAGGGGCTGCCCCTGTTGAAGTGCGGACAAATGTGCGATAGCCGTGAAGAGTAAATGGTAGCATCTCGTGCCAGTCTTTGTAGGTTACAACCATATTTTGAACAATTTTCTTGATGTTCTTGTTAGCCGCTTCTATCATTCCGTTCATCTTAGGTTGGTAGGGGGATGAGTTATGGTGTTCAATTTTGAACTCTGCACATAATTCTTTCATCATCTTGTTATTCAAGTTGGATCCGTTATCAATAATGATCTAGCTTGGAACACCATAACGGCAGATGAGATTGCTTTTGATAAATTGGACCACTACTTGTCGGGTTACATTGGCGTATGACGCTGTTTCGACCCACTTGGTGAAGTAGTCAATGGCTACCAGGATGAACTGATGTCCATTTGAAGCTCTGGGTTGAATCATGCCAATCATGTCGATTCCCCATATGGAAAAAGGCCATGGGGAGGAGAGAACATTGAGATGCGTTGGCGGTACATGGATTTTGTCTGAGTATATCTGACACTTGTGACATCTCCTCATGTACTTGTAGCAATCGGATTCCATTGTCAACCAATAGTATCCTGCTCTTAGAATTTTTCTCTCCGTTGTGTGTCCGTTGGTATGAGTGCCAAAGGATCCTTCGTGAATCTCTTTCATCAACATGTTTTCTTATGATCTGTCTACGCATCGGAGCAAGACCATGTCAAAGTTTCTCTTATAGAGTGTATCACCGCTCAGGAAGAAGCTTCCAGCCAGTCTTCTGAGAGTCTTTCTATCTTTTCTGGATGGCCCAGGCAGGTATTCTTGTTTTTGGAGGAAGCACTTGATATCGTGATACCAAGGTTTGTCGTCTATGACTGCCTCGATCGTGAAGATGTAGGCGGGCCTCTCAAGGCGCATTATGTCAATCTTAGGTACGTCATTCCATTGACCTACACTAATCATGGAGGAGAGAGTGGCTAATGCATCAGCCATGTGATTCTCTTCACGAGGGATGTGATGAAATTAGATTCTATTAAATAATGGTAACAACATTCTCGCATAATCTTTGTAAGGAATCAATCCTAATTGGTATATGTTCTAATCTCCTTTGATCTGATTGATAACCAGGGCTGAGTCTCCATACACATCCATGTTCTTAATCCTTAAGTCAATTGCTTCTTCGAGACCCATGATACAAGCTTCGTATTCAGCCTCGTTGTTTGTGCACTTGAATGTTAGTCTGGTAATTAAAGGAATGTGGGTACCCTGAGGTGTTACGATGATTGCCCTAATTCCGTTTCTATAAGTGTTGACTGCTCCGTCAAAGATTAGTCCCCATTGGAAACCTGGTTCTGGCCCTTCACTGGGTAGCGGTTCATCACAATCTTTCATTTTCAAGTACATGACATCTTCATCTGGGAAGTCAAACCCGACTGATTCTTGATCTTCAATCGGTTAATGAGCCAAATGATCGGCTAAAATACTTCCTTTGACGGCTTTTTGAGCGTGGTACTCAATGTCGTATTCTGATAACAACATCTGTCAACAGGCAATCCTTCCCGTGAGAGCAGACTTTTCAAAGACGTACTTGATCGGATCCATTTCGGAGATTAACCAAGTAGTGTGACAAATCATATACCGGAGAAGACGTTTGGCTGCCCAGGCCAGAGGCAGCAAGTTTTCTCGAGCATAGTGTACCGAGTTTCACTGTCTGTGAACTTCTTGCTCAGATAGTAGATGGCAGACTCTTTTCTTTTTGTTTCGTCTTGTTAGCCAAGAACACAACCCATGGAGTCTTCCAAGACTGTTAGGTAGATGATCAATGGTCTTCCCTCTACTGGAGGTGATAGAATTGGTGGATTCAACAGGTATTCTTTGATGCTGTCGAAGGCAGTTTGGCAGTCTTTCGTCCATATGCAGTCCTGATTCTTTTCGAGTAATTTGAAGATTGGTGCGCATGTCGCGATCATGAGGAATATGAATCTGGAAATGTAATTTAGATGTCCCAGGAATCCTCTGACTTGTTTCTCAATCTTTGTGAAGGCATTTCTTGAATGGCCTTGACTTTGTCAGGATCAACCTCAATTCCTTTCTGGCTGACGATGAACCCTAGCAGTTTTCCTGAGCGGACACCGAATGTGCATTTGTTGGGATTTAAGCGGAGTTTGTACTTTCTCAGACGCTCGAATAGTTTGGAAAAGTAGGTCACATGCTCCTCTTCTGTTTTAGATTTGGCAATCATATCATCGACATACACTTCAATTTCTTTGTGCATCATGTCGTGAAACAGAGTAGTCATGGCCCTTTGATAGGTTGCCCCAGTGTTCTTCAAACCGAACGACATTACCTTGTAACAAAAGGTGTCCCATGGGGTAATTAACGAAGTTTTCTCCATATCTTCCGGTGCCATTTTGATTTGATTATAGCCCGAGAATCCATCCATGTAGGAGAATACTTTGAACTTTACTGTACTGTCTACCAGCATGTCTATGTGCGGTAAGGGGAAGTCATCCTTTGGACTGGCTTTGTTCAGATCCCTGTAGTCTACACACATTCTGAATTTTCCGTCCTTTTTCAGAACTGGCACTATGTTAGCTAGCCATTGAGGATATTCTGAGGTGGCGAGGAAACCCGCGTCAATCTGTTTCTGCACTTCCCCTTTGATTTTAATGGCCATGTCTGGATGAGTCTGTCTTAGTCTTTGTTTTACTGGAGGACATTATGATCTTAACGGTAGATGATGTTCCACGATGTTGGTATTAAACCCTGGCATGTCTTGGTAGGACCAAACAAATACATCGGGAAACTCTTTAAGAAGTTTTATCAAGTCTTCTTTGACAGTTGGACTGAGCAGTGCCCCAATCTTGACTTCTTTTCTCTTTTCCTCTGAACCCAAGTTTACTGTTTCCAACAGCTCTTTGTGAGGTTCAATGGACCTTTCCTCTTGTCTGAGTAATCGAGAGATCTCCTCTAGAATTTCCTCGTCTTCTTCTTCTTCAACTTCAAATGCTGGGAATTCAAAGTTGAGAGAAGGCATTGGATCGTATGTTTCAATGGGGTTTAAAACAAGCAATCTGCATGACATGATGATTGTTTTTTAGAAGAGATAGAGAGAAATGCAAGAGTGTGTGCAGTGTATTTTCTAAAAAATTCTTGTTTTTATTTTTGTTTTTAGGATTACCATTTTCTGAAAAAGAGAAAAGTGAAAACATCAATAAATGCGGAAATTACATAACGACATTTATTTATTTATGATTTAGTCGATTATTGAAACTACAACCCTATAAAACAAAACTCTGTCGCTTTGGGCAAAGCGAAGAGGGACATTTACAGAAAGTGAGCTTTCTAAAAACATCAGTTTCACCTAGGCAGGGTGAAAGGTTAAAACAGAGATGGCAATTACTTAGACTTATGAACGACTTTCGGGATATCAACAGCAACCCATTGGCGGCGAACTCCTCGGTGAATCACAAAGTCTAGCACCTTCTTTCTTAGCTTGTCCTCAGAAATTACTCTGATTTCTGGCAGAGCAGAATCGTTGGAGTCTTCCTCCCATGCAGAGTTGTCGTAGACGAACTCTTCTGTTGTATCTTGCACAGTGTTTTTACTCTCAGGCAAATCTCCCCATCCAGTTGGCTGGATGTCTTCGAGCCTGGTACGAGAGCTTTCAGGAGCGGTGTACTTGACCAAAAAGCCGTACTTGCCACTCGGTTGTCCTAAGGTGTCCCATACTTCCGTGGAACTGGAGGATTCATCCTTCTCGATGACGTTGACCTCGAGAAAAGCATAGTTGATGAACTCTTGTCCTGCAATATTTGCAGATTCATCGTTATGCTGGATATCTTCTGAATGCCCTGAGTAATGATCCCATGATTTGGTGGGGACGCAGGTGTTATTTTCAATGATGCTTAGCTGATATGCATCGTTTGGCTGACTCTTTTTCCCCAAGTCTTCTGGGTACAACTGCCAAATAGGCAAGTCATCCATCGGGTCATAATAGTCATAGTCGAAGTTGTCTTTCATCAGAGTGTCCTCCTCTAATGAGTTGGGTGAAGCACGTCATCCTTCCGGATCACAATCTCCGTATATCATCTTGACTTCTGATCTTGGTATATAACTCAGACTCTGCGTGGGAAAGTAAAATGGCGTATGCGTTTCTTCCTGAGATATATAACCGTCCTCGTTGAGATATGACTTCCACTATTCATCTGTATCGGAGGAGTCACCCTCATTGATGGTGTGTACTTCTTGAGACACTGGGTGAAGGAAACCTCCACTGTGGAAGAAGTCCTGAATGGGATGAAAACTTTCATCGTTAGTAGTAGTCTGGGTACAGGTTGAGGAAAAACCAAGACCTTTATTTGTCTTGTTATCCATAGGAATGACAAGCCATCCCAATCCTTTTGCGCTGTAACTCTCGATTGCTTTGAAAGCATCTTTGTAGGAGGAAATTGACGTTCCTTTTTCTGATCGATTCTCATTGCTCAACGAGAGTGCTTGAAACTGGGTTCCAATAACCTCTTCTGGTTCTACACAGGATGATGATGATAAGTTGCTTACGATTAAGGCCTTCTCTCCACAGACTGTGACTAGCTTATCATTCTTGACGAACTTCAGCTATTGGTGAAGTGTCGACGTGACTGCCCCAGCTTCGTGTATCCAAGACCTTCCTAATAAACAGTTGTATGGTGCCTGGATGTCCATGACCTGGAAAGTGACTTGGAAAGTGTGAGGACCGATAGTTATGGGAAGGTCGACTTCGTTGATAACTATTTTTCTGGATCCATCAAAGGCTTTGACGATGACCTCACTTCCTCTCATCGGGGATCCTTGAAATGATAGTCGCATCAGAGTTGATTTTGGCATAACATTTAGAGCTGATCCGGTATCTACTAGTATGCTGGCTAAAGCATCATCCTGGCAGTTGACTGTAATGTTAAGCACCGTGTTGTGATTTTTGCCTTCTTCTGGCAGTTCTTCATCACTGAATCCTAAGTTGTTGCAGGAAGTGATGTTGGAGATGATGCTGTCGAATTGTCTTATCGTTACATATTGTTCCACAAAGGCTTACTCTAAGACTTTCTGTAGAGTTTCCCTGTGAGCTTCGGAATTGAGCAAGAGAGATAGGACAGAGATTCTCGAAGGAGTTTGCAACAGTTCGTCTACAATGTTGTACTCGCTCTTCTGGATGAGCTTCAGCATCTCATCGTTGTTCTTTGAAAGGTCGGGATTACTGGATTAACTGACCGGCTGATTGGGAACTTCTGTTTGAGGTTCCTTTTCCTTGGTGGGTTCTCCAACTCCTCTGTTGAAGATCCGGCCGCTCCGTGTTACTCGACTGATGTCTGGAATGTTCACGACAGAGGGTAATGGAGTTTCCTTTCCATTTTTTATTGTTGTTGCACCGTACTTGTAAGGGAAAGCCTTATCGGATTGGTATGGTATTGGTCTCGGAAAGTAGATAACCACAGGAGCCTTTTGATTTTTCTGACCATCGTAACCGGCCTCAATTGGTTCGAGGTTGAGAACCTTTCTACTATCAAGAGGAGCTCTTGATTCATGGAGTAGAGGGATTATAGCGCATACGTCTTTGGCCATTTCATGTTTAGAGATTAAGACAACGTCTTTGCTTTGATCAGGAAGATAGTCTTGCATTACGTTGATCGAACCAGAACTTGAACATGGTCGAATCTCTTTTCGGTCCAACTGATTTTGAAGGGTTGCTCGCACAAGGTAGCATCCTTGGTTGTTCTCTGAGCAAAATCTGCAACGCTCATAGTTGTGTGGTGGCACCCGACCACGTCCGTTTTGTATGCAGTGCAACTTCACTAAATCTGTTTCCATCGAGCGGACATCCTGATTTTGATGCCTAGTAAGATTCCTGTCAGTCATACTAACTTGTTGTGTGTCTTCATCTAAGTAGATCGGAAGCCACCAATGGTTCAACAAGTGTTGAAGTGTTCTTTGGACAAGTGCACATCCTTGGTCGTCTTTACAACACACTTTACAGTTCTGATAATCATGCGAAGCCAAAAAACCGAGCCTGACCTGCTTAGCGTGTAATTCTACCAGGCTAGTATTCATCAAGCAAATATCAAAGATTTGAATCATATTAATTTGATAATGACTTCTATCACGGTAGTCCCGAATCCATCCAAGTTCCATCTGACGCTGGAGGGCCTCTTGTACAAAAGAGCATCCCTGATTGTTTATTGAGCAAATCAGACAGGAATTGTAATCGTGCCATGGCAGATCATGATGTTGGCTTTTCCTTGAGTGCATTGCCACCAAATTGACATTCATCTTCAGAATGTTGTGGTTCTGGACAATGTTAGGATTTGCGTGGGCCATATTGACCTCACGGATTCGATGATCTTGGATCCATCCGAGATCCATCTGTTCTTGTAGAGCTAATTGCACTACGGAATATCCTTGATTATTCTTTGAGCAGATATCACACTGGTGATAATTGTGGGGCGGTGCATGACCGTTCATTCTCTGTCTGCAATGCACCTTGACCAGATTGGTTCCTAATAGGAGAACATCGTGAATTTGATAGTTGTGGTTAGATTCTTCCTCTATCAAATTTACTGCAGCCTTCTCGTGTTGAGGCAACGGGTTCGTCTGAACGTTTGGATTAGTATCTTTAAAAGATAGGACCCCGTTCCTGACAAACTTTTGCACATCAGACTTGAATCTGAGACAGTTCTCAATGTTGTGCCCCGGTCCTCCTTGATGGTAAGGGCAAGTTTGATCTGCTTTGAACCAAAAAGGCGGATTTTCCAGTACTGTAAGAGGAGACCTCGTTTGGACGTGCCCCTTGACCAGTAGAAGTGGAAACAGTTATGTGTACAACATCGGTATAAGGTCGAACCCTGGAGGTCGTTGTCGCTCCCGGGATTTTCATCCAAGTACAAACGCGAAAGTGACACTGAAACAGAGTCGCCAACAATGTGTATTTATCCCAAGAGAGGGAAAGGAAACACTGCGTACACCTGAAAGGAAGGAAAAAAGCATGATCTCGCGACCAAGAGAAGTGGGTAAGGGAGTCGGTTACGCGAGGGGAAGGTATTAGCACCCCCACGCGTCCATCGTACTCGATGGGATCCACGCTTGTTGTCTCGATCAAAGGGTGTCGTCATCTGGAGCTTCGCCGCTACTGGAAAGGAAAAGGAACGAGAACGGAAAAGAATGAAGAAACGAGGAAGAAAAGAAAAGGAAGTGACTCGATAGGACATCGCGTCCTAGGCCTACGTATTCCCTCATGCAATGGTAAAGTCAGAGTCAACGTAGTTCGGACTACGGATTGGGGAAGGATGAAAGGATTGTGCTCGGAGAGATCTCGCACGATCTCCTTCCTACGTATCCCGCTCGTGCGCGAGAATCAGAGCGACGTAGTTCCCCTCACTAGGGATGGATTTTTCTTTCTATTTTTTAACGGAAAATGCCAAGGTTCGCGTTCTATTAGTTAGGTGTCGCAGCTTGTTGTACCGAGTCTTAGGCATTTACCTGTTTGCGGTAGAACGGACGTGACGAATCCTTAAGAATGGAGTGAGGAAGACGGGAAGAGAATTGTTTGTTTTTGTCTTTTAAGAAGAAGTGTTTTGATTATTGATTGATAAAATAACAAGTGTACTATTTTAATGATGTAGTAATAAGTGGGGTTATCCCCAGAATCGATCTCTCGACGACTGCTCAGAATATGTAGTGCAGATGTTATTTCAATTAGACAAAAGTTCCTTTTGGGGGTTTTGATTTTCAAACTAATTCTAACGACAACAAGAAATAAGCCGAATAATAAAATGACTTTAACAATTATGAGAAGTTATGCTAGGAAAGGTGTATGAATTGCTCAGCAAGAACCTTAAATTATCCTCAAAGATATATTCCTCCAAACCTTAATTTTACTGACCCTCAAATATTTTTCTTAAATTCCTTAACCGAAAAACCTTTGATATTTCCCCCTGACCCTAATCCCTTAGCAGTCAAGAGAAAACATCAAGCAATAGTTCTGACAAGGTCTTTTAGTCACTACTGGGTATTCCCATTCCTAGGCAATATCTACTGTAATGTATTATGCAAAAACAATAGATTGGTTTTTCAGGCCAAATCCCTAACCGTAAATCGTTCCCAATTTGTACGATCGAAAAAAGTATTAATTTATTTGCATAACAAAAGATTAAGGTAAGAAAGCATAAACTCATCAAATAATTCGAAACGGTTCCTTACATCACAATTCAGGGACATCCCCCTAGCATTGGGGGGTTTAGCTACTCATAATATTCAAAGAAAACAAAATACAAAATAAAGACATTACAAGAATTGGTGATAAAAGTTGATCTTCAATTTCTTCCGATCATGAAAATCTCCTTTTTTCCCAATTCTCCAGAGCTCTATCCTCTCTTCTGTAATTCTTTCGTCCGATCTAAAAGTGTCTATTTTTCTTTCTCCACACAGCCTAAGTAGTTCCAAATCACTAAAATAGTACGGAATTCCCAGAATACCCCTCGGAGCACTACACTTAGAAAGTATAGAAAATCACAAAATTTTCTCTCCCAGACTTGCTGACACGGGCCGTGTCAGGCGACACGGGCCGTGTCAGGCGACACGGGCACCCGTGTCAGCTCTCTGACTTCCTCCCAAATCTTCAATTTTAAATACGTGTTGCTCCAGACTTTCTGACACGGGCCGTGTCTGGCGACACGGGCACCTGTGTTAGCCCACTGTCTTGAATCAAATTTCATTCCGCATTTTCCAATTTTTCTCGATTTTCCGCTCCGATTCTTCCTGACTGCTTATGTAAACCTGAAAACACTAAAGGACACAACCAAGGCATAAAATGTGGTAAAAGAGATGTAAAGCAAATAAACAATAACAAAATATAAACTAAAACCAATAGTAAAATAACGTATGGAAACCACCGATCAAACTCCCCCAAACTTAAATCGTTGCTTGACCTCAAGCAACAAGCTTGCATAAAAATTTCAGATCAAACAGTACAAATCCAATGGAAGACCTGTGAAGGTAAGGTGTGTCGATAGTGATACGTGAGCCTTTGTTCTGATTGGTTAAAACTAGTTCTCTTATTAATCGTCCAATAACGAAGGTATTCCACAAACACAAACCGCGATAAAACCATGGACTTACATCCCCCTCTTCGATTCTCTACCCCTTTCATTCGGATAATCAGATTAAGGCATTTTTTTTCGTTTTCCCTCACATGTACAAAATCGATAGAAAGTTTTTCTAGGCACCATTATCTCTTTTTCTCGCTCATAGGCATTTATTAGTCCTCTTTGGGACGACAATTGAGACTCAACCGCCGTTAGGTTAAGTAACCGGGTAAGGGTTACTCAACTTAGAAGGACAAGTTGTCTTTACCACCATTATTCATTTTTTTTCGGTGCCTTAGGTCATTCTCTCAATCAACCCTATACATGAAATTCTTTTTAGTCATGCCGGACTATCACAATGAACTAATCGGGGAATACTTCTCAAACCCAAGTACTATGGCACAAATCTACACGTTGGACTCATTTCCTTACTACAGGGAATCTAGGGTGTTCGAGTCATTCCTAAGTTTTTAAACTTTCCCAATGTCCCTAATTCTAACTCCTTTTCCCTCAAACTCTATATACTTTCTTGACCACCTCAAAATCACAGTATTCATAAGAAAAATTTTAACGGTTCAAATTCGGGGAGAATTCAGAATGGTTTTCAACGCACAAAACAGACATGACCTGTATAAAAAGGAAAAACTAAAAGCAGTAAATCCTCCCCCAAACTTGAACTACACATTGGCCCAAAGGTGTTAGAACAAAAGCGAGAGAGGTCACTCACAGAGATCCTTCTCAGGATGCTGACGGTAATGCAACACCACTGCTACATCATCGTTTGTACATGTAGGATCCAGATTATTTCCTGCAACCAAAACAAAACAAACAGCAAAAAGAAAGAAATTAATCCGAAAAGCGTGGGTTTCCTCCCACGTAGCACTTCGTTTAACGTCGCATGGCTCGACGGTCCACTCCCCATAGTTATGGGGGATACTTCAGCTTCCCCATCTTGTTGCTTGACCTTTCTGTTACAAAGAACTGACCTGATAGAGAGATACGAGCTACTTGTTGCCTCAAGTGAACACCCACTTCCATATCCTTCCTTCGAAGTTTCTTTTTCTTTCTTTTCTTGATTTCATGAGTGGACCTTGGCGTATTGTTGCCACGTGCAATAGATGGTCAAGACTATGCATTTTTGGAGATTATGCCCGAGACTTTTTCATGAGGTGGTCTTGCAATTATGCTTTTTTCCACCATTCCGATCATTCCAATTGAAGCTTGCTTACCCTTACCTTCATTTTGCTTCTTGATATCCAAAACATTCAAAGTGATTTCCTTATCGAAAGATTTAAAAGTCACAGTGCCTTTGTCAATATCGAGGTTGCACCGACTAGTGAGTAGGAAAGGTCTACCGAGGATGACAGGGGTGTCTTCATCTTCTAGAATATCCATGATTTCAAAGTCAACTGGAAA
Organism: Lathyrus tuberosus; assembly: GCA_022829125.1. Lineage (NCBI taxonomy): Eukaryota > Viridiplantae > Streptophyta > Magnoliopsida > Fabales > Fabaceae > Lathyrus > Lathyrus tuberosus. The sequence goes on along the minus strand of JALAZF010000036.1, from coordinate 16,590,959 downwards.
AACCAATTCACCGATCGTCACTAACACATCCTCAGCTACCCCATAAGATTTCTCAGTTGTGTGGTTTGCAAATTTTAAATTTGTTCTCGTATCGCTCACCCTTCCAATTCCCAACTTCTTATAAATGGACAATGGCACGAGACTAACACTGGCACCTGAATCAATCAGAACTTTTTTGAAATTTCTGTCTTTTATAGTGCACGGTATTGCCACAGATCCGTGATCCTTCTGCTTGGCAGGGATTTTCCTATTTTGGAGTACCTCACTACACTTCTCATTTACATTTTTCAGCTCTTCCTCCATAGGTTTCTTTTTAGTGATCATCTCTTTCATGAATTTATGATACACCGACATTTGTTCTAGTGCCTCAAAGAATGGCATATGAACCTCCAACTTTTTGAACAATGCGACAAATTTCTCAAAGTCCTTCTCTTGTGTCTCCTTCTTTGTCGCTCTTGAGGGGTACGGTAACTTGATCTTAGGCTTGACCGTTTCTTTTCTTTTCTCTCCATAATTCTCACTTGAATCACCACTTCCAGCCATGATGGCATTCACATTCTGGTTATGTCTTGGGTTTGTCATTGTTGCACTCGGTAAGGCACTTGGTGTTTGGGAATGTGCTAGTTGTTGAGATATTTGGCTCATCTGAACTTCAAGATTTTTTATGGAGGCAGTGGTATTCCTATAGCTATTCCGGATCTCTTCCTGAAATTGCAGGTTATGAGCTGCCATCTTCTCAATGGCAATCTCTCATTGTGCTTTTTGGGGAGCTTGCTGCTGCTGCGGATATTGTTACTGATTCTGATCTTTCCAGGAGAAGTTAGGATGATTCTTCCACCCTGGATTATAAGTTTGAGCATAGGGATTATTCTGCTTCAAGAATTTTATCTCTTTAATTTGTTGCGGAGTTGCAACACAATGTGCAGTAGAATGAGGTCCACTACAAATCTCACACTTTACCGCTTGAACCGGTTGAACCTATGCTACGGTTTGTGTTTCAAGACTCATTTTCTTTAACCTTCTCTCAACCTCGGCCGCAATTTGATCCTCCATTTTTACAACCTGTTTTGTTAGCTTCAAGTCAATTATCTTCTCAGGTTGGCTAACAATGCGATCATACAGCTCCAGGTGCTTATTTGCTGCAATCACTTCAATTATCTTTTTAATGCCAGTGGCTGTTGAAAAATTTGTAGAACCACCGGCAGCTGTATCAATAAGCTGCTTTGTCTTCATCCTTAACCCATTCACAAAATTCTGCATTTGTTCGGTTGGGTCCATATTATGAGTGGGACATGCAACCAAACACCTCTAAAATCTCTTGTAAGCATCTCCAAGTGATTCTCCTTCTTTCTGCTTGAAATTAACAATGTCATATCTTTTCCGAATGTATACAGATGCAGGAAAATACTCGTTCAGAAATGTAGTCTCCATCTCTTGCCAAGTAGTAATACTCCCAGCGGGCAGTGAATAAAACCTCTCTTCGGCGTCCTCGGATAAAGTAAACGGGAACATCACCAACTTCTTTGCCTCTTCAAAGTGTCCCTAAATTTTCAAGGACGTGCTCATGGTAAGGAACCTTTGCAAGTGCTTGTTTGCATATTCATTGATTCTTCCTGAAAACGGCCTACTCTGAAGCTGTCGGATGGTAGATGGGTGCAGCTGGAACTGTACAATAGTAACTGGTTGATTAACTATTGTCAACCGTACTGCTAGGGCATTTGCTCGGCCATAATCACCGAGAAGTCTTTCGGCAGGTGGATCTGCCGCCATGATACTAAGTTCCGACTCGGAGTCTGTACCGGAATCTGTGTGCTGAGAGTGGCTTGAAACTGACTCTTCTTTCTTGAGCTCAGGGATAATTGGTTCCGAACTCGATGCTGCCAGCCTTTCTAGCTTAGCTTGCCGACGTCTAGCGGGCAATGATCTTTCGGGTTCTGCGTCAAGAGAAAATTCTGCTGAGGGATTGCGTCGCATATACAGGTTAGACAGAAAATAGTAATAATAAAAACAACAGAAAAATAAAATTAAAAATTTTAGTCACAGAGTGACAAAATTCCAATTGAACTAACAAACACTTAAAATTTGGCAGACCCCGACAACGGCGCCAAAAACTTGATCGATAAAATAGCAAGTGCACTATTTTAACGATGTAGTAATAAGTGGGGTTAGCCCCAGAATCGATCTCTCGAGGACTGCTCAGAATATGTAGTGCAGATGTTATTTCAATTAGACAAAAGTTCCTTTTGGTGGTTTTGATTTTCAAACTAATTCTAACGACAACAAGAAATAAGCAGAATAATTAAATGACTTAAACAATTATGAGAAGTTATGCTAGGAAAGGTGTATGAATTGCTCAGCAAGAAACCTGAATTATCCTCAAAGATATATTCCTTCAAGCCTTAATTTTACTGACCCACAAATATTTTTTTTAAATTCATTAACCGAAAAACCTTTGATATTTCCCCCTGACCCTAATTCCTTAGCAGTCAAGAGAAAACATCAAGCAATAGTTCTGACAAGGTCTTTTAGTCACTACGGGTTATCCAAATTCCTAGGCAATATCTACCGTAATGTATTATGCAAAAACAATAGATTGGTTTTTCAGGCCAAATCCCTAACCGTAAATCGTTCCCAATTTGTACGATCGAAAAAAGTATTAAGTTATTCGCATAACAAAAGATTAAGGTAAGAAAGCATAAACTCATCAAATAATTCGAAACGGTTCCTTACATCACAATTCAGGGACACCCCCCTAGCATTGGGGGGTTTAGCTACTCATAATATTCAAAGAAAACAAAATACAAAATAAAGACATTACAAGAATTGGTGATAAAAGTTGATCTTCAAATTCTTCCGATCATGAAAATCTCCTCTTTTCCCAATTCTCCAGAGCTTTATCCTCTCTTCTGTAATTCTTTCATCCGATCCAAAAGTGTCTATTTTTCTCTCTCCACACAGCCTAAGTAGTTCCAAATCACTAAAATAGTATGAAATTCCCAGAATACCCCTCGGAGCACTACACTTAGAAAGTATAGAAAATCACAAAATTTTCTCTCCCAGGCTTGCTGACACGGGCCGTGTCAGGCGACACGGGCACCCGTGTCAGGTCTCTGACTCTCTGCGCAAACTTTCTCCACTCCAGGTGCTCTGACACGGGCCGTGTCAGGCGACACGGGCACCTGTGTCAGCTCTCTAATTTCCTCCCAAATCTTCAATTTTAAATGCGTGTTGCTCCTGTTGGTGTACAAGGTGAAAATAATGATGAAAAGAAGAGAATATATTATATTGAGAATGACGACTACAAAGGATAAAAGATACAATGATTGGAATGACATTTACACTACCCTATTTATAAGCTAAAACTAGGGGTACAAAAGCAACAATAAAATACTAAAATACCCTCTAACAAACTTGGTCACCAAGTTTGTGAATATTAATTAAAATATAAATTATTTTTAATATCATCCCTTAATTTATATTTCCTCAAAACTAACAACTCCAATTCCATCCCTTAAGCGAAGGAATTGATCAGTCTTGATAGCCTTCGTCAGAACATCTGCCAACTGCTTCTGGGTGCTACAGTGCAGAACTTCTAACACTCCATTCTGAACTTGACTTCTCAGATAGTGATACTTGGTCTCAATATGCTTGCTTCTCCCATGCAACACTGGGTTTCTGGCAAGATTGATTGCAGACTTGTTATCAATCATCAGCTTCAGAGGTTTGTCAACTTTGATCTTCAGATCCTCCAGCAAGTTCAGAATCCACACAGCTTGGCAAGCAGTAACAACACCTGCAATATATTCAGCTTCACAGGTTGATAGTGCAACAACAGATTGTTTCATGGAACACCAAGAAATAGGGCCTCCTAGAAACTTAAACAAGTATCCAAAAGTACTTCTTCTATCAACTCTGTCTCCACAGCAATCAGAATCTGAGTAACTCAGAAGTTCTGATTCAGTCTTTCTTCCAGAAGGGAATAGCACTCCATACTTCAGAGTTCCCTTGATATACCTCAGAATCCTGACAGCAGCTTGGTAATGGGACCACTTAGGTTTACTCATGAATCTGCTAACCATTCCAACTGCATAGAAAATATCAGGTCTGGTATTACACAAATACCTCAGAGAACCAAACAATTGTTTGAAGGTTGTAGCATCCACATCCTCACCATCAGAATCAGAATCTAGTTTCTGATTCGTATCTGCATGTGTGATAGCAGCCTTACAATTCTGCAGCTTAAATCTCTTCAGAAGTTCTCGTTCATACTTCAGCTGATGCAAAATGATACCTTTCTCAGAATATCTGAACTCCATCCCTAGAAAGTTTGTCATTTTCCCGAGATCAGTCATTTCAAACTCATTCATCAGCACCTTCTTGAACTTAGCTAATTCTTGTTCAGAACTTCCGTTCAGCAGTAAGTCATCAACATACAAGCACACCAGAATCATATTTCCTTTAGAAATATGCTGAACATAAACACCGTATTCCATCTCACATTTCTGAAAACCCTGCTACTTAAAACATGAATCGATCTTCTGATTCCAAGCTCTGGGCGCTTGCTTCAATCCATACAAAGCTTTATGTAATATGTACACCATCCCTTCTTGATTCTTTTTCACAAATCCAGGAGGTTGTGATACATAAACTTCTTCTTCTAATGGACCGTTCAGAAATGCAGATTTCACGTCTAAATACATCAGAGGCCAATTCCTGTTAGCAGCTATTGCAATCACCAATCTGATTGTTTCATGTCTCGCTACAGGTGCAAACACTTCAGAATAATCCAGCCCAGGTTTCTGCAGAAATCCTCTTGCTACCTTTAGCGAGTGATTTTTGGATGTGGTTGCGAAGCACGATCGCTCTGGTACTACAGTTCGATTCATTTTTTATCTTATTAAAGCTGATGAAGGAAGGGAAATAGATGTCTCCAACTAACCCTGCTTGCATACTGAGATTAAACAGTCAAAATTGTTGGTTTACAGATGCTACAAAGATTCGGGGTTTCTCCTAGTTTTTTTAGTTGACGAGGGGTGCTTTAAGCTATCAGTGAGGATGTTAGGACGAATGTATGAAAGTATGGGATTTTGGGTTTTTGTTTAGTGTGCTCGCTAAGATTTTTTTCTTTCAATCTTATGCTTACGTATTCCCGTTTACCGAAACAGGGAAATCAGAGCAATCGTAGTTCCTCCTATTCTATGGGAGGAAATGGTTGTTTTGGTGTCTTGTTCAAAGCCCAAGACGTGAAGCGAAACGTATTTTGTATCTTGTTCAAAGCCCAAGATGTGAAGCTAAAAGGGGTGACCTTAGAGAGAATTTGTCATCTCTAAAGGGGTCTGTTTGTCACAACTGTTAGGTGACTGACTGTAAAGGAGGATTACTTTAACCGAGATTTGTGAATCCGGCAATGCCATAATTTCCTTTATAGGGGATTTTTTTTCTGACGGATAAGACTTTAACTCAGTGTAGAGCAATGCTATCTTTCCTTAGGAATTTCTCATGCTAAAAGAGGGACAGTGGCATGGATTTAGATGATCCAGAGGCTTGCCGCTTACAGCAATTAGATGAAGGGGAAGGAGTTGTTGATGTTTGTGTACTGTGAACAAGGCATAACTTTGATGCTAAAAGGTTGATTGGATCAACCAGTGGTTTTCTTATACAAAGCCTAAGAGGAGGCTAATATGTGTCTCGTACAAAGCCCGACAGAGAGGCTAAAAGGTTTTGACTCAACGAGGGAATCTTTTGGTATCTCGTATAAAGCTCGAGATGGAGGCTATTTGACTCGGCAAGAGAGTCTTTTGTATCTTGTACGAAGCCTGAGATGGAGGTTGTTGTTTGTTTGGCTCAATAAGAACCTTTTTGTATCTCGTATAAAGCCCGAGATGGAGGCGAAAGGGTGATTGACTCAACGAGGGAGTCTCTTTATGTGTCTCGTACAAAGCTCGAGAGAGCGGCTAAATGTTGTTTGACTCCGCTGTGGAGAATCATTGTACAAAGCCCAAGAGGAGGATATTGTAACTGGAGAAGGATCATTATACAAAGCCTAAGAGGAGGCTATGGTTACTATTTCAGTTGAGTGACAGGTCCAGTATGCTGATTTAAAGAGAAAATCAGATCTTATATGAGCAACATTGTACTCGAGGATTTGATTCGAGGATCCGGGCCATTCCCGTTCTTTAAGGAATTGGGAAATCCGAAGGGTATTGAGACTGTCCGAGTCTACGGGTTTTCTTCCTATTTAACGAAGGGGTCACTTGAGAATGTCTTTGAGACTCAAGGATATTAGACTGTCCGTGTCCAGAGTTTTATCTTTTGTACCATGCTTTGCGAAACAGTAGTAGACTCTTGGAAAGGATTGTTCTATGAAGATGACTAAGTTCTATTCCTATACCTTTAGGAGGTCGTCGGGAAAATTTTTATGAAGCCCAAGAGGAGGCTGGAAACTTTTAAGAAGCCGATCGGTCCTTGTACGAAGCCTAAGAGGAGGCTATCATTCTCGGAAGAAGAATCATTATACAAAATCTAAGAGGAGGCAGTGAATACTTCTAAGAAGCCGGCGGGTCCTTATACTAAGCCCAAGAGGAGGCGGGGTTGCTTTTAGGAAGCCTACGGGTCCTTAAACAATGCCCAAGAGGAGGCCGATGCTTTTAAGAAGCCGATGGGTCCCCAAACCCCGAGAAGTTCAAGACATGCCATTCACCGAGAATAGATCAAGCCAGGAAAGTCTGAGAATTTGGAAGAAACTCGAGAGATGCCATTCACGGAGAAAAGATCATCTCTGGGGAGTAGAGTTTCTTGACAAGTGCTTCTAAGAAGCCTGTGGGTCCCCAAACCCCAAGAAATTCAAGACAGGCTATTCACGAGGAATAGATCAAGCGAGGAAAGTCCGAGAATTTGGAAGAAACTCAAGAGATGCCATTCACGGAGAAAAGATCATCTCTGGGGAATAGAGTTTCTTGACAACTTCTACGAGTGACAGTCTATGAAAGGGTTCACCAAGAATGCTGCCTTTCATATCTCCACATTGTTTAACCCCAAGAGGAGGGAAGACTATGTCTGGTAATCCTATTGGGGGTCTAGTTTTGTCTATTTCTATGAATAAACGAAGCGGCGTCACCTATTTCTAGACGTAGTTGCCGGGGAAACTCGAAATATCTATATTATTATTACACAGTTGATATGAGTTTATGAAAGAAGACTTACAGTGAAACAGCCCCACAATACAGTTATATGTATATGAAAGTGGAAAATGAAAGCAATAACCACTTACTCGGTTGTAGAGCTTCCATGCTGTTTGGTTAGTTGTTTAATAAAGAAAGATTGTAAACAACAGTATATTCAAAATCAAAGGAGAAAATGCTTTGAAAAAGAAAGATTTGGGGCTTACAGCTCAAGGAGAGGCCCAGGGTTTTATCAGTGAGCGCACTGTTTGAATTTGTACAGAGGGACTTATACAAGTGACTGAGGCCCAAAAAGGTTTTCTGTACAAAAGGATGGGTCTTACACTCTCTCATGAGGCCCAAAAAGGTTTAAAGAAAAAAGTGGGGCTTATAACACGAGGGTAGGCCCAGTTTAACTTTTCGTTTAAAAATGGCGATCGCGCCGAGATTTTCTTTTAACGCAGAGGGACTTATACAATAAGTGAGGCCCAAAATAATTTTGGTTAAAAGGGGGTTTGGTTCTTACACTCTATTAGAGGCCCAAAAGTTTTGAAAAAAAGAAATTGGTCTTACTACTCGAGGGTAGGCCCAAGGTTTTTTGTTTTGAAAAGGCGACGATCGCGTCGTTTGTTTTTTACGGTATCGGGACTTATACAATATACTGAGGCCCAAAAATGATTTGGTCAAAAAAAGGATTGGGTCTCACACTCTATCAAAGGCCCAAAGTGTTTTGAAAATGATTTATGAGGGTTGAATTAATCCAAAAACCCTAATTTGTTTTCAAAAATGTGTTTTAATTGAATAAAAATTCAATTAAAATGATCAAAATTGTTAAACATAGGAAAAACAAATTGTGATCTTGGATTAATGCTTCAAAAATTAAGTATTGACCTACAAAATAATTAGAAGGCATTAAAAGTTGCAAAATCAAGGTGGAAAAAATATTTTAAATGTTAAAAACAATTAAAATATTAATTCTTTGCAAAAATATCAATTATACAAAATAAATAATATTTTCGGGATTTTTTAGGAGAATAAAATATTTTAACATTTTTGTGAATTATTAAAAAAAGAATCAACTCAAAATCATTAAAACTCAGAGAGAAATTAATTTTTGAATAAATTAAATAAAATCACAAAATTCAAATATTCAAATTTTGAAAAAATGGCGCCAAGAACACCCAAGAACACGCGCTTGTTCTGGGCTTGCCCAGATTTGCATTTTCTCTCCAATCTCACTGAATACTTGATTATATCATGCAATCCACATACCAATCAACTCGTTTCAACCTCACGATCATGTCTATGGTATTTAATTTCATTTAAATTAAACATATAACAAGAAATCACGAAAAATCCTCAAGAACCCTAATTTCGGCATGAAGGCTAGGATTTTTGATACATGATTCAAACAATGCAATTAATTGAGGGGAAACATTCCATGCATGATTATGAACACATGGCCAAATTATTGTGCAGCAAAAATTGCATGGATCATAGAGTTAGAAGAACTCATGCTTACCACTTGCAGCTGGTGATCGTGATTTGTGTTGGAGGTGTTACAGCTAGGTTCCAATGATCTGGATAGCTTCCCTAGGTGCCATGGAGTGTGTATGAATGCTTGGAATGGATTGAAATGGTTTGGAGCTGAAGATGGTACCTCAACTGCAAAACTGTCAAAAACTTGAGCAATTGGCTGGTGATTTTGTGAAATCTGTGTTCCAGATGTTATGTGAGTGTTTGGATCACTTCTATATGATGTATGTGAGGTGTGTGTGTGATTGGTTTGATTGGAAAAGCTCCCAAACTCAAAACCCGATAGTGACTTGCCTTAGAAGGCAAAATTGGAGTGAAAGAAGAGATTTTGAGAAAAGCATCTATTTGATGGCTTTGGTGTACTCAAACTGATAACAATTGAGCTCTATTTATAGTAGAGCAAGTTTGTTTTAGGATCCACAGTGAATGGCAACTGCAGCAGAGGTTTGGCCAATGTTGTCCAATGGAAATCAAAGTCTCCCCTAGCCATTGACTAGAGGTTAGGGCACAGGGCTGTGGTTCCCTTGGTCTTGGATAAGTCTTGACTGAATTCAGTTGAGAATGGCTCAGTCCATGCCACCTTTATGCTTCCATTGAATGCTCCAATCCAAAATTGGAGTCTTGTCCCTATTTTGGAAACTCTAGGTTCAACATGCTATTTCTTGTTCCAAAGACTTTGGAGGCTTGGCTCACTGATTGTCCCCTTTAGATTCAATCCTTAGAGGTGTCCACGTGGATAAGAGCATTTGGATTTGGCTGATTTTGGCAAATCGAGCAAAAATGCAAAATCTGCCTTGCCTTGACAGATTTCACCAAGGCAACTTGCCAATGTTGTATCTCATGACTCAAATTGAATTTGGTAATGTTCTTGGCTGTTTTGGAAAGCCCTTACATGATACAACAACTGTTTGAACATGTTTGGATTTGATCTCTTTTGAATCCAAGTGAAAAATCCCCCTACATTTGGCAAAAAAGTAGGGTAAAATCTGACTTAGTGAAATTTTCACTAAGTGTTGGAACAAAGTGACTTTTCTTGATTTTGGTCACTCCATAACTCAAAATCCATGAGGAATTTGGACATAGGTCAGTATGAAGCTTTTGTAGAGGGCAATGAGATCTACAAATCAACCTTTGAATGGGGAACAATGGCCATGTGGTTTAGGAGTTATGGTCCTCCAAAGTTGGCACATTAGTGTCACTTTTTCCATAACTTAGAAATTTTTCTAAGTTTTTATGGTTACCCCTTTTACAAGTTATCCCACTTTCTTTGATTTTTATTGATGAATGATGATTTAAATCATACATTAACATCATTTTAGGGTTAAAAATCCATTTTGGTGAAAAATCTCAAAAAGTCAAAGTTGACTTTTGTGCACAGTTGACTTTTTATCATATGAATTCCAAACTGTGCAATTCTTCATGAAATCATGTCCTTGACCTAAATCAAACTTGATGGACATGTTACATGGGTGTCATAGGGTATATTGAATCATGTCTTAGGGCTAGGGAGCATGTCCTGGTCTAAAGTCAAAGTTACAGCTGACTTTTCTCGCGAAACCATAATTGTGGTGCAGATGAAATTGAGACTTGTTGCTCAAGCTTCTTGGATTAATCCATTATTCTAAATGGATCAATATAGTTCATTAAAGACCCTCAAACCCTCTCTTGAGGTCTTGGCTCATGATTTGCCCTAAAAGTCTACTTAGGGGTGAATTAGGTCAAGAAACCCTAATTCCTGATTTTTGATGAATGCATCCCCTGAGGCAAAATTGACTTGATGATTGGATCCATGAGGTTCCATGGAGTATATTAGGTTGTGTTTTGGATCATTGGCTTGTGCCCAGATGAAAAATTTCCATTTGGAGGCCCTGGTCGACCAAAACCCTAATTTGGTGACACTGTCGATCTTGAGACTTGATCCACCTAGAAGGGAGTAGCCTTGTGCTTGATCCTTGAATTGGGAGTCCTTTTGATCCATTGTGGATGTTTGAGAGGTTAGACAAGTTGAAGATCATGTCACTCCTTGATTGATCCTTTGTCTAAAGCTCCGAGAGGGCTTGAAACCCTAATTCTTGATGGTAGTGAATGCTCAACAATCCTCGAGGAGATTGATGAGGCATGAAAGTACATCCATATTGTGATGATAATTTACACAATGATGGGAAATCTAAGTGGTCAAAATTTGGGGTATGACAGATGCCCCTATTTAATCTTCTTGGACACGAAGGTGTGAATGACGAAGGTATTCGGGCATTCGGGGTACAAGAGGATTAAATATCGGAATACCCGAAATTTTGACGGCGTCTATGAATGGTAATTCACGCATTCATATTTTTTTGCTAAGCAATGATGCTTAGAAAAGGTAAACTTCCCCCTCGATCCTGGTCTTCAGCCAAGGAACTGGTCTCAGTTTCTGATTTAAACTTCCCCTCGATCCTGGTTTCCTACCGAGGAACTGATCTTAGTTTCTGATGTAAACTTCCCCTCGATCCTGGTTTCCTACCAAGGAACTGGTCTTAGTTTATTTCGTCAATCAACTTTATTGACAAGGGACGCTATTCGTAGCGGCTTTCCTTCAAACTTCTCGCCGAATTTTCCTGGGGGGGATGCCATTTGAGAAAAAAAGTTTTGATGTCAGACTTACTGGGGAACCCAGTCGTCTGAGTTGTAGAGGTGCACAAACTTCTCTGTTTGGAGACGCCATTTGTCGAATCTACTGGGGAAACGAGTCTCTTGAGAGACTGCTTTCGTTCGGAGTCTTTACATCATACTTTTCTCGGAGATCTTCTCGGAGAAATGCCATATGATGTGATCCAATTTTGTGGTGCCGATGACCTTTTCATCAGTGGGTTTTTCGGGCGAAAACTGCCGTACTGCCGAATCTCTGATTTAGGAGGCTTTCTCTCGGGATTTTCTTTAATCCGGCAAAACAAGGATATCATCTTCAATGGCGAAGAGTGATGTTAACTGAGGGCTCTCTGGTCTTTCAGAGGTTCAAGTTATCAAAGTGGTCGAGGACCCAACTTCAATCCAGAAATAAAACTCGAGGAGAGAGATTGTTCAGACGTAACACTTCCTGACGAGGAAAGGGCTGACAACTCGATTGAGAGGACTTTTATCACTAGGGGACAAGACCGACTAGAGTGATAGTGATGCAATATGAATGTGAATGTAAATCAATAATGCATGATGCCTGTATGTATATGCTGATAAAACTGACACGACATACAAACTAAAAAATGAACACGACTGGATACTCGGCCATCGCGGGGCGAAGAAGTACCGTTGGTTCAGAATAGCAATTCATAGGAGAGATAGTCGCTATTGGGAGCTATGTTGATCGGGCTTAGGAGATGAGAACTCGGCCGAAGCGTGTCAGACAAACAAGGTTTCTGACACAGTTGATCCCTTCAATCAGGCGTACTAGCGTAGAAGGAGTACTTTGATTCCGTACTTTGAGGTTCGACTACTTCAGGAGAAGCGACCGATGTTCTTCTAATGTTCAACAGTCAAAAGAAATTGCCGTCTTTATTAAAAAGCAGAAAAAGTTTTAACAAGTAAATTCATTTTTGTTTTATTTCAAGAATCGTTAATCATATTAAAATGTCGTTCTGTAAAGCTAAAACAAATAAGAATTACAAACAAAAGCACAAAGGCTCAAATTTTATTGATAAAATGGAGATAAGCCAAACGCGTGATTCCAAAGAGTATTTACAAAGTTAGAAAATGGTAATTTACAGGGAAAAGGGCTACATTGACACATAACGACCGCTATCCTCCGATGGATGATGTAACTGCTGCTGAGGGACTTGCCTCTATTGAACATAGTTACTTGCCATTATCCCTAATTTTTGCCTGGATTGTACTATGAGATTTCCAATCCATCGGGATGATTTTTTTTTATGTCTCTAACTTTTGCCTGGACCGCCCTTTCGGGTTTTCAATCCACCGAGACGTTTTTTTTTAGGCGAAGTATTTCTTGACTACATCAACATTTGTGGGGTAGGCAAATTCCTCTCCGTCCATGGTTGCAAGTCTCAAGGCGCCGCCTAAGAAAGCTTTCGTGACCACATAGGGCCCATCATAATTCGGAGTCCATTTACCTCGCGAATCAGTGAGAAATGATTGTATCTTTTTGAGCAGTTTGAAGATTGGCGAGCAGGTCACGGTCATGGGGAATATGAATCTGGAGATATAGTTCAAACGTCCCAGGAATCCTCTGACTTGTTTTTCAGTTTTCGGAGAAGGCATTTCTTGAATGACCTTGACCTTGTCAGGATCAACCTCAATTCCTTTCTGGCTGACGATGAACCCTAGTAATTTCCCTGAACGGACACCGAAGGTGCACTTGTTGGGATTCAAGTGGAGTTTGTACTTTCGCAAATGCTCGAATAGCTTTGACAGGTGGGTCACATGCTCCTCTTCTGTCTTAGATTTTTCAATCATATCATCGACATATACCCTGATTTCTTTGTGTATCATGTCATGAGATAGAGTTGTCATGGCCCTTTGATAGGTTGCCCCGGCGTTCTTCAAACCGAACGGCATTACCTTATAACAAAAGGTACCCCATGGGGTGATGAACGAAGTTTTCTCCATGTCATTCGGCGCCATTTTGATCTGGTTATAGCCCGAGAATCCATCCATGAAGGAGAAGACTTTGAACTTTGTTGTACTGTCTACCAGCATGTCAATGTGTGGTAAAGGAAAGACGTCCTTTGGACTAGCCTTGTTCAGGTCTCTGTAGTCGACACACATTCTGACCTTTCCGTCCTTTTTGGGAACGGGTACGATGTTGGCTAACCATTGAGGATATTCAGATGTAGCGAGGAAACCCGCGTCAATCTGTTTCTGTACCTCCTCTTTGATTTTGATGGCCATGTCCGGGTGAGTCCGTCTCAACCTCTGCTTTACTGGCGGACATTCCAATCTTAACGGTAAATGATGTTCCACGATGCTGGTATCCAACCCTGGCATATCCTGATAGGACCAAGCGAATACATCGGGGAATTCTTTGAGAAGCTTTATCAAACTCTCTTTGGTAGTTGGACTGAGAAGTGCCCCAATCCTGATTTCTTTTCTCTCTTGTTCTGAACCCAAGTTTACCATTTCCAACGGTTCTTTGTGAGGTTCAATGGACCTTTCCTCTTGTCTGAGTAGTCAGGAGATCTCTTCTGGAATTTCGTTGTCAACTTCTTCTTCAGCCCCAAATACCGAGAACTCAAAGTTGGGAGAAGGCATCGGATCGTATGTTTCAACGGGGTTTAAAACAAGCAATCTGCATGACGTGATGATTCGTGTTTAGAAGAGATAGAGAAAATGCAAGTGTGTGCAGTGTTTTATTATTACTGCTTGTTTTTATTTTTGAATTGTTTTTTAGGATTACCATTTTCTGAAAAACGAAAAGAGAAAACAACAATTAATGCAGAAATTACAGAACGACATTATTTTATTAATGAACATGTCGATTCTTGAAACTACAGCCCTATAAAACAAAACTCTGTCGCTTTGGGCTAAGCGAAGAGGGAAATTTACAGAAAGCGAGCCCTATCAAAACATCCGTTTCACCTGGGCCGGGTGAAAGGTTAAAGATGTCAATTACTTTGACTGATGAACGATCTTCGGAGCCTCGACGGTAACCCATTGGCGGCAAACTCCTTGGTGAATCACAAAGTCTGGCACTTTCCTCAATTTGTCTTCAGAAATAACGCTAATTTCTGGTGGAGTAGGATCATTGGAATCTGTCTCCCAGGCAGAATTATCGTAGGAGGATTCCTCTGTTACATTTTGTAGAGTAGTTGTGCTCTCAGCTGTATCTCCCCATCCATTTGGCTGGATGTCTTCGAACACGATACGAGAGCTTTCGGGCGTAGTGTACTTTACCATATAGTCGTATTTTCCACTTGGTTGTCCCAGGGTGTCCCAAACTTCTTTGGAACTGGAGGAGTCATCTCTCTCGATGACGTTGACCTCGGGAAAAGCATAGTTGATGAATTCAAGTCCTGCAAATGTTGCGAATTCATCTTCATGTTGAGTAGCTTCTGAATGACTTGAGTGTTGATCCCATGACATAGCGGGGACATAGGTATTCTGTTCAATGAGACTCAGCTGATTTTCATTGTTCGGCTAACTCTCTTTCCCCAAGTTTCCTGGGTAAGGCTGCCACATTGGCAGACCATCCATCGGGCCATAGTAGGTGTAGTCAAAGTTGTCTTTCATCAGAGTGTCCTCCTCTAATGAGTTTGGCGGAGCACGACATCCTTCCAGATCACAATCTCCATATATCATTTCGACATCTGACCGTGGTATAAATCTCGGACTCCGTGCGGGATAGTAAAATGGTATAGGCACCTTTTCCTGAGACATATAACCGTCCCTGCTAAGGTAAGACTTCCAATCTTCATATGTGTCAGAGGGATCTTCCTCATTGATAGCATATACTACTTGAGACACTGGGTGAAGGAAACCTCCACTGTGGAAGAAGTTTTGAAGGGGATGAAGACTTTCATCATTGGCAGTTGTCTAGGTACAGGTTGCAGAAAACCCAAGACCCTTCTTTGTTGTATTGCTAGTAGGAATGACAAGCTGTCCCCATCCGGTTGTATCGGTACTCTCGACCGCTTTGATAGCATCTTTGTATGAAGAAATGGAAGTTCCTTCTTTGAACTGATTGTTCTTGCTTACCGACAGTGCTTGGAACTGAGTTCCAATAACCTCCTCGGGTTCTATACCAACAGATGATGACAAGTTACTCACCAGCAAGGCCTGCTCCTCGCAGACTGTGAAAAGTTGATCGTTCTGAACGAACTTTAGCTTTTGGTGGAGGGTTGAAGTGACCGCTCCAGCGTGATGTATCCAAGGTCTTCCTAATAAACAACTGTACGTTGCCCGGATGTCCATGACCTGGAAAGTGACTTGGAAAGTATGAGGACCGATAGTTATAGGAAGATCAACTTCGCCGATAACTGTTTTTCTAGATCCGTCGAACGCTTTAACGACGACCTTGCTGATTCTCATCGGAGGGCCTTTGAATGATAATTGCATCAAAGTGGACTTCGGCATAACATTCAGGTCTGACCCTGTGTCTACCAGTACGCTGGCTAAAGAATCGTCCTGGCAGTTAACTGTGATATTGAGTGCCATGTTATGACGACGACCCTCTTCAGGTAATTCCTCATTACTAAATCCCAAATTGTTACAGGAAGTGATGTTAGAGACAATACTATCGAACTGTCTAATTGTTACATCCTGTTCCATAAAGGCTTGCTCCAAGACTTTCTGTAGAGCCTCCCTGTACGCTTATGAACTGAGTAACAATGATAATACTGAGATCTTTGAAGGAGTTTGTAATAGTTGATCAACAATGTTGTATTCCCTCATTTGGATGAGCTTCAGCATCTCATCATTATTTTTCGAAAGGTCGGGATTACTGGATTGACCGACTGATGGATCAGGAGCTTCTGTCTGAAGTTCCTTTTCTTTGTTAGCTTCCCCAACCCCTCGGTTGAAGATTCTACCACTCCGTGTTACGCGACTGATGTCTGCAATATTCACGGCGGAGGGTAATGGAATTTCCTTTCCATTTTCAACTATCGTTGCACCGTATTTGTAAGGGATTGCCTTAGTTGATTCATACGGTAATGGTCCCGGCAGATAGATGACTACGGGAGTCTTCTGATTTTTCTGACCATCATAAGTAATCTCGATCCGTTCCCGGTTGGGAACTTTAGATTTGTCAAGTAGAGGGATGATGGCAAAAACATCCCTGGTCCTGTGATGACCAGCGATCGTGACAACATCCTCAACTTGATCGGCAAGGTAGTTCGGCGTCCAGTTGATGGATCCAGAACCCGGATATGGACGAATCTCTCCATGATCCACCTGACCCTGAAGAGCTGCTCTCACAAGGTAACACCCTTGGTTACTTTCCGAACAGACGCTACAACAGTCATAATTGTGTGGTGGCACCTGGCCACACCCACTTTGAATACAATGTAACCTCACTAGGTTAGCTTCCACAGATCGGACATCCTGACTCTGACGCCGAGTGGGGTTTCTGTTATTGATACTAATTTGCTGAGTATCTTCATCCATATAAATTGGCATCCACCAGTGATTTAACAAGTGCTGAAGTGCCTCCTGGACAAGGGTACAACCTCGATCGTTTTCGCAACCCGCTTTACAGCTTTGATAGTCGTGTGATATTAAGAATCCGAGTCGGACCTGCTCAGCATGTAACTCTACCAGGTTGGTATTCATCACGCGAATATCGAAGATCTGAACCATGTTGATCTGATAGGGATTCCTATCATGGTAGTCTTGGATCCATCCAAGATCCATCTGGCGCCGGAGGGCCTCCTGTATGAAAGAGAATCCCTGTTTGTTTACCGAGCAAGTCAGACAGGAACTGTAATCGTGCCGCGGCAGATTATGATACTAGCTTTGCCTTGAGTACATCACCACTAAGTTGGAATTCATCGCACGGATGTCGTGGTTTTGAATGATGTTGGAATTCGTGTAAACCATGTTAACTCCACGAACTCGGTGCTCTTGGATCCATCTGAGATCCATTTGTTCCTGTAGGGCTGCTTGCACCACATAACATCCTTGATTATCTTTAGAGCAGATATCACACTGGTGATCATTATGAGGTGGCACATGGCCATATCCACTCTGTCTACAATGCATCTTGACCAGATTGGTTTTCAGCAAGAGTACATCGTGAATTTGATAGACATCGTTAGACTCTCCTTCTATCAAATTGACTGCAGCCTTCTCATGTTGAGGCAGCGGGTTCGTGAGAACATTAGGATTTGTATCCTTGAAGGATAAGACCCCGCTCCTAACAAGTTTTTGCACGTCGGACTTGAAATTGAGACAAGTCTCGATGTTATGCCCTGATCCTCCTTGGTGGTAAGGGCAGGTTTGATCCACCTTAAACCAAAAAGGCGGATTTTTCGGTACTGCAAGAGGAGATTTAGTCTGAATGTGCCCCTTAGCCAGTAGTAACGGAAATAGTTCCGCGTACAACATGGGTATAGGATCAAACCCCGATGGTCGTGTTGTACGGTTGTTGTTATATGGAGGACAAGCCTGTTGAAGAGGCTGTTGTGTCCTTTGCTGATTAGGTTGGCTCTGCGCAACCTGAGGTTGATACGTAGGCGCGGTGCTGATAGCAGGAGTTACAGCTGCTACTGGTTGGTACCGTCGCCTTTGTTTTCCGAGAGAGATATTCCCAATATCTTGCTCTTTTTTCTTAGGGAGAGCACTACCGTATTTTTTAGTGCCGCTCGTCGATCCAGTGTCTTTTACCAAACATCCTTCTCAGACGGCTTCCTCAAGACGTACGCCCATGCCTACCATCTCGGTGAAATCACTGGGTGCACTGGCAACCATTTGGTCATAGTAAAATGAGCTTAAGGTTTTTAAGAAGATCTTTGTCATCTCTTTTTCCTCAAGAGGTGGACAAATTTGAGCGGCAATCTCACGCCACCTTTGAGCATACTCCTTAAAGGTTTCCTTATCCTTTTGCGACATCGATCTGAGTTGATCTCTGTCGGGTGCCATGTCCAAATTGTATTTGTATTGTTGGATGAAGGCAGTGCCAAGATCTCTGAATGTGCTGATCGTGGCACGGTTTAAACCCATGTACCATTTGAGTGCGGCACCGGTTAAACTATCCTGGAAGTAGTGAATCAGTAGGTCCTGATTCTCCGTCTGAGCTGACATCCGCTGAGCGTACATCACCAGATGGCTTTGAGGGCAAGAGTTACCCTTGTATTTTTCAAAGTCGGGCACTTGAAATTTGTGCGGATCTTTTACATTGGGGACAAAGCAGAGGTCTGCGGCGTCCTTTCCAAATAAATCCTGACCGTGAATGGCTTGCAGCTCCTTCTGCATTTCCAAGAACTGTTCCTAGAATTCATCCATTCGGTCAAACATAGTTTCCTTTTTACTAGAAGGTATTTGTGGAATCTGTCCTTCCGGGACAGTATGCACCACAGGGGGCGGTACCGTGACTACGGCAGTGAGTCTTGGCGTTTCCCGAAGTTTGTAACCTTCAGGAGTCTTCAGTATGCCCCTAGCATCTTCGCTTTCCTGAAGTTTGTAACCTTCAGGCCCAGCGGCTTCTGTTGTGATTCCCTGATCTTCAGTGATCGGCGGAACATATCCTTCCGGGAAATAGTTAACAAGCATGCCCCAGGGACGATCTTTCGGCATCTGATACCTAGGATCATACTTCTCCACTATGGGCATTGAGGTGATCTTCGAGATCACAGTCCTTTGTAGCTGAGCTTCTGCCATGGCTTGCATGTCGTTATGAAGCTTTATCATATCCTCTCTCAGAGCGTCGATCTCTTCTTTTAACTCTCTGTTTTCTTCCTCAAGATCATCCATCTTTTTCTGACAATTGGCCCGAGTATTGTACGAATGAGACAGTTTGACTCTAGAATCGAGACACAAACGTGAGATTCGTAGGTAAGAAGAATAAGCGATGTGAGAATGATGAATGCAATGATTATATTAATTGTTTTTTGGTTTAATCAAAATAAACTTCGACAATTAGATTGCAAATATCAAACAGTGGGGAAACCCCTTTATATTGAATTCAAAGGATTGTGGAAATGGAAATACAATAGATTATAAGATGCAGAAACAGAAACCTAAGCTAATGGGTCCCGAGAGAACTCGGGTGCTGATTCTGGTATTTTCCTCTTCCTTGACCGGGGCTCTTGGGCCGTTGTCGGGTTGTCATTCCTTTGCCAGGTGAAAGGAGCGAGCAAATTCCTTTGGTCATCTTGATTCTCTACAGCATGTTGCTCCAAAATTTCAATCAGAGCATATTTCTCTTTCAGTAATTGCTGTATTTTGATGCACTCTATGTCGAGGGTGCGATACTTGTTCTTCCAAGACCTTCTCTCCTTTTGAACTTTGTTGAGAGTAACCTGAAGGTTTTTAGTTTCCGTCAAGAAGTACATGACAGACTCCCTCGGTGGAAGAATTTCGTAATGAGGATAAGGCATCTTTAGCTTGAGAGCTCTAGTTTGTACCCAGTGGAGATAAGGCTCCACTGAGACACAGTCCAGTTTTCCTAGAGACTCCCGTCCTTTCTTATGAACGTGTTTCCAAGCGTGCACTATTTCCATCCTTAGTGCTCTGTCGTTTTCTCCTTCTTTGAAGAAAAGACCTTCCAGATGAACACCCCGTGGGACGTGTCTCATCGGGTATCCAAACTGACGACGAACCAATATCGGATGATAGTTGATTCCTCCTTTAGTTCCTATGAGGGGTATGTTGGGGAAGTTTCCACAATGATCAATGATTCTGATTCCATCATAGATCCTATTACACCAATCTATATCAGATTTGGTAAGAGACATGATCTTCTACGACCAACGAAAGGCACTCTTGCAATCCCAAAAAGTAGCAGACTTGGGAAAGTGGGAGATAAACCACTTGTAAAGCAAAGGTACACAGCATGTGATCTCCCCTCCACTGTACAAATTTCCCAAATGTACAGAATGATACGTATCTGCGAGCAAAGTCGGCACCGGGTTTCCAATGAGAAAAACCTTAATGGAGTTGATATCGACGAAATTATTAATGTTGGGAAACAAAAATAACCCATAGGTGAGCAAGACAAAGACGCTTTCAAAAGCAGTCACGTTTCCTATACTGGCAAAATACAGGTCCTTCTTTGTCAAGAACTGGGCTGGAAAACCTTGGATGCCACCCTTAGTGGTTAGGTGAGTCCTAACCTCAGACTCGTCCAAATGAATTGCTCTTGCAATGGTCTGATTCTTTGGAATTTCTTCCAGTCCAGAAAATGGAGCTTGATCAGTAATGTGTAGATCAATCAGATGAGAATACTCCTCCAGCGTTGGTGCGAGCTGGTAATCCGAGAATGTGAAACAGTGATAAACTGGATCATAAAACTGAATGAGCGCATCCATGATTCCCTCAATCACATGGACTCTTAGCAGAGATAGCAAACCTCCGTACTTGGCTCTGAAAGCCTCTTGGTTTGTGATCATCCTCGCCAAACCTCTTAAATCCTCTAGTTTCGGAACCTTGAAGGTGTACGTATGAGTTCTCCTTCTACCGTAATCCATTAGCGCAATCCTTTTCTCTGATATTTGCAATCATTGTCTTAGTTTAATTTGAAAAACAGAGAGACTAGAAGAGAATTTTTTTTTTAATGTTTTAATGTTTTTTTAATGAATGCATGAATGCAGCACACAAAAACATAGAAAAAACATGGGGTCAAAGGGTCGTTGTCATGAAGTCAAGGCTCTACCCATCCCCAAAGGTTTATACTAGGGTGATTTTTGTACCTGTACTCATTATCATCAGCTCCTCCCAGGAAAGAAAAACAACAAGCGGATCGCCAGCGAGTTGTAGAGCGATCTTAAAATAAGTGCCATTCACCGAGAATAGATCACCAGCCTCAAATGAGGGTAGTATCGCGTAACAACTATTCCTGATAGTTTCCGCACTACAAAAGGGTTTGGCTCCTCAGCTTCTCAGACATCACAATCGGCCCATTGTCTAGGTGAGAGAATGGGTTGCATTGGTCAGCCTCCACTGAGGTTGATGGTTGACCTCATCGCCATCACTTATCTTAAGTGTATACTCAATCTTTCCACATGCGGCATCACACGCATTCCCATTAGCAGAAAAATAAACATGTATAGCAATTAGGAAAAGTAGTATATATATTTGTCCTAATCATCCTAGACCTTTAAAGCTATGAATCCTAAGTTCCTGACAGAACATGGGTTCCCCAACGGAAGCCCCAATCTGTGGTTTCATTCTGAATTAACGGTGTTTCGACCTAAGATCCTAATGACGTCAAGGTTTCCACCTAGGGGACAAGAAAAAGAATAAGATCATGTAATTTTCCCCAGAAGAGTCGCCATTTTTCTGTTGAAAATGGGGACGATGATGACTAAGGTAAAACAGATCCTCATGTGACTCCCCAACAGATTCGCCATTTTTCTGTAGCGAGTGATTTTTGGATGTGGTTGCGAAGCACGATCGCTCTGGTACTACAGTTCGATTCATTTTTTATCCTATTAAAGCTGATGAAGGAAGGTAAATAGATGTCTCCAACTAACCCTGCTTGCATACTGAGATTAAACAGTCAAAACTGTTGGTTTACAGATGCTACAAAGATTCGGGGTTTCTCCTAGTTTATTTTGTTGACGAGGGGTGCTTTAAGCTATCGGTAAGGATGTTAGGACGAATGTATGAAAGTATGGGATTTTGGGTTTTTGTTTAATGTGCTCGCTAAGATTTTTTTCTTTCAATATTATGCCTACGTATTCCCGTTTACCGAAATAGGGAAATCAGAGCGATTGTAGTTCCTCCTATTCTATGGGAGGAAATGGTTGTTTTGGTGTCTTGTTCAAAGCCCAAGACGTGAAGTGAAAGGTAGTTTGTATCTTGTTCAAATCCCAAGATGTGAAGCTAAAAGGGGTGACCTTGGAGAGAATTTGTCATCTCTAAAGGGGTCTGTTTGTCACAACTGTTGGGTGACTGAATGTAAAGGAGGATTACTTTAACCGGGATTTGTGAATCCGGCAATGCCATAATTTTCTTTATAGGGGATTTTTTCTGACGGAGAAGACTTTAACTCAGTGTAGAGCAATGCTATCTTTCCTTAGGAATTTCTCATGCTAAAAGAGGGACAGTGGCATGGATGTAGATGATCCAGAGGCTTGCCGCTTACGGCAATTAGATGAAGGGGAAGGAGTTGTTGATGTTTGTGTACTGTGAACAAGGCACAGCTTTGATGCTAAAAGGTTGATTGGATCAACCCGTGGTTTTCTTATACAAAGCCTAAGAGGAGGCTAATATGTGTCTCGTACAAAGCCCGAGAGAGAGGCTAAAAGGTTTTGACTCAATGAGGGAATCTTTTGGTATCTCGTATAAAGCCCGAGATGGAGGCTATTTGACTCGGCAAGAGAGTCTTTTGTATCTCGTACGAAGCCCGAGATGGAGGCTGTTGTTTGTTTGGCTCAATAAGAACCTTTTTGTATCTCGTATAAAGCCCGAGATGGAGGCGAAAGGGTGATTGACTCAACGAGGGAGTCTCTTTATGTGTCTCGTACAAAGCCCGAGAGAGAGGCTAAACGTTGTTTGACTCCGCTGTAGAGAATCATTGTACAAAGCCCAAGAGGAGGCTATTGTAACTGGAGAAGGATCATTATACAAAGCCTAAGAAGAGGCTATGGTTACTGTTTTAGTTGAGTGACAGGTCCAGTATGCTGATTTAAAGAGAAAATCAGTTCTTATATGAGCAACACTGTACTCGAGGATTTGATTCGAGGATCCAGGCCATTCCTGTTCTTTAAGGAATTGGGAAATCCGAAGGGTATTGAGAGTGTCCGAGTCTACGGGTTTTCTTCCTATTTAACGAAGGGGTCACTTGAGAATGTCTTTGAGACTCAAGGATATTAGACTGTCCGTGTCCAGAGTTTTATCTTTTGTACCATGCTTTGAGAAACAGTAGTAGACTCTTGGAAAGGACTGTTCTATGAAGATGACTAAGTTCTGTTCCTATACCTCTAGGAGGTCGTCGGGACAATTTGTATGAAGCCCAAGAGGAGGCTGGAAACTTTTAAGAAGTCGATCGGTCCTTGTACGAAGCCTAAGAGGAGGCTATCATTCCCGGAAGAAGAATCATTATACGAAGCCTAAGAGGAGGCTGTGAATACTTCTAAGAAGCCGGCGGGTCCTTGTACTAAGCCCAAGAGGAGGCGGGGTTGCTTTTAGGAAGCCTACAGGTCCTTAAACAATGCCCAAGAGGAGGCCGATGCTTTTAAGAAGCCGATGGGTCCCCAAACCCCGAGAAGTTCAAGACATGCCATTCACCGAGAATAGATCAAGCCAGGAAAGTCCGAGAATTTGGAAGAAACTCGAGAGATGCCATTCACGGAGAAAAGATCATCTCTGGGGAGTAGAGTTTCTTGACAAGTGCTTTTAAGAAGCCTGTGGGTCCCCAAACCCCAAGAAATTCAAGACAGGCTATTCACGAGGAATAGATCAAGCCAGGAAAGTCCGAGAATTTGGAAGAAACTCAAGAGATGCCATTCACGGAGAAAAGATCATCTCTGGGGAATAGAGTTTCTTGACAACTTCTACGAGTGACAGTCTATGAAAGGGTTCACCGAGAATGTTGCCTTTCATATCTCCATATTGTTTAATCCCAAGAGAAGGGAAGACTGTGTCTGGTAATCCTATGGGGGATCTAGTTTTGTCTATTTCTATGAATAAATGAAGCGGCGTCACCTAGTTCTAGACGTAGTTAGCAGAGAAACTCGAAATATCTATACTATTATTACACAGTTGATATGATTTTATGAAAGAAGACTTACAGTGAAACAACCCCACAATACAGTTATATGTATATGAAAGTGGTAAATGAAAGCAATAACCACTTACTCGGTTGTAGAGCTTCCATGTTGTTTGGTTAGTTGTTCAACAAAGAAAGATTGAAAACAACAGTATATTCAAAATCAAAGGAGAAAGTGCTTTGAAAAAGAAATATTTGGGGCTTACAGCTCAAGGAGAGGCCCAGGGTTTTATCAGTGAGCGCACTGTTTGAATTTGTACAGAGGGACTTATACAAGTGACTGAGGCCCAAAAAGGTTTTCTGTACAAAGGGATGGGTCTTACACTCTCTCAAGAGGCCCAAAAAGGTTTAAAGAAAAAGAGTGGGGCTTATAACACGAGGGTAGGCCTAGTTTGACTTTTCGTTTAAAAATGGCGATCGCGCCGAGATTTTCTTTTAACGCGGAGGGACTTATACAATGAGTGAGGCCCAAAATAATTTTGGTTAAAAGGGGGTTTGGTTCTTACACTCTATTAGAGGCCCAAAAGTTTTGAAAAAAAGAAATTGGTCTTACTACTCGAGGGTAGGCCCAAGGTTTTTTGTTTTGAAAAGGCGACGATCGCGCCGTTTGTTTTTTACGGTATCGGGACTTATACAATATACTGAGGCCCAAAAATGATTTGGTCAAAAAAAGGATTGGGTCTCACACTCTATCAGAGGCCCAAAGTGTTTTGAAAATGATTTATGAGGGTTGAATTAATCCAAAAACCCTAATTTGTTTTCAAAAATGTGTTTTAATTGAATAAAAATTCAATTAAAATGATCAAAATTGTTAAACATAGGAAAAACAAATTGTGATCTTGGATTAATGCTTCAAAAATTAAGTATTGACCTACAAAATAATTAGAAGACATTAAAAGTTGCAAAATCAAGGTGGAAAAAATATTTTAAATGTTAAAAACAATTAAAATATTAATTCTTTGCAAAAATATCAATTATATAAAATAAATAATATTTTTGGGATTTTTTAGGAGAATAAAATATTTTAACATTTTTGTGAATTATTAAAAAAAGAATCAACTCAAAATCATTAAAACTCAGAGAGAAATTAATTTTTGAATCAATTAAATAAAATCACAAAATTCAAATATTCAAATTTTGAAAAAATGGCGCCAAGAACACCCAAGAACACGCGCTTGTTCTGGGCTTGCCCAGATTTGCATTTTCTCTCCAATCTCACTGAATACTTGATTATATCATGCAATCCACATACCAATCAACTCGTTTCAACCTCACGATCATGTCTATGGTATTTAATTTCATTTAAATTAAACATATAACAAGAAATCACGAAAAATCCTCAAGAACCCTAATTTCTGCATGAAGGCTAGGATTTTTGATACACGATTCAAACAATGCAATTAATTGAGGGGAAACATTCCATGCATGATTATGAACATATGGCCAAATTATTGTGCAGCAAAAATAGCATGGATCATAGAGTTAGAAGAGCTCATGCTTACCACTTGCAGCTGGTGATCGTGGTTTGTGTTGGAGGTGTTACAGCTAGGTTCCAATGATCTGGATAGCTTCCCTAGGTGCCATGGAGTGTGTATGAATGCTTGGAATGGATTGAAATGGCTTAGAGCTGAAGATGGTACCTCAACTGCAAAACTGTCAAGAACTTGAGCAATTGGCTGGTGATTTTGTGAAATCTGTGTTCCAGATGTTATGTGAGTGTTTGGATCACTTCTATATGATGTATGTGAGATGTGTGTGTGATTGGTTTGATTGGAAAAGCTCCCAAACTCAAAACCCGACAGTGACTTGCCTTAGAAGGCAAAATTGGAGTGAAAGAAGAGATTTTGAGGAAAGCATCTGTTTGATGGCTTTGGTGTACTCAAACTGATCACAATTGAGCTCTATTTATAGTAGACCAAGTTTGTTTTGGGATCCACAGTGAATGGCAACTGCAGCAGAGGTTTGACCAATGTTGTCCAATGGAAATCAAAGTCTCCTCTAGCCATTGACTAGAGGTTAGGGCACAGGGTTGTGGTTGCCTTGGTCTTGGATAAGTCTTGACTGAATTAAGTTGAGAATGACTCAGTCCATGCCACCTTGATGCTTCCATTAAATGCTCCAATCCAAAATTGGAGTCTTGTCCCTATTTTGGAAACTCTAGGTTCAACATGCTATTTCTTGTACCAAAGACTTTGGAGGCTTGGCTCAGTGATTGTCCCCTTTAGATTCAATCCTTAGAGGTGTCCAAGTGGATAGGAGCATTTGGATTTGGCTGATTTTGGCAAATCGAGCAAAAATGCAAAATCTGCCTTGCCTTGACAGATTTCACCAAGGCAACTTGCCAATGTTGTATCTCATGACTCAAATTAAATTTGGTAATGTTCTTGGCCATTTTGGAAAGCCCTTACATGATACAACAACTGTTTGAACATGTTTGGTTTTGATCTCTTTTGAATCCAAGTGAAAAATCCCCCTACATTTGGCAAAAAAGTAGGGTAAAATCTGACATAGTGAAATTTTCACTAAGTGTTGGAACAAAGTGACTTTTTTTGATTTTGATCACTCCATAACTCAAAATCCATGAGGAATTTGGACATAGGTCAGTATGAAGCTTTTGTATAGGGCAATGAGATCTACAAATCAAGCTTTGAATGGGGAACAATGGCCTTGTGGTTTAGGAGTTATGGTCCTCCAAAGTTGGCACATTAGTGTCACGCTTTCCATAACTTAGAAATTTTTCTAAGTTTTTATGGTTACCCCTTTTACAAGTTATCCCACTTTCTTTGATTTTTCTTGATGAATGATGATTAAAATCATACATTAACATCATTTTAGGGTTAAAAATCCATTTTGGTGAAAAATCTCAAAAAGTCAAAGTTGACTTTTGTGCACAGTTGACTTTTTATCAGATGAATTCCAAACTGTGCAATTCTTCATGAAATCATGTCCTTGACCTAAATCAAACTTGATGGACATGTTCCATGGGTGTCATAGGGTATATTGAATCATGTCTTAGGGCTTGGGAGCATGTCCTGGTCAAAAGTCAAAGTTACAGCTGACTTTTCTCGCGAAACCCTAATTGTGGTGCAGATGAAATTGAGACTTGTTGCTCAAGCTTCTTGGATTAATCCATTATTACAAATGGATCAATATAGTTCATTAAAGACCCTCAAACCCTCTCTTGAGGTCTTGGCTCATGATTTGCCCTAAAAGTCTACTTAGTGGTGAATTAGGTCAAGAAACCCTAATTCCTGATTTTTGATGAATGCATCCCCTGAGGCAAAATTGACTTGATGATTGGATCCATGAGGTTCCATGGAGTATATTAGGTTGTGTTTTGGATCATTGGATTGTGCCCAGATGAAAATTTTCCATTTGGAGGCCTTGGTCGACCAAAACCCTAATTTGGTGACACTGTCGATCTTTAGACTTGATCCACCTAGAAGGGAGCAGCGTTGTGCTTGATTCTTGAAATGGGAGTCCTTTTGATCCATTGTGGATGTTTGAGAGGTTAGACAACTTGAAGATCATGTCACTCCTTGATTGATCCTTTGTCTAAAACTCCGAGAGGGTTTGAAACCCTAATTCTTGATGGTAGTAAATGCTCAACAATCCTCGAGGAGATTGATGAGGCATGAAAGTACATCCATATTGTGATGATGATTTGCACAATGATGGGAAATCTAAGTGGTCAAAATTTGGGGTATGACACTACCAACCTCGCTTTGTGTTTGCCAATTGATCCATCTGGCTTTAGCTTCTGCTTGAAAACCCATCTGACGCTGATGGCTTTCTTGTCCTTTGGAAGTTCTGTCCGCTTCCAAGTCTTGTTTCTCTCTATGGCCTCAAGTTCTTCTTTCATGGCCTTTAGCCAGAACTTCTGCTTGAGAGCCTCTTCTGTACTCACAGGTTCAGAGTCTACTAACATGGCACACTGAATAATTTCTCCTTCGGAATCTACTTTAGTGTCTTGTAACATATCAAACTCTTCAAATCTTCTTGGAATGTTTTTGATTCTCTGTGGCCTCTGACCTCGTTCAGAACTTTCTCCGGATGCTTGAACCTCAGAAGTTCTGTCCTCAGAAGTTTCTCCTTCAGAAGCTCTTGCTCCAGAAGGTTGACTTCCTCTATAACCTTGACCATCTTCAGAATCTGGTATATTCCTAGAATCTGAATCAGCACCAGAATCTGGATCATCATCAGAGTCTGGATCATCATCAGAATCTAGATCATCAGAATCACCTTCATCTTCTGAGTCTCCTTCAGAGTCAGAATCACCATCAGTTTCAGAAACTCTTATTTCTGACCTTTCTTCAGAATTTCTCACATCAGAATCAGATTGAGACTTATCCCAATTCCAAACTTCTGATTCCTTTACAATAATGTCTCTACTGAACTCAACTTTATTAGTTTCTGGACAATACAGCTTGTACGCACCCGTACTGTGGTACCCCACCAGTAACATTACTTTGCTTCTATCATCCAGCTTCTGTCTTCTAGCTTCTGGAACATGTTTGTAACAAACAGAACCAAACACCTTTAGATGACTAACACTTTGCTTTTCTCCCATCCACTTCTGAATAGGAACTATTTCCTTCAGCTTCTTCGTTGGACATCTGTTGAGCACATATGCTGTGGTGGCAACAGCTTCTCCCCAGAAGTTCTGAGGAAGCTTCTTCTCCTTCAGCATGCTTCTCACCATATCAAGCAAAGTACGATTTCTTCTTTCAGCAAGACCATTGTGTTGAGGAGTGTAAGGAGCAGTAACCTCATGCTCAATTCCATTCTCCTCACAGAACTTCTGAAACTCTTTGGAGTTATACTCACCCCCACCATCGGTTCTGAGAATCTTCAGAGTCTGACCACTCTGATTCTAAACCTTCATTCGAAACTTCTTGAATTCAGCAAACACCTCGTGTTTGAACTTAATAAGGGATACCCATATCATTCTCGTGAATTCATCAACAAATGACACGAAGTATTTATTCCCTTCGATCGATGCTACTGGAAATGGACCACACACATCAGAATGTACTACTCCCAAGGCATGTTTTGCTCTTGGAGCAACTTCTGACGCAAATGGCAATCTTGGTTGCTTTCCTTCCATGCACACTTTGCATGACTTCTCAGGCTTCTTAATTGTAGTAATTCCATGTACCAGCTTCTTTGAATTCAGATGTTCTAAGCTTCTGAAATTCAGATGACCAAATCTTCTGTGCCACAGCTCACTTTCATTCACAACACTTGTTGCACTAAGACATTCAGAGTCAGAAGTTCTGACATTCACCTTGAATGTTATATTCCTTCCCTGTTCTGACTCTATAATCAGCTTCTGATTACAGTCATATAACTTCAGAAGATTGTCCTTCATGGTAACTGAAAAACCTTTCTCAATTAATTGTCCCGCGCTCATCAGATTGCTTTTAATGCCAGGTACATACCACACTTTCTGAATCAATGTAGTTTTCCCATTGTTCAGAAAAACTGTGACATTTCCCATACCTTCAGCGTTAAGATATTTGTCATCAACACATCTGATCTTAGTCCTCTTCTCAGAATCAAAATCAACCAGCCATTTCTTATTTCCAGTAAGATGATTTGAGCAGCCAGTGTCCATATACCACCAGTCTGTCAAATTCGTATCAACAGATTCATAAGCCATCAGTAGCACAGATTCATCATCAGAACTTCTGGCTATATTTGCTTCTTCTGACTTCCTTTCTTTGTTTGACCAACAATCTCTAGCAAAGTGACCAAACTTCTTGCAACAGTAACATTGGATCTTCTTCTTGTCATACTTCTCTTTTCCCTTCTGAGCATTCTTTTGCCTATCAGAAGTTGAGGTTTCTGACTTTTGACCACCATCAGATCTTCTCCTGGCTTCTGACTAAGACTGCTTCTGATGCTTCTTATCAGAAACTGCTTTCAGAGCCTGCTGCTCTACTTCCCTTTCAGAAGTTCTCTCAGTCAGACGCAACTCTTGCGCTTCTAGACTGCTTTGCAGCTCTTCAATTCTCATGGTGCTCAGATCTTTAGAATGTTCTATTGCTACCACAATGTAATCAAACTGAGGAGTAAGGGATCTCAATACCTTCTCAATGATTACTTGTTCAGAAAGAGTTTCTCCACACGCCTTCATCTCATTAGTGATCAGAATCACTCTGGAGATGTACTCAGAAACTTTCTCATTGTTCTTCATGTTGAGATTCTCGTACTGCTTTTGTAGAGACTGAAGCTTCACCTTCTTCACTGATGCGTCACCACCGTAACATCTGACCAGTGTGTCCCACGCCTCCTTTGCCGTCGTTGAATCTGCAATCTTCTCAAACGCATTCGCATCCACACACTGATGGATGTAGAACAATGCTTTCTGATCTTTCTTCCTTGTATCCTTCTGCGCGTTCTTCTGTTCCTCCGTCGTATCTGCTGCTACCGGAACGTAACCTTCGGTGACAAGATCTAGAACATCTTGAGCACCGAACAGTACTCGCATCTAAATCATCCAACGATTCCAGTTTTTGCCATCAAATACTGGAAGCTTAGTGTTCATGCCGCCGTTGCCGTTCATCATCTTCAACCTTGTAGAGTACACTCAGAGCTTACCATACATAGTGTTTCCCAACCCACAGAATAAAAAAAAAATTATGATTCTGATCAGAATTTTGTTCTAGATTCAACACAAATCAAGAACCAAAATTCAATCACACAAGAATCCTCACGTTTCACTCGTGTTTCCCGTGTTTTCCCGTTGATCCGAACCGGAGCTCTGATACCAATTGTTGGTGTACAAGGTGAAAATAATGATGAAAAGAAGAGAATATATTATATTAAGAATGACGGCTACAAAGGATAAAAGATAAAATGATTGGAATGACATCTACACTACCCTATTTATAAGCTAAAACTAGGGCTACAAAAGCAATAATAAAATACTAAAATACCCTCTAACAAACTTGATCACCAAGTTTGTGAATATTAATTAAAATATAAATTATTTCTAATAGCTCTAGACTTTCTGACACGGGCCGTGTCAGGCGACACGGCCACCCGTGTTAGCCCACTGTCTTGAATCAAATTTCATTCCGCATTTTCCAATTTTTCTCGATTTTCCACTCCGATTCTTCCTGACTGCTTATGTAAACCAAAAAACACTAAAGGACACAACCAAGGCATAAAATGTGGTAAAAGAGATGTAAAACAAATAAACAATAACAAAAGATAAACTAAAACTAATAGTAAAATAACGTATGGAAACCACCGATCAATTATGATGCGTGTATGACACATATTGCATTAAAGTCTATGACATAGGATAGAATGCCTCGCATATCGACCCAAAACAGGACGTATGCTAAACACTCTAAGAAAGTGAAAGAAGATCCTCCACTATCTTATTTTCCACATGCAAGGCTCATGTGCAATACATGTTAATCCTTTATTAGATGTTTTTGCTTTTTGTTTTGAGATGAGAAAGAGAGACTCAAAAGGAAGAAAGGACAAAGTCTAAGAGGGGGACTAATAATCCGAAAGTTATCATGCATGGAGATCCTATGGTTGTGTGAGGTATAAGGACCGCCTAAGCCTAAAGAAAAGAGAGGGATAACACTACCTAATGCTTATCCTACCTCACTTTAATCAAAAATTAAGGATGAGCTAGGATCCCTAAGGGATGTGAGAAAGTTCTACACAATCAAGCATCATATCATGCTATTCACAAAAGAGAATGATAAGTAAAAGAGATGAGAGATGAGAGAAGAGATGAGTATGGATTAAAATCCACTTACTCAAATGACTCACCTCTGCCCCTACACAAAAGGTTAATGCATTATTATCACAAGAATTGAAAACTAGTACAAGAAACTTAAACCAAACAAAACTATCGGATTCAAGAAGTCAAGTTACTAAGAAAATGAAGTTCAAACCAAAAAGGAAGGGTCCTAATGGTTAAGGGACATGCCAAGTCAGTAGTTATATGCTAAGGTACCATACTAATGTAAACATGTCATATGATATCAAACAAAGTCAAACTATGCACTAAGAAATCACAGAAATGCAAGTTATGTATTACTTGGGCAAGATGAATGCAAATGGAAAGTAAACATGAATAAATGAATATGTAAACACACAAGTCAGAAGTAAATGGAACTTAAGCATGAGTGAAGATGTTATTCAAATGACATATGATTCACAAGAGCAAGCATTGATCAAGCAAGCAAAAGATGGGAGCAAACATCATTAAAGTTCCAACAATGCACCATACAAGACATGCAAGTAAGAAATGAATATGCAAGTTGAATAACCAAACAAAATAAATGCAAGTCAGTAGTTTAGGAAATTTGAAGTGACATTTAGAGTTCAAGAATGTAAGCACACAATTCATACAATTGTCATGTTGAGACACTTAGAAGATTAAGAGCAAACAAGTTCAAATTATGTCAAACAAGTTCTCTTATATTCATGAAGTTTAGAACATGCAAGGTGAAGTTAGTATTCATGGCATAAGGTCAAGAATGATTTCAAACAGAAGTGGAACCTTGTTGAAATGGATGTATAATATCATGCAAGCATTGATGCAAGCCAATGAATCAAGAAGAGCAAGTATAGGTGAACAAGTTTACACAACATCACAATCTTAAGCAAGTGTGCACAAATCATGTAAATGTGAACTATAAGTGACCTATAATGCAATGTGAATGACCTATAATATGCACATCAAATGATGCTAAAACATATCAACAAACATCACAAAAGAACATGATCAAAGCATTTCAAAACCGTAATGGAAGTCATCTAACAAACACGCATTCTTTAATGCACTTAGGATGAATCAAAATTAGGGTTAAAGGCTCAAGTAAATTGGTATATTCAATTCATATGAGATACAACCAGTATGTAATCATGTCCCAAAAGAGTGGCTCAAAAATCATTATCAAACATACACAAACGTGCCTCACAATTTCATACACAACATCCACATAAATGGCCCAAAGACCTCACTGAAAAGCCATCAAGAAATGATTCAGAAAATTCACAAAAAATACCTAACATGCCTCAACATATCATAAAGGTACATACCAATTATTATGTAAAACTAAAATGTACAACTATGACAAATAAAATCAATATGTAGCATATGTCATGATGAAATGCACAAACAAAATAAA
The DNA here is from genome assembly GCA_022829125.1 of Lathyrus tuberosus. NCBI lineage: Eukaryota > Viridiplantae > Streptophyta > Magnoliopsida > Fabales > Fabaceae > Lathyrus > Lathyrus tuberosus. The sequence continues at coordinate 16,557,741 of JALAZF010000036.1, read as the reverse complement.
ATGAAAGAAAATTCATGAAAACATGGTGAAATCTCATAGAATCAGATAATAAAATCATCAAAAATTATTTTAATGTTTTATTATACCTCATGAATTTTTGTGTAATTTTCTGATGCTTAAAAGTATTTTTAAAAATTAAAAAAAAAACAACTATACAAAAGAAAATAAACATAAAATGAAATGAGTCAGGGGGTGCTACATTAGCAAAAAAAATCAATTAAACATGCATATTGGGCCCAAGCTAGGGGGTGCACGTAGCAAAGCAATCCAGTCCATTACACGTAAGTCAGATATGGTCTATAGCATAGGGACCAGTCAACAATTTGACTCAATCTTAACCATTGGATCAGTCAAACATGAGATGATCATAAAGGCAAAGCAATCAAGTGGCTAAGGATGCACGCACATGCTAAGGTATTGTACAACATACACACATGACCAGTTAGTCACAAAAAGAGGCACGTGAGAGAGAGTGTCCTTCATTAATTCGCTGGCACGTTGCTGAACGTTAGATTAAAAACATCCAACGGCTGGGACTTAACCTGGCAAAATGGTTAGGGTTTATGGCTGGTGGCCGGACTGGTCTTTCCGGTCACCTTCTCCGGTGAGCAGCCACCACACACAGTCATCAATCATCACAAAAATGCACATGCCATACATCAAACTGATCCTCTCCTCAAGCGGATCATAAATCCATTAACCAAATTCGCAAACACATCACACACAGAGAGAATCAAAGGCGAGAAGTTTTGCCCTAGAAATTGAAACTATGCAGCTAAGTGCCTATCAACTAGTCGGATAATCACATTGCTCCTACTGAGCTCCAACACAGTCAAAACAAGATAAAATCAACTAAAACCAGTGCAATGATGTTTAAGTAGAAAACCTGTGTTGTTGATGCTCTGGATCAAAGAATACCAGAGGTGAGGTTCCCTTGCTTGCTTGATCTTCAAACTGACCAAATAAAGGCTATGGAAACTTCCAATTACTTTGAGAATCAGTGGACGAAAATATGAAAATCAAGATGTAGCTTCTGTTCCTTTGCCTATTCCAAGGATAATTCTTGATGAGGAATGGAGAAAAATGTAGAGGAATTGATGAAGATGTAGACTCGTGAGAAAACTCAGAGAGAGAATGAGAATTTCAGAAGAGTGAAGAGTGTAGAATGAGCAAAAGTTGTTGCAATTTCTGTTAGCATTTCTATTTATATGTGAAGTTAACTGTTAACCAACTGTGGTTAACAGTTAGAAGCTGGGTTAAGTGAGTTGGGAGTGAGTTAAGTTTGTTATGTCCGAGTTATGGTGATTTGTTAGAGTGAGGGAAGAACGTGGCATGCTATGGTGGTGGTTTAAGTTGAGTGGTGGTGATGTAATGTTGTTCTGCTGAACAATACAGCTGCTTCTTTCACAAAACTTCCTGAACAAGTTTCCTTTCCTCTTTTATATTTGAACCAAAATGGCAATGATGGTACATGGGCATGTCTATGCGTACAATATGTGTTTGGCTTTAAAAAGCAAAGACAATGGCATGGTGTATGTGAAGCATGTGCATAAAACAATCAGCATACAATAGGTTTTAGGTTGCTAGGATCAGAAGAAAATCAAGTGTGGGGGTGGCAACTATGGAAAGCAATATCTTGATGATCAATGAGTGACATGACACGATTCTTAGTTCTTTGGAAAGAGTAAAGGAAGGAGACCAAAGTTGATGTGGAAATCAAATGCAAATGAAACCTTTAAGACACTAAAAATGGCCATGAAGATAGGTATTCATAACTGGTGTGGTAAGTAAGCTTGACCTGGTCTGACCTCATGCGTGTGGAAAAATCAGTGAGAGGTTACCCACTTTGACTCATCATAACTTCTCATACATTGATCAAATGAAAAATTATCCAACATGAAAGTTGAAGAGGAGATGGAAATGAACAAGATTGATGTTGAACAATTTTCCATTTGAAGCATGCATCAATGAGAAATTTGTCTTAGAAGTTGGACAAAACATGCACACAGATGTTTGATGAAATGACTGTGTGCTGGCTCGTCTATGACTTGCCTTGCTGGTCAAAAATGCCCTACAAACCTCCAACTTTAATCAATCATAACTCCTTCAATTTTAACCCAATGGAGATGTTCTTGGTTTAGATTTGAAGCTTGAAATGTGAACTTTTGATAGGCCTCCCTAGCCCCTCCATTTGGTTCTTGAAGCATGGAGAAAGAAAGCCCCAAAGTTGACATCTCACCTTGCCAAAACTTGCCATAAATAGAAACCCTAATTTCTATTTTTGGCAACTTTGCACATTTCTTGATTTTTGATGAATCTTTCATTATTTATTGACCAAACCCTCTCCAATGATCATGTTTGACATGAGGAACATGGATTTGACCTCCAAAAGTCAAGAGTTGACTTTTTCCTCTACATAGTTGACTTTTCCCCAATTTTCCTGATTCTCAATCAATGAACCAATTGAAACCCTTCCAAGTCAAATTGATGGACAATTCTTCATTCATAGACCCTTGAGGACATATAGAATACCATAGAATAAAGTCTTGCCCAAAAAATCAGAAATAAACTGATTTTATGGCAAACCCTAGCTTTGACCCCCAGTCTAGGAGAAATCAGCACATCCTCCAAATCCAAATTCCTCTGAATATGATGTGTATCCTCTCCAACAAAGATGAGATATGCCATTTGGAAATGATAAAAGCTCAAAGATCTTACCCATTGGGGTATTATACTTCAGAATTCCAAAACCCTAGTTTGCACTGGTTAGGAGAGTATGACTTCCTTCAATCTTCTGTTGGATTCTCATCTTGTGATACCTTGAGGGCTCAAATGAGATGGTTTGAGATGTGAGAAACCCTTGTGACTTTTTTAGAAAAGCTTTTCTCTTGTCCTTTTACCTTGAATTGCTTATGTCTTGAGACACCTGATCCTATGCCTTGCAACCAATGATGTGTATAATTTAGCATGACCTACTATGAAATGCAAATGAGTGAAACATAAGCCAATTATTGAGAAAAATAAGAGGACAAATTTTGAGGTATTACAGTTGTGTCGTACGGTTGTTATTGTTGTATTATGGATGAGCCTGCTGAAGAGGCTGTTGTGTCCTTTATTGATATTGTTGTTGATTCGGTTGGATCTAAGCAACCTGAGGTTGATAGGTCGGAGCCGGCGTAGGGTTGATAGCGGGAGTTACCGCTGCCACTGGTTGATACCTTCGCCTTTGCTTTCCGAGAGAGATATTACCAATATCTTGCTCTTTTTTCTTAGGGAAAGCACTGCCGTATCTTTTGGTACTGCTTGATGGTCCGGTATCTTTGACCATACGTCCTTCTCGGAATGCTTTTTCAAGGCGTACTCCCATGCTCACCATCTCAGTAAAGTCGTTGGGTGCACTGGTGACCATTTGGTCGTAGTAAAATGAGCTCAAGGTTTTCAAAAAGATCTTTGTTATCTCTTTTTCCTCAAGAGGGGGACAAATCTGGGTGGAAATTTCACGCCATCTCTGAGCATATTCCTTAAAGGTTTCTTTGTCCTTTTACGACATCGCTCTGAGTTGATCTCTATCTGGTGCCATGTCTAGGTTATACTTATACTGCTGAATGAAGGCAGCACCAAGATCTCTAAAAGTGACGATTTTTTTACAGTTTAAACCCATATACCATTTGAGTGCGGCACCGGTTAAACTGTCTTGAAAGTAATGGATCAGTAGCTGTTGATTCTCTGTCTGAGTTGACGTCTTTCGAGCGTACATCACCAAATGACTTTGAGGGCAAGAGTTGCCCTTGTATTTCTCAAAGTCAGGCACCTTGAATTTGTGCAGGATTTTCACATTAGGGACCAAACAAAGGTCTGCGGCATCCTTTCCGAATAAATCCTGACCGCGAATGGCATGCAACTCCTTCTGCATTTCCAAGAATTGTTCCTGGAACTCATTCATTCTTTCGTACATACTTTCGTTTCCACCAGAGATTACTTGTGGAATCCATCCTTCCGGGACAGTGTGTACCACTAGTTGTGTTATAATCATTACGACGGTGACCCTTAGTGCTTCCCTGTCCCGAAGTTTGTAACCTTCAGGAGTTGCTGTCATGACTCTTGCATCCTCGCGTTCCCGAAGTTTATAACCTTCAGGCCCAGCGGTTCCTACTGCAGTTTCTGGGTCTTCCATGACCGGCGGAATATATCCTTTAGGGATAAAGTTGATAAGCATTCCCCAAGGACGATCTTCAGAGCGTCGATTTCTTCTCTCAGCTCTTTATTTTCTTCCTCGAGATCGTCCATTTTCTTTTGTTGATTGGCCCGAGTATTGTACAAATGAGACAGTTTGACTCTAGAATCGTGACACAAATGTGAGATTTGAAGGTAAGAAGGACGCGTTATGTGAGAATGATGAATGATATGCAATGATATATATTAATTTTTATTAACCAAAGAGAAACTTCAACAACTAGATTGCAAATATTATACAGTGGGGAGACCCCGTTTTATTGAATTTGAAAGATTGCAGAAAGGGAAATACAGTATTTTACAAAGTGCCGTAAAAGGAAAAGTCTAAGCTTATCGATCCTGAGTCCTCTCTGAGGAGGGCCCAGGTGCTGGTTCTGGTATTTTCCTTTTCTTTGACCGATGCTCTTGATCCATTGTCGAGTTGTCAGTCCTTTGCCAAGTGAAAGGAGCTAGCAAATTTCTTCGGTCTTCCTGACTTTCTACAACATGTCACTCTAATATCTTAATCAAAGCGTCCTTTTCTTTTAACACTTGCTGAATTTTGGTACACTCTACATTGAGAATATGGTACTTGTTCTTCCAAGATTTCTTTTCCCGTCGAACTTTGTTGAGAGTGACCTGGAGTTTTTCCGCATCAGACATAAAATAAAGAATAGGTTCCTTTAGCGGAAGAACTTCTTGACGAGGGTAAGGCATCCTAAGCTTGAGGGCTCTAGTTTGTACCCAGTGGAGATAAGGTTCCACAGAGATACAATCCGATTTTCCTAGAGACTCTCTTCCTTTCCTGTGAACATGTTTCCAGGCATGCACTATTTCTGTCTTTAGTGCCCTGTCATTTTCTCCTTACTTGAAGAAAAGACCTTCCAGATGAACATTACCCAGGATATGCCTCATCGGGTATCCGAGTTGACGGAAAACAAAAATTGGATGATAGTTGATTCCTCCTTTAGTTTCTATGAGGGGTACATTAGGGAAGTTTCCACATTTGTCAATGATCCTTATCCCGTCATAGATTCGATTGTACCAATCTATGTCAGAGTTGGTAAGAGACATGATTCTCTGTGACCAACGTAGAGTACTCTTATGATCCCAAAAAGCAGCAGACTTGGGTAAATGGGAAGTGAACCATTTGTATAGCAGGGGTATGCAGCATGTGATCCTTCCTCCGCTGTACAAATTCCTTAAGTGTACAGAATGATAAGCGTCTGCGAGCAGAGTTGGTACAGGGTTTCCAATTAGAAATACCTTAATGGAATTGATATCAACGAAGTTATCGATGTTGGGAAAAAGGAATAAACCATATTGTTGCGGTGAGAATCAGATAACAAGCTATTAATTAACTTGAATCACAAAACATGAAATTCATCACCGAGCTTTAATTTATCCAAAGGAAAGGGTAAAGAACGAAAACCCTAAAAAAAGAGAATCTAGGTTCGGGGGTTGGTTATACTAAGGGAAGGTATTTGCACCCTAAGTATCTGTAGTACTATACAGGAACCTCTTGTTAGTATTTGTGTTATGCTAAAGTTTGCTTGCTAAGGGAAATGTGCTAAGGTAAAGAAAGACCTAGGGGTATATACACTAAGTATGCTCGCCAAGACATTGCATCTCATGCCTACGTATCCTGAAGGGAATGGAATCAGAGCATTCATAGTTCCCCTCAACGGGGTAAAAGAACTCTTGACGATGGTCAAGGTTCCAAGGGAAAGTAGGGTTTGACAGCAAGACACCTACGTGGAGTGCGGCGACTCCACACCTAAGGCTAGGTTAAGACAGAGAATGAAGTGTCCATGGGAAAGTAGGGTCTGACAGCAAGACACCTAAATAGAGCACGACGGCTCTAATCCTAAGGCTAGGATAAAGGTAAATGAAGTGTCCACGGTGGAACACCTAAATAGAACACGGCGACTCTAATCCTAAGGCTAGGATAAAGGTAAAGGAAGTGTCTACGGAGGAACACCTAAATAGAACACGGCGGCTCTAATCCTAAGGCTAGGATAAAGGGAAATGACGGACTAGGCTATCTTAAATGACATGGCAGTCAACTATAGGGACCTTTCCTTTGGAATGAGGGACAAACAACAGAGAAACACGAGGAGGAAACCTCGAGTATCAGGGGTAAAATGAATAGCAATATATATACAGTGAGTATCAAGAATTAAACGGAAAAAAAAATGAATATTAGGAATTAACTATAATGAAAATATAAAATTAAGAATTAAATATAATAAATAAAATCTAGTTAAAGCTAATTATCTAAATTCTAAATTAATCTAAAAAGACCAAACTGATTAACTAATTTTTAAATAAACTAATTACACCTAACTAAAATTAATTAGCTACTAAAATCTAGTTTAACTAATTCTAAAAAATAAATAAGCCTAATTAAGCTAAACCTATTTAAAACTTGATTAAAACTAATTTACTCAAAATTCTAACTAAATGAAATTTCTAATTTAAAACTTAAATCTAAATCTAAAACTAACTATTTAATTAAAAAAACTAATTTAAAACTAAATTAAAATTTAAACAAAGTAAAATAACTTAAATTCTAAAAAACAACACACAAAAAAAGATGTGGGCTTCTCTTTGAACCATGGAACGGAAGCCCAATGAAAGAAGGGCGTGTGGGTCGGGTCACCCATGAAGGACCCGGTTTTGTTACTAAAAGAGTAAGGGTATGAAAACCCTTCTTCCTCATCTATTCACACGGCCACGAAGAAGAAGAAAACAGAGATGCGGTTACGACATCTCCTTACCGATCAAAATGCACAAACATCGAAAGACTATGCACTCACCTCTCTTGACCAGATTCTCTCGCTCCAGATTCCGCCCGCCCCTGTCGTCTCTGTTTTTCACTCGCGCGGTCCTCTCGGTTTTGTCCGCCTTCTTGCGATCTCTTCCGTTCTGCGCAATAGTTCCTCATCTTTGTTTCAGAACTTGCGGTTCTCTCATCTTGGTGAAGACGTTTTGCGTTTGGTGATTGTGCGAAAGATTTTTTCGTGATGGATGTATTGCAGGTTAGTTTGAGTGGTCGTAGTTTCTATGTTGTCGTTGTTTTGTTCTGATTTAGGCAGTGATGATGGAGGAAGAAGAGTTTTGCAGTGGAGGGAGTTTGGTTACAACAGGTTATGTCGTGTTGTTTAGTTTGTGTTGCGAAGTCACAAAAGAAGTTTGAAAAAAAATGAAGGGTGCTGCGTATAGAGGAAAAGGGATGGTAGTTCAAGAGGTGGTTAAATGGTTGTGAGGTTCTGGTGTTTTAGGTGTTAGGTTAAGTTTCATTATTTAATGGTGTTCAGTTGCAGTAGGTCAGGTGAAAGAAGGTGATTGAGGTTTATGAACGAAGAAGATTGAAGAAAATGGTTGTGTTTAAGGAAGAGAAGGTTTGGACAGAGGAGCATCTTTGGTTGTTTTTCGTTTTTTGAAAACGCTCCCCCATTCTTTGTTCTGAGGTTCTCTTTTTATTGAAAGCTTTTTTCAAATTTCTTACCGTTGTTGAAACGTTGTTGTTGCTTGTGTGCAGGTCTTGGGGTATCGCAGGTTTTGTTGTTGTTTTGTAGCGGATGTTGGCAGAAGGCAAGGTCTTGGTCATTATTGTCGTTGGTTTGATCATGAATTGGTACTCTTCTTTGCAGGTCTGGTTGTTCTGGGATGCGCAGGCCTTATGCTACAGGTTTTTGTTTGTTCTGTTTGGTTTTTATGCAGGCTAATGGTGCAGTATGCAAGGTGATGTAGTCTGGTTAATGCGCAGAATTCTGCAGGTATGGAGGCAGGGGTTTTGGCATGTAGTATTTGGAGTGAAGCAAGTTGGTCAACAAAATAGTTTCGGATGGTGCAGAGTTTTGGAAATCGTGTGTAGCAGATTTGAAATCATAAAAAAGAAAATGAAATGATAATAATAATAATAATAAATGAACAACGAAACAATAATAATAAAAAGGTGGAAATAAAATAATAATAATAATAATAATAATAATAATAAAAACGAGACTATATTAATAAAAAATCTAAACTACTCTAATAATTTGAAAGTAATGATAACAATAAAATTTAAATTAAAAACACTTAATTAGACTATTTAAATTAAAATTAAACTAAACTAAAATAGAGAATTTAATTAAAGACTAAATTAAAAAGGCTACACTAAAATTTAAAATTACAAGTTAAGATTAAAAATATAATTGAAAATAAATTAAATTAAATATAAACTATGTAAAAAAGATAAACTAAACTGAAATTAACTACATGAATTCCAAACAAACTTAAAATAAATATCTAACTAAAAATACAAAGATAATAAATAATTTAAATCAAGAATGACACGGAATGACAAATGCATTAATAATGAGACGTTCAGCTAAAAAATGCGAAAAGCCCGACCTACGATGATGTGCGAATGATCAGAATATCTAAGGGTAAAATTTGGGGTATGACACATATGTGAGTAGAACAAAGATATCTTCGAAAGTAGTAACATTTCCTAAATTGGCAAAGTATAGGGCTTTCTCTACCAAAAACTTGGCCGGTAACCCTTGGATTCCCTCCTTAGTGGTCATGTGAGTCCTAACTTCTGACTCGTCCAAATAGATTGCTCTTGCAATGGTTTGATCCTTTGGAATTTCTTCCAGTCCAAAAAACGGAGCTTGGTCAGTGATGGGTAAATCAGTTAGGTGAGAGTACTCCTCCAGTGTTGGTGCTAGTTGATAATCCGGGAATGTGAAACAGTGTTAAACCGAATCGTAGAACTGAATAAGCGTAGACATAATTCCTTCAACTACATGGACCCTTAACAGAGACAGCAGTCCTTCGTACTTAGCTCTAAAAGCATCAGGGTTGGTGATCAACCTTGCCAACCCCCTTAAATCCTCTAGTTTTGGAGCCTTGAAGGTGTACTTGTGCGTCTTCCTTCTACCGAAATCCATAACGCAATCTTTCTCTCTGATATTTGAAATCATTATTTTAGTTTAATTTGAAAAAGAGAGAAGAGAAAAGAAGATTTTTTTCTTTGTTTAAGAGATTTTTAGATGAATGCATGAATGCAGCACACAAAAATATAGAAAAAACACGGGTTCAAAGGTTCAGCGTCACGAGCATGGAGTCATGGCTCTACCCATCCCTAAAGGTTGTACTATGGTGAATTTTTGTATCTGTTCCCAAAATCATTGACCCTCCTAAGGATGACAACAACAAGCTGGTTCACCCAAGCGAGCTGTAGCATCCTAGGGTAATCTCAATTGAGTATAGTATCGTGTGTCAACTATTTCCAGTAGCTACCGCACTATAAAATAGCCACATGGTTACTGTCTACTAAATCCTCAGTTTCACGGATACCACATTGGAACAATCTGCCTTCACAACGGAGTCGTTAAGCATTGAATCCGCAAAGGGTATCTCCACTGATTTGATGGTCTACCGGGACAGCTTATTCGGGATTCACTCCCTATAAGACCGCCCGTCTATGCCATCACCTATCTTAGGTATCACTCAAACTTTCCACATGCGACATCACTCGCATTCCCATTGACAGAAAAATAAACACGGATATCAAGTAGGAAAAACAGTATATATATATATATATATATATATATATATATATATATATATATATATATATATATATATATATATATATATATATATATATAATTCCTAAAACTAACATCCTAGACCTCTTAGAAATTCTAGTCTTAATCTTAAACAGACAAAAACATTCCCCAGCAGAGTCGCCATTTATCTGTAGCGTGCGATTTTTGTCGGTGACGCGACCACCTTATCGCAAAATGGGTTATCTCCTCACCTCAGTGAAGAGGAGTGGGGTGCTACTTTCTGATTTCTTATTTATCCCGAGAAGCTGAAAGGGAAAGGGAAGCTATCTAAAACTAACCTTGCACGTGAATGTTTAACTGAACAAACGCTTAAAGAGATTCGGGGAGTTCGGGGTCAGGTTATACATTGGGGAGTTGTCAATTACCCATCCTATATGTGGTTATCCACATGTTGTTAGCATTAGGTTCTGCTTTGTACTTGATGGTGTTTATCTGTTGATGGGTTGAGAAAGTTTCTTCTTTGGGAGATATGAGAGAGAGAGAGAGTTTTTGATGATTTCAGGTTTGTCGATGTTTTTTATGAATGTGTGAAGGTACTGGACATAGAGTTTTTGATTGGTATGCTCACTAAGATTTCGCAATCTTATGCCTACGTATTCCCATTTTAAAGAAACAGGGAAATCAGAGAAATCGAAGTTCCTCCTATTCTATGGGAGGAAAAGATGTTTTGGTGTCTTGTTCAAAGCCCAAGATTGAAGCTAAAGGTTATTTATGTCTTGTTCAAAGCCCAAGATTGAAGCTAAAAGGTTATTTGTGTCTTGTTCAAAGCCCAAGATTAAAGCTAAAGGTTTGACTGAGAGAGAATTTTTCATCTCTAAGTGAGACATCTTGTCTGTTTATCACAACTGTTGGGTGACTGATTATAAAGGAGAGTTACTTTAACTGGGATGTGAGAATCCAGCAATGCCATAATTTCCTTTATAGGGGATGTTGTCCTGAAGGAGAAAACTTTAACTCAGTGTTGAGCAATGCCATTTTTCCTTAGGAGTCTTTCATGCTAAGAGAGGGACAGTGGCGTGGATGTAAATAATCCAGAGGCTTGCCGCTTACAGCAATTAGACGAAAGAGAGGATTTACCAGGATAAGAGATGGACGACCGCTTGGATTTCTTGAATCAACAAGTGTGCCACTTACAGCAGTTATCTGGGATTAGGGTTTGTTTTGAATGTCTGTTTTAATGTGTGATAACACAGAGAAATGTCTTCCTACAGAGAGATTTAGATTTCCTCTAAGGGGATGTTGATTTTTGTGTGCCTTGATCAAAGCCCAAGGTTGAAGCTAAGAGATTGATTGACTCCACTAGGGAAGTCCTTATACAAAGCCTAAGAGGAGGCTAGAAAAGGCTGACTCAACAAGAGAGTGTATATTTGTCTTGTACAAAGCCCAAAATTGAGGATAAAAAGAGACTGACTCTTTTGGGGGTATCATTATACAAAGCCTAAGAGGAGGCTAAAAGTTGACTTTCCGGGGAAATATTTTGTTTGTCTTGTACAAAGCCCAAGATTGAGGCTAAAAGAGATTTTTTATTCCGCTGGGGAGGGTTTGTATATGTCTTTTACAAAGCCCAAGATTATGGCTGAAAAGAGTTTTAACTATGCTTAGGGAGATTTTATATGTGTCTTGTACAAAGCCCAAGATTGAGGCTAAAAGATATTTGACTCAGCTAAAGATATTTATGGGTGTCTTGTACAAAGCCCAAGATTCAGGCTGAAAAGAAGACTGACTCCGCGGGAAAGAAATCTTTATCTGTCTTGTACAAAGCCCAAAATTGAGGCTAAAATGAGACTGACTCAACTGAGGATTTTTATGTGTCTCGTACAAAGCCCAAAATTGAGGCTGAAAGAAGTTTGACTCTGCTGGAGAGTATTATCTGTCTTGTACAAAGCCCAAGATTGAGGCTGAAAGAAGTTAACTCAACAAGAGAGTGTTGAAAAGGGTGACTGGCTCAACAAGAGAGTCTGAAAAGGTTAGCTCAGCTGGGGAAAATCATTGTACAAAGCCCAAGAGGAGGCTGACCATGCTGAGGAAAGGAAGGATCATTATACAAAGCCTAAGAGGAGGCTAGCTTCTACTGAGGATTATTGAGATCTAGAGGCGGGTCTAAATGGGGAATCAACTCTTACTGAGGGTTTACAGAAGAGCTTTGATATCAGATACCCTGAGGTTCTGATTTGGGATAGTGTTATACTGATGATAAGCTGGCCCTGGCTAGGGGAAACTTAAGGTGAGAGTTTAAAGATTGAATTTTGAAAACCTATAGAGGTTTCAACTCTACTGGAGGTTGGTTAAATGACCAGGGTTTTTCCTGTGTTTATAGGGAACTTGAGAATGTCTTTGAGATCCAAGAGGGGATTAGACTGTCCAAGTCTACTGGTATGGAAGAGTTCATCTTTGTATGATGCCCAAGAGGAGGCAGGTGTTTTAAGGGATGGGAATCAACCCTAAATTGGTATGAGGTTTTGACTCTGGAAAGACTGGTCTAGCAAAGGATGACTAAGTTCTATCCTATACCTTTAAGAGGTCTTCAGGGTCCTTGTATTAAGCCCAAGAGAAGACATGAGAACTTCTAAGAAGCCAGAGGGTCCTTGTACAAAGCCCAAGAGGAGGCGGGGATGCTTTTAGGAAGCCTGTGGGTCCCAAACCTAAGAAGAGTTCAAGAAAGGTTTCACCGAGAATTAATCCTTTAGTGAACAGTTCTAGGGTTTGAAGAAATTCAAGAGAGGTTTCACCAAGAACTAATCCTCTCTGGGGAAATTAACTTCTTTAACAATTTCTAATAGTGACAGTTTGAGAAAAGTTTCACCGGGAATAATGCCTTTCTCTTTGTTCCATATTGTTTAAGCCTAAGAGAAGGCAAGACTGTATCTGGAAATCCTATGGGGATCTAGTTTTGACTGTATTTAAGAGTGACCAACTGGCTTTACCTAATTCTAGACTTAGTTGCCGGGGAAAACTCTAAGCAGATATGCAAGTATATATGCAGTTGATATATGACAAATATTTAAAAGGATATGAAAGAAGGACTTACAGGTGAGCAAGCTTCCAGCCATACAGTTATATATATATATATATATATATATATATATATATATATATATATATATATATATATGAAAGCAAGTTAATGAAAGTTGATAAAACTTACAGGTGAGCAAGCTTCCATTGTAACAGCTGTATGGTTAGTTCTTCAAGAAATTAAAGAAAGTTTTGATAACAACTATGGATTGGAACCTAAATCAAAAGGAAAGTTGTTTTTGAGAAAATTGTTGGGGCTTATACTCAAGGAGAGACCCAGATGAAAAACAGTAATCGTACCGTTGTTTTGTAAACTGTACTGGGGCTTATACAATGACTGAGTCCCAATTTATTTATGTACAACAAGGATTGGGTCTTACACTCTATTAGAGGCCCAAAGTGTTTGAAAATGAAAATAAATGGGGCTTACAACACAAGGATAGGCCCAGTTGATTTTCTTTTGAAATGGCGATCGCGCCGAGATTTTTGAAAACACAGTGGGACTTATACAATGACTGAGGCCCAAAAAGGTTTTATATTTACAAGGGATGGGTCTTACACGCTATTAGAGGCCCAAAGTGTTTTGAAAAAGATTTGTGAGGGTAAAAATAATCAAAACCCTAATTTTATCTTAAAATGTATTTTAATTGAATAAAAATTCAATTAAAATGATCAAAATTATCAAACATGTGTGAAAAACAAGTTGTGATCTTGGAATAATGTTTGAAAAATCATGTTTTGTTCATAGAATGATTTGGAAATTATTTGAATTTGCAAAATCAAGAGAAAGAAATATTTTAAGTGTTAAAACAACAAATAAAACATAATTCTTTACAAAAATACTAAATATAGGAAATAAATAATATTTTTTGTGAAATTTTCATGGAATAAAATATTTTAATATTTTTGTGAATTTTCAAAAAAAGAATCAATAAAAAATAATTAAAATTGAGAGAAAAATTAATTTTCAAAGTTATTAAAATATGGTGAAAGAAATGAAAGAAAATGAGTGGTAAAAAATTAGGGATGGTCTCTCCAAGGATTGAACTCATGCCCTTGGGTTGAAGAGTTTAAAATTCTACCATCTAAGCCATGTGCGTGGACTGAAAGGGGATGGAAAGTGTGTATAATATATTAAACAAACCTTTGAAAATAGTTTTAAAAAATAAACCAAAAGGTCTGGGGCGACGGGGATTCGAACCCCAGACCTCTCGCTCGCTCATACAACACACATACTAGTGTTTCCACTAGGGCGCAATGCCAATTCAGTTATATTATGGCAACTGAATAATATATAGAAAGGATGGTTTTGAAACCTGAAGAATGGCGTCATGGCCATCTTCTTCCTTGAGCCAAATACGTGAAGCCTCCTATCTCACTCGTTTCTCAACCCTTTCACATGATCCAAATATGAAAATCATGCGCTTTCAGACAAGGAATACAATGACAATATTCAATTTTATTGAAATTAAGTGAATTAAAAGATAGCATGGTAAAACCAGATCAACCCTAAAATTTGCATGAACTTAATGAAATCCTATACACGAACTGTAAACATCAATTGATTGAGGGTAAATGATCTACAAACATTCAGAAACACAGTGGTATTTTGAAAATATGTTTATGATGTATGATTCATTGAGTTTGACAGTTTGAGGCTTACCTCTGCAAGTGAGAATCGAATTTTGGTTTGGAGGTGTTATAGATGAGTTCCAATGATTTGGATAGCTTCCTTGTACCTCAAGGGATGTGTTTGAATGCTTAGGTTGATTTGATAACTTCTGGATTGGCCAACTTGATCCAACCTGTAGCTACTTTGTAACTTTGAGCAATTGAGGTGTGAATTGACGATTCTGATGTTACAAATTGAATGTAATGGTTTAGATCGCTTTTATATGTTGTATATGAGGTGTGTGAACTATTGGTTTGAGTTGCATTGGTCTCCAACTCAAAACCCAATAGTGTTTTCTCAAGAAAATGGAGTTTTTGTGCTTAAGAAGGAAATGAGAGAAAGCAATGTTGTAAGCTGCTTTGGTGTAATCTGAATGAAGCAAGGTGACCTCTATTTATAGGTGATCAAGCTTTATCTTGGAGGAATAGTGCTGCAGCAACGGATAAGAGCTCACTAAATGCATTTTGGCAAGGTGTGCTTACTTCTCATGCAAGGCAAACTAGGTTCTCCCAAGAGCAGGGCTATGTATTGACCAAATCCACATTCTTTAAATGTTTTAATTGTTTTTTAAGTGAGCATCTTGACTGAGGATAATAGCTTTATTGAAAGTGCACTATTGCGCATAAATGCCTTTGAATTCAAGGCATAATGTGACAAAAGCCATTACTTCAAGTTGGAATTTCTCTTGGCTTCTTGACTCAGCTTTGCAGGTAGGATCAAATGGATCATGATCATATTGAATGAATGTGACATACTAATCATTGGCTTTGACTCAGAAATTTTGGCAAGCAAGAAAACATGCAAACTGGTTTTTGAAAACAGTTGCAACAGCATGACTTTGAGTTGCCATATCTCTTGGTTTCCATTGAGTTTTTCCATGTTGATGGACTCTTTGAATTGCTAGCAATATGCATAATAACTTTGATGTTTACACCTTGAATTTATTCATCTTGCAACTGTGTGAGAAACTGCCTCAAGTTTTGGTGTTTCACTTGAAATCTGCCTTGGGCAGAATTTTTTCTAAGTGTTGGAAAAAGATGCATTTTCATGGTTTTGTCATTTTGATCACTCCATAACTCAAAATCCATAAAGAATTGGAGTTGGAGGTAGATGAAGCTCTTGTAGAGTGTAGCAAGACCTACAAATCCTGCTTTGGATCACCCAAAATGGTTGCTTGGATCTCAAGTTATGGTCCTTGGAAGTTGGTACCAAAACCACTTTTATTCCATAACTTAGAAAATTTTTGGTTTCTCAAGGTTGCTCCTTTTGCAAGAAACCACACTTTTCTTGATTTTTCTTGATGGATGATGATCAATATCATACATTAATATTATTTTTGACTTAGGGGAACCATATTTGTGAAAAATTCCAAAAAGTCAAACTTGATTTTGTGCACAGTTGACTTTTTATCGGATGAAATCCAAACTGTGCGACCCCTTGTGAAATCAAGTCCTTGACCTAAATCAAACCTAATGGATGGATTCCATAGGTGTTATAGGGTGTATTGAATCATGTCCCAAGGTTTGGGAGCATGTCTTGGTCAAAAGTCAAAGGTACAATTGACTTTTTCCTCAAAACCCTAATTGTGGTCCAGATGAAATTGAAACTTGTGGATCAAGCTTCTTGGATCAATCCATTGTTGTAAATGGATAAATTTGGTGTATTGGGGGCCCTCAAATTAATTCTTAAAGTTTTGGATTATTCTTTGTCCCAAAAGTCAACATAGGGGTGAATTAGGTCAAGAAACCCTAATTCCTGATTTTTGGTAAATGCATCCCCTAAGGCTAAATTGACTTGATTATGGGGTCCATGCGGTCCCTTGGAGTATCTTGGGTTGTTATTTGAAGTATTGGCTCATGCCCAGATGAAAATTTTCATCTGGAGGCCTTGGTCGACCAAAACCCTAATTTGGTGTCACTGTCGATCTTGAAGCTTGATCCACTTGGAATGTTGCACTCTTGTGCTTGATCCTTTATATGGGAGTCATCTTGATCCCTTATGAGTGTTTGAGAGGTTAGACAAGTTGAAGATCATGTTATTCCTAAATTGATCCTTTGTCTAAGTGCTCTGAGATGGCTCAAAACCGTAAGTCTTGATTGTGGTGAATGCTCAATCATCTTTTAAGGAGATTGATGAGGCATGGAGGTACATCCATATTGTGATGATGATTTGCACAATGATGGGAAATCTTGGTGGTCAAAATTTGGGGTATGACACATGGTTATGGGATCTTTTAACCCCAACTCCTGCAACACATTTTTTTAGTAGAAGAGATTGATGAGACATATAGGTACATCCATATTGTGATGATGATTTGCACAATGATGGGAAATCTTGGTGTTCAAAATTTGGGGTATGACACATGGTTATGGGATCTTTTAACCCCAACTTCAGCAACACATTTTTTGAGTAGAGAGGCTTAGAAAATAACATTAGAGGCTGCATCTTGATGATCCAGAGTTGGATTTGCATCAACGTCTTCACACCATGAGAGTTTCTGATTCATCTTCATTCTTCTCTTTGTATTCTTTATTGTTGGGGTTTGTTTGTAAATTTACTTTGATTTTAAGTATATGTATTGATCATGGCTTTGTGCAAGATCTATTTTACAAATCTATATCAATGCTATCCTTGTTTTACTTGCTTTATGTTTAGATTTGAGTTGGTATAGACATAAACTCTTCACATCCTGATCTAGGATAAATATCTCTTAGGTTCTAAACTCTAAATATAGATTTAGGTCTAATATTCACAGTGGGTATCAGTTCTTAATGCTCTGTGCTGTTAAGTTGCGTGAGACATCACCGATGAGACTAGACGGTTGTTCTCTCAAATTTGTGTTAGACATAACCTCTGTTATGAGCAATACGTGATGATATTGATGAGTGATTTAGGTTGTGTACAGATGATCGGTAGATTGAAGTATTTTATATGGTAGATGAAATTAAATTCCTGACGAGCTCTCTCCTTTCTAAAGAATGTATTCTGTACTTGTTAATATCTTTTTCTTTCCGTATTTTACGCTTTTAAACCATTCAAACCAAGCTTAGAAACATAGATATTGTTGAACGACATTCTTTCCCTCACACTGATCTCTGTGGAGACGATAAAAACTAGAGGGATTCCTTCCAAATCTTTTGCTTCTTGCCGCTATACTGCAGTTCGAACAAAATGGTGCCGTTGTTGGGGATTGGTGTTTTGATATTGAATCACATTGTAATAGTTCTATATTTCTAAGATTTGTACATATTTGTCTATATTGTATATATGCTTGTATAGATACTTGTTTATACTTATGTTCCATACTTGTTTTCCATACAAACTTGTATATATGTGTTTTCCATAGCGTTTGTGTGAGTGTTTGTACATATGTGTTTTCCATAGCGTTTATGTGAGTGTTTGTACATATGTGTTTTCCATTATGTTTGTTCAAGTGTTGTATATATTTTGGTCCCGTAACATTTGTTCAAGTGTTTGGTTATGGCACTTTCTTTAGGTTTGCGCTTTGAAGAAAAGCATCAGGAAGTCTGTGAGGAAGATATTAGCCAAGCACAATAAAATCATCGAGCTAACGACGTGAAACAAGCCCTGGTTGGGAGGCAACCCAATAATTTTTGAATTTGTATAGCTTTGCATTTAGTAGTATAGTTAGTGTAAAGTGAGTGTGAATAGACTGCATGAGAGAAGTTGCATTTTTGAAAATTCTGAGCAAGCCTATTTGCACTTAGAGCGCACAGAGGGCGCGCTATGTGTGGAAAAATCTCTCATTCTTTAGTCCACTTTCACCCGTTTTTGAACTTGTGTTAATATGTGTTAGTAATTAGTGTTTAGTTTTTAGAAAATTTTTGTGTTTGTTCTCAAGTTTTGTTTTTGATTAGCTTGAGGATGCATTTTGTGATTGTTCAAGTTTGAGTGTATCAACAAGAAAACGTGTGGTGGTAATAAGAGTTTGAAAGAAAGTTTCATTGTCAAGGCATGTGTTTATTGCATTCCACAACATAGCATGTTTATGAACCTTAGAATCCATGTTATTGTTGAGCTCATTTTTGTATGGATTCTAATATTTTTCTTGAACCATAACCATGACTTATGGTTGGATTTTTTCCCTTGCCTAATAAGTTGGGAGTATTCACATTACATGATTGGTTGTATTCAAGTTGGGGAAAAGAAAAGGTTGGTTGCTACGCGGTTGATAAAGAAAAAGATTGAAAAAGAAAAAAAAAGTGAAGAAAAAGAAAAAGAAAAAGAAAAGACAGAGAAAAAGCATTGAAAAAGAAAAAAAAATAGCAAATAAAGTGTGCTAATAAGTTACGTGAAATGGTGTAACAATTGGGAAAATAGAAAAAGGTGAAGGAAACTTGTGAATCCTTGAGATTGTGAGAAATGACCACTCTCATTTGATTAGACAAGTTTTTTTTTCATTTACCTTTAGAAATTGACCCTTCCTTGTTAGCCAAGCCATATTACAACGCTTGAAAGCCCTTGTGATTCTTGCTTTTTATTTTTTATTTGATTTGGTTGATGAATTCATAAGTTGAATTGATGTTTGCATGATTTTTGGGTATGAATTCAACCCCTCATATTTATTCTTCATCCCTTGATGAAGTTGTGTGTTAGGTGTGATTCACTTTTGAAAATTTGTTGCTTTATAATTTTTGACATGTGTTTTGTGCTTATACTTTGTTTCATATTCATTACATCATTGTAGTTTAGTGTTAAACATTGCTTTGTTTGTACTTTTGATAATTAGACCCTATATATTTGTTTTCGTTTGTAAAAACTTGTTGAGCATGAATTCTTGTCGATTGCTTTTGCTCTTTAGGTTGACTGATTCTTGTTTGAATACAAACAAGTCTAAGTTGGGGAGAGTTTGATGAGTGATAAATTTTTGTGAATTTGAGCGTGAATAATTAGCACTCATCGACATTATTCATTCGTTTTATACCAATAAACCTCAACTTTTGTGTATATTTTGTATAGTTTATATTATAGTGTATATCGTGCGTTATCATGTAAATATCATTGAATTTCATTTTTTTTATCTCTTTTTTTATAGTTATTCAAGAAATGTTATTTATTCATTGTCTTATAGAACACTGAATAAGCTTTCCAACGCTTCTGACTGTGCGTCAACCGGAGTTACGGTTCGCAAGTTATGAAGAAGTTGTCTTACAGAGCATTGAATAAGCTTTCCAGCCCATATTAGTCACTCTTACATAGATTTTTAGGGAGTGATTTTGGGATCTTTTAACCCCAACTCTAGCAACACATTTTTTAAGTAGAGAGCCTTAGAAAACAACATTAGAGGTTGCATCTTGATGATCCAGAGTTGGATTTGCATCAATCGTCTTGACACCGCGAAAGTTGCCGATTTATCTTCCTTCTTCTCTTTGTATTATTTATTATTGGAGTTTGTTTTTAATTTTACTTTGGTTTTATGTATATGTATTGATCATGGATTTACAAATCTATATCGATCTTATCCTTGTTTTAGTTGATTTATGTTTGGATTTGAGTTGCTATAGACGTATACTCTTCAGATCCGGATCTAGGATGAATATCTTTTAGATTCTAAACTCTAGAGATAGATTTAGGTCTAGTGGCTAGTGTGTGTAAAGGTATAAGGTTAACTATCGATTATATAAAGACATATCAAACAAATACTTTCAACCCTATGAAAATCCGATCTTTTTTTATTAATCCCCTAAAAATGTTTTAACAGCCTAACCAATTGATTAAGGAGATGTCTAATCAATTAGAAGCATGTTTTACAAAAGGATAATCAATTATTCCTAAAGGACAACCGATTATTTAACTTTGTAACACATACAATTTATTGGAGAAGTCTCTTAATGATTGGCAGCAGATAGAAATCCAAACTTTTCTTTTTTGGGGTGACATAATCGATTATGCCGTTGGAATAATCGATTATGAGCATTGAAAATCCCATGGATTGTTTTCATAATTAAGAGAATACAGGTATTACAAAACCCTCCAAATTTTCTATATAAATTAATAGAAGATCTATTTAGATTTTCCTAGAATGTATTAATTAAAAACAGGTAAAAAAAGACTAGAAAACAACAATTCAACACACAAACACTAAGCCAGAACAAGTCCTGGAAAAGTAAGACTTGCTATGCCATAATCATGGGCACGCCTAGTGAGCTCAAGAGGCTAGATGAAACTTCAAGATTAAAGTATTTCTTGGTGAAGAAAGGGATTGTGCGCTAAGCGCATGGGTAGTGTGCCTAAAAAAACAAGGCGGCTAGGGCTACTTGTTAGACACTTAACATGGTTTAATCCATAAGAAAGTAAAATCGCTAAGCGCAGATGGGTGGTGAACCTAGCAAGTCCACTGTATCTGTACCTATAAATGGTCGTAAAACAAATCTCCATGAAAAACCCATGAAGGACGTCTCTCTTCCTTTCCATATTTTTTCCTATGCGGACAACAGTGAGGGGAAGTGTCTCATACTTCCTCCAGTCCAGCAAATAATCATCGATATGCACGCTACTGGTGGCAAGTGGAGCCATCGTCTACAAGTATTGACAATGCAAAGGAAATATACTTTGATGCTTTATTCATTGGAAACTAGGCTTTTAAATAGCCTTTGTACAACAAAATCAAAACAGAAAACTCCAAAAACTAAGGAAACAATTTAGCTAGCTAAAAAATGGAAACAGAACGAAAAATAAGTGAGACCTATTCTACATGCCTTTTATTAACTAACAGTAAAAGAAAAAACCCCTTCAATCCCTCCTTTAAACTAAAATTCAGTAGCATTTAGTTTACTTCTGGTGCTTCAACCATTCCTAGCATATCTCGAAGCTTTAAGAACCGTTCCATCTTTATCGGCTTTGTCATAAGATTTGCTATCTGCTCATGCGTTCTATAATGTTTCAACGTTACTGTTCCATTGCTCACCAAGTCCCTTAAGAAGTGAAACTTCACATCTATATGCTTATTCTTTCCATGGAACGCTGAATTTTTTGAAAGTTGTATAGTTGAGTTATTGTCACAATTGATTATACTGCTTCCCTTTACCATATGACCGAGATTTTCAAGCAATTTTCTCAACCAAATACATTGACAAGCACAAGATGCAGCGGCTATATATTCGGCCTCCATTGTCGACAAGGTTACAACAGGTTATTTTTTCGAAGACCAAGAGACAACTCCCTTTCCAAGCAAAAACACAAATCCAGATGTACTCTTCCTGTCATTAAGATCCCCTGTAAAATCAATATCAGTGTATGCAAATAAACTAGTCATTCCTTCATTCCTGTAAAATATTCCCAGCTCCAGTGTTCCTTTAAGGTATCAAAGAATCCTCTTTGTTGCACTCCAATGTGTCTCTGTTGGAGAAGACATAAACCTGCTAATGAGACTCACGGCATACATTATATCTGGTCGTGTTGTTGTTAAGTACATAAGGCTGCTAACAACTTGTTTAAATATTGTTGAATTAACTTTTTTTCCTTCTTCATCCTTGCAAAGCCTTGTCCCTGGCACAATAGGATTTCCTACTGCATTACTATTCTCCATTCCAAACCGAGCTAACACTTTTCGAGCGTATTTTCGCTGGCATATGAAAATTCTATTCTTATTTTAAATTACTTCAACTCCCAAGAAGCACCTCATTTTATCCAAGTCGGACATATCGAACTCATGCATCATTGAGATCTTAAAATTTTCACACATAATTTTATCATTTCCAGTGTAAATCAAATCATCTACATAAAGACTCACAATTAAAATCTTACCACCCTCATTTGCTTTTGTAAAGAGTGTATGTTCGCAGAAGCACCGTTTAAATCCTTCACGAGAAAAGTATGCTTCGATCCGACTGTACCATGCTCTTGGTGTCTGTTTGAGTCCATACAATGCTTTGTTGAGCTTATACACCTTATCCTCTTCACCATGTTTCTCAAAACCCAAAGGTTGTTGTACGTATACTTCTTCTTCAAGATTTCCTTAAAGAAAAGCACTCTTTACATCTAACTGAAACACCTCCCATTTATTATGTGTCGCAGTTGCTAGAATGAGCCTAAGTGTATCCAGCCGAGCAACTGGAGCGAATACCTCTATATAGTCAATTCCATATAGTTGTACATATCCTTTAGCGACTAACCTTGCTTTGTACTTTTCTATCTCTCCAATTTCATTTAGTTTTGTCTTGAACACCCATTTGACTCCGATTGGTTTGACACCTTTCGGCAAATTAAATAGACTCCATGTGTCATTCCTTTCTATGGAGTCAATTTCTTTCTCCATTGTATCTCTCCATTTCTTACTTTTTACAGCCTCATGGTAGGTCATTGGATCATCATCTGACATCATCATCATTACAACTTCTTCTTGTTCTTCTCCAGAAAGTCCCTCCCCAGAAGTATACTCTGACATCCAAGTTGGTGCTTTATGTTGTCTCTTTGGCCTTTTTGCTTGAGAGTTTGGATTAATTTCATCATATAAGTTTAATGAATTATTCCCTTCTTCCGGTTCAGCTCCATCATTTTCTTCCCTTTTATCGTTGTCACCGTACTCCACGACATCCAAGTTTTCTTCATCCTTGCTTCTCTTCTAGTCCCAACCTACATTTTCCTCGAATACAACATCACGACTTATGCAGATTTTATTTGTGGTCGGATCAAGGAGTCTATATGCTTTGGAATCTTTGCTTACTCCAAGGAATACATGTGCTTTGCTTTTTTCCTCTAACTTGCTTCTTCTTTGATCTGGAATGTGTACATGTGCTAAGCAACCAAAAATTCGAAAGTAGTCTACCTTTTGTTTGATGCCATTCCAAGCTTCTTGTGGAGTTTTGTCATCCAAGGCTGCTATTGGACATCTATTTAGGATATGAATGCACCAGTTTGCTACTTCTGCTAATTACTCTTTTGGCATATTCTTCTCAGCCAGCATGGATCGAACCATGATCATGATTGTTCGATTCCTGCGCTCGGCAACTCCATTTTGCTGAGGCATATATGCTGTCGTGACACTACAAGAAAATAAGAGTTTTACGACACATAGCTCGCGACAGTTTCTCCTTAACCGCCGTTACCCTCCACTCGCGACAGTTCCCACGGCGCTTTTGGGAAACCGCCCTTGTTTTTTTTAATAAAATTAAAATGTCATGACGGTTGGTTCCCAAACCGCCGTAAGCCATCTTCTACGACAGTTAGGAACCTGCCACTACCCTATGACATTCAAATGGTCCGTACGCAAATTGAAAGGCCGCGACGGTGAGTTCACCTACCGCCCCCCTAATTCATCTTCGCGCTAATTAATTAGAACAATTTTCAATTTTTATGTTCTTCTTTCTCTTCTTTTTCAGAAATGCATGCCCTAAGTTTCTGAAAGAGGAAAACGCACATCTCTCTCAACCGCTCACGCCACAAAACAACCCTAAGTTCTTAATAGGTTTGTCTTCTCAAAACCTAAATTCCTTCTGCATATATGTGTGTTTTCACGTTCATGGGTGTTTTCCTTTCATCTTTCATCCGAGTGGCTTAAGGTCCTTAACTCTAAAATGTTTATAATCGACTATTATTTTGAATATTGCAGGAAGAAATCATGGAAATTCAAAAAAATCAAGTAAGCTAAGTGTTTCTAATATACCAATCGGTGTACTTTTTTGGTTGAGATTTCTTTTCTGACATAAATGTTGGTTGCATTTCTTTCAGTAAGTTGCAACTAGTTTGTGAATAAAGTTTACCGGAATTTCAGAACTCAAAAGTTGTTTGATTCATTTATGTATCCATATGCGAATGAAATGCTTTATTATTGATTGAATTAATTTGGTCAATTTTAAATTTTATTAGTGATAGGTGTTTCAAGTAATCAACATTACGTAAAATTAGTGTTTCAGACGTGAGAAGCGATTTCCTTATCCACATGTTTCAGACGTGATCAACTAAAACTACAGCAAAATCATTTCCTTATCCATATGATTCTGTTTGTAATAGTCTTTTACATAATCAACATTGCATAGTTGGTTTGAAAATTACATAAAACTATTATTGTGCATGCCAAGTGTTTGATAACTTGCTTATATGGGAAGTGCTTGAAATTGAAATTTCTACTCTAGTGTTTAATAAATTGCATTGTTGTTTGTGTTTTTCAGACCTGAGAAACGATTTCAACTGTTGTGGCTGCTAGATTCCCATTGTTGTGGCTTCTCATTCATTTTCATTTTGCTTCGGAAATTTGAATCGCATTTATCTCTTTTTTATTAAGGTATTTATTTATCTATTTGGCTTTTAGCTAGGAATTTTATTCATGTTTTGTTGCAATCATGAAGTTTTTTTATTGAAATGTTTTGTTGCAACCATGAAATTGATACTACTTATTATGATTTAACCCTGTTTATAGCAGTTCTAGTCACACACATCACCATTCCAATTCGCATATTGAGAATCAAGCCTCTATTATGATCTTGAATGCTCTTTAGCAAAACCACTATTATGTTTTGTTTGTTTGTAATCTAATAATTATTTTGAAACATTCTTTTTTCTTTATTAGCAATTTGTTCTTTTCAATATTTAACTGTGTATATGATATATTTATTTAGTTGTTTTGTCAAAAATATGGAAGGACTGGGTTTGTATCTTTGAGTGTATATTTTTTAGCTGACATTAATATACCACTTTCTTTCTGGTGATTAATAAGGAGACAATGAATTATTACTTAATTGTGTTTGTCTGAATTCGTTTATGTAAGTGGAAGGGTACCAGGGAGGCAAGGCTTCCAACAAAGATCCTTTCGATGAGGAGAATTAATGCGTGTGCTCAGACGTTTGCTCCGTAAGTACCGTGAATCCAAGAAGATTGACAAGCACATGTATCATGACATGTACATGAAGGTTAAGGGTAATGCTTTTAAGAATAATAGAGTTCTAATGGAGAGCATCCACAAGTCTAAAGCTGAGAAGGCAAGAGAGAAGTCCTTGTCTGACCAGTTTGAGGCCAAGCGTGCCAAGAACAAGGCCCAGCCGAGAAAGGAAGTTTGTTCGGAGGGAGGAACGGTTTGCTCAAGTGAGTTCCCTATACTATCTTCAGAATCTATTTACACATATATTTGTATGCTTTTAGTGTTACTGTTTTAACAAAGTATTTAATAGAGATTTTGTTACTGTGTTATACAAGTGTTTAATGGAGATTTTGTTTCTTTGTAAAATGTTTAGGGTCCTGGAGGAGTAAAGAAGTGAGCAGCAGCTCCTGCTGCTATTCCACCAGTTGAAGCAGCAAAGCAAACCCAGTGAGTGACATAATTTATGACTGACATGTGTCCACTATCTTTAGGTTATTCTCTGTATGAATTTTTAAATTAATATCTTTTGTGCAGACCATCAAAGAAATCCAAGAAGGTTGTGGCAGCTTGAATTTGCGTGGCAGAATGTAGGGTTGTCATCCTCAGTTATCGTTCTAAAGTAGTTTTGACAAGTCATTTTGTTGGTTTAAGACATGGTTTAGTTTTAATTTGTCTGGTGTATGAATTTATAATAGTCCCTGTTTTAAATGGTGTTTTGCTTATTCTGTTTTGAATTTTGTTGCGGAAACACTAATTTTATACTATGCTAGTTGTCTCTATACTTTGCAACTATGTTTACATGCTTTCTCAATTGGGTTAAATAAGTTTTTAGTCCCTATAAATATCTCAACTTTAAAGTTTAGTCCCTCAAAAAAATTCCTTCAAACATTGGTCCTCTGAAAGTTTTTCGTCCCTAACTTTAGTCCCTCCCGTTAGTTTCCACTAACGGAAGATGACGTGGCACGTGAAGTGTGCAATAATCCCTTGCCAACTGTGTCTTCTTATGCCACATCAGAAATGATTTTCTCCTTCTATTTCTCCTCCACCTTCCTCTTCCACAATAAATTCCCTAATCCTTTCATTCTTCATCTCTGCTCTCCTTTCATTTTTCCTTTTTGCTCTCCTCTTGTTCGGATCATCTTCCTCATCTTGTTTCGAACTCGCCACCCTTCACCAATTCTCCCTCACAACTATCTCGCTCAACCTCTATTCTCTCTCGCTAGGAATCAAAGGACGGCTTCTTCCGCCACGTCGCCACGGTTCGTGGCCTCCTCCTCTGTACCTATGTTCAACCTTCCTATCTTCCCCAAAAAAACATCGGGCACGAAATATAAGCCACGCCGTCGATTTCAAACTAACAAAACTCAACCCTAATTTTTAAATCAAATCCGCGATTACGTAACAAACATGAAATTGGAGCAAGAATTCGTTCAAAACAAGGAATTGTTCACCTTGGAAGAGCCTCAGCACGGCGGTTTCGACACGGCTTCAGAGGTATTTTTCTTCTTTTATCAATTCTGTGTTGATGTGTGTAGTTACCTTTTTGTGGTTGATTTGATTTGGAGCGTTACAATTTGTGGTTGTAATCCGTGTGTACTTGTGTATGTTGTGAAGGTATGAATTTGTTTGTGAACTGTGCTCTGCTCCAACTTTTCTTTGTGTGTGATGTTACTGATTTTCTGTGGATGTTATTTGGTTTTGCAAGTTAAAATGGTGAGGGAGAGGTTTATCAGTAGTTATGAGGGAGAGGTTTTGCAACTTAATTTGTTCAAATCATAGAAAAACAGTTCTAGAACTTCCTTTTTCAAATTCTCCTTTCATTTCTATTTTTACTCGCGACTACACCTTTTTAAGCTGTTCGTTTCAGAATATAGGGTCACAATCCACTTCCTGGTTCTTGCTCTGTTATGAAAAGGCTTTTAGTTCCGGTTGCAAGACAAGAACGGTATAAAGAAAATCTTAGAGATGAATCAACTAATGTGTGGATTTGAAAGCATTTACAAATTACAACAATTAAGTTGTCTGTATCATTGATTACCAAGCAGGTAAAAATGTTCTATGATCTTCAATATGCAATTATATTCTATAAGGTTTATTACTGTATCCAGAAACTATTTGACCAAAAATATCTATAATATAAGAAATCTATGTGTTCTGGTAAACACATTTATACCCTTATCTCTTTTTCTTCCATTTCATCAATTTAGGGGCAATTTGTGTCCAAAATTTACTTTTTTGCAACCAAACTATCATTTTGAAACAAATAGTTTGCTTTTGGCTTCCACTTTTGTCTATGATATACACTCTTTACATTAATTGGTTCAAAACAAAGTACCCGTTTCTAAATTCTATAACTTTTCACATTTTTCAATGTCAGATGTTCAAAAAAAAAGTATGTTTTCCCCCCAAATGCAAAAGCACGTTCTCTCTCTTCCTCTACCTGTCTCTTCATCTTCCTTCCACTGCCTCTCTCTTCCTCTTCTATCTTCTCTCTTCTGATGCCTATCTTCTTCTTCTTCTTTCTCTTTCTATACTTAGATCTATGAAACTCTCGCGATTTTACAACGGTGGGCGGTTTGACAGTGATAGATCTGTGGTGGCGGCGACGCATTTCCGGCGACGAGTGTGTGGTGGTCGAATTCAGATTCGAAATGGTTTCTGTGAAGTTGATAAATGGCCTAAATGATTACATGATTTGTTTCTGTTGTCTCCTTTAAAATGTTACAGATCACGTATTTGATTTTATGTCTAAACATAATGGGTCATCAAGGGCATAACCAGAATCTGCCAATGGGGTTTGTCGGTAACATAAATGGTATGTAATCATTCTATGCAGTGTTTAGAGTTCAGTTTATGTGTTTTCATTTTATGGATTTCGATGAATAATCGTTCTTTTTGAATCTTGCATTTTGAATCTTGCTTTTTGGGTATTTAACAGAACTTTTCAATGATTAACTTTGTACCTATGTGTTAGGGACTGTTACGAAGAAAATAGAACTTGAAGGTGAATGTGACAGTTAGTTTTATAGAACATCAGTTGGTGAAGTAGTTTCAGTTGTGTTAGTATGAGGAAGGTTGTTAGCTCTGCAACTTGAATTGGTGCTATGTTAGTTGATTGTTAGCTTATATGCCAATGGTGAGTATGAGATTAATTGTAAGTTGAAATTCCACTTTAATGTGATTCTGTTTTGAATAACATTAGAACTTTTTTCGATTTCTGTGGTTGTTGCTCGAATTTTAAATATGTCGATAATATCGAAAGTTTTGCAAGATACAGATTTATCTGACTTTGATTTTGAAGATACAGATTTATCTCACGAAATTCATTATTTTCTTTGAGTTATGCAGGGTCATAAGCAATGGTTGACATAAGTTCAATTTCTTTGTGTTGTGGTGCAGACAAACCTTGTGAAACTTATTGTATATTCTGCTTTGGATGGTGAGAGATGGATTCAAAGAATACTCATGTACGAATACATGCCAAATAGAACCTTAGAAGCTCATCTTTTCAATAAAGCTTATGATCATCTGCCTCTGAAAACAAGACTTGAAATTACACTTGGAGCAGCTCGAGGCTTATCTTATCTCCATGGAAAAATAGAAGTTTAGGTTCCAATTATTGCAATATGAATGATTTTGAGCCTGTATGGATAAATAACTTATTTGCAGCTTATAACACAACTGCTTATAATATTTTGTATCGTGTTGATGTAGGTGGGGATACTCATGTTTTAACTGCTGTAACTGTTGTGTCATTACTATTTACGCTTTGCATTAGTATATGTTGCTACAGATTACTTTCAGACAGGTCATCTCATTTCTAAGAGTGATGTATGGAGTTTCAGTGTCGTGCTATACGAAATACTCACCGCTAGGCGTTCATTGGCGAGAAACCTTATGAAAACAGAACAAAAACTATTGGAATGGGTGAAGAACTTTAATATGCTATCAGTAGTTTACTTAGTGTTGAACTGTGTTAACTTAGTGCAATTGAATATCATATTCTTATAGAATAAAGTAATAATCTCACTTATTGGTATTGCAGATCCTAATGCACACATTATATGGATAGATAACGCAAAGGCAAAACTGAAGGCCCTCCGGGACATCGATGAAGGTTTATTCTAAATTGTATTTTATTTGATTAAATGTTTTCCCTTTTAATTTTGTGGGTTTGCTCTTCCAAGATGCATTGCATTCTATGATTTCTGAAAACGTTCTACTCATTTTGAGGCATTTGCATGTGACAGTTTTTGGCTTCTTAAAGGAATGACATTTTTGCCTATATCATGTTTTATTACCAAAATCTGGTCCATAACATGGATAAAAAAGGATGCTTGTCTTAGGTAGTAGGTTCAGAATTCTACTATTCGTATAAAGCAGCTGAAACGATTGACATCATTTGCACTGCCAGAACCATCAAAACGATTGGAAAGAACCAGGTCTGCAGTGGTTCATGCTCTCACTGGTGTGAGTATTTATTCTGTTATTGATACGATATTTTGTGCTATCGGTGTTGTTTGTTCTTTATGCTGCAAAATTTGTTTTTCCAATCTAATGGTATGTCTGTGTGTGTGTTTTCAGGTTGTGGAGCGACTGGTCTCCACGTTGGACCGTTGTGCATCACGGACATGCCAACGTAGTTCTATAATATTTGATGTGCCGGTGGATAACAATGCTGATGGTCGGGGTCAAGATGAAAATATAATTGAAAATGTGAGTGATAATAAGAACAGGGATGCAGTGGATAAGAATGTTAGTGTTTCGGGTGGTGATAATACTTATGTGCCAGTGGACAACAATGCTGGTGGTCGGGGTCAAGATGAAAATATAAGTGAAAATGTGAGTGATAATAAGAACGGGGATGCACTGGATAAGAAATGTGCATGCTGTTTCTGGTGGCAGTGATATGCCAGCAAGCAAAAACAGTACCATTTCTAACGAAAATGAAAATCAGAGCGATAATAACAAATAGAATGCAGCAGGTAAGGATGTTAATGTTTTTAGGGCAACTACGTTTGGTCATTTATGCTATTGTGGTAATATGCCAAAGGATTGATTTGTGCACCACATTGTTATGAGCCTCATACTCAGTAGATAAGAAAGATCATGAGATTTTATCACATAATGAACTAAACTTTTGGGTTGAAATTTCTCATGTAGGCCATAACAATTGCTTATTTCATTTCAGACCTCATAATGCCAAGAGCCTGGCACTTAACAAAAACTAATTCTTGGAATTAAAGAGGAGAATAACACAAGCTTTACAGTAGAGGTTCTAATCTCTGTATTTATTTTGATTATGGCTACTGTTACAATCTCTAATCCATTCTTTTAAGTGAATTAAGTTGTTTGAAACAGAAGAAGATAACAAGCATATTTGGCAGGTTTGGAGGTTCAGGTAATATGATAATTGAATTATCTGACTAAATATTTGACTTCTCTACTCAGAAATTTTATTACCTAACATTTTCCTTTATGATATTTTAATATATTATTTCTCAGGTTGAACAACTGAGGCTGGAAAATGCAGTCCTATTTAAACAGTTTACAGATGCCAGCTAACAATTTCGTGATGCTAACACAAATAACTGAGTTCTAAAGTCAGATGTTGAAACTTTGAGGGCTAAGGTATCACTGAAGAGAGTGAAATATCTCCAACCACTTAAGAATAATAGTCTTAATACAATTTAAATCATGTATAATGTGTTGAGCTACTAATAAAAGAAGTTTCTGTCCACTTTAGGTGAAGTTAGCAGACGATATAGTCTCTAGGGGCACTCTCCCCACTTTTAACAATCAGCTTCTCCAAAATCATAGTCAACTAAGCACCACTCCACCACAAATCAACACTAATAGTCAAGCATTTCTGCAGATTATGTACTGAAGGTAATACTCTCGCATGATAAATTTTGTGCTAGGTTCTATACCAAAATGAACATTGTCCGAAGTTCATATTCAATTTGATTTAATATTTCATTTTGTAATGGTTGCTCCCAATTATAAATGTTCTTACATGCCATAGTAAAGTTATGTTCCATGTTGTATGTTGAATTATCTTATAAGTCGAAGTATTAAGTATTATATTGTATAAATATGCAGATTTTGGGGTTGGATATATTAGCTGATACTGTGGTGGGGGACGAAATGTTGCGTGGTATCTCTGGAGGACAAAGGAAGTCTGTCATTATAGGAGAGCTGTTGGTTGGACCAGCAAATGCTTTGTTCATGGATGAAATTTCTACTGGGCTTGACAGTTCCACAACTTTTCAGATTGTGAACTCTTTGAGGCAATGTGTTCATATTATGAATGGAACTGCAGTTATATCACTGCTTCAGCCAGCACCTGAGACTTATGATCTTTTTTATAACATTATCCTAATCTCTGATTGCCAAGTTGTGTACCATGGCCCCCGTGAATATGTTCTCGATTTTTTCGAATCTATGGGTTTCAAATGTCTTGAAAGGAAAGGTGTTGCTGTCTGTCTTCAATAAGTAACTTCAAATCTGTTGCCAAGTTGTACTTTTCATTATTCTAAACTCAAATAAAATGTTTGCCATTAAACTTAAATTTGTATGGTTTTAACGCTTGGAATGGAAGCAGACTACGCATCAATTTTGATCACCCTTAAGTTCAACACTACAGATCTAAGTACATCTGTTTTACACTATATGTCTGATCATCCAAATCAATATGCTATTGTACTGTAGGATTCTAAATAATATGGAATTGGCTGAATTATTTATCCTTGGAAAGAAGTTGAATATTGTTTTTAAGTTGGGGGATAATGTGAAACCATTTCAGAAAATTTGGTGGTTAAATGTGAGAAGTGAGTTTTTGTGGTGAGGTTTACTATTTGTCTTTTCTCATGGACATATCATTTACCCCAATCAGGTTGTAATAAGTAAAAACTAATAAATAGTGCTATTATTATTATTATTAATTTTTTTTATTACTATAATTATTATTGATGTAAACAAAATTGGTAAAAGAACTTTATTTATCTTTTAAAAATATGTCTTTCTTTTAAAAATAATACATTTTTTGGACAAAACATTTCTTTTTTCTGATTTACATTTTTATTATATTTTCATATTATTATATTGTTGATTAACATATTGAAACCAATATATCATCTTTTTTTAAAAGAATTATTAAAAAAAGGAAAATATGTTAGAAATAAATGAATTATTAAAAAATATTTAATGCATTTTTAAATACATTTTAAGAGTTTATTTTGAAAAGGAAAATATATTAATAAATGCTGCTAATTACAACTTATTCAATTAAAGCAATAATTGCATAATTAAATACAAGAAAAATTAAAAGTTGTATTTAATTTAAATTTATGATTTAATACACATGAAACTAATAAATTACTAAAATTAATTTTAATCAACTATATTAAATAATTATTTTTAATTTTAGTTTATAATTCAATAACATTAAATGGTAGAATTACATGTGTTTTTTTTATCTTCTATTTATTTAAAAAATTCACACTATAAATATTTTATTGCAAGTTTATTATTTTTTTTTACAAAAATTCAAGTTACGTGTTATAAATGATTATTTATAGAGTGTTATCGATAAAATATTGAAATATTATTAACTTAATTATTTAAATAATAAATATTTTTTCCTTAATAACTTTATCCTTAATAATTAAATGAATTCTCAGTTTTTCAGTTGATCTCATTTGCTGTAAAATTATATTATTTGATTATTAGCTATCCTTTTCTTCTAATATTTTTTCAATTTATAAAAGTACTACAAAAATTAAATTAACTTTAAGATTTAGAATTAAAAAATAATAATTTTTTAATAAATTAAAAATAAATGAATGATTAAAAAAATGTATACTTTAAAAATTTGATAAGTGTCTCTTTACTTTTTATTTTGAAAAAATCAAAAGTAGTTTGAAAGATGTATGGTATAATTGATTTTAGTCTTTAATTATTTTTTAAAAATAAATTTGATTAGATATCCAAAAAGAGAATATGAAATTAAAATTAGTATACATGAAAAAAAATAGTAAGTATATTTTTATCAGAGATCTAAAAAAGTAAGTTTTATCCAAATATTTTTTTAAACTTTTAAATTTTTAATTATAAATATTTAATAATTTAATGTAATATAAAATTGGATTTTGGTGGTTATTAAAATAATCATTGTTTTTAAATATTTGTGTAGCATGATTTTAAATATTTGTGTATTATGATTATAAAATAATTATTACTATAACAACAAATTTAATGAGGTTTTATTTTACTTTGAATTGTGATTATCAAAATTTTTATGTATTTTAATGGCTTATAAGAATTTTAATTACATAATATATGATTTTTATTTGTCCATTTAATTTTTGTATCGTTATTAATATTTTTGATTATGTTATCAACTATATACAAAACAAATTTTGACCAAATCATAATTTATCATTTTTGAAAACACCAAATTAAAACAATTATAATGGAAACATAAAGTTATTGATCAAAATATTAAATAATAACGGTATTTACCTACGGGCAAAATTACATTGTTGATTCAATACAATATTTTTTAAGAAAATAATAAAAAAAATATTAGTTTAAAAAAATCATAAATTTTAATAAAAAAAATTATAAAGTTCGTTGTTGATTAATTACGGGCAAAAATACATTCTTGATTCAAATTTTTTATATACAAATTCAAATATATATCTAATGTTAAAACAAACTTAATATTTATATACGGGATCAAGTTCGTTGTTGATTAATTACGGGCAAAAATACATTCTTGATTCAAATTTTTTACGGGCAAAAATATTTTTTATGTCATTGAATAAAATAATATTTAGTTACGGGCTCAAGTTCGTTGATGATTAATTTATTTATACGGGATCAAGTTCGTTGTTGATTAATTTATTTATATATACGAAAAAAATATCATTGTTGTAATATAGATTCTAATATTTTTTTAAATAACGTCAAAACAACAATAATATTTATATAAAATATAATATATTGTTGATTCAAATAATTTTATATATGGAATGAATTATTGACACTAATTTCTTATATCTTTTAAAATAATATTTTTTTGGTTAAACACCTTAATTTTTTTAATATCTTTTTTATTATATTTTAAAAAAAATGCGCGTAACATACCGATACCCGTGTGAATGCACGAGTATCCTACTAGTTTGATGTTAAAAAAACATGTTTTAAGAATTATTAGAAAAAATAACTCATTGGCATATTGCTATCTGATGGTGAACCCTTAGGATGGTGACATTAAGTTCGAGTTATAACTCATTGGCATATTGTTAGGCTAGGCTAGGTTTTCATAATTGGATCTTTAATTCTAGCTTGATGTTTAACTTGAGTAGTTGGATTTTATAACTTCAAAAGCCACCTCACTCTGCAGATCATGAGTTGCTACTTTTTTTAATACATAGTATCTTGTAATGAATATTAGATATGGAACAAACATTTTTATGCTCACAACTTCTTGTCGTATTGTAAGTTATGTCTTGTTACACCCAGGTTTCTTGCTATGTTATTTCCTTGAGACAGCAGCAGAAGTTGTTGAAATAATTGTAATGATTTTAACTTACTGGTACTCATGATCCAAAAATGAAGATTCTTATATTTATCATGTTGCATGGCTTTCTGCTTGATTATTTTATTCTCAGTTTTCTATCTTATCCTTTTTCTTTTATGCTCTTATTTTTTTTTTGTGTGAAGTTTATATATTTAAGCTCTTATCCTTTTATGCTCTTATTTTTCTTTTATGCTCTTATCCTTTTTCTTAGATGCTTATTGTTGTTGTTAGCAGGCATGTGAATACCGAATACTGAATAGCATATCAGCTCTACGGTAACAACCCGTGTATAACTTATACAAAATTCGTTGCAGGATATTCTTATGAATGTTTCGAGTTACTTTGTTGACTATGGTTGATTATGTGCAGAAAAGGTGCAGATGTGAGAGGATATATGTTATGGTCATTGTTTGACAACTTTGAATGGAATAGTGGATATAAAGTAAGATTTGGACTTTATTATGTGGATAGGAAGTTCCTATTAGGAACACACTTGAAATTGAAATTGATCATGTAATTCAGTATCAATAAAGTAACAATAGATTGATGATTGTAATTCAGTAATTCAGTAACAATAGTTGTTGTTGCCTAAGTTATTTGAAATTGATCATGTAATTCAGTATTAATAAATTGATGATTGTTAACATCATACTATTCATTATTTGTGAAGCTTTGGTTTCTAACTTAATGAAATCACAGTCAAATTTTATCTACTTCATAAATAGAGCCTTGGTCAACTAATGTTTATACTTTTCTGAGATGGGTTAATATGAGAGTCCAAGTGTTTGTTTAAGTTGTTGGAGTGGTGCAATTTCGAATGTAAATGGGTTCATTGCTGCAGTGGCTCACACTCATTTTATGTTATCACTTTATAATGAGAATCAATGATTTGTGTATTACTAATATAATTGTGTGTTTAAATTAGCTAGAGATTAACTATGAATTAGCTACAAAAATGGTGTGTTTAAATTAGCTAGAGATTAGCTATAAATTAGCTACAAAAAAGATATGTTTAAATTAGCTAGAGATTAGCTAGGAATTAGCTAGAAAGTAGCTGCAAATTAGCTACCATTTCTGAATTCAAATATGATATAAATATAAAAAAATTAAAATTGAAACAATTGTCACGTGGCATACATGTCAGCAATTTTTGCCACGTTGACATTGCCACATGTAAGCCACGTCATCAAAAAATTTCCACATGGCATGCCACATAAGTCACCGTTAGTGGAAACTAACGGGAGGGACTAAAGTTAGGGACGGAAAACTTTCAGAGGACCAAACCTTGAAGAAAATATTTATAGGGACCAAACTTGAATGTTGGGTTATTTTCAGGGAACTTATACATATTTAACCCTTCTCAATTCGCCTAATCTCATATGAATTTACATGCTTTTATTTGATTAGGCTTAGCTTAGCTGCAAAAGATGTTTAATATCCTATTCTTTATAAAATTGGTTTTGGAAGAATTTCGTAAAACTTACTGTCATTCTCTATAATGCCTTGTTTTGTGTGTTTTACATAGACTGGTACTCTGCAACTTCAAGATTTCATACAACAAAATAGTATGTGTTGAGAAAACCTTTACTTTTATGATAAAATCTATCATGTATTTTTGTTGATTCAAATATACGTCATTCTACTGATTTCGACTTCTACTTTTGCAGTCATGCAGGAATTCAGGTATGACAATGACATCTACATCGTTATGTTAGGAAGAACTTGATAACGTTGAATTGATTTAACTAACATTAATAGAATTTTCAGGGTATAAGTAGAGCAGCTCATTATCATGTTATACGAGACGACAACAACTTCAGTGCCGATGAGATTCAGTCTTTACCTAACAACTTGTGAAAAAGTTTAGACGTCCTTTACTAACAGTGAAGATATACCAAATCAATTTCAATACGATAAAGACACAAAAAAGATGTACCAAATAATCCATATCTCACAAAAAAAAAACAATTTAATTATAAAATATCTATAAACATGCATAATATATAATTGTGTACATGTTTGCTACTGACAAAATTTGTATCATTTAGTATAAGAAAATGTCAAAGGAATCAAATGAAGAATCTTATTATAATTTGTAATGAAAAACCGCAATCACGAACCAGGGGAGTATAAATTACATAGATCAATAGAAGAAAACATTGAACTTACTTAATTGTTAACTTAAAATTTTAAGGGTTAAATATATGATACCCCCTGCCAATAGGGCGACATTTGGAATTGCCCCCCTGAAGTATTTTTTTTTAAACCACCCCTTATAAAACCAAAAATCATCTTTTACCACTCCCTTTTACCTGATTTGCTGACTGGGCAGTGGTTAAGTGGCTAATTGGGATTATGGATAAATGGTTAGTGATATGAGGAACATTGTTGTTTTCCCCCCGTCAAATTAGGTTTTGCATTTGGAAGATTGAACGAAGAATAAGCTCATAGCAAGACGCAGGCATGGAAGCGAGCAAGGTCGAAGACGAAGCCATGGATGCGAACTTCGAATTACAGG
Source organism: Lathyrus tuberosus (assembly GCA_022829125.1). Lineage (NCBI taxonomy): Eukaryota > Viridiplantae > Streptophyta > Magnoliopsida > Fabales > Fabaceae > Lathyrus > Lathyrus tuberosus. The sequence goes on along the minus strand of JALAZF010000036.1, from coordinate 16,520,295 downwards.
TAATGTCAAGCCTCCTGCTTCTTTGCATTACGTTTCTCAGTGTCGTGGGTTTTCATATGTTAATTTCTTATTTCAGAAAAATGCACTTATTAACGTTGTTTTTCGGCATGGAGGGGAGTTTGTAATGCTTAGTGATGGAGAGACGATATATAGGGGTGGTGTGTCTACTGTGATTTCTGGGGAACACTTAGATATGTTTAGCATGACTCACATTCACAACATACTCACTGGGTGGGGTTATGTTGAAGGGTCGTATAGAATGTGGGCGAAAATCACTGAAATTGATCCAAAGCATTTTCAGATTAAGAATGATGAGGATGCATATGATTTTGCTTCTTATCACTATGCGAATCAAGTGGATGGGGAACTGTTTGTGGAACATGATGCAAGTGGAAGTGGAAGAAGCCCTAAGTGTGTCAATCAAACGATGGATTTAGAAGTCAGTGATGAAGAGATTGTTGAAGGCTTGAAGGATAGTGAGGATGAGAGGACCACTGCTCTTGAAGATGGGTTTGAAGGTATTGATGTGAATATGCCAATTAGTCAGGGTCCAATAATAAGTGGGTTATTAACTTGTTCTATTCAGAAAGATGTGAATGATGAGGAGTATGTTAGTGAAGAACTATTGAGTTCTGATGTTGATAACTCAGAAGATGAAAAAAAAACCAAGGTTTGAGAAGTTTAAGAAAGGAGAATTGAAAAAGAGTTTCAAGTTTAAGTGGGGTATGGAGTTCAATTCCCTAGATGACTTTAGGGAGGCAAATCTGAGTGGACTATTTTAAATGGGAGGGAAATAAGATTTGTGAAAAATGAGGGGTATAGGGTGAGAGTGGAATGTAAGTCAAAGTGTGATTTTTTAATACTTTGTTCCAAAGTGGGCCATAAGCACACTTATACAATTAAGACTATAAAGGACACCCACACATGTGCTAGGGTTTTGGATAACAAAACTGCAAGTTCAAAATGGGTGGCCAAGGTTGTGGTAAAGAAAATGCAAACTTCAGAAAAAGTTAGGATCACTGATATTATACAAGACATGAGGCAAAACTATTCAGTTGGTATAACTGTGGCAAGGGCTTGGAAAGCTAAGATGATTGCAAGGAAAATCATTGAAGGAGATGCAGATAAAGAGTATGCAAATCTATGGAGATATGCAGCTGAGTTGCATAGGGCAAATCCTGGGATTACAGTTAAGATAAACCTTGATAGACCATCACCTTCCATTCAAACCAGATTTGGTTCCTTTTATTTCTGTTTTGATGGATGTAGAAAAGGGTTCATCAATGGTTGTAGACCCTTCATTGGGGTTGATGGGTGTCACTTGAAGACTACATATGGAGGTCAACTTTTGATAGTTGTGGGGAGGGACCCCAATGACCGGTATTTCCCACTTGCCTTTGGTGTTGTGGAAACAGAAACAAAGGAATCATGGAGGTGGTTCATAAAGTTGCTCATGGAAGATGTTGGAATAGAGAATAGATATGTTTTTATTTCTGACCAGCAAAAGGTAATCCAATTAAAAGCATACTAATTATTTTCATTATTTCAATTGTGTTTTGTTTCCTACTAATTGTTTTCTTTGTTTTAGGGTTTGGTTGCAGTATTTGAAGAAATGGAAGCTAGAATCGAGCATAGGTTATGCTTAAGGCACTTGTATGCTAATTTTAAGAAGAATTTTGGTGGTGGAGCACTCATAAGAGATCTTATGATGGGAGCAGCCAAGGCAACATACCAGCAAGCATGGCAACAGAAGATGAATGAGTTAAAGGCAATAGATGCAAAGGCTTGGGCTTGGCTTATGGGAGTTCCTAAAGAAAGTTGGTGTAAGCATGCTTTTAGCTTTTATTGTAAGTGTGATGTATTGATGAACAACATTTCAGAATCTTTTAATGCCACCATTTTACTTGCTAGAGATAAACCCATACTGACCATGTGTGAATGGATTAGGAAGTATCTCATGAATAAGTGTAGTAACTCTACTTTGAAACTTGATAACTGGCCACACAAAGTAATGCCCATTCCTAGGAGAAGATTAGATAGTGAGGTTGATAAGAGTGGTCATTGGTTACCTACTTGGGCTAAGGAAGAAACCTTTCAAGTAACTCATTCATTTAACAGACAAGAATTTATAGTGGATATAGCTAAAAGGTCAAGTAGTTGTAATTTTTGGGACTTAGTTGGCATCCCATGCAGGCATGCTATTGCTGCTTTAGGTTTTAGGCAGCAGGACCCTGAAAAGTTTGTTCATGAGTGTTACACAAGGGATAAGTATGCCATGTCTTATGGATTTGCTATTAGCCCTATAAATGGAATTGATATGTGGCCTGAAGTTGAAAGTCCAGATCTCCTACCGCCTAACTACAAAAAGGGGCCTGGTAGACCAAGAAAATTAAGAATTAGGGAGAGTGGGGAAGAAGGTGCAAGAAGGAGGCTTCCTGGTGTATCTTATAGATGCACTAGGTGTGACAAGACTGGGCATAATGTCAAGTCATGCAAGAGCAAGAAACAGAATCCAGAGGCCCTGAAAAGAAAGGTATGCCACACTAATTATTGATATCTCACTAAATATAGATGCACTACGAATCGTTTATGTGCAGAAACTAAATATAGGGGCATCAAAATGATCAGCGCGAAATAAACGATTCGTAATTATGTGCAGAAACTAAATAGATCAAAAGGTGGAAATGTTGCAGAGCCATCAACTGGGCCATCTCAAGCAAGTGTTGAGCCAAGTCAAGCAACTGTTGAGCAAAGTCAAGCAAGTGTTGAGCCAAGTCAAGCAACTGTTGAGCAAAGTCAAGCAACTGTTGAGCCAAGTCAAGCAACTGTTGAGCAAAGTCAAGCAACTGTTAAGCCATCTCAAGCAACTGTTGAGCCAATTCAAACTGTGATCACCTTTTGTAATGATTTGTAATGTTTTCTGCTACTTTTTTCAAGCACACTTTTGGTGTTATTATGTTATTCTGCTACTTAATTCAGGCACACTTTTGGTGCTATTATGTAATGACAACTGCTAGTTAATTCAGGCACACTTTTGGTGCTATTATGTAATGACAACATACTATTTTGTTATGTTATATTATGTGTTTTGGTACTGTTATACAACTTATTTTGCCATTGTTATGTTTTGCTTATGTTAGACAACATCTTTACAGATAACCAAAAAAACTTGTGACAGAAAAATAATGAACAACTTGTTTCAATAATGAACAACATATCTTCCATATAACCAGAAAAACTTGTGACAGAAAAATAATGAACAACTTGTTTCAATAATGAACAACATATCTTCCATATAACCAGAAAAATACAATATCTTTCCATTGACATACAGAACTTTCAAAATACATATAACCAGAAAATAAACACCTATTGAACCTACTTAGCATTACATAAATTTATACAATATGGCAATAATCAAACAAAGCATCACAATTGCAATCTTCAGCTTAAAGTTAACCCTTCTTTGAACTTCAAGCTTCAGCTTCACTTTCTCTAATTTCTTTGTCATTGATTCAAAATTCACTTCTTCCATTACACACTTCTTACAAAATGATTCAATAACACTTCTCCCTTTGCTTGAGTCTTCAATTTCATCATCCCATAAAAAAAATTCACAGCCATTCCCAGCATTGCGACATTTTCAGAACTTTCTGTTGCGGTTTTTACTTGTATTGGAGACCCACATCTTCATTGCTCTACCACAACCACAAACGGGTAAACCTGGAAACGAAACTGAATTCTCACTGCTTCCACAATACATGCTACCAACAAACTTGCAGACACACGATCTTGAACGAAGAATAAGAAGAACGAAGAGGAAAAGGAAGAAATCGACCGAAGAAGATGAACAAAGAAGAAACCGACGGCTAGAAAGACTAGAAGATGAACGAGGAAGAGGGTGAGGAAACGCAGACGAATTTGAACAAACCCTAGTAATTGGGGATTTTATTGAAACATTAATTAGCTAATTAATCACTAACCATTTATCCATAATCCCAATTACCCACTTAACCACTGCCCAGTCAGCAAATCAGGTAAAAGGGAGTGGTAAAAGATGGTTTTTGATTTTATAAGGGGTGGTTTAAAAAAAAATATTTCGGGGGGACAATTTCAAATGTCGCCCTATTTGTAGGGGGTATCATATATTTAATCCAAATTTTAATTATAGAGTCCAGGACTGAACATAATCACGGAGTACATCATAGGATATATCTACCCGAGATATCATGTCGTGAACATGTGCTTCAAGGTTTATGGTTACATTAGTATAACACAGGCCATTACATTCTTACAATAAAGAGTTTGTTATTATTGTTGATAGCTACTTCAAGTTCTCAGGTTGCTTTATACCGTGGGTTGTATGAGTTTGCACAGTCTGCCACCAGTGGCAGTAATGTGGGGACTGATGGCATGCGGTGGCATGATCTGAGTGATAGCGCCAATGGCATGAAAGAGGTCTTAATTATCATGTTTGCTGAGTGGATAGTAGTGCTTTTTGTTGCTTATTACATCGATCAAGTGTTTTTGAGGAAGTGGAAAAAGTCCACTTTTCTTCTTGAAAGGATTTAAGAAAAAAACTTTTTCATCATGTAAGATGCTCAGTATTCAAAGGTGCAGCAAGGTGTGTTTAGTTATTCAAAGGTGCAGTATTCAAACGTCCATTTGCATAGGTGATGTGGTTGACATTGTTGGCACGGGATGGGATGGTGCGAACACTGTTAACATTTCAACGGGAGCTTCTATTCTTGCTGCTGCTTGTGGTGTAAAAGTTGCCAAGGTGTGTTTTTTGTTATTGATTGAATGTTTGAAGAGTTCTTGTATTTTGTCTGTGATGAATTTGGTTGATTCCTTGTTGCAGTAAGGAAGTCGTTCCAGTTCTTCTGCATGTGGAAATGCCGACGTTTTAGAAGCTTTAGGAGTTGTTATCGACTTAGGCCCTCAGGTTAATGTAAATCCCTTTTTTAATGGTCCTCTTTGTTAACTTTAGAATTTCTTAAAAAACATAGTGTGAGTGATCAATGCATTTGAGTAAAAAAAAAAGCTTCTGTAATTGCAAATCAAGGGATTAAAAAGTGTGTGAATGACGTGGGAATTGGGTTTATGATGTCTCCAAGGTATCACCCTGCAATGAAGGTTTTCAGGCCTATAAGAAAGAAGCTCAAAGTAAGAACTATATTTAATATCTTGGGTCCGATGTTAAATCGAGCACAAGCGCCATTTGCAGTTGTTGGTGTATACAAAGAAGACTTGGTAAGTTCTATTACTGAAGTTATTTGATCAGTCATCTATTCGATTAAACATACTTCCTGTCAAGAACATCTAATCAAGAAAAGATAAATATTAAAGAAATCTTTTTGTTCATAGCATTTGTTATGTGAAGATTGATAGTTGTGAAAGCAGCCTCATATTCAAGTAATTGGTTCACATTGAAATTTTTTAAACAATTTCAACCCTTATTCATTTAGTTATATCAACCTATTTTTTAAACATATTTAAAGAGTATATTATTTTAATATTTTTTTTCAGAGATTGGAATCACTCGTTGTAACACCCACATATAATATACATACATCAAAGCATAATATTATACATGAATCCAAGTGTTTGGTACTGAAATACCATAAGTTCCTAATTAACACATTATATACATTACATGCCCCAAATACCTAATACAAAAAAACTATGGCACAATGTATACAAGATGTCCCAAGACACTAAGAACTAGATCAAACAATGATCTCAAAATAATCTCCACAACGGAAGTCTTGCCATCTCAAAAGCCAAGGAAAATAAGGATAATCAAACGGCCTTATCCTTACCCTTCGCGGAACCTGCTGTACCTGTAATATATTCAACAACATGGGGTGAGATAACAAATCTCAGTGAGTTCCCTATCTTATGGGTTCTCTCGGCTTTACAAAGTTCTAACCAATCCTAACTCAAGTCAAGGGGAAGGGAAATGACTTTGAGTTTATAATCTCACACTATATGGAAACATGTTCATGAGTTCACCAACTCAAAATATCACTAATCGATAACCTGTACCAAGACATCCCCTTTTCCCGTCCGCTTCTACGTCTAGAAGTCGACCCGAGTCATGGATCCTTGTAGTTACTAGACATACGAAATGGATTCGAACATCGGCCTGTTAACTGTGAACCGTCACTTCTCATGGCCTGTTAACCATCGCAAGTCTCTTTACTATATAGGCTCCATTCGTACTCGCACGCGGGAATCAAAGCTGCCAAGTAATTGTGCACATGTTTCAGAGGAGCTCGAGACCCATGAAACGCACTTAAATCAAATGGTTACGATTACGTGATCACACACACAAACGTGATTGCATTCGACAATCACAAGGCCACAATGCCTTGAGGCCACATTCGCCTTTTCTCATAATCACAATAGTTCACACATGTTCCATACTAGTGTCTCACTCTCGTCTAGACCATTACTCGGCAAGGATGCACCTTTCTACAACACATGCCCGAGCATCGCCATCTAGAGTTCTCTATCAATTTCTAGTGTCACTACTATATTCTACTATAGTTTCATGTTGAGGTTTACTCACTCTTCCTATTCCATTTTCATTTTAGCATGCATATTCACTCACAATCATGTTTAATCGACAATAGGATAAGCAAGGCATACTACAATTGCACAATAGAATTACATATGATAATTCAACATAATTGTACCACTTTTGGATTTCCTCCGATTATTTAATCGGGCAATAAAACCGAAATTTTCCACCTTCATTATATAGATTATTTTCACAACTTTCTATCGGTACCAAGAACATTTAAATCGGATAAACGGGTCAAAAGTTATGGAATCTAAAAGAAAAGAAAACATTTAAAAAAGTCCCAGGAGCGCCCGGCGCTGCCCCCTTCGCCTCTACTTCGCCCGGTGAAGCAGAAGCGTAAGACCCTTGCTAAAAACTTAAAAGTTACAGAAACGTTCCACGCTGCGCCCCTTGACCATCGCCTGGCGGAGCAGAGGCGCACGCTTTGCGTCGCCCGGCGCTCTGCGCACTGCCCGACGCTCTACACCAGAAGCAGAAATTCTGCTTGCGTTTTCCATGGTTCCCAAGCCTCAAAACCCAACTTTCTCAAACCAAAACATTTCTAAACAACCAAAACAAGCATCATTCATGATTATACGCATAATACGATTATACTACGCAATTTATATCGATTTTTAACCGTTAGATTCATGATTTTATCAAGATTACTCATTTTCTCACAATATCAAACCTAACTCTAAAACTCAAGAAACTCTACCACTAAAGCATCTATCTATAACCCACCTTGATTAGAGGATGATGATGAAGAAGATGAGATGATTTGATGAAGAAGAGATGATGATCTTGATCTTTCCCTCTTCTAGGTTTTCTTCTCCTTTTCTTTCCTTTCCTCTTCCTTCTCTCTAACTTCTTCTTTCTTTCTATTTTCTATCTTTGTTCCAAATGAAGAGAAAAAGGAAAATGAAATGATATAGAGAAACTCAATTAGATAGTAACATTACTAAATGTCCAAAAGTCTCTATAACACTAAAAGTTAAAACCTCAGAGTCAGAAAATATTAATTTGATCTGCTCTGAGCTCATCAGTTTACTCTAATTATTTTATCCAATAAATTCTCAAAGTATACCGGAACCCAGTTGATTATACTAATATTATCCAGAGTAAAATAATTTACGGGGTATTACATCCTCCCCCCCTTAAATAGAAATTCGCCCACGAATTTAAAAACAGTTACCTGAAAAGATGAGGATAAACTTCTCGCATCTCTGATTCAAGTTCCCAAGTTGCATCACCCGGATGCGTCTCATCCCACTGAACCTTAACAAGAGGAATCTCTTTATTCCTCAACACCTTAGTTTCTCTTCCTGTGATACGGCTCGGTTGAGGCTCAAATGTTAAATTTGCTTCTATCTCAATCGTATCTGGTAGAATTGGCTAAAGAGGATCTGGAACAAACTTCCGAAGTTGAGATACATGAAAAACATCGTGCATCTCTGACAGAGAAGGCAGTAAGGCTAATTTGTAAGCTACTTCACTAATCCTTTCTAAAATTTGATACGGTCCCACGTATCTAGGACTTAACTTCCGCGACTTAAACGGTCCTTTCAACCTCAATCTCGGGGTAACTTTCAAAAACACGTGATCATCCTCATCAAACTCCAAAGGTCTTCTACGGTTATCCGCATAACTTTTCTGACGATCTTGTGCTTGTTTAACTTTATCACGGATCATTCTAATCTTTTCCGTAGTCTCTTGGATGATCTCGGGTCCCAAAATTCTATCTTTGCCAACTTCCGCCCAACACAATGGCGTCCTACATTTCCTTCCATACAATGCTTCGTAAGGAGCCATACCGATACTTGCATGATAACTATTGTTATAAGAAAACTCAACCAACGGTAAGAGTTATATCCAATTGCCTCCACTTTCAAGTACACAAGCCCTTAACATATCTTCCATTGTTTGTATTGTCCGTTCCGTCTGACCATTCGTTTGCGGATGATTCGACGTGCTCAAACACAACCATGTTCCCATAGCTTGTTGAAAAGCTCTCCAAAACCTTGAAGTAAACTTTGGATCTCTATCAGACGCAATACGAGAGGGAATACCATGTAACCTCACAATTTCCGAAATAAACAACCTTGCAAGATGACTTGCCTTGTATGTAGTCTTTACGGCTAAGAAATGCGCAGATTTCGTCAGCCGATCCACAATTACCCAAATAGAATCATAACCACCTTGTGCACGGGGTAATCCAACTGCAAAGTCCATAGAAATACTATCCCACTTCCATACTGGAATTTCTAAAGGTTGTAACAATCCTCCCGGTCTCTGATGCTCAATCTTTACTTGTTGACATATCGCACACTGTCGCTCCCGGGATTTTCATCCAAGTACAAACGCGAAAGTGGCACCGAAACAGAGTCGCCAGCAATGTGTATTTATCCCAAGAGAGGGAAAGGAAACACCGCGTAAACCTGAGAGAAAGGAAAAGCATGGTCTTACGACCAAGAGAACTGGGTTCGGGAGTCGGTTACGCGCGGGGAAGGTATTAGCACCCCCACGCGTCCATCGTACCCGATGGGATCCACGCTTGCTTGTCTCGATCAAAGGGTGTAAAGAAAGGATACTGGAAAAGGAACTGAAAGAAAGAAAGGAGAAAGAAAAGAAAAGGAACGGAAAAAAAATGTAGGGAAAATAAAAGAAGTGCTCGCATGGGCCCTACCCCATTGCCTACGTATCTCATCGGGAACATGAGAATCAGAGCGACGTAGTTCCCCTCACTAGGGATGGATTGTTTGTGTTTTTTAGAGAACGGCTTACGTTCTAGCTCAGGTGTTGCAGGCTCGCTGGTCCGAGTGCGTTACCGTCTTGCAAGAGAACGAGTAGAAGCGCGTTCGTGCGTTAAGAGTGAATGAGGTGAGAAAAGAATTCCCGAAGGAAAGACGTTATTGTTTGTTTTTTTGTCTTTTAGAAAGAAGTGTTTTGTTATTTGTTTGCATATGATAGTGTATCTAAATCTTAGTCCTTGGAATGTGTACCTTCTCACATTCCAAGATGGAATGGGTAAGAAAGCACACTAAGAGTGAAGAAGACCTCCACACTTAGCTCCAATTGTCAAGGTTCAAACACACTAGCATACTTGTGTTTATTAAGTGTTTTTGTTGATTAAGAAATGAAGAAGTGTTTTTTATTATTTGTACCTTCAACAAGCATTGCATTTAAGTCCCTCACACCAGATCAAATGTTTAACACATTGACCCAAGATGGGTTATATGCTATACATTTTAAGATTATAAGAGAAGACCCCTTATAATCTTTTCTTTATGTGAAAGGCCTAAATGCAATAAATGCCTACCTTTATTAGATATTTTGAATTTTCTTTAAGAGATGAGAAAAGAGACTCAAGAGAGGAGAAAAGGTAAAACCTATGTGGACTAAGACTCAATCCTAATTGAAGATTAAAGGGAGTGATCCTAAAGGTTTGTGAGGTTTCAACCTAAAGTCTAAAGAAAGAATGAATTAAACAATTCACTTCTAAAGTAGAAGATGAATTGTAACTCACAAGGGGAAAGTGATGAGTTATTAAAAGAAAGCACATAAGTGCTTAACAAAACACAAAATGGAATTGTAAAAGAGAAAGGATGGAAGTTGAATGTGGATTCCTTATCCACACTCAATTGAAACTTACCAAAGCCCCTACATGGTTAGTAAACATGTATAAGAAGTATAAGAAGTAAAAGAACATGTAATGCATCATGAGACTCAAAAGAATTAAATGAGAAACCAAATCCTAGAGCCACAATCAGAATGTACATCATATGGAAACAAATGGTTATTATCATACAAGTGCAAGTGAATAAGCAACAATCATCACCCATTAGCATTTAAACATGTTACAAGAAGAAGGGGTAGATGAAAGATGGAAAGAAATGAATAGGACATGCATAAATGAAACATGTAAATCAACAACCAGAATTGAAACTAAATGGAAAATGGTTTATAAACATCTCAAAAGTATTTATGAATCAACTTCAAGACATTCAAGAAGTAATAGAAGAAGAATTGAAATGAAAGTTCAAAAAGAAAGTGCAAACAATACATGTTAATGATGCACAAAGTTCAAATTGAAATGAACATGTAAAGATGACCTATAATGTGTATCAAAGACCTATAATATCATATGAATGGCTCATAAGGCTCATAACATATGCAAATGCTCATACAAATGTGCACAAAAGAATTCATGTAAACATGCACTAAAGTTGTAATGACATGCCATGGACTATACTTCCAATGTAATGCATCAAACAAAAATCAAATGGCCTCATGAAAATTATGAAAACATGGTATTGGAGTTCACTAATCAGAGATGAATCACATATCAAAATAGCATATCAAAATTCAAAGCAAAATGACTTCAAACAAAGCAATTAGGTCAAATTGAAACATCATGCAAAGTGGTACAAATATAGGCATCAAGACATGTAATAAAGTGACCTAAAAAATCAAACAAAAATCATATAACATGCTTCAATGTATTAGTGAATCAATACAAAAAGAATCATGTCAAAACAGTTGGTAATGAGCAAGAACAAAATTAAACAAATTCAAGTATCATGCTTAGAATGCATCTAAATGGAAATTCAAAGAAAATTATGGACCAGGGGTAAAAAGGTCATAAAATCAGAAAATAAAATCATGAAAAATTTCCTAAATGTTTTAAGAATACACATGAATTTTTGTAGAATTTTCCAATATGTTTTGGTATTTTTAAAAATCAGAAATGAAACATGTACAATAAAGGAAAAATGAAAATGAAATGCAAAGGGAAGGGGGTATGAACATAGCAATTGGACAGTGCATATTCATTGGGCTTCCAAACAGTGGGGTGCAAATATCAATCTGACAAGGTCCATTTACACGCCAAACACAATAACAAGTGTGCACCATCAGTCAACAATTTTGACTCACTCACAACCATCAGATCAAGTCAAGGTCAAATAAAAGTCAAAGTACTCAAGATCAATGCATGCACGTGAGGACACATGCCACTTACCATGCACCACACCACACCATGCTTAAGTGAAATTCAGAAAAATGCACGTGAGGAGCATGTGAATTTTAATGTGCTGTCACATTTTGGAGCGTACGATCATGAAAAACACACGGCTGAGATTAAAACGCACACAAACCCTAACAGTTAAAGTCACCGGCCGGAGATGACCTCCGGTCATCTTCTCCGGCCAGCAGCCACCACCTGCAACTCACATTTTCTCCAGAAATTCACAAGCCATATACCAAACGAAAGCTAAGCTCATGAGGAACACAAATCCAACAACAAAATTCAAAGATCAAGCATGGATACAGAGAATCGAAGAAGAGAAATTTGCCCTAAGTTTCAGTTCTAAACTCCTAAGGAGCTCTATCAACTAACCGGTTTCATATAGCTTCTAATAAGCTCAAATAACACATCAACCAGTTAAAATAACATCAAATCGTGCAAGCAAAGTTTGAGAACTTTTGGAACCTGAAACTTGAAGATCTTTGGATTTTTGAGAAAACCAGAGGTGAGAACTTGTTCTTGAACTTCTAGAACTTCAATTTGAGCAAAATAAATGCTATTTGATCTTGAGAATAAGAGGAAATCTGAATCTGAAATTGGAGATAACTGTGCTATTCCATGCTTCAGTGATGTCTTCTTGCTTGATTGTGAAGATTGAAGAAGAACTTGAGGAATTCGTGCAGGTAGAGAGAAAATTCAGAGAGAAAGTTGAGAGTGCTTTTGGAGTGAGAGTGAAACAATGAGAATCCCCCTTTCCAAATCTGTTAGAATTGTTTATATAGGCGTGGTTATGATTTGACCCTGGTGGTTGATGGTTAGAACTACAGTTAACTGAGTTAGTTAACTGAGTTTGAGTTAACAGAATGAGTCATGACAGTTAGTGACACGAGTTGGAGAGGTTTTGTTTTAGTGTGGAAGAGCTCATGGTCACTTATGGTGAGGATAATGGAGAAAGATGGTGATGTTATGTTATTCTGATGTAGCAGCAGGAATGCGTGTGAAACAAGTTTCTCATTTCCTTTTTCGTGTAAGGCTTAAGCATGTATGCATAGTGTGAGAGGTGCTTGGCCAAATGAAGTAAAGAATGGAGCAGCACACATAGGACTTTTTGATGTATGTTTGAACCAAAAGCTATGCAGCAACTCCTCATTGTGACAGCAGGTGTTTGAGGATGAATTTCTCCCTTGTCAATGAGCGAAACAACACAACATTGGTGGCATTAGAAAGATGATACATTGGGGAACAATATTGATGTTGAAATTAGGTTGAATTGAAGTTTGGAACATGATCAAATGTGGCTTGCAACAGAAGAAACACCAACTGGTGAATGGGCGAGCAGATAGGGTTGGCTGGCATGGTGCACATGACATGGGTTTTCAGTTGTATTGACCAATCTTTGAGCTATCATAATTCCTTATCCTTTGATCAAATGAAAAAATCATGAACATCAATCTTGAAGATCTCACATAGGGGAACAACTTTGATGTTGCAATATTTTTCATTTGAAGCCTCTAACTGTGAGTAATTGATCCCTACATTTTGCCCACCAACTGTTTGAGAAAATGACTGCGTGCAGACCTGGCTAAACTTGGTCATGACATGGTTTTGGGCCTACTTTCCTCCAACTTTGATCAATCATATCTCCCTCAATTTTTATCCAATGGAGATGTTCCACACATGGATTTGAAGCTTAAAACAAGATCTTTTGTTGTGGCCGAGTGGAATTTTCATTTGGTGCTTCAATTTTAAATGGCCTTGGTTCAAACTCTGATGCAAAATGGCCAAAACTTGCTATTTTTAGTAACCCTTCCTCTTCCAAAAATGGCAACTTTCCACATCTTGATTTTTTCATGATTCCTTTGGAGTTTCTTGACCAAATCTTGTACATTGGACATATGTAACATGAATTTCATGATTTTGGGCTCAAAAAGTCAAGAGTTGACTTTTTCCTCTGATTATTTGACTTTGCCCCAATTTCTCTGATTCTTGATCTTTCTTCCAATTGAACCACTTCTAAAACCAATTGAGATGCAATTTTCCACATACATACACTTAGGGACATATGGAATACCATGACATCAAGTTTTGTTCAAAAAAACAGAAATACCCTGATTTAATTGGAAACCCTAATCTTGACCTCCTCTGGTTAGGAGGAAATTACACATCTTCCAAATCCAAATTCCTCAGAGTATGTTGTGTATCCTCTTAAAGGATGATGAGAAATGCCACTTGAGAATGATTTTGAATCAATGAGCTATCTCTTTTGAGGATTTTCCTTCAATTTTTGGACTTCTTGCATAGTGTAGGATGTAATGCTTCAATCTCCTATTGAATCTCACCTTCTTGAGGTTGTGGAGGATCAATTGGGATAATATGAGACATGAGAGGCCTCTTGGCTTGCCTTGAGGAAACTTGATTTACCTTTTTGTGCCTTGAATGATCTCTTGATTGCCCACCTTCCACCTGATCACATGCCCTGATGGTAAGAAGGATGCCATGCTTCATTTTTCTATGTTAAATGCAATGCAATGCTAATGAGATGGATATGATATGATAAATGATAATGCCATGCTATGATGACAAAGAGGGAGAGCAAATTTTGGGGTATTACAGCTGCCCCTATTCAAGCGCTGTAGACCTGAATGCCTGAAAGCAATTGCTTTCGGACTTTCAAGGTATATAGTGATTGAATACCAAATATAACCAAAAATTTGCTCTGGGTGATGAAGAAGAAAAGGGATATAAACCCAACAAGACTGCTGGATTGAATCTTCGATGAAACGTCGGAGAGATCTGTCTTTTGAACGACGCCAGACGACTACTGGCTTGCCACGCTGCTGGTGGACTTTAATAATGTCTTTTATGCAATTCCAGACGACTACTGGCCTGCCATGCTACTGGTGGACTTTAATGATGTCTTTTATGCAATTCCAGACGACTACTGGCCTGCCACACTACTGGTGGACTTTGATAACGTCTTTTGAACGACGCCAGACGACTACTGGCTTGCCACACTACTGGTGGACTTTAATAATGTCTTTTATGCAATTCCAGACGACTACTGGCCTGCCACGCTACTGGTGGACTTTGCAGCTTCGTGCCACCCGAAGATGGACTTTTGCCAATCCACTGTTGGACTTCTGCCACCCGAAGACGGACTTTTGCCAATCCACTGTTGGACTTTTTAGAATATGCCACCCTTAGATGGACCTTTCGCCAATCCACTGTTGGACTTTTGCCACCCGAAGACGGACTTTTGCCAATCCACTGTTGGACATTTGCCACCCGAAGACGGACTTTTGCCAATCCACTGTTGGACTTTTGCCACCCGAAGACGGACTTTTGCCAATCCACTGTTGGACTTTTGCCACCCGAAGACGGACTTTTGCCAATCCACTGTTGGACTTTTGCCACCCGAAGACGGACTTTTGCCAATCCACTGTTGGACTTTTAGAATTTCAAAATTGAATTACTCTCTGCCTCTGCGCCAGACATCTCTGCTGACTCTGCTGAGGAACAATGATCAATGACTTGACTTTAGAGGTTCCTGAGAGGATAATATCTCTGCTGGCGAATGGATGAACAATCCGTCTGCTTCGAATTGTCAAGCTTGCCAAAAATAAATTGGACTTTAAGATATGAGGGAATGACGACTCTTCCAGGAATTATTCCATCTGTTTGGGGCTGGATTCTGGTCACAGCAACTCCGCTGGGGATGAGAATTTTTAAATGACGTCCTGCTGGGGAAATGAGCCATTAAAACTCTGCTTGGGGATTTATTCAACCCAAGATCCTTTATAGGGATTATCAACCTTATAACTCGGCTGGGGAGTATTGCTGACAAGATTCGATGCTGACCTCTGTGGGGGATCATTACCAGAGACACAATCTTGTTGGGGATCATGGCTACTCTGCCAGGGATATGCAAATCCTGGTTAGAACATTCCACTGCAACTTGCTAGAAAGAGTCCTTAGAGATCTGTTGGGGAAACCCAAAGCAAATCCACAGTAGTCTGCTGAAGAATGTGACTGTCGAGCTTAGGATAAGTACTGCAATGCCCCATGTTAGGCGAGCTTTCCTTTAGACAATTCCGTTGGGGATGACGAGTTTATAACAAACTCTGCTGGAGAAAACTGCTTTAAAGCGTCTCGTGTTGGGGAATGCCTTTTGAGAGGATTTTACAGAAGACCAACTGTCCTCAAACTCTACTGGGGATGATCAACACTTCATGCTGGGGAACCAAACAATTTGTCCCCGAAGAGGATGTCATAAGAGGATTTTACAGAAGATTTAGCTTCTTCAAACTCCTGCGACTTCGCTGGGGATAATGACCACCAAACTCTACTGGGGGGTGATCAACACTTCATGCTGGGGAAACAACATGCCCCATGCTTAAGAAAACCAACAATTTGTCCCCGAAGAGGATGTCATAAGAGGATTTTACAGAAGATTTAGCCTCTTCAAACTCCTAGTGATTTCAACGGGGATAATGAACATCCGTTTCGGTGTCGACGAGACCACTCTTTTGGGGAACCTGTGACCGTTATCGACACAGA
The DNA here is from genome assembly GCA_022829125.1 of Lathyrus tuberosus. NCBI lineage: Eukaryota > Viridiplantae > Streptophyta > Magnoliopsida > Fabales > Fabaceae > Lathyrus > Lathyrus tuberosus. Next base: position 16,504,144 of record JALAZF010000036.1, on the reverse strand, counting down.
AAAGCTTGTAGTTGTTGGAAGTACTGAATGAGAGAATCGACTTAATAAGATACAACGGTACCCAGTTGAACTTAATTCACTGAGATCGACCCGATGAACGCCGATCTCCTTACCCATAATTGCCCCAGTCTTTTGCGTGGGGTGATTTATTGCTAGTCTTGTGCTTAAAATCATCTGCACCTGCTACCTGCAACAAAAGAATATGCCCACATGCCCCGAATATTGCGTGGCTAGAATCCACCATCCGGGAGTATTCAACATTCGAAGTAATTTCAAATGTTTTTTCTGCGCATGTTATTGCAAGACCGCCATGTTTTCAAATGCAATGTTTTATCAAAAATAGGACGTTTTTGCAAACAAAGCAATAAAACAAAAATAGGAGGCTTTTTATTGAAATTCAATTTATTGACTGAGAGCCCCGAATAGGCAATTACATCTGGAAGCAATCCCTGGAAAGAGGCGATTGCTGAAAATTGAGAAAAGAAACTATCCTAATGGCAATGTGAAAACGGAATTCCACTGAGTTTCCATTCTGTTATGACCAGTATGTCTTCAAAACTCCCCGACCTTGCCTTCTGAGGAATGATCAGACCGATTCCTATCTTTCAGAACGTCAGTTGTTCAAACGGTAATGGGTACAGATAACTCAGACTGTAGTCATTCGCTTAAATCCCTCTTTTGTGTGGACCGCCCTTTCAGGTTTTCGATCCACCAGGATACCCTTTTTTGCCTAAGTTGCCCTTTCGGGTTTTCAACTTACCGGGTGTACAATTTTTTCAATTATATCCCTAATTTTTGCCCGAACCTTATTCTGTTTTTGGTTCGCCGGGATGCCCTTTTTTGCCTGGATTTTTTTATTTTTATTATCCAGCGGGTCTATTCATGCGAAGTATTTTTTGACTACGTCCGAGTTGACAGGGGATGAAAAGTCTTCGCCATCCATGTTTGTAAGCAATAAAGCTCCGCCCGAAAAGACCTTTTTAACCACGAATGGACCTTCATAATTAGGAGTCCATTTGCCCCTGTGATCTGTATTGGGAGGAAGGATCCTTTTGAGTACCACATCTCCGACTTTATAAACCCGAGGACGCACCTTCTGGTCAAATGCCTGTTTCATTCTGCGCTGATATAGTTGCCCATGACATACAGCCGCCCATCGCTTTTCCTCAATAAGGCTCAGCTGATCAAATCTGGCTCGTACCCATTCAGCTTCATCTAGCTTAACATCCATCATAACTCTGAGGGACGGAATCTCCACTTCAACTGGTAGTACTGCCTCCATACCATATACAAGTGAGAATGGGGTTGCCCCGGTGGACGTGCGTACCGACGTTCGATACCCATGCAAAGCAAATGGTAACATCTCATGCCAATCTTTGTACGTGACAACCATCTTCTGCACAATCTTCTTGATATTTTTGTTGGCCGCTTCGACCGCGCCATTCATCTTTGGGCGGTACGGAGAAGAATTGTGATGTTCGATTTTGAAGTCCCGGCATAACTCAGCCATCATCTTATTGTTCAAATTAGAACCATTATCAGTAATGATTCTTTCGGGAACTCCATATCTGCAAATGATATCCCGTTTTAAGAAACGAGCGACCACTTGTTTTGTAACATTGGCATAGGATGCGGCTTCAACCCATTTGGTGAAGTAATCAATTGCCACCAAGATGAAACGATGACCATTGGAAGCTGTAGGCTCAATCTTTCCGATCATATCAATGCCCCACATGGCAAACGGCTAAGGCGACGACATGATACTCAACGGATTTGGAGGCACATGCACTTTATCTGCGTAGATCTGGCATTTATGGCATTTGCGGGCATATTTGCAACAATCTGACTCCATAGTCAACCAATAATATCCCGACCTTAACAACTTTTTAGCCATTGCCTGCCCTCCGGCATGGGTACCGAAAGAGCCTTCGTGCACTTCAATCATCAACAAGTCTGCTTCATGTCTATCCACACATCTAAGCAGGACCGTGTCAAAATTTCTTTTATACAGCACGCCATCTTTATTCAAGAAGAAACTACCAGCTAACCTTCTCAACGTCTTCCTGTCTTTGGACGATGCCCCGGACGGATACTCTTGACTTTTCAAGAAACACTTAATGTCATGAAACCATGGCTTGTCATCAGACGTTGCATCTACCGCAAACACAAATGCTGGTCTGTCAAGGCGGGATACCTCAATCTTAGGTACATGGTTCCATCCTTGCACTTTGATCATGGAAGACAAAGTGGCCAAGGCATCAGCGAACCTATTCTCATCTCGAGGAATGTGGTACAGTTTCACTGTTGTGAAAAACGTCAGCAACCTCCTTGTATAATCTCTATACGGCACTAGATTTGCTTGGTGCGTGTACCAACTCCCTTTCACTTGATTGATTACCAAGGCTGAATCACCAAATATATCAAGGGTCTTAATCCGTAGATTAATCGCCTCCTCGATCCCCATTATACAAGCTTCGTACTCTGCTTCATTGTTGGTGCATCCGAAAGTTATTCGGGAAGTGAAAGGCATATGAACACCTTCCGGCGTGATAAGAACTGCTCCAACTCCGCACCCATTCATATTGACAGCCCCATCAAACATCAGACTCCATTTGGATTCAGGGTCTGGCCCCTCCTCCGGGAGTGGTTCCTCGCAGTCCTTAGCTTTGAGAAACATAATGTCCTCATCAGGGAAGTCAAACTTCATGGGTTGGTAATCATCAATCGGCTGTTGCGCAAGATAATCGGACAAGATACTTCCTTTGATGGCCTTTTGTGAAGTGTACTGAATGTCATACTCTGTCAAGACCATTTGCCACCGTGCAACTCTGCCTGTCAATGCTGGTTTCTCGAAAATATACTTGATAGGATCCATTTTTGAAATCAACAAAGTCGTGTGCCTAACCATATATTGCCTCAATCGCTTAGCGGCCCATGCAAGCGCACAGCATGTCTTTTCAAGCATTGAGTATCGGGACTCACAATCATTGAACTTTTTGCTCAGGTAGTAAATAGCATGCTCCTTCCTACCTGTCTCGTCATGTTGACCGAGAACACAACCCATGGCACCTTCAAGCACTGTCAGATACATTATCAGCGGTCTCCCTTCAACTGGAGGCATTAGAATCGGAGGTTCCTGCAAGTATTCTTTTATCTTATCGAATGCCAATTGGCAATCGTCATTCCACCTGACCGTTTGATCTTTCCTTAACAATTTAAATATTGGCTCACACGTGGCTGTTAGGTGAGATATGAACCTTGCAATGTAGTTCAATCTACCCAAGAAACCACGAACCTCTTTTTCTGTTCTCGGTTCAGGCATTTCTTGTATTGCTTTCACCTTGGCAGGATCAACCTCGATTCCTCTTTCGCTCACAATGAAACCCAGTAACTTTCCAGAACGCACCCCAAACGTGCACTTGTTTGGATTTAATCTCAGACGGAACTTTCTCAACCTTTCAAACAGCTTTTTCAGGTTAACCAGATGTTCCTCTTCTGTTCTCGACTTGGCAATCATATCATCTACATAACATTCGATCTCCTTATGAATCAAGTCAAGAAACAATGTCACCATCGCCCGCTGGTACGTTGCCCCTGCGTTTTTCAACCCAAAAGGCATTACTTTATAACAATATGTACCCCACGGAGTAATGAACGTGGTCTTCTCCATATCTTCAGGTGCCATCTTGATCTGGTTGTACCCGGAGAACCCGTCCATAAAGGAGAACACTGAAAACTGAGCTGTATTATCGACCAGCACATCAATATGAGGTAGTGGAAAATCATCTTTCGGGCTAGCTTTATTAAGATCTCGATAATCCACACACATTCTCACTTTTCCATCTTTCTTCGGTACTGGCACGATGTTGGCTACCCATGGAGGATACTTTGTCACAGCAAGAAAACCAGCGTCCCACTGCTTCTGGACTTCCTCCTTAATCTTTAAGGCCATGTCGGGGTGAGTCCGACGAAGTTTCTGCTTGACTGGCGGACATTCTTCTCTCAATGGTAGCCTGTGCACGACAATATCCGTATCCAACCCCGGCATGTCTTGATACGACCAGGCGAAGATGTCAACATACTCGTGCAACATTTCCGTCAAAGTTTGCTTCACATCTGCTTGCAAGCTGGCACCAATCCTGATCTCTTTCTTGGCGTCCTTGGTACCAATATTGATGATTTCTACAGTCTCCTGATGAGGCTGGATGACCCTTTCCTCTTGTTTCAACAATCTGGCCAGTTCTTCAGAAAGTTCACAATCTTTCTCATCCCCTTCTTCGGCTTGATAAATCGGATTGTCAAAGTCATACATGGCCATATCAAAATCGTTATCAGTGGTATCCGGAGGATCAAGTCTGCATGAACGGGTTCATGCCTTATTTTAGAATTTATTTTTAAGCAAAACAAAAGAAAATGAAACATTGCCATTTTATATTTTTTGTGCAAAAATAAAAACTGAAAGACAGAGAACAAAATTTGATTGCAAAACGTCCTTTATTAATGATTAAACATTGCAAATGCAACCATGGTGGCCCTACAAATGAATCTATACGCCTTGGGCAGAGCGCAAGATTTTGTCATGCATTATGGTTAGAAAAAACAAAGGAAAATTACTCTGTCGGAAGAGTAACCCGGATGACTTCTTCAACGAACCAGTTCTGCACTTGTTGTCCCGAAGCATGAGGGCGTACCCAGTTGTCCAGGTCACAATTACTGTCAACACTATCCTCTGTGGCTGCACAAGACTGGTCCGTGTAGATAATTCCCCCACTATTGAAAGTAATGGGTCCCCTGCTCCCCGCATCTGAAGTTGTAGAGGGATGATAACCAATACCAAATTTGTCTTCCTTCATTGGGGTCTCTATCAACCTGCCCCAACCTTGGGCGTTGCCTGCCCTGACGACTTCGACAGCTTGTTTGTAAGATGAAATGGAGGTACCAGCCCCAACTGGTACAGAAGAAGACTCAGGTGCATCGTCAATGTTGACTGCTTCAAATGATTGGCACAGCATCTCATGAATTTCCCCATCCATTTCAATGTACTTGAACGTGGACAAGTGACTTACAAAGATGTCTTCCTCCCCACACACTGTCACAACCTGCCCTTCAAACTCATACTTCAGCTTTTGATGTAGAGTAGAAGTAACAGCCCCGGCTCCGTGAATCCAAGGGCGCCCCAATAGGCAGCTATATGCAGGTTGTATGTCCATTACATGGAACGTGGATTTGAATACCTGTGGTCCAATTTGTACGGGCAATTCCACCTCACCAAACACAGATCGTCTAGTTCCATCGAATGCTCTGACCACCAATTCACTAGGCCTTAAGATCAAACCATCAACTTCCAGCTTCATTAATGCCTTCTTGGGCAAGACATTGAGTGATGAACCAGTGTCTACCAGTACATGAGATAACACTGCGCCCTTACACTCCATCGTGATATGCAAAGCCTTATTATGGTTTCTTCCTTCAACAGTCAAATCTCTACTTGTAAAGCCCAAGCCATGGCTAACATTAACATTGGAGATTACGCCCTCGAGCTGATTAACAGTAATTTCTTGTGGCACGTACGCACTCTTCAACACTTTCAACAACGCCTGCCGGTGCGCATCAGAGCACATCAATAGTGACAAGATTGAAATCTTTGAAGGGGTCTGATTCAGTTGGTCCACAATCTTATAATCGCTTTTCTTGATTATCTTCATAAATTCTTCCATTTCCTTATCAAAAGTAATCTTTGTCTCTGCTTCAGGTGTAGGCGCATTTTCAACCACCTGTTTACCCTTAGCCTTTGCTGCAGCTTCTGCCTCTTTATCACTTCTCAAGGTTTGGGGAGCGAACAACCTTCCACTCCTTGTAAAGCCCCCTACACCCCCTACATTATCAATATTTGGGCTGATTGATGATTCAACTTCCTGCTTTTTACCTTCGTAATATACATCTGCCCCATAGTGCCATGGGATAGCTTTCGTAGATGTGAACGAAATTGGTCCTGGCACCGTGATAGTGACAGGACTGGGCCCTTCTGGCGCAACACTCGCCACGGGAACTGCATTGACCGGCATTTGAATCTCAGTGGGAGTGTAATAGATGGTCACGGTTGATATCTCATCAGTGTCTTTCACGACTCTGTCGAACTGTAGACACCCTTCATCGATCAGATTCTGTAAACCCATCTTCAACTTATCACAGCCGTTCTCCTGATTCATACACTCAGAGCAATCTTGATTACAGCCCGGGAACACCTGTCCCTTCAATAAATGATCTTTTACAACCAACAAAGAAGTTTTCACTTGATGAACGTCTAACACCAAATTCAATCTCCTCCCATCTTCAATAGCGTACACATTTGCTGCACTATGATCAGGCATGGGATGCTGAGTAATATTAGGAGCGGGAGAGAAATTGATGGCTTTAGCATCAATCAAATCTTGTACTTTATGATGGAAAACCCAACATTTTTCAATGGAGTGCCCCTGAGCACCTGAGTGGAACTCACAACGAGCATTAGCATCGAAGTTAGGTGGCAGGTTTCCAGCAACCGGAGCTTTCATAGTACGGAGTTCTACCAACTTTAACTCGAGTAGCCGGGGCAACAGCGCGGCATAAGTCATAGGGAGAGGATCCATCTTACGATCCCTCTGTCTAGACCTTTGCTGGAAAAAAGGTTGTTGCTGTTGAACTTGTTGTTGGGATTGTTGTTTCTGAACAGACGGTGTGGGGATTGTTACAGCATCTACCTGATAATAAGCTCGAGAACGCCCTCTGCCTCGTCCTCTAAACACAGCATTCGTATCACCTTCTCTTCTTTTCTGGTTACTAGCAAACGGTTTCTTCGTCCCCGAAGAACCAGCCCCACTCACATCCTGGATCTTTCCAAGCTTTAACAGACTTTCTATTCTTTCTCCCGCAATCACAATATCAGCAAATCCAGTCGACGGACAAGCAGCTAATCTGTCAAGATAGGCCCCTTGCAAGGTGCCCATGAACATATCTGCCATTTCTCTGTCTGACAAGGGAGGTTGGACCTGGGCAGCCATTTCCCTCCACCTCTGTGCATATTCTTTGAAACTCTCCTTGGCATTCTGGGACAATCCCTGCAATTGGGTGCGGTTGGGTGCCATGTCAATATTATATTGGTATTGCTTCAGGAACGCTTCTGCCAGATCTTTCCAATTCTTCACAGCAGCTCTATTAAACTTCATGTACCAGGTCAAGGACGCCCCAGCCAGACTGTCCTGAAAATAGTGCATCCATAGCTTCTCGTCATCCGTATGGGCTGAAATCTTCCCAAAGTAAGCTTGAAGATGCGTTTGGGGACACGCATTGCCGTGATACTTATCAAAAGTGGGAGGTTTGAATTTAGGGGGAATTCTGACTCCTGGGACCAGCCCCAAGCTAGTAACATCAATACCCATAGAGTTCTTGCATTCCATGGCCCTGATCTTTTCTGCTAACTCATCATACCTTCGATCACCTTGATTACCCACATCAGCATCCAGCAGAGTAAATTGGTCCTCCAGGGTATCTTCAAGAGTAACACCAGCATGCCTACCATTTCCATTACCCCGATTGTTACCACCAGGAGGAGGGTTGCCACCGGGAGGAGGAATGCCATGTCCCTGTGAATTGTCATGCTGATCACCTTCCGGCCCATTATCTGGACGCTCTACCAGAAGCCTCAATCTCTCCTGATTTTGCGCCATGCCAGTCATGAGGGTCATGAACTGGTCCATACGCGCCCTCATTTCAGCCAAATCACTTTGCACTTGGTCCATGATTCTTACTTGATTCCTTCGCGTCGAATATCGGTGAATATGACTCTCCGCTATACTGCCTAAAACCAAATAAAGGTTAGAGTTCCTGCAACGAGTACCTGAAAAGCAAGTAACAAAAAATGCAAAATGATATGCAATGCCATGCAATGCCATGTTTGTCATTTCCGAGGTGCTTTATACCCTGATTCCAATCCAACCACAGAAATCTGAAGACCAGAAATTGTGATATAAAGAGACGTGTCGTGGTCATGTGCTTGTGTGCAGCTATCTGATAAGGAATGATTCTGAATAAAACTGCTCATACTCATTCAACGAAATATTCAAGTACATTTAAGAAAGGTTCAACCGCAAAGGCAATATAAGGAAAAAAAATGGATCCATCAACAAGCCTGATGGTAGCCATTAACAACAAAATACAGGGAAAAGAACATCAATCTGACAATTCCACATCCTTCAGCCTATCACTTGAGTATTTGATCTCCTCAAAAAGTATACGGGTACGCTGGTGATTCGGCTTTTCAATCATTTCTTTGATCAAGACATCCCTTTTCTCAAGAGCTTCAGTTAAAGAACCCATATGCAGCATCAGAGCCTCGTCATCACACACTCCTTTGTGTCTCTTTATGCTGGCTTGCGTCTTGAGTATCTCCCTTTCTATCATGACTTCTTCAAGCTCTTTCTTGGTATTCCTCAGCTCACCTCTAGCTTCTTCTAGCTGTTCTTGACTCTTACCGAGGCTTTCCCGATACTTTCTCCTCTGCTCATGCGCCTTTTCAAGCTCTTCGTCCTTAATCTGCAACTGTTCCTGTAATTCAGCATTCTCTATCCTAACTTCATCCCAAGCGTGCTGAAACTTTGTTAACTTTTCTTTGGTTTGTGCTAACGCCTGTTTGGTTTGCTTGTGGGCTTGAGTAGCATCATCAGCACCTTTACTAATCTTCCGGAAATGTTGGGCTCTTCCAGCAAAGTCTTTTTCTTTTGCAGTTAGGATTTGTTCAGCATCTTGGGCTTTCCGCTCCAGCTCTTTGTTGGCATGTAGAGCATTCTGAAGACGGCTACTCAACTCGGAATTCTCTCCTTGGAGCTTTTTCACCAAGGCTTGCAACTTGTCAACTTCTTCCATAGTAGCAGTGCTTCTTGCTTTCTCATTCTCCGGATACAAAAGGGGTGCCTTACCAAAAGGCAAGAGAAAATCTTCAACTCTTTTCTTTACCCACTCTTCATATGCTGGATAAACCCGGTTGTTAGGCTTTCCTAGAGTAACTTTCCCCTTTTTCAGTACGCTACCCCAGCTTTCAGAAGCTTTCTGTGCTGCTTCCCATCCATCTGATGTATGAAAATAGAGGGACTCCTCCACATCTCTCTTAATAGGCGGACCTGTCAGGGCATACCCAAATTGTCGAATGGCCAAAGAAGGATTGTAGTTAATCCCACCCAGTCTTCCTATCAGTGGAACGTTAGGGAACTTACCACAGCTGTGGATAATATTCTTGCCAATCAGCCCATGATCTACCCATACGATGTCCTTGGCCACCAATCCCATTAAACGCTGTTTCCACTCTAGAGAATCTTTGGAATCCACAAAAGCCCCTGATTGCGGTAAACGGCCTGCGAACCACTTATAGAACAAAGGTGCACAACAACGAATTATCCCTCCTCTTTTCTTTTCGTTTCGGTTGTACAACGAGTAGTGAAGATCTCCCAGTAGCGTTGGCACCGGGTTCTTCATCATGAATATTCGTATAGCGTCCGTATCAATAAAATCCGGCTCGTTGGGAAACAACACTATGCCGTATATACAAAGGGCTAGCAAAGCATTAAAAACAAGCCAATTCTCGCCTTTAGCTGCTTCCTGGGCCTTCTTAATCAGATATTCCAGCTTGTAACCACGAATCTTTCCTTTGTTGGAGACATTGTCACTTAACTCTGATTTGCTCAAATAAAGAGCACCAGCCAACTTCCCAAAGTCAAGATCTCCCACCGATCCAAAGAAAGGGGGCTCCTCCTTGATAGCAATCCCCAACATGTTGGAATACTCCTCCAAGGTAGGAACCAACACATAGTCTGGAAATACAAAACATCTCAGAGGCGGATCATAGAACTGCATCAACGTATGGAGACCACTGGCTTCATAATCACTGACATTACGGACCATAGATAGAATCCACCCATATTTCTCTTCAAAAGCTTCTCGTGCTGCAGGGCTCGCCATTCCCTTCAGCACAACAATAGGGCCCAAAGTAGGCGTAAGGAACTTATAGCTGATGATATTCTTCCTCTCTTTAGTGTTCATCTTTGCAGGGACCTGATGACTGGAATCAAGGGTAATATATGCACCTGGAAATGAATAAACATGTATGTTAGGATATGATAATGCAATGTAAAGGGCAATGTGATCAGGTAATCAGGTGTCTGTGCTGAACTGTGAACGGTGTCAGTGTAGCTCTGAGACTAATATAGAACCATAGATAAGAACCATCTGAATACAATAGGATGAAACTTCCTTTTTGTGCAATGATGATAGAAAACCGGGTATGTAGGAGGTCATGGTTACCTGCAAACCTGTAAACAACCCGCCCTTCTCACATGTGGGTACTAGGATGTTCAGTATCCCGGGCTCTCAGGTCGAGAAATGATGATACGTTCACCATTTCTGGTTTGGCATCATCATCAATCGAGGAGGCCTCAACTGATTCTCCAAAACAAAAAGGTCCTCAGCTTCTGGCACTGAGGTCGAGAAGCAATAGTACATTCATCCCTCAGGGTACAGTACTATCGCCAATCGAGGAGTGCCTCCGCTGATTCTCTTTCAAAAAGGGATGTCCTATAGAAAGTTCCCAGCATTGGGTCCTCGGATCGAGAATGTGCAATGGGTTTGCCACGGAATGTGGTCTGCCACTGTCACATCTCGGGAGGAGTGCCGCAACTGAGTCCTCGGGAATGGTCACCAAAGTCGACAGTTCCTCAAGAGAATAACCACTGGCCTGCATAACATGCAGTAGCAGAAAGCTCCTGATAGAACCTCGTCTGGTTGTGGGTCTCATGAACAACAATACGTGGTCACCACCACGCAAGCGTCATGACTATCCACTCTAATACCTATGTATGTACTCAAGCCTTGGTAGTGGGCTTATCTCTCAGAACACCCATCTCGCCAAACAGAAAACAGCACAGTCCAGTATAGCATAATATACCATGTGAAATGAAAATGCTAAAATGCGGTAAATACAGTAATGTACAGTAAAGCAGTAAATAACCATACAATAAAACAGTAAATACAGCACAACAGTAAACACCCAATGAAAGAAAAACAAATAAGCGCTAGGATGGACTCGCTAAGGAAACCAGAGATTCTGGGTTAAGTCCCCAGCAGAGTCGCCAGCTGTCGCTCCCGGGATTTTCATCCAAGTACAAACGCGAAAGTGGCACCGAAACAGAGTCGCCAGCAATGTGTATTTATCCCAAGAGAGGGAAAGGAAACACCGCGTAAACCTGAGAGAAAGGAAAAGCATGGTCTTACGACCAAGAGAACTGGGTTCGGGAGTCGGTTACGCGCGGGGAAGGTATTAGCACCCCCACGCGTCCATCGTACCCGATGGGATCCACGCTTGCTTGTCTCGATCAAAGGGTGTAAAGAAAGGATACTGGAAAAGGAACTGAAAGAAAGAAAGGAGAAAGAAAAGAAAAGGAACGGAAAAAAAATGTAGGGAAAATAAAAGAAGTGCTCGCATGGGCCCTACCCCATTGCCTACGTATCTCATCGGGAACATGAGAATCAGAGCGACGTAGTTCCCCTCACTAGGGATGGATTGTTTGTGTTTTTTAGAGAACGGCTTACGTTCTAGCTCAGGTGTTGCAGGCTCGCTGGTCCGAGTGCGTTACCGTCTTGCAAGAGAACGAGTAGAAGCGCGTTCGTGCGTTAAGAGTGAATGAGGTGAGAAAAGAATTCCCGAAGGAAAGACGTTATTGTTTGTTTTTTTGTCTTTTAGAAAGAAGTGTTTTGTTATTTGTTTGCATATGATAGTGTATCCAAATCTTAGTCCTTGGAATGTGTACCTTCTCACATTCCAAGATGGAATGGGTAAGAAAGCACACTAAGAGTGAAGAAGACCTCCACACTTAGCTCCAATTGTCAAGGTTCAAACACACTAGCATACTTGTGTTTATTAAGTGTTTTTGTTGATTAAGAAATGAAGAAGTGTTTTTTATTATTTGTACCTTCAACAAGCATTGCATTTAAGTCCCTCACACCAGATCAAATGTTTAACACATTGACCCAAGATGGGTTATATGCTATACATTTTAAGATTATAAGAGAAGACCCCTTATAATCTTTTCTTTATGTGAAAGGCCTAAATGCAATAAATGCCTACCTTTATTAGATATTTTGAATTTTCTTTAAGAGATGAGAAAAGAGACTCAAGAGAGGAGAAAAGGTAAAACCTATGTGGACTAAGACTCAATCCTAATTGAAGATTAAAGGGAGTGATCCTAAAGGTTTGTGAGGTTTCAACCTAAAGTCTAAAGAAAGAATGAATTAAACAATTCACTTCTAAAGTAGAAGATGAATTGTAACTCACAAGGGGAAAGTGATGAGTTATTAAAAGAAAGCACATAAGTGCTTAACAAAACACAAAATGGAATTGTAAAAGAGAAAGGATGGAAGTTGAATGTGGATTCCTTATCCACACTCAATTGAAACTTACCAAAGCCCCTACATGGTTAGTAAACATGTATAAGAAGTATAAGAAGTAAAAGAACATGTAATGCATCATGAGACTCAAAAGAATTAAATGAGAAACCAAATCCTAGAGCCACAATCAGAATGTACATCATATGGAAACAAATGGTTATTATCATACAAGTGCAAGTGAATAAGCAACAATCATCACCCATTAGCATTTAAACATGTTACAAGAAGAAGGGGTAGATGAAAGATGGAAAGAAATGAATAGGACATGCATAAATGAAACATGTAAATCAACAACCAGAATTGAAACTAAATGGAAAATGGTTTATAAACATCTCAAAAGTATTTATGAATCAACTTCAAGACATTCAAGAAGTAATAGAAGAAGAATTGAAATGAAAGTTCAAAAAGAAAGTGCAAACAATACATGTTAATGATGCACAAAGTTCAAATTGAAATGAACATGTAAAGATGACCTATAATGTGTATCAAAGACCTATAATATCATATGAATGGCTCATAACATATGCAAATGCTCATACAAATGTGCACAAAAGAATTCATGTAAACATGCACTAAAGTTGTAATGACATGCCATGGACTATACTTCCAATGTAATGCATCAAACAAAAATCAAATGGCCTCATGAAAATTATGAAAACATGGTATTGGAGTTCACTAATCAGAGATGAATCACATATCAAAATAGCATATCAAAATTCAAAGCAAAATGACTTCAAACAAAGCAATTAGGTCAAATTGAAACATCATGCAAAGTGGTACAAATATAGGCATCAAGACATGTAATAAAGTGACCTAAAAAATCAAACAAAAATCATATAACATGCTTCAATGTATTAGTGAATCAATACAAAAAGAATCATGTCAAAACAGTTGGTAATGAGCAAGAACAAAATTAAACAAATTCAAGTATCATGCTTAGAATGCATCTAAATGGAAATTCAAAGAAAATTATGGACCAGGGGTAAAAAGGTCATAAAATCAGAAAATAAAATCATGAAAAATTTCCTAAATGTTTTAAGAATACACATGAATTTTTGTAGAATTTTCCAATATGTTTTGGTATTTTTAAAAATCAGAAATGAAACATGTACAATAAAGGAAAAATGAAAATGAAATGCAAAGGGAAGGGGGTATGAACATAGCAATTGGACAGTGCATATTCATTGGGCTTCCAAACAGTGGGGTGCAAATATCAATCTGACAAGGTCCATTTACACGCCAAACACAATAACAAGTGTGCACCATCAGTCAACAATTTTGACTCACTCACAACCATCAGATCAAGTCAAGGTCAAATAAAAGTCAAAGTACTCAAGATCAATGCATGCACGTGAGGACACATGCCACTTACCATGCACCACACCACACCATGCTTAAGTGAAATTCAGAAAAATGCACGTGAGGAGCATGTGAATTTTAATGTGCTGTCACATTTTGGAGCGTACGATCATGAAAAACACACGGCTGAGATTAAAACGCACACAAACCCTAACAGTTAAAGTCACCGGCCGGAGATGACCTCCGGTCATCTTCTCCGGCCAGCAGCCACCACCTGCAACTCACATTTTCTCCATAAATTCACAAGCCATATACCAAACGAAAGCTAAGCTCATGAGGAACACAAATCCAACAACAAAATTCAAAGATCAAGCATGGATACAGAGAATCGAAGAAGAGAAATTTGCCCTAAGTTTCAGTTCTAAACTCCTAAGGAGCTCTATCAACTAACCGGTTTCATATAGCTTCTAATAAGCTCAAATAACACATCAACCAGTTAAAATAACATCAAATCGTGCAAGCAAAGTTTGAGAACTTTTGGAACCTGAAACTTGAAGATCTTTGGATTTTTGAGAAAACCAGAGGTGAGAACTTGTTCTTGAACTTCTAGAACTTCAATTTGAGCAAAATAAATGCTATTTGATCTTGAGAATAAGAGGAAATCTGAATCTGAAATTGGAGATAACTGTGTTATTCCATGCTTCAGTGATGTCTTCTTGCTTGATTGTGAAGATTGAAGAAGAACTTGAGGAATTCGTGCAGGTAGAGAGAAAATTCAGAGAGAAAGTTGAGAGTGCTTTTGGAGTGAGAGTGAAACAATGAGAATCCCCCTTTCCAAATCTGTTAGAATTGTTTATATAGGCGTGGTTATGATTTGACCCTGGTGGTTGATGGTTAGAACTACAGTTAACTGAGTTAGTTAACTGAGTTTGAGTTAACAGAATGAGTCATGACAGTTAGTGACACGAGTTGGAGAGGTTTTGTTTTAGTGTGGAAGAGCTCATGGTCACTTATGGTGAGGATAATGGAGAAAGATGGTGATGTTATGTTATTCTGATGTAGCAGCAGGAATGCGTGTGAAACAAGTTTCTCATTTCCTTTTTCGTGTAAGGCTTAAGCATGTATGCATAGTGTGAGAGGTGCTTGGCCAAATGAAGTAAAGAATGGAGCAGCACACATAGGACTTTTTGATGTATGTTTGAACCAAAAGCTATGCAGCAACTCCTCATTGTGATAGCAGGTGTTTGAGGATGAATTTCTCCCTTGTCAATGAGCGAAACAACACAACATTGGTGGCATTAGAAAGATGATACATTGGGGAACAATATTGATGTTGAAATTAGGTTGAATTGAAGTTTGGAACATGATCAAATGTGGCTTGCAACAGAAGAAACACCAACTGGTGCATGGGCGAGCAGATAGGGTTGGCTGGCATGGTGCACATGACATGGGTTTTCAGTTGTATTGACCAATCTTTGAGCTATCATAATTCCTTATCCTTTGATCAAATGAAAAAATCATGAACATCAATCTTGAAGATCTCACATAGGGGAACAACTTTGATGTTGCAATATTTTTCATTTGAAGCCTCTAACTGTGAGTAATTGATCCCTACATTTTGCCCACCAACTGTTTGAGAAAATGACTGCGTGCAGACCTGGCTAAACTTGGTCATGACATGGTTTTGGGCCTACTTTCCTCCAACTTTGATCAATCATATCTCCCTCAATTTTTATCCAATGGAGATGTTCCACACATGGATTTGAAGCTTAAAACAAGATCTTTTGTTGTGGCCGAGTGGAATTTTCATTTGGTGCTTCAATTTTAAATGGCCTTGGTTCAAACTCTGATGCAAAATGGCCAAAACTTGCTATTTTTAGTAACCCTTCCTCTTCCAAAAATGGCAACTTTCCACATCTTGATTTTTTCATGATTCCTTTGGAGTTTCTTGACCAAATCTTGTACATTGGACATATGTAACATGAATTTCATGATTTTGGGCTCAAAAAGTCAAGAGTTGACTTTTTCCTCTGATTATTTGACTTTGCCCCAATTTCTCTGATTCTTGATCTTTCTTCCAATTGAACCACTTCTAAAACCAATTGAGATGCAATTTTCCACATACATACACTTAGGGACATATGGAATACCATGACATCAAGTTTTGTTCAAAAAAACAGAAATACCCTGATTTAATTGGAAACCCTAATCTTGACCTCCTCTGGTTAGGAGGAAATTGCACATCTTCCAAATCCAAATTCCTCAGAGTATGTTGTGTATCCTCTTAAAGGATGATGAGAAATGCCACTTGAGAATGATTTTGAATCAATGAGCTATCTCTTTTGAGGATTTTCCTTCAATTTTTGGACTTCTTGCATAGTGTAGGATGTAATGCTTCAATCTCCTATTGAATCTCACCTTCTTGAGGTTGTGGAGGATCAATTGGGATAATATGAGACATGAGAGGCCTCTTGGCTTGCCTTGAGGAAACTTGATTTACCTTTTTGTGCCTTGAATGATCTCTTGATTGCCCACCTTCCACCTGATCACATGCCCTGATGGTAAGAAGGATGCCATGCTTCATTTTTCTATGTTAAATGCAATGCAATGCTAATGAGATGGATATGATATGATAAATGATAATGCCATGCTATGATGACAAAGAGGGAGAGCAAATTTTGGGGTATTACACACACTCCGATACATACACCGCAATATCTATTTTCATACCGGACCACCAATAGTCCCTCCTTAAGTCTTGATACATCTTCGAAGAACCAGGATGTATAGTAAAAGCACTCTTATGCGCTTCTTCCAAAATTCTTCTTTTCAATACCACATCATCTGGAACACAAATCCTTTGGTTAAATAAAATAATTCCATCGTTTGCTTGCGTAAAACCCGGTTGAACTAACAATCCTTGTAACTTCTCATCCAACACTTGTCCTTGTTGAATTTCTTCTCTCAGAGTAGAATTAACATTCAAGTTCCCCATGATCACACCATTAGAAGTCCAAACAAATTGAAGATTAAGATCCCTAAACTTTTCCAATAAGGTATACTCCAACATCATTAATTCGGCATTACGCAACACTTTTCTACTCAGTGCATCCGCTATTCTATTCACTTTACCTGGATGGTACTTCAGTTCCAAATCATAATCCTTCGATATTCGATCCATCTCCTCTGACGCATGTTCAACTCTTTCTAGTCAAATAGATATTTTAAGCTCTTATGGTCGCTGAACATCTCAAAATGTACTCCATACAAATATTGACGCCACACTTTCAATGTAAAAACAATTGCTGCCAATTTCAAATCATGCGTTAGATAATTCTTCTTGTGTACCTTCAATTGTCGAGATGCATAAGCCACCACGTGACTTTCTTGCATTAAAACACCTCCTAATCCCATTTTAGATGCATCGCAAAATACCTCATACGACATGTTAGGATCAGAAATGATCAGAACAGGAGCAGTCATCAATCTTTCCTTTAAACTCATAAAACTTTGTTCACACGCCGAATCCCACTCATAAGGACAATCCTTTCGAGTAAATTTAGTCATCGGTAAAGCCAATTTAGAAAAGCTCTTGATGAATCTTCTGTAATAACCTGCCAGCCCCAGGAAACTTCTAACTTCTGAGACATTCTTTGGTCTCTCCCAATTAATTATCGCTTCTACTTTTGATGGATCTACCGCCACACCTCCCTGAGATATGACGTGACCAAGAAAACTAACCTCCGACATCCAAAACTCACACTTGCTCAACTTGGCAAAAAGTTGCTTCTCTTGTAAAATCGATAAAACGATTCTCAAATGTCCCTCGTGCTCTTGTGAATTACGAGAATAAACAAGAATATCGTCAATGAAGATCAAAACAAATTGGTCCAAGTAAGCTTGAAATATCCGATTCATGTAATCCATAAAAACTGTCGGAGCATTCGTCACACCGAAAGGCATTACTAAGAATTCATAATGACCATAACGGGTTCTAAACGCGGTATTCGATACATCCGAACTCTTCACACGGATCTGATGATAACCCGACCATAAATCAATCTTCGAGAACACACAGGCTCCTTTCAATTGATCTAACAGGTCGTCTATCCTGGGTAATGGGTATTTGTTCTTGATGGTGACTTTATTCAACTGCCGGTAATCAATACATAACCGCATTCCACCACCCCTCTTCTTTACCAATAACACTGGAGCTCCCCGGGGCAAAACACTAGGTCGAATGAAATGCTTAGCCATTAACTCCACTAATTGATCCTCAATTCTCTTAACTCAAGTGGTGCCATCCGATACGGAGAAACTGATATAGGATTCGTTCCCGGTATCAGGTCAATAGAGAATTCCATTTCCCTCTCAGGAGGAAGGGAAGTGATATCCTCAAGGAAAACTTTAGAAAACTCACAGACTACAAGAATACTCAGAACTTGGAGATTGCTACTTTCCTCCTTAGTGAGAACCAAAAGAACATATTTTTCCTTCTCAAACAAGAAATTTATCATTCCCACCGTACCTTCTAAAATAGTTGTTAACACATCCTTTGGGGTAGCCTCAATAGATGGAATGATGATTAGCTTCTCCTCACACCTGATGAAAACCGAATTAGCAGAAAGCCAATCCATTCCCAAAATAACATCTTCTTTCTTAAGCGGCAAACAAATAAGACCAATCTGAAAAACTCTCCCATCCACATATAAAACACAGTTTTCACACATCAACGGTGTCTCAACCATCTCATCCATGGTGGTATAGTGACCACCATAGGAGGAGACAAAGGAATAGCTTGCAATCCAAGTCGCTTCACACATTGCATCGACACAAAAGAGTGTGTTGCTCCACAATAAAATAATACAAAACAAGGATGTCCATTAACGAAACACGTACCAACAATCAAAGAGTTGTCACCCTTTGCTTTCCTTGCATCTAAGGTATAAACTCAGTCGACACTCTTCCCTTGCATCAGATTTCTATTCTGAGGGCAATCTCTCGTCATATGACCTATCTTCTGACACTGAAAGCACCTTACTCCTTCAAAACCACACCTACCATGATGATTCCTTCCACAAATACGACACACAGGAGGCACACTAGTCCTATAACTCTAAACTTGCTTCCCTTTAAAAGCTTGTTGTCTAGGCCTGAATTGTTGATTTGATCTTCCACAATCACTTTGATTCGACCTCCTCATATCCCCCTCAGCTTGCACTTTCTTTAAACTATTCTCCGCCAAATAATACTATCTTAACAATTCAACATAACTAGTGAACTCTTTTTGAGACACACTATGCGAAATATCGGCCTTCAACCCAAAAAGAAACTGGTCAATTTTCCACCTCTCGTCCGGAGCATACATCGCCTGTCTAGAATAAGCAGCCATAATCTCAAATTTCTCAGCATAAGCAGCTACGGTCAAAGTACTTTGTCTCAATTGTTGAAAGTCAAATTCTTTTTGGGTCCTCAAAGAACTAGGGAAATAATTCTCCATAAAATTAATCTTAAATCGTTCCCAGACCTTAGGTACTTCTTAGATAGTCATCAGGGATGAGGCACTCTCCCACCACCTCATGGCAGGACCTTTCATCAAATGGGAAGCGAATACCACCTTATCCTCTTCACTACAATGGACTATCAAGTAAAATTCTCTCCATGCCAGCTATCCATTCATGAGCTTTCACAGGATCTAATCCACCACGAAATTCAGGAGGATTCATGCAGATGAAATCTCGGAAACTCCCACCTAGGACATCTGGAACAACCACCTGAGGATGTAAACCTCCATTCATTTGTTGTACCATTTCCTGCATGAATTGGTTATGTTGCCGATGCATCTGTTGCATAAACTGATACAAAGGGATATTCCCATCGCCGCCTGGTGGAGTCGTCCCAGCTGGAGTAGTTATGGGTCTACCACGATTGCTTCTGCGTCCGTCAGCCATGTTCCTAAAGGTCATACAGATAGGATTAAGTTGATCAGGCTCAATACCATAAATATAACACTTAATACCAATGGCAACACCACGCATATGAAACAGAAAGAAACACTTATACTATTTCATGGCTAGGTCGAGGATACGACCTTCTCAGATACCAACTGTAACACCCACATATAATATACATACATCAAAGTATAATATTATACATGAATCCAAGTGTTTGGTACTGAAATACCATAAGTTCCTAGTTAACAAATTATATACATTACATGCCCCAAATACCTAATACAAAAAAACTATGGCATAATGTATACAAGATGTCCCAAGACATTAAGAACTAGATCAAACAATGATCTCAAAATAATCTCCACAACGGAAGTCTTGCCATCTTAAAACCCAAGGAAAATAAGGATAATCAAACGGCCTTATCCTTACCCTTCACGGAACCTGCTGTACCTGTAATATAATCAACAACATGGGGTGAGATAAAAAATCTCAGTGAGTTCCCTATCTAATGGGTTCTCTCAGCTTTACAAGGTTCTAACCAATCCTAACTCAAGTCAAGGGGAAGGGAAATGACTTTGAGCTTACAATCTCACACTATATGGAAACATGTTCATGAGTTCACCAACTCAAAATATCACTAATCGATAACCTGTACCAACACATCCCCTTTTCCCGTCCGCTTCTACGTCTAGAAGTCGACTCGAGTCATGGGTCCTTGTAGTTACTTGACATATGAAATGGTTCGGGAACATCGGCCTGTTAACCGTGAACCGTCACTTCTCATGGCCTGTTAACCATCGCAAGTCTCTTTACCATATAGGCAATATTCGTACTCGCACGCGGGAATAAAACCTGCCAAGTAATTGTGCACATGTTTCAGAGGAGCTCGAGACCCATGAAACACACTCAAATCAAACGGTTACGATTACGTGATCACACATACAAACGTGATTGCATTCGACAATCACAAGGCCACAATGCCTTGAGGCCATATTCGATTTTTCTCATAATCACAATAGTTCACACTTGTTCTATACTAATGTCTCACTCTCGTCTAGACCATTACTCGGCAAGGATGCACCTTTCTACAACACATACCCGAGTATCGCCATCTAGAGTTCTCTATCAATTTCTAGTCTCACTACTAGATTCTACTATAGTTTCATGTTGAGGTTTAGTCACTCTTCCTATTCCATTTTCATTTTAGCATGCATATTCACTCACAATCATGTTTAATCGACAATAGGATAAGCAAGGCATACTACAATTGCACAATAGAATTACATATGATAATTCAACATAATTGTACCACTTTTGGATTTCCTCTGATTATTTAATCGGGAAATAAAACTGACATTTTCCACCTTCATTATATAGATTATTTTCACAGCTTTCTATCGGTACCAAGAACATTTAAATCGGATAAATGGGTCAAAAGTTATGGAATTTAAAAGAAAAGAAAACATTTGAAAAAGTCCCAGGAGCGCCCGGCGCTCCAGGCTTCGCCCGGTGAAGCAGAGGCGTAAGACCCTTGCTAAAAACTTAAAAGTTACAGAAACGTTCCACGCTGCGCCACTTGATCATCGCCTGGGGGAGTAAAGGCGCACGCTTTGCGTCGCTCGGCGCTCTGCGCACCGCCCGATGCTCTACACCAGAAGCAGAAATTCTGCTTGAGTTTTCCATGGTTCCCAAGCCTCAAAACCCAACTTTCTCAAACCAAAACATTTCCAAACAACTAAAACAAGCATCATTCATGATTATACGCATAATACGATTATACTACGCAATTTATATCGATTTTCAACCGTTAGATTCATGATTTTATCAAGATTACTCATTTTCTCACAATATCAAACCTAACTCTAAAACTCAAGAAACTCTACCACTAAAGCATCTATCTAGAATCCACCTTGATTAGAGGATGATGATGAAGAAGATGAGATGATTTGATGAAGAAGAGATGATAATCTTGATCTTTCCCTCTTCTAGGTTTTCTTCTCCTTTTCTTTCCTTTCCTCTTCCTTCTCTCTAACTTCTTCTTTCTTTCTATTTTCTATCTTTGTTCCAAATGAAGAGAAAAAGGAAAATGAAATGATATAGAGAAACTCAATTAGATAGTAACACTACTAAATGTCCAAAAGTCTCTATAACACTAAAAGTTAAAACGTCAAAGTCAGAAAATATTAATTTGATCTGCTCTGAGCTCATCAGTTTACTCTAATTACTTTATCCAATAAATTCTCAGAGTACACCGGAACCCAGTTGATCATACTAATATTATCCAGAGTAAAATAATTTACGGGGTATTACACCCGTTGATGGTAGGCGTTCTTCCGAGTCTAGCTATTGAATTGGAGATAACGAATCATCTAGAAGGACAACTTAGACTTTGCTCTGAATTAATTGGATTATGAAATTTTTCTATTTATTTTTGGCACTACGATGCTTATAATTATAAGATTAGGATTTGATATGTTTTCAGTTTGCTTTACAACATGACATGATTATCGAATTACCGATAATGGATCATCTAGAAAGACAAATTAGACTTTACTACATGAGATGATTATGAAATTCGCAATTTTTTGACATTATGATATTTGTTTGATTTTAGATGTTTGTGATTGAAATTTTATTATATTAAAAAGTGATAGAAAATTAAATAAAATATTATAAAAATATTATAAAAAATAATAATAACTTAAATAAAAAATAATATTATAAAAAAAATGAGTTGATAATAATTTAAATAAAAAAATTGAGATGATAATAATTTAAATAAAAAAAATATTATAAAAAAATGGTTATAGATGGTTGATAATAATTTAAATAAAAAAATATTATAAAAAAAGTCCTTAGAAAATAAAATTACGACAGTTGAAACCGTCCCAAAATGCATAAATTATATTTAAAATTAGTGCTTAAAATTACGACGGTTGAAATCGTCCCAATATGCATAAATTATTTTTAAAATTAGTAATTAAAATTACGACGGTTGAAACCGTCATTTTTTGCAATTTACGTCAGTTTTACAACCTTCGTAATTTACAACGACAGTTGGAGTGGCAGTTTTGGAAACCGTCGCAGTAAAG
The DNA here is from genome assembly GCA_022829125.1 of Lathyrus tuberosus. Taxonomy (NCBI): domain Eukaryota; kingdom Viridiplantae; phylum Streptophyta; class Magnoliopsida; order Fabales; family Fabaceae; genus Lathyrus; species Lathyrus tuberosus. The sequence goes on along the minus strand of JALAZF010000036.1, from coordinate 16,481,328 downwards.
CCTGGCGACACACGTTTTTGTGACAGAATCAAAACCGTCGCGACTAGCAAACTACGACAGTTGGAACCGTCGTAACCTTCCAAAAATAACCATCGCAACTTGCCAATTTTCTTGTAGTGTGAGTTGTCTGTTAATCCCATGCTCTTTGCAAAATTATGTGAATTCGTTTGAAGTGAACTCACCACCCTTATCTGTTCTAAGGCATTGAATGCTTGCTCCAGCCTCCTTTTCCACACATGCTTTAAAACTTTTGAACATGACAAATGCTTCTGATTTCTGGTTTAGAAAAAATATTCATGTCTTTCGTGATAAATCATCAATAAGACTCAATATGTACCTTTTGTTGTTGTTTGATGTCGGGGTAATAGGACCACATATATCCGAGGGTATCAGCTGCAGTTTATGTGTTGATTTCCATAGGCTCTTCTTTGGTATGTTCTCCCGGTGTTGTTTCCCTACAAAATAATTTGAGCACAACTTCTGCGGAGCTGTAATGGTGGTTGACAGCCCTTCCACCATTCCTTTGTGTGATAAGGCATATAAACCTTTGTAGCTTAAATGCCCAAATCGACAGTGCCACAAGTGTGACTCATCTATGGACTGAATCTGCATACACCTTGGAACTTTTGAAACCATACCAGCTAGAAAGTAGAACATCCTATTCCACTCATGTATGAGTGCATAATCACTCCCTTTCTTTGATGATACACCTTGCATGTACCATTTTAGATTAGCACTGCTAACCCCTTTTCCTGTAGTTGACCTATACTAAGTAGGTTATTCTTTAATTCAAGAATGTAATACACATTTAATATTACCTGAACAATTCCATTCACTTGCATCCGCACACTTCCTTTTCACATAACAACAATACGATTGTCATTACCCAGCTTTACAGTTTGCTTAAAACTTTCATTCAATTCTAAAAACCATTCTCGATTACTACTCAGATGGTTACTGCACCCTGAATCGAGAAACCAAATTTCATCTCTGGTAGCTTTGTGTTTTACTATGTAAGCCATGAGTAGAAGCTCCTCATCGTCATCAAACTCTACAAAGTTTGCTTTTCTCTCCCATTCAGGACACTCATATTGATAGTGTCCTATCTTGTGACATCGATAGCATTCAATCAATGCTCTGTTGGTTGGCTGTCTCCCCCGACCTCTGCCTCGGCTGCTTCCAGCCATGCCTCGAACGCTTCCAGCCATACCTCGGCCACGAGTGTTTCTCTCTTCATATGTCACCTTTAATACTTGCTCTTCTTCTATTTCCTTCCTTCGAAACTTTTGTTCATGTACGACTAATGAGCTTTGTAGCTCATCAACAGTTAGGCAATCTATGTCATTTGCCTCTTCAATAGATACTACAATGTAATTGAATCTCTCGGTGAGAGTTCGTAGTATCTTTTCCACAATCTTGATGTCTTGCATGTCCTCTTCATTGTTACGCATGTTGTTTGCAACCAACATTACCCGAGCAAAGTATTCTGTGACCGTCTCATCTTCCTTCATCTCCAAGAGCTCAAACTCCCTTAGAAGAGCTTGCAGTTGTGATCTCTGCACCCTTTTACTCCCTTGATACTTCCTCTTCATTGAATCCCACAGTTGTTGAGCAGTCTCTTTCTGAAGGATTGTCTTCAAAATGCTCTTGTCGATGGCTGCGAATAAGTAATATTTAACCTTCAAATCTTTTAGCTTTAGATCTGCTCTCTCAGCTACTTGTGCCTCGGTTTCTCTTACCCCTGCCCCTGGTTCACTGTAACATGGATCAATGAGATGCCACCACTCTTTTGATCGAAGTAGATTTTCCATTAGCATACTCCAGTGATCGTAATCGCCGTCAAATTTTGGAATGCTCAGTAGGTTTTTCCCTTCCTTCGCCATCTCTCTTTTATGTGTTTTCAAAGTCAGACTCCAATGCTCTGATGCCAATTATTTACAATGCAAAGGAAAAATACTTCGATGCTTTATTCATTGGAAACTAGGCTTTTAAATAGCCTTTGTACAACAGAATCAAAACAGAAAACTCCTAAAACTAAGGAAACAATTCAGCTAGCTAAAAAAATGGAAACAGAACGGAAAATAAGTGAGACCTATTCTACAGGCCTTTTATTAACCGACAGTAAAAGAAAAAAAACCCTTCAATAAGATCCGTCGCACACAACCTCCCCTGGCTAGGAATGGGTAAGGAGTGTTGATGCGACATGATCTTTCTATCTCAAAGCAGTGCTATCATACAGGCTTCATAAATTCAAGCATAAGTGTCATTTGGTGACGACGAAGACAACACCGCACATGGCAGAGATGTTGTTTTACATCGGTGAAGCAAACGGTTCAGTTGATTAAAAGTATCTTACGTAGGAGTTAGGATGATCACCTGAGGATGCCATTTTTCCTAACATCAAGACGTCGCCCAAATCATTTGATCCTATCAACGACCCCGTCAATGAAAGATAAGAACACTCCTTGGTTAATCACAATTTTGTTTTGTAATTAAATAATACATGATTTAATTTATGAGATTCTATGGTAGTTGATTCACTGATTAAGGTAAGCAATTTTCTCAATGTTTCTGCTCAATAGATGAGAATTGGCTCCTAGGTTGTTTGTTGAAGATTCACAAGCAGTTATGTCAAGGGAAGGTGTAGATGTTCAAATGGCTACTGATAATGAGCATAGAACAGAACGTGGCAACATCGAGAATAGAGGCGGCTTTGACTCAAACATGCCAGGAGATATTGTAAGAGTGAATGTGCGGCTTGCAGTTTCTCGAGCATTTGGAGACAAAAACTTGCGGGCTAATCTGATATTCAGTATGCTAATGTTAATCAAGACACCGAGCTTTTGATTCTCGCTAGTGATGGTCTAGGGAAGGTAATGGCGAATCAAGAAGCCTTTTATATGGCGAAAAGAATAAAAGATCCACAAAAGATAGCCAAACAACTAGCTACTGAGCCATAGAACAGAGACGGTGCCGATTTCTGCGGACTTCCCGGATCCTATATCGTCAACCTTTTGGCAAAATACTATTCATAGTCGCGCCTGAGGAACAAGAGAAGAATGTATAGCTTATGTGTTGGATCAATACATCATGATGATGACAAGGGAACAATAATCCTGGAATGGAGCCATGCTTTATATTCACTAAGCTCCCGTAAAACGTCACCTTCTCCGATTTTCCAAGTGAAGACGACCAAGGTTCTCTCACCTTCTCGATGTGGTATGCGGAATGCCTTCAGGAGGTGTCCATTGTGACATCGAGTAAGTGAAACACACACTTTCTGTCCCTTGGCATGACAACCATTATAGCGAGCCAAAATAGTACTTAATAGTTTTATCTTTGAAGTTGAATTGCTCGTGTATTCTTGAACTTTTTTCATACATAACACATGATCCTAAAAATATTATTGATATCTATAGTGATATAGAAACTGCAATTGGTTCCTTTGGAATGAAGACCTGTCCAATGAACAAGATCATATGCAATATCAGCATGAACACTTGCTGGGAGTGATGAAAGGATAACGAGTGGCATTACTACAGAATGTGTTTATAGAAACCTCAATATGTTTTGCAAGATACTGGAAGTGATGAAAGGATAACGAGTGGCATTACTACAGAATGTGTTTATAGAAACCTCAATATGTTTTGCAAGATACTGGGAGTGATGAAAGGATAACGAGTGGCATTACTACAGAATGTGTTTATAGAAACCGCAATATGTTTTGCAAGATACTGAATGCAAATAATCCTGGTTTAAGAAACCTCATGTAAAGTGCAACAGTTATAGCAATTTCCTGCGATTGATGAAGTGGCACTAGAATATGTTCCATATAAAACCAATAAATAATTGCTAATTAGTAAAAAATGTGATGACTTCTCGACAAGTATATCGATAATGTCACAGTAATATAAAGATTGAAGTCACAAGGACTATGTTTGAACAGAACAATGACTTGTCCAATATTAACTAAAAACACTAAAAGAGGGTGGGGGTGGGGTGAGGGGCTGCAAGTTTTTAGTGCAAAAAAAAAATAAACGAGAAAACTATGTCATGAAAGAAGTCAGGTTGTGTTTAGAATTCCCTTATCTCCTCTTGTTGATGTATGATGCCTTCTATGAATGATCTTATCCTTATAATTTTACGACGAATTATCAAACCTTATAGACAGTCCCTCATGAAATAACTCACTAATAATTACTCGGAGCTTTCTATCCCTGGTCCGCCAACGTAAGCAGTGTTAGGCTATGAACCGACCTTTAATTCCCTATGCAACTACTCGAGGTCTCCTATCCTTATTCAACTGACTTAAGTAGAACATTTGCCCATGGTCCAACACATAGGAGTCATACCTTAATTTTTAGCCCTAAGATCTCATCTCATTTGCATATTCAAAATGCATCAAGATCACAAACTTGGTTCTTCCTTAGCCCTTCATCCTTAGGTTTGACTTTGCAGAGATCATCAAGCATCTCTTTGTGTATCTTTTTCCTTTATGTTTATGTACTTTATGTTTCACTAACTACTAATCAAAATGGAAAAAACATGTCTTGTATCCTTTTGTATCCTTTTGTTTCTTTGTAATGTAGGGTGCTACATCAAGAACACCAAGCATGATTCATCAGCTAGGGTTTTGGCTCTCTCAAAGTTAAAGGATGATGAACCATTGATTCTCAAGGGGTTATCTCATCAAACCATGGTTTCTAATATCAAAGTACAAGGTTTTCAAACCTCATTCAATCTCATTTTGATCAAAGATATCTCAAGATTTGGTAGCTTGTTTCTAAAGAAAAGTCAAAGGTTCACGTGTTTATTTTCACGTCTTCATCAACAAGTTACCTCAAGCTTTGGTCAACTTAATCTAGGTACATTCAAGGACACATTATTTTGAGTTCATATGATGATCCATGTGCTTTCAAATGAAAGGGAAATCCAAGTGTACAAGTTGATTTAAGGAAGTTTGACCTAAAAAGTCAATATTTCAAGTCAAAGTTCCAAAAATCCCAACTTCTTCAATTCTCAATAATTTTGAATGATTATTTTTGCATATGAATCTTCTCGACATCCTCTTCAACTTATCTTTACATGACAAGAGCCAATTATACTTGGAGGATCATCAAAAGTTTGGAGACATTATAGGTCATTTGTGGACTTAGTGAAATTTTGCCTATTTTCAAGTGACTTTTTCTCAACTTTCAAGGATCACAGCTTCTTCAATTTTCAACATAAGTAGCTAATTATTTTTCCGCAATACTATTTGTGATACTCTCTACAAATTTGTTTCAAAGGTCAAAATCAAATTGTGCTTGGAAGGCCATGGAATTCATTGATACATTATAGGTCACTTTCAACCATTTGGACTTAGAATATTTCAAGTTTGGTTTTCCATATTTTTATGCCAACTTCAACATGCCATAACTTTTTGCTCAAGCATCCAAATGAAACATTTCTTAGCACATTGTGATCTTTGACATGATTTTGATCAATTGCAAAAAGAATTGGATGAAAAAGCCTCTTGTACAAGATGCCTTATTGATGCAAACATGGTGACTTGGAACTGAAGTTTTGCACCATGATTATATTTTTGCTTCAACTAATCTTCAATTACAAGCCAAATTAGCACGTGATAGACATCTAAACATAATTAGTGAAGTTGCCTGAAGTTAAATGAATCACAAAATGCATGGTTTGGCTGAGTTTTGAGCTGATTCAAGTCAAACTTTTGCCATGATGAGGGTGTACACAATTACACTCAATTTTCACTCAATTCACCCTTCTCAGCATTCCATCATCTTCAGCTATAAATAGAGAGCCTTGCTACCTTAATTTGCAAGCTTTTGAGAGCCAAAAAACCTTTGCTCCACCTTAAAATTTTCTGCAAAAAAGTGAGCTATCGTCTTTTCATTTCCACCCACTTTCAACTCCTTTTCTTGATTTAGTTAGCTCCATCGTGTTCCTCTGAAGATTCTACAACAAGAAACAAGATCTAAGAGTCCCTGAATTGCTCCAACCAAATCTAGTTTCAGAGCTTCTTAGATTGTTTTTGGACAAGGTAGTTTGAGGCTTCATTTTCAATCAAACAAGTTACCACAATGTAGTCCTTTGCTTGCTGAATGTCTCCCCTAACCTAGCTGGCTTTGATTCATCATGTTCATCATTTAATTTTTGTTTTCGTGTTTTTTGTTTTACAGTATTTTCTCTGAAATTCGCTCTACTCACTTTCAATAAATGAAAATGGAGAGTGAGGTTGAGTTCGCCTTGATGAGACAGTTGCAATGATGGTGGTCTCATGATCTCGTGTTACCATTTAGCAATCTCTGATGACTGGTTCATCAGAGAAGATGACCGGAGGGGCTGAGGACGATGACCAGATCAGCGACACGTTGGCACTTTGAAATGTTTTGATTGACTGCATTGGAATATAATCCAGTGTTATTTTGCAACTAATTTCCATTGTGTATAGCGCTTCTGGTGTGTTAGATCTGCCACAAATTAATAAAATAGATCCAATGCGTGGTTTTTCCTATTTTATTTTATTTTATGATTTTCATTTTAAATTGCTTTTTTCTTTGAAAATTCAAAGTAATATCATTTTTAATCCAAAAAATACCAAAATACTTTTCAAATTTTCTTTTTTTTTCCTCTTTCTGATTTTATATTTTTCATATTTTATTTTCATCATTTTCTATTTTTCATGATTTTTCTCTTTTTTTTTTCGCATTTTAATTAGTTTAAAAATACTTGTATGCATTAAAATTCTTAAAAAATTTAGGCAAAATAGCATTTTTAGTCCTTTAAGTTATTTAATGCTACCACTTAGGTCCTTTAAGTTTTTTTTGTAACGCTTTGGTCCTTTATGTTAAGTAACGTTTGCGTCGTTGACCTTTTTAAAAATCTCCGTTACAATAAATTGCAAACTCATATACCATTTGAACTGGTTTTTTGCGCTGATCACGACTTGGTCCAATTTTAGATATGAGTCATCTTTAGTTTAGATATAAATCTCCTATCTCCATAGTGTGTAGATTCTTTTCCACCTAAGAGAGCTAGTGACATACTTGTTGATTTTATCCCAGTTGGAGCCATTCTCAAAGGATGATGCAAAGTTCTCACACTTGTTGGGTTGATTAGTTGAGTAATCTACTTTAAAATGTCTTCATTAACACTAACACAAACTTTAATTGTGCTAACTTTTACTTTATGTCTTTTATCTTTATGCTCTTTATCTTTATGCTTTTTATTATTATGATCTTTATTTTTATGCTTATCATTCCATATCATATTATTTATCTTGTTTATGTTTATTGCCTTTTTCTCTTTGTCCATTTGGACTTTTCTTTTTTCTTTTTTTTAAGACATTAATAAAGGCTTAAACACTTAAAAAAAACTCTTAATGCTCTTGGACTATTTGGTGACTATCATTTGCTCATGGATGATGGACTTAGGATTAGGATCATTTCCCTATGTTTTGGAGTTATATCTTAAGACCTTGGATCTTATTTGGCACTTTGACCTTGAGTTGACCTCTTAAGAAGACTTGGCTTAGAGACTTAGCTTTCATCTGACGCTTGATTATTTCTCTGCTTATCTTTGCTTATCTTGTTGCTTGAGTCCAAAGGATGCGAGTTTTGGCTTGTTTATGACAAAGGTTGTATCTTGGTTAGGTCTTTTCTTCCTTAACTTTTATTTTATGCTTTAGGATAGCCTCTTCATCTCCTCCCCCTTCTTAAATTTTCAAAATCTTCTCCCTTTTTTATCAAAACCTTCTTATTTCAAACTATAACGACTTTCATAATCAACCTTGACTTTGTCAAGTGCATTTTCAAACTTTTTTTAATAAATGTTAATCAATTTTAAACATACGTAGCCCATTTCCAAAAGACTTAAAAATACTTAACTCATCCAAACTATTTTGTGTCATTTGTGCACTTTTCCTTTTAACTTTTTTTCATAAAGTTTAGACATGAGTCATTTATAGTTGAGATGTGATCCTCTTATCCCCATAGTATTATTTGAAATAAGTTGACTATTTTCCACCTTTGAGAGTTAGTGGCATACTTGTTGATTTTATCCAAGTTACAACCCTTCTCATGATGATGCAAAGGTCCATTTTCACATACTCATGGGTGATTAGTTGAAGGTGTCTCCTTAAAATGACAAGTTATCTTTTTGTTTAAAATGAATCATAACACACCACTTTGTTATTTTTACCACGAACTACGGGGTTTTAATCCTCCATTGCACTTTGTGGGTACGTAGGCACGAGGCTCAAGAAGTCTTGTCAAACACAAAAATTATAAAAAAATACTTCTCTTCTCACCTGTCATACCCCAAATTTTGACCACCAAGATTCCCCATCATTGTGCAAATCATCATCACAATATGAATGTATCATCATGCCTCATTAGTCTCCCCAAAGATGGGTGAGCACTCACTACAAACAAAAATTAGGGTTTCAAGCCCTCTTTGAGCCTTAGACAATGGATCAATCTAGAAATGACATGATCTTCAACTTGTCTAACCTCTCAAACCTATACAATGGATCAAAAGGACTCCCACTTCAAGGATTAAGCACAAGGCTGCTCCCTTCTAAGTGGATTAAGCCTCAAGATCGCCAGTGTCACCAAACTAGGGTTTTGGTCGACCATGGCCTCCAGATGGAATTTTTCCTCTAGGCATGAGCCAATGCTTCAAAGAATATTCTAATATGCTCCATGGAACCTCATGGACCCAATCATCAAGTCAATTTTGACCTCAGGGGATGCATTCATCAAAATTCAAGAATTAGGGTTTCTTGACCTAATTCACCCCTAAGCTGACTTTTGGGACAAAACATGAGCCAAGACCTCAAGAGAGGATTTGAGGTCTCTAATACACCACATTGATCCATTTGCAACAATGGATTGATCCAAGAAGCTTTAGCAACAAGTTTCAATTTCATCTGAACCACAGTTAGGGTTTCGCGGGAAAGGAGATTGGAACACATACCAATCCGGACTAATTCCTTACAAAGACTATGCAAGAAGGTTGTTACCATTCTTCAACAGAGTCGAGTTTCATCACATCCCTCGTGATGAGAATCACATGGCTGATGCATTAGCCACTCTCTCTTCCATGATTAGTGTAGGTCAATGGAACGACTTACCTAAGATTGACATAATGCGCCTTGAACGGCCCGCTTACATCTTCACGATTGAAGCAGTCATAGACGACAAACCTTGGTATCACGATATCAAATGCTTCCTTCAGAAACAAGAGTACCCACCTGGGGCACTAAGAAAAGACAGAAAGACCCTCAGAAGGCTGGTAGGCAGCTTCTTTCTGAGCGGTGATACTCTCTATAAGAGAAATTTCGACATGGTCTTGCTCCGATGCGTAGACAGACCAGAAGCAGACATGCTGATAAAGGAAATTCGTGAAGGATCCTTTGGTACTCATACCAACGGACACACAATGGCGAGAAAAATTCTGAGAGCAGGATACTACAGGTTGACCATGGAATCCGACTGCTACAAGTACATGAGGAAGTGTCACAAGTGTCAGATATACTCCGACAAAATCCATGTACCGCCAACGAATCTCAAAGTTATCTCTTCCCCATGGCCTTTTTCCATATGGGGAATCGACATAATTGGCATGATCGAACCTAAGGCTTCGAACGGACATCGGTTCATCCTGGTAGCCATTGATTACTTCACCAAATGGGTCGAAGCAGCGTCATACGCCAATGTAACCCGACAAGTGGTAGTCCGATTTATCAAAACCAATATCATCTGTCGTTATGGTGTTCTGAGCCAAATCATTACTGATAATGGATCTAACTTGAACAATAATATGATGAAAGAGTTGTGCACAAAGTTCAAGATCGAACACCATAACTCATCTCTCTACCGACCCAAGATGAACGGCGCGGTAGAAGCGGCTAACAAGAACCTCAAGAAGATCATTCAAAAGATGGTTGTAACCTATAAAGACTGGCACGAGATGCTACCCTTTGCTCTTCACGATTATTGCACATTTACCCGCACTTCAACAGGGGCAACCCCTTTCTGTCTAGTATATGGCATGGAAGCAGTGCTCCTCATCGAAGTAGAGATCCCATCAATCCGGGTATTGATGGAAGCTAAGCTTACAGAAGCTGAATGGTGCCAAAGTCGGCACGATGAACTGAATCTGATCGAATAAAAGAAAATCACGGCACTATGCCATGGTCAGTTGTATTAAAAAAGAATGAAGAAGGTGTTCGACAAAAAGGTTCGACCTCGTGTCTTCAGGAAAGAAGACCTCGTGCTCAAGAAGATACAATCATTTCTCACTGATTCTCGGGGCAAATGGACTCCAAACTATGACGGCCCCTATGCGGTCAAGAAAGCTTTCTCAGGCGGCGCATTGAGACTTGCAACCATGGACGGAGAGGAATTTTCCTACCCCACAAATGTTGATGTAGTCAAGAAATACTTCGCCTAAACTAATAAAAAACGTCTCGATGGATTGAAAACCCGAAAGGGCGGTCTAGGAAAAAATGAGAGACATGATCAAAAATCATCCCGGTGGATTGGAAACATCACAGTACAATCCAGGCAGAAATTAGGGATAATGGCAAGTAACTACGTTCGACAAAGGGGCAAGTCCCTCGGCAGCGGTTACACCATCCATCAGAAAACTCCGGTCAAGCTCATCTTCGACGGAAGCTCAGGATGCCCGGAATTCAAAGTTGGTAGAAGGATAGTGGTCGTTATGTTTCAACGTAGCCCTTTTCCCTGTAAATTACCATTTTCTAACTTCGTAAATACTCTATGGAATCACGCGCTTGGCTGCTTTCCATCCTATCAATAAAATTTGAGCCCTTGTGCTTTTGTTTGTAATTCTTATTTGTTTTAGCTTTACAGAACGATATTTAAACATGATTAACGATTCTTGAAACGAAACAAAAATGAATTTACTTGTCGAACTTTTTTCTGCTTTTTAAACTTAAGATGGCATTTTCTTTTGACTGTTGAACATCGAAAGAACATCGATCACATCTCCAGAAGTAATCGAACCTCAAAGTGCAGAATCAAGGTATTCCTTCTAGACCAGTGCGCCTGAACGAAGGATCAACTGTGTCGAAGACCATGTTTCATTCGACATCCCCGACCGAGTTTTCATCTCCTAAGCCCGATCAATGTAGCTCCCTGCAGAGACTATTTCTCCTAAGCAAGGCAGAATTGCTATCTTGAACCAACGATACTTTTTATTTCCCATTGTGGCCGAGTATCTAGTCATGTTCATCTACTAGTCTGTATGTCGTGTCAGTTGTGTCAGCATAAACATACATACATCATGCATTATTGATTTACATTCGCATTCATATTGCATCACTATCACTCTAGTTGGTCTCATCCCCTAGTGATAAAAGTCTTCTCAATCGAGTCGTCAGTTCTTTCCTCGTCGGGAAGTGAATCATCTAAGTGATCTCTCTCCGGTTAATCTCTGGACTAGAGACGGTCCTCGACCACTTTGATAACTTGAACCTTTGAAAAATAAGAAAATGCTCGACGAATGTTACTCTTCGCCATTGAAGATGATATCTTCGCTTTCCCGGATTAAGGAAAATCCTCTGAGAAAGCCTCACGACTAAAGACTTTCAGCAACACATTGATTTTCCTCTCCAGATAATCGATGTTCATGAGGTCATCGGCACCTCAAAATTGGATCGCATCATATGGCATTTCTCCGAGAAGATCTCGAAGAAAAGTATGATGTAACATCCCCAAGCGACAACAGTCTCTCAAGAGACCTGCTTTCCCCAGTAGAGTCGACGAATGGCATCTCCAACGGAGAAGTGTGTACACCTCTGTAACTCAGACGACTGGGTTCCCCAGCAAGTCTGACATCAGATCTTTTTCCATCAAATGGCATCTCCCTAGGAAAATTCGGCGAGAAGTTTGAGGAGAACCGCTACAAGTAGCGTCCCTTGTCTTATTGACAAAGGAAACTAAGACCAGATCCTTGGTAGGAAACCAGGATCGAGGGGAAGTTTGTATCAGAAACTAAGACCAGTTCCTTGGTAGGAAACCAGGATCGAGGGGAAGTTTGTTTCAGAAACTTAGACCAGATCCTTGGTAGGAAACCAGGATCGAGGGGAAGTTTGTTCCAGAAACTTAGACTAGTTCCTTGGTAGGAAACCAGGATCAAGGGGAAGTTTGTATCAGAAACTAAGACCAGTTCCTTGGTAGGAAACCAGGATCGAGGGGAAGTTTGTTTCAGAAACTTAGACAAGTTCCTTGGTAGGAAACCAGGATCGAGGGGAATTTTGTATCAGAAACTGAGACCAGTTCCTTGGCTGAAGACCAAGATCGAGGGGAAGATTTTACCTTTTCTGGGCATCATTGATTAGCAAAAGAAGAAGGATGTGTGAACTACCATTCTTAATCACCATCAAAATTTCGAGTATTCCGATATTTAATCATCTTGCACCCCGAATGCCCGAATACCTTCGCCATTCACACCTTCGGGTCCAAGAAGATTAAATAGGGGCATCTGTCATACCCCAAATTTTGACCACTAAGATTCCCCATCATTGTGCAAATCATCATCACAATATGGATGTACCATCATGCCTCATTAGTCTCCCCTAAGATGGGTGAGCACTCACTACAAATAAAAATTAGGGTTTCAAGCCCTCTTTGAGCCTTAGACAATGGATCAATCTAGAAATGACATGATCTTCAACTTGTCTAACCTCTCAAACTTCTACAATGGATCAAAAGGACTCCCACTTCAAGGATTAAGCACAAGGCTGCTCCCTTCTAAGTGGATTAAGCCTCAAGATCGCCAGTGTCACCACACTTTCGATATCACTTACGGTAATGTTCCTCACTCTACCTATTCATATTTTAACATGCATACATATTCCACATGTTTAACAATAATAACATAGGCATGTAATCATCAATCACATAGTGGAACACCAAAATTCAACATACCACAATTTATACCAATTTACGGTTCCCTCTGATTCATTTAATTGGGCAATAAACAGATATTTCTCACTACCATCAGCTAGAATATGTTCTTAGCTTCACAACAATACCAAGAATACGCAAAACGGATAACCGAGTCAAAAGTTATGCAAGAAACAAAATGGATGTTCTGCTATGTTCGCATTGCAAATAAGCCAGCGAATGTTCGCTACTTCATTCGCAGTGCGAAGCGTCCAACGAACGCCTAGCCAACACTTGCTCGCTGCACCATTCGCAGTGCGAACGCTGGCGAACTAAGTCAGTAGCAAAAACAACGTAAGGTTCGCAGTGCGAACCACTGGCGAACGTTCGCTACCTCATTCGCAATGCGAAGCTGCTAGCGAGTCCACGATTTCCCCTTCGCTGGGGGATTCGGAGTGCGAATCTAGGAAATGAAAAAAAGTTCATCAGCGTAATAGCTGATCTCCCATGGTTCCAAAACCCCACCAAAACATATCCAAACATCCCACAATCAAACATAAATGATTCTACACTCATATAACTCATACTACTCAGTTTATAACACATTTCAACCGTTAATTTTCAAGATTTTCTAATTTAACCAATTCTCTTACAACTCTAACCTAAGTCTTAAAATCTAAGAAAATCTAAAACAAAAGCATCTATCTAGAACCCACCTTGAATAGATGAAGATGGTGAAGATTTGAAGATGATTGGATGAAGATTTGATGATGTTCTTGATCTTGAGCTTTCCTCTTTTTCTCTTCCTTTCCTTCTCTTTTCTTTCTCTCCACTTCTTTCTATCTTTTTCTCCCTTTGCTTCTAAAGAGGAAAATGAGAGGAAAAGGAAATGATATAGTAAAACATCATCAAATATCAACACTACTAATTGTCCAAAAAGTGTCTAAAGTCCAAATATTTAAATATCCCAGAGTCAGATAATATTAATTGGATTTACTCTAAGTTCAACAGTTACCCTAATTATCTCTGCAGATAATTTCTCAGAGCACACTGGGACTCAGTTGATCACAACTAATATTATCCAGAGTAACAGAATTTACGGGGTATTACATCCTCCCTCCCTTAAATAGAAATTCGCCCACGAATTTAAAACAATTACCTGAAAAGATGAGGATAAACCTCCCGCATCTCTGATTCCAATTCCCAAGTTGCATCACCTGGATGCGTCTCATACCACTGGACCTTAACAAGAGGAATCTCTTTATTCCTTAACACTTTAGTTTCTCTTCCGGTGGTACGACTCGGTTGAGGCTCAAAGGTCAAATCTGCTTCTATCTCTATTGTATCTGGTAAAATTGGCTGAAGAGGATCTGGGACAAATTTCCGAAGCTGAGACACATGAAAAACGTCGTGCATCTCTGACAGAGAAGGCGGTAAGGCCAATCTGTAGGCTACTTCCCCAATTCTTTCCAAAATCTGATATGGTCCCACATACCTTGGGCTTAACTTCGCGACCGAAACGGTCCTTTCAACTGCAATCTCGGAGTAACCTTCAGAAATACGTGATCACCTTCTTCAAATTCTAAAGGTCTTCTTCGGTTATCCGCATAACTCTTCTGACGATCCTGTGCTTGCTTAACCTTATCACGGATCATCCTAATCTTCTCCGTAGTTTCGTGAATAATCTCGGGTCCCAACATCCTATCTTCACCAACCTCTGCCTAACACAACGGTGTCCTACACTTCCTTCCATACAACGCCTCATAAGGTGCCATACCAATACTTGCATGATAATTGTTATTATAAGAGAACTCAATCAATGGCAAAAGTTCTATCCAATTTCCTCCACTTCCAAGGACACAAACTCTCAACATGTCTTCCATGGTTTGTATTGCCCGTTCCGTCTGACCATCCGTTTGTGGGTGATTCGAAGTACTCAAACATAACTTCGTCCCCATCGCTTGTTGAAAAGCTCTCCAAAATCTCGAAGTGAACTTTGGATCTCTATCCGAAACGATAGTAGTAGGAATACCATGCAACCTCACTATCTCTGAAATGAACAACCTTGCGAGATGACTCGCCTTATAAGTAGTCTTTACGGCCAAGAAATGAGCAGACTTCGTTAACCGATCTACTATTACCTAAATCGAATCATAACCGCCTTGCGCACGGGGTAAACCCACCGCGAAGTCCATCGAAATACTATCCCATTTCCACACCGTAATTTCTAAAGGTTGCAACAAGCCACCCGGTCTTTGGTGCTCGATCTTCACTTGTTGACACACCGAACATTCCGACACATACACCGCAATATCTCTTTTCATCCCGGACCACCAATAGTCCCTCCTTAGATCTTGGTACATCTTTGAAGATCCCGGATGTATAGTAAAAGCACCCTTATGCGCTTCATCCAAAATCCTCCTTTTTAACTCCGTGTTGTCCGGAATACAAATCCTTTGGTTAAATACAATAACTCCGTCGGTAGCTCGCACAAAACCCGGTTAAAATAACACTTCTTGTAACTTCTCATCTAACCCTTGCCCTTGTTGAATTTCTTCCCGAAGAGTAGAAGTGATATTCAAATTTCCCATAAACACACAATTAGGAGTCTAATTGAATTGAAGATTTAGATCTCTAAACTTTTCCATTAAGTCATACTCTAACATCATCAAGTCGGCACTGTGCAACACTTTCCTACTTAAAGCATCCGCCACCTTATTCGCTTTACCCGGATGGTATCTTGGTTCCAAGTCATAATCTTTCAAATATTCCATCCACCTCCGTTGACGCATGTTCAACTCCTTCTGATTAAAGAGGTACTGTAAGCTCTTGTGGTCACTAAACATCTCAAAACGCACACAATACAAATAGTGACGCCACGCCTTCAAGGTAAATACAACCGCCGCCAATTCTAAGTCATGCGTTGGATAATTCTCTTCATGGACTTTCAACTGTCTAGAAGCATAAGCCACTACATGTCCATCTTGCATTAACACACCTCCTAATCCCATCTTCGAGGCATCACAATATACCTCATACGACTTGCTAGGATCAGGAATAACCAAAACAGGAGTGGTTGTCAATCTCTCTTTCAACCTTATAAAACTTTGCTCACAGGCCAAATCCCATTCATACGAATAATCCTTCCGAGTAAGTCTCGTCATCGGTAAAGCCAGTTGGGAAAAACCTTTAATAAACCTTCTATAATAACCTGCTAGTCCCAAAAAGCTTCTAACTTCAGACACATTCTTCGGTCTCTCCCAATTTATCACTGCTTCCACTTTTGATGGGTCAACCGCTACACCTCCCTGAGATATGACATGTCCAAGAAAATTAACCTCCGATATCCAGAACTCACACTTAACTTAGCAAAAAGTTGTCTCTCTTGCAAAATGGATAAAACGATTCTTAGGTGTTCACCGTGCTCTTGAGGGTCACGGGAATAGATAAGAATGTCATCAATGAAAATCACCACAAATTGGTCCAAGTAAGGTTGAAATATCCGATTCATATAATCCATGAAAACTGCCGGAGCATTCGTCACACCGAAAGGCATCACCAAAAATTCATAATGACCATAACGGGTTCTAAATGCAGTCTTTGGTATATCTGAACTCTTCACCCGAATCTGATGATAACTTGACCGTAAATCAATCTTCGAGAACACACAGGCTCCTTTCAATTGATCTAACATATCGTCTATCCTTGGCAATGGGTATTTTTTCTTGATGGTGACCTTATTCAATTGACGGTAATCAATACACAACCGCATTCCACCATCCTTCTTCTTTACCAACAACACTGGAGCTCCCCAGGGCGAAACACTTGGTCAAACAAAATGCTTAGCCAACAACTCTTCTAATTGATCCTTTAATTCTCTTAATTCAAGTGGTGCCATCCGATACGGAGAAACAGATATTGGAGCCGTTTCCGGTATTAGGTCAATAGAGAATTCCACTTCCCGTTCCGGGGGAAGAGAAGTGAATCCTCAGGGAAGACTTCAGGAAAGTCACCAACTACCGGAATACTCACAACTTGACGGTTACTACCCTCCTCCTTAGTAAGAATCAAAAGAACAGATTTTTCCTCCTCAAACAAGAAATTAATCATTCCAACTGTACCTTCTAAAATAGTAGTTAACACATCCTTCGGAGTAGCTTCAGTAGATGGAATATTGATTAGTTTTTCTTCACACTCGATAAATACCGAATTAGCTGAAAGCCAATCCATTCCCAGAACAACATCCACTTTCTTAAGCGATAAGCAAATCAAATCAATCTGGAAAACTCTTCCATCCACAGATAAAACACAATTTTCACACATTAAAGGTGTTTCAACCATCTCATCCATGGCAGCAGTAACCACCATGGGTGGAGACAACGGAACCGCTTGTAACCCAAGCTGCTTTACACATTGTATAGATACAAAAGAGTGTGTAGCTCCACAATCAAATAAAACAAAGCAAGGATTTCCATTCACAAAACACCTACCAGCAATCAAAGAGTTGTCACCCTTTATTTTCCTTGCGTCCAAGGTATACACTCGCCCGGTATTCTTTTCTTGCATCTGATTCTTCCTCTGAGGATAATAGTACCAAAGTAAATCCTGAGCCTGTTAACTCAAGAATCTCGCTAATCAATAACCGTACCAAGGCATCCCCTGTTCCCGTCCGCTTCTACATCTAGAAGACGACCCGAGTCATGGATCCTCGTATTTACTTGGCATACGAATTGGATTCGGGATCATCGGCCTGTTAACCGTGAACCGTCACTTCTCATGGCCTGTTAACCATCACAAGTCTCTTTACCCATAGGCTCCAATCGTACTATACGCGGGAATCAAACCTGCCAAGTAATTGTGCATACGTTTCAGAGGAGGTGCTCGAGTCTCATGAAACTACACCGCAAGATCAATCGGTTATGATTACTAGACACACGCCTCGGCCTCTTTTGCACGAGCGTTGTCACCATGTCATTTACACACTTTCGATATCACTTACGGTAATGTTCCTTACTCTACCTATTCATATTTTAACATGCATACATATTCCAACATGTTTAACAATAATAACATAGGCATGTAATCATCAATCACATAGTGGAACACCAAAATTCAACATACCACAATTTATACCAATTTATGGTTCCCTCCGATTCATTTAATCGGGCAATAAACAGATATTTCTCACTACCATCAGCTAGAATATGTTCTTAGATTCACAACGATACCAAGAATAAACAAAACGGATAACCGAGTCAAAAGTTATGCAAGAAACAAAATGGATGTTCTGCTATGTTCGCATTGCGGATAAGCCAGCGAATTCTCGCTACTTTATTCGCAGTACGAAGCGTCCAACAAACGCCTAGCCAACACTTGCTTGCTGTACCATTCGCAGTGCAAACGCTGGCGAACCAAGTCAGTAGCAAAAACAACGTAAGGTTCGCAGTGCGAACCACTGGTGAACGTTCGCTACTTCATTCGCAGTGCGAAGCTGCTAGCGAGTCCACGATTTCCCCTTCGCTGGGGGATTCGCAGTGCGAATCTGGGAAATGAAAAAAAGTTCATCAGCGTAACAGATGATCTCCCATGGTTCCAAAACCCCACCAAAACATATCCAAACATCCCACAATCAAACATAAATGATTCTACACTCATATAACTCATACTACTCAGTTTATAACACATTTCAACCGTTAATTTTCAAGATTTTCCAATTTAACCAATTCTCTTACAACTCTAACCTAAGTCTTAAAATCCAAGAAAATCTAAAACAAAAGCATCTATCTAGAACCCACCTTGAATAGATGAAGATGGTGAAGATTTGAAGATGAATGGATGAAGATTTGATGATGTTCTTGATCTTGAGCTTTCCTCTTTTTCTCTTCCTTTCCTTCTCTTTTCTTTCTCTCCACTTCTTTCTATCTTTTTCTCCCTTTGCTTCTAAAGAGGAAAATGAGAGGAAAAGGAAATGATATAGTAAAACATCATCAAATATCAACACTACTAATTGTCCAAAAAGTCTCTAAAGTCCAAATATTTAAATATCCCAGAGTCAGAAAATATTAATTGGATTTACTCTAAGTTCAACAGTTACCCTAATTACCTCTGCAGATAATTTCTCAGAGCACACTGGGACTCTGTTGATCACAACTAATATTATCCAGAGTAACAGAATTTACGGGGTATTTTCAGGTTTCACACACTTGGTCTATCCGAGTGTTATCCATTCCAAGTTTGAGCATTCTCTTGGAGTGTATTGGATTGTTGGTCAATCTGTCGAAAAGCTTAATAGTTATCAAGTATATTTATTTACCCTTTTAAGGTACAATTATATATGATTTTCTATACAATTTTGTGGTCATTATACATTATACAATGTGGCATATTTTGTACTTTGTAGGTCACATGAACAAATGTCGGTCAACATGGTTGATTATATACTTGAGCTGCACAATATTGATATTGAATCTCAGATGTTAAAAATAGTCAAGGTAATGTTACTATTTCCAATTGCTTTTTACCTATTTTATGTCAAGTTTATTGAGTTTCTGTATGTTACTTCTTAAGCATCATAAGCATGATATCTTAAGTTAATTAGTTAATTAAGTTGTCAACATGAGAGACCGAGGTCTTGGTAAAACTAGACCTTGAGACACCAAGTAGGCCCCATTGTGCAGGATAAATTTCACATTAATGACCAGGATAATGTGAATTATGAATGAACTGGTTGATGTTTTTATTTTGTGAATTATAAAAGAAGATCAACTTTGGACTTCCATTAATTATCCTTTATGTATTTTATGTAGGAGCAAGCATAAGTGCAGGTGCAGGTGAGGGAATTTCAAATGCAGTAGGTGCCAATTTCATGGCTTATATGCTTGTAGTGAATTCTTGTGAGGTAATATATTATTATCCCTTTTAGTGCATGGGACAACAGGATCACCTCTTTCTTGGCTAAATTGAGATGTGTCTGCTTTTCTTGGCTAAATTGTACAGACTAGGAACTTCTGTGTGCAAAATGTCAGTACTGGTAAAAGAAATAACAGAAAAATGTAAAGGCTATTTGTTAGAGCAGAATAAAGATAATTATTATATTTGAAAGAGGATGATTGCATTTAAAAAATTTGTCACTTATGCATACTTTTGATTAGCATTGTCAAAGTTGAAAAGCTTGAACCTTGATTCATGTAAGATTGGTGATGAAGGATTGGTGAACTTGGCAGGTAAATGCTTGAATTCACTCACATTTCCTTTTCTTGTACACTTAGTCCGGATTATGAAAGAGATAGAAAGCTATCTTCATTTGTATGGGTAGATAAATTATCTTTGTTTTTATGGATGAGTGAAAAACTAAATACAAGTCAATATAGAAATATGGATGACCAGTTTTATCCTTATAAGGAGACAAAAGAAGAAACTATTTAGTAGAATACAAAAATTCACAAATGATTTCTTAGTTTTTGTATGTTTTATGACTTTGATTTGGCAGCCTGATAAAAATGTTGTTGTTCCAAAGTTTGGTGAGTGGGATAAGGTTGTTCCATAGTTTGGTGAGTGGGATAAGAATGACCCTGCATCAGCTGGTGGCTATATTCACATTTTCGACAAAGTGCGCAAGGAGAAACAAGACACGGCTAGAAATGCACCAGACACACCCAACGGGAGATCGTATGTTATCCGAAACCAACCTGCAAATGACAAAGCTCAGGTATACTCATAACACCTGTTCATTAAGATGTAATAAGTTGTGTCCCCATTTTGATACTTCATTGTTTTTCTTGTCCAGGGTTGTTGCTTTTTCTGGGGCAGAAAATTATTATTGAAAGTGCAAATTTTATTCAAAAAATAAAGAATAGTGTTGTGAACAGTAGTGAGGCGTTTATCACTCATATAATTTGACTACTTTATAACGAGGGGGTGTACTTTAAAGGGTAAAGTGCAGAATTATAACCGTCGTTGGTTGAGATTTTAGCAATTTGATAGTTTGTTATGCAGGTGCTATATTTTGATCAGAAAACTATATTTTGAAATATAATGCAACAACCTTTAGTTCACTTTATTTTGTCAGAAAACTATATTTTGATCTCACATTTTAAGTTGTTAGAAAGAACATATGGTAAGATAATGGGCGGTTCCAACATCTAAGACGTACATGTGAAGCTAATGGTTCATATGTTTGTTATGCACCTAGCCTCTTTATGTATCATTCAGTATGCTACCAGATCCAATTACTTATATTTTTAAAACCTTTTTTCGTTAGGAGGTAACTTAACAATGATTTCAGAGGTGTTGCAGAGATCACAATTACTTAGTGAGTTATTGCGCAACAAAGATCATAGTATTCGCTTATGGGGTATTCATCATATACAATAAATTTTGCAGGTTTTAGGGAAGTACTATTTTAGAATTGATCCTGTTGGAGAGGGTGCTACATGGCGTCGGACATTTGGTCAAGAAATATACTCACTGTTGCTTTCAGCCTTCACATAGGTGGTTAATGACTCGGGTTACGGGGACTTACTATTGTGCGCTAAAGTATGCTGCTACGGGTCAATTATCCTCAAAAATAGGTATCTATAGTTTTGGCATAGTGTTTTTGGAAATTATCTCTGGTAGACCAGTCATTGGCCCTGCAAGATCTGCAAAAGAACAAATCTTAATTGTTTGGGCATGTCACATTTCTATCCTCTTACTTATACTCTTCAATAACTATTCTATGTCGGTTTGTAATAAATTATTTGAGTTTATATACTGACATAAGCATTTGTCATTATGAGATTGTTCTTGAAAGCATATCAAATGGTTGTCTTTGTATATGATTTGGCAGGCACAACCTTTGTTCAATGACCGAAAAAAGTTCACCTTAATGTCCAATCCTTTTATTAAAGGCATGTTCCCAGTGAAGGGTATTATTGATTCTTCTTTATATTCACTTGGATTTCTAAGGTTGTGTTGCTCAATATTTTGTTCATTTTTTCTAGAAGGAAATAGTTCATATGAATTCTTGTGTGACATACTAACTTTGTTTGAGGTTCTCATTCTGCTTCTTCCATAGCTTTTTGCTTTAATTCTTAATTAACTGCTTCTTTTCTTAGGTAATTTTGTGTCTTTTAATTGTATTATATGTAGTTTTATTCTTATTACAATTCTGAAATGGAAGCTGAAACAGTGGTGGTGCATAATGGAGGTTGTCATTGTAAGAGTGTAAGATGGAAAGTGATTGCTCCATCTATATTTAAAGTAGATTTGTCATCAACAAAGTCAAAAGGTAGATATTTGCATTACATGAATTCAGTTATTGCATTCTATTTGTCTACTTAACTGCTGTTTTTTCTTTGTTGGTTGGCTACGTAATTGATGCTCATCCATTGTTTGATATTGCGGTCAAGTGTGAAATTGCGGATCTTATCTTAAAGCAATGGTAAGTTATACATGTAAGAAATTTCAAATAAAACATTTTAGTTTCTTGCCTCTTGATAACTTTATCAATTGACCGATAACTAATACATAATACTATATTTACGTATTCAAGACCGATGTTTTACTCAAGCTTCTAAAATGGAGGTATCCCATATCCAATGACTTTGGATCCGAAATGATTATGACATCAGTGAAACTGAAGAGGTAGGTTGAAGAATCAAGATATTTAGTAATTACAAATATCTTCATATCATGAATCTAACAATATTTGTAATATATGCTACTCTTGCAGAGCCCAATGTTTAAGTTTTATGATCCAAAAACACCTATTTTCACTTCTTTAGGATTCTTACCACCAACAAATGTGTGAATGTGTACATGAGTGATTGCAGTGAATCTGTTCACTGCATATGCGTGCATCAGTGACTAGAGAGAATCTGCATCCGATTAAAACTTACTTCATAACCCATGTCTCTGCTAGTTGGAGCCACTTTGGTTTTGTTTCTGGTTTGGATGGATCTTTGGCTCCCATATATGTTTCTGAAATGGGTAATTGAGGTTGGTTTTTTGTTGGAAGCTGATTACTTATTTATTCTGGTGTGTTTGGTGTTTATGTATACAATATTTTTGTTTGTGTCAACATCATAGGTTTACATATGAATGTTTTATATTTGTTCTTAAATATATTTTTTTTTTGCAGTTAAGCCTCAATCAGTTAAGTCTATTGCTCAACGCATTACTGCAAAATTTAGTACATATGTCAATTGATGTTGCAGAGTAAAATTCTTGTCAGCATTGAGATTGAGCAATTTTCTCATGTCTCAAGCTATGTTAGCAACGCAGAACAGGGAGCAGATGCTCTTGACCCTATAATAATTTCTAAGCTACGATGTGCCGCAAGATTGGCAAATCTTGAGGCTAAAAAGTATAAGCTTGATGTTCAAAAGGTCTTCTCCTTTTCTCTCTTTTTGATTCAAAATGGACGTGTAGACAATAGCCGGAGTTGTCGAGGTACGACAAAGGCGGTGGTTGCTCACCCGAGAGAGGCATTGTCCCTACTAAGACTCCACAATATCATAAAGTCATTTGTCAGTAGATTAAGACCTTCTATAGAGTTGAAAATTCCCATCCATGCATTTATCCTCTTTGATATACTTGGAATAGGTTCTTTATTCATCTTTTCTTACAATTTTATTTAGTTAGGTTTATATCCTGTCAAAACAATGTATATAGCTTGATAGTAGGTGACTTGACATGTTGTTTGATGAATGAAGTAAAAATTAACATTCTTTTTGTAAGACATTGTTTTTGGCAAACTGATTTCTATATATTTATAGTCAATTTTAGTTGTATGATTACTTTTCTTCATCTCAGTTCAAGTAACAAATAGTGGTCATATCTTTGAGGAACTTAGTTTTTGCATATGTTAGAAACTAAGATTTTTTGTAATGTGGAGTTGAAATGTGGCTAAGTTTGCTACTGCTGCTGGTATACATTTAATTTTGTGACTAAAATCGTTGATTGTTAAGTCTACTCTGGTCTCTTTCCCCTCCCAAACAAACTCATTAACATTTGAACCTTTTTATAGGCAAATGTTAATAGTTAGTTTGTTCGGATGAGCTACTCCTTCGGGACTTCAAATGTTTCACTGGCTTGGTTCGTCAAATGCTTCAGAAAATTAAATGTATACCAGCAGCAGTAGCAAATGTTATTTAAATTACTAAAGAGTAGTTATGTCTTCGATGTTTTTTCATGTGATCACACACATAAAGAAAACTAAAATAATAACCAACTTCTCAAATTTTCAGTGTTAGTTTACAAAATAGTATTTTAATTTTGAGATTGATACAATATACTGTATAATGCTTTTTTAATTGCAAAATTAAAAAAAAAACCTTCCTTATGACATTTTGCATTTGAAATGGGGATATGTTGATCATTTAATAGTACTGAGTAAGAATTTATGCTTTTGCAGAGTAATTTCAAGTGAAGTTATTTGTCAATTTTTTATTTCTTGGTGGCTTTGCGTGAGATAATATGATGTAGGAGGAAGCAAAGAGTTCAGAATTCGAAGGTTTCACTGGCAGACTTATATATTCAATTTTGTAGTTGTTGTCCAAAATGTGCTTCGTTTGAAGAAACGCTTTTGCTATTGAATAAGTTTATGGAAAGCACAGGTTGTTGCTAAGTTTGCTGATTTTAAACAAAACATTTGAATATGCAACATAATCTTATCATGGCTCTTGCATTTTGTAAGTGTATTTACCATTATGCATTTGCCTTCATAAGTTTGGAATCACTAAAATGCATATATTTCTTGAAACTATAATGGGATTGACACAACAACGGCACCATTGTATGATTGAGTGTATTCCTTTACCAAAGGATATTGCTAAAGAGGCACCTTTATACTTTAAGAAGGTAAAATGTTAAACATTGTTATTTTGTAGATCAGTATCTTTGAAATGTATAATTTAGGCTGCACATAATTGCATCACCTTCTAAAAGCCAACATAAAATTACTTTAAGCTTTCATTTATTAGTTTATCCTCCCATTGTCAAACTAATTTAGATATGAGAACATTTGGATGAGAGCTAACTTGGAGAATATGAACCATGAATTTGATAGTGAAAGGCTAAGTTTGTACTAATAATTGGTAATTATTTTGGCTATAAGATATTAATCTAAATTGTAATTCAGTAAAATAAATATGTAAAGACAAGTATTGTAATGAGTGGTTTCACTGTTCTTGCTGAATTATATTTACTAATAAGCATATGTTATTCTGATTTTTTATTTTACTATTTGTAATCATGGTTTGTCTCTTGTGTAGCGCAGGAGCTGGAAGTGAATTCATTTTTTAAAATTGATTAATGTCCTTTATCTTGCTAGCATGCTCAAATTTGTAGTTTCAGCTTCCTCTTTAGTTGTGGTATTTATTATTCTGTCAGTTTTGTTATCATGTAAATTGTGTTGGATTGCAGTGTCCTTTCTGCTATTTGGTGTGTATTGTTAGCACTACTTGTGCTTTTTTGTTTCAATGCATTTTGACTTTATTAAAAGAAAATAGTATACAAAGCCACATTCCTTGAAATTGCAACAGGGTGTGTACTTCATTTGCATTACAAAAATGTGTCCCTCGATAGTGTGCATTTATCAACTTGTCACTCCATTATAAAACAATGACAACTATTAGTAGTACTTGAAAACTAACAGAAAATGATTACTTGTAATTCCTAATGGTTTGTTTGAAATAGGTGAAAGTAGAGTGGAGAGCAGACTTGGGGATTGAATGTTTTATTAAATTCATATCATTGTGTTCTTTTCTTTAAAACATGTTTATAAATTTGTGTGCAGGATTTTACAATACATGTTGCTTTAGGAGATATCATTGTTGCTGGAAAAGATGGTCTAATTGACAACCTGTACAATAATCATATTGTTAGTGTGGTTGTAAGTTCAACTAGGGCTGGATTATACCCACAAGTAACTGCTAAAAAGATATCAGCATTGGCTTAAGAGCGAGCACTTGACAAGAAGACGCACTCGCCGTTTTCAGCTTCTGCTCACATGGATGGATACCAATTTTATGGCGGTAATTTTGATGACATAACAATTGTTGTTTCATACATATCCAGCTCATTCAGTGAGTGATATTCATGTCAATTTTATTTTGCCTCAATTTTGTTTAGTGTCCCTTACTTGAACTCAAAAAATGAGAATTAAACTATAATTCAAGTTATTTCTCTTTTGAAATTTTGTCTCTGTTAGTTTTGCTTGTCTATGTTGGATTTGCTTTGTCTCTGTTCTTTTTGGTACATACATTTTAGAACTCGAAACCTAGATTGAGTGTGACTTATTACTCAATTAACAAGCATGACATGGTACCAACATTACCATAACTAATTTCAAGAAAAATGCTAATGAGCATTTTTAAAGCGCTGATTACAAAAAATAAATATAGAAAATTTTTGTTGCACAATGGTATATCCAACCTTTTATAAGTTTAGAAATAGTTGTTTCTATTATAAAAATTTTATTTTTGACTTCTTTAAATTGTAAGCATGATTAGAACCTGAAATACATTGTTCAGCAAAATAAAAAGCAAATTTGAAATTTGAAAAGATATACCATATTCTTATTTTTATGATTCCTATAAAACATTATTTTTTAGTCAATAGTTATCAAATGATTTAAAAGAATCTTCCTCTCATTTTTCATTATATTTTTATTGAGTTATATATGGTTTATAAAGAATTGTAGATTAAGAGGGTGTTATTTGTGTATAAGAAAATATAAATATTTATGTAATTATATGTATAGTGACATTTCAATCAAATGATTTAAGATTTTAATGATTTTACCCGTGCGGACGCACGAGTCTTTTACTAGTGATAAATGCAAAATGCAGACAAAAACAAAAGCAGACAGGGACAAAGTCCACACAATGAGCAATCGCTCACCGGGGATGACAATACACTGGGAAATCTAAAGTGGCTGAGTAACTGGTTCAAACGTGACTAGCTGACACTTTAGAAAGAAAAGATAACACAAGATCATCACTTGAAGTAGAACCCGAAGACGGTCTCCACTGGGGAATCAACAGTCATCATCCATGAATGAAACTGGTTGGAAAAGAGTCACAATATTCAGAAGATCATTGAATGAGGTGAGGAGAATTATCTGGGAAATACCTAAGGGACATTCAAGCATACATCAGAGATATTCAGAAGAGCATTGAATAAACTTTGGAAAATAAAAGACAACAGAGACATTCAGAAGAGCATTAAATGAACTCCGGGAAACATATCAGAGATATTTGGAAAAGCATCGAATAAACATCGGGAAACATCATAGATATTCGGAAAAGCATCAAATAGACTCCGGAACACCTCCAGAAAAGTATTGGATGGAAAATGGAAACAAATTAGAGATATTCGAAAAAACATCTAATAGACTCCACTACACTTCAGAGATATTCGGAAAAGCATCGAATAAACTCCGGACCACATCCAGAAAAGCATTGGATGAAGAATGGAAAAAGACTTGAAAATATTCAACAGCTGTTAACCAAAGTCAGAAATAAATTGAAGGCATCTAGAAGAGCATTAGATGAAGACAAAGATTCTAAAGATACATCCGATACATTTAGAAGGGCATTAAATGTACGAGAAAAGATTTTGAAGACATATCTGGAAGAACATCAGATAAGCAACATTATATCTGGATGAACATCAGATAAACAAGGTCATATCCGAAAGAGCATCAGATAGACACAAAAAGGGCTCTGGAAAAACATCAAAAGCAAAATACATATCCGGCAGAACATCGGATAAACAAGGTCATATCCGGAAGAGCATCAAATAGACACAAAGGGGCTCTGGAAAATCATAAGAACAAGACACATCTGGAAAAACATCGGACGGTAAAGGAGAAGAAATTCTGGAAAAACATCAGAATTACAAAGGTGTATATTTGGAAACTCATTGGGGAGTGAAACAAAATCTGGAAGGGTATTAGAATACGACAGAAATATCTGGAAAAGCATTCGATATATTCTAGAAAAACATCAGAACAAAAGACTCAATCTAGAAAAAAATCAGAGAGAGACACATCCGAAAGAGCATCAGATGGTAAAATCAATGTCATTTCGGAAAAGCATCAGAATCACAAAGAGCTATTTGGAAAAACATCAGATAGGTTCTGGAAGAACATCAGAACAAAGACTCAATCTGGAAAAACATCAAATAGAGAGACACATCCGGAAGAGCATCAGATGGTAAAAGAAATGAAATTTTGGAAAAGCATCAGAATTACAAAGAACTATCTGGAAAAACATCAGATAAAAGACTCAATCTGGAAAAACATCAGAGAGAGGGACACACACATCCGAAAGAGCATCAGATGGAAAAAGCAATGTCATTCCAGAAAAGCATCAGAATCACAATGGAGCATCTGGAAAAACAACAAATAGGTTCTGGAAGAACATCAAAACAAGAGACTAAATCTAGAAAAACATCAGAGAGAGGGACACATCCGGAAGAGCATTTGATGGTAGAAGCAATCAGATAAGAAAGGTCATATCCAGAAGAACTTCAGATAGACACGACAATATTTATTTGGTAGGTGCCAAGTGAGTTGGACTTTGACCACAAGGTAAGACGTGGATAACAACACGACCTAAGGAGAATGCAAATGAGGATGAAACACCCATGCTATGCATATGTATATGAATTATGCAGATGATAAATGATCAAATGCAGATGTAGATGCAGAGATCAACGACATGGCTTGACTCTTAGGAGAAGACAGGACTGGAAGACTGATTCCTCAACATGAAGATCACTATCATTGTGTTTAGGGACTAAAGATACTACTGCTGAACACATCATTGTCACACTGGTGAACTGTAACAAGTTGATGATCCTTGTAGGAAGGATGTAAAACTACTTGGGGATTCTCCAAGTAAATTGCCCCAGATTAGCTAACTGTTGTAGATAGACTGATCATTGCTTTAGTTTGTCTGATTCTAAAATAAATGTTTCATGGTGCTCTTATAAAGC
Organism: Lathyrus tuberosus; assembly: GCA_022829125.1. Taxonomy (NCBI): domain Eukaryota; kingdom Viridiplantae; phylum Streptophyta; class Magnoliopsida; order Fabales; family Fabaceae; genus Lathyrus; species Lathyrus tuberosus. Next base: position 16,452,418 of record JALAZF010000036.1, on the reverse strand, counting down.
TTGCCCCAGTATGAGTCTTGAAAGGTCTTCTGGATAAAGCAATTCTGAGAAGGACTTGCCCTTGAACAACAAATCTTGGCTGATTCTTCAACAGGATTTGAGAGAGAACTCGCCCCTGATAGGATCACCGACCAAGTTTCTTAATTGTTTGAAAGTTCCTTGAGAGGAAATCCAGTTTGTAAATAAAAAAAAAATTGAAAGATGCAAAGCATATGAATCATTAGTCAGAACACGGCGGTTCAAGATATTCAAAGTGAGAAGTGAAGAAAAGGTGTGATGCAAAGATAAATGATCTTCAAAGATCTTTTGGAGTCAGTTTACGCAACCTCGTTGTAGTATGCTTTCAAAATAACCATGCTTCAGTTAGGTTTTTTGATGGTTGTAACGTGGCTTGGTTCACGGTTTATGAAACAAAGGATAAAGCTCAAAGTTTATTTGTACCCACCCAATCTTCATGTTAATCTTTAGTCCTAAGCTCAGTTAACTCAGATTTTACTCTCAGGTTCCGACAGGCGGGGAATTGTATTGATGATGGTTCAGAAGTCAATGGGCTTTGAAATGGCGGTCACTACTTCCCTACCAAATTATTTGCCATTGAGGACTTTCATGGTGAAGGATTTAAAGATTTCCTCTTTTTGGTTGTCATGCAAACCTTTTTGTGTAAGGCAAAGTCATGAGCTTCCCATCTTTCTTAGCTTTTTCCTTGAAAGGGACTCGGCTCATTCTTTGAGTAAGGAAAGTGACTAACCAGCTTAATGATTAACCATCATTGGCATTTGACTTGAAGGACATCATCGACACTTGCTTGCTGTGTGCGAAGGAAAACTTGTGAATGCAACCTTTATATGAAAGGTGTCTTGTAGGAACACACAACCAAGTTAACTGAGAACTATCTATCCTAAGGTTTAGATTTCCGGTTTTTGTAAAGAAAGAAACTCCTACTTCTAGGCTCGAAGGGTTTGACAAGGGAATAACTTCCTTATTTATCTAGTGTTTGGGGGATTGAAACAATACTTTACATCGTCAGCAAAGTTTATTTGAAAGCATACCAACAATTATGGGTATAACGTTTTTGTCATTCTCCCTCCAATCTTTGCACAATAAAAAAGAAAGTGGAAAAGAGATAAAATATTTTTTTAAAGAAAGCATAAAGATGTAAATAATGGACAAAATGAATTGAATCAAAAGTTGCAATGCTCATTTCATTAATTACGAAAGTACAAACATAATTTGAAGGCAAACAGCCATTACAAAATAAGGGAAATGCAAACAACAAGAAACAAGGTCTAGTGACTATTCAAATACAAGGATGAGTTGTCCTGTCTTCGGGAAGTAGCTGAGCTGAAATCGACTGAAGCTTCACTTGGCGTGCCCTGGAAGAGGGTTGTTCTGGACATTGGGATTGTCACGAAAGCTAAGGATTCCAATCTTAATCAAATCATGCACTCTAGATTTCAAAGCATAACACTTTTCTAGGTTGTGGCCTATGGTGTAACACCCCATTTAAGATGATTAAATCGTTATGTGTATTTTTGTGTACATTGGCTTGGTTAGGAGTATTTAGGATCGGGAGAGTGAAGATTAATGTCTTTGTTTGAATAATGGGAATTAAGACCTTAGCTTAATAATAATAATAATAAGGTAATAAAGAATAATAAGGGGTAAAAATAATAATAGTAATATGATGAGTATTATTATTATTATTATTATTATTATTATTGTTAGTTCTGCAGCTATGCAGTATGTATGTTGGCTAAATTTTGTTAAAACCTTTATGTTAGCTCTTATGTCACTGAAGGTGTTTTAACATGTTGTATGTGTATCTGCCATAATAGTTTAATTGCAGATTGTGATATGTCATGTGGGATGTCGTGACATTGTGCTGCACTAAGCTAGTATGAGTGCATGGTTATTTTATGGTGTGACAGAATTCCATTCTGCAGGAGTTTTCTGAGATGTCATGACAGATGTCATGACATGTTGCACTTCACTGAACCTGAAGGTTAAGGTTCTGTGACGTGGCTGTTTATGCAGGGATGCTTCACGATTTCTGTGTAATGTATTGACTGATATATGATGCGCATTTTCCAAGATTGAAGCAGCTTCGCATCAGATAAATACAACTCTCAACCTATGCAACAAGTGGGGATCTTGGACTGAATGGTTTTATTGTGAGGGAGATTGTTAGGTCCTGACTTGGTTGATCAGACATCAGTACAGATGTGGTTATAATACTTGGCAGAATGTTGAAGCATCATCAACTGTCATGGCAGTACTACTGTCTTATGTCATAACATCTTGATCTGGTACAACAGTATGTGGTTCAGACAGATGTCGAAGACAGATGTCATAACATCCTAATCTGGTACAGCAAGTGTTGCTATTTTGCTGTCATGTGATGGTTAATCAAGATGTTAAAGGAGATGTCACAACATCATTGTCTGTTACAGCAGGTGCTGCTATGGTATATCTCTTGATAGATTTGATTTGATCTGATGAGATCTTTTTGGATATACCTCATCATTATACACAGGTCAAGGAGATTTATTAGGAACACAGTGCAGATTTAATTGGATTTCATAAAAAGGATCTTGGAGACTTTTTAGGAAACTATTTGGAAATTTGTTCCTATTTTTATGGAGAAGATCTTGTAGCTGAATGTGGTACATCAAGATGTCTTGCTTGAGGTCTTGACATGTGATTCTAATCTTCTGCAGGTGGTGTGTTTTTAGTATTGCAGGATTTGTGCATGATGTCAAACACGATGTTCTGACATCAGTAGACAGAACTTCCAGTTCAGATTTTTAGGTGTTATTTGTTGCGCTATTTTTAGCAATCTTTTGTGTGTGATTGCATGCGTAATTCTGGGAGTAAAATTATGTTGGAGTGATATTATTTGGAATCAATCTGGTTGTGAAGAATAGGGTTGACTATTTTCATGCATAAAGATTTGGAGAATAATCAGTTTTAATTATTAATTAAAACTAAGATCTGTTAATGCCCAAGCCCAATGTAAGGAATGTTTCTGGGAATATTATGTGGCGCTGTTTTATAGGTCTGGAAGATTCAAGTCAGAATCAAGAAGAATATTGAAGAATAATGACTTTCTAATTATGGAGATAAATTAGGAAGGAATTGATTGAAGACCTATTATGTAGCAGAAGTTTCTGCTGATTTGTAGCAACGGATATGCTGTGATTAGAAGCCCAAATCCAGTTGGGAAAAAGTTATAAATAGAATGCTTGTAACCTAGAATAAGCACGAGTCCAAGATGTAGATCATTAGGGTTTTGTCTAAGTGACCCACTCGGGTTGTGAGATGGTCAATGTGTTCTAACTCAGAAACCTGTAGGTAATGAGTTTTGTATTGTTCTTGGAGGAAGCTTTGAAGCAACTCCAAGATTGTGTTCTCAGTCAAGAGTCTTGGATGAGTATAGGCATAGAAGTGTGTCTTCTACTTTTCTGTGATTGAAGAGTTGTTGGAAATCAAGTTGTTGATGCAGTGCCTGAGGTGTTGACTGCTAGACATCATTGCGATGATTGGAAGTGAGATGGAGTCTCTTATCTAGGGTGGACTTAGGTAGAAGGGTCATTGGGTAGTGATTAAGTGAGTAGATCATCAACGGGTGTGTTGATTGTAGGGTCTATGAATTGATACTGCTGATAGTGAACTTCCTTCCTGGCTTAGTATGCCCCCAGATGTAGGTTGTTAGACCGAACTGGGTGAACAATTCTTGTGTTGTTTATGCTTTTCATTACTGTTATTGTTTATACCTTGCCATGTTATCTGTAACAGACCAGATGTCTCGACATCCTGTAGGACATCTGGGATCTGTCATACCAGAATTTCAGTTGGTATCAGAGCAGGCATCCTGTTTGTTTTTCTGGGTGAGATCCTAGGGAAGATACTTTCTGGTTCATGTGCAAGGAAAATAGTTTTGCTGAGAAGTTGTATGGACTTGTTTAGTTCATATGTTGTTTGAATGGTCCCTTGAAGTGGAGGATGGACTATTCATGATTGGGTGTGTATTGGCTCTGTTTGAAGTTGTCAGGCATGGTGAGCTGCTTTGTAGGGTGATTTATTTTCAACCTATGCTGACCTGTTGCACCTGGAGTGTGGTGTTTGTGCATTGGTTATTAAGTTTTTCCTAAAGGTTGTTGAGGGGTTTTCTTTATTTGTGTATTCCACTGCATGGTATCTGATGAAACCCTGGGGTTTTCGTGTGTCGCTAGTAAAGGAAGGGCAGTAGGGTTAGTCTCCTCAGAAGTGTTGAGGTGTGATGATGTGGTGTATGCAAGACTGTTTCAACCAACTGTGTAAAATGACCAAGGATACTTGAGGGTTGACCCAAGTCCACTCATAAAGGCATTTTCAAGAAGTTTGTTGATCAGAAGGATGCAATTTATTTTTGCTCTCTTCTCTGAAAGACCATCCACAGGTCTAAATTGAAGGTTCTCATGGTGTTGTTCTTGAATGATGTTCTACCAGTTGTTGGAACATCAAACCAACAGAGTGTATAGAATCTTGTTGATGGCCATGGAGCAGATTCTGTTTGAAAGGAGTTGCATGTGTGTACTAACCACAGGATGTGCAGCTATTGGATGGGAGAATGAATAATTCCCTTAGGAGTTCTTAGCAGTTAATAAGGGGGAGTCCTTAATCTGATGCTGGAAGAACTCGAAGAAATGTCAGACATAATTCCTTGACATCTTTTTTTATATGTCTGGTGGTGTTTCTCAAAAACAAGATGGAGGTTGTTTACTCAAACTTGATATCACTATCAAGTCTCTGAGAGCATGAAACTCTTGTTCTAGTGGAAGAGAAACTCAAAGGGTTGTGCATAGAGGAGGTGTATTAATCTAACTGGTTGGATGGTGTCTTCATTGTTGGATTGTCATCCAAACCATCTAGGATGAGCATTTCAGATTTGTGTTTGGAGCAAGGAGGAGTTAGTGTTTTTTTTTGGACCAAAAGATGATGGTTCCCTGGTATTTGCATGAGAAGGTTACCTTATCACATATGATAAATATCTTGACAGGAGTTGAGTATTTGTCTGCTTTTGATAAGGATGTGCATCTAACCGATAGTGGATACGCTGACGGGAGCTGTGCGTGTATCTAAGGTGTTGTGCTTTCAACTAATGACAAAATACATTGACGGGAGACTATGTATATGTCTGATGTAAAAGTGCAGGACTGCAGAAGTGTTGAGAATTTACTTTTCTCTATTTGGATGTTTATTTCTTTTCATGGTGTGTGGTGTATGTGATGTGTCAAGAATGTCCTAACAGATATTAGAACATTTTCGGGGTTAGTTATCCTTGGAGTAGGACTCTGAGTTCACATCTTATCTAAGAAGTATTTACCTTATCATACGGGAGAATGATGGGTAAAGGATTGTCTTGGAAGCCTGATGTGAATAGGACATGCTAGAAGTGGATAAGTTTAGTGCTTATAGAACAATTGGGCTGAAAATTCCTAGAACTTTGATCTCAAGTCTGTTGGTCGTGGTACACGGATGGGTTCTGGGCATCCACACACTATATGATCATGAAGCTGTCATAGGATATCATGTAGTAGTTTTGGGGTGGTTCTTGCTGAAGAAGCATATGTTGAGAAAGATAGGGGGAGAGTAGAGAGTATTGTAGTGTAGAATTCTGTGGTGGTTGTTTGATTTTCTGGTTTTCTGGTTTTTTTTTGTTCTTTGGCTTAAGTGGGAGCTTGGAGATTATGTTTTTATTTGGAATGTGGTGTTTTTCTTAGTGCGGCTAGATTCTAATCATGATGTCAAGACTGATGTCATAACATCTGCTGACAAAACATTCTGTTCAGAATGTTATGGTTTTTGTCTCCAGAGAACACAAGTTTCTATCTGATTTATGTACTGTTGTGGTACATGGTTTGCTTGAGGGTCAAGCAGTAGATGAATGTGTTCAGCAGGTGTGTTGAACAGAGGGTGCACTCTTGAAGACATGAAGATGTGTCTTGTGTTTTCCATTCATTTTGGGTGTTCTTCTTGCAACGGAGCATTAGTTATCCATGACAGAGAGAGTACTGTAACCTGTCAGATAATACAAGCTTCTGAGTAGGATGTGTTCTGCTACTGACTTGCTTGCTTTTGGTTGATTGTCCTTAAATGCATAGTTGTTTGGTTTGGCATATTATTGCTAATAAGGGGGAGATGGTTGTAAGTTGTAGTAGAGTTTCTTGGTTGTCTCCTTAAGGGGGAGCTGGTTGTGTTATCTAAAGGTTGTATGGATATTGCTCTGGTGTGCTATTGCTTTGCCAAATATGGCTAAAAAGGGGGAGAGTGTGTGATGTGATTGCATGATGTGCTGGTGTCTCTGTTTGTTGGTTTTAGCCAAAATTTGCCAAAGGGGGAGTTTATTAGTTCTGCAGCTATACAGTATGTATGTTGGCTAAATTTTGTTAAAACCTTTATGTTAGCTCTTATGTCACTGAAGGTGTTTTAACATGTTGTATGTGTATCTGCCATAATAGTTTAATTGCAGATTGTGATATGTCAAGTGGGATGTCATGATATTGTGCTGCACTAAGCTAGTATGAGTGCATGGTTATTTTATGGTGTGACAGAATTCCATTATGCAGGAGTTTTCTAAGATGTCATGACAGATGTCATGACATGTTGCACTTCACTGAACCTGAACCTGAAGGTTAAGGTTCTGTGACGTGGCTGTTTATGCAGGGATGCTTCAGGATTTCTGTGTAATGTATTGACTGATGTATGATGCGCATTTTCCAAGATTGAAGCAGCTGTGCATTAGATAAATACAACTCTCAACCTATGCAAAAAGTGGGGATTTTGGACTGAATGGTTTTATTGTGAGGGAGATTGTTAGGTCCTGATTTGGTTGATCAGACATCAGTACAGATGTGGTTATAATACTTGGCAGAATGTTGAAGCATCATCAGCTGTTATGGCAGTACTACTGTCTTATGTCATAACATCTTGATCTGGTACAACAGTATGTGGTTCACACAGATGTCGAAGACAGATGTCATAACATCCTAATCTGGTACAGCAAGTGTTGCTGTTTTGTTGTCATGTGATGGGTAATCAAGATGTTAAAGGAGATGTCACAACATCATTGTCTGTTACAGCAGGTGCTGCTATGGTATATCTCTTGACAGATTTGATTTGATCTGATGAGATCTTTTTGGATATACCTCATCATTATACACAGGTCAAGGAGATTTATTAGGAACACAGTGCAGATTTAATTGGATTTCATAAAAAGGATCTTGGAGACTTTTTAGGAAACTATTTGGAGATTTGTTCCTATTTTTATGGAGAAGATCTTGCAGCTGAATGTGGTACATCAAGATGTCTTACTTGAGGTCTTGACCTGTGATTCTAATCTTCTACAGGTGGTGTGTTTTTAGTATTGCAAGATTTGTGCATGATGTCAAACACGATGTTCTGACATCAGTAGACAGAACATCCAGTTCAGATTTTTAGGTTTTATTTGCTGCGCTATTTTTAGCAATCTTTTGTGTGTGATTGCATGTGTAATTCTGGGAGTAAAATTATGTTGGAGTGATATTATTTGGAAGCAATCTGTTTGTGAAGAATAGGGTTGGCTATTTTCATGCATAAAGATTTGGAGAATAATTAGTTTTAATTATTAATTAAAACTAAGATCTGCTAATGCCCAAGCCCAATGTAAGGAATGTTTCTGGGAATATTATGTAGCGCTGTTTTATAGGTCTGGAAGATTCAAGTCAGAATCAAGAAGAATATTGAAGAATAATGACTTTCTAATTATGGAGATAAATTAGGAAGGAATTGATTGAAGACCTATTATGTAGCAGAAGTTTCTGCTGATTTGTAGCAGCGGATATGCTGTGATTAGAAGCCCAAATCCAGTTGGGAAAAAGTTATAAATAGAATGCTTGTAACATAGAATAAGGACGAGTCCAAGATGTAGATCATTAGGGTTTTGTCTAAGTGACCCACTCGGGTTATGAGATGGTCACTGTGTTATAACTCAGAAACCTGTAGGTAATGAGTTTTGTATTGTTCTTGGAGGAAGCTTTGAAGCAACTCCAAGATGGTGTTCTCAGTCAAGAGTCTTGGCTGAGTATAGGCATAGAAGTGTGTCTTCTACTTTTCTGTGATTGAAGAGTTGTTGGAAATCAAGCTGTTGATACAGTGGCTGAGGTGTTGACTGCTAGACATCATTGCGATGATTGGAAGTGAGATGGAGTCTCTTATCTAGGGTGGACTTAGGTAGAAGGGTCATTGGGTAGTGATTAAGTGAGTAGATCATCAACGGGTGTGTTGATTGTAGGGTCTATAAATTGATTCTGCTGATAGTGAACTTCCTTCCTGGCTTGGTATGCCCCCAGATGTAGGTTGTTAGACCGAACTGGGTGAACAATTCTTGTGTTGTTTATGCTTTTCAGTACTGTTATTGTTTATACCTTGCGATGTTATCTGTAATAGACCAGATGTCTCGACATCCTGTAGGACATCTGGGATCTGTCATACCAGAATTTCAATTATTATTATTATTATTATTATTATTATTCTCATTATTATTATGAATATTATTATTATTATTATTAGGAGTGTTTTATGTTATTAATAAATAAAAAATTAAGGAGAATTAGGAAGGGTTTTGGAGATAACTGCATTTTTCACGTAAGAAGGGAAAGAACTAGGGAAGGAAGAGCAAGGGTGCTAGGGAAAGAATCCTCCATCAATTTTCGCAGGATTTCTGAGCAAATTCGAGATAAGGGGGGAGAATGGGTTCAATATAGGTGCTAATACCATGTAAGGGTAGTGAGGGTTCCTTCCCCTCTTAGAAATTTTCGTATTATGTTTGATTTCGAATTATCTGCTTGTTGGTGTAAGAATACTTGATATGATGTTGATGTGAATCTAAAATTCGTGCGATTGAAACTCTGCTATGTTGTTGTTGTATATCTGTTGTAAATCTGGTTTGATGCAGGTTGAGACGACGAAATTAGATCTAAGACCTATAGTTTTGATTAGTAATGATAGGTAAAAGATGTAAGATGAATGATAGGGCCTAAAACTGATGTAGCACTAATTTTAGGACTGATTGGAAGTGTACAAGAGAGATCAAAGTGGCAGAATTTGGACTGGTAAGAAAAATGGGTATTTTTCACAGTCTCTGCCCATACGCGTAACAGGGAGGGTGTTACGTGTATGGCTTGGTGTGCCAGAAGGCCATTACGCATAACAGGCATGTTGTTACGCGTATGGCAAAGCGTTACGTGGTATACACGTATGAGACATCATTTGACATGACCCTCTGCCCGTACGCGTAATGGTACGCGTATGGAAGTTTGGCTTTACTCGTATGAGAGGGAGTACGCGTACTTGGATCTGAAAGTTGAATTTCTGGGAGAATGAACGTCTCTGTCCATACGCGTAATAGGTAGGGCGATACACGTATGGCAGGGCGGGAGGAGAGGCACTACGCATATGATACGCAATAGGATGGGCGAGCAAGCTAGGCAATACGCGTACGGCCCAGGGCAATACGCGTATGACCAGCGAGAGTGCAGAATTTTGTCGTTTTCATGATTTCTTTCCCGTTTTTGCGTCCGAAGCAGTTTCGTTTGGTTTGAGAGGTTGGGAATAGATGTCAGACCCTGTGAAATGTAGGATTGGTGATAAAAATAATTGATTTAATAATTTTAGGTGAATTAATTAGATAGTTAACTAATTATTGGCGTGTGAGGTGTTTTATGTTGGGTGCGTATCTTGATGAATGGATATCTGATGTATGATCAAGAAGATTATGAGGATGTGTAATTAATATTGTACATGTGTGTCGTATGCATAAATATCGTCATGCATTCATGGTGTATTGGTGGCAATGAGTCATTGCTCAGGAGGAGTGTATGTGGCTCATCTGGACTCCAATGTGGAGTATGGTGGGATAGATCATTGCCAAGTAGGGGTGTATGTGATCTACCCGAATTCTATTATGAATCGGGTTCGATTGAATGAACCATGGTGTTTTGGTACCACATGCATTGTGTCAGTTGTTGAGTCTCATTGCATCTTTTTATGTCTATTGATATATGTGTGAAGTTGACAAGTGTGTCGTGATACTATGTGACCATGTGTGATGGTGTGATTAATACTCTTATCATATATTATGCACTATTATTTATTGAATGTAGTTCTCACCCCTTTGTTGTTGTTGTTGCGCCTGTGCTTCTTCGGAAGTACAGATAATCCAGGTACTTGAGTGTGCATGGAGTGCGTGTTGCTTGATTGAGTCTTAGGAGTTGCTTTGATACGTAACACTGGATTTTGGGAGTTTTTCGTCATTTGTTATTCTTTATTGTTTTGTTACGTATCATTCTTTTATTGAGTTTATGGTGGACCGCATTTTATGTGGAGTTTTGACATGGTAGGCATATGGCCGTGAACTGAATAAACAATTATTTTTTCGTTGTTTTATTTAAGAAATGAAAAGTTGTTTTGTTGTTGGTTTTAATGATGTGACATCCTACTAATTGCCGTAAACTCTAATTATTTTCGTAATAGTTATATATATATTTAGTAAAATGGGAAAGAGGGGCGTTACAATTGGTATCAGAACCTGGTTGGTCCGTCCGGCCAAGTTTAGTAGTAGAGTCTATCCTTAGAATAGGAGTCGATTATGTGTTATAACCGTATGCTGATTGTTGAATAGTATGGCAGGAAGGAATGATGCTGCTCTTGCTGCTGCTATGCAAGCTATGGCACAAGCAGTAGAGAACACCAATCAAGCTGGGGTGCGCAGTTCCGCGACTTAGCACAGTTCTAGAGCAATAAGCCGCCTACTTATGAAGGAGGTATTCTAGATCCTGAGGCTGCACAGAAATGGCTGAAGGCTGTTGAGAAGATCTTCAGGACCATGGGATGCAGTGATGCTCAGAAAGTATGGTTTGGTACTCATATGCTGGAAGGAGAGGCTGAAGTCTGGCGGGACAATAGTCGTCAGAGGTTGGAAGCTGCGGGTACCGAGATTACTTGGACAATGTTTCAGGCTGAGTTTCTAGAAAAGTACTTTCCGGAAGATATTCGTAGTGCAAAAGAGATTGAATTCCTAGAGCTGAAACAGGGTAATATGACTGTTGCTAAATATGCTGCTCAGTTTGAAGAGTTGGTACAGTATTGTGCTCATTACAATACGGAAGAAGCTATGAATTCGAAGTGCTTGAAGTTTGAGAATGGGCTGCGTCCCGAGATCAAACAGGGCATTGCTTGTCAGAAGATAAGGAATTATCCAGAACTGGTTAGCAGAAGCCAAATTTATGATAATGATAACAGGGCCCGGATTGTTCATTACAAGGCTGTGAGTGACCGGAAGGGTAAGCAGAGGTTTGGGGGTATTCCTTACAATGCTCCAGCTGATAAGGGGAAACAGAAAGCTGCTGTGGAAAAGAAACCAAAAGGGGGAGGATTGGTTCCTGATGCTCTCAAGTGTTTCAGGTGTGGTGGCGCGGGTCACCGTGCTAACAACTATCCGAATGAAGTGAAGAAATGTTTCAAGTGTGGACGACCAGGTCATGTTATAGCAAATTGTAGGGCCATTATGCCTACCTATTATAACTGTGGAGAAAAGGGTCATATCAGCACTCACTGTGAGAAGCCAAAGAAATCTCAGGCCAGTGGGAAGGTGTTTGCCTTGGTGGGAGCCCAATCCACCAATGAGGAGCGTTCCGTAAAAGGTACTTATTTTATTAATGATATTCCTTTGATTGCTATCATTGACACGGGTGTAACCCACTCGTACATTTCTGTTGATTATGTGAAGAGATTAGGAATTGTGACGTCCACTCTAGATCAGAGGATGACGATTGAGACTCCATCTATTAGTTCGGTGGTCACTTCCTTAGTGTGTTTGAAGTGTCCGTTGACTATATTTGGTAGGGATTTCATAGTGGACTTGATTTGTTTGCCACTCAGTAATCTCGATGTTATTTTGGAGATGAACTGGTTGGAGTTCAATCGGGTCTACATTGATTGTTTTAGGAAGACGTTACTGTTTCTTACTCCTGAAGAGGATGCATTAGAGGATTCTTTATCTAGCAGGGAGTTGAGGACGTTGTTGGAAGATGAAGCTAAGATGTTTGCGGTGTTTGCCTCATTATCTGTCAAAAGAAAGACTTCAGTTAATGAGTTATCGGTGGTGAGTGAATTTCCTGAAGTGTTTCCAGATGATATTACAGAACTGCCTCGGACGAGAGAAGTTGAATTTACCATTGATCTTGTTCCTGGTACTAGACCTATATCTATGGCACCGTACAGGATGTCTGCATCAGAATTGGCAGAGTTGAAATCTCAGATTGGAGAATTTCTTCATAAGAAGTTTATTAGACCGAGTGTGTCGCCGTGGGGAGCTCCAGTGTTGTTAGTGAAAAAGAAGGATGGTAGTATGCGTCTGTGCATTGATTACCGTCAGTTGAACAAAGTGACCATTAAAAATAAGTACCCACTTCCGAGGATTGATGACTTAATGGATCAGCTTGTGGGAGCTTGTGTTTTCAGCAAAATTGATTTGAGGTCGGGTTACCATCAGATTAGAGTAAAGGAAGATGATATTCAGAAGACTGCGTTCAGAACTCGCTATGGACATTACGAATATGCAGTGATGCCTTTCGGAGTGTCTAATGCGCCGGGTGTGTTTATGGAGTATATGAATCGTATCTTTCACTCTTATCTGGACCAGTTTATTGTGGTATTCTTTGATGATATACTGATTTATTCTAAGTCTGACGAGGACCATGCAGCACACTTGAGGACAGCATTGCAGATGTTGAAAGATCATAAATTGTTTGCAAAATTCTCGAAATGTGAATTCTGGTTGAAGACTGTGAGTTTCTTGGGTCATGTTATTTCTGGTGATGGTATAGCGGTGGATCCATCTAAAGTAAGTGCCGTACTTCAGTGGGAGCCTCCGAAGACAGCAACGGAAATTAGAAGCATTTTGGGTTTGGTAGGTTATTACCAAAGATTCATTGAAGGGTTTTCTAATTTGGCGTTACCATTGACTCAGTTAGCTAGAAAGAATCAAGCTTTTGTTTGGGATGCGGCTTATGAGGAAAGTTTTGAAGAGTTAAAGAAGAAATTGACTACGGCACCAGTGTTAATTCTACAAAGTCCAAGTGAACCTTTTGTGGTGTATTGTGATGCGTCTAAGATGGGAATAAGCGGTATATTAATGCAAGATGGCAAGGTGGTGGCATATGCTTGGCAGTAATTGAGGATGCATGAGAGGAACTACCCTACTCATGATCTTGAATTAGCTGCGGTGGTGTTTGTATTAAAAATCTGGAGACATTATTTGTATGGATCAAGATTTGAAGTATTCAGTGATCACAAAAGTCTGAAGTATTTGTTCGATCAGAAGGAATTGAATATGAGGCAGAGAAGATGGTTAGAGTTCTTGAAAGATTATGATTTTAACTTGAGTTACCATTCAGGAAAAGCTAATGTTGTAGCAGATGCACTAAGTCGAAAGACAATTCATATGTCGGCATTAATGGTAAAAGAAATGGAGTTGATTGAACAGTTTAGAGACTTGAGTATGGTTTGCAAAACTACACCGGAGAGTGTTAGGCTGGGCATGCTGAAGGTGAATAATGACTTTTTGGATGTAATTAAGGAAAATCAGAAACTTGATGTAAAGCTAGTGGACATGATGACTACAGGAGGAGATGATCCCGATGGTGATTTTAAAGTGGATAATGTTGGAGTATTGAGATTCCGGGGCAGAATTTATGTACCGGATAATGAGGAATTGAAGAAGGCAATCTTAGAGGAGAGTCATCAGAGTAGCTTGAGTATTCATCCGGGAGCTACGAAAATGTATCATGACTTGAAAAAGTTATTTTGGTGGTCCGGTATGAAGAGGGACATAGCTCAGTTTGTTTATGCTTGTTTGACATGTCAGAAGTCCAAGGTGGAGCACCAGAAGCCTTCGGGGTTAATGCAACCATTGGAAATTCCAGAGTAGAAGTGGGACAATATCACTATGGACTTTGTGATAGGGCTGTCGAATACGGCGAGAGGCTTCGATGTTATTTGGGTAGTGGTGGATCGGCTTACGAAATCTGCACATTTTATACCAATTAACATCAGTTTTCCGTTGTCAAAGTTGGCAGAGATTTACATCAGAATAATTGTGAAGTTGCATGGTGTTCCGTCGAGCATAGTATCGGATAGAGATCCGAGGTTCACTTCAGAGTTTTGGAGGAGTCTGTAGGAAGCCTTGGGTTCTAAATTGAAGTTGAGTTCGGCTTATCATCCACAGACCGATGGTCAATCAGAGAGGACTATTCAGTCGTTGGAAGATTTGCTGAGAGCCTGTGTGTTGGAGAAAGGTGGTGCGTGGGATACTCATTTGCCATTGATCGAGTTCACGTATAATAATAGTTATAATTCTAGTATTGGGATGACATCTTTCGAAGCTTTGTATGGTAGGAGGTGTAGGACGCCTCTGTGTTGGTATGAGACTGGTGAAAATGTGGTGCTTGGACCTGAGATTGTGCAACAGACTACTGAGACAATCCAAATGATCCGCGGGAAGATGAAAACGTCTCAGAGTATGCAGAAAAGTTATCATGACAATCGGAGGAAAGACTTGGAATTCAGTGAAGGGGGCCACTTGTTCCTGAGAGTCAACCCAGTGACCGGTGTTGGGCGTGCATTGAAGTCAAAGAAGTTGGATCCTAAGTTTATTGGACCGTATCAGATCTTGCAAAGAGTAGGCGCAGTTGCTTATAGGGTGGCATTGTCGCCTGAACTTTCGAACTTGCATGACGTGTTTCATGTGTCGCAACTTCAGAAGTATGTATCTGATCCATCTCATGTTATTCAGAGGGACGAGGTGCAGATTAGAGATAATCTTACTGTGGAGGCGATGCTGATAAGGATCGAGGACCGCAAGATGAAGCAACTTAGAGGAAAGGAGATTCCTTTGGTGAGAGTAGCTTGGGGAGGAGCTGCTGGAGGAAGTGTGACCTAGGAGCTAGAGAGTAGGATGCGAGAGTCGTATCCGAAGCTTTTTCCATCAGGTACATTTTCGAGGACGAAAATATTTTAAGTGGGGGAGAGTTGTAACACCCCATTTAAGATGATTAAATCGTTATGTGTATTTTTGTGTGCATTGGCTTGGTTAGGAGTATTTAGGATCGGGAGAGTGAAGATTAATGTCTTTGTTTGAATAATGGGAATTAAGACCTTAGCTTAATAATAATAATAATAAGGTAATAAAGAATAATAAGGGGTAAAAATAATAATAGTAATATGATGAGTATTATTATTATTATTGTTATTATTATTATTATTATTATTATTATTATTATTATTATTCTCATTATTATTATGAATATTATTATTATTATTATTATTATTATTATTATTATTAGGAGTGTTTTATGTTATTAATAAATAAAAAATTAAGGAGAATTAGGGAGGGTTTTGGAGATAACTGCATTTTTCACGTAAGAAGGGAAAGAACTAGGGAAGGAAGAGCAAGGGTGCTAGGGCAAGAATCCTCCATCAATTTTCGCAGAATTTCTGAGCAAATTCGAGGTAAGGGGGGAGAATGGGTTCAATATAGGTGCTAATACCATGTAAGGGTAGTGAGGGTTCCTTCCCCTTCTTAAAAATTTTCGTATTATGTTTGAATTCGAATTATCTACTTGTTGGTGTAAGAATACTTGATATGATGTTAATGTGAATCTGAAATTCGTACAATTGAAACTCTGTTATGTTGTTGTTGTATATCTGTTGTAAATCTAGTTTGATGCAGGTTGAGAGGACGAAATTAGATCTAAGACCAATAATTTTGATTAGTAATGATAGGTAAAAGATGTAAGATGAATGATAGGGACTAAAACTGATGTAACACTAATTTTAGGACTGATTGGAAGTGTAGAAGAGAGATCAAAGTGGCAGAATTCGGACTGGTATGAAAAATGGGTATTTTTCACAATCTCTGCCCATACGCGTAACAGGGAGGGTGTTACGCGTATGGCTTGGTGTGCCAGAAGGCCATTACGCGTAACAGTCATGTTGTTATGCGTATGGAAAAGCGTTATATGAGTATACGCATATGAGACATCATTTGACACGGCCCTCTACCCGTACGCGTAATGGTACGCGTATGGAAGTTTGGCCTTACGCGTATGAGAGGGAGTACGCGTACTTGGATCTGAAAGTTGAATTTTTGGGAGAATGAACATCTCTGTCCATACGCGTAACAGGTAGGGCGATACGCGTATGGTAGGGAGGGAGGAGAGGCACTACGCGTATGATATGCAACAGGATGGGCGAGCGAGCTGGGCATTACGCGTACGGCCCAGGGCAATACGCGTATGACCAGCGAGAGTGCAGAATTTTGTCGTTTTCAAGATTTCTTTCCCGTTTTCGCGTCCGAAGCATTTTCTTTTGGTTTGAGAGGTTGGGAATAGATGTCAGACCCTGAGAAATGTAAGATTGGTGATAAAAATAATTGATTTAATAATTTTAGGTGAATTAATTAGATAGCTAACTAATTATTGGCGTGTGAGGTGTTTTATGTTGTGGTGTGTATCTTAATGAATGGATATTTGATGTATGATCAGGAGGATCCTGAGGATGTGTAATTAATATTGTACATGTGTGTCGTATGCATAAATATCGCCATGCATTCATGGTGTATTGGTGGCGATGAGTCATTGCTCAGGAGGAGTGTATGTGGCTCATCTGGACTCTAATGTGGAGTATGGTGGGATAGATCATTGCCAAGTAGGGGTGTATGTGATCTACCCGGATTCTATTATGAATCGGGTTCGATTGAATAAACCATGGTGTTTTGGTACCACATGCATTGTGTCAGTTGTTGAGTCTCATTGCATCTTTTTATGTCTATTGAATTATTTGTGAAGTTGACAAGTGTGTCGTGATATTATGTGACCATGTGTGATGGTGTGATTACTACTCTTATCATATATTATGCACTTTTATTTATTGAATGTAGTTCTCACCCCTTTGTTGTTGTTGCGTCTGTGCTTCTTCGGAAGTACAGATAATCCAGGTACTTGAGTGTGCATGAAGTGCGTGTTGCTTGATCGAGTCTTAGGAGTTGCTCTGATACGTAACACGGGATTTTGGGAGTTTTTCGTCATTTGTTATTCTTTATTTTTTGTTACTTATCATTCTTTTATTGATTTTATGGTGGACCACGTTTTATGTGGAGTTTTGACATGGTAGGCATGTGGCCGTGAACTGAATAAACAATTATTTTTCTGCGGTTTTATTTAATAAATGAAAAACAGTTTTGTTGTTGGTTTTAAAGATGTGACATCCTACTAATTATTGTAAACTCTGATTATTTTCGTAATACTTATATATATTTTTTGTAAAATGGGAAAGTGGGGTGTTACATGCGGCACCTTCATCGAATGCACAGTTAAGATCTGCTCTGAATCCAGCTAGAAGAGGATTTGGTGGAGGAGGCAAAGTCCTTGTGGTAATCAAACCTTGCTGAACCAGACCAGGATAAAGTTAAGTGTACTTCATTAGAATATAATCAAATTGATTCGTATTACGGTACTGATTCTGTCCAAAAGTCGGACGTTGAGGAGCTAGTCATGGAGTGGTAACAGCATCGACAGCAGCAACAGTAGGTGGATTGGAGTATTGAGGTCTAGGAAGAGGCATTCTCACTTCAACCATGACAGCATTAGTCTGATCTTGCCTCTTCTTCTGGAAGTTCCCATAGGATTTCTTCGCGCCATTGGAAGATTCAGCACCTTTGGACACTTTACCATTCTTAAGTCCTTCCTCGAGTCTTTGGCCGATAGTAACCAAATTAGTGAAGTCGGAGGAAACACTTTCAATCATCTTCTCCCAATAGAATGGAGACAGAGTGTCCATGAACATTCCAATCAATTTCTTCTCGGCCAAAGGAGGTTCAAATTGGGAAGCCAACTCTCTCCAGCGCTGAGCATACCCCTTAAAAGATTATTTTTCATGTTGAGTCATGTTTTGAAGTTGGCGGCGATCAGGAGCCATGTCGAGGTTATACTTATACTGCTTCATGAAGGCATTTGCGAGATCTTGGAAGTAGTGAATAGAGTTTTGCCTGAGACTCATATACCATTTGAGTGAAGCTCCACTCAAGCTGTCTTGAAAACAGTGGATAAGCCGTTTCTGATTGTTGGTATACGTAGCCATCTTTCGGAAATACATGACTAGGTGCGCTCTTGGGCAAGAATGACCTTTGTACTTCACAAACTCGAGAACTTTGAACTTAGCAGGCATAACAAGGTCAGACACTAAGTACATGTTGTCTATATCCATATTAAAGAAATCAGTACCCTCAATGGCTCAGAGTCTCTTGTCTATGGTCTAAAATTGTTCACGGACAACTTCAGGTTCAACAAAGTCTTCACGCTCTTCGCCCTGAGCACTGGCAGCATTGTACTCATAGAGGGGGTTCTCAAAAGGAGCTCGAACAGTCTGTGTAACAGCATGGACCATAGGTTTGGACTCGGCGAAAACAGGAGCTTGAAATACAGGCCTAGCAGTTTGACCAATCATAGAAGCAGATGCAATCGATGGAGAGTAGTTGTGTGGCAAACCAAACTCAGGCCAAGTTGAAGGTGGCATCTGAACAGGTGGAGGATCAACGCTTGAAACTTCCTGGATGAATGTCCTTTGAGGTTGCTCTCCTTTAGCAATCAAAAAATGGAGCATCTCGGTGAGTTTAGTCATGCTTGACTTAAGATCGTCGATCTCGATTCAAATCTCAACATTGTGTACCTCTTGCTCTAACATCTTACGTCTGTAGTTAGCTCTAGTCCGGTATTTGTGTCGAGGAATCAGGTTGACGACACACAGGTGACACTGGAAGATAGAGACAACTGGAAATGAGTAACTAGACAAATGAATGTATGCAATGAATCATGCAAATATGCAAATGATATGCAATGCAAAGCAACAGGAGACAAAACACATGCAATAGGATCGAAGGTTCGAGATCACAACATGGAATCTGGGTAAAGGACCAACCACAGGGTGTGTATTAGGGTTCTTGTAACCTAGGTCGAAAGTAGTAATGTTTTCACGAAAACTCGTTTAACAAAACTATTCCTAAGAGGGCCTCCTCTGAGCGGTAGTTTCTCAAGTCAACTTTTTTAGGAATCAACTCCCTCAAAGTCTCCTTGAATGTACCACCTTCTTATCTTAGGTGCGCTCAAGCCCGGGTAAAGGACTTATCCTCACCACTCAAGGTCACAACCCTGCATATAGAAAAACCCAAGGACAACAGGTATATATACAGATGTAAATATGTACAGATATACAAGCAAGCAAATATGTAAGATAACACAAATACAAACAAGGTGGGCTTAACCCTCTTAGGGGATATGTCCCTAGTGAAGTCGCCATTTTTTGTCGCGGTGAGAATCGGATATCAAGCTATTAATTAACTTGAATCACAAAACATGAAGTTCACCACCGAGCTTTGATTTATCCAAAGGATAGGGTAAAGATCGCAAAAACCCTAAGGGTGCTATGTAGGAACACAACTAGATATCTAAGGTTCAGGGGTTGGTTATACCTAGAGAAGGTGTTAGCATCCTAAATATCTGTAGTACTCTACAGGATCCTCTTGTTAGTATTTGTGTCATGCTAAAGTTTGCTTGCTAAGGGAATTGTGCTGAGGTAAAGACCTAGGGGTATATATACTAAGTATGCTCCCCAAGACATCGCATCTCGTGCCTACATATCCTGACTAGGATGGAATCATAGCATTTGTAGTTCCCCTCAATAAGGGTGAGGAACTCTTGATTGTGGTCAAGATTCCAAGGGAAAGTAAGTGTCTATGGTAAGACACCTACATAGAGTGCGGCGACTCCAAACCTAAGGCTAGGATAAACAGGGGAGGTAAACGTCCATGGCAAGATGTTCACATAGAGTACGGTGACTCTAATCCTAAGGCTAGGATAAACAGGGAAGGAAATGTCTGTGGCAGAACACATACAAAGAGTATGGCAACTCTAATCCTAAGGTTAGGATAAAAGGAAAGTAAGTTAGTCTCGATTATACGGCGGTGTGAGATAAGGGAATGGTGGACAAGGTTATCCTAAATGACATGGCAATCAACGAGACCGACACTTTCCTTTGGAATGAGGTAGACTGATAAATCATAAAAGTTCCAAAAGCCACAAGAGAATATACATCAAGAATCAGGGATTAATCACAGTTAAAAGCAAAAGGAATTAAAGTCAACACTAAACATCAAGAATAAACTAGAACAAGATCAAGAATTGCTAAGATTAACATAAAAATTAAATAAAAATCTCATTAAACAAAATCTAATTAAATCACAACCTACTTAAAAATATAAATAAATTAATCAAATTAAAAATTACTTGATTAAATTCTAATCTAATTAAAACTAATCAAACTAAATTCTAGTTAAAAATTAATTAAACTAAATTCTAAATCTAATTAAAAACTAATAAAATTAAAATCTAATTAAAAGCTAATTAACTAAAATTCTGATTAAAACTAATTATACTAAATTAAATTTACAAAAACTAAAATTCTAATTAAACTAAAATTCTAAAAATCTAGTTAAATTAAAAAACAAGAAAAGGGGGTGTTGCTAGCACATCTGATGGGCCTAAAGCCCATTAAAACAAAAGGGGATAATAGGGTTCCAAAAAAAAAAACAAAAACTGCTTACATAAAAAACTTTCAACTTCAAAAGAACGGATCCCCTGCTTCCTGCTCACGATCTATCACGATTCATCAATCTCGCAACGTTTCCTCATCACAAAAATCAAAACCAAACGCGAACCTTCTTCAAGCTTGCGTGGCAGTTCGATACTCCCTTTGTATTACTCGAATCTCTCTCACGCAGATCTTTTTCTTTGTCTTCGATGTTGTGATCGATGCTGT
The DNA here is from genome assembly GCA_022829125.1 of Lathyrus tuberosus. Classification (NCBI taxonomy): domain Eukaryota; kingdom Viridiplantae; phylum Streptophyta; class Magnoliopsida; order Fabales; family Fabaceae; genus Lathyrus; species Lathyrus tuberosus. Next base: position 16,431,469 of record JALAZF010000036.1, on the reverse strand, counting down.
TGCGTTGATGCAATTGATGTTGTCGGAGAAGGAAGAAGATGAACCATAACAGGTTTATCAACCTGCTTTCAAGCTATCAGAAACCATGGTGCTGCTTGCTGGAATTCTTAAGTTCCCTCATTTACACGGTTAGGCTGAACACCATGAGTACCGTGGGCACGGTTAAATTTCGCATGTTTAATGTGAAGTATTCATACACTATCGATCAACTTGCAAGTAGGTTAGGATTTCCCCACGGGGAAGCAGCTTTGTGTGAGGAGCCCTTAGAATCTAATTAGATGGTTGAGGCTTATCAGTTATGGGGATATTTTATAGGGAACACTACTGATTCCTTTAAGGGGAACTTAGCTTCTGATATCCATAACCTGGAAATCCGTGTCTGAGGCCAACTATTGGCAGACACTATTTTTGGTCGGGAGAATTATAATAAGTTGAATGCCAAGGAATTTCTATTTTTACAGGCCGCAGTGACACAACGATGGTTGAATTTGGTCCCTTTTATGATAGCACATATGAGTGCTGTTGTGAAAAAGAAGGGGACCATATCTTTTGGAGGATTGATTACCTCCATTGCCCGTGCTTTTAGGCTAAGTGCTAAGATGGATACATTAGAAGATTTACCACCCCCATACGATTGATTTGAAATTTTTAAGAAACATGCGATTGTGTAAGGTCAGGAAAGGAGGTTACTACCTCATGGCTCGTAATGTAGCCATAAAGAGTATCGTTTTGACTTGCACTAGTTGTACAGATGTACGAAACAGAAGAAACTGGACCTATGATTTACAGACCCCACCGTTTACCGGGCGATTACCACTAAACATCCCACAACATGAGGATGATGGAACCGGTGATGAGTATGAGTGGAGGAACATGTTTCCTGATCATGACTCTCCTCCACATGTATCACCTGCACACACCACACCCCTTTTTACTCACCCTTCTGCAGGTACATCTTTGGACTACCACTTTGATGAAGACTTCCTAAGAGAGCAAAGAGCCAGTGAAGAGGAACGTGATGGCTTATTTTATGCCATGTACGAACAACAAGAAGGGATGATGGACTTTATGCGAGAATCTCAAAGACAAATGAAGTGTTCCATGCAATCAATCTTAGAAGCCCAAGCTACCTTGGCGGCCCAACAAAAATGCCAACAAGCGTACTTGATGAGTCATTTCCAATATGTGGAGATAAATCAAGCTTCCATGCTAGGGGACCTATGAAGATTACAACAGTCAAACGCCTCACTAGCAGCGCGAGTTGAGAAACTCGAGATTTCACAGAGTACCCGCCATCGGAGCAGGAGCCATCATCCGAGACATCCAGACCAAAGAGGAGAGGGCACTAGTGGCCACCAATAGCATCGTCTAGGTTCCACCTATCTTTTCTCACCTTCTATCGAAACATTAGGGACAATGTTTGGTTTAAGTGTGGGAGGATATATTTACCGCTTTCATTTTTCTTTATTGCTTTCTAGTTTTTATTGTTTTCTAGTTAGTTTCGTTTCCGCTTTTAGTTTATTTTAGTTAATTACATGTGCTTGCCGAGTCGTATGTGTAGTTTGTTGATTTCCCCCATTTCTTGAGCCATACCAAAAATTTTGAAAAAGAAAACAGTGAAAATTTTGAAAATTTAGGCTGTTAGACAAGTTAAGGCTAGGTTGTAGAGACTTGGTAAAACTCTTGAAAAATCGATATCGTCTTAACACCGTAAGTTTCCCAATTATAGAGATCGATTCAGATACTTATTATGTAGTGGCCTTGAATTCTCACCCTTTATTGAGTCCTTAAGTAGTTTATATTAGCAGTCAGCACCATCTAAGTTACCGCTAAGTGAACAAACAGATGCAAAGCAAAGAATTTTGAAAGAGAATCCACCTTCTAAGTTAAAAGAATCCACTTAATGAATGTTGACACAATATGGATCATGATCACTAACAAATTTGTTCACCATGTGAGTACAGATAAAGGGCTTAATGTGATTGCGCCTGAATGAAAAAGGATGAGAATAGGATGAGTGAGTTAGGCATAGGTATAATAACATGATACAGATTGGTTTGTATAGGAAGGAGACTTATGACCGTAAATGCAGAACGTGTCACTACGATACCCTTGGTTCATGATTTAGTACCTATCGACACAACCTTGATTAAACTAGAGTCTTTAGCCCAGATTAAGTACTTGTGTGTTGCTGTTTTTCTTATTATGCTCATAAAGGTTTTTGCTTGAGGACAAGCAATGGTTCAAGTGTGGGAGATTTTGATAACATCGAAAGACACTGCGCATTTGACTCAGATTGCACATGTTTTATCTTTTTTTTTATTGTTGTTTTCTTGAATTATGTTGGTATTCTGTCTTGTTTTCAAGTGCATAGCCAATGGGGAGCCGTTCACGAAGAAACGAAGCAAAAAGGATGAAAAACGTAGATTTTGGTGAAAAGTGTACACAATGCGTCCAACATGGCGTTGGTCATAGAGGTAGTCATGAGCTGGATCACTTCTCCCACATCTCAACGGTCACAAGACCAAGTCATGTTCATTTTGTGAACATGGCGGTCGCCAACTACACGTGGCGGGAGCCATCTTTGTAAGTGACAGACCAGTCAAAGGCAGTTGAAGAATGAAGCCCATGACCACCATTTTATCTTCTCACGAATCCTGTAACTCCTACTTGACTTCCAAGGCAATGAACCACTATAAATAGGACCTTTATTTTACTTTTTAAAGCAAATAAACTTAGTTGCAGCTTAGGCATATATTTCACATTTGTAAAGCGATAATTCTTCACATCGGAGAGTTATCGTATCGTGGTTGTAATCGGGTTTGGAGCATCCTAGATTTAGCGTTTTAATCTTGTCGTCATTTACTTTCAAGTTGTATCAGATTCAAGTCTCCGATTGGAGCAGGTTTTATATAATTCCACATTTATTTTATTTTAATTCCTCGCATCGCTTTTACTTTATTTACTTTATTGCATCACTTTAATTTCGTTTATTTTCCTGCTCTGTCTTACTTTGTTTAATTTGCCTCACGATTACCTTCTGGTTTTATTTTGTTGTCGCAACCGATTTATTTTCAAAACGATACTTTGGTCGTATCATTTTCGTTGTTTATTTTCGAAACCCAATTGCACGCTTAGCACTTTATTACCTAAAAATGTCATATCTGGATCATCAATCATATGCTATGTTGTTTACCATAACCATGTCCATCTAAATCTTTAGTACTCGAATGTGAGGATCGTCGATTCGACGGTACTCCATATGTTGTATCTATAGGAACACTTTTGGGGCTATTTTGACTTTAATACAATTTTTCTATAGTTAATGTGATCAGGTACTACGAAAGTAGCATTGTGATTAAGTCAGATAAGATCGAAAGCCATCTGGCACATAAGACAAAAATTGGTTAGTGTCGCGGTGAAAATCGGATACCAAAGTTGTAACACCCTTCTACCCAATTAACATCCACGATGAATATAAACAATCATATCAGAGTAAAATCCCACAAGGGCGTCACATTTCATCATAAAACATTAAATATTAACATCCTACTCCGTAACACGGGTTATCACGTCAAGATTAAATCATTTACTACGCAGTGGTAAACTTCGTAAACATCATAAGTTATAACATCAAAAGGTTTAAAACAACTTCAACACATCATAATATCATTAAATAAAAGAACACTATGGTTCGACTCAAAAGTCCCAACCCGATGTTACATATCAGAGCAAGACCCTCTACTCGGCCAAAATAATAAAAAATACTTCAAGTCAGATCTTCATGCACCAAAGAGCTAATCCTGATCACCTGCACGTTACCCAAGTGGAGGAAACATTTAAACAGACAAGGTGAGTAATCATAAACCATTATACAAGATATAAGATAAGAAATAATAGTGTAGCATGCATCAAAATAAAACAACATCATATTTATACATCGTCATCATCATACATCATGAAAATCATGTCATCAACATCATTCATTCCCAATCATGCAATGCCACATAATATGAAATGCAAAACACATACTCATGCATGTCGTACCAATTTGTCATGTTTGATGGACACTGGGCCATCACCCTCTAAAGATCCCCACCAATAGGATCGATTCTACATAAGAACTGGAGCAACGTCATACACCCCAATCCACACAATGGGATTGAAGCCACCACTGGACTGAAGTCCTAAAATCGTCACTGGACCGAAGTCCTAGAATGCTATAAATGCATGATGCAAACGTCATAATCGTCATTTTCACAAAATCGTAACATTGCATCATAAGTCATAAAAAATCTCATTAAGCATCATGGTCACGCATCATTATATACATCAAAAATCGTCATAATACGTCACAAACATCATGTTAATCTCGTCATCATTATGCATCAAATGTCATCATAAAACATCAAGATACAAAGCATCACAAGATAGGAAAGAAAAGAATTTAAAACAAACCACTGCTCCTGCTCGCCTGAAGCTCGCTCGGCAAAGCAGCGCGCTCCCCTGGGTTTCGCCCGGCGAAGCAAGGACGAAACATCTTCCCCATACAAAATCTAAAAACTCCACTTTTCACACTCTCCCTTCGCTTCTATTTTTGCCCGGCAGAGCAACTCGCTCGCTTGGTCTTCGCCCGACGAAGTAGGGGTGAATCCCACACTCTCATACAAAATCCAGTAGCACCCTTTTTCCACCTTCCCTTCGCTTCCACTTTCGCCCGATGAGGTTGGGGAGAATTCGCTTCGCCCGACGAGCTAGGAATTTTTCCCGGCGAATCCGTTCGAACCTGTAACTTCGCAGGTGCAATTCTGCACCAATTCACTCCCTCAAGTCTTACGATTTCAGTACGAAACAGTCCAATTTTCATCACTTTTCATCATAGAAACAACACATCAATCCCAATACATCAACATAGGTTTATTCCTAACACCGAATACGTCCTAAAAACCCCAATTCCGACATGAACTCATCAAATTCTCAGAAAACCTACTACCTACATATTCCTAAACTTATATCAATTATAATGATGAATAGTACTCCTCATACCTTAGAAAATTGCTTTCCGATTCTTCCTCTTTGAGTTCTTTTGAAACCTCTCTGAGCCCTAGCTTCCTTCTCCTTTTTCCTCAGAGCTTTTTCTCCCAAAACTGATCGTATCACAAATATGACTTCTCACTCTCTAATTCCCTTTTTGTCCATCTTACCCCTAGGACCCTTAATAGACTTTTCCAACCTTGTCCTCACTTAACTCATCCAATGTGACCATCTTGCCCCTAATGTTTCTCCTAATTATTTATAATAATAATAATAATAGTATATTTCTTCCATATTATTATTACCAAAATAATATTTATAATTCTCACACTTCCAAATACTCTCAGCACTCTCTTAACATCGTAATACTACACAACATCAATTATAGACATCAAAATAATTCACTAAAATTCACCAGAAATACGAATATTTATAATAAATTAATTAAATAAATATTCTAATCATTTTGGGGTGTTACAACTCTCCCCCACTTAAGGAATTTTCGTCCTCCAAAATTACCTGAAGAAAACAGAGTCGGATACGACTCCTTCATCTGATCCTCGCGCTCCCAAGTCCAACTCTCAATAGCTGGTCCACCCCATAACACCTTCACCAAAGATATATATTTACCCCACAGTTGCTTCATTTCTCTTCCATCTATCTGCACAGGTAATGCTTCAACGGTCAGATTATCCCTCACCTGTACGTCATCCATCTGAATCTCATGTGATGGATCTGGAATGTACTTCCTCAAGTGAGACACATGGAACACATCATGTAAATTCGAAAGCAATGGAGGTAAAGCAATTTGATTGGATACCTCCCCTATCCTCTGCAAAATCTGATACGGACCAAAAAAAACGTGGAGTGAGCTTCCTAGACTTCAAAGCTCGACCCACACCAGTCACCGGCGTAACTCTCAAAAACACGTGATCTCCCTCTTGGAATTCGGGTGCCTTCCTTCTCGTATCATGATAACTCTTCTGACGACTCTGTGAAGCTTTCATCCTTTCTTGGATCATCTTAATCTTTTCAGTCGTCTCCTGCACAATTTCAGGTCCGAGTACAGCACTCTCGCCCGATTCATACCAACACAATGGAGTTCTACACTTCCTTCCATACAAAGCTTCATACAGTGCCATCCCAATACTAGCATGAAAATTATTGTTGTATGTGAACTCAATCAACAGAAAATGGCTATCCCAAGATCCTCCTTGATCCAACACATAAGCCCTCAGCAAATCCTCCAAAGACTGGATAGTCCTCTCTGTCTAGCCATCCGTCTACGGATGATATGCAAAACTCATCCTCAACTTAGTACCCAAAGCGTCCTGTAAACTTTTCCAGAACCTCGACGTAAATCTCGGGTCTCTATCCGACACAATACTCGAAGGTATCCCATACAACTTCACAATTTCCTGAATGTACATCTCGGCTAACTTTTGTATAGAATGGTTAATTTTTATCGGCAAGAAATGAGCCGATTTAGTCAACCTCTCTACATTCACCCAAATAGAATCATTTCCCTTCGCAGTCTTCGGTAATCCCGACACAAAATCCATGGAAATACTATCCCACGCCCATTTTTGGAATATTCAATGGTTGCATCATATCCAAAGGCTTCTAATGTTCAATCTTGGACTTCTGACAAATCAAACAAGCATAAACAAACTTCGCAACATCCTTCTTCATACCTGGCCACCAAAACAATTTCTGCAAATCTTGGTACATCTTTTTAGCACCGGGATGAATACTCAATCTACTTCGATGTCCTTCTTCAAGAATACTCTTCTTAATTTTAGGAACTTCTGGGACACACACTCTATCTCTAAACCTCATCACACCATTCTCATCAATCCGGAATTCACCTCCGTTACCCTGGTTAATTAGAACCGACTGATCAACCAGCTTCAAATCAGATTGTTGTCCCACTCTGATCTCTTCCAGAATACCACTAGTCAACTTCAACATACCCAACTTCACACTGTCAGTAGTCTCTTCACTTACCAAACTCAAATCTCGGAATTGCTCAATTAATTCCAACTCTCTCACCATAAGCATGGACATATGCAATGACTTCCTGCTCAATGCACCGGCCACCACATTTTCCTTACCAGGATGGTAATTCAAATCAAAATCATAGTCTTTCAAAAATTCCAACCACCTCCTATGCCTCATGTTCAACTCCTTCTGATCGAATAAGTACTTCAAACTCTTATGATCGTTGAACACTTCAAATTTAGAGCCAAAAAGGTAATGTCTCCAAATTTTCAACACGAACCCCACAACTGCCAATTCTAAGTCATGCGTAGGATAATTCCTTTCATGAACTCTCAATTGTCTCGAAGCATAAGCAACAACATGTCCATTCTGCATCAACACTCCACCAAGACCCATCTTCGACGCATCGCAATACACCACAAAATATTCATTTGGATTAGGCAAAATCAAAAGCGGAGCGGTCGTCAATTTCTTCTTCAATTCCACAAAACTCTCTTCACATGCTACATCCCACACACAGGCTTAGCCCTTACGAGTCAAATAAGTCAACGGTAACGCCAATCTAAAAAAACCATCTATGAACTTGCGATAGTAACCTACCAACCCAAGAAAACTTCGTATCTCAGTAGCCGACTTCGGAGTCTCCCACTGTAACACAACATAGATTTTAGAAGGATCAAAAGCAATCCCACCACTTGAAATCACATTGTTGTAACCCAAAATTTGACCTCCCTCTTTTGCCTTTTGCATAAGCATAAGCATTCGCATCGCTGGCATACGCATTCGCATTTTTTTCCTCTGGTGTTTTGGTTGCAGGATATTCAGGTTTTCCAAGCCCGATTAATCATATCCTCACAAGGTTATCACCTCATCAAAACAAGCACAAAATGAAGGTTTCCATACCTATTCCTCAATACAAGAGGTGGAAAATCAAAGCCGGGACCACAGCACCCTTTTTTAGGCAAATTGGGCATATTTTGGCCTGGTTAATCGATTAACCATTTGCAGTGCAATTGTGTTAATCGATTAACACAGGCAAAATAGGCAAATTTGCTGCTTTTTCATGACAACACCTTTGTACACATTTTGGTCTTAGATTCTAGCAGCATATGGAATATTCTAGACACCTCTAAACATTTCCAAGCTACCCAATTCATTCCAAGTGCATTTGCTATGATACTTCACTTCAAATCAAGTGCACCATTTTCCTTGTTCTCCAAGTAATGTGGATCTTTGGATGTTGGAATTCACCTTGGGATGGTTACCGAGTTGGTTCTAACTAACCGAGTTAACCGCCTTGACTTGGACAGTCAAGTCCAACTAACTCCTAACCTAGCTCCAAACCCAAAGCTAATTCCAAACCAAATTCCAAACCATCTCATATTCCAAACCTAAAGCCTATATAAACACACCTCCCCTCACTTTTCAATTCCTCAACCATTCTCTACCATTTTTCACCAAGCTTCTCACATTTCACTCTCAATTATCTCACTTTTTCTCTGATTTCTCTACTCATTCTTCATCTTCATCTCAATTCTTCTCCATCAAACCTCACCAAAAGCTCTTATTCTTGAAGGATAATCACTTTTCACCTTGAAAGTGATTAATTCTTGAGCTTAACCTTCATCATTTGGCATCTTTGGTTGGATTTTTGGAAGTACATCTCATTCTACTTCAATCCAAGGGTTTCACACCATTTATTTTGGTGCAAGTTAGATTTCGGCGCATTTTCGCAATTTTGATCGGTTTCGACGCGTTTCGTCTACAATTCAAGGATCCTCTGGTTTGCTTTAATCTTCTGCACCAAGATCACTTTGCAACATTTACCAAGGCACATCTCAGCCTTGTAGGTTGGTGGATTTCATTCATTTTATCATTTCGATCGTTTGCGATGTAATTTCAATATTCTTGCATGTGAATTGATTACACTTTTGCTTGATCCATGATCTTGATTGTTAATTGATTCTTTTGTTGATCATTTTCTATTTCTAAGCTTGATTTTTCGTGCATAATTGTTTGCCCTAGCATTGGAGTGATTGCACAATCAAAAAGTTGGCCAAAAGCACTTTTCAAAACTGATTTTTTGCTCCCTGTACAGTGTTAATTGATTAACACATTGCAGTGCAATTGTGTTAATCGATTAACCAGTGTTTTTTGCACTTTTTCAAGTGTTAATCGATTAACACTTTGCAGTGCAATTGTGTTAATCGATTAACACTGAACCAGAAGGCCATTTTCTTGCCTTTTCAAGTATGTTTGCCATGCTTTCTTCATTTTGACTTCCATTGATTGTCATGCTTGATTTTATGGATGTTTTTAATGTCATTCCACTTCTGGTTGAAGCATGTTCATGAACTTTCAATGCACATTTTCGATTATTCATTTGTTTTGTGTTCTTAGCATTGTATGAACATAGCAATTCTTGCACCATTTTTTGTTCACATGATACATGATTTTGTGTGGCATTTTGATGATCATTTGGCATTGTTTTGCACCTTCCATTTCAGATTTGCATTAAGTTTATTCTTCATGGATAAGCTTAATCTTGTATAATCAATAATTCACTCCTTTGTGCTTTAATGACTTTTCATCCTCTTTGGGAAGTTGTTAGCATGTTTCTCCCTTGATTAATTGATCGAAACTTAGTTTCGATTAATCTATCTTCCCTTTTCCCCTCTTTAGGCCTCCTTTAGAGCTTTCTCTCTCATTCCCCCTGTGGAGTTGGAGTTTCGCACTGCGCCTTGCATCGGAGCACTGTACAAATTGACGCCGTTACGCTATCCGTTTCTCTACGCAGGAGCACTGTACAACTTGGAGCTGTTGGGCCATCCGGTTCAACTTCCGCATTACACCCTGTGTGTGTTAGGGAAGGGATGAGAAGGGAGAATTCCTACTCTCATTCTGACTACTTCAGGTAGGGGACGAATGACCCTGTGCTTGGCTTAGTCATCTCTATCTCCAGGCGGTAATGTGCTTTCCTTCCCCAGTCGAGTTGATCCTTGATCACCCTTCTCTCTTTGCGATCTCTTTCGATCTTTGATCACTCTTATCTCTTTCAATCTCTCTCTTGATCTATCGCCATTCTCTTGGTTACGATCCTTTGTTCCTTGGGTTAGCAAGTTGTCTTCGTTTCAATACCCTATGCTTTTCTTGTAATCAATCATTGCTTTTGATTCCCCTGAAGAGTTTCAATTCTCTCTCTTTGGTCCAACACAGTTTTCCTGTCACAACCATTTTTCCCCTGGAGTTCGCAACCTTCTCTTGGTTCTTCTCCTTTGTTGGGTTAATCACCTTCTCTTGGTTAATCACCCGTCTCTTCAGTTAATCACAGTTCGTCTGTTAATCACTGAGCACCCCTTGGGTTAATCACCTCTTCTTGGTTAATCACCCGTTTCTTCAGTTAACCACAGTCCGTCTGCTAAAATACTAAACCTGTTCGAGTTAATCACCTTCTTCTGGTTAATCACTTGTTTTTCTCTTCGGTTGGTCACAGTCCGTCTGTAAACACCGAATCCCCCGCAGTTGGCAACCTCCTCTTGGTTCGAATACTTACACCCTTGGGTTAGTAACCTTTCTTTGGTTCAAATACCTTTTTCTTCGGTTGAGTACTATTTATTCAGTCAGTTTACCGAACCCCTTTGGGTCACGACCTTCATTCGGTCCTACGCCCGCTTTTCTGGTTAATCGCAGTTCTCTCTGCTAAAACCAATGCTTCTCTATCCCCACAGAATGGCAGTCCTTTCTTTCCTCGGTTAATTTTTGTTTACCAGTTAATATACCGAGGCCCCCTTTCAGAATTCAACACCTTCTCTCAGTTCAGCACTCTCTATCTTGGTTTATCACAGTCCGTCTGTTGACACCAGCTTCTTTTCCCCGCCAGGGTCTACTCTCTTTCTTCGGTTAACCACTGCCAGCCAGTTAATATACCGAGTCTCTTTTTTTCTTGGTTTCGACACCAATTCTCTTTGCTATCCCCAGCGGAGTTTCTTTCATTCTCGGTTTTGACACCATTCTTTTCCTATTCTTTTGTGCAAACGCTCTTACTGCGGGGTCTTTCCCAGTAGAGTTTTTCTTTCACTCTTGCTCTTGGTTGTGACACCACCTCTTTCATTCCCTTGTTTCTCCCTTGTTTTGTTTTTCTGTTCAGTTCCCCGAACTACGGAAGCTCTGATTCTGCATTTTTTTGGATGTATGATACGTAGGCACGAGACGCAGTGTCTTGGTGAGCACACTTCCACCTTTCTCCCGTCTTCCTCCTTTCTTCTTTTCTTCTTCGTCCCCTGTTTCCATGAACTACGACGCTCTGACTTCCTCATTACACTATGAGGGTACGTAGGCACAAGGACCTTGTTCCTCCGTGAGCACTTTCCTTCTTTTCTTTCTTTTTCCCCTTCCTTCTCTCTCTCTCTCCTTCTTTTAGCTAGAAGCCTTTAGATTGATAACCCATCCAAGCCTAGAAGCAAGCAAAATGGTTCCCGTCGAGTACGAAGGATGCGTTAGGTGCTAGTACCTTCCTTTCGCATAACCGACCCCTCGTTCCCGTTTCTCTTCCCCTTGGGTTTTATCGATATTTTCCCTGTCCTTTGGGGCTAAATAAAGTTCGGTGGCGACTTTGTTGTATCTTTGAGTGTGCGACTCACTCAGGTAGAAACCAGCCATCTTCACACATGAACAAGAAAACTCACCTCTTTTAACCAAAATTCACACTTTGACAGTTTTACATATAGTTTCTTCTCTTTCAATACTTGCAACACAATCCTCAAATGCTCAGCATACTCTTCTTCAGATTTAGAGTATATCAGAATATCATCAATGAAAACCACTACAAACTTATCCAAATACTCATGGAAAATCCGATTCATATATTCCATGAACACACCAGGTGCATTGGATACACCAAACGGCATCACAGTGTATTCATAGTGACCATGCCTCGTCCTGAAAGCTGTCTTCGGAATATCATCAGGCTTAACACAAATCTGATGGTAACCAGACCTCAAATCAATCTTGCTGAACACACAAGCGCCTACTAGCTGATCCATCAAATCGTCGATTCTCGGAAGTGGATACTTATTCTTGATTGTAACCTTATTTAACTGCCAATAATCAACACACAACCTCATGCTACCATATTTCTTCTTTACTAATAGCACAGGAGCACCGCACGAAGAAATACTCGGTCGAACAAACTTCTTCTCAAACAATTCATCCAATTGTTTCTTTAATTCACTTAGCTCAGAATCTGACATCCGATAAGGAGCCATTGACACCGGACTCGTACCTGGTATCAAATCAACCGCAAACTCTACTTCACGTTCTAGAGGAAAATCACTTATGTTGTTTGGAAACACTTCTGGAAATTCACGGACAATAGGTAATTCGACACCCGCAGCTTCACGATCAACTTGCAACGATGCAAACAGCGCAAACATCAAGGCTTCGTCTTCAAAGAGTTCATCTACTTGCTTAGCAGACAAGAACATCAACTCTCCATTATCACCAAACTCAGGAAACTCCGCGGTCTTATTATAACAGTTGATGGAACGTAGTTGAACTCCAACCAGTTCAGCCCTAGAATTACATCAATTTGGTGTAAGGGCAAACACACCAAATCCATCACAAAACTCTTCCCAAAATCATCAAGGGACATCTCGAACACACAAAATTAGTAGTAACAAAACCATTAGCAGGAGTCTCTATTAACATACTACCATTCATATCAGACAATTTCAAACCCAATCTATTAGCACATTCAAGTGAAATAAACGAATGAGTAGCACCAGTATCAATAATAGCGACCAACTCAACGTTATTAATAAAACAAGTACCTCGAATCAAGTTATCCTTCTTAGGAACCTCAACATCACTCAAAGCAAACACTCTGCCATTAGTCTGAGCCGCAATAGCAGTCTTCTTCGGCTTCTAACACTGTGTACTGATGTGACCTTGTTCAACATAGTTGAAATAAGTCGGACCCTCATCCTTGCAGTCAGTAGCTCTGTGACCTCTCTTACCACATCTGTAGCACCTCAACACACTATTGTTGCAAACTTCAGCACGGTGGCCTTGCTCACCACACCTGTAACACTTCACAAAAGCGGGAGTTGCTCCCCCACTTATCTTTTTCCCATTTTAAGCCTTCTGTGTCCCTTTGTCAGCTGGAGTCACATAAGGCTTTCCTCTGAATTGTCCCTTCTCTTTCTTCTCACTAAGATGCTTTTAGTGAGCAGATCGAGCTCGATTATCCTCATCATAGATTCTACTCTTATCCACCAGCTCAGCATACCTTTGAATTTGTTAGTAACTAATACCCTGCTTAATCTCTGGTCTTAGACCATTCTCAAACTTAAGGCATTTGGACATCTCAGCATCAGCACAATTATAATGCGGACAAAACTTCACCAGCGCCTCAAATTTTGCCGCATATTCTGCCACAGTCATGTTTCCTTGCTTCAACTCAAGGAATTCTACCTCCTTCTTGCCGCGAGTATCTTTAGGAAAATATTTTCCCAAAAACTCTCTCTTAAACACAACCCATGTTATCTCGGTACCAACATCCTCCAGCCTCTGACGGGTGTTATCCCACCAATCTTCAGCTTCTTCTCACAGCATATGAGTTCGAAACTGAACTTGTTGAGCGTCCGTACACCCCATCACTCAGAAGATTTTCTCAACCACCTTGAGCCATTTATGCACGCTCTCCAGATCATGAGTGCCCACAAAAGTTGGCAGATTATTCCTCTGGAACTTCCCCAAAGCAAGAAACTCATCAGGAGCATCACCATTCTGATTATTCTGAGCCATCACTTGAGCAAGTGATTCCTGCGCGTCAGCAATAGCATGGTCATTTCTCCCTGCCATTCTACACACCATCAAACAACATTAGAAGAAACAAAATTCATCGATAGTGTACACACACTCATCGACTGATAGGGAATTGACATCATACAACACCTGGCCGGACAGACCGACCTGCTCTAATACCACTAATGTAACGCCCTTCTACCTAATTAACATCCACGATGAATATAAACAATCATATTAGAGTAAAATCCCATAAGGGCGTCACATTTCGTCATAAAACATCAAATATTAACATTCTGCTCTGTTACACGGGTTATCACGTCAACATTAAATCATTTGCTACACAGTGGAAAACTTCATAAACATCATAAGTTATAACATCAAAAGGTTTAAAACAACTTCAACACATCATAATATCATTAAATAAAAGAACACTATGGTTCGACTCAAACGTCCCAACTTGATGTTACATATCAGAACAAGACCCTTTACTCGACCAAAATAAATAAAAATACTTCAAGTCAGATCTTCATGCGCCAAAGAGCTAATCTTGATCACCTGCACGTTACCCACGTGGAGGCAACATTCAAACAGGCAGGGTGAGTAATCATAAACCATTATACAAGATATAAGATAAGAAATAATAATGTAGCATGCATCAAAATAAAACAACATCGCCTTTATACATCGTCATCATCATACATCATGAAAATCATGTCATCAACATCATTCATTCCCAATCATGCAATGCCACATAATATGAAATGCACAACACATACTCATGCATGTGGTACCAATTTGTCATGTGTGATGGACACTGGGCCATTACCCTCTAAAGATCCCCACCAATAGGATCGATTCTACATAAGAAACGAAGCAATGTCATACACCCCAATCCACACAATGGAATTGAAGCCACCATTGGACCGAAGTCCTAAAATCGTCACTGGACCGAAGTCCTAGAATGCTATGAATGCATGATGCAAACGTCATAATCGTCATCGTCACAAAATCGTCACATTACATCATCATTCATAAAAAATCTCATTAAGCATCATGGTCACGCATCATTATATACATCAAAAATCGTCATAATACGTCACAAACATCATGTTAATCTCGTCATCATTATGCATCAAAAGTCATCATAAAGCATCAAGACACAAAGCATCACAAGATAAGAAAGAAAAGAATTTAAAACAAAACCACTGCTCCTGCTCGCCTGGAGCTCGCCCGGCAAAGCAGGGGCAAAACATCTTCCCCATAC
This sequence comes from Lathyrus tuberosus, assembly GCA_022829125.1. NCBI lineage: Eukaryota > Viridiplantae > Streptophyta > Magnoliopsida > Fabales > Fabaceae > Lathyrus > Lathyrus tuberosus. Next base: position 16,416,363 of record JALAZF010000036.1, on the reverse strand, counting down.
AAAATCCAGAAACTCCACCTTTCACACTCTCTCTTCGCTTCTATTTTTGCCCGGCGGAGCAACTCGCTCGCCTAGGCTTCGCCCGGCGAAGCAGGGGAGAAGCCCACACTCTCATGCAAAATCCAGTAGCACCCTTTTTCCACATTCCCTTCGCTTCCACTTTCGCCCGGCGAGGTTGGGACGAATTCGCTTCGCCCGGCGAGCTGGGAATTTTGCCCGGCGAATCCGTGCGAACCTGCAACTTCACAGTTGCGATTCTGCACCAGTTCAGTCCCTCAAGGCTTACGATTTCAGTACCAAACTGTCTAATTTTCATCACTTTTCATCATAGAAACAACACATCAATCACAATACATTAACATAGGTTTATTCCTAACATCGAATACGTCCTAAAAACCCCAATTCCGACATGAACTCATCAAATTCCCGGAAAACCTACTACCTACATATTCCTACACTTATATCAATTATAATGATGAAAAATACTCCCCATACCTTAGAAAATTGCTCTTCGATTCTTCCTCTTTGAGTTCTTCCGAAACCTCTCTGAGCCCTAGCTTCCTTCTCCTTTTTCCTCAGAGCTTTTTCTCCCAAAACTGATCGTATCACAAATATGACTTCTCACTCTCTCTAATTCCCTTTTTGTCCATCTTACTCCTAGGACCCTTAATAGACTTTTCCAACCTTGTCCTCACTTAACTCATCCAATGTTACCATCTTTCCCCTAATATTTCTCCTAATTATTTATAATAATAATAATTGTAATATATTTCTTCCATATTATTATTACCAAAATAATATTAATAATTCTCACACTTCCAAATACTCTCAGAACTCTCTTAACATCGTAATACTACACAACATCAATTATAGACATCAAAATAATTCCCTAAAATTCACCAGAAATATGATTATTTATAATAAATCAATTAAATAAATATTCTACTCATTTTGGGGTGTTACAAAAGCTATCGAATCAGCTTGGATCGCAAAATAATGATGTCACCACCGAACTTTTATTTTATGCAAGGGAAGGGAGAAAAGATCGAACAAAAACCCTAAGTAAAAATGCAAAGAAAAAATCAAGGCCTAAAGCTAAACAAAGAGAGATCAAAGGTACGGGGGTTGGTTATACTAAGGGAATGTACTAGCACCCTAAGTAACTGCAGTACTCTTCAGGAACCTCTTGAAATATTTGTGTTTTGGCTAAAATTGTTTGCTAAGGTAAGAATGGGTAAAGTAAGGAGAAAAGGTGGATAAAGAAAAAAGGTAGCTTGCTAGGATCTCGCAATCCTATGCATACGCATCCTTAATAGGAAGTCAGAGCAATTATAGTTCGGAACTACGATGTAAAAGGGTGTAAAATAGAAAAGAGTGTAAAAAAAAAAGAAAAGGTTGCTCGCCAAGGATTAAGGCCCTTGTGCCTACGTATTCTAAAAAGGAACTTGAGAAATCAGAGTTCCGTAGTTCGTGGAACTACGAATTGCCAGGTTCTAAAAACCAAGAACAGCAAAGACATGTAAAGTGTATAAACAAGGGACACGCACAATGATAATAAGTCAACATACAGTCCATTTCCCTTGGATTAGGTCAACAAGGATTAAAGACAGCAACATATACATGGAAGAACATCATGTAAATGGCAAGCAGACAAGACACAGACACAAAGTACACATGGCAAAGCATCATGGTATCAGACAACAAAAGTCAACAGAAGATACATGGAAAAGCATAATGGTATCAACAGACAAAGATACGTGGCAAAACATCGCAAAAAAGATAAACACAAAGAACAGTCACGGAAAAACATTGTGAAGATAAACAAATAAAATCCACATACATATACAACAACAATCACGGAAAAACATCGTGAGAACAAAACAGAAAGCACACGGCAAAACATCGTGATTTAATCGAGGAACATGCTCAAAACATGGAAGCAAGCAAATTGCAAAATAGAATCGGGCAACAAAAAAATTTATTAATTAATTTAAATACAAATATTTAATAAGATTAATTAACAATTTAATTAATCAAATTAAATAAGAATATTTATATTAATTAATAATTACAACAAAATTTTTTTTCATATTTTTTCAAATATTTAACAAATAATTAAACTAAAAAAATATTAAAATAAAGGGGTAAATTTTTTTTGAGATTTTCAATATTTAACAAATAGCTAATAAAAATAACTAATCATTAATTAAGAATAAAATGACTATATAAATGTGAATTTTTTTTTATTATACGAATTAAGGCTTAAACAATAAAATAAATAATAGAGATTTAAACAAATAGTTAAAAAAGTTTTTTTTTATAATAAACAAACACAAACAGTAACCTTTAAGACAAAATAAACCCAAGAATTATATTGTTATTTTTAATAATCAAAGAAAAAGTTAAATTAAAATTACGAATAAATAAATAAAAGAAAAAGCTGAAAGAAAAAATTAACTAAAATCATTTTTTTTAACTATATAAACTAAAGATTAATAAATAACAAATTTGGCTATGTTTGGATTGATGGAACATAACGGAGCAGGGTGGAGCGGTACATAGCAGAGCGGAATGGAGTGGGGTGGAATGGAATATAGATCCCACTCCAATGTTTGGTTATCTACCATATAAGAACATAAGATGTTCTATAAAAGACTAATTTGCCCCTTTGGCTCCTAAGCTTGCCACGTGGATAGGCTAATTGAACACTAACTCAAATTTGCTTTGCAATCCACATTCTGGTTTGGTTATATTGGGTTTGGTTAACAAAAAACATTAATTGGGTTTGAAAAAGTAAAAATTACTTTGGTAGGATAAACAACTCTTTGTATACCCTATTCCCTACATCTCTATGGCCTATTTTTACGTTTCCAAGGTTTTTGCAGAGACTTTGCTTTTCCTCTATGCTTCCAATCGCCGAATTTCCTTCTCTTTTATATCCCAAACCCTAAATCATGCAAATCCTTCTCCTTTTTTCTGCAAATAACTTGAACCCTACAACTTCTTCTCCTGATTTCTTCCAACCAAACCCACGTACATTGCAAGCATGGCGAGACCGTTTGAGAAGATTTCTGACCTCAACGAATCCAAGGAACTATGGAAGATAGCTGTTAGGGTTCACCACAAATGGTTGGTTGTAAGCAACAACAAAGAACACTTCGAAATGATCATGTTAGATGCTAATGTAAGTTTTGTTTTTTCCCATTATTTTTGGATATGAACATCTTATTCGTGTTATTAAAAGATTTCTTTTGTTTGTTTGCTTTTTTCAAATTTGTTACATTCTTTACCCTATAACAAAATGTATTTATGTTTGTTTGTTTAGATAAAATGTTGTTTGTTTTTTTAAATTGTTGGTTTATAGGACATCTTATTTTCTTTGTTTGTTTATGGTCGACATGTTGTTTTGTTTATAACAAGATTCTATTTTGTTTTTAAAATATACGTTTTGGTTAACAGTTGGTCATACATACACTGTCTCAAATTTTAAGGTTTTTTATTTTTGGATTGCAATTTTAACGTTTTCATTTATTTGACCAGAGTAATGATATTCACGTTGTTGTCCCAACACCGTTTATGCCGGCTTTCAATGAAAGGTTAACAGTTGGTCATACATACATTGTCTCAAATTTTAAGGTTGTGCCAAATGATCTTGTGTTCAAACCTTCGAGCCACCGCTATATGATGAAGTTCACAGGTGGAACGTCCATTAAAGCTTTTTACAAGCATGAAATCCCACCAAAACCTTGCAATTTGACAAATTTCTCGGATATCATGACTGGACAATATAGGAAAAATCTGCTCTTAGGTAACACAACTGTCTATGTTTATTCATTGTTTCATTGTAAAATATCCTACTGTCACGATATTTGATTATATTGTCATCATTAAAGTGTTGGAACTTCATTTTTTCAGACGTGATAGGCGTGGTGGATAGCATAGGTTACATGCAAGCCCAGTCAGGTGGGAAGAAATAACAGGTCAATTTCGTCCTATGAGACGCTGGGAAACTTCCTTCGCCATTTACATAACTCTGCTCTTCATTTCTATGTCCTTTTTTTTTTACTTGCATAATCGTTTGCATCACGTCTCTATTCTCAGAAACAATACAATCAACTGTACACTGTGGGAATCGTATGCCTCACAGTTCATCACGTTCAAGCAGGACCTACTCAACATTGCTAGCCCAACAATTATTTTGCTTCAGTACAAAGGTCAAGGAGGAAGGCTTGGATTTTTGTTTCTCTATTTCGTTTACTTTGTGTTAATATCAATTATTTTTTTTCATTGTTGCATTGTATAATATCCAATTTTCATGATATTTGATTATACTTACATTTGTTCATTCTTATTGTTCTGGACTGGGCCGTGATTTCCTACAATCAAATAAGCCCAATCCATACAACTTGAAGAAGCCCAATAAAGTCCTAGAGAAGGACACATGACTGCCATACGCGAAGCCAAAGGCATGTCGAGCACCCTAAGGATCCGAGGACACATGAGCATCCGAGGACAAATAGAAAAGGAAGACATCACACCCTGGTGAAATGGACCTCCTCGACAGAGTAGCTTCTCCCCGCGAGAATACTCCTAATCCCATTGACTCATAGGTCCTCGACAAGCATGGTTCTCCCCCCCCCCCCCCCCCGAGGAGCCCATCAACGGTCTTATCTACACAGATATGTTTCATGTAACCGTCTAATAATGGCATTAAAAGGACAGTTACACTAGGGTGTTGACCGCGAGCTGGTCATTATTACTACACGTAAGCCCTAGCAGTTACTTGGAACGGGTCACACGCTGGCCCCACCCGTTGCAAGTAACCGTTGGCCATGCGCTGGGGGTCTCCTATAAATACCCTCTCACTTGAGAGGGTCAGGATAAGTTAACTCTTACTCTCACTCACTTTCTTTGTACTTGTTGTGCTCTCACTGACTTAAGCATCGGAGTACCCTACAGGTACACCCCCCATCTTTCATCATCATTAAAGAAGCAACACTTCCAGACGTCGTTGGCCATCTCCAAACTGTCTGATCTAGGTACAATCAGTGGCGCCGTCTGTGGGAACATCATAAGCTTCCCCGTTTTTCCCCTTGCGATAAACCAAAGTTTCCTCATTCAACTACCAACAATGGTCAACCCGTCAGCGAATCAAGCTATAAATAATGTCATCACACAACTTGGTGGTAACACCCATGGTGACAACAATGCTCTTCAGCCCGTCGTGGAGAATGATGTCAGAGATGGAATCACCGCTTCCCCGTCTTCCGATGAGGTAGAATATGAGACTGCTCAACAAGACGGACAGGAAGCAATTCTCCAGCCCACCTATCATCCTGTGGATCCACCACCAAATGCAGATCCGAGCACTGCTGCTTTGTTTGCGTCGGTCAATCAGACCAATCAAATGATCTTTAGCCAAAACTTACGGATCGAGAAGCTAGAAAAAGGCCGTGGCCGAACTTCCCCGCGAAAACACCGACCACCTCCTTATCCCGGACTTTCACTGTCCCCAGTGGAATCTCACAGCCCCTCCCCAGTAAATAGAGGTCGCAGGCCACGTTTGGAGCGTAACCAGACCGAGCATCCACAGAAGCGCCGTCGCTCCCCGCCACCAAAGGGGCCCACTCGTCCCTTGAAGACTAAGAAGAGTAAACCTGATGTCGAGGAGCCAAGAGTCCGTCATCAGGAAAACTCCCCGAGACGTCACTATGTTCGAGGTCACAATTCTCCTTCTGTATCCCCTGGAGGCAGCGATGATGATGACTACCGGACTCCTCTATCCAGACAAATAATGGAAGCTCCTATTCCTAAAGGCTTGGAGAGACCTCCATCCCTGGGGACGTACGATGGAACATCTGATCCGGATGACCATGTCGAGAGCTTCGAAGCTCTTCTCGACTTTAGAAACGTCTCTGGCGCTATCAAATGTCAATTATTCCCTACAACTCTTCGAAAAGGGGCCATGGCTTGGTACAAAAACCTGGCACCTGAATCCATAGCGTCGTGGAAAGCTCTGAGGGAACGTTTCAGAAAACATTTTACAGCTTCTCGAAGACATCCAAAAACTATATCATCCTTGGAGGCCATCTTCCAAGATAAGAAAGAATCTCTCCGGAGCTACATAGAGAGCTTCAACAAAGAAGCGGTCGAGGTCCATACGACCGACCATATAAAATTATATCTCATCATCAAAGGGCTACGAGTTGGCTCCAAGTTCGCAGAATCTGTCGGATTACACCGTCCTCGCAGCTTCGAAGGCTTCCTCGAACGAGCTCAGTCACACATTGAGTTCGAGGAAGCAGAAGCAGCCCAGATTGCCCTAGATTTAAGAATCAGAGAAGGCCCCGCGGCCGGAACAGGGAAGACTCCCCTCCACCTAGGCGAGGAGGGGATAGGAGAAGAGAAGATTCCCCTCCACCTAGGCGAGGCGGGGAGAGAAAAAAAGAAAATCGGAATAAAGACTCCCACGAATCTCGGGGACCTGCCGGTCTTTTCAAGTACTACACCCCACTAAACATGTCCCGTGCACGCATTTTCAGTGAATGTGTAAATTCCGAGTTCGTGAAAGGGGGAATCCGCTTCCCAAAACCAACTGTTCCCAAACCAAATACCGATAAATCCAAGTACTGCCGGTTCCATCGCAGTCACGGGCATGTTACTGAAGATTGCATCCACCTTAAGGACGCAATCGAAACATTGATTAAAGAGGGCTACCTGAAAAAGTACGCCAAACAAGACGAGGCTCCTCGCCCCACCGGCCAAGAAGCTCTAAATACCGAGGAGTCAAACCATCCGAACACTGGAAAACTGCAAGTTGCCCTAAGCATCACACGACCTGAAGACTTCGGTTTCCAAGGAAATGTTAGCGACGCCGAAGCTGTTCGAAACATGTGGAAGAGCTTCCCGACAGAAGAACTAGTAAGTGTTCGCAGCACCTGGGAAATTTTCCCCCAAGCCCTAGTCATATCGGGCGGAGACCCTGAACGAGTGACCGTCAGTTCAATAAAGAGGAAGTTCGACAAGCTAAGGACATCCACTCCTCGAGACCCAACTCTCAGCTTATCTCGTGGAAAATCATGCCCTATAAGTTTCTATCTTGAGGAATTACCAGGTGGATCCCTGAATGCTAATATACCCCTCCTAATTCGGGCACAAATGGCCAACTTTGATGTGCATCGGATTTTGGTCGATCAGGGAAGCTCGGTGGACATCATGTACACTCACCTCTTCGACACTCTTCAGCTGACAAAGCATCACCTATCCCCGTATGTGGGATCTGATCTACAAGGCTTCAACGGCGCGTCCACTAGACCTCGAGGCTATGTAGAATTGTTGGTCACATTCGGAGCAGGTGAAACAGCACGACAGACGAAGACGCGTTTCCTAGTGGTCGACTGCCCTTCCCTCTACAACTGCATCTTGGGAAGGACCACTTTGGCTGAAATAACAGCTGTACCATCCACTGTCCACCTAAAAATGAAGTATTATACGACCCGAGGACGTGTGGTTACCCTCCACGGGGATATTGAAGCAGCTAGAAGATGTTTCGATGCAGCGATCAAAGGTCTAAGTGTTGTCGGTGGCATCCACCCCCAAAAGAGCAACTTCAGACGTCGCACAGGTTCCACTACCGCCGGTCAGCGCGGTCGACCTTGATAGCAGGTTCACCGGGGAACAGGAAGAAGTTGCAGGCAAAGACCTCCCAATTGAAGTCAACGGGCAGCCTCTCTACCCAACACGCCCCATCCCAGACGGAGATTTCGAGCTGATCCCTCTTGGCGACAACCCAGAGCAAACTGTAAAGATCGGCTATGGACTCCCCGGCCTGGCGAGGAGGCAGCTGAAGGCATGTCTCCGAGAGAATGTAGATTTGTTCGCTTGGAGTACTTCGGAGATGCCCGGATTAGATCCTCAAGTGGCTTGTCACCAGCTGTCTATAGATCCAAATGCTAGGGCTGTAGCTCAACGTAGGCGTAAGCAGTCTCCAGAAAAAATGGAGCCTGCTAAAAAAGCTGTAAAAGACCTCCTAGAGGCAAACTTTATTTCGGAAGCCAAGTACACCACTTGGTTGTCCAATGTTGTACTTGTTAAAAAATCTAATGGAAAAGGAGGATGTGCATTGACTACACAGATCTTAATCGGGCATGCCCAAAAGACTCTTACCCATTGCCTAACATCGACCGACTGGTCGACAACTCTGCAGGATTTAAACTGTTGTCTTTCATGGACGCTTATTCGGGATATAACCAAATTCCCATGGATGAGGCCGACAGAAAGCATACAGCTTTTATGACTGAGTCGGGCAATTACTATTATAATGTAATGCCCTTTGGTCTGAAGAATGCTGGTGCCACATACCAACGAATGATGAACAAGGTCTTCCGAACAGAAATTGGCGACATGCTCGAAGTCTATATGGATGACATGATCGTCAAATCTGCAGAAGAAGTCGACCACGCTGCTCATCTTAAAAAGGTGTTCGACACGGCAAGGAAATGTCGCATGAGATTCAACCCCGACAAGTGCACTTTCGGTGTTCGAGCAGGGAAATTCCTCAGCTTTTACCTTACGGAGAGAGGAATTGAAGCGAATCCCGACAAATGTAAGGCCTTTTTCGAGATTCCTACTCCGAACTCAAAGAAGTCGATACAATCACTTAACGGGATGCTAACTGCTCTCTCTCGTTTTGTCGCTAAATCTGCCCAATACACGCTCCCATTTTTCAAACTTCTTCGACAGAAAACAACATTTGAATGGAGTGAAGAATGCGAACAAGCCCTCCTCCATCTAAAACAAGTCTTATCACAACCCCCGGTGTTGTCCCGACCAGATGACGAGGAAACACTTTTCTTGTACCTGACCATCACCGACGAAGCAGTAAGTGCTGTCCTTATACGGGAGACCCCCGACGGACAGAAACTGGTTTATTTCATGAGCAAAGCTCTCCAGGGTCCCGAGCTCAGATACCAATAGATTGAAAAAGTCGCCTTGGCCCTCGTAACTGCAGCTAGAAGACTACTCCATTACTTCCTGGCCCACACAATCGTGGTAAGAACTGAGCAGCCTATCAGACAACTCCTTAGTCGGCCAGATATGGCGGGGAGAATGCTCTGGTGGTCTCTCGAGCTATCCGAGTTCGACATCCGATATGAAGGAAGAAAAGCCTTGAAAGCTCAGGTACTGGCCGACTTCGTAGCAGAAATGACAGTCCCCGAATCCTCGGCCAATGGCTCCCCAAAATGGACAATCTACGTCGACGGAGCCTCAAGTACAAAGGGCAGCGGGGCAGACATTATCCTTGAAAACGAGGAGGGCATCTTGATAGAAGTATCACTAGAGCTATCTTTCAAAACATCAAATAACCAAGCTGAGTATGAGGCATTCCTCGCAGGACTTCGACTTGCAGAAGACCTCGGCGCAAAAAAAGTCAAAATCTTTACAGACTCTCAGCTCGTAGCATCACAAGTTTGGGGAGAATTTCAGGCCAAAAATGATAGTCTCATTGAATACCTAACCTTGGTACAAGAAAAGTTGAAGAAATTTGTCTCCGCGGAGGTGGCTCACATCCCACGCGAGCATAACACTCAAGCAGACGTACTCTCCAAACTAGCGAGCACCAAGAAGAAAGGAGGGAACAAATCAGTGATCCAAGAGATACTGACCCATCCGAGCATCAACAAACCTACCTCGACCACAGAGGTGAACGTTATCGGGGACGACAACTATTGGATGACTCCAATTTACGAATACCTGACGACGGGCATACTGCCCGACAATCCAAAAGAAGCTGGGATGGTTAGGAGGTAGGTATGTGCATACACTGTAGTCGAAGGTAAACTATATCGCTGAGGATTCTTCATCCCTCTACTCCGGTGTGTCGAGGAAAGTAAAGTTTCAGAGATTCTCCAGGAAATACATGAAGGAATCAACGCGCAACATCTAGGCGGAAAATCTTTGGCTCGAAAAGCTCTCCGAGCAGGATAGTACTGGCCCACTATGCAACAAGACGCAAAGGAACACGTCAAGAAATGCGACCGTTGTCAGAGGCATGGAGACATGCACCTCACTCCTCCAAACGAACTTAAATCATTGTCATCCCCGTGGCCCTTTGCGTGGTGGGGAATGGATATCCTCGGACCTTTCATCGTAGGATCGTACCAAAATAAGTACCTCATCATCGGGTTAGATTACTTCACAAAGTGGATCGAGGCGGAAGCATTAGCCAAGATCACTGCTTTCAACATATTACGTTTCTACAAGAGAAATATACTCGCCCGATTCGGCGTGCCTCAGGCCATTGTCACGGAAAATGGGACGCAGTTCACCAACGGAAACTTCCAAGACTTCGTTGCCAAACTGGGCACGAAACAACATTTTACGTCGGTCGAACACCCACAAACCAACGGGCAAGCTGAAGCAGCGAACAGAGTAATACTCCGAGGACTCAAACGACGACTCGGCGAAGCCAAACAAAGGTGGGTCGAGGAGTTACACAGCGTTCTCTGGGCATATCGAACTACCCCTCATTCCACGACCGGGGAGACCCCGTTCCGGTTAACATATGGAACCGAGGCTGTAATTCCCGTGGAAATCAGAGAACCGTCGAGAAGGACAGAAGCTCCTCTCGACAAAGAAGCGAACAACGAAGCCCTCCACGAGGAACTCGACCTAGTCGAAGAAATAAGGACGGGTGCATCCCTCCGAGAAACCTCTTTAAAACAAAAAATAACTTTGCGTTATAACGACAAAGTCATCAAACGAGATTTCCAAGTAAGCAGTCTTGTCTTACGGCAAAATCAGAAAAATTCACGGGAAGGAAAGCTGGCGGCAAACTGGGAGGGCCCCTACCACGTCATTACAAAGACGGGGACAGGTGCTTATTACCTCGAAAACCTCCAAGGTGAACAACTTGCTCATCCATGGAATGCTGAGAAGCTTAAACAATATTACAGTTGAACACTGCATGTAACTATACAAAAGTTGCCGCTACGGGGAGCGTGCCATGGTACAGGCACGACACCTCTATATACTAACGAAGGTTAAAAGTCACGTTGTGTGTGCGTTAATTTTTGGCCCGACGAGGAGTACTCTATCGAGCTCCGTCGTCGACGTACCTTGTAGGCAGAACACCCAGCTCGCGATAGGAAGTTCACGCCATGAAACTAAGACCTCGATCGACCTCTTAGCTTCATTGAAGGTCAGGGTACAACCCTTGACCGCTCGACCAGCTCTCTTCGCAGTCGAGGATCACTAGAGTCGAGCAAACTCCCAAGTATCCAGCAATTTCAAAATAACTTAGATAAAAATAAGTAAAATACCACACACAGAGCAGATAAAGAGGCAAAATGGAAATTCTATATCGGGCAAGCCCATTGTCAAAATATTACATAAAGCCCTGGCCATTAGACCGGGCAAATCAACAAGTTCGGCACGCAGGCCAATCAATACAAAAAATTGGCACGCAGGCCAAACCGACTACACTATCAATCCGCAGCAGCATCAGCTGCCTCGGGATTCTCCTGCTCCCTGCTTCCCCCATCAGCGTGTACTGTTTGTCCAGGCAACACAATCTGGCCGTCGACCACCTCAAACTTAGAATCAGCTCCATCGGTTACAAGGTTCGGATTCAGGAGTTTAAGCTGCGCCACAGCGTCCTGGAACCCGACATCTGCAAACTCTAGAGCATCATCTTCAGCCAACCGAAGATCCTTCTCGACTTCCCTGAGCTTGGCTATCAGGGCTGCTCGAGAAGTCAATAGTTTGTCCTCCTCGGTTTCATTCTCGGCTGGCCTAATAGCCTCTTCCAGTTCAGCTATCCTGTCTTTGAGACGTTGCTCTTCCTCTTCCAACGCAGTGATCCGAACAAGGTAGCCCTTCGCCACATCCTCAGCCTCCTTCAACTTTTTCTCCGACTATTTTTGCTGCTCGCCTTGTTCTCTGTTCAGCTCCCTGCATTCTTTCAAGTCTTTTTGCATGCCGAGCAGTTCAGTATCCAAAGTCTAAAGTCTTTCTTTCAGTCGAGAAAGCTCAGCAGCAGAGCAACTCTCGTCATTCAGAACGAGGGCAGCCGAACAGAGCCGCATGACGGCAGACATATCCTCGACAATTATCTTCCTTCTCGCTTCCGAAGTACTCCCCAACAAAGCCTGAACTTCAGCAGGGGCAACACGAGGACAAGTAACCTCGGAGAAATAGCGACGCTGGAGATAACACGGAGGAATCTCGAAGCTTGCAAAAGGGGGAGGGGAACTCCCTTCCACATCAACAATGGGTGGCCCAGCAGTCTTTGCCCGCTTAGATGCCCTTTGGGTCCCCAGGGACTGATTCTCAGAACTCACAGTTGCAGTTAAAATAGCAAGAGATTACTCAGAACCCTCGGGCATTGCAGTAGAGGAAGCACTCTCAGGCACCGTCATTGAAGAGAGATGCTGAGGGGTGCTTTGTTCGGTCGGACGGGATTGTTCTTCCCTAGCTCTCTTTGCCCTTAACCTCGAATATCTTTCTGCAGCTTTGACCATTTTCCCTACAAAAAGAAAGAAAAATATTAGTTAAACAAGATACACAAACAAGAGACAAATCTAAGTCGAGGATCTTTGCACCACCTAAGAGCTCGACGGCCTCCTCATCAGAGAAAGTCTCGAGCAGAACACGAGTATTAATTAGGCGACGGGTCTTCGTCACCTGCTCATCACCACCCGTCAAGGTCTCTCCATCCTCAGATATGCTTGAGATTTTATTCAAACTATCCACGTACTCGACGATCTTGTCATAAGCCTCGCGATCCTCGACATTGAGCTTATTATGTCTTACTTTATATTTGTCTACCCCCTCTTTATAATGCTCATATGTCCAGTAGAGGGGGAATTTTGGCACCATCACTTCTGTAGACAGCCCATCCACTTCCTGAGTCACCCGATCATATATCGAATTAATGGCCTCGGGAGTGACCGGCTTCGCAAAATAATAACGCCAGTTGAAGTCTCGAACAGAGTCCAAGTAGGTATGAAATAAAGCTTTATTTTGTTTGAACGACACCCAGCCGTGTCGACCATCAGTTGTAGACCGCTGCAGATGAAAAATTCAAAAGAAAAGGGACACTGTTGCCCTGATCTCCAAATATTTGCAGACGAGCTCAAAAGCCCGAAGAAAGGCCAATAACTTCAGGTGGATTTGCGACGGAGCCAATTTTAACCATTTGAAGATCCCCTCTTGGAAGTTTGTGAAGGGGAGCCTCCACCCCGCCTCTTGAAACATAAACTCATACACCAGGAAGCGCATTCCCATATAAGGTGTACATATACGCCGGTCCTCGTTGGGACGGTACACTTTCCAGGATTGCTCAGAACCGAGCAACCTATGCTCAACAGTGCAAAATCCATTTTCGTCGGGGAATGTGAAGACGGGCGACATAGTGAGGGCCTCATCACACACCCAGTCCTCAAACGGACGCTCTTGCCTAAAAGCCATATGGGCCATCGGAATTTCAGCTTGGTTATCCTCCTCGAATTCACCTACGGCCACTTCAGCAGCCAATCTGTCCATCAACCTGAAAAGCAGAAGGGAACAGGTGAATTCGACGATTCATACCAAACTAGCAGTCGGAGACGAGTAACAGATGTCCCCGGGAAACTCATCGCTTCCCCGGATAATCTTGCCCCTTTCTCCGTGAAATCAACGGAAAAGAGTAATTGTTGGGGACCCAAAACATTATCAGGTCCCCGCGACGTTCATCACATTCCCCGGAAGGTTTCGACAAGTCCCCGGAATATTCATCCAGCTCCTAGGTTTTATTCAACGGAAACAGAAACAGAGAAAATTTCATACACTCTTTCTCTTGAAACAGCCAAAGATCCCTGCCGTACTCGCCAGGAATCCTCCCATTTCTCATGAGAACTTCATCAGTTCATCAGAGAAATGATTTCAAGCAAGTCAAACTTAAAAAAGATACCAGAGAAAACAACAGTTTTGAAGAAAATACCTTGTAAATGGTCCAATATGGTTCAGGCACAGCGTAGCACGGCGGTTCACGGCGAACTTGCGGTGGTTGACGGTGGCAAATGGAGGATGAGAAAATGGAGAAAGAAGAGGAAACGATTCTTGAACAAAAGAGCGAAAAATGAGAAATGAAGGGAAGAGAGAGTATTTATAGATAAATCACGGAACTCGAGAAGCCTGCAACACTCAAGTACTCTACCCTAGGCAGCCACCCTACGCAATGATGACTAGTGACACGTGGCACACTGACACCGATCAAAAAATCCACACGTGTCCTTTCATCATCCCATCGTTTCAAACGGAAACTTCTCATCTCCCCAACACTTCAACCAGATGCAACTCTTCATTGCCCGCAAGCCGTCCGTGCCCGCCTCATGATAATTGTCCGCTAGACATCATTGGCCGACGTCATGAAAATTTCAACTATGCTGATATCCTCCTCGGATCACCCCTTGGCATTTCCCCGACACGATTATTGACCCTCAAGTCATTACTCTGATACCTCAAAGCAACGACTTGGGGGGGCTCCTGTTCTGGACTGGGCCGTGATTTCCTACAATCAAACAGGCCCAATCCATACAACTTGAAGAAGCCCAATAAAGTCCTAGAGAAGGACACATGACTGCCATACGCGAAGCCAAAGGCATGTCGAGCACCCTAAGGATCCGAGGACACATGAGCATCCGAGGACAAATAGAAAAGGAAGACATCACACCCTGGTGAAATGGACCTCCTCGACAGAGTAGCTTCTCCCCGCGAGAATACTCCTAATCCCATTGACTCATAGGTCCTCGACAAGCATGGTTCTCCCCCCCCCCCCCCCCCCCCCCCCCCCCGCGGAGCCCATCAACGGTCTTATCTACACAGATACGTTTCATGTAACCGTCTAATAATGGCATTAAAAGGACAGTTACACTAGGGTGTTGACCGCGAGCTGGTCATTATTACTACATGTAAGCCCTAGCAGTTACTTGGAACGGGTCACACGCTGGCCCCACCCGTTGTAAGTAACCGTTGGCCACGCGCTGGGGGTCTCCTATAAATACCCTCTCACTTGAGAGGGTCAGGATAAGTTAACTCTTGCTCTCACTCACTTTCTTTGTACTCGCTGTGCTCTCACTGACTTAAGCATCGGAGTACCCTGCAGGTACACCCCCCCGTCTTTCATCATCATTAAAGAAGCAACACTTCCAGACGTCGTTGGCCATCTCCAAACTGTCTGATCCAGGTACGATCACTTATTTTGTGTATTTTGTATTAATATCAATTATATTTTTTACCACCAAGGTAAATATCCACTTGCTGTTACCAATACGTATAATGTCACAAAAATGCTCATCAATGCTGATATGCCGTGTTTCAAGGAATTTCTGGAAGGGTGCCAACATGTTGTTTCTTGCTTCAAGTTTTTTAAAGTTATTTTTTGTATACATTTTGATGAATACCATGTTAAAATTATCATGTAGGATACCTAAGGAGTCTTTGGTTAGTGCTTCAAGCCAGCTTAGCTCTCAATCTCAGCTATATTCACAATCCTCTGATAACTTTCAACAAACACCTTACCAAAAATTACTTGAAAAAGCTATTCTTCTCCCCCTGCGTGATATTGTTAAACTTCGTCAGGTCTGCAATTAAATATACTGCTTCACATATTTCCTATTTTAACAACTTTATTTGATTATAGCTTCTAACACTTACATTTCATCTCTGTTTTATGAATGCAAGGTTACTTTCTGTGCTACTGTTGCAAAGATCAAGAAACTCATTACTTCTCCTTTTGGCTGGTATTACCTTGTGTGTCATCAATGCCCCAAGGTTGCTCGTGGTGAAAAGGCTCCGTATATTTGTGAGGATGGTCATTCAACTGAGGCAGAGATTTTAAAGTAAGTCCGTTCGTGTTTGGATATTTTCTTTTTTTTTTTAATTTTTATCACCTGTGCGTTCTTAATGTAAACGATAACTCCTCACTCGTTAACAAATTTTATGTTAGGTATAAAATTGAGATTGAAGTTGTTAATGATAACGACTGTTGTAAGTTTGTTTTGTGGGATAGAGAGTGTGTTCAAATTCTTGGAAAATCTGCTGCTCAGATGCGCGAAACCATGGTTAACATTTGGCCCTCATCTTATTGATGTCAAATTGATTGTGAATTTTCCACAATGACATAACCATGTTTCTAATAGTCATAGTTCTAATAGTCATAGTTCTAATAGTTCTAATATTGTCCAAACATATTTGCAGGCTGGAATAACTGATCCATTGGAATATCCCTTAGCCCTTGATGTTTTGTTAGATTTGGAGCTTGCTTACAGAGTCAAATGGCAGCCCCGGTGGGATAGTTGTTCTGTTGTCATGCTGATTAAGGATGAAGCTTTCGTAAAACAGCTTAAGGCGCCATGGGAGCAAACAAAGGTATGTATGTATCGACCTCATCATTGGCTGAATATTAGGTTGTCTTAAACTTCGTTTAATCAGGTTTTTTCTTTTGACATATAGCTTACACCACTATTGTTACAGGCATGTTTACTTACTACATTTGTTATAATTTTGTATATTATTATGCTTTTCAAGCTTCTCATTTACATTTATATATCTTGAAGATTAAGGAAAGTGTTGATGAAGCCAAATCCAATGTGGCTGATGAAACTGACATTGTTGCGGTTGGTCTCTAATTGATATCATACTATCTTTTTTTGGTTATGTATCCGTTGTAACATAACTTATTTTAGTTGTAATCATTTCAGTTATGTCAGGACCTGGAATGCACATCCAAACATAACCCTGAACCAGTGACTCCAACTGGCAAGAGAACCGTACCGGATGGTTCGAGCGAATCCACTACGGTGATCAGTTTGTGTGACAGAGAGCTTTCGTCAACAAAGCTTAAGAAAATTATCAAATTGGAGAAGACAAATTAGCTGCTCAATGATTTTAATTAGTTCTCTTTTGTTATGTACTGTTTAAGTATCAATTTCTTAATGGTATTTTGTGTAACAATTTCATGCTACTACTGCAAATTCGTCCAAACAATAGTAGGATCGTGTTATTTATTTCAAATTTCTAGCATATTGCCTATTTTAATGAATATCAAGATGTTTTATGTTTCCATCTTTTATCTATGGTTGTCATTTTTATTGTGCTTATAAGTATAATATTATTACTTTACAAGACTGCAAACCAGTATGGTTATCATTTTTTATGAATATTAGGATGTTTTATGTTTTCACTTACATTAGTTTACCTCGCCATTTTTTGGACGTCATCATAATAAAAACCTGATAGCAAGTACAAACGTTTTTATCCTGCACTATTACAATTTTATTTCTGGACTTTTGGACGTTAATTTTATTTTAATGGCTCACAATCAGTATCACAACAAAGTGTTTCCGTTCTATTCCATGATTGTGGTCTTTTGATCATAAAATGTGACTATCCTTTTTTAGTGATTAAGGACATTTGAAGATAAGTTATGGAATACTTGGATTAATTTCTATATACTACAGTATTTATATTTTCTAACATATAGGCCATAACCTACTAAATCTAATAGTTAATAGCATATGATTGATTTATTAGGTTAGAAGTGTAAACAATATCACCCTTTCCAAAGTACAACTCTATCACGATACACTATGCACACACATGCACGTGCATCGTCATCACATGAACCTTTTCCATTTTCAAATTTATTATTATTTCTAACATGCAAACCAATTTAATACTTTTTGTTTACTAACTTTTGGTTTTCCCACCTTTTCCTATCAGCAGCAAAAGTAGAGTCTTAAAAGTTTTACCATTTAAAAAAATACTTTTCCTAACTATCCCCCAAAACAACCAGGTTTTATTTTCACTCTCATACATCATGCAGGTGGACATATTCTCGCAGCTATCATTGTTGCTAACATCTTCGCATATAACTTCCATTCTTGCTAACTATTAAGATTGTTTTCCCTCAGCCATCAACACTCATTACTTATACTACATAAATGGATCCTACCAACGATCTTGTTACTGCTCGATTAAGAAGAAACCGAAGAAGAATTATATTATCAAAGAGGAGACTTTCACGTATGATTGCTAACAATGCTTTTTCTGTCAGCAGTCAGTTGTCCCCTATATTTCATGCACAACAGAACAGTTTGAATGCAAATGTAACTACTCATAACTGTCTGAATGGAACTCATACACCATCTGTATCCAACAACATCACGGAAATGTCACAAACTTCGATTGCTAGAAAGAGGAGGAGGGATATATTATCACATAACAGAAACTGCCATTATGGTTCTAACAAGGAGAATATCCCAGCAAACAAGCAATCTCAAGTGCCTTCTCATTTTCAGAGTCTGTTATCTATTACATGTGCCCCACTTGCTAATATTAATGCTAACTGGCATAACATTGGCCCATCCACTGGACCGTCACAAAGACATGTTCTTACTAAGAACTCAGAAAAAAAATGAGGTTTAATGGACCTACAAGGAATAATCTGCTTATTAGTTTCAATGAAACTCTACACCCTCTGTCTTCAACGATACCGACATCAAATTATGTTCCTTCTGTACATGGTCATGCTGCACCTACTCATTTTAGTAGACCGTCTCATTCTTCGGATGATGAAGTTGAAAATTCGGATGATGACACAAGTATGGCAAATAGTTCTGATGTTGACTCCGACAACGTGCCTGAACCTTTGATTGATTCGAATGTGCAACGTAAGTTATTCTATACATATTATATATAGTACTATATGGATTATTGCTTTATTTAATTGTTGATGTTTCTGTCACCACGGAGTATTTTGATATAGGAGGCCATATATATGAGTGTCCATTTTGTCACGCATGCATGTGGTATCAACAATGCAAAGGGAAATCGAGACATACAACGGTTCAAAGGTTTGAGAAGTGCTGCAGAGGTGGTAAAATTGTCCTTCCATTCCTTGAGGAACCACCTACACTATTGCAACAACTTCTTTACAGTGCAACATGCCCGAAGAGTAAGAACTACCTGAACAACGTTAGGACCTACAACGCCATGTTTTCCTTCACATCACTAGGAATGAAGTTTGACAACCAGTATTCAAAATGAGGTAGGCCACCTACTTTAAGACTACACGGTCAAACATGTCATCGATTCGGTTCTTTGCTACCGAAAATTAGAAAAGCTCCACAGTATGCTCAACTATATATATTTGACACTGACAATGAAATTGATAACATAATGGATTGTTTCAAGTATTTTTGTATTGTTTGATCTATTCCATATATAACATAACAAATGTTATTTATTTATTGATTTTTCTTTTTTAAATTCAATAACACATTCTCATAGACAATAAAGTTTTATCACGGGAAATTGTCAACAAGTTGAAGATCATGTTAGATGAGTGCAACGTCCATGCAAAGGCTTTCAGGATGGCAAGGGATCTTTTAAAAACAAACAATTTCTTGGACTTGAAGTTAAAGTTGATTTCGGATAGACCGGAGGATGGGCGAGTGTACAATCGTCCTACTATTTTTGAGGTTGTTGCTCTCATTGTTGGTGACATTGATTCGACATCTCAGAGAGATATAATCATCCAAGCACGGGATGGTAACTTGCAAAGAATAGATGAATTTCATCCCGCTTACCTGGCGTATCAATACCCTATCATATTTGTCTATGGGGAGGATGGATACAGGAAGAATATACTTCATAAATATCAACATGAAAGGACGGCTACCAGGCAAAATCGGCAAACCATAAAAGATTGGCTATCTTTTCGACTGCAGGACCGAAATAATGAAGCAAAGACTCTACTGCATTCAAGAATGCTTTTTCAACAGTTTTTGGTCGACGGATACGCAATGATGGAGTCGGAAAGACTTAATTGGTTAAGAAAAAACCAATCCAAATTAAGGGTCAGAAAATACAAATAATTGAATGATCAATGTGGTAGCCGTCGACAAACAGACCCGCCAAAAAGAGGAAAATGTGTTGTCTTGCCGTCATCTTTTGTTGGAAGCAAAAGATATATGGACCAACTATACTTTGATGGTATAGCAATTTCAAGTAAGTTGGATTTTCCAGATTTGTTTGTAACTTTTACTTGCAATCCTGCTTCGCCTGAGATACACATATTCTGTCCAACACTTCGTTAAATCCGCGTGACAGACCGGATATCATTGTAAAGGTTTTTAAGATCAAATTTGATGAACTCATGGCGGATATAACTAAACGTCATGTTCTCACCAAGATGTTGGCCTATAAGTATTATTCTTCCAATTTATACTTATGAATGCAGAATTTGATGCTCATACGCTAAATGTATGTTATATATGTATTTCTTTTTTAGTTAAGTACACAATTGAATTTCAGAAGCGAGGTTTTCCACATGCTCACATACTTATTTTTTTTGGATCCTCGAAGCAAGTATCCAACCCCTAATGATATTGACAAAATTATTTCAGCCGAGATCCCTGACCCTGAAGAATATCCAACACTGTATAACTTAGTCAAAACGCACATGATGCATGGTCCATGCGGTCTTTCAAAAATGACATCACCTTGTATGAAAAATGGAAAATGTTCTAAATTCTTCCCAAAAAAATATGTTGAGGAAACAATGCTTGATTCAGATGGCTACCCACTTTACAGGAGAAGCTCAAAAACACATGTCATTCACAAGAACGACATTGCATTGGACAATCGTTATGTTGTTCCTTACAATACAAGGTTGCTTTTGAAGTACCAATCACATATAAACATGGAATGGTGTAATCAGAGTACTTCTATCAAATATCTGTTCAAGTATATTCACAAAGGATACAATAGAATCATTGCAACAATTGTTGCTTCAAATTGCAATCAGCCTGAGCCTATTGATGAAATTCAACAGTATTTGGATTGTAGGTACGTATCACCGAGTGAAGCATGTTGGCGAATTTTCGGTTATAATATTCATGGTAGAAAACCGGCGGTTGAACGTATGTTTTATCATTTAATTGGTGAGAAGGCC
Source organism: Lathyrus tuberosus (assembly GCA_022829125.1). Classification (NCBI taxonomy): domain Eukaryota; kingdom Viridiplantae; phylum Streptophyta; class Magnoliopsida; order Fabales; family Fabaceae; genus Lathyrus; species Lathyrus tuberosus. The sequence goes on along the minus strand of JALAZF010000036.1, from coordinate 16,395,365 downwards.
ATTTACTACACCGACTTCGATAGAATGGAGGACATATTGGAAAGGGCGAGCACCACTGAATCTATGTTCACAGCTTGGTTGGTTGCAAATGGTACATATGAAGAAGCTCGGTCATTGACATACGGCCAATTTGTGTCCAAATTTGTTTATGACAAAAGAAAGAGAACTTGGAAGCCACAAAAAAGGGGATTCACTATCGGTCGGTTGATATGGGTTCCACCTACTACCGGAGAATTGTTTTATCTTCGAATGATGTTGACAGTAGTTAAAGGTCCTACCACATATGAGGAAATCTGCAAAATAGGCGACCAACAGTTTCATTCATTTAGGGACGCTTGCTTTGCCATGGATTTTCTTGAAGACGATGGAGAATACATAACTGCTATAAAAAAGGCCAGTCAATGGGGTTCGGGTCATTTTCTTCAAAAAAAATTCTGCGTAATGCTTTTGTCTGGTGCTGTAAATTGACCCGTTCATGTTTAGAAGGAGTCCTGGATTTTATTGTCGGACGGTTTGTTGCATAAACAAAGAGAATTGGCGCAGAACCCAGGTCAAACTACTATATCTCTTAATCACTATATATATGTTAGCTATTTTTTTACATCATCCTTGCTTATATGTTTGGCTCAAATACTAATATGCAATTTTGGTATATATATATACTCTATAGAAGTTACAGTTATATTAGTATAATGAATTTCATTGCTTTACCTATTCACATTCATGCAACGTAAAAATTATAGAAAGAATGTGTTATTCAGCACTCATCACCATTGTTCCTGGAATTGAAAAAATTAATTCTTTTTTCTTCGAATATGTTTGCAGATTTGTTATTATCCGAATCACAATTGCAAAATCTGACTTTAATTGAAATTGAAACACTGCTTCAAGAGAATAAACGTAGTCTGAATGAATTCAAGCCTATTCCATATCCGGATGGTTATGTACTCCAGCAGTTAGGCAATCGTCTGATATACGATGAAAGAAATTATGATATTCCCACCATGAAAGCTGAATTTTCAAATCTCTTCAAAGGTCTAACAGGTCGGTCGACATCGGTCCTAAACTGTTGATTGGTGTATTCCTTTTTTTGTTATAAATGCCATTTTTTACTACAATTACATTTTTTTAAACCCTTTACGATAACCATTGTTTTTTCATTGTTTTTTTTATTAGATGAACAAAGAGGTATCTATGAAGAAATCATGCAAGCTGTCAGAGCTCAGAAAGGTGGCGTGTTTTTCCTTCATTGTTATGGAGGTACAGGAAAAACTTATATGTGGAGAACACTTGCAAGTGCTTTAAGATCCAGACATGATATATGTTTAACCGTTGCAACCAGTGGAATAGCTTCTCTTTTATTACCTGGCGGTAGAACTGCACATTCAAAGTTCAAGATACCCGTGCCAACACTGGAGAATTCTACTTGCAAAATTGACTACGAAGATCAAGTTGCAGAGCTTTTAAGACAAACAAAACTTATTATCTGGGATGAGGCACCCATGGCACACAAAAATGCTTTTGAAGCACTTGACATAACTTTGAAGGATGTTATGAGTTCCTACAGTAATTCAGATGATGTGTTTGGTGGGAAAGTTGTTGTATTTGGTGGTGATTTTAGACAAATATTGCCGGTAGTTCCTAGAGGAAGTCGATCAGATATTGTTCACTCCTCGATAAATACTTCGTATATATGGCATTCTGTTAAAGTCTTGACTTTAACAAAGACTATACGCATGCAGTGTGGTTCAAGTGAGGCTGATTGGCTTTTGAAAATTGGTGAGGATAAAGTGTAACAACCAAATGACGGTATCGCCGACATTGACATACCCAAGGACCTTTTAATAACTGAGTTTGAGGATCCAGTTGTTGGCATTGTAAACAGTACATATCCTGATTTTCTACAGAATTATCAATCAAATGATTACCTCAAGAGTCGAGCAATACTCGCATCCACATTGCAAACTGGTGATCAAATTAATGATCACATCCTTGCTTTGATGCCAGGTAGTGATATTCTTTGTCACCTAATTATTTTCATAAGTATGTTTGGTTCTATCTAATTATCTTGTTTTTTTGGTAGGTGGTGTAAGAGAATACTTCAGCTCCAACACTGTAGATCGGCCGGATTCATGACACCAATGTCGTTGATATTCTCACGCCAGAGTTCCTCAGTTCATTACATACTTCTGGGCTGCCTAACCATAACATTAAGTTAAAAGTTGGAACACCGGTTATGCTTATGCGGAATATTGATCAGGCTGAATGTTTATGTATTGGCACACGCCTTATCATAACCAAGATGGCAAATCATGTTCTTGAAGCATCAATAATGGCTGCAAAAGGTCCCGGTAAGTTAGTTTACATCCCTCGCATGGATATGTCACCATCCCAGTCACCTTGGCCATTCAAACTAAATTGGCGACAGTTTCCAATCGTTGTTTCATACGCAATGACGATTAACAAATCCCAAGGCCAATCTTTGGATCATGTTGGACTTTATCTCCCACGGGATGTTTTCACTCATGGCCAAATTTATGTTGCACTATCAAGGGTGACTACCAAAAAAGGTATAAAAATCTTGATACATGATGAGAATGGCAACTTCAAGTCTACAACTTCAAATGTTGTGTACGAAGAAGTTTCCAACAATATATAATAAGGGATAATATAGGTATGATTTCTTACATTTTGCTCCCATGGTATTAACTTTTATTACAAACTTTCGTATTTCTTATAGGATACTTTTTTAACATATATTGTATATATATGTCTCTTTAACATGAACAAAACTACCATTTTTGGTATTATTATTGGGCAAATTTTGTCTTAAACGAAACTTAAAAATGCTGCATAATTACAATGTTTGGTTTGTCAACTATAGTTGTGCTACTGTATATGACAGCTTCATTGCTATTGTATTGTCAACAACATTCTTACAATCAGATCAAGTGCAGTTTTACATTACTAAGCGACCAAATTTATAAACATAACATTTTTTTGGAGAAATAAGTAACATCCAATATAAATTAAGTTCATTTCATTTATGTGTGACATTGTTATTAACCCTTCAAAGTGCCACTGCAGGTTATAATTCATGAAGGAGTGTCAATGCATTTTGAAGACTTTGCCTAAATGCTATTGTTTTGACATTTATTTGTACTATTTCATTTAGGCTATCTAATACAAACCAGATTATTGTTGTAATGCTATTATTCGAATTACATTAATCCCTTGATGACAATTGATATAAAAATGAAATTTTCATGTTGATAAAGGTTTCACATAACTTGCTGAAATGAAAAAGTCACACCACACACACGCACACTTTCCTGTGGGCCCCTTAAACCTTTTCTGCATGGAACCTATGAATGAGTTGTTCAATTAAGGTTGTAATGCCGTATTTGGAATTAACCTAACCCCTTCATGACAGTTGATATAAACAATACATTGCATTTTGATAAAGGTTTGACATCACTTGCTGCAACTTTATCACATTTTAAATATGACAGTAGTGTTCCTCTTTGAATGACACAATTTTTATTGAACCACTGTGGCCATCTTACCACTCTTCTTACATAAGGACATGAAAACACGTTTTTACAATAGCAGGGTTATCAGAAATTTTTAATCTGTGTTAAACATAAGTTTCCTGCTACTTGTATCAGTTTTTGACTCTAAACATACAGTACATGTCTCTACTCTTTCACAAACATTTAATGTGACACCTTTTTTCATAATTACAGTAGTGTTTTGGTGCATATTTTATGGATTATTTGGTTGCATAGTTGTTGCATAATTCAAAACAGCCAAATTTCACATTCAAGCATCAATATTTGACTACTAATTTATCTCATTTAATCAGGTTTTGTTTCCCCTGAACTATATTTTACACCTTTTTAGTTCATGGCACATTTCTGCAACCTATATATATCGACTTTACATAACGAAGTGTCTACAACATTCTTACAATACTTTGAGACGTTGTACACATTTCTTTTTTAATAGCCGGCCATTTTTACTTTTGTTATTTAATGGAAGCAGCCAAAACTTCATAAATAAACAATACTACATCCATTGATATGCTATTGTAATATATATAACAAAGTGACGGTCCACACGGTCGGCTATATTACAGACCTGAATGCTAACTTCCCAGTTTCAAAATAACGTACATCAAACGAAACCAACTTAAACAAACAGACAAGATACTAGCTTTCTAATGAAACTAAATCAGCCTAAACCCTACGTAATTGTATCTTTGTCCAACTAATTCATCTTCACACAAAATACCACTTTTCTACTGATACCAAAACATCCAAAACACTAATTGATTACATCTTCCTCCATCTAATTCATCTTCTATAGCGGTTAACCACGGAAACAGAAACTCTTTTTGGAGGATAACGAATCTTGAAGCTGAGCATATCTCCTCTCTTTAGCTTTTTGTTTTCAGCGAACTCGTACCAACCTCTTCCAAGGTATTTTTCATTCTTAAAAACTTTTTCGTTACGCTTCGCACAACCGACTTCTGCATAGTAGGCATCACCATTATCCTCATCTACTAACTCGATGGCTTTCTGATTCCTAAAAAGCATCATCTTCATCACATCCCGCGGGAAATGCTGCACCAAGATACAAATGGATTAGCTAAAACAAAATATAATATCTTTAATTTTATTGAAGATGTTGTCCATTAATATATTTATCTACCTGAACGTTCTTACGAGCTTTTTTTGCCGAGGGGACCACTTTCTCCCACGTATACATCCGAGAATAAGCTACTGCATCACTTTCATCACTGTCAGAGTCGGTGCTATAAACGTCCAGCATAGGATCCTCGAATGTCTCTAATACCCTTTGTTGAATATGAGAAACCGCTTCATACTCATCAAACAACAATTCCTCCGAACTGCATTAAGAACAAACATCAGTTTTAATCAAACTCACATTGATTCTGCATAATCACGATTCACATTTATATGCCACATAAGATATGTTCTCATTCGGCCAAATCACTCATACTTATTACATCTTTGACATGCACAGATGTTTACATATGCCAAGTTGGGATATCATACAAATAGAACATTACCTGCTGCTGTCTGAAGACAGTTCAATTGGAGATACGGTGCTTTCCACTTTCACCTGCCCATTTCCAGGTAGACCGGTCGATCCTGAACCATTCCTGCATGCAAAAAGAGAATTGAAATCAGTCTTTAATCTGTACGACAAAAATAGCAAACAAGACGATTATGAATACCCATGCAAAACACGTTGCTTTGGAACTTTTCCCATTGTTAGACGAATACTTAGCGTAGAACCGTTCAATGCCCAGTTACAAAGATACAAACAAACCGACTAATTCGTCTTATGAGGTAACCCTTTTTGTCTTTTTATATTACTATGAATGCCCCACTATTAAACGCTTTCATAATGACCATTTTGCCCTCATTCTTGAAATGGAATTTTATTGTTGTGCATAACGATTCAATGTCTTCATATTTATATTAAACAATAGAGTTTCACTTTTGTTGGAAACGTAAACCATTAAACACAAGTCAATGTGGGGCAATATGATCTTTTGTTCACTCAGTAAAATATATTCAAGCTATACCACTTTTGATGTGGGCCATATCAATGCGTTTCACTTTGATACTATACCACTTTTATATAACTTTTTTACTTTCAAGATGTATTTTCTCATTTGGAAAAATTATTCTATAGACCTTTAAGCTAACTATTCCCACGTAAACCTCAAACCAATATTATAATTTATTTCCTGTTTGAGTTAATATAAACATAGCCTCCCTCTTCTATCATTTACACCTTCATCATTTTCATTGTGTTTTCTTCGTCTACTACCAACCACTCTCACCCATTTTAAATGTATTTGACAGCAAGACTTATTCACACAGACTTGGAGTACTCCTTCTCTATTGCTAAGTTATCTACACAGGTCCATTATCACATATATTCTTCCATTTCATTTTTCCTACTTTAATGTGTTCTTAATGTTTTTTTAATACCATTTCTTTGAATACCAGCTATGGCCTGAGGTAGACCCTAGATTTCTAAATCTTTATGAAAAAGAAATAACAAAAACATGGACCTTCTTGAATAACCAAGGTGTCCATCATGTCCTTATATATAACAAAGACCAACATCATCCACTTATAATTAGTGGATGGAATGATGTTGAGGTATTCTACAATTTACCGGCTGATGTTGTGGTTGAGGTCGGTTATTATGGTAACGATAACTTTGGAATCCTTAACTTTAAAAATGTGTTCAGCATCGAACAATTCCCCCGTTTCCATAGCATATTTCATGGACAAAAAGACATTATAGTGTTCGACCTTGGTCTAACAGATGTAACTGTCCAAGCTGAAAAATTAGTTGAGTTTCTCTTTTATTTATCTCTTCCGTTTTAGATAATCTTTTATACTATCACAATTCTAATTCCTGCTTTTTCTTTTTCTTTAGATATTGGAGGAGGACTTTGCAAGATTTTTGAACGATTGCAATTAAAAAATTACGAACCTGTGTTGTGATAACGGAAAGAGAACGATACTCGCTTTGTATAACATTGAAAATCCATATCGGACTAAGTTAGGCCCCGACTGGGATGAATTTTGTCAATCTAATATGTTCAAGGCTGGTGACACTATTCAATTTAGATTAGATGTAAAATCTCCACACAGCCAATGTCATCTATATAAAATCCATTAGTTTTAATTTCTTGATGTATTGTGTATTTAAAGTGTATTCACATCATGTGCAACTGTTTTGCATTCACGTGTGATATATTTTATGAAATATTTGGACTTCAACCTTTTTCCTATGTTTTTCCAATCGTACACGCCTATTGAACTTTACTTCTTCCACTATTTCAAACTTCAATCAAATCAGCTGAAAAGCTAGCCATGCATGGCTTGTGGGTATACCAAACATGACTTCAACACAACTTCTAAATTCATTTTCTCATTCTTCCGGTGTTAACATTAACAACTAAGCACTTCAAGATTTAAGAAAATAAAAACTTATACTTTAATATGCCTCTGTCAATGGCCTTAAAAATTGCAAAACAGGTAGACTCTTAATCAACCATTATAATATGCCTTATACCCAAAACACTTCACCTACATAATTTTATCTTCGTAATACTAACAACACAAATATAATGTGTCAAACAACTACCCCTATATCAAAAAACTTAAAGTTATGCTTATATATGGACCACATTTTATTTTCTATTAACCACCATATCAAAAAAACTAAAAGACGTTCTGGCGTAGTCGTTATGCTAAACCCAAGCTTGTCTCTGGTCTTTAGGTTTTTTTTCCTAGCATACTCATACCACCCGCGTCCAATGTATTTCTCATTCTCTGAAAGCCTTTTCTTCCTCCTCACAGTGTGAATCTCTGCTGCATATAGTGATCCAGTGTCTGAATCAATCAGATCAATTGTCCTTTGGTTGTAGTAGAGGCGTTTCTCTATAATCAGCTTCGGTAGATGTTGTCACGTATAAGTATAGTGAATCAGAAACAACCTACGAATGGCCAAATTCATGTCATTACTAGCAAAAATCAAAACATATCAGGACTTGCTTTTGGGCTGTTTTCCCACATTTTATAGCCCTTTCCCAGTAATATTCGTCATCAGATGAGACGTCTTTAATTTCTTCCTCCAATGCATCATCGAAACATAGTTTTTCTTCATCATAATCGCCACTGAACTTAATGCCATTGGAACCTCCCATAACTTTTTTTTTTGCTCTTCAGTTTGCTTAACGTTGCCTTCTTCATCAAACCCAGTATAAGCTTTTTTCCTGATAATAAAATTAAAGAAACACATACAAAATTTTACATCACAAACGTACCAAACCATTGTCTAACTAACTTTTTTTATGTTTACAACATAATACACAATACATACCCAAAATTCTCCATTTCTACTTCCTACACAATGAACACTAAAACCCTTTTGATATTCCAGACTACCACTACCATTGAATACCACAAATACTATATCGAAATTACCTTACTCATTTACAGTACCTTCATTATAAATCAATATTCCATTACACAATATTACACAGATTTACCATTCCTAAACAACCCCGTAACAATGAATTTTCATTCTAAACATACACTACAGTTTCATAGAGTTCATGATAACGTTGTTAATTCACTTATTAAACAAGTATATGTCGCTACACAAATATTTATTTTAATGCATGTAGCTGTCCTAAACCTAAAACACATCACCATCCAATTTTTTTGCAGATCCAACTATGATGAGTACATAGCAAAATATCTCCTATTCTAACTATATGAATGCAGAAACCATTCAATTCCTTTGATCCCTAATTAATTTTTCTTCGTTCACCAATTTTTAAGAATTTCAGTAACATATTTTAATTTGTCCAAGGACATATAAGATCTTCTTTACATTTAACACAAATAAACAAACAAATATATAAGTTGTTTTTATTGATACGTTCGTCTACATCTTTGTTATTAAGTCTGCCAAACATGCATGATGCAGATTAAACAACTTACCTTGCATCAGTATCACCAACATCTTCAAACTTCTTCACCCAATCTGGATTGTCCAATGTCAGATCAACCAACTCTACGTCTTTATGGTTTTTTGCTTGACGTTTTCCATTACCTTCCTTCTCGGCACCCATTACATCTTTCTCGTACCATTACCGCAGCTGAGCGTCTATCCACTTCTTCTCCATCAGCCATGCTTGTCCTGGCCTAAAAATGAAAATACAACACTCAGCTTAACGAGGTCCGATTCAACCATTTCAACCAACATGCAACGTATTTCGCATCCCTCACCGTGACCCACTTGAAGAGCCTTTCTCATTACCCATTCCTTCCCAACAACTTGGTTCAGTGACGGTAACCGGATGAATGATAATGAATACATAAGAAATGAAATGAACCTATTTATGGCCAGGATGTTTAAAAACGTTTGGGTTTCTTCAAACTAAATCTTGCTAACGTTTCGACTTTCAAAGTATTCACCTTTTCATTGGACTGCACGTTTCAAAGATTGACAGACTCTTTTACGTTGATTATTCTTCTCTTAAAACTAACAACATTTATTAATTTTCTACTGGTACAATCAATTATTTATTTCCCATTTTTTCCCCACTACACGTTACATACTAACACATTACTTAAACTAAATTATTTATTTTAACCTATTCTTAAAAAACTTTCTTTTTTATACAGTTAAACATTTATTATTTCTGTTACTTATTATCTATTGTTTATTTTTTTAGTCCTTTCTTTCTGGTGAACAAATTTTTTTCTCATTAATATATTTTTATATATTATTTCATAAATATATTTCTAAAAAACATCAATCCGTGTCTGTGGTTATTTTTTCTATTTTTTAAAAATACATATATTATTTTTTTATTCTTACTAATTTTTATTAATTGTATTATTCTTTTCAAATTTAAAATGTACACCAATGCGCGTCACACCGACGGATACCCGTGCGAATGCACGGGTATTCAGTTAGTTTTATTAAAAATATCTTATTTCATCACATACATCCAAGGATGGAACAAAAAATGGGGATTTGGATGGAATGGAATATAATGGATTATATCATGTTCCATTCCATTCCATCCATTATTTGTAAATCCAAACAATGGAATCACATTAGTTACCACTCTACTCCATTCCATTCCATCCCATACCACCAATCCATACATACCCATAGTAAAAAGTATGATACTTACAGTAAGAAAAAAACAAGTTTTCCTTCTTCGTGTGTAACTTTGTCTCCTCTCTCCTGTTGCACGCTTTTTTTCTCTTCACGACTCTTTCACCTACGGTGTTATTCCCTCCGTCTCGACTCTCTTCATCCTCAACTTTCTCTCTTGCTCGCGAGGGCAGCGGTGATTTAAGTGAAACGGAAGCGGTCACAAGCAAAACAAACGAAATGGCTTTGGCACACGAAGTTTGTGCATGGTGGTCAATGAAAGGCGCTTCTTCGAAATCGGAGACGGTGACGTGAGGTTGTGTTGTTGTAAGCTGGTGGCATTGAGTAAAAACGAGAGGAGCCCGTACCGTCTGTCGGAGCTCTTGATGAAGCTTGTGAATAGTGTAGAATTTAGAGAGAATGAGAAATATAATTTTTAAGAAATGTTGTTTGTAGATGATAATGAATAGTATGCTTGTGTGTAGATGAGCCATGATCCTTCTTCTTCATGATGGTTTCCGTGTGTGTATAAAACATGAGGTATTATAGCTTAGTGATGGAGGAGGAAGGTTGATGTGATGGTTTTAAATTGCGGTCCGCAACCGTAATTGTTGCAGTGTGATTTGAAAATTACGCCTCCGGCTATGTTTGGAACCGTATTAAATAATTTCAATCATGTTTCTTCAAGTATTTTTATCTAAAATCAAAATATTAGAGTCCTAAAACTCAATTTTGTTATTATGTAATGAAAAAACTTAACATTAAGTGTTTTTCAACTTTGTATTTCAAACGCCTCCTTATAAAAATTCATACCGCAACGGCCGCAATACGCATCGCAACATCCGCAATGACCGCAATCGCAACACCTGCAGCCGCAACCGCATCCGCAGCCACAACCGCAATTTAAAACCATGGTTGATGTAAGTGGTGCGTGATTGTTTATGATTTTTTATGAGGTTATGATTGGAAGGTGAGCAAGGATGATAAAGTTTATTTTTGATGAAAAGGAAACATGGAGATGAACCTTATATGTAGCAGTGATTGAAACTTGTTTTTGATAAAAAGTAAATATGGGCTGCGTTATATTGTTTTGGTTGCTGAGATACCAAATTTAAATGTTCTATTTTTTCTTTTCATTTTTTTTGTACTTGAATTAAAGAGAGATATATGTGTTAAAAAAGAGGAAATGAGGTGGTATCTTTTCTGTTTATTATTATTTTACAAACTAATGGAAAGGTGAGTGGATGGGAGTAGAGATCTCTAGTGTCTGTGTGTTCTTACTATATCCTCTTTCAAATATACAAATTTTTCTTATTAAATGCAGGTGGTGATGCACAAGTCTCAGCATCAGCGAGTGGTTTTGATTATGGCTTGAGATGGAAGGTGTTGGCTTGAATGAGGATGTTGGAAGGGTGGGTCCCGCACGTATAGTTTGTGTGTGGGGAAGTTTTTTTCTTATTATATTATTTAATTAAAAAAGTGGTATCTACAAAATGTAGGCTTGGGTCTTGTATGTGTGTTGTACGCATTATATTCATAAAAATGTGCATGTTTCCTTTTGTACTATCAACTACCTACTTATAAATGAAATATACCACTAAATACTCTAAATTATCCTTTAACTAAAATTACATTTGCACTAATTGATGTCCTTTTATGTAATAGACTAAATAATATTTTATTAGCCAATTAGAATAACTTATATTGCCAAGTGGCAACAGTTTTTTGAATGTCTCTTTCAAATTTGGGACATACTTTTACCCGGGTAACAAAACCCTCTCTCTATTCTTCCAACATTTCTCTCTCCAACACCACCTTCTTTTTTTCCTATATCCTTTTTCAGACTTACCTTCTCCCTCCTCTTTCTTCTTCTTCCTTTCATCAATCATCAATCTCGTCACACCAAACCGAAAAACCCTCCAATCTTGTCAAAAACTATGGGAAAGAAATGAAAGTCCATCAAATATTCTCTCTCAATCTCCATATCTCTTCTCCATTTTCTATCAATATTCATCTTATATCACTTTTAATGTCCATCAAATATTGGGTAGAACCTTGAGACAGATCCAAGACTAGGGTAGACACATCTGCGGCAGTTAGGGTTCATCATCTATGGTGAGTGTTTGTTTTTTTTCTTCTTATTTTTATGATTTAAAGATCTGTCTCATTGACCATGTTTTCTTCTTACACATTGATGGAAGAAAAATGAAGAACATCCGGTAAGTTTTTATTTTGGTTTGTTTTTTATACTATTCATGACTTCTATTTCATAGATTTTATTTCTTGAAAATTTGATTCTTTCATAAAAAATGTAGTTTGTTTTTGTTTATTAGAAGAAAAAAAGTTTTCATTTTTAAAGTGTTTGATGTTGTTGAATAATATTTGAAATTACATTTGAGAGAGACAAGAGAGATCTTTGTTGATTTAATCTTACTATAAGTATTTTATTGTCACAGAACTGATTAAGCTATTTGAGCTGCCTCATGAGCGTCCCACTTGATTAAGCTAATTGAACGATATGTTGTTTGGATGATGTAAATTGATTAAAACGAGTTAACTGAGTTATGTTGTTTGTTTGATGTAAAATGAGTTATGCTCTTTAGATAATTTTAATTAATTGTGTCTAAAAAGGAAGCATTAGGGTTATAGAGACGTCCAAACCTTTAGGTTGCAGTTCAACATTGGGGTTGTAAAGACGTCAAAACCTTTATGTTGCAGTAATGGTTTTTAGATTAATGGAGGTTTTCAACTATGTCTTTGACAGGTAGAAAATAACCAACACAGTATTCTCTGGTTAGGATGATGCTCACAATAGTAAGTGACTTTTGTTTCATTTTCATACTCAATACATACAGATTTTCCATTATGAATTCAAGAGTTCCATCCATGGTCCGACCTGCCAGGTTATTGCTTTTACTTTACTATCTTTTAATCATTTGAAACTGTGTGTAGTTAATTCTTAAATTAAACTTTCAGAATGTTGAACCATTCGCAACAACACACTATGTTTTTGCCAGGTTCATGAGTTGTGCACACTGGGTCCTCCAGGTTTGTTGGGATTTTATCTGCATGTAGGAAATAGATATTAAGTGTTTGCTGGTGATCTAAAAGTAAGACTCTATGTTATAGATTATTACAAAGTGCATTGTTTCTAAGCACGCATGTATATAGTCTTACTTTTAGATCACCGTATACATTCCTTCATTCCTAATCTATATTGTTTCGAATTAAAAAATGGTATATTCTTTATACATTCACTAGGGATGTATTCATAAAATTTTTGGTAATCAGATTTTGTTAATTTCTTCACTGCAGGAGAGTTGGATCTCAAGACCAACAAGTTGTCTATTTCCAGTGTAAATATTGGGTTGAAAAAGGTTTTCAAGAAGCACGATATGACTAATAAAGTTCTTAGTACACAATTTTGTGAAGCCTTAGCAATTGTCCAAGCCACTACTTCTTCTGGTGTTGTTCAGGTGCTGCCTTCAGCAGGGGAAGTCATTAAAAAGTCATCATGCGGGGATACTAAGCCAATGGACGCATTTTTGTTGAAAATTGTAAAAAAAACACGGTGATAGGATTTTGCTAAAGGATTCGGACAGAGAGCCGAAGACCTCCAAAAAGAAAAGAAAGAAACAATTGCCAATTAATGGGATTTCCAGAGAAAAACATATGGAGAACTTTGATGAGTGGCAGGGTACTGCACCTTAGGATCCATTAGTTGGGGGAGATGGATATCCAAAGTTCCTCTGTGATATTATGGTATGCATCATAAATTTAGTTATGACATTTTGATATCCCCTGTTTTCAAATTTTATGAACATTTGATATTTCCTTTCTTTAACCTTGGATAGGTTTGTTGCAGATATAGTTAAGTTCCATTCACTCTTGGGCACATAATATATGACCCATTTTCATCATATCATTGGTGTCAATTTTTTTTATTTTGCTATAATGAATATTTTTTTGAAATGTGTTATCTAAAAAGGAATATAAGGTTTTTTGTCAAAAAAAAAGAAAGAGAGATTCAATTTTATTTTAATGAATGATTTCATTAGTAGTGTGTTTATGAAATTAAAATGTGAGTATGAATCTGATATGGAATTTTACTCAGGTTGAAGGCTTGGCAAAACATTTACGTTGTGTTGGGATAGATGTTGCAGTTCCTAATTCAAAGAAGCCTGAACCAAGGTAATAGAGTATTCTTCTGATGTTATTACTTTCTAATCGTTGATAAGGAATATAGATAAGGAATGAAGGAATGTTGAATGTATCACCATTAACCTTATTATGTTTAATGGTGAATGTATCATCATCGCATGTTGGCAAATGTTCAGCTATACAACTTTTAATATTGTAGTTTTTTAATTGGGCTTTCACCGCATTTTCTATCATCTATTACTGAAAATAATTGTTTACTTTATCAGCATTTTTGGACTACTATGATATACCATACAAGGTTGTGGAGGTCAATCGTCTTAGCAAGAAAGAAATCAAATGGTTTGAGTATCAAAAGGTGCCATAGAAATTAGCCCTTGCTTGACTTGATGGCAATAACTGTAGAAAATATTTTGTTTTGTGTTATTGGTAGAGAAACCTTTGAATAATAGATTCTCCTTGCTTGAGCACTCACTTTAGCATTGGCTGAAAACTATTGATAACGATATCCCTCTAAGGATGCTTTTGATTGTATATGTAGTTGTATTGAAAAATGAAAAATGATTAGTAGTTAAATATACTTATTGAATGTTGTATAACCTAATACCCTTTTGTATTTGAATCAGATTATTGAAAAGTCAATTGGTTTTGACATTGCTGTTGAAGAGGCACAAAGAGCTATTAATTCTGCTCGTGTTAAAGCAGAGAGTGTTAAGGGTTGTATTTGTGTTGTGAAGTTAATGGGGCGTTGCAGTGGTAACTTTCACTTATTCTTATGGTAATATATATCCTTAATATTTAAAAATCAATTGAGGGAAATCCTATCTATAATCATGCTATTTTGTAATGTAATGTCCACTTTTAGGGAAATCATGTTTGTTATTTGTAATGTTATGAATCTATCTATGATCATGCTTTTACAATACTTCTAACATTATGTCAATGATATATGTTTCCTTAAAATAGTGTTACATGTTATGGTTATATTTCAATTGTCATGTCTTATATGATACCTAACACTGCATTTTTTTATGATTGAAGTAAAATGCATGACATATCATTCCTTATTCTTCTATAAACACGAATGTGGCCAACATCAATCAAAGTATGTTCTGTAATTACATTAGAAACTGATACAACACTCATATGTTCTGTTACACTGCTATAATATGTTGCAAAAACATAAGCATCAAAAACTCAAACATGCATTTCTAAATTATGTAATTTTCCATTCGAGTGCTTTTTGCCAACATCAGTTTAAACATTCTTTGAAATCTCAGCTTGAACAAATATTTTATGGTCTCTTATTTTCTTGACTTTTCAATTATTTTTTCATTCATTCATGGACTCATTAATGCTCTTTTATTTTGCCCAGTTCTAAATTATTCATCTGCCATTCGACTAATTTTTGCCAACATTCGGTTAAACATGCTTTGAAATTAAGTGGTCTCTTATTTTTCTGACTTTTCAATTAATTTTGCATTCATTCAGGGACTATTAATTGCTCTCTTAATTTGCTGAGTTTATTTCATTTTTTCATCCAAACAGGGTCTAATTCATTTTTTCTAATTTGTTATCCAACTACTTTCAAATCCAAACAGGGTCTAATTCATTTTTTCTAATTTGTTATCCAACTGCTTTCAAATCCAACTTATTATTATTATTATTATTATTATTATTATTATTATTATTATTATTATTATTATTTATTATTATTAAATATTAAATCAATACAAAATATTTAAACATCGTTCCAGTTTTATCATACATGTAGTATTGTACTACTTTAATTCACTAGGTGTTCAATGCTTATTTCTACAATGACTTTTAACAGTGATTGTCAAACTCTATATTTCACAATCCTATTACAACACATTATTTGTTAGAAATTCGGGTATGATAATCCTGGATAACTTCGAAGAATCGTGTTCGTACACTTTCCGAACAAAGTATTTCGACCCTATTCTTGCCTGGGTTCACGAAATCTTTGTGGGGATAATTCTTGAAGAACAATCTGTTTCCGGCAAAAGAGAACTGATCAGGAATGTAGAGAGAAAGTATGGTTTTTCCTGTAACCGAAACCGAGGCCAAATGACTCCTTATATAGGAGATCAATAACAGAAACCAAAAAGACACAATTGTTCAGAAAACGGCTATGCCCCTTGGAACCCCAACGGGGCGCTGCCCCGCACCCCGCCAGGGGCTTCGCCACTTGGAACCCCAACGGGGCGCTGCCCCGCACCCCGCCAGGGGCTTCGCCCCTTGGAACCCCGTTTCAATTATTCGCATTCAATTATACGTTGGCTCGACGAGCGTGCACTCCGCACTACCCTAACTCGTTTCCAAGCTTAACGCATAATTGCATCGGCCTATCGTAAATCACATTACTACTAAAATACATTGATGATACTATAATCACCAACAAATCCCCCCCATTTTAGTGTAATCCTTGATTTACTCAGTATATACAATAATATATACAAGGGTATAACACACAGGTATAACGATCAAACAAATGCATAGACGAAAATGTCTTGCGATTGAATTTTCATCTTAGTACAAATACACATTCCAAATACTCGAAAATCGGGGTGTCATATTGATTGAACCCGTCAATCCATTTGAATATCTGAAGATATAGTACACATATGTTTCTTACAATACTCTACTATTCATACTTGACACTTTACAAGCCATGTGTCCTTATCCATTAATGAGCATATAGAAAGCCAAGTCCAAGCTTCCTGAAGCGGCAAAACTTCATGCTCACATAGGTGATCCTTTTAATCTTGCACCTGCATTTGCAATTTTCCAAAAGAACCATTAAGAAGATATACTTCAACCTAGCCATCACTTGCAGGTCTGAGCACATACCTTGGGAAGATAAACACAATTGCTCCAATCTCTAACTATGATCTTTCCACATTGAATTCTGTTTCTAACGTTGTATTAGAAGGGAATTGGGTATACCATAGCTAATAGATTTAAATGGACTGTAATCCCATCCCAATTACCGACTTCTTCACTAAGTCTCTAGCTAACCCCTTCGTCAAGTGGTCAGCTAAGTTATGTTGCGACCGAACAAACTCAATAGATATCACCCCATTCATGATTAATTCCCTAATCATACTATGTCTAACACCCAAATGTCTAGACTTTCCATTGTATATTTGACTATAAGCTTTAGCCAGTGTGGCAGTACTATCACAACGGATAGAAATTGGTGATATCGGTTTAGGCCACATCGGAATCTCATGTACCAAGTTCCTTAGCCATTCCGCTTCTTTACCAGCAGCAGCTAATGCTACAAACTCAGATTCCATTGTGGAACCAGTTATACATGTTTGCTTCTTGGAAGCCCATGAAATGGCACCTCCCCCAAGCAAGAACACCCATCCACTTGTAGAGGATGAATCTTCAGCATTATTTATCCAACTAGCATCCGAATAACCCTCTAACACCGAAGGAAATCCCATATATGACAATCCATAATTCATAGTACCCTTCAAGTACTTGAATACCCTAGTTATCGCATGCCAATGATGTCTACTAGGATTACTAGTAAATCTGCTCAACTTTCCAACCGCATAAGCAATATCCGGTCTAGTGCTAATCATAGCATACATCAAAGAGCCTATAGCTCTTGAGTATTCGAGTTGATCCATAGGTTTACCTGTATTTGGCATAAGCTTTTCTCCCGGATCCATGGGAGTACTTACTGGAGAACAACTTTCATAATTGAACTTCTTGAGTATTTTCTCAATGTAATGAGATTGCGTAATTACAATCCCCTTATTCTCCCGTTTAATCTTAATACCAAGAATAACGTCCGCTTCTCCCATATCCTTCATGGAGAACTTTGATGACAAGAAATTCTTCGTTTTATCAATTTGATTTTGGTCGGTGCCAAAGATCAACATGTCATCAACATATAGACAAATGAAAACTCCTTTACCGGATGTATCAAATTTGCTATATACACATTTGTCAGCTTGGTTTAGAATGAAACCATTAGACAAAACAACCTCATCAAACTTTTGATGTCACTGCTTCGGAGCTTGTTTCAGCCCATACAACGACTTAACTAGCTTACACACTTTATGCTCATTACCAGGCATTACAAATCCTTCAGGTTGCTTCATATACACTTCTTCTTCCAAATCACCATTCAGAAATGCTGTTTTGACATCCATTTGATGAATCACTAGATTATGAATAGCCGCCAAGGCAATCAACAATCTAATAGTAGTGATACGGGCAACTGGAGCATAGGTATCGAAATAATCAATCCCTTCCTTTTGTCTGAAGCCTTGGATAACTAATCTAGCTTTAAACTTGTCAATTGTACCATCGACTTTCATCTTCTTTTTGAAGATCCATTTGCAACCCAATGGTTTGCAACCTGGTGGTAAATCAGATAATACCCAAGTATTATTTTCCATGATAGAACCAATCTCTTCATCAATTGCTTCTTTCCAAAAACCAGAATCTCGAGATTTCACAGCTTCATCATACGTTCTTGGATCCTCCTCTATACTATAGCAATAATAGTATTGAGTATCAATCTGATCCTTTGATCCCTCAACTAAATATAGTTGAAAATCAGATCCATAAGATCTAGATTTTCTAGCTCTTTTGCTCCTACGGGGTTCAAGTGTCTCACTTGGCACATCATTTGAATGATCATCCCTTAGAGATTCATCTGAATTAGGTATAGAGACCTTTGGTCCAGGTATAGAAGAGAAACAATTCTCATCAAATATTGCATCTCTCGATTCTATAATCGTGTTAATAGAAATCGAGTCATTAGGTTCTATAACATAAAACCTATAGGCTTTGGAGTGCTCAGCATATCCAACAAAGATGCAAGCTATACCCTTTTCACCCAAAGTTTTCCTTTTTGGGTCCGGGAGTCTAACCACGGCCCTACAACCCCAAACACGTAGAAATGTTAAGTTGGGTCGTTTCTTATACCAAAGTTCATATGGGGTAGTCTTGTTCCTTTTATTAGGAACCCTATTCAACAAATAGCAAGCCGGTAACATAGCTTCTCCCCAAAACCCTTCACTCAAACCAGAGTAAGATAACATGGCATTCACCATTTCTTTAAGAACTCTATTTTTCCTTTCAGCCACACCATTTTGTTGAGGTGTATAAGGTGCCGTAGTCTCATGAATGATTCCTACGGATTGGAAAAATACAGGATCATAATATTCACCACCTCTATCTGTACGTAATGTTTTAATCAGCACATTCTGTTGCACTTCAACTTCAGTTTTATAAATTTTGAATTTATCTAAGGCTTCGTCCTTAGCGTGCAACAAATAAACATAGCAGAATCTAGATGCATCATCTATGAAAGTGACAAAATATTTTTTATGCCCTAATGATGGAGTAGCATGCAAATCACATAAATCACTATGTATCAACTCAAGAATGACAGATTTCCTTGTTATACTTTTAAAAGGTTGCCTAGTGATCTTTGTTAACATGCAAGTTTTACACTTTTCTACATTTTCATCAAAAACAGGAATTAAATCATCTTTAGACATTTCATGCATTCTTTTATAATGTACATGTCCTAGACGAGCATGCCATAACGAAAAATTGATAACATTCGAAGAGGACATAAATACAGAACCATAATCATTAGGAACTCCATTCAAATTCATCATAAACATACCATTATTATAATATCCAAATCCTACAAACACACCAGACTTCGATAAAACATATTTATCGGATTCATACACTTGCTTGTATCCAAGCTTATTTAATACAGGACCAGAAATTAAATTCTTACGTAGTTTAGGAACATACAAAACATGAAACAAAGTAATAGTCTTTCCAGAACTGAATTCTAGCACCACGTTTCCTTTGCCTTCAACGGGAGCGAAGTGATCATCTCCCATGTAGAGGACAGAACCATCTTCCACTGGAACAAGAGTCTTGAACCAGAAACGATCCTTGCAAACATGTGTTGTGGCGCCAGAATCAATCCACCACGGGATAGCATCATCCTACACATAAAATGCTTCATAATTTAGTGAAACCGAATGTTTAATCAAACTATTCAAATCACGAATTGATTTCTGACCTTGGTTTTCGGATTGGTCCTTAGACCCCTTTCCTGAACCACTTGCATTCGCGTTGTCGTGCTTTTTGCTGAAACGGCAATCCTTCTTGAAGTGGCCTGTTTTGCCACACTTCCAGCATTCTAGTTTCGGTTTCTTGTTAGCACCGAAACTGCCCTTTTTGTTCTTGAAAGCACGCTTCTTTCCTTTGTTTTTGTTGTTATCGTTCTTACCACCCTCTTCGACCATATTAACCGAGGGTCCAGCAATTTCTTTGCCCTTTCCTTTGTCATCCTCCTGCGCTCTTAGAGATTCTTCTATGCGCAAGTGACTTCCAAGTTGGATCAAAGACAGTTCATCTTTTCCATGCTTCAGATTGTGTTTGAAATCCTTCCACGAAGGAGGCAACTTGTCTATGATGCTTGAGACAGATATTGTTTCATCCATCTTGAATCCGTGTTGTGTGAACTGTCCAAGGATTCGGAGGAGTTCATTGAATTGTTCCATGACAGACCTCGATTCAACCATTTTGTAATTGTTGAAATCGGTTACCAGGAACTTTTTACTGGATGAGTCCTCTGCCATGTACTTGGATTCGAGACAATCCCACAATTCCTTTGCAGATTCCACGTTTTGGTAAATATCAAATAAGGGATCAGACATACCGTTAAGAATGTGCCCTCTGCATATGTAGTCGTCGTTCTCCCACTTTGATCTGCGTCTCAGATTTTCAACTGTGTCATCCTCCAGAAGTTCTGGAATTGGTGTAGACAGGACGTGCACCACCTTTAACGTTGTCAACATGAAATGCATCTTCTTCTGCCAACGCCTGAAGTCTTGTCCTTGAAACTTGTCCAATTTTCCAAAATTTGTAGTCATCTCCTTGACGGTGCTTCCTCCAGCCATGATTATCAGAAAATACTTTGTTCGTTTGTTAGAAATTCGGGTATGATAATCCTGGATAACTTCGAAGAATCGTGTTCGTACACTTTCCGAACAAAGTATTTCGACCCTATTCTTGCCTGGGTTCACGAAATCTTTGTGGGGATAATTCTTGAAGAACAATCTGTTTCTGGCAAAAGAGAACTGATCAGGAATGTAGAGAGAAAGTATGGTTTTTCCTGTAACCGAAACCGAGGCCAAATGACTCCTTATATAGGAGATCAATAACAGAAACCGAAAAGACACAATTGTTCAGAAAACGGTTATGTCGGTTGGGAAAGGGTTCAACTGTTCTAAAAAAATTTTGAACGGGGCACTGCCCCGCACCTTCTTGAGTATTTTCTCAATGTAATGAGATTGCGTAATTACAATCCCCTTATTCTCCCGTTTAATCTTAATACCAAGAATAACGTCCGCTTCTCCCATATCCTTCATGGAGAACTTTGATGACAAGAAATTCTTCGTTTTATCAATTTGATTTTGGTCGGTGCCAAAGATCAACATGTCATCAACATATAGACAAATGAAAACTCCTTTACCGGATGTATCAAATTTTCTATATACACATTTGTCAGCTTGGTTTAGAATGAAACCATTAGACAAAACAACCTCATCAAACTTTTGATGTCACTGCTTCAGAGCTTGTTTCAGCCCATACAATGACTTAACTAGCTTACACACTTTATGCTCATTACCAGGCATTACAAATCCTTCAGGTTGCTTCATATACACTTCTTCTTCCAAATCACCATTCAGAAATGTTGTTTTGACAACCATTTGATGAATCACTAGATTATGAATAGCCGCCAAGGCAATCAATAATCTAATAGTAGTGATACGGGCAACTGGAGCATAGGTATCGAAATAATCAATCCCTTCCTTTTGTCTGAAGCCTTGGATAACTAATCTAGCTTTAAACTTGTCATTTGTACCATCGACTTTCATCTTCTTTTTGAAGATCCATTTGCAACCCAATGGTTTGCAACCTGGTGGTAAATCAGATAATACCCAAGTATTATTTTCCATGATAGAACCAATCTCTTCATCAATTGCTTCTTTCCAAAAACCAGAATCTCGAGATTTCACAGCTTCATCATACGTTCTTGGATCCTCCTCTATACTATAGCAATAATAGTATTGAGTATCAATCTGATCCTTTGATCCCTCAACTAAATATAGTTGAAAATCAGATCCATAAGATCTAGATTTTCTAGCTCTTTTGCTCCTACGGGGTTCAAGTGTCTCACTTGGCACATCATTTGAATGATCATCCCTTAGAGATTCATCTGAATTAGGTATAGAGACCTTTGGTCTAGGTATAGAAGAGAAACAATTCTCATCAAATATGGCATCTCTCGATTCTATAATCGTGTTAATAGAAATCGAGTCATTAGGTTCTATAACATAAAACCTATAGGCCTTGGAGTGCTCAGCATATCCAACAAAGATGCAAGCTATACCCTTTTCACCCAAAGTTTTCCTTTTTGGGTCCGGGAGTCTAACCACGGCCCTACAACCCCAAACACGTAGAAATGTTAAGTTGGGTCGTTTCTTATACCAAAGTTCATATGGGGTAGTCTTGTTCCTTTTATTAGGAACCCTATTCAACAAATAGCAAGCCGTTAACATAGCTTCTCCCCAAAACCCTTCACTCAAACTAGAGTAAGATAACATGGCATTCACCATTTCTTTAAGAACTCTATTTTTCCTTTCAGCCACACCATTTTGTTGAGGTGTATAAGGTGCCGTAGTCTCATGAATGATTCCTACGGATTGGAAAAATACAGGATCATAATATTCACCACCTCTATCTGTACGTAATGTTTTAATCAGCACATTCTGTTGCACTTCAACTTCAGTTTTATAAATTTTGAATTTATCTAAGGCTTCGTCCTTAGCGTGCAACAAATAAACATAGCAGAATCTAGATGCATCATCTATGAAAGTGACAAAATATTTTTTATGCCCTAATGATGGAGTAGCATGCAAATCACATAAATCACTATGTATCAACTCAAGAATGACAGATTTCCTTGTTATACTTTTAAAAGGTTGCCTAGTGATCTTTGTTAACATGCAAGTTTTACACTTTTCTACATTTTCATCAAAAACAGGAATTAAATCATCTTTAGACATTTCATGCATTCTTTTATAATGTACATGTCCTAGACGAGCATGCCATAACGAAAAATTGATAACATTCGAAGAGGACATAAATACAGAACCATAATCATTAGGAACTCCATTCAAATTCATCATAAACATACCATTATTATAATATCCAAATCCTACAAACACACCAGACTTCGATAAAACATATTTATCGGATTCATACACTTGCTTGTATCCAAGCTTATTTAATACAGGACCAGAAATTAAATTCTTACGTAGTTTAGGAACATACAAAACATGAAACAAAGTAATAGTCTTTCCAGAACTGAATTCTAGCACCACGTTTCCTTTGCCTTCAACGGGAGCGAAGTGATCATCTCCCATGTAGAGGACAGAACCATCTTCCACTGGAACAAGAGTCTTGAACCAGAAACGATCCTTGCAAACATGTGTTGTGGCGCCAGAATCAATCCACCACGGGATAGCATCATCCTACACATAAAATGCTTCATAATTTAGTGAAACCGAATGTTTAATCAAACTATTCAAATCACGAATTGATTTCTGACCTTGGTTTTCGGATTGGTCCTTAGACCCCTTTCCTGAACCACTTGCATTCGCGTTGTCGTGCTTTTTGCTGAAACGGCAATCCTTCTTGAAGTGGCCTGTTTTGCCACACTTCCAGCATTCTAGTTTCGGTTTCTTGTTAGCACCGAAACTGCCCTTTTTGTTCTTGAAAGCACGCTTCTTTCCTTTGTTTTTGTTGTTATCGTTCTTACCACCCTCTTCGACCATATTAACCGAGGGTCCAGCAATTTCTTTGCCCTTTCCTTTGTCATCCTCCTGCGCTCTTAGAGATTCTTCTATGCGCAAGTGACTTCCAAGTTGGATCAAAGACAGTTCATCTTTTCCATGCTTCAGATTGTGTTTGAAATCCTTCCACGAAGGAGGCAACTTGTCTATGATGCTTGAGACAGATATTGTTTCATCCATCTTGAATCCGTGTTGTGTGAACTGTCCAAGGATTCGGAGGAGTTCATTGAATTGTTCCATGACAGACCTCGATTCAACCATTTTGTAATTGTTGAAATCGGTTACCAGGAACTTTTTACTGGATGAGTCCTCTGCCATGTACTTGGATTCGAGACAATCCCACAATTCCTTTGCAGATTCCACGTTTTGGTAAATATCAAATAAGGGATCAGACATACCGTTAAGAATGTGCCCTCTGCATATGTAGTCGTCGTTCTCCCACTTTGATCTGCGTCTCAGATTTTCAACTGTGTCATCCTCCAGAAGTTCTGGAATTGGTGTAGACAGGACGTGCACCACCTTTAACGTTGTCAACATGAAATGCATCTTCTTCTGCCAACGCCTGAAGTCTTGTCCTTGAAACTTGTCCAATTTTCCAAAATTTGTAGTCATCTCCTTGACGGTGCTTCCTCCAGCCATGATTATCAGAAAATACTTTGTTCGTTTGTTAGAAATTCGGGTATGATAATCCTGGATAACTTCGAAGAATCGTGTTCGTACACTTTCCGAACAAAGTATTTCGACCCTATTCTTGCCTGGGTTCACGAAATCTTTGTGGGGATAATTCTTGAAGAACAATCTGTTTCTGGCAAAAGAGAACTGATCAGGAATGTAGAGAGAAAGTATGGTTTTTCCTGTAACCGAAACCGAGGCCAAATGACTCCTTATATAGGAGATCAATAACAGAAACCGAAAAGACACAATTGTTCAGAAAACGGTTATGTCGGTTGGGAAAGGGTTCAACTGTTCTAAAAAAATTTTGAACGGGGCACTGCCCCGCACCTTCTTGAGTATTTTCTCAATGTAATGAGATTGCGTAATTACAATCCCCTTATTCTCCCGTTTAATCTTAATACCAAGAATAACGTCCGCTTCTCCCATATCCTTCATGGAGAACTTTGATGACAAGAAATTCTTCGTTTTATCAATTTGATTTTGGTCGGTGCCAAAGATCAACATGTCATCAACATATAGACAAATGAAAACTCCTTTACCGGATGTATCAAATTTTCTATATACACATTTGTCAGCTTGGTTTAGAATGAAACCATTAGACAAAACAACCTCATCAAACTTTTGATGTCACTGCTTCAGAGCTTGTTTCAGCCCATACAATGACTTAACTAGCTTACACACTTTATGCTCATTACCAGGCATTACAAATCCTTCAGGTTGCTTCATATACACTTCTTCTTCCAAATCACCATTCAGAAATGTTGTTTTGACAACCATTTGATGAATCACTAGATTATGAATAGCCGCCAAGGCAATCAATAATCTAATAGTAGTGATACGGGCAACTGGAGCATAGGTATCGAAATAATCAATCCCTTCCTTTTGTCTGAAGCCTTGGATAACTAATCTAGCTTTAAACTTGTCATTTGTACCATCGACTTTCATCTTCTTTTTGAAGATCCATTTGCAACCCAATGGTTTGCAACCTGGTGGTAAATCAGATAATACCCAAGTATTATTTTCCATGATAGAACCAATCTCTTCATCAATTGCTTCTTTCCAAAAACCAGAATCTCGAGATTTCACAGCTTCATCATACGTTCTTGGATCCTCCTCTATACTATAGCAATAATAGTATTGAGTATCAATCTGATCCTTTGATCCCTCAACTAAATATAGTTGAAAATCAGATCCATAAGATCTAGATTTTCTAGCTCTTTTGCTCCTACGGGGTTCAAGTGTCTCACTTGGCACATCATTTGAATGATCATCCCTTAGAGATTCATCTGAATTAGGTATAGAGACCTTTGGTCTAGGTATAGAAGAGAAACAATTCTCATCAAATATGGCATCTCTCGATTCTATAATCGTGTTAATAGAAATCGAGTCATTAGGTTCTATAACATAAAACCTATAGGCCTTGGAGTGCTCAGCATATCCAACAAAGATGCAAGCTATACCCTTTTCACCCAAAGTTTTCCTTTTTGGGTCCGGGAGTCTAACCACGGCCCTACAACCCCAAACACGTAGAAATGTTAAGTTGGGTCGTTTCTTATACCAAAGTTCATATGGGGTAGTCTTGTTCCTTTTATTAGGAACCCTATTCAACAAATAGCAAGCCGTTAACATAGCTTCTCCCCAAAACCCTTCACTCAAACCAGAGTAAGATAACATGGCATTCACCATTTCTTTAAGAACTCTATTTTTCCTTTCAGCCACACCATTTTGTTGAGGTGTATAAGGTGCCGTAGTCTCATGAATGATTCCTACGGATTGGAAAAATACAGGATCATAATATTCACCACCTCTATCTGTACGTAATGTTTTAATCAGCACATTCTGTTGCACTTCAACTTCAGTTTTATAAATTTTGAATTTATCTAAGGCTTCGTCCTTAGCGTGCAACAAATAAACATAGCAGAATCTAGATGCATCATCTATGAAAGTGACAAAATATTTTTTATGCCCTAATGATGGAGTAGCATGCAAATCACATAAATCACTATGTATCAACTCAAGAATGACAGATTTCCTTGTTATACTTTTAAAAGGTTGCCTAGTGATCTTTGTTAACATGCAAGTTTTACACTTTTCTACATTTTCATCAAAAACAGGAATTAAATCATCTTTAGACATTTCATGCATTCTTTTATAATGTACATGTCCTAGACGAGCATGCCATAACGAAAAATTGATAACATTCGAAGAGGACATAAATACAGAACCATAATCATTAGGAACTCCATTCAAATTCATCATAAACATACCATTATTATAATATCCAAATCCTACAAACACACCAGACTTCGATAAAACATATTTATCGGATTCATACACTTGCTTGTATCCAAGCTTATTTAATACAGGACCAGAAATTAAATTCTTACGTAGTTTAGGAACATACAAAACATGAAACAAAGTAATAGTCTTTCCAGAACTGAATTCTAGCACCACGTTTCCTTTGCCTTCAACGGGAGCGAAGTGATCATCTCCCATGTAGAGGACAGAACCATCTTCCACTGGAACAAGAGTCTTGAACCAGAAACGATCCTTGCAAACATGTGTTGTGGCGCCAGAATCAATCCACCACGCGATAGCATCATCCTGCACATAAAATGCTTCATAATTTAGTGAAACCGAATGTTTAATCAAACTATTCAAATCACGAATTGATTTCTGACCTTGGTTTTCGGATTGGTCCTTAGACCCCTTTCCTGAACCACTTGCATTCGCGTTGTCGTGCTTTTTGCTGAAACGGCAATCCTTCTTGAAGTGGCCTGTTTTGCCACACTTCCAGCATTCTAGTTTCGGTTTCTTGTTAGCACCGAAACTGCCCTTTTTGTTCTTGAAAGCACGCTTCTTTCCTTTGTTTTTGTTGTTATCGTTCTTACCACCCTCTTCGACCATATTAACCGAGGGTCCAGCAATTTCTTTGCCCTTTCCTTTGTCATCCTCCTGCGCTCTTAGAGATTCTTCTATGCGCAAGTGACTTCCAAGTTGGATCAAAGACAGTTCATCTTTTCCATGCTTCAGATTGTGTTTGAAATCCTTCCACGAAGGAGGCAACTTGTCTATGATGCTTGAGACAGATATTGTTTCATCCATCTTCAATCCGTGTTGTGTGAACTGTCCAAGGATTCGGAGGAGTTCATTGAATTGTTCCATGACAGACCTCGATTCAACCATTTTGTAATTGTTGAAATCGGTTACCAGGAACTTTTTACTGGATGAGTCCTCTGCCATGTACTTGGATTCGAGATAATCCCACAATTCCTTTGCAGATTCCACGTTTTGGTAAATATCAAATAAGGGATCAGACATACCGTTAAGAATGTGCCCTCTGCATATGTAGTCGTCGTTCTCCCACTTTGATCTGCGTCTCAGATTTTCAACTGTGTCATCCTCCAGAAGTTCTGGAATTGGTGTAGACAGGACGTGCACCACCTTTAACGTTGTCAACATGAAATGCATCTTCTTCTGCCAACGCCTGAAGTCTTGTCCTTGAAACTTGTCCAATTTTCCAAAATTTGTAGTCATCTCCTTGACGGTGCTTCCTCCAGCCATGATTATCAGAAAATACTTTGTTCGTTTGTTAGAAATTCGGGTATGATAATCCTGGATAACTTCGAAGAATCGTGTTCGTACACTTTCCGAACAAAGTATTTCGACCCTATTCTTGCCTGGGTTCACGAAATCTTTGTGGGGATAATTCTTGAAGAACAATCTGTTTCTGGCAAAAGAGAACTGATCAGGAATGTAGAGAGAAAGTATGGTTTTTCCTGTAACCGAAACCGAGGCCAAATGACTCCTTATATAGGAGATCAATAACAGAAACCGAAAAGACACAATTGTTCAGAAAACGGTTATGTCGGTTGGGAAAGGGTTCAACTGTTCTAAAAAAATTTTGAACGGGGCACTGCCCCGCACCTTCTTGAGTATTTTCTCAATGTAATGAGATTGCGTAATTACAATCCCCTTATTCTCCCGTTTAATCTTAATACCAAGAATAACGTCCGCTTCTCCCATATCCTTCATGGAGAACTTTGATGACAAGAAATTCTTCGTTTTATCAATTTGATTTTGGTCGGTGCCAAAGATCAACATGTCATCAACATATAGACAAATGAAAACTCCTTTACCGGATGTATCAAATTTGCTATATACACATTT
This sequence comes from Lathyrus tuberosus, assembly GCA_022829125.1. Lineage (NCBI taxonomy): Eukaryota > Viridiplantae > Streptophyta > Magnoliopsida > Fabales > Fabaceae > Lathyrus > Lathyrus tuberosus. The sequence continues at coordinate 16,366,689 of JALAZF010000036.1, read as the reverse complement.
GTCAGCTTGGTTTAGAATGAAACCATTAGACAAAACAACCTCATCAAACTTTTGATGTCACTGCTTCGGAGCTTGTTTCAGCCCATACAACGACTTAACTAGCTTACACACTTTATGCTCATTACCAGGCATTACAAATCCTTCAGGTTGCTTCATATACACTTCTTCTTCCAAATCACCATTCAGAAATGCTGTTTTGACAACCATTTGATGAATCACTAGATTATGAATAGCCGCCAAGGCAATCAATAATCTAATAGTAGTGATACGGGCAACTGGAGCATAGGTATCGAAATAATCAATCCCTTCCTTTTGTCTGAAGCCTTGGATAACTAATCTAGCTTTAAACTTGTCATTTGTACCATCGACTTTCATCTTCTTTTTGAAGATCCATTTGCAACCCAATGGTTTGCAACCTGGTGGTAAATCAGATAATACCCAAGTATTATTTTCCATGATAGAACCAATCTCTTCATCAATTGCTTCTTCCCAAAAACCAGAATCTCGAGATTTCACAGCTTCATCATACGTTCTTGGATCCTCCTCTATACTATAGCAATAATAGTATTGAGTATCAATCTGATCCTTTGATCCCTCAACTAAATATAGTTGAAAATCAGATCCATAAGATCTAGATTTTCTAGCTCTTTTGCTCCTACGGGGTTCAAGTGTCTCACTTGGCACATCATTTGAATGATCATCCCTTAGAGATTCATCTGAATTAGGTATAGAGACCTTTGGTCTAGGTATAGAAGAGAAACAATTCTCATCAAATATGGCATCTCTCGATTCTATAATCGTGTTAATAGAAATCGAGTCATTAGGTTCTATAACATAAAACCTATAGGCCTTGGAGTGCTCAGCATATCCAACAAAGATGCAAGCTATACCCTTTTCACCCAAAGTTTTCCTTTTTGGGTCCGGGAGTCTAACCACGGCCCTACAACCCCAAACACGTAGAAATGTTAAGTTGGGTCGTTTCTTATACCAAAGTTCATATGGGGTAGTCTTGTTCCTTTTATTAGGAACCCTATTCAACAAATAGCAAGCCGTTAACATAGCTTCTCCCCAAAACCCTTCACTCAAACTAGAGTAAGATAACATGGCATTCACCATTTCTTTAAGAACTCTATTTTTCCTTTCAGCCACACCATTTTGTTGAGGTGTATAAGGTGCCGTAGTCTCATGAATGATTCCTACGGATTGGAAAAATACAGGATCATAATATTCACCACCTCTATCTGTACGTAATGTTTTAATCAGCACATTCTGTTGCACTTCAACTTCAGTTTTATAAATTTTGAATTTATCTAAGGCTTCGTCCTTAGCGTGCAACAAATAAACATAGCAGAATCTAGATGCATCATCTATGAAAGTGACAAAATATTTTTTATGCCCTAATGATGGAGTAGCATGCAAATCACATAAATCACTATGTATCAACTCAAGAATGACAGATTTCCTTGTTATACTTTTAAAAGGTTGCCTAGTGATCTTTGTTAACATGCAAGTTTTACACTTTTCTACATTTTCATCAAAAACAGGAATTAAATCATCTTTAGACATTTCATGCATTCTTTTATAATGTACATGTCCTAGACGAGCATGCCATAACGAAAAATTGATAACATTCGAAGAGGACATAAATACAGAACCATAATCATTAGGAACTCCATTTAAATTCATCATAAACATACCATTATTATAATATCCAAATCCTACAAACACACCAGACTTCGATAAAACATATTTATCGGATTCATACACTTGCTTGTATCCAAGCTTATTTAATACAGGACCAGAAATTAAATTCTTACGTAGTTTAGGAACATACAAAACATGAAACAAAGTAATAGTCTTTCCAGAATTGAATTCTAGCACCACGTTTCCTTTGCCTTCAACGGGAGCGAAGTGATCATCTCCCATGTAGAGGACAGAACCATCTTCCACTGGAACAAGAGTCTTGAACTAGAAACGATCCTTGCAAACATGTGTTGTGGCGCCAGAATCAATCCACCACGCGATAGCATCATCCTGCACATAAAATGCTTCAGAATTTAGTGAAACCGAATGTTTAATCAAACTATTCAAATCACGAATTGATTTCTGACCTTGGTTTTCGGATTGGTCCTTAGACCCCTTTCCTGAACCACTTGCATTCGCGTTGTCGTGCTTTTTACTGAAACGGCAATCCTTCTTGAAGTGGCCTGTTTTGCCACACTTCCAGCATTCTAGTTTCGGTTTCTTGTTAGCACCGAAACTGCCCTTTTTGTTCTTGAAAGCACGCTTCTTTCCTTTGTTTTTGTTGTTATCGTTCTTACCACCCTCTTCGACCATATTAACCGAGGGTCCAGCAATTTCTTTGCCCTTTCCTTTGTCATCCTCCTGCGCTCTTAGAGATTCTTCTATGCGCAAGTGACTTCCAAGTTGGATCAAAGACAGTTCGTCTTTTCCATGCTTCAGATTGTGTTTGAAATCCTTCCACGAAGGAGGCAACTTGTCTATGATGCTTGAGACAGATATTGTTTCATCCATATTCAATCCGTGTTGTGTGAACTGTCCAAGGATTCGGAGGAGTTCATTGAATTGTTCCATGACAGACCTCGATTCAACCATTTTGTAATTGTTGAAATCGGTTACCAGGAACTATTTACTGGATGAGTCCTCTGCCATGTACTTGGATTCGAGACAATCCCACAATTCCTTTGCAGATTCCACGTTTTGGTAAATATCAAATAAGGGATCAGACATACCGTTAAGAATGTGCCCTCTGCATATGTAGTCGTCGTTCTCCCACTTTGATCTGCGTCTCAGATTTTCAACTGTGTCATCCTCCAGAAGTTCTGGAATCGGTGTAGACAGGACGTGCACCACCTTTAACGTTGTCAACATGAAATTCATCTTCTTCTGCCAACGCCTGAAGTCTTGTCCTTGAAACTTGTCCAATTTTCCGAAATTTGTAGTCATCTCCTTGACGGTGCTTCCTCCAGCCATGATTATCAGAAAATACTTTGTTCGTTTGTTAGAAATTCGGGTATGATAATCCTGGATAACTTCGAAGAATCGTGTTCGTACACTTTCCGAACAAAGTATTTCGACCCTATTCTTGCATGGGTTCACGAAATCTTTGTGGGGATAATTCTTGAAGAACAATCTGTTTCTGGCAAAAGAGAACTGATCAGGAATGTAGAGAGAAAGTATGGTTTTTCCTGTAACCGAAACTGAGGCCCAATGACTCCTTATATAGGAGATCAATAACAGAAACCGAAAAGACACAATTGTTCAGAAAACGGTTATGTCGGTTGGGAAAGGGTTCAACCGTTCTAAAAAAATTTTGAACGGGGCACTGCCCCGCACCTTCTTGAGTATTTTCTCAATGTAATGAGATTGCGTAATTACAATCCCCTTATTCTCCCGTTTAATCTTAATACCAAGAATAACGTCCGCTTCTCCCATATCCTTCATGGAGAACTTTGATGACAAGAAATTCTTCGTTTTATCAATTTGATTTTGGTCGGTGCCAAAGATCAACATGTCATCAACATATAGACAAATGAAAACTCCTTTACCGGATGTATCAAATTTGCTATATACACATTTGTCAGCTTGGTTTAGAATGAAACCATTAGACAAAACAACCTCATCAAACTTTTGATGTCACTGCTTCAGAGCTTGTTTCAGCCCATACAATGACTTAACTAGCTTACACACTTTATGCTCATTACCAGGCATTACAAATCCTTCAGGTTGCTTCATATACACTTCTTCTTCCAAATCACCATTCAGAAATGCTGTTTTGACAACCATTTGATGAATCACTAGATTATGAATAGCCGCCAAGGCAATCAATAATCTAATAGTAGTGATACGGGCAACTGGAGCATAGGTATCGAAATAATCAATCCCTTCCTTTTGTCTGAAGCCTTGGATAACTAATCTAGCTTTAAACTTGTCATTTGTACCATCGACTTTCATCTTCTTTTTGAAGATCCATTTGCAACCCAATGGTTTGCAACCTGGTGGTAAATCAGATAATACCCAAGTATTATTTTCCATGATAGAACCAATCTCTTCATCAATTGCTTCTTTCCAAAAACCAGAATCTCGAGATTTCACAGCTTCATCATACGTTCTTGGATCCTCCTCTATACTATAGCAATAATAGTATTGAGTATCAATCTGATCCTTTGATCCCTCAACTAAATATAGTTGAAAATCAGATCCATAAGATCTAGATTTTCTAGCTCTTTTGCTCCTACGGGGTTCAAGTGTCTCACTTGGCACATCATTTGAATGATCATCCCTTAGAGATTCATCTGAATTAGGTATAGAGACCTTTGGTCTAGGTATAGAAGAGAAACAATTCTCATCAAATATGGCATCTCTCGATTCTATAATCGTGTTAATAGAAATCGAGTCATTAGGTTCTATAACATAAAACCTATAGGCCTTGGAGTGCTCAGCATATCCAACAAAGATGCAAGCTATACCCTTTTCACCCAAAGTTTTCCTTTTTGGGTCCGGGAGTCTAACCACGGCCCTACAACCCCAAACACGTAGAAATGTTAAGTTGGGTCGTTTCTTATACCAAAGTTCATATGGGGTAGTCTTGTTCCTTTTATTAGGAACCCTATTCAACAAATAGCAAGCCGTTAACATAGCTTCTCCCCAAAACCCTTCACTCAAACCAGAGTAAGATAACATGGCATTCACCATTTCTTTAAGAACTCTATTTTTCCTTTCAGCCACACCATTTTGTTGAGGTGTATAAGGTGCCGTAGTCTCATGAATGATTCCTACGGATTGGAAAAATACAGGATCATAATATTCACCACCTCTATCTGTACGTAATGTTTTAATCAGCACATTCTGTTGCACTTCAACTTCAGTTTTATAAATTTTGAATTTATCTAAGGCTTCGTCCTTAGCGTGCAACAAATAAACATAGCAGAATCTAGATGCATCATCTATGAAAGTGACAAAATATTTTTTATGCCCTAATGATGGAGTAGCATGCAAATCACATAAATCACTATGTATCAACTCAAGAATGACAGATTTCCTTGTTATACTTTTAAAAGGTTGCCTAGTGATCTTTGTTAACATGCAAGTTTTACACTTTTCTACATTTTCGTCAAAAACAGGAATTAAATCATCTTTAGACATTTCATGCATTCTTTTATAATGTACATGTCCTAGACGAGCATGCCATAACGAAAAATTGATAACATTCGAAGAGGACATAAATACAGAACCATAATCATTAGGAACTCCATTTAAATTCATCATAAACATACCATTATTATAATATCCAAATCCTACAAACACACCAGACTTTGATAAAACATATTTATCGGATTCATACACTTGCTTGTATCCAAGCTTATTTAATACAGGACCAGAAATTAAATTCTTACGTAGTTTAGGAACATACAAAACATGAAACAAAGTAATAGTCTTTCCAGAACTGAATTCTAGCACCACATTTCCTTTGCCTTCAACGGGAGCGAAGTGATCATCTCCCATGTAGAGGACAGAACCATCTTCCACTGGAACAAGAGTCTTGAACCAGAAACGATCCTTGCAAACATGTGTTGTGGCGCCAGAATCAATCCACCACGCGATAGCATCATCCTGCACATAAAATGCTTCAGAATTTAGTGAAACCGAATGTTTAATCAAACTATTCAAATCACGAATTGATTTCTGACCTTGGTTTTCGGATTGGTCCTTAGACCCCTTTCCTGAACCACTTGCATTCGCGTTGTCGTGCTTTTTGCTGAAACGGCAATCCTTCTTGAAGTGGCCTGTTTTGCCACACTTCCAGCATTCTAGTTTCGGTTTCTTGTTAGCACCGAAACTGCCCTTTTTGTTCTTGAAAGCACGCTTCTTTCCTTTGTTTTTGTTGTTATCGTTCTTACCACCCTCTTCGACCATATTAACCGAGGGTCCAGCAATTTCTTTGCCCTTTCCTTTGTCATCCTCCTGCGCTCTTAGAGATTCTTCTATGCGCAAGTGACTTCCAAGTTGGATCAAAGACAGTTCGTCTTTTCCATGCTTCAGATTGTGTTTGAAATCCTTCCACGAAGGAGGCAACTTGTCTATGATGCTTGAGACAGATATTGTTTCATCCATATTCAATCCGTGTTGTGTGAACTGTCCAAGGATTCGGAGGAGTTCATTGAATTGTTCCATGACAGACCTCGATTCAACCATTTTGTAATTGTTGAAATCGGTTACCAGGAACTATTTACTGGATGAGTCCTCTGCCATGTACTTGGATTCGAGACAATCCCACAATTCCTTTGCAGATTCTACGTTTTGGTAAATATCAAATAAGGGATCAGACATACCGTTAAGAATGTGCCCTCTGCATATGTAGTCGTCGTTCTCCCACTTTGATCTGCGTCTCAGATTTTCAACTGTGTCATCCTCCAGAAGTTCTGGAATCGGTGTAGACAGGACGTGCACCACCTTTAACGTTGTCAACATGAAATGCATCTTCTTCTGCCAACGCCTGAAGTCTTGTCCTTGAAACTTGTCCAATTTTCCGAAATTTGTAGTCATCTCCTTGACGGTGCTTCCTCCAGCCATGATTATTAGAAAATACTTTGTTTGTTTGTTAGAAATTCGGGTATGATAATCCTGGATAACTTCGAAGAATCGTGTTCGTACACTTTCCGAACAAAGTATTTCGACCCTATTCTTGCATGGGTTCACGAAATCTTTGTGGGGATAATTCTTGAAGAACAATCTGTTTCTGGCAAAAGAGAACTGATCAGGAATGTAGAGAGAAAGTATGGTTTTTCCTGTAACCGAAACCGAGGCCAAATGACTCCTTATATAGGAGATCAATAACAGAAACCGAAAAGACACAATTGTTCAGAAAACGGTTATGTCGGTTGGGAAAGGGTTCAACTGTTCTAAAAAAATTTTGAACGGGGCACTGCCTCGCACCTTCTTGAGTATTTTCTCAATGTAATGAGATTGCGTAATTACAATCTCCTTATTCTCCCGTTTAATCTTAATACCAAGAATAACGTCCGCTTCTCCCATATCCTTCATGGAGAACTTTTATGACAAGAAATTCTTCGTTTTATCAATTTGATTTTGGTCGGTGCCAAAGATCAACATGTCATCAACATATAGACAAATGAAAACTCCTTTACCGGATGTATCAAATTTGCTATATACACATTTGTCAGCTTGGTTTAGAATGAAACCATTAGACAAAACAACCTCATCAAACTTTTGATGTCACTGCTTCGGAGCTTGTTTCAGCCCATACAATGACTTAACTAGCTTACACACTTTATGCTCATTACCAGGCATTACAAATCCTTCAGGTTGCTTCATATACACTTCTTCTTCCAAATCACCATTCAGAAATGCTGTTTTGACAACCATTTGATGAATCACTAGATTATGAATAGCCGCCAAGGCAATCAATAATCTAATAGTAGTGATACGGGCAACTGGAGCATAGGTATCGAAATAATCAATCCCTTCCTTTTGTCTGAAGCCTTGGATAACTAATCTAGCTTTAAACTTGTCATTTGAACCATCGACTTTCATCTTCTTTTTGAAGATCCATTTGCAACCCAATGGTTTGCAACCTGGTGGTAAATCAGATAATACCCAAGTATTATTTTCCATGATAGAACCAATCTCTTCATCAATTGCTTCTTTCCAAAAACCAGAATCTCGAGATTTCACAGCTTCATCATACGTTCTTGGATCCTCCTCTATACTATAGCAATAATAGTATTGAGTATCAATCTGATCCTTTGATCCCTCAACTAAATATAGTTGAAAATTAGATCCATAAGATCTAGATTTTCTAGCTCTTTTGCTCCTACGGGGTTCAAGTGTCTCACTTGGCACATCATTTGAATGATCATCCCTTAGAGATTCATCTGAATTAGGTATAGAGACCTTTGGTCTAGGTATAGAAGAGAAACAATTCTCATCAAATATGGCATCTCTCGATTCTATAATCGTGTTAATAGAAATCGAGTCATTAGGTTCTATAACATAAAACCTATAGGCCTTGGAGTGCTCAGCATATCCAACAAAGATGCAAGCTATACCCTTTTCACCCAAAGTTTTCCTTTTTGGGTCCGGGAGTCTAACCACGGCCCTACAACCCCAAACACGTAGAAATGTTAAGTTGGGTCGTTTATTATACCAAAGTTCATATGGGGTAGTCTTGTTCCTTTTATTAGGAACCCTATTCAACAAATAGCAAGCCGTTAACATAGCTTCTCCCCAAAACCCTTCACTCAAACCAGAGTAAGATAACATGGCATTCACCATTTCTTTAAGAACTCTATTTTTCCTTTCAGCCACACCATTTTGTTGAGGTGTATAAGGTGTCGTAGTCTCATGAATGATTCCTACGGATTGGAAAAATACAGGATAATAATATTCACCACCTCTATCTTTACGTAATGTTTTAATCAGCACATTCTGTTGCACTTCAACTTCAGTTTTATAAATTTTGAATTTATCTAAGGCTTCGTCCTTAGCGTGCAACAAATAAACATAGCAGAATCTAGATGCATCATCTATGAAAGTGACAAAATATTTTTTATGCCCTAATGATGGAGTAGCATGCAAATCACATAAATCACTATGTATCAACTCAAGAATGACAGATTTCCTTGTTATACTTTTAAAAGGTTGCCTAGTGATCTTTGTTAACATGCAAGTTTTACACTTTTCTACATTTTCATCAAAAACAGGAATTAAATCATCTTTAGACATTTCATGCATTCTTTTATAATGTACATGTCCTAGACGAGCATGCCATAACGAAAAATTGATAACATTCGAAGAGGACATAAATACAGAACCATAATCATTAGGAACTCCATTCAAATTCATCATAAACATACCATTATTATAATATCCAAATCCTACAAACACACCAGACTTCGATAAAACATATTTATCGGATTCATACACTTGTTTATATCCAAGCTTATTTAATACAGGACCAGAAATTAAATTCTTACATAGTTTAGGAACATACAAAACATGAAACAAAGTAATAGTCTTTCCAGAACTGAATTCTAGCACCACGTTTCCTTTGCCTTCAACGGGAGCGAAGTGATCATCTCCCATGTAGAGGACAGAACCATCTTCCACTGGAACAAGAGTCTTGAACCAGAAACGATCCTTGCAAACATGTGTTGTGGCGCCAGAATCAATCCACCACGCGATAGCATCATCCTGCACATAAAATGCTTCAGAATTTAGTGAAACCGAATGTTTAATCAAACTATTCAAATCACGAATTAATTTCTGACCTTGGTTTTCGGATTGGTCCTTAGACCCCTTTCCTGAATCACTTGCATTCGTGTTGTCGTGCTTTTTGCTGAAACGGCAATCCTTCTTGAAGTGGCCTGTTTTGCCACACTTCCAGCATTCTAGTTTCGGTTTCTTGTTAGCACCGAAACTGCCCTTTTTGTTCTTGAAAGCACGCTTCTTTCCTTTGTTTTTGTTGTTATCGTTCTTACCACCCTCTTCGACCATATTAACCGAGGGTCCAGCAATTTCTTTGCCCTTTCCTTTGTCATCCTCCTGCGCTCTTAGAGATTCTTCTATGCGCAAGTGACTTCCAAGTTGGATCAAAGACAGTTCGTCTTTTCCATGCTTCAGATTGTGTTTGAAATCCTTCCACGAAGGAGGCAACTTGTCTATGATGCTTGAGACAGATATTGTTTCATCCATCTTCAATCCGTGTTGTGTGAACTGTCCAAGGATTCAGAGGAGTTCATTGAATTGTTCCATGACAGACCTCGATTCAACCATTTTGTAATTGTTGAAATCGGTTACCAGGAACTTTTTACTGGATGAGTCCTCTGCCATGTACTTGGATTCGAGACAATCCCACAATTCCTTTGTAGATTCCACGTTTTGGTAAATATAAAATAAGGGATCAGACATACCGTTAAGAATGTGCCCTCTGCATATGTAGTCGTCGTTCTCCCACTTTGATCTGCGTCTCAGATTTTCAACTGTGTCATCCTCCAGAAGTTCTGGAATCAGTGTAGACAGGACGTGCACCACCTTTAACGTTGTCAACATGAAATGCATCTTCTTCTGCCAACGCCTGAAGTCTTGTCCTTGAAACTTGTCTAATTTTCTGAAATTTGTAGTCATCTCCTGGACGGTGCTTCCTCCAGGCATGATTATCAGAAAATACTTTGTTCGTTTGTTAGAAATTCGGGTATGATAATCCTGGATAACTTCGAAGAATCGTGTTCGTACACTTTCCGAACAAATTATTTCGACCCTATTCTTGCCTGGGTTCACGAAATCTTTGTGGGGATAATTCTTGAAGAACAATCTGTTTCTGGAAAAAGAGAACTGATCAGGAATGTAGAGAGAAAGTATGGTTTTTCCTGTAACCGAAACCGAGGCCAAATGACTCCTTATATAAGAGATCAATAACAGAAACCGAAAAGACACAACTGTTCAGAAAACGGTTATGTCGGTTGGGAAAGGGTTCAACTGTTCTAAAAAAATTTCGAACGGGGCACTGCCCCGCACCTTCTTGAGTATTTTCTCAATGTAATGAGATTGCGTAATTACAATCCCCTTATTCTCCCATTTAATCTTAATACCAAGAATAATGTCCGCTTCTCCCATATCCTTCATAGAGAACTTTGATGACAAGAAATTCTTCGTTTTATCAATTTGATTTTGGTCGGTGCCAAAGATCAACATGTCATCAATATATAGACAAATGAAAACTCCTTTACCGGATGTATCAAATTTGCTATATACACATTTGTCAGCTTGGTTTAGAATGAAACCATTAGACAAAACAACCTCATCAAACTTTTGATGTCACTGCTTCGGAGCTTGTTTCGGCCCATACAACGACTTAACTAGCTTACACACTTTATGCTCATTACCAGGCATTACAAATCCTTCAGGTTGCTTCATATACACTTCTTCTTCCAAATCACCATTCAGAAATGCTGTTTTGACATCCATTTGATGAATCACTAGATTATGAATAGCCGCCAAGGCAATCAACAATCTAATAGTAGTGATACGGGCAACTGGAGCATAGGTATCGAAATAATCAATCCCTTCCTTTTGTCTGAAGCCTTGGATAACTAATCTAGCTTTAAACTTGTCATTTGTACCATCGACTTTCATCTTCTTTTTGAAGATCCATTTGCAACCCAATGGTTTGCAACTTGGTGGTAAATCAGATAATACCCAAGTATTATTTTCCATGATAGAACCAATCTCTTCATCAATTGCTTCTTTCCAAAAACCAGAATCTCGAGATTTCACAGCTTCATCATACGTTCTTGGATCCTCCTCTATACTATAGCAATAATAGTATTGAGTATCAATCTGATCCTTTGATCCCTCAACTAAATATAGTTGAAAATCAGATCCATAAGATCTAGATTTTCTAGCTCTTTTGCTCCTACGGGGTTCAAGTGTCTCACTTGGCACATCATTTGAATGATCATCCCTTAGAGATTCATCTGAATTAGGTATAGAGACCTTTGGTCTAGGTATAGAAGAGAAACAATTCTCATCAAATATGGCATGTCTCGATTCTATAATCGTGTTAATAGAAATCGAGTCATTAGATTCTATAACATAAAACCTATAGGCCTTGGAGTGCTCAGCATATCCAACAAAGATGCAAGCTATACCCTTTTCACCCAAAGTTTTCCTTTTTGGGTCCGGGAGTCTAACCACGGCCCTACAACCCCAAACACGTAGAAATGTTAAGTTGGGTCGTTTCTTATACCAAAGTTCATATGGGGTAGTCTTGTTCCTTTTATTAGGAACCCTATTCAACAAATAGCAAGCCGTTAACATAACTTCTCCCCAAAACCCTTCACTCAAACCAGAGTAAGATAACATGGCATTCACCATTTCTTTAAGAACTCTATTTTTCCTTTCAGCCACACCATTTTGTTGAGGTGTATAAGGTGCCGTAGTCTCATGAATGATTCCTACGGATTGGAAAAATACAGGATCATAATATTCACCACCTCTATCTGTATGTAATGTTTTAATCAGCACATTCTGTTGCACTTCAACTTCAGTTTTATAAATTTTGAATTTATCTAAGGCTTCGTCCTTAGCGTGCAACAAATAAACATAGCAGAATCTAGATGCATCATCTATGAAAGTGACAAAATATTTTTTATGCCCTAATGATGGAGTAGCATGCAAATCACATAAATCACTATGTATCAACTCAAGAATGACAGATTTCCTTGTTATACTTTTAAAAGGTTGCCTAGTGATCTTTGTTAACATGCAAGTTTTACACTTTTCTACATTTTCATCAAAAATAGGAATTAAATCATCTTTAGACATTTCATGCATTCTTTTATAATGTACATGTCCTAGACGAGCATGCCATAACGAAAAATTGATAATATTCGAAGAGGACATAAATACAGAACCATAATCATTAGGAACTCCATTCAAATTCATCATAAACATACCATTATTATAATATCCAAATCCTACAAACACACCAGACTTCGATAAAACATATTTATCGGATTCATACACTTGCTTGTATCCAAGCTTATTTAATACAGGACCAGAAATTAAATTCTTACGTAGTTTAGGAACATACAAAACATGAAACAAAGTAATAGTCTTTCCAGAACTGAATTCTAGCACCACGTTTCCTTTGCCTTCAACGGGAGCGAAGTGATCATCTCCCATATAGAGGACAGAACCATCTTCCACTGGAACAAGAGTCTTGAACCAGAAACGATCCTTGCAAACATGTGTTGTGGCGCCAGAATCAATCCACCACGCGATAGCATCATCCTGCACATAAAATGCTTCAGAATTTAGTGAAACCGAATGTTTAATCAAACTATTCAAATCACGAATTGATTTCTGACCTTGGTTTTCGGATTGGTCCTTAGACCCCTTTCCTGAACCACTTGCATTCGCGTTGTCGTGCTTTTTGCTGAAACGACAATCCTTCTTGAAGTGGCATGTTTTGCCACACTTTCAGCATTCTAGTTTCGGTTTCTTGTTACCACCGAAACTGCCCTTTTTGTTCTTGAAAGCACGCTTCTTTCCTTTGTTTTTGTTGTTATCGTTCTTACCACCCTCTTCGACCATATTAACTGAGGGTCCAGCAATTTCTTTGCCCTTTCCTTTGTCATCCTCCTGCGCTCTTAGAGATTCTTCTATGCCCAAGTGACTTCCAAGTTGGATCAAAGACAGTTCGTCTTTTCCATGCTTCAGAATGTGTTTGAAATCCTTCCACGAAGGAGGCAACTTGTCTATGATGCTTGAGACAGATATTGTTTCATCCATCTTCAATCCGTGTTGTGTGAACTGTCCAAGGATTCGGAGGAGTTCATTGAATTGTTCCATGACAGACCTCGATTCAACCATTTTGTAATTGTTGAAATCTGTTACCAGGAACTTTTTACTGGATGAGTCCTCTGCCATGTACTTGGATTCGAGACAATCCCACAATTCCTTTGCAGATTCCACGTTTTGGTAAATATCAAATAAGGGATCAGACATACCGTTAAGAATGTGCCCTCTGCATATGTAGTCGTCGTTCTCCCACTTTGATCTGCGTCTCAGATTTTCAACTGGGTCATCCTCCAGAAGTTCTGGAATCGGTGTAGACAGGACGTGCACCACCTTTAACGTTGTCAACATGAAATGCATCTTCTTCTGCCAACGCCTGAAGTCTTGTCCTTGAAACTTGTCTAATTTTCTGAAATTTGTAGTCATCTCCTTGACGGTGCTTCCTCCAGCCATGATTATCAGAAAATACTTTGTTCGTTTGTTAGAAATTCGGGTATGATAATCCTGGATAACTTCGAAGAATCGTGTTCGTACACTTTCCGAACAAAGTATTTCGACCCTATTCTTGCCTGGGTTCACGAAATCTTTGTGGGGATAATTCTTGAAGAACAATCTGTTTCTGGCAAAAGAGAACTGATCAGGAATGTAGAGAGAAAGTATGGTTTTTCCTATAACCGAAACCAAGGCCAAATGACTCCTTATATAGGAGATCAATAACAGAAACCGAAAAGACACAACTGTTCAAAAAACGGTTATGTCGGTTGGGAAAGGGTTCAACTGTTCTAAAAAAATTTCGAACGGGGCACTGCCCCGCACCTTCTTGAGTATTTTCTCAATGTAATGAGATTGCGTAATTACAATCCCCTTATTCTCCCGTTTAATCTTAATTCCAAGAATAACGTCCGCTTCTCCCATATCCTTCATGGAGAACTTTGATGACAAGAAATTCTTCGTTTTATCAATTTGATTTTGGTCGGTGCCAAAGATCAACATGTCATCAACATATAGACAAATGAAAACTCCTTTACCGGATGTATCAAATTTGCTATATACACATTTGTCAGCTTGGTTTAGAATGAAACCATTAGACAAAACAACCTCATCAAACTTTTGATGTCACTGCTTCGGAGCTTGTTTCAGCCCATACAACGACTTAACTAGCTTACACACTTTATGCTCATTACCAGGCATTACAAATCCTTCAGGTTGCTTCATATACACTTCTTCTTCCAAATCACCATTCAGAAATGCTGTTTTGACATCCATTTGATGAATCACTAGATTATGAATAGCCGCCAAGGCAATCAACAATCTAATAGTAGTGATACGGGCAACTGGAGCATAGGTATCGAAATAATCAATCCCTTCCTTTTGTCTGAAGCCTTGGATAACTAATCTAGCTTTAAACTTGTCATTTGTACCATCGACTTTCATCTTCTTTTTGAAGATCCATTTGCAACCCAATGGTTTGCAACTTGGTGGTAAATCAGATAATACCCAAGTATTATTTTCCATGATAGAACCAATCTCTTCATCAATTGCTTCTTTCCAAAAACCAGAATCTCGAGATTTCACAGCTTCATCATACGTTCTTGGATCCTCGTCTATACTATAGCAATAATAGTATTGAGTATCAATCTGATCCTTTGATCCCTCAACTAAATATAGTTGAAAATGAGATCCATAAGATCTAGATTTTCTAGCTCTTTTGCTCCTACGGGGTTCAAGTGTCTCACTTGGCACATCATTTGAATGATCATCCCTTAGAGATTCATCTGAATTAGGTATAGAGACCTTTGGTCTAGGTATAGAAGAGAAACAATTCTCATCAAATATGGCATCTCTCGATTCTATAATCGTGTTAATAGAAATCGAGTCATTAGGTTCTATAACATAAAACCTATAGGCCTTGGAGTGCTCAACATATCCAACAAAGATGCAAGCTATACCCTTTTCACCCAAAGTTTTCCTTTTTGGGTCCGGGAGTCTAACCACGGCCCTACAACCCCAAACACGTAGAAATGTTAAGTTGGGTCGTTTCTTATACCAAAGTTCATATGGGGTAGTCTTGTTCCTTTTATTAGGAACCCTATTCAACAAATAGCAAGCCGTTAACATAGCTTCTCCCCAAAACCCTTCAATCAAACCAGAGTAAGATAACATGGCATTCACCATTTCTTTAAGAACTCTATTTTTCCTTTCAGCCACACCATTTTGTTGAGGTGTATAAGGTGCCGTAGTCTCATGAATGATTCCTACGGATTGGAAAAATACAGGATCATAATATTCACCACCTCTATCTGTACGTAATGTTTTAATCAGCACATTCTGTTGCACTTCAACTTCAGTTTTATAAATTTTGAATTTATCTAAGGCTTCGTCCTTAGCGTGCAACAAATAAACATAGCAGAATCTAGATGCATCATCTATGAAAGTGAAAAAATATTTTTTATGCCCTAATGATGGAGTAGCATGCAAATCACATAAATCACTATGTATCAACTCAAGAATGACAGATTTCCTTGTTATACTTTTAAAAGGTTGCCTAGTGATCTTTGTTAACATGCAAGTTTTACACTTTTCTACATTTTCATCAAAAACAGGAATTAAATCATCTTTAGACATTTCATGCATTCTTTTATAATGTACATGTCCTAGACGAGCATGCCATAACGAAAAATTGATAACATTCAAAGAGGACATAAATACAGAACCATAATCATTAGGAACTCCATTCAAATTCATCATAAACATACCATTATTATAATATCCAAATCCTACAAACACACCAGACTTTGATAAAACATATTTATCGGATTCATACACTTGCTTGTATCCAAGCTTATTTAATACAGGACCAGAAATTAAATTCTTACGTAGTTTAGGAACATACAAAACATGAAACAAAGTAATAGTCTTTCGAGAACTGAATTCTAGCACCACGTTTCCTTTGCCTTCAACGGGAGCGAAGTGATCATCTCCCATGTAGAGGACAGAACCATCTTCCACTGGAACAAGAGTCTTGAACCAGAAACAATCCTTGCAAACATGTGTTGTGGCGCCAGAATCAATCCACCACGCGATAGCATCATCCTGCACATAAAATGCTTCAGAATTTAGTGAAACCGAATGTTTAATCAAACTATTCAAATCACGAATTGATTTCTGAACTTGGTTTTCGGATTGGCCTTAGACCCCTTTCCTGAACCACTTGCATTCGCGTTGTCGTGCTTTTTGCTGAAACGGCAATCCTTCTTGAAGTGGCCTATTTTGCCACACTTCCAGCATTCTAGTTTCGGTTTCTTATTAGCACCGAAACTGCCCTTTTTGTTCTTGAAAGCACGCTTCTTTCCTTTGTTTTTGTTGTTATCGTTCTTACCACCCTCTTCGACCATATTAACCGAGGGTCCAACAATTTCTTTGCCCTTTCCTTTGTCATCCTCCTGCGCTCTTAGAGATTCTTCTATGCGCAAGTGACTTCCAAGTTGGATCAAAGACAGTTCGTCTTTTCCATGCTTCAGATTGTGTTTGAAATCCTTCCACGAAGGAGGCAACTTGTCTATGATGCTTGAGACAGATATTGTTTCATCCATCTTCAATCCGTGTTGTGTTAACTGTCCAAGGATTCGGAGGAGTTCATTGAATTGTTCCATGACAGACCTCGATTCAACCATTTTGTAATTGTTGAAATCGGTTACCAGGAACTTTTTACTGGATGAGTCCTCTGCCATGTACTTGGATTCGAGACAATCCCACAATTCCTTTGCAGATTCCACGTTTTTGTAAATATCAAATAAGGGATCAGACATACCGTTAAGAATGTGCCCTCTGCATATGTAGTCGTCGTTCTCCCACTTTGATCTGCGTCTCAGATTTTCAACTGTGTCATCCTCCAGAAGTTCTGGAATCGGTGTAGACAGGACGTGCACCACCTTTAACGTTGTCAACATGAAATGCATCTTCTTCTGCCAACGCCTGAAGTCTTGTCCTTGAAACTTGTCCAATTTTCTGAAATTTGTAGTCATCTCCTTGACGGTGCTTCCTCCAACCATGATTATCAGAAAATACTTTGTTCGTTTGTTAGAAATTCGGGTATGATAATCCTGGATAACTTCGAAGAATCGTGTTCGTACACTTTCCGAACAAAGTATTTCGACCCTATTCTTGCCTGGGTTCACGAAATCTTTGTGGGGATAATTCTTGAAGAACAATCTGTTTCTGGCAAAAGAGAACTGATCAGGAATGTAGATAGAAAGTATGGTTTTTCCTGTAACCGAAACCGAGGCCAAATGACTCCTTATATAGGAGATCAATAACAGAAACCGAAAAGACACAACTGTTCAGAAAACGGTTATGTCGGTTGGGAAAGGGTTCAACTGTTATAAAAAAATTTCGAACGGGGCGCTGCCCCGCACCTTCTTGAGTATTTTCTCAATGTAATGAGATTGCGTAATTACAATCCCCTTATTCTCCCGTTTAATCTTAATACCAAGAATAACGTCCGCTTCTCCCATATCCTTCATGGAGAACTTTGATGACAAGAAATTCTTCATTTTATCAATTTGATTTTGGTCGGTGCCAAAGATCAACATGTCATCAACATATAGACAAATGAAAACTCCTTTACCGGATGTATCAAATTTTCTATATACACATTTGGCAGCTTGGTTTAGAATGAAACCATTAGGCAAAACAACCTCATCAAACTTTTGATGCCACTGCTTCGGAGCTTGTTTCAGCCCATACAACGACTTAACTAGCTTACACACTTTATGCTCATTACCAGGCATTACAAATCCTTCAGGTTGCTTCATATACACTTCTTCTTCCAAATCACCATTCAGAAATGCTGTTTTGACATCCATTTGATGAATCACTAGATTATGAATAGCCGCCAAGGCAATCAACAATCTAATAGTAGTGATACGGGCAACTGGAGCATAGGTATCGAAATAATCAATCCCTTCCTTTTGTCTGAAGCCTTGGATAACTAATCTAGCTTTAAACTTGTCAATTGTACCATCGACTTTCATCTTCTTTTTGAAAATCCATTTGTAACCCAATGGTTTGCAACCTGGTGGTAAATCAGATAATACCCAATTATTATTTTCCATGATAGAACCAATCTCTTCATCAATTGCTTCTTTCCAAAAACCAGAATCTCGAGATTTCACAGCTTCATCATACGTTCTTGGATCCTCCTCTATACTATAGCAATAATAGTATTGAGTATCAATCTGATCCTTTGATCCCTCAACTAAATATAGTTGAAAATCAGATCCATAAGATCTAGTTTTTCTAGCTCTTTTGCTCCTACGGGGTTCAAGTGTCTCACTTGGCACATCATTTGAATGATCATCCCTTAGAGATTCATCTGAATTAGGTATAGAGACCTTTGGTCTAGGTATAGAAGAGAAACAATTCTCATCAAATATGGCATCTCTCGATTCTATAATCGTGTTAATAGAAATCGAGTCATTAGGTTCTATAACATAAAACCTATAGGCCTTGGAGTGCTCAGCATATCCAACAAAGATGCAAGCTATACCCTTTTCACCCAAAGTTTTCCTTTTTGGGTCCGGGAGTCTAACCACGGCCCTACAACCCCAAACACGTAGAAATGCTAAGTTGGGTCGTTTCTTATACCAAAGTTCATATGGGGTAGTCTTGTTC
Source organism: Lathyrus tuberosus (assembly GCA_022829125.1). Lineage (NCBI taxonomy): Eukaryota > Viridiplantae > Streptophyta > Magnoliopsida > Fabales > Fabaceae > Lathyrus > Lathyrus tuberosus. The sequence continues at coordinate 16,347,675 of JALAZF010000036.1, read as the reverse complement.
CTTTTATTTGGAACCCTATTCAACAAATAGCAAGTCGTTAACATAGCTTCTCCCCAAAACCCTTCACTCAAACCAGAGTAAGATAACATGGCATTCACCATTTCTTTAAGAACTCTATTTTTCCTTTCAGCCACACCATTTTGTTGAGGTGTATAAGGTGTCGTAGTCTCATGAATGATTCCTACGGATTGGAAAAATACAGGATCATAATATTCACCACCTCTATCTGTACGTAATGTTTTAATCAGCACATTCTGTTGCACTTCAACTTCAGTTTTATAAATTTCGAATTTATCTAAGGCTTCGTCCTTAGCGTGCAACAAATAAACATAGCAGAATCTAGATGCATCATCTATGAAAGTGACAAAATATTTTGTATGCCCTAATGATGGAGTAGCATGCAAATCACATAAATCACTATGTATCAACTCAAGAATGACAAATTTCCTTGTTATACTTTTAAAAGGTTGCCTAGTGATCTTTGTTAACATGCAAGTTTTACACTTTTCTACATTTTCATCAAAAATAGGAATTAAATCATCTTTAGACATTTCATGCATTCTTTTATAATGTACATGTCCTAGACGAGCATGCCATAACGAAAAATTGATAACATTCGAAGAGGACATAAATACAGAACCATAATCATTAGGAACTCCATTCAAATTCATCATAAACATACCATTATTATAATATCCAAATCCTACAAACACACCAGACTTCGATAAAACATATTTATCGGATTCATACACTTGCTTGTATCCAAGCTTATTTAATACAGGACCAGAAATTAAATTCTTACGTAGTTTAGGAACATACAAAACATGAAACAAAGTAATAGTCTTTCCAGAACTGAATTCTAGCACCACGTTTCCTTTGCCTTCAACGGGAGCGAAGTGATCATCTCCCATGTAGAGGACAGAACCATCTTCCACTGGAACAAGAGTCTTGAACCAGAAACGATCCTTGCAAACATGTGTTGTGGCGCCAGAATCAATCCACCACGCGATAGCATCATCCTGCACATAAAATGCTTCAGAATTTAGTGAAACCGAATGTTTAATCAAACTATTCAAATCACGAATTGATTTCTGACCTTGGTTTTCGGATTGGCCTTAGACCCCTTTCCTGAACCACTTGCATTCGCGTTGTCGTGCTTTTTGCTGAAACGGCAATCCTTCTTGAAGTGGCCTATTTTGCCACACTTCCAGCATTCTAGTTTCGGTTTCTTGTTAGCACCGAAACTGCCCTTTTTGTTCTTGAAAGCACGCTTCTTTCCTTTGTTTTTGTTGTTATCGTTCTTACCACCCTCTTCGACCATATTAACCGAGGGTCCAACAATTTCTTTGCCCTTTCCTTTGTCATCCTCCTGCGCTCTTAGAGATTCTTCTATGCGCAAGTGACTTCCAAGTTGGATCAAAGACAGTTCGTCTTTTCCATGCTTCAGATTGTGTTTGAAATCCTTCCACGAAGGAGGCAACTTGTCTATGATGCTTGAGACAAATATTGTTTCATCCATCTTCAATCCGTGTTGTGTGAACTGTCCAAGGATTCGGAGGAGTTCATTGAATTGTTCCATGACAGACCTCGATTCAACCATTTTGTAATTGTTGAAATCGGTTACCAGGAACTTTTTACTGGATGAGTCCTCTGCCATGTACTTGGATTCGAGACAATCCCACAATTCCTTTGCAGATTCCACGTTTTGGTAAATATCAAATAAGGGATCAGACATACCGTTAAGAATGTGCCCTCTGCATATGTAGTCGTCGTTCTCCCACTTTGATCTGCGTCTCAGATTTTCAACTGTGTCATCCTCCAGAAGTTCTGGAATCGGTGTAGACAGGACGTGCACCACCTTTAACGTTGTCAACATGAAATGCATCTTCTTCTGCCAACGCCTGAAGTCTTGTCCTTGAAACTTGTCCAATTTTCCGAAATTTGTAGTCATCTCCTTGACGGTGCTTCCTCCAGCCATGATTATCAGAAAATACTTTGTTCGTTTGTTAGAAATTCGGGTATGATAATCCTGGATAACTTCGAAGAATCGTGTTCGTACACTTTCCGAACAAAGTATTTCGACCCTATTCTTGCCTGGGTTCACGAAATCTTTGTGGGGATAATTCTTGAAGAACAATCTGTTTCTGGCAAAAGAGAACTGATCAGGAATGTAGAGAGAAAGTATGGTTTTTCCTGTAACCGAAACCGAGGCCAAATGACTCCTTATATAGGAGATCAATAACAGAAACCGAAAAGACACAACTGTTCAGAAAACGGTTATGTCGGTTGGGAAAGGGTTCAACTGTTCTAAAAAAATTTCGAACGGGGCGCTGCCCCGCACCTTCTTGAGTATTTTCTCAATGTAATGAGATTGCGTAATTACAATCCCCTTATTCTCCCGTTTAATCTTAATACCAAGAATAACGTCCGCTTCTCCCATATCCTTCATGGAGAACTTTGATGACAAGAAATTCTTCATTTTATCAATTTGATTTTGGTCGGTGCCAAAGATCAACATGTCATCAACATATAGACAAATGAAAACTCCTTTACCGGATGTATCAAATTTGCTATATACACATTTGGCAGCTTGGTTTAGAATGAAACCATTAGGCAAAACAACCTCATCAAACTTTTGATGCCACTGCTTCGGAGCTTGTTTCAGCCCATACAACGACTTAACTAGCTTACACACTTTATGCTCATTACCAGGCATTACAAATCCTTCAGGTTGCTTCATATACACTTCTTCTTCCAAATCACCATTCAGAAATGCTGTTTTGACATCCATTTGATGAATCACTAGATTATGAATAGTCGCCAAGGCAATCAACAATCTAATAGTAGTGATACGGGCAACTGGAGCATAGGTAACGAAATAATCAATCCCTTCCTTTTGTCTGAAGCCTTGGATAACTAATCTAGCTTTAAACTTGTCAATTGTACCATCGACTTTCATCTTCTTTTTGAAGATCCATTTGTAACCCAATGGTTTGCAACCTGGTGGTAAATCAGATAATACCCAATTATTATTTTCCATGATAGAACCAATCTCTTCATCAATTGCTTCTTTCCAAAAACCAGAATCTCGAGATTTCACAGCTTCATCATACGTTCTTGGATCCTCCTCTATACTATAGCAATAATAGTATTGAGTATCAATCTGATCCTTTGATCCCTCAACTAAATATAGTTGAAAATCAGATCCATAAGATCTAGATTTTCTAGCTCTTTTGCTCCTACGGGGTTCAAGTGTCTCACTTGGCACATCATTTGAATGATCATCCCTTAGAGATTCATCTGAATTAGGTATAGAGACCTTTGGTCTAGGTATAGAAGAGAAACAATTCTCATCAAATATGGCATCTCTCGATTCTATAATCGTGTTAATAGAAATCGAGTCATTAGGTTCTATAACATAAAACCTATAGGCCTTGGAGTGCTCAGCATATCCAACAAAGATGCAAGCTATACCCTTTTCACCCAAAGTTTTCCTTTTTGGGTCCGGGAGTCTAACCACGGCCCTACAACCCCAAACACGTAGAAATGCTAAGTTGGGTCGTTTCTTATACCAAAGTTCATATGGGGTAGTCTTGTTCCTTTTATTTGGAACCCTATTCAACAAATAGCAAGCCGTTAACATAGCTTCTCCCCAAAACCCTTCACTCAAACCAGAGTAAGATAACATGGCATTCACCATTTCTTTAAGAACTCTATTTTTCCTTTCAGCCACACCATTTTGTTGAGGTGTATAAGGTGTCGTAGTCTCATGAATGATTCCTACGGATTGGAAAAATACAGGATCATAATATTCACCACCTCTATCTGTACGTAATGTTTTAATCAGCACATTCTGTTGCACTTCAACTTCAGTTTTATAAATTTCGAATTTATCTAAGGCTTCGTCCTTAGCGTGCAACAAATAAACATAGCAGAATCTAGATGCATCATCTATGAAAGTGACAAAATATTTTGTATGCCCTAATGATGGAGTAGCATGCAAATCACATAAATCACTATGTATCAACTCAAGAATGACAAATTTCCTTGTTATACTTTTAAAAGGTTGCCTAGTGATCTTTGTTAACATGCAAGTTTTACACTTTTCTACATTTTCATCAAAAATAGGAATTAAATCATCTTTAGACATTTCATGCATTCTTTTATAATGTACATGTCCTAGACGAGCATGCCATAACGAAAAATTGATAACATTCGAAGAGGACATAAATACAGAACCATAATCATTAGGAACTCCATTCAAATTCATCATAAACATACCATTATTATAATATCCAAATCCTACAAACACACCAGACTTCGATAAAACATATTTATCGGATTCATACACTTGCTTGTATCCAAGCTTATTTAATACAGGACCAGAAATTAAATTCTTACGTAGTTTAGGAACATACAAAACATGAAACAAAGTAATAGTCTTTCCAGAACTGAATTCTAGCACCACGTTTCCTTTGCCTTCAATGGGAGCGAAGTGATCATCTCCCATGTAGAGGACAGAACCATCTTCCACTAGAACAAGAGTCTTGAACCAGAAACGATCCTTGCAAACATGTGTTGTGGCGCCAGAATCAATGCACCACGCGATAGCATCATCCTGCACATAAAATGCTTCAGAATTTAGTGAAACCGAATGTTTAATCAAACTATTCAAATCACGAATTGATTTCTGACCTTGGTTTTCGGATTGGCCTTAGACCCCTTTCCTGAACCACTTGCATTCGCGTTGTCGTGCTTTTTGCTGAAACGGCAATCCTTCTTGAAGTGGCCTATTTTGCCACACTTCCAGCATTCTAGTTTCGGTTTCTTGTTAGCACCGAAACTGCCCTTTTTGTTCTTGAAAGCACGCTTCTTTCCTTTGTTTTTGTTGTTATCGTTCTTACCACCCTCTTCGACCATATTAACCGAGGGTTCAGCAATTTCTTTGCCCTTTCCTTTGTCATCCTCCTGCGCTCTTAGAGATTCTTCTATGCCCAAGTGACTTCCAAGTTGGATCAAAGACAGTTCGTCTTTTCCATGCTTCAGATTGTGTTTGAAATCCTTCCACGAAGGAGGCAACTTGTCTATGATGCTTGAGACAAATATTGTTTCATCCATCTTCAATCCGTGTTGTGTGAACTGTCCAAGGATTCGGAGGAGTTCATTGAATTGTTCCATGACAGACCTCGATTCAACCATTTTGTAATTGCTGAAATCGGTTACCAGGAACTTTTTACTGGATGAGTCCTCTGCCATGTACTTGGATTCGAGACAATCCCACAATTCCTTTGCAGATTCCACGTTTTGGTAAATATCAAATAAGGGATCAGACATACCGTTAAGAATGTGCCCTCTGCATATGTAGTCGTCGTTCTCCCACTTTGATCTGCGTCTCAGATTTTCAACTGTGTCATCCTCCAGAAGTTCTGGAATCGGTGTAGACAGGACGTGCACCACCTTTAACGTTGTCAACATGAAATGCATCTTCTTCTGCCAACGCCTGAAGTCTTGTCCTTGAAACTTGTCCAATTTTCCGAAATTTGTAGTCATCTCCTTGACGGTGCTTCCTCCAGCCATGATTATCAGAAAATACTTTGTTCGTTTGTTAGAAATTCGGGTATGATAATCCTGGATAACTTCGAAGAATCGTGTTCGTACACTTTCCGAACAAAGTATTTTGACCCTATTCTTGCCTGGGTTCACGAAATCTTTGTGGGGATAATTCTTGAAGAACAATCTGTTTCTGGCAAAAGAGAACTGATCAGGAATGTAGAGAGAAAGTATGGTTTTTCCTGTAACCGAAATCGAGGCCAAATGACTCCTTATATAGGAGATCAATAACAGAAACCGAAAAGACACAACTGTTCAGAAAACGGTTATGTCGGTTGGGAAAGGGTTCAACTGTTCTAAAAAAATTTCGAACGGGGCGCTGCCCCGCACCTTCTTGAGTATTTTCTCAATGTAATGAGATTGCGTAATTACAATCCCCTTATTCTCCCGTTTAATCTTAATACCAAGAATAACGTCCGCTTCTCCCATATCCTTCATGGAGAACTTTGATGACAAGAAATTCTTCGTTTTATCAATTTGATTTTGGTCGGTGCCAAAGATCAACATGTCATCAACATATAGACAAATGAAAACTCCTTTACCGGATGTATCAAATTTGCTATATACACATTTGTCAGCTTGGTTTAGAATGAAACCATTAGGCAAAACAACCTCATCAAACTTTTGATGCCACTGCTTCAGAGCTTGTTTCAGCCCATACAACGACTTAACTAGCTTACACACTTTATGCTCATTACCAGGCATTACAAATCCTTCAGGTTGCTTCATATACACTTCTTCTTCCAAATCACCATTCAGAAATGCTGTTTTGACATCCATTTGATGAATCACTAGATTATGAATAGCCGCCAAGGCAATCAACAATCTAATAGTAGTGATACGGGCAACTGGAGCATAGGTATCGAAATAATCAATCCCTTCCTTTTGTCTGAAGCCTTGGATAACTAATCTATCTTTAAACTTGTCAATTGTACCATCGACTTTCATCTTCTTTTTGAAGATCCATTTGTAACCCAATGGTTTGCAACCTGGTGGTAAATCAGATAATACCCAATTATTATTTTCCATGATAGAACCAATCTCTTCATCAATTGCTTCTTTCCAAAAACCAGAATCTCGAGATTTCACAGCTTCATCATACGTTCTTGGATCCTCCTCTATACTATAGCAATAATAGTATTGAGTATCAATCTGATCCTTTGATCCCTCAACTAAATATAGTTGAAAATCAGATCCATAAGATCTAGATTTTCTAGCTCTTTTGCTCCTACGGGGTTCAAGTGTCTCACTTGGCACATCATTTGAATGATCATCCCTTAGAGATTCATCTGAATTAGGTATAGAGACCTTTGGTCTAGGTATAGAAGAGAAACAATTCTCATCAAATATGGCATCTCTCGATTCTATAATCGTGTTAATAGAAATCGAGTCATTAGGTTCTATAACATAAAACCTATAGGCCTTGGAGTGCTCAGCATATCCAACAAAGATGCAAGCTATACCCTTTTCACCCAAAGTTTTCCTTTTTGGGTCCGGGAGTCTAACCACGGCCCTACAACCCCAAACACGTAGAAATGCTAAGTTGGGTCATTTCTTATACCAAAGTTCATATGGGGTAGTCTTGTTCCTTTTATTTGGAACCCTATTCAACAAATAGCAAGCCGTTAACATAGCTTCTCCCCAAAACCCTTCACTCAAACCAGAGTAAGATAACATGGCATTCACCATTTCTTTAAGAACTCTATTTTTCCTTTCAGCCACACCATTTTGTTGAGGTGTATAAGGTGTCGTAGTCTCATGAATGATTCCTACGGATTGGAAAAATACAGGATCATAATATTCACCACCTCTATCTGTACGTAATGTTTTAATCAGCACATTCTGTTGCACTTCAACTTCAGTTTTATAAATTTCGAATTTATCTAAGGCTTCGTCCTTAGCGTGCAACAAATAAACATACCAGAATCTAGATGCATCATCTATGAAAGTGACAAAATATTTTGTATGCCCTAATGATGGAGTAGCATGCAAATCACATAAATCACTATGTATCAACTCAAGAATGACAAATTTCCTTGTTATACTTTTAAAAGGTTGCCCAGTGATCTTTGTTAACATGCAAGTTTTACACTTTTCTACATTTTCATCAAAAATAGGAATTAAATCATCTTTAGACATTTCATGCATTCTTTTATAATGTACATGTCCTAGACGAGCATGCCATAACGAAAAATTGATAACATTCGAAGAGGACATAAGTACAGAACCATAATTATTATGAACTCCATTCAAATTCATCATAAACATACCATTATTATAATATCCAAATCCTACAAACACACCAAACTTCGATAAAACATATTTATCGGATTCATACACTTGCTTGTATCCAAGCTTATTTAATACAGGACCAGAAATTAAATTCTTACGTAGTTTAGGAACATACAAAACATGAAACAAAGTAATAGTCTTTCCAGAACTGAATTCTAGCACCACGTTTCCTTTGCCTTCAACGGGAGCGAAGTGATCATCTCCCATGTAGAGGACAGAACCATCTTCCACTGGAACAAGAGTCTTGAACCAGAAACGATCCTTGCAAACATGTGTTGTGGCGCCAGAATCAATCCACCACGCGATAGCATCATCCTGCACATAAAATGCTTCAGAATTTAGTGAAACCGAATTTTTAATCAAACTATTCAAATCACGAATTGATTTCTGACCTTGGTTTTCGGATTGGTCCTTAGACCCCTTTCCTGAACCACTTGCATTCGCGTTGTCGTGCTTTTTGCTGAAACGGCAATCCTTCTTGAAGTGGCCTGTTTTGCCACACTTCCAGCATTCTAGTTTCGGTTTCTTGTTAGCACCGAAACTGCCCTTTTTGTTTCTGAAAGCACGCTTCTTTCCTTTGTTTTTGTTGTTATCGTTCTTACCACCCTCTTCGACCATATTAACCGAGGGTTCAGCAATTTCTTTGCCCTTTCCTTTGTCATCCTCCTGCGCTCTTAGAGATTCTTCTATGCCCAAGTGACTTCCAAGTTGGATCAAAGACAGTTCGTCTTTTCCATGCTTCAGATTGTGTTTGAAATCCTTCCACGAAGGAGGCAACTTGTCTATGATGCTTGAGACAAATATTGTTTCATCCATCTTCAATCCGTGTTGTGTGAACTGTCCAAGGATTCGGAGGAGTTCATTGAATTGTTCCATGACAGACCTCGATTCAACCATTTTGTAATTGCTGAAATCGGTTACCAGGAACTTTTTACTGGATGAGTCCTCTGCCATGTACTTGGATTCGAGACAATCCCACAATTCCTTTGCAGATTCCACGTTTTGGTAAATATCAAATAAGGGATCAGACATACCGTTAAGAATGTGCCCTCTGCATATGTAGTCGTCGTTCTCCCACTTTGATCTGTGTCTCAGATTTTCAACTGTGTCATCCTCCAGAAGTTCTGGAATCGGTGTAGACAGGACGTGCACCACCTTTAACGTTGTCAACATGAAATGCATCTTCTTCTGCCAACGCCTGAAGTCTTGTCCTTGAAACTTGTCCAATTTTCCGAAATTTGTAGTCATCTCCTTGACGGTGCTTCCTCCAGCCATGATTATCAGAAAATACTTTGTTCGTTTGTTAGAAATTCGGGTATGATAATCCTGGATAACTTCGAAGAATCGTGTTCGTACACTTTCCGAACAAAGTATTTCGACCCTATTCTTGCCTGGGTTCACGAAATCTTTGTGGGGATAATTCTTGAAGAACAATCTGTTTCTGGCAAAAGAGAACTGATCAGGAATGTAGAGAGAAAGTATGGTTTTTCCTGTAACCGAAACCGAGGCCAAATGACTCCTTATATAGGAGATCAATAACAGAAACCGAACGGTTATGTCGGTTGGGAAAGGGTTCAACTGTTCTAAAAAAATTTCGAACGGGGCGCTGCCCAGCACCTTCTTGAGTATTTTCTCAATGTAATGAGATTGCGTAATTACAATCCCCTTATTCTCCCGTTTAATCTTAATACCAAGAATAACGTCCGCTTCTCCCATATCCTTCATGGAGAACTTTGATGACAAGAAATTCTTCGTTTTATCAATTTGATTTTGGTCGGTGCCAAAGATCAACATGTCATCAACATATAGACAAATGAAAACTCCTTTACCGGATGTATCAAATTTGCTATATACACATTTGTCAGCTTGGTTTAGAATGAAACCATTAGGCAAAACAACCTCATCAAACTTTTGATGCCACTGCTTCGGAGCTTGTTTCAGCCCATACAACGACTTAACTAGCTTACACACTTTATGCTCATTACCAGGCATTACAAATCCTTCAGGTTGCTTCATATACACTTCTTCTTCCAAATCACCATTCAGAAATGCTGTTTTGACATCCATTTGATGAATCACTAGATTATGAATAGCCGCCAAGGCAATCAACAATCTAATAGTAGTGATACGGGCAACTGGAGCATAGGTATCGAAATAATCAATCCCTTCCTTTTGTCTGAAGCCTTGGATAACTAATCTAGCTTTAAACTTGTCAATTGTACCATCGACTTTCATCTTCTTTTTGAAGATCCATTTGTAACCCAATGGTTTGCAACCTGGTGGTAAATCAGATAATACCCAATTATTATTTTCCATGATAGAACCAATCTCTTCATCAATTGCTTCTTTCCAAAAACCAGAATCTCGAGATTTCACAGCTTCATCATACGTTCTTGGATCCTCCTCTATACTATAGCAATAATAGTATTGAGTATCAATCTGATCCTTTGATCCCTCAACTAAATATAGTTGAAAATCAGATCCATAAGATCTAGATTTTCTAGCTCTTTTGCTCCTACGGGGTTCAAGTGTCTCACTTGGCACATCATTTGAATGATCATCCCTTAGAGATTCATCTGAATTAGGTATAGAGACCTTTGGTCTAGGTATAGAAGAGAAACAATTCTCATCAAATATGGCATCTCTCGATTCTATAATCGTGTTAATAGAAATCGAGTCATTAGGTTCTATAACATAAAACCTATAGGCCTTGGAGTGCTCAGCATATCCAACAAAGATGCAAGCTATACCCTTTTCACCCAAAGTTTTCCTTTTTGGGTCCGGGAGTCTAACCACGGCCCTACAACCCCAAACACGTAGAAATGCTAAGTTGGGTCGTTTCTTATACCAAAGTTCATATGGGGTAGTCTTGTTCCTTTTATTTGGAACCCTATTCAACAAATAGCAAGCCGTTAACATAGCTTCTCCCCAAAACCCTTCACTCAAACCAGAGTAAGATAACATGGCATTCACCATTTCTTTAAGAACTCTATTTTTCCTTTCAGCCACACCATTTTGTTGAGGTGTATAAGGTGTCGTAGTCTCATGAATGATTCCTACGGATTGGAAAAATACAGGATCATAATATTCACCACCTCTATCTGTACGTAATGTTTTAATCAGCACATTCTGTTGCACTTCAACTTCAGTTTTATAAATTTTGAATTTATCTAAGGCTTCGTCCTTAGCGTGCAACAAATAAACATAGCAGAATCTAGATGCATCATCTATGAAAGTGACAAAATATTTTGTATGCCCTAATGATGGAGTAGCATGCAAATCACATAAATCACTATGTATCAACTCAAGAATGACAAATTTCCTTGTTATACTTTTAAAAGGTTGCCTAGTGATCTTTGTTAACATGCAAGTTTTACACTTTTCTACATTTTCATCAAAAATAGGAATTAAATCATCTTTAGACATTTCATGCATTCTTTTATAATGTACATGTCCTAGACGAGCATGCCATAACGAAAAATTGATAACATTCGAAGAGGACATAAATACAGAACCATAATTATTAGGAACTCCATTCAAATTCATCATAAACATACCATTATTATAATATCCAAATCCTACAAACACACCAAACTTCGATAAAACATATTTATCAGATTCATACACTTGCTTGTATCCAAGCTTATTTAATACAGGACCAGAAATTAAATTCTTACGTAGTTTAGGAACATACAAAACATGAAACAAAGTAATAGTCTTTCCAGAACTGAATTCTAGCACCACGTTTCCTTTGCCTTCAACGGGAGCGAAGTGATCATCTCCCATGTAGAGGACAGAACCATCTTCCACTGGAACAAGAGTCTTGAACCAGAAACGATCCTTGCAAACATGTGTTGTGGCACCAGAATCAATCCACCACGCGATAGCATCATCCTGCACATAAAATGCTTCAGAATTTAGTGAAACCGAATGTTTAATCAAACTATTCAAATCACGAATTGATTTCTGACCTTGGTTTTCGGATTGGTCCTTAGACCCCTTTCCTGAACCACTTGCATTCGCGTTGTCGTGCTTTTTGCTGAAACGGCAATCCTTCTTGAAGTGGCCTGTTTTGCCACACTTCCAGCATTCTAGTTTCGGTTTCTTGTTAGCACCGAAACTGCCCTTTTTGTTCTTGAAAGCACGCTTCTTTCCTTTGTTTTTGTTGTTATCGTTCTTACCACCCTCTTCGACCATATTAACCGAGGGTTCAGCAATTTCTTTGCCCTTTCCTTTGTCATCCTCCTGCGCTCTTAGAGATTCTTCTATGCCCAAGTGACTTCCAAGTTGGATCAAAGACAGTTCGTCTTTTCCATGCTTCAGATTGTGTTTGAAATCCTTCCACGAAGGAGGCAACTTGTCTATGATGCTTGAGACAAATATTGTTTCATCCATCTTCAATCCGTGTTGTGTGAACTGTCCAAGGATTCGGAGGAGTTCATTGAATTGTTCTATGACAGACCTCGATTCAACCATTTTGTAATTGCTGAAATCGGTTACCAGGAACTTTTTACTGGATGAGTCCTCTGCCATGTACTTGGATTCGAGACAATCCCACAATTCCTTTGCAGATTCCACGTTTTGGTAAATATCAAATAAGGGATCAGACATACCGTTAAGAATGTGCCCTCTGCATATGTAGTCGTCGTTCTCCCACTTTGATCTGCGTCTCAGATTTTCAACTGTGTCATCCTCCAGAAGTTCTGGAATCGGTGTAGACAGGACGTGCACCACCTTTAACGTTGTCAACATGAAATGCATCTTCTTCTGCCAACGCCTGAAGTCTTGTCCTTGAAACTTGTCCAATTTTCCGAAATTTGTAGTCATCTCCTTGACGGTGCTTCCTCCAGCCATGATTATCAGAAAATACTTTGTTCGTTTGTTAGAAATTCGGGTATGATAATCCTGGATAACTTCGAAGAATCGTGTTCGTACACTTTCCGAACAAAGTATTTCGACCCTATTCTTGCCTGGGTTCACGAAATCTTTGTGGGGATAATTCTTGAAGAACAATCTGTTTCTGGCAAAAGAGAACTGATCAGGAATGTAGAGAGAAAGTATGGTTTTTCCTGTAACCGAAACCGAGGCCAAATGACTCCTTATATAGGAGATCAATAACAGAAACCGAAAAGACACAACTGTTCAAAAAACGGTTATGTCGGTTGGGAAAGGGTTCAACTGTTCTAAAAAAATTTCGAACGGGGCGCTGCCCAGCACCTTCTTGAGTATTTTCTCAATGTAATGAGATTGCGTAATTACAATCCCCTTATTCTCCCGTTTAATCTTAATACCAAGAATAACGTCCGCTTCTCCCATATCCTTCATGGAGAACTTTGATGACAAGAAATTCTTCGTTTTATCAATTTGATTTTGGTCGGTGCCAAAGATCAACATGTCATCAACATATAGACAAATGAAAACTCCTTTACCGGATGTATCAAATTTGCTATATACACATTTGTCAGCTTGGTTTAGAATGAAACCATTAGGCAAAACAACCTCATCAAACTTTTGATGCCACTGCTTCGGAGCTTGTTTCAGCCCATACAACGACTTAACTAGCTTACACACTTTATGCTCATTACCAGGCATTACAAATCCTTCAGGTTGCTTCATATACACTTCTTCTTCCAAATCACCATTCAGAAATGCTGTTTTGACATCCATTTGATGAATCACTAGATTATGAATAGCCGCCAAGGCAATCAACAATCTAATAGTAGTGATACGGGCAACTGGAGCATAGGTATCGAAATAATCAATCCCTTCCTTTTGTCTGAAGCCTTGGATAACTAATCTAGCTTTAAACTTGTCAATTGTACCATCGACTTTCATCTTCTTTTTGAAGATCCATTTGTAACCCAATGGTTTGCAACCTGGTGGTAAATCAGATAATACCCAATTATTATTTTCCATGATAGAACCAATCTCTTCATCAATTGCTTCTTTCCAAAAACCAGAATCTCGAGATTTCACAGCTTCATCATACGTTCTTGGATCCTCCTCTATACTATAGCAATAATAGTATTGAGTATCAATCTGATCCTTTGATCCCTCAACTAAATATAGTTGAAAATCAGATCCATAAGATCTAGATTTTCTAGCTCTTTTGCTCCTACGGGGTTCAAGTGTCTCACTTGGCACATCATTTGAATGATCATCCCTTAGAGATTCATCTGAATTAGGTATAGAGACCTTTGGTCTAGGTATAGAAGAGAAACAATTCTCATCAAATATGGCATCTCTCGATTCTATAATCGTGTTAATAGAAATCGAGTCATTAGGTTCTATAACATAAAACCTATAGGCCTTGGAGTGCTCAGCATATCCAACAAAGATGCAAGCTATACCCTTTTCACCCAAAGTTTTCCTTTTTGGGTCCGGGAGTCTAACCACGGCCCTACAACCCCAAACACGTAGAAATGCTAAGTTGGGTTGTTTCTTATACCAAAGTTCATATGGGGTAGTCTTGTTCCTTTTATTTGGAACCCTATTCAACAAATAGCAAGCCGTTAACATAGCTTCTCCCCAAAACCCTTCACTCAAACCAGAGTAAGATAACATGGCATTCACCATTTCTTTAAGAACTCTATTTTTCCTTTCAGCCACACCATTTTGTTGAGGTGTATAAGGTGTCGTAGTCTCATGAATGATTCCTACGGATTGGAAAAATACAGGATCATAATATTCACCACCTCTATCTGTACGTAATGTTTTAATCAGCACATTCTGTTGCACTTCAACTTCAGTTTTATAAATTTCGAATTTATCTAAGGCTTCGTCCTTAGCGTGCAACAAATAAACATAGCAGAATCTAGATGCATCATCTATGAAAGTGACAAAATATTTTGTATGCCCTAATGATGGAGTAGCATGCAAATCACATAAATCACTATGTATCAACTCAAGAATGACAAATTTCCTTGTTATACTTTTAAAAGGTTGCCTAGTGATCTTTGTTAACATGCAAGTTTTACACTTTTCTACATTTTCATCAAAAATAGGAATTAAATCATCTTTAGACATTTCATGCATTCTTTTATAATGTACATGTCCTAGACGAGCATGCCATAACGAAAAATTGATAACATTCGAAGAGGACATAAATACAGAACCATAATTATTAGGAACTCCATTCAAATTCATCATAAACATACCATTATTATAATATCCAAATCCTACAAACACACCAAACTTCGATAAAACATATTTATCAGATTCATACACTTGCTTGTATCCAAGCTTATTTAATACAGGACCAGAAATTAAATTCTTACGTAGTTTAGGAACATACAAAACATGAAACAAAGTAATAGTCTTTCCAGAACTGAATTCTAGCACCACGTTTCCTTTGCCTTCAACGGGAGCGAAGTGATCATCTCCCATGTAGAGGACAGAACCATCTTCCACTGGAACAAGAGTCTTGAACCAGAAACGATCCTTGCAAACATGTGTTGTGGCGCCAGAATCAATCCACCACGCGATAGCATCATCCTGCACATAAAATGCTTCAGAATTTAGTGAAACCGAATGTTTAATCAAACTATTCAAATCACGAATTGATTTCTGACCTTGGTTTTCGGATTGGTCCTTAGACCCCTTTCCTGAACCACTTGCATTCGCGTTGTCGTGCTTTTTGCTGAAACGGCAATCCTTCTTGAAGTGGCCTGTTTTGCCACACTTCCAGCATTCTAGTTTCGGTTTCTTGTTAGCACCGAAACTGCCCTTTTTGTTCTTGAAAGCACGCTTCTTTCCTTTTGCTTTTGTTGTTATCGTTCTTACCACCCTCTTCGACCATATTAACCGAGGGTTCAGCAATTTCTTTGCCCTTTCCTTTGTCATCCTCCTGCGCTCTTAGAGATTCTTCTATGCCCAAGTGACTTCCAAGTTGGATCAAAGACAGTTCGTCTTTTCCATGCTTCAGATTGTGTTTGAAATCCTTCCACGAAGGAGGCAACTTGTCTATGATGCTTGAGACAAATATTGTTTCATCCATCTTCAATCCGTGTTGTGTGAACTGTCCAAGGATTCGGAGGAGTTCATTGAATTGTTCCATGACAGACCTCGATTCAACCATTTTGTAATTGCTGAAATCGGTTACCAGGAACATTTTACTGGATGAGTCCTCTGCCATGTACTTGGATTCGAGACAATCCCACAATTCCTTTGCAGATTCCACGTTTTGGTAAATATCAAATAAGGGATCAGACATACCGTTAAGAATGTGCCCTCTGCATATGTAGTCGTCGTTCTCCCACTTTGATCTGCGTCTCAGATTTTCAACTGTGTCATCCTCCAGAAGTTCTGGAATCGGTGTAGACAGGACGTGCACCACCTTTAACGTTGTCAACATGAAATGCATCTTCTTCTGCCAACGCCTGAAGTCTTGTCCTTGAAACTTGTCCAATTTTCCGAAATTTGTAGTCATCTCCTTGACGGTGCTTCCTCCAGCCATGATTATCAGAAAATACTTTGTTCGTTTGTTAGAAATTCGGGTATGATAATCCTGGATAACTTCGAAGAATCGTGTTCGTACACTTTCCGAACAAAGTATTTCGACCCTATTCTTGCCTGGGTTCACGAAATCTTTGTGGGGATAATTCTTGAAGAACAATCTGTTTCTGGCAAAAGAGAACTGATCAGGAATGTAGAGAGAAAGTATGGTTTTTCCTGTAACCGAAACCGAGGCCAAATGACTCCTTATATAGGAGATCAATAACAGAAACCGAAAAGACACAACTGTTCAGAAAACGGTTATGTCGGTTGGGAAAGGGTTCAACTGTTCTAAAAAAATTTCGAACGGGGCGCTGCCCAGCACCTTCTTGAGTATTTTCTCAATGTAATGAGATTGCGTAATTACAATCCCCTTATTCTCCCGTTTAATCTTAATACCAAGAATAACGTCCGCTTCTCCCATATCCTTCATGGAGAACTTTGATGACAAGAAATTCTTCGTTTTATCAATTTGATTTTGGTCGGTGCCAAAGATCAACATGTCATCAACATATAGACAAATGAAAACTCCTTTACCGGATGTATCAAATTTGCTATATACACATTTGTCAGCTTGGTTTAGAATGAAACCATTAGGCAAAACAACCTCATCAAACTTTTGATGCCACTGCTTCGGAGCTTGTTTCAGCCCATACAACGACTTAACTAGCTTACACACTTTATGCTCATTACCAGGCATTACAAATCCTTCAGGTTGGTTCATATACACTTCTTCTTCCAAATCACCATTCAGAAATGCTGTTTTGACATCCATTTGATGAATCACTAGATTATGAATAGCCGCCAAGGCAATCAACAATCTAATAGTAGTGATACGGGCAACTGGAGCATAGGTATCGAAATAATCAATCCCTTCCTTTTGTCTGAAGCCTTGGATAACTAATCTAGCTTTAAACTTGTCAATTGTACCATCGACTTTCATCTTCTTTTTGAAGATCCATTTGTAACCCAATGGTTTGCAACCTGGTGGTAAATCAGATAATGCCCAATTATTATTTTCCATGATAGAACCAATCTCTTCATCAATTGCTTCTTTCCAAAACCCAGAATCTCGAGATTTCACAGCTTCATCATACGTTCTTGGATCCTCCTCTATACTATAGCAATAATAGTATTGAGTATCAATCTGATCCTTTGATCCCTCAACTAAATATAGTTGAAAATCAGATCCATAAGATCTAGATTTTCTAGCTCTTTTGCTCCTACGGGGTTGAAGTGTCTCACTTGGCACATCATTTGAATGATCATCCCTTAGAGATTCATCTGAATTAGGTATAGAGACCTTTGGTCTAGGTATAGAAGAGAAACAATTCTCATCAAATATGGCATCTCTCGATTCTATAATCGTGTTAATAGAAATCGAGTCATTAGGTTCTATAACATAAAACCTATAGGCCTTGGAGTGCTCAGCATATCCAACAAAGATGCAAGCTATACCCTTTTCACCCAAAGTTTTCCTTTTTGGGTCCGGGAGTCTAACCACGGCCCTACAACCCCAAACACGTAGAAATGCTAAGTTGGGTCGTTTCTTATACCAAAGTTCATATGGGGTAGTCTTGTTCCTTTTATTTGGAACCCTATTCAACAAATAGCAAGCCGTTAACATAGCTTCTCCCCAAAACCCTTCACTCAAACCAGAGTAAGATAACATGGCATTCACCATTTCTTTAAGAACTCTATTTTTCCTTTCAGCCACACCATTTTGTTGAGGTGTATAAGGTGTCGTAGTCTCATGAATGATTCCTACGGATTGGAAAAATACAGGATCATAATATTCACCACCTCTATCTGTACGTAATGTTTTAATCAGCACATTCTGTTGCACTTCAACTTCAGTTTTATAAATTTCGAATTTATCTAAGGCTTCGTCCTTAGCGTGCAACAAATAAACATAGCAGAATCTAGATGCATCATCTATGAAAGTGACAAAATATTTTGTATGCCCTAATGATGGAGTAGCATGCAAATCACATAAATCACTATGTATCAACTCAAGAATGACAAATTTCCTTGTTATACTTTTAAAAGGTTGCCTAGTGATCTTTGTTAACATGCAAGTTTTACACTTTTCTACATTTTCATCAAAAATAGGAATTAAATCATCTTTAGACATTTCATGCATTCTTTTATAATGTACATGTCCTAGACGAGCATGCCATAACGAAAAATTGATAACATTCGAAGAGGACATAAATACAGAACCATAATTATTAGGAACTCCATTCAAATTCATCATAAACATACCATTATTATAATATCCAAATCCTACAAACACACCAAACTTCGATAAAACATATTTATCAGATTCATACACTTGCTTGTATCCAAGCTTATTTAATACAGGACCAGAAATTAAATTCTTACGTAGTTTAGGAACATACAAAACATGAAACAAAGTAATAGTCTTTCCAGAACTGAATTCTAGCACCACGTTTCCTTTGCCTTCAACGGGAGCGAAGTGATCATCTCCCATGTAGAGGACAGAACCATCTTCCACTGGAACAAGAGTCTTGAACCAGAAACAATCCTTGCAAACATGTGTTGTGGCGCCAGAATCAATCCACCACGCGATAGCATCATCCTGCACATAAAATGCTTCAGAATTTAGTGAAACCGAATGTTTAATCAAACTATTCAAATCACGAATTGATTTCTGACCTTGGTTTTCGGATTGGTCCTTAGACCCCTTTCCTGAACCACTTGCATTCGCGTTGTCGTGCTTTTTGCTGAAACGGCAATCCTTCTTGAAGTGGCCTGTTTTGCCACACTTCCAGCATTCTAGTTTCGGTTTCTTGTTAGCACCGAAACTGCCCTTTTTGTTCTTGAAAGCACGCTTCTTTCCTTTTGCTTTTGTTGTTATCGTTCTTACCACCCTCTTCGACCATATTAACCGAGGGTTCAGCAATTTCTTTGCCCTTTCCTTTGTCATCCTCCTGCGCTCTTAGAGATTCTTCTATGCCCAAGTGACTTCCAAGTTGGATCAAAGACAGTTCGTCTTTTCCATGCTTCAGATTGTGTTTGAAATCCTTCCACGAAGGAGGCAACTTGTCTATGATGCTTGAGACAAATATTGTTTCATCCATCTTCAATCCGTGTTGTGTGAACTGTCCAAGGATTCGGAGGAGTTCATTGAATTGTTCCATGACAGACCTCGATTCAACCATTTTGTAATTGCTGAAATCGGTTACCAGGAACATTTTACTGGATGAGTCCTCTGCCATGTACTTGGATTCGAGACAATCCCACAATTCCTTTGCAGATTCCACGTTTTGGTAAATATCAAATAAGGGATCAGACATACCGTTAAGAATGTGCCCTCTGCATATGTAGTCGTCGTTCTCCCACTTTGATCTGCGTCTCAGATTTTCAACTGTGTCATCCTCCAGAAGTTCTGGAATCGGTGTAGACAGGACGTGCACCACCTTTAACGTTGTCAACATGAAATGCATCTTCTTCTGCCAACGCCTGAAGTCTTGTCCTTGAAACTTGTCCAATTTTCCGAAATTTGTAGTCATCTCCTTGACGGTGCTTCCTCCAGCCATGATTATCAGAAAATACTTTGTTCGTTTGTTAGAAATTCGGGTATGATAATCCTGGATAACTTCGAAGAATCGTGTTCGTACACTTTCCGAACAAAGTATTTCGACCCTATTCTTGCCTGGGTTCACGAAATCTTTGTGGGGATAATTCTTGAAGAACAATCTGTTTCTGGCAAAAGAGAACTGATCAGGAATGTAGAGAGAAAGTATGGTTTTTCCTGTAACCGAAACCGAGGCCAAATGACTCCTTATATAGGAGATCAATAACAGAAACCGAAAAGACACAACTGTTCAGAAAACGGTTATGTCGGTTGGGAAAGGGTTCAACTGTTCTAAAAAAATTTCGAACGGGGCGCTGCCCAGCACCTTCTTGAGTATTTTCTCAATGTAATGAGATTGCGTAATTACAATCCCCTTATTCTCCCGTTTAATCTTAATACCAAGAATAACGTCCGCTTCTCCCATATCCTTCATGGAGAACTTTGATGACAAGAAATTCTTCGTTTTATCAATTTGATTTTGGTCGGTGCCAAAGATCAACATGTCATCAACATATAGACAAATGAAAACTCCTTTACCGGATGTATCAAATTTGCTATATACACATTTGTCAGCTTGGTTTAGAATGAAACCATTAGGCAAAACAACCTCATCAAACTTTTGATGCCACTGCTTCGGAGCTTGTTTCAGCCCATACAACGACTTAACTAGCTTACACACTTTATGCTCATTACCAGGCATTACAAATCCTTCAGGTTGGTTCATATACACTTCTTCTTCCAAATCACCATTCAGAAATGCTGTTTTGACATCCATTTGATGAATCACTAGATTATGAATAGCCGCCAAGGCAATCAACAATCTAATAGTAGTGATACGGGCAACTGGAGCATAGGTATCGAAATAATCAATCCCTTCCTTTTGTCTGAAGCCTTGGATAACTAATCTAGCTTTAAACTTGTCAATTGTACCATCGACTTTCATCTTCTTTTTGAAGATCCATTTGTAACCCAATGGTTTGCAACCTGGTGGTAAATCAGATAATGCCCAATTATTATTTTCCATGATAGAACCAATCTCTTCATCAATTGCTTCTTTCCAAAACCCAGAATCTCGAGATTTCACAGCTTCATCATACGTTCTTGGATCCTCCTCTATACTATAGCAATAATAGTATTGAGTATCAATCTGATCCTTTGATCCCTCAACTAAATATAGTTGAAAATCAGATCCATAAGATCTAGATTTTCTAGCTCTTTTGCTCCTACGGGGTTGAAGTGTCTCACTTGGCACATCATTTGAATGATCATCCCTTAGAGATTCATCTGAATTAGGTATAGAGACCTTTGGTCTAGGTATAGAAGAGAAACAATTCTCATCAAATATGGCATCTCTCGATTCTATAATCGTGTTAATAGAAATCGAGTCATTAGGTTCTATAACATAAAACCTATAGGCCTTGGAGTGCTCAGCATATCCAACAAAGATGCAAGCTATACCCTTTTCACCCAAAGTTTTCCTTTTTGGGTCCGGGAGTCTAACCACGGCCCTACAACCCCAAACACGTAGAAATGCTAAGTTGGGTCGTTTCTTATACCAAAGTTCATATGGGGTAGTCTTGTTCCTTTTATTTGGAACCCTATTCAACAAATAGCAAGCCGTTAACATAGCTTCTCCCCAAAACCCTTCACTCAAACCAGAGTAAGATAACATGGCATTCACCATTTCTTTAAGAACTCTATTTTTCCTTTCAGCCACACCATTTTGTTGAGGTGTATAAGGTGTCGTAGTCTCATGAATGATTCCTACGGATTGGAAAAATACAGGATCATAATATTCACCACCTCTATCTGTACGTAATGTTTTAATCAGCACATTCTGTTGCACTTCAACTTCAGTTTTATAAATTTCGAATTTATCTAAGGCTTCGTCCTTAGCGTGCAACAAATAAACATAGCAGAATCTAGATGCATCATCTATGAAAGTGACAAAATATTTTGTATGCCCTAATGATGGAGTAGCATGCAAATCACATAAATCACTATGTATCAACTCAAGAATGACAAATTTCCTTGTTATACTTTTAAAAGGTTGCCTAGTGATCTTTGTTAACATGCAAGTTTTACACTTTTCTACATTTTCATCAAAAATAGGAATTAAATCATCTTTAGACATTTCATGCATTCTTTTATAATGTACATGTCCTAGACGAGCATGCCATAACGAAAAATTGATAACATTCGAAGAGGACATAAATACAGAACCATAATTATTAGGAACTCCATTCAAATTCATCATAAACATACCATTATTATAATATCCAAATCCTACAAACACACCAAACTTCGATAAAACATATTTATCAGATTCATACACTTGCTTGTATCCAAGCTTATTTAATACAGGACCAGAAATTAAATTCTTACGTAGTTTAGGAACATACAAAACATGAAACAAAGTAATAGTCTTTCCAGAACTGAATTCTAGCACCACGTTTCCTTTGCCTTCAACGGGAGCGAAGTGATCATCTCCCATGTAGAGGACAGAACCATCTTCCACTGGAACAAGAGTCTTGAACCAGAAACGATCCTTGCAAACATGTGTTGTGGCGCCAGAATCAATCCACCACGCGATAGCATCATCCTGCACATAAAATGCTTCAGAATTTAGTGAAACCGAATGTTTAATCAAACTATTCAAATCACGAATTGATTTCTGACCTTGGTTTTCGGATTGGTCCTTAGACCCCTTTCCTGAACCACTTGCATTCGCGTTGTCGTGCTTTTTGCTGAAACGGCAATCCTTCTTGAAGTGGCCTGTTTTGCCACACTTCCAGCATTCTAGTTTCGGTTTCTTGTTAGCACCGAAACTGCCCTTTTTGTTCTTGAAAGCACGCTTCTTTCCTTTGTTTTTGTTGTTATCGTTCTTACCACCCTCTTCGACCATATTAACCGAGGGTCCAGCAATTTCTTTTCCCTTTCCTTTGTCATCCTCCCGCGCTCTTAGAGATTCTTCTATGCGCAAGTGACTTCCAAGTTGGATCAAAGACAGTTCGTCTTTTCCATGCTTCAGATTGTGTTTGAAATCCTTCCACGAAGGAGGCAACTTGTCTATGATGCTTGAGACAGATATTGTTTCATCCATCTTCAATCCGTGTTGTGTGAACTGTCCAAGGATTCGGAGGAGTTCATTGAATTGTTCCATGACAGACCTCGATTCAACCATTTTGTAATTGTTTAAATCGGTTACCAGGAACTTTTTACTGGATGAGTCCTCTGCCATGTACTTGGATTCGAGACAATCCCACAATTCCTTTGCAGATTCCACGTTTTGGTAAATATCAAATAAGGGATCAGACATACCGTTAAGAATGTGCCCTCTGCATATGTAGTCGTCGTTCTCCCACTTTGATCTGCGTCTCAGATTTTCAACTGTGTCATCCTCCAGAAGTTCTGGAATCGGTGTAGACAGGACGTGCACCACCTTTAACGTTGTCAACATGAAATGCATCTTCTTCTGCCAACGCCTGAAGTCTTGTCCTTGAAACTTGTCCAATTTTCTGAAATTTGTAGTCATCTCCTTGACGGTGCTTCCTCCAGCCATGATTATCAGAAAATACTTTGTTCGTTTGTTAGAAATTCGGGTATGATAATCCTGGATAACTTCGAAGAATCGTGTTCCTACACTTTCCGAACAAAGTATTTCGACCCTATTCTTGCCTGGGTTCACGAAATCTTTGTGGGGATAATTCTTGAAGAACAATCTGTTTCTGGCAAAAGAGAACTGATCAGGAATGTAGAGAGAAAGTATGGTTTTTCCTGTAACCGAAACCGAGGCCAAATGACTCCTTATATAGGAGATCAATAACAAAAACCGAAAAGACACAACTGTTCAGAAAACGGTTATGTCGGTTGGTAAAGGGTTCAACTGTTCTAAAAAAATTTCGAACGGGGAGCTGCCCCGCACCTTCTTGAGTATTTTCTCAATGTAATGAGATTGCGTTATTACAATCCCCTTATTCTCCCGTTTAATCTTAATACCAAGAATAACATCCGCTTCTCCCATATCCTTCATGGAGAACTTTGATGACAAGAAATTCTTCGTTTTATCAATTTGATTTTGGTCGGTGCCAAAGATCAACATGTCATCAACATATAGACAAATGAAAACTCCTTTACCGGATGTATCAAATTTGCTATATACACATTTGTCAGCTTGGTTTAGAATGAAACCATTAGACAAAACAACCTCATCAAACTTTTGATGCCACTGCTTCGGAGCTTGTTTCAGCCCATACAACGACTTAACTAGCTTACACACTTTATGCTCATTACCAGGCATTACAAATCCTTCAGGTTGCTTCATATACACTTCTTCTTCCAAATCACCATTCAGAAATGCTGTTTTGACATCCATTTGATGAATCACTAGATTATGAATAGCCGCCAAGGCAATCAACAATCTAATAATAGTGATACGGGCAACTGGAGCATAGGTATCGAAATAATCAATCCCTTCCTTTTGTCTGAAGCCTTGGATAACTAATCTAGCTTTAAACTTGTCAATTGTACCATCGACTTTCATCTTCTTTTTGAAGATCCATTTGCAACCCAATGGTTTGCAACCTGGTGGTAAATCAGATAATACCCAAGTATTATTTTCCATGATAGAACCAATCTCTTCATCAATTGCTTCTTTCCAAAAACCAGAATCTCGAGATTTCACAGCTTCATCATACGTTCTTGGATCCTCCTCTATACTATAGCAATAATAGTATTGAGTATCAATCTGATCCTTTGATCCCTCAACTAAATATAGTTGAAAATCAGATCCATAAGATCTAGTTTTCTAGCACTTTTGCTCCTACGGGGTTCAAGTGTCTCACTTGGCACATCATTTGAATGATCATCCCTTAGAGATTCATCTGAATTAGGTATAGAGACCTTTGGTCTAGGTATAGAAGAGAAACAATTCTCATCAAATATGGCATCTCTCGATTCTATAATCGTGTTAATAGAAATCGAGTCATTAGGTTCTATAACATAAAACCTATAGGCCTTGGAGTGCTCAGCATATCCAACAAAGATGCAAGCTATACCCTTTTCACCCAAAGTTTTCCTTTTTGGGTCCGGGAGTCTAACCACGGCCCTACAACCCCAAACACGTAGAAATGTTAAGTTGGGTCGTTTCTTATACCAAAGTTCATATGGGGTAGTCTTGTTCCTTTTATTAGGAACCCTATTCAACAAATAGCAAGCCGTTAACATAACTTCTCCCCAAAACCCTTCACTCAAACCAGAGTAAGATAACATGGCATTCACCATTTCTTTAAGAACTCTATTTTTCCTTTCAGCCACACCATTTTGTTGAGGTGTATAAGGTGCCGTAGTCTCATAAATGATTCCTACGGATTGGAAAAATACAGGATCATAATATTCACCACCTCTATCTTTACATAATGTTTTAATCAGCACATTCTGTTGCACTTCAACTTCAGTTTTATAAATTTTGAATTTATCTAAGGCTTCGTCCTTAGCGTGCAACAAATAAACATAGCAGAATCTAGATGCATCATCTATGAAAGTGACAAAATATTTTTTATGCCCTAATGATGGAGTAGCATGCAAATCACATAAATCACTATGTATCAACTCAAGAATGACAGATTTCCTTGTTATACTTTTAAAGGTTGCCTAGTGATCTTTGTTAACATGCAAGTTTTACACTTTTCTACATTTTCATCAAAAACAGGAATTAAATCATCTTTAGACATTTCATGCATTCTTTTATAATGTACATGTCCTAGACGAGCATGCCATAACGAAAAATTGATAACATTCGAAGAGGACATAAATACAGAACCATAATCATTAGGAACTCCATTCAAATTCATCATAAACAGACCATTATTATAATATCCAAATCCTACAAACACACCAGACTTCGATAAAACATATTTATCGGATTCATACACTTGCTTGTATCCAAGCTTATTTAATACAGGACCAGAAATTAAATTCTTACGTAGTTTAGGAACATACAAAACATGAAACAAAGTAATAGTCTTTCCAAAACTGAATTCTAGCACCACGTTTCCTTTGCCTTCAACGGGAGCGAAGTGATCATCTCCCATGTAGAGGACAGAACCATCTTCCACTGGAACAAGAGTCTTGAACCAGAAACGATCCTTGCAAACATGTGTTGTGGCGCCAGAATCAATCCACCACGCGATAGCATCATCCTGCACATAAAATGCTTCAGAATTTAGTGAAACCGAATGTTTAATCAAACTATTCAAATCACGAATTGATTTCTGACCTTGGTTTTCGGATTGGTCCTTAGACCCCTTTCCTGAACCACTTGCATTCGCGTTGTCGTGCTTTTTGCTGAAACGGCAATCCTTCTTGAAGTGGCCTGTTTTGCCACACTTCCAGCATTCTAGTTTCGGTTTCTTGTTAGCACCGAAACTGCCCTTTTTGTTCTTGAAAGCACGCTTCTTTCCTTTGTTTTTGTTGTTATCGTTCTTACCACCCTCTTCGACCATATTAACCGAGGGTCCAGCAATTTCTTTTCCCTTTCCTTTGTCATCCTCCCGCGCTCTTAGAGATTCTTCTATGCGCAAGTGACTTCCAAGTTGGATCAAAGACAGTTCGTCTTTTCCATGCTTCAGATTGTGTTTGAAATCCTTCCACGAAGGAGGCAACTTGTCTATGATGCTTGAGACAGATATTGTTTCATCCATCTTCAATCCGTGTTGTGTGAACTGTCCAAGGATTCGGAGGAGTTCATTGAATTGTTCCATGACAGACCTCGATTCAACCATTTTGTAATTGTTGAAATCGGTTACCAGGAACTTTTTACTGGATGAGTCCTCTGCCATGTACTTGGATTCGAGACAATCCCACAATTCCTTTGCAGATTCCACGTTTTGGTAAATATCAAATAAGGGATCAGACATACCGTTAAGAATGTGCCCTCTGCATATGTAGTCGTCGTTCTCCCACTTTGATCTGCGTCTCAGATTTTCAACTGTGTCATCCTCCAGAAGTTCTGGAATCGGTGTAGACAGGACGTGCACCACCTTTAACGTTGTCAACATGAAATGCATCTTCTTCTGCCAACGCCTGAAGTCTTGTCCTTGAAACTTGTCCAATTTTCCAAAATTTGTAGTCATCTCCTTAACGGTGCTTCCTCCAGCCATGATTATCAGAAAATACTTTGTTCGTTTGTTAGAAATTCGGGTATGATAATCCTGGATAACTTCGAAGAATCGTGTTCGTGCACTTTCCGAACAAAGTATTTCGACCCTATTCTTGCCTGGGTTCACAAAATCTTTGTGGGGATAATTCTTGAAGAACAATCTGTTTCTGGCAAAAGAGAACTGATCAGGAATGTAGAGAGAAAGTATGGTTTTTCCTGTAACCGAAACCGAGGCCAAATGACTCCTTATATAGGAGATCAATAACAGAAACCGAAAAGACACAACTGTTCAGAAAACGGTTATGTCGGTTGGGAAAGGGTTCAACTGTTCTAAAAAAATTTCGAACGGGGCACTGCCCCGCACCTTCTTGAGTATTTTCTCAATGTAATGAGATTGCGTAATTACAATCCCCTTATTCTCCCGTTTAATCTTAATACCAAGAATAACGTCCGCTTCTCCCATATCCTTCATGGAGAACTTTGATGACAAGAAATTCTTCGTTTTATCAATTTGATTTTGGTCGGTGCCAAAGATCAACATGTCATCAACATATAGACAAATGAAAACTCCTTTACCGGATGTATCAAATTTGCTATATACACATTTGTCAGCTTGGTTTAGAATGAAACCATTAGACAAAACAACATCATCAAACTTTTGATGCCACTGCTTCGGAGCTTATTTCAGCCCATACAACGACTTAACTAGCTTACACACTTTATGCTCATTACCAGGCATTACAAATCCTTCAGGTTGCTTCATATACACTTCTTCTTCCAAATCACCATTCAGAAATGCTGTTTTGACATCCATTTGATGAATCACTAGATTATGAATAGCCGCCAAGGCAATCAACAATCTAATAGTAGTGATACGGGCAACTGGAGCATAGGTATCGAAATAATCAATCCCTTCCTTTTGTCTGAAGCCTTGGATAACTAATCTAGCTTTAAACTTGTCAATTGTACCATCGACTTTCATCTTCTTTTTGAAGATCCATTTGCAACCCAATGGTTTGCAACCTGGTGGTAAATCAGATAATACCCAAGTATTATTTTCCATGATAGAACCAATCTCTTCATCAATTGCTTCTTTCCAAAAACCAGAATCTCGAGATTTCACAGCTTCATCATACGTTCTTGGATCCTCCTCTATACTATAGCAATAATAGTATTAAGTATCAATCTGATCCTTTGATCCCTCAACTAAATATAGTTGAAAATCAGATCCATAAGATCTAGATTTTCTAGCTCTTTTGCTCCTACGGGGTTCAAGTGTCTCACTTGGCACATCATTTGAATGATCATCCCTTAGAGATTCATCTGAATTAGGTATAGAGACCTTTGGTCTAGGTATAGAAGAGAAACAATTCTCATCAAATATGGCATCTCTCGATTCTATAATCGTGTTAATAGAAATCGAGTCATTAGGTTCTATAACATAAAACCTATAGGCCTTGGAGTGCTCAGCATATCCAACAAAGATGCAAGCTATACCCTTTTCACCCAAAGTTTTCCTTTTTGGGTCCGGGAGTCTAACCACGGCCCTACAACCCCAAACACGTAGAAATGTTAAGTTGGGTCGTTTCTTATACCAAAGTTCATATGGGGTAGTCTTGTTCCTTTTATTAGGAACTCTATTCAACAAATAGCAAGCCGTTAACATAGCTTCTCCCCAAAACCCTTCACTCAAACCAGAGTAAGATAACATGGCATTCACCATTTCTTTAAGAACTCTATTTTTCCTTTCAGCCACACCATTTTGTTGAGGTGTATAAGGTGCCGTAGTCTCATGAATGATTCCTACGGATTGGAAAAATACAGGATCATAATATTCAACACCTCTATCTGTACGTAATGTTTTAATCAGCACATTCTGTTGCACTTCAACTTCAGTTTTATAAATTTTGAATTTATCTAAGGCTTCGTCCTTAGCGTGCAACAAATAAACATAGCAGAATCTAGATGCATCATCTATGAAAGTGACAAAATATTTTTTATGCCCTAATGATGGAGTAGCATGCAAATCACATAAATCACTATGTATCAACTCAAGAATGACAGATTTCCTTGTTATACTTTTAAAAGGTTGCCTAGTGATCTTTGTTAACATGCAAGTTTTACACTTTTCTACATTTTCATCAAAAACAGGAATTAAATCATCTTTAGACATTTCATGCATTCTTTTATAATGTACATGTCCTAGACGAGCATGCCATAACGAAAAATTGATAACATTCGAAGAGGACATAAATACAGAACCATAATCATTAGGAACTCCATTCAAATTCATCATAAACATACCATTATTATAATATCCAAATCCTACAAACACACCAGACTTCGATAAAACATATTTATCAGATTCATACACTTGCTTGTATCCAAGCTTATTTAATACAGGACCAGAAATTAAATTCTTACGTAGTTTAGGAACATACAAAACATGAAACAAAGTAATAGTCTTTCCAGAACTGAATTCTAGCACCACGTTTCCTTTGCCTTCAACGGGAGCGAAGTGATCATCTCCCATGTAGAGGACAGAACCATCTTCCACTGGAACAAGAGTCTTGAACCAGAAACGATCCTTGCAAACATGTGTTGTGGCGCCAGAATCAATCCACCACGCGATAGCATCATCCTGCACATAAAATACTTCAGAATTTAGTGAAACCGAATGTTTAATCAAACTATTCAAATCACGAATTGATTTCTGACCTTGGTTTTCGGATTGGTCCTTAGACCCCTTTCCTGAACCACTTGCATTCGCGTTGTCGTGCTTTTTGCTGAAACGGCAATCCTTCTTGAAGTGGCCTGTTTTGCCACACTTCCAGCATTCTAGTTTTGGTTTCTTGTTAGCACCGAAACTGCCATTTTTGTTCTTGAAAGCATGCTTCTTTCCTTTGTTTTTGTTGTTATCGTTCTTACCACCCTCTTCGACCATATTAACCAAGGGTCCAGCAATTTCTTTGCCCTTTCCTTTGTCATCCTCCTGCGCTCTTAGAGATTCTTCTATGCGTAAGTGACTTCCAAGTTGGATCAAAGACAGTTCCTCTTTTCCATGCTTCAGATTGTGTTTGAAATCCTTCCACGAATGAGGCAACTTGTCTATGATGCTTGAGACAGATATTGTTTCATCCATCTTCAATCCGTGTTGTGTGAACTGTCCAAGGATTCAGAGGAATTCATTGAATTGTTCCATGACAGACCTCGATTCAACCATTTTGTAATTGTTGAAATCGGTTACCAGGAACTTTTTACTGGATGAGTCCTCTGCCATGTACTTGGATTTGAGACAATCCCACAATTCCTTTGCAGATTCCACGTTTTGGTAAATATCAAATAAGGGATCAGACATACCGTTAAGAATGTGCCCTCTGCATATGTAGTCGTCGTTCTCCCACTTTGATCTGCGTCTCAGATTTTCAACTGTGTCATCCTCCAGAAGTTATGAAATCGGTGTAGACAGGACGTGCACAACCTTTAACGTTGTCAACATGAAATGCATCTTCTTCTGCCAACGCCTGAAGTCTTGTCCTTGAAACTTGTCCAATTTTCCGAAATTTGTAGTCATCTCCTTGACGGTGCTTCCTCCAGCCATGATTATCAGAAAATACTTTGTTCGTTTGTTAGAAATTCGGGTATGATAATCCTGGATAACTTCGAAGAATCGTGTTCGTACACTTTCCGAACAAAGTATTTCGACCCTATTCTTGCCTGGGTTCACGAAATCTTTGTGGGGATAATTCTTGAAGAACAATCTGTTTCTGGCAAAAGAGAACTGATCAGGAATGTAGAGAGAAAGTATGGTTTTTCCTGTAACCGAAACCGAGGCCAAATGACTCCTTATATAGGAGATCAATAACAGAAACCGAAAAGACACAACTGTTCAGAAATCGGTTATGTTGGTTGGGAAAGGGTTTAACTGTTCTAAAAAAATTTCGAACGGGGCGCTGCCCCGCACCTTCTTGAGTATTTTCTCAATGTAATGAGATTGCGTAATTACAATCCCCTTATTCTCCCGTTTAATCTTAATACCAAGAATAACGTCCGCTTCTCCCATATCCTTCATGGAGAACTTTGATGACAAGAAATTCTTCGTTTTATCAATTTGATTTTGGTCGGTGCCAAAGATCAACATGTCATCAACATATAGACAAATGAAAACTCCTTTACCGGATGTATCAAATTTTCTATATACACATTTGTCAGCTTGGTTTAGAATGAAACCATTAGACAAAACAACCTCATGAAACTTTTGATGCCACTGCTTCGGAGCTTGTTTCAGCCCATACAACGACTTAACTAGCTTACACACTTTATGCTCATTACCAGGCATTACAAATCCTTCAGGTTGCTTCATATACACTTCTTCTTCCAAATCACCATTCAGAAATCCTGTTTTGACATCCATTTGATGAATCACTAGATTATGAATAGCCGCCAAGGCAATCAACAATCTAATAGTAGTGATACGGGCAACTGGAGCATAGGTATCGAAATAATCAATCCCTTCCTTTTGTCTGAAGCCTTGGATAACTAATCTAGCTTTAAACTTGTCAATTGTACCATCGACTTTCATCTTCTTTTTGAAGATCCATTTGCAACCCAATGGTTTGCAACCTGGTGGTAAATCAGATAAT
This sequence comes from Lathyrus tuberosus, assembly GCA_022829125.1. Classification (NCBI taxonomy): domain Eukaryota; kingdom Viridiplantae; phylum Streptophyta; class Magnoliopsida; order Fabales; family Fabaceae; genus Lathyrus; species Lathyrus tuberosus. The sequence goes on along the minus strand of JALAZF010000036.1, from coordinate 16,315,877 downwards.
ACCCAAGTATTATTTTCCATGATAGAACCAATCTCTTCATCAATTGCTTCTTTCCAAAAACCAGAATCTCGAGATTTCACAGCTTCATCATACGTTCTTGGATCCTCCTCTATACTATAGCAATAAGAGTATTGAGTATCAATCTGATCCTTTGATCCCTCAACTAAATATAGTTGAAAATCAGATCCATAAGATCTAGATTTTCTAGCTCTTTTGCTCCTACGGGGTTCAAGTGTCTCACTTGGCACATCATTTGAATGATCATCCCTTAGAGATTCATCTGAATTAGGTATAGAGACCTTTGGTCTAGGTATAGAAGAGAAAGAATTCTCATCAAATATGGCATCTCTCGATTCTATAATCGTGTTAATAGAAATCGAGTCATTAGGTTCTATAACATAAAACCTATAGGCCTTGGAGTGCTCAGCATATCCAACAAAGATGCAAGCTATACCCTTTTCACCCAAAGTTTTCCTTTTTGGGTCCGGGAGTCTAACCACGGCCCTACAACCCCAAACACGTAGAAATGTTAAGTTGGGTCGTTTCTTATACCAAAGTTCATATGGGGTAGTCTTGTTCCTTTTATTAGGAACCCTATTCAACAAATAGCAAGCCGTTAACATAGCTTCTCCCCAAAACCCTTCACTCAAACCAGAGTAAGATAACATGGCATTCACCATTTCTTTAAGAACTCTATTTTTCCTTTCAGCCACACCATTTTGTTGAGGTGTATAAGGTTCCGTAGTCTCATGAATGATTCCTACGGATTGGAAAAATACAGGATCATAATATTCACCACCTCTATCTGTACGTAATGTTTTAATCAGCACATTCTGTTGCACTTCAACTTCAGTTTTATAAATTTTGAATTTATCTAAGGCTTCGTCCTTAGCGTGCAACAAATAAACATAGCAGAATCTAGATGCATCATCTATGAAAGTGACAAAATATTTTTTATGCCCTAATGATGGAGTAGCATGCAAATCACATAAATCACTATGTATCAACTCAAGAATGACAGATTTCCTTGTTATACTTTTAAAAGGTTGCCTAGTGATCTTTGTTAACATGCAAGTTTTACACTTTTCTACATTTTCATCAAAAATAGGAATTAAATCATCTTTAGACATTTCATGCATTCTTTTATAATGTACATGTCCTAGACGAGCATGCCATAACGAAAAATTGATAATATTCGAAGAGGACATAAATACAGAACCATAATCATTAGGAACTCCATTCAAATTCATCATAAACATACCATTATTATAATATCCAAATCCTACAAACACACCAGACTTCGATAAAACATATTTATCGGATTCATACACTTGCTTGTATCCAAGCTTATTTAATACAGGACCAGAAATTAAATTCTTACGTAGTTTAGGAACATACAAAACATGAAACAAAGTAATAGTCTTTCCAGAACTGAATTCTAGCACCACGTTTCCTTTGCCTTCAACGGGAGCGAAGTGATCATCTCCCATGTAGAGGACAGAACCATCTTCCACTGGAACAAGAGTCTTGAACCAGAAACGATCCTTGCAAACATGTGTTGTGGCGCCAGAATCAATCCACCACGCGATAGCATCATCCTGCACATAAAATGCTTCAGAATTTAGTGAAACCGAATGTTTAATCAAACTATTCAAATCACGAATTGATTTCTGACCTTGGTTTTCGGATTGGTCCTTAGACCCCTTTCCTGAACCACTTGCATTCGCGTTGTCGTGCTTTTTGCTGAAACGACAATCCTTCTTGAAGTGGCATTTTTGCCACACTTTCAGCATTCTAGTTTCGGTTTCTTGTTAGCACCGAAACTGCCCTTTTTGTTCTTGAAAGCACGCTTCTTTCCTTTGTTTTTGTTGTTATCGTTCTTACCACCCTCTTCGACCATATTAACCGAGGGTCCAGCAATTTCTTTGCCCTTTCCTTTGTCATCCTCCTGCGCTCTTTGAGATTCTTCTATGCGCAAGTGACTTCCAAGTTGGATCAAAGACAGTTCGTCTTTTCCATGCTTCAGATTGTGTTTGAAATCCTTCCACGAAGGAGGCAACTTGTCTATGATGCTTGAGACAGATATTGTTTCATCCATCTTCAATCCGTGTTGTGTGAACTGTCCAAGGATTCGGAGGAGTTCATTGAATTGTTCCATGACAGACCTCGATTCAACCATTTTGTAATTGTTGAAATCGGTTACCAGGAACTTTTTACTGGATGAGTCCTCTGCCATGTACTTGGATTCGAGACAATCCCACAATTCCTTTGCAGATTCCACGTTTTGGTAAATATCAAATAAGGGATCAGACATACCGTTAAGAATGTGCCCTCTGCATATGTAGTCGTCGTTCTCCCACTTTGATCTGCGTCTCAGATTTTCAACTGTGTCATCCTCCAGAAGTTCTGGAATCGGTGTAGACAGGACGTGCACCACCTTTAACGTTGTCAACATGAAATGCATCTTCTTCTGCCAACGCCTGAAGTCTTGTCCTTGAAACTTGTCCAATTTTCCAAAATTTGTAGTCATCTCCTTGACGGTGCTTCCTCCAGCCATGATTATCAGAAAATACTTTGTTCGTTTGTTAGAAATTCGGGTATGATAATCCTGGATAACTTCGAAGAATCGTGTTCGTGCACTTTCCGAACAAAGTATTTCGACCCTATTCTTGCCTGGGTTCACAAAATCTTTGTGGGGATAATTCTTGAAGAACAATCTGTTTCTGGCAAAAGAGAACTGATCAGGAATGTAGAGAGAAAGTATGGTTTTTCCTGTAACCGAAACCGAGGCCAAATGACTCCTTATATAGGAGATCAATAACAGAAACCGAAAAGACACAACTGTTCAGAAAACGGTTATGTCGGTTGGGAAAGGGTTCAACTGTTCTAAAAAAATTTCGAACGGGGCACTGCCCCGCACCTTCTTGAGTATTTTCTCAATGTAATGAGATTGCGTAATTACAATCCCCTTATTCTCCCGTTTAATCTTAATACCAAGAATAACGTCCGCTTCTCCCATATCCTTCATGGAGAACTTTGATGACAAGAAATTCTTCGTTTTATCAATTTGATTTTGGTCGGTGCCAAAGATCAACATGTCATCAACATATAGACAAATGAAAACTCCTTTACCGGATGTATCAAATTTGCTATATACACATTTGTCAGCTTGGTTTAGAATGAAACCATTAGACAAAACAACCTCATCAAACTTTTGATGCCACTGCTTCGGAGCTTATTTCAGCCCATACAACGACTTAACTAGCTTACACACTTTATGCTCATTACCAGGCATTACAAATCCTTCAGGTTGCTTCATATACACTTCTTCTTCCAAATCACCATTCAGAAATGCTGTTTTGACATCCATTTGATGAATCACTAGATTATGAATAGCCGCCAAGGCAATCAACAATCTAATAGTAGTGATACGGGCAACTGGAGCATAGGTATCGAAATAATCAATCCCTTCCTTTTGTCTGAAGCCTTGGATAACTAATCTAGCTTTAAACTTGTCAATTGTACCATCGACTTTCATCTTCTTTTTGAAGATCCATTTGCAACCCAATAGTTTGCAACCTGGTGGTAAATCAGATAATACCCAAGTATTATTTTCCATGATAGAACCAATCTCTTCATCAATTGCTTCTTTCCAAAAACCAGAATCTCGAGATTTCACAGCTTCATCATACGTTCTTGGATCCTCCTCTATACTATAGCAATAATAGTATTAAGTATCAATCTGATCCTTTGATCCCTCAACTAAATATAGTTGAAAATCAGATCCATAAGATCTAGATTTTCTAGCTCTTTTGCTCCTACGGGGTTCAAGTGTCTCACTTGGCACATCATTTGAATGATCATCCCTTAGAGATTCATCTGAATTAGGTATAGAGACCTTTGGTCTAGGTATAGAAGAGAAACAATTCTCATCAAATATGGCATCTCTCGATTCTATAATCGTGTTAATAGAAATCGAGTCATTAGGTTCTATAACATAAAACCTATAGGCCTTGGAGTGCTCAGCATATCCAACAAAGATGCAAGCTATACCCTTTTCACCCAAAGTTTTCCTTTTTGGGTCCGAGAGTCTAACCACGGCCCTACAACCCCAAACACGTAGAAATGTTAAGTTGGGTCGTTTCTTATACCAAAGTTCATATGGGGTAGTCTTGTTCCTTTTATTAGGAACCCTATTCAACAAATAGCAAGCCGTTAACATAGCTTCTCCCCAAAACCCTTCACTCAAACCAGAGTAAGATAACATGGCATTCACCATTTCTTTAAAAACTCTATTTTTCCTTTCAGCCACACCATTTTGTTGAGGTGTATAAGGTGCCGTAGTCTCATGAATGATTCCTACGGATTGGAAAAATACAGGATCATAATATTCAACACCTCTATCTGTACGTAATGTTTTAATCAGCACATTCTGTTGCACTTCAACTTCAGTTTTATAAATTTTGAATTTATCTAAGGCTTCGTCCTTAGCGTGCAACAAATAAACATAGCAGAATCTAGATGCATCATCTATGAAAGTGACAAAATATTTTTTATGCCCTAATGATGGAGTAGCATGCAAATCACATAAATCACTATGTATCAACTCAAGAATGACAGATTTCCTTGTTATACTTTTAAAAGGTTGCCTAGTGATCTTTGTTAACATGCAAGTTTTACACTTTTCTACATTTTCATCAAAAACAGGAATTAAATCATCTTTAGACATTTCATGCATTCTTTTATAATGTACATGTCCTAGACGAGCATGCCATAACGAAAAATTGATAACATTCGAAGAGGACATAAATACAGAACCATAATCATTAGGAACTCCATTCAAATTCATCATAAACATACCATTATTATAATATCCAAATCCTACAAACACACCAGACTTCGATAAAACATATTTATCGGATTCATACACTTGCTTGTATCCAAGCTTATTTAATACAGGACCAGAAATTAAATTCTTACGTAGTTTAGGAACATACAAAACATGAAACAAAGTAATAGTCTTTCCAGAACTGAATTCTAGCACCACGTTTCCTTTGCCTTCAACGGGAGCGAAGTGATCATCTCCCATGTAGAGGACAGAACCATCTTCCACTAGAACAAGAGTCTTGAACCAGAAACGATCCTTGCAAACATGTGTTGTGGCGCCAGAATCAATCCACCACGCGATAGCATCATCCTGCACATAAAATACTTCAGAATTTAGTGAAACCGAATGTTTAATCAAACTATTCAAATCACGAATTGATTTCTGACCTTGGTTTTCGGATTGGTCCTTAGACCCCTTTCCTGAACCACTTGCATTCGCGTTGTCGTGCTTTTTGCTGAAACGGCAATCCTTCTTGAAGTGGCCTGTTTTGCCACACTTCCAGCATTCTAGTTTCGGTTTCTTGTTAGCACCGAAACTGCCATTTTTGTTCTTGAAAGCATGCTTCTTTCCTTTGTTTTTGTTGTTATCGTTCTTACCACCCTCTTCGACCATATTAACCAAGGGTCCAGCAATTTCTTTGCCCTTTCCTTTGTCATCCTCCTGCGCTCTTAGAGATTCTTCTATGCGTAAGTGACTTCCAAGTTGGATCAAAGACAGTTCGTCTTTTCCATGCTTCAGATTGTGTTTGAAATCCTTCCACGAAGGAGGCAACTTGTCTATGATGCTTGAGACAGATATTGTTTCATCCATCTTCAATCCGTGTTGTGTGAACTGTCCAAGGATTCAGAGGAATTCATTGAATTGTTCCATGACAGACCTCGATTCAACCATTTTGTAATTGTTGAAATCGGGTACCAGGAACTTTTTACTGGATGAGTCCTCTGCCATGTACTTGGATTTGAGACAATCCCACAATTCCTTTGCAGATTCCACGTTTTGGTAAATATCAAATAAGGGATCAGACATACCGTTAAGAATGTGGCCTCTGCATATGTAGTCGTCGTTCTCCCACTTTGATCTGCGTCTCAGATTTTCAACTGTGTCATCCTCCAGAAGTTATGAAATCGGTGTAGACAGGACGTGCACAACCTTTAACGTTGTCAACATGAAATGCATCTTCTTCTGCCAACGCCTGAAGTCTTGTCCTTGAAACTTGTCCAATTTTCCGAAATTTGTAGTCATCTCCTTGACGGTGCTTCCTCCAGCCATGATTATCAGAAAATACTTTGTTCGTTTGTTAGAAATTCGGGTATGATAATCCTGGATAACTTCGAAGAATCGTGTTCGTACACTTTCCGAACAAAGTATTTCGACCCTATTCTTGCCTGGGTTCACGAAATCTTTGTGGGGATAATTCTTGAAGAACAATCTGTTTCTGGCAAAAGAGAACTGATCAGGAATGTAGAGAGAAAGTATGGTTTTTCCTGTAACCGAAACCGAGGCCAAATGACTCCTTATATAGGAGATCAATAAAAGAAACCGAAAAGACACAACTGTTCAGAAATCGGTTATGTTGGTTGGGAAAGGGTTTAACTGTTCTAAAAAAATTTCGAACGGGGCGCTGCCCCGCACCTTCTTGAGTATTTTCTCAATGTAATGAGATTGCGTAATTACAATCCCCTTATTCTCCCGTTTAATCTTAATACCAAGAATAACGTCCGCTTCTCCCATATCCTTCATGGAGAACTTTGATGACAAGAAATTCTTCGTTTTATCAATTTGATTTTGGTCGGTGCCAAAGATCAACATGTCATCAACATATAGACAAATGAAAACTCCTTTACCGGATGTATCAAATTTTCTATATACACATTTGTCAGCTTGGTTTAGAATGAAACCATTAGACAAAACAACCTCATGAAACTTTTGATGCCACTGCTTCGGAGCTTGTTTCAGCCCATACAACGACTTAACTAGCTTACACACTTTATGCTCATTACCAGGCATTACAAATCCTTCAGGTTGCTTCATATACACTTCTTCTTCCAAATCACCATTCAGAAATCCTGTTTTGACATCCATTTGATGAATCACTAGATTATGAATAGCCGCCAAGGCAATCAATAATCTAATAGTAGTGATACGGGCAACTGGAGCATAGGTATCGAAATAATCAATCCCTTCCTTTTGTCTGAAGCCTTGGATAACTAATCTAGCTTTAAACTTGTCAATTGTACCATCGACTTTCATCTTCTTTTTGAAGATCCATTTGCAACCCAATGGTTTGCAACCTGGTGGTAAATCAGATAATACCCAAGTATTATTTTCCATGATAGAACCAATCTCTTCATCAATTGCTTCTTTCCAAAAACCAGAATCTCGAGATTTCACAGCTTCATCATACGTTCTTGGATCCTCCTCTATACTATAGCAATAAGAGTATTGAGTATCAATCTGATCCTTTGATCCCTCAACTAAATATAGTTGAAAATCAGATCCATAAGATCTAGATTTTCTAGCTCTTTTGCTCCTACGGGGTTCAAGTGTCTCACTTGGCACATCATTTGAATGATCATCCCTTAGAGATTCATCTGAATTAGGTATAGAGACCTTTGGTCTAGGTATAGAAGAGAAACAATTCTCATCAAATATGGCATCTCTCGATTCTATAATCGTGTTAATAGAAATCGAGTCATTAGGTTCTATAACATAAAACCTATAGGCCTTGGAGTGCTCAGCATATCCAACAAAGATGCAAGCTATACCCTTTTCACCCAAAGTTTTCCTTTTTGGGTCCGGGAGTCTAACCACGGCCCTACAACCCCAAACACGTAGAAATGTTAAGTTGGGTCGTTTCTTATACCAAAGTTCATATGGGGTAGTTGTTGCGGTGAGAATTGGATACCATAGTTATTAACGAACTAGGATCACATTTCTTTAAATGTTCACCACCGTCTTTGATTTATCCAAAGGAAAGGTTCAAAAGCGAAAAAACCTAAAGATCTAAGGTTCGGGGGTTGGTTACGCCTAGGGAAGGTATTAGCATCCTAAACGTCCGTAGTACTCTACGGGAACCTCTCGTTAGTACTTATGTTATCTCTCATTCGCTTGCTAAGGGTGCTATGCTAAAGGTTGAACCCTAGGGGTTAGTATCTAAGTATACTCGATAAGGTATCGCACCTTACGCCTACGTATCCTCGGGAGTAGAATCAGAGTATGCGTAGTTCTGAAAAGAGGAACTTCTTGACGGGGTCAAGGTTCCAAGGGGAAGTAAAGTCTTAGGCAAGACCTTACATAGAGTGCGGCGACTCTAAGGTTGTAGGTTGGTATAAGAGGGGTAGGATTGTAAATGTTCGCGGCGGAGCATTTACTTGGAGTTCGGCGACTCCGATCCTAAGGCTAAGATTCTAAGTGTCTACGGCGAGACGTGGAGTTCGGCGACTCCGAATCCTATGGCCAAGGGTTCTAAAGTGTTAGTCCTATGACGGCTTAGTCAATATTAATAACCTTTCCTTTGGAATGTCGAGGGAGCAATTAACTAATGATTATTTGTGCGCACTAGCAAAGTGGGCTAGCTTAAGTGTATTGTGACCGATAAGGTTGAATGCGAGGCCCGAAGGCACTCGACTTACATGGGTATAAAAGGGGCTCGACGTTGGATCGAGAGTTTTTAGTATATTTTGAAAAGGGTTTTAGACATAGTAAACATATATCAATATAAACATATGGCACAAGTATAGCATCAATCATGAACAACATCCTAAATGAACATGCAAGCGTACACTCAAGCGCGAGGGGGGGTCTAACAAGTTGACTTTAAGATTTATTATAAAAGTTTACTTAGAATTATACTTAGAATTATGCTTAAAGATAATTATTAAAAAAAACTAAAGGAGTTTTAATTATAAAAGGTTTTAGCAAGGTTTATGATTAATTCTTTTTTGTTATATTTAAAAAAGAGAAGTGATGTTTTAGTTATATTTCAAAAGAAAACTTCTACACACTTATTTGGATTAATTATGTTCAAATATTTGAGAAAAGAGTAAATTTATCTTGCTATAGAATATATTATCCTAAACTTATTATAAAAAAGTTCATTATTCATTAAAAAAGGTTTATTCTTAATTACAAAAGACTTTTTTTTTTACTTTAATTATAAAAGGTTTTTTGTTTGATTAAAAAACAAAAAAAAGAAAAACCAACGAAAGAAGAAAAACCGGGGGGTGCCCTCTCTCTTTCAGTCGTTTCTCTCGTAAAGAGGGTGAAAACCCTAAATTGGAAAAAGCTCGCCGCCGCTCTCTCGTCGTCCTCTTCTCTCGTCTCCGATTGCCACTCACACTTTCGATCTCTCTCACCTCTCTCGATTTCCTATTCATCTCTCTTGCTCTCTCTAAACAACCACAAACACAAATCCTAAATCTACCCTAATCCCCAATCGACCCGATACCCCTTTTTCACTATGATCTGAGAGTATTACATGTTACAATACAAATTGCAAAGATAAAAAAAAGAAAAGAGACAGCGGCGGAAAAATGGAGGGATGCGAGCGACTTCGTCAATGGTAGCGGCGAGAGGATTGCTCTGTGGCGGCTTTGGCGACGCAGCAGGACCTTCTTTGACACGCACCAGCTGCTTCAGATGAGTTTTTCTTTCTTTGGTTGTTGTCTATTCAGCTTTTTTTCTTCGTGTTTCTTTGTGTGTGGTGGTTTGAATTTCTGGGTGATTCTTACGTGTTCTTGTGTTTTGTGATATTTTTACGCGTGTGAATGTTGTGGTATTGGTGTCACTTTTTTTCTCCTCTCTCTGAATGAGATGCTTGTCAATTTATAGGCCTGAGAATGATGAAGTTCAAAACGATAGGTGATAATGAGTTTTCCTTTTCTGTACGACCATGTTTGACACGTTTTTGGAAACAATTGAATGGGTTTGGGACCTGTTTGGCTTGGTTTTGGAATGTTGTGAATGCTTTCCATTATGTGTTTGGAAACAATTGAATGCTTTCTATTATGTGTCTGAACGTGTTCCCTCATTGTTTAGGAAAATTGAATTGTGTCCTGATAGTGCTCTTTTGGAAAGTTTTGAATGCAATTGATTCGTCATTGATGAATGCTTGATATTTGTTTTTAGTTTAGGAAATTGGGAATATTGTCTGATAAATGGTTTTGAATGAGAAATTCTCTTTTTGAAACGTGAACACGTTTTACTTGCTTTGAAAACTCAAAAAAAAAAGAGACCTGATAAGCTCGTGGGATAATTTAAATGATGTTGCTCTAGTTTTGTTCTCTTCTCCCTTGGATAGGTTGATCTTCTCAGGCCGTCCACCTGTTGATCTGAAATCTGCAGCAATCAAACTTCAATTTTTCACATGAATCAAGTGATCCACAGGATTCCTACCATATCCTCATCCAATAATCCAGTCGCAGGATTAAGTAACTTGGTAATGAGCTTTATTTGTTTCTATGCATTATTCAAGGTATTCTCTTCAAAGTATAGTTGTTAATTAACTTCTGTGGCTTTTGTAGATTGTTCCTGATACTACATTATGCAGGCTGAGTTTTGGTTATACGTTCCTGCACGAAATTCTTGGCTGGGAGATACAATGATTGGTTGTTGTACCACTGCTGCTAATGACTACTCATGTGAGAAGAAGTGTGATTTTTGAACTTCCCGTGCATAGCTTGCTCGTGGTGCTCAGGATAAGATAGGTAACCCATTAAGATTCCCTGTTCTAAGATTTATCTCTTAAATTGGTTCCTGCTAGCGGTGATGATTATAAAGAATTGAATTTGTTGGGATGCAATTTCAGGATTATTGAAGATTATGGTTGATGATTCAGCTTTAGAAGCAATTATTCTCTGTTTCTGTAACAAGTTTGGTTGAGAGCTCACTGTTATCATTCTACGAGCCAATACTAAATATACCTGAATTGGAGATTGAGCTAGGTACTGAGTCAGGTGTTCGACGCAACAAACATATAATTCCAAGTGGCGATATTGATTTCTTGCCATTTGATTAATGACTTGGTCGTTTCGTTTTTTACAGTTATCCCTTTCGTAAAGTAAGGAGAGATACCTCCTGGCTTGTGAAACATAGCTGAAACAACTTCCAAAACTTTATACCAGGCATCGGCATAGTAATACCAAGTAAGCTTCAACAATTACAATACTTCTCTTAACAATGGTTGATTCTTGGTCATGATTTCCTTGACTATATATTGAGTTGTTTTTACTGAATCAAAGCTTGTTGTGTCAGTGTTTGATTGTAGTGGACAGGTTATTGGTGAGCCCTGTCCCTCTGTCCTGACTTGAGTGAGTTTCCACTTATGCATTGACATGCTTTGTATATGTTGGGTTTGATGATGATTCCTTAATTTCTGTTCTTCCCTTTTTGTATGTTTTGGAGCAAGTGGGAGAGTGATGACGATATAATGAGCACGGTTGGACTTAGTAACAAAATGGAGCAGGAGCCATAGTAGCAGCTGTTTTCGCGGCAAGAATAAGGTTGAATGTTGCAGCTCTTGTTACCCAATGTCTTTCTCTTTCTTTTTCATGTATTGCTTTTAGAGTTGGTTCACCCGGCATGAATTTGGAGGATGGCTTTTCTTTTGCACAGGATTCATATTCTTTAACAGAATCAGAATTAACCTCAACACCGCCTTTGCGTCGCGACTTGCTGGGTTAAGCTTCTTCGTTTTGATGTGATCCTTAGCTCGATTTGCATACACAGAGGTAGGAACGATACTTGTGAGATTTTAATAGGTGCAGGCCCACATCCTGAAGACCATGAAGAATCATTCATCTGCCAATCCTTTACCGAACTTTGTAATAGAAGTCATTTGAAACCAGTGGCACACAATAAAGCTTACGCCTCATTGCTATTTCTAAAAGCTGTGTCGGTTGCTGTCGAAGCGGATCGAAGAGTTTCTTTAGAAATTAGAATTCAACTTTAATTGTAATTTCTATTTCAATGGCTGTGTAATTCAATTCTTGAATACTTGAATCTTTGGTTTTTTGTTTTGTAGTTAGAATTTATAACCTTCTTAACTTGTATACTTGCTTTGAGGAACTCAACTTCTGCCGCCAATCCCTTGTTTATGAAAGGCTGCTCTTTTGTTGAATTTATTGTACAACTTTTCGTAGCAAAGAGCTTTGATGTTGTGTAATTATTGCCATGAGCTTTATGAGTGTGATGAGGAACCCGTGAAATATGAAAGGTTGCTCTTGAAACTTTACTTTTCACATGTCTCGCAACTTGGAGTCTAGGATTAGTGTAGTCTGTGCCCTTTTGAAATGGAAATGCAGCAACCTATGTATCTTTCAGAATTAATGCTGATTAATAGCATTGTTGTGAATTTCATATTTGGATTGTGATGGATACTTGTGGGTTTGTTGTAGTGTATGCATTCATTCGAACAAAACCCCATAACATTTCCAACAGGCATTTCGTATAACTACTTGCAAGCAGAAGGCCAAAATTGACTCTAGAATTTCCAAAGAGGTAACAAGACTGAGTTAATATATACCCACGTAGGACCTTGAAATTTGAATCTTGCGACGCCCTTAAATCGTGAGTGTCTCGATATGTGAGTAAACCCAACTCCTGAATAAGGCTGGGAGTCACCTTGAACTGCAAAGCGATTTGGTGGTCTAAAAACTGATTTGTATCAATACTACGGAGAACGACAGATCCAAGGTTTTAAAGGCCTCATATTGCAATCATGCTTATAGCCCAAAAGATCCATTCACACTAACACCTCGAGGAGAAAAGTCCAACACCAATTTTGAACAAACTCGCACATGTCCTATAACCTGAAAATGCCTTGAAGCATTGACCCGAACTCCACTTGAAATACCACACAAAACCTTCCTTCAACGCTAGTTAATCAACGTGAGTGCCCATAAGACCTCCATGACCTTTGAATTTTCTGTAGCAGTACCTCACTTCACAAATGAAACAAACACACAAACTAGATGAAGCGGTTAGTTATGCACGGATGATTGACCTAAGGTGATATGCAGACGAATCAATGAATCTAAGGGAAAAATTTGGGGTACAACAGTTGCCCCTATTTAAATATCTTCACCGGATGACAGGACGACGAAAATCGTCATTAGGTCATGGTGAGAGATATTTAAATATAGATAACCGAAAATTTTGCCCTTAGATGCAATGATCATGCAATGCTATGGACAAAACTAGACCTAATGCTGACATGCCATGAACTCTAGCATGATGAAAATGATGGGATGATAAAAATGCAAGGAAATGCAGACGAAAACGAAAGCGAACACAGAGCGGAAGACGAACTCAATGAGCAACAAACTCACTGGGGACGACCAGACGCACTGGGGAAAAAGCAACACTGGGGAAACCAGAGTGACGACTCAACAGGTTCAAGCGTGACCAGTTGATATCTAAAATACAAAAAGATAAGATAGGATCCACACGGCGGTATGATCATGCAGACAAAAAAACAAATAAAACCTGGAAATTCCTTCAAATGAAGAGATCGAACGGGATCTTCAGGAATCACCAAGGAAAAGAACAGGGTTATTAAAAATCCTGTATGCCAATTAAATGGACTTCGTAGGGAAAATGCCCTGTGACTCATCGTTGCACAAGACTTACACCACTAAGAAGACAACATGGAGCTCGGCGGCTCGAAACCAAAAAAGAAAAACAAGGAGCGCGGCGGCTCGAAACAAAAAACATGGAGCTCGGCGGCTCGGAACCAAAAAAGAAAAAAAGGAGCGCGGCGGCTCGAAACAAAAAACATGGAGCTCGGCGGCTCGAAACCAAAAAAGAAAAACAAGGAGCGCGGCGGCTCGAAACAACAAAAAACATGGAGCTCGGCGGCTCGACACCAAAAAGAAAAACAAGGAGCGCGGCGGCTCGAAACCACAGAAGAAAAACAAGGAGCGCGGCGGCTCGAAACAAAAAGGAAAACAAGGAGCGCGGCGGCTCGAAACCAAAAGGAAAAACAAGGAGCGCGGCGGCTCGAGACCAAAAAAGAAAAACAAGGAGCGCGGCGGCTCGACACCAAAAAGAAAAACAAGGAGCGCGGCGGCTCGAAACCAGAAAAGAAAAACACGGAGCGCGGCGGCTCGAAACAGAAAAGCAAAACAAGGAGCGCGGCGGCTCGACACACAAAAAACACAACAAGGAGCGCGGCGGCTCGAAACCAGAAACATGGAGCTCGGCGGCTCGAAACCAAAACAAAAACAAGGTGAGGCAAAATTAAAACATAGAGCATAACGACTCAAAATGTACAAAGCATAGGTGCACGCTTAAACTTGCTAGGCGCCTGGAAGGCAAGTTGTCAAAGACCAAAGTTCAATCTAGGATTAAACTAGAATGAAACGGTCAAACAAGACCTGTCATTGAGAAATGAACTCAAACGACGATTTTATCTTATCCAAGCAAGGAAAAAGATAACTGAAATAACCATCATCCACGAGGGTTGAACTCTGTGGGGAAACTTGGAAATGATTAGCATTTTCTGCCTAAGGTTGACGACCTACTTGGAGAGATCGGACTAACTCCGAAAACTGGCGTAAACACAAACAAAGACCAAGATAAAGCGACAAGAAACAAACAACAAACACGCACGGAGGAGAATGCAGAAGATGCCATGTGATGCTTATGCTCATGCTGACAAAACAGACAAAAGAAAACAGGGGGAAAAACAAACGAGGAAGCCTGTCCATCCTCTGCACGAGAGATACATCTGTCAATCTTGTAGTAATCCGAAGATGCACCAACGGTTCCAACTTCTCTGGGGAAATAGCAGTCCACTTGGGAATATAAAATACAATTTCACTTAGAGATCGCCAAGATGAATTTGATTATTCAGATGAGAAAGATCCATTGGGCCCGGATCAAACTTGTATTCGTAGACTTGATGAGGATGAAATAAATATCCGCCATAACCGAGATAATCCGAAGTGAGAACGTAGTGATAAATGCCACGGGGTAAAATAAATATCCACTGCTTCGTTGGGGAAGCTTGAACCCATATTGTAGTTGCAGACATCAGAGTCTAGTCTTCAGTGGGGATGAAATAAACATCCATGGTTGAGATAAATTGAAATCCGAGAAAGACATTACGGGGTAGAATAAACGCTCGCTTCATCGGGGAAGGTTGATGCCAAGGAGATTTGCTGGGGATCCTTAGGTCAACCAGATGCTGAAATTTTGCACTGATCCTATCATAATTGCTTGAAATAATGATTCACTGGGGAATCGTCATGACTTCCTAGAGTCGGTCCTTGCTGGGGAATAATCATACCATTGAAATTCTTCGGGAATTTTAAGTGAAGAGATGTTATGCAGTCAGTGAGGTTCTGACTTGCATGGTAGTCGCCATTTTCAAGTAATCTTGTTGAAGGAGATCTTCAATTCTCAATTGTCCGGGATCTCATGATTCTGAAAAGGAGTCATCTCAAAAGGATTTTACAGAAGATCCGGCGTTCAAAAAATAATCCAGCGTCTTCCAACTCTTGAGAGATTTGTAGAATCTCGACGTAACTGGCTTAGATTGACGGTGTTCTGTGTACTGAGTCTTCAAATTTGCCCCTTTGGTAAGCTAGTTTGTGGAGGTTACAAACTGAAGAAAACATCTTGCCCCTGCTTAACTGGGTCTTCAAGTAACATGCCCAGACAATGAAGTAACCATCTTCAACAAAGCTCCAATCAGGAATTGAATTCTTGTAGCTGTTTGCAATAAGGTTTCTATGATATTAAGCAATATTTACATGCAGAAAGTGTAAATTCTGAGTTGCTAGTACAACATCACGTTTGTTTTGAAGTTTATTGAAAAAACATATCGCGCACTTGTGATCGAATCACTAGTTAGGACATGATATTAGTTTTCCTTTTTATAAAGCCAATGTGAACTTTGAGCGTGGCTCATAGGAGTCAGGAAACAATATCTCATCGAGTACGTTTTTGAAATGAACTCTGCTTCAATAAGGTCTTTTGTGAGTAGTGATTTGATTTAAGAAGCAAAAAGGCATAAAGGTCAAAGTTTAGTTGTACCCACCCTTTTTTGTGAGGTTATTTTGAAAGTTTGAGGGTCAAGATGTACTTGTACCAACTTATATTTTGATAGTTTTGGAAGCTCGGTCGCTTGAATTGGAAGTTACCCTGCCCCAGGTTAAAGATGAGGTTTTGATTTCGAAGCTCAAGAGAGTTAACAAGAGGTTATCTCCGGTGTTGAAACAATGCCTTATATCCTTAGCAGGGTTTTCGTTCAAAAGCATACAACAGAAGGGATTGCATTTTAGTTCATCATCCTCCATTCAGTAGTATTGGCATTATGAAATGGTAAACAGTTTTGAAAATGAGCGAAGCGAATGGATTTCTTCAAAACAAACATTAAATTGCATTAACATTCGAAATGACAAGTCCTTACATGTAAACATGCTTTAATAATCAAAGAAAGCGATAAATGCAAACAAAAAAACCACCGATGCTCCTGGGAATGATTTCCTCTTTATTTGCTATTCGAGCTAACCATCTTCAAAATCGGCTCTCGAGATCGGTCTGGGGATCATTTTCATACCCACTCTCGGTAAATTCTTCCATAGCTGGGACTGATGAACCCGCCTGGTTCGGTGAAGGGATATTGATTTGAATTCCATGAGGCGTGAATGAGATCATTTTGGAGTCGAGCAGATTCTGAACTTTACTCGGAAGTACCTTACAGTCGTCAGTCGAATGCCCCGGTGCCCCAACATGGTAATCACATCGGCGTTAGCGTCAAAACCCGGAGGATAGGGAAAAGATACTAGCTTCAATTCCTTTGGCACTATAAGTCCACTTTTGATTAAATCAGGTAAGAACTGACTGTATGGCATTGGTAGCGGAGCGTAATGCCTCTTCTTCTTAGGTCTTGGTCTATCATGTTGACACGACTGGGGGTGACATGACTGTCGATACCGAGGAGGTATTCGACTTGGAGAAGAATACTGCCCCTGAAGAGATAATGGTGTCTGACGCAGAGTCCCAAATGAATGCTCACTCTGAATACTTGGGTTGCGTGAGTGTTGAGACTGATATATTGGACACTCCTCAATGGAATCATTTTCTTCTTGTTCTTCCTGAGAACTGACAATTGATTTACTCTCAATGGATCGGATGTTTGAGATACCTCAGATTTTTCCTTTCTTAAGACCATCCTCGATGCGCTCTCCAGCTATCACTACATCAGAGAAATTTATTGTCACAATGCTAAACAACTTTTCTCGGTATGGGCCTTGCAAAGTATCCAAGAAAAAGTCAACTAATTCTTTATCTAAGAGCGGCGGTTGGACGCGAGAGGCTACTTCTCTCCACCTCTGAGCATACTTTCTGAAGGATTCATTGTCTTTTTGAGACAGGTCCAGCAAATGTAGGCGACTAGGAGCCAAGTCAAGATTGTAGTCATATTGCTTCACGAAAGCCTTGGAAAAGGTCTAACCATGATCGGATGTCGCTACTCTTTAGCTGCATATACCAATTTAGTGATGCCCCACTTAAACTGTCTTGGAGATAGTGGATCATAAACGGTTCATTACGGACATGTGGAGTCATGTTTTTGCAAAACATCACCAGATGCTGTTTTGGACAGCTGTCCCCTTTGTATTTCTCAAACTTTGGCGTCTTGAAATCTGGAGGCATTACAAGGTCGGGTACCAAACACATATTCAAGGCATTCAGATCACCAGCGTCGCGACCCTTAATGGCATCAAGTCTTCTTTCCAAAGCACGCAATTTTCCCAGAATCTCAGCATCTCGTGGATTTTCAGTTTTCACCTCAGGAATCACCTCTTGGGAATCCGGTTCTGAAGATGCGAAACTACGATACTCCATAGCATCCACAGAAGAAGGCCTATCCTAGATGGTAGTACGTTCTTGTATAACCTGGTTCTCCACAGGAATCTGCACAGGTTGTTCTTGGGTGACATTGTTAACAACATTCCTCTGAGTGCTAACGTCCCTTCTTGCCAAGGCTGTCATAGCTTCCACAAGTTGACTGAACTCAAGATCTGCTACGGTCGCAAACTGGTTCTGCTCTTCTGAATTCATGATCTTTCAAAATTTTCCCCAGGTCCAGAGATTACTCGAGAAATCCACAAACGGGTCATGAACAGAGGATGGACGGGAACACAGGAACAAACAGAAGAAAAGGAGACAAAGCAAAGAAAGCAAAATGATATGAGATGCAAATGCAAGAATGATGCAACTATCAAGGAACTCAATCATCGTATTTGCAATCATTGCAGATATTAGAACATTTTATTAAAATTTCGAGAGCTGGTACACCTCCAGAGTTTTATTACATAGGCAATATAACACAAAAGGAACTAGGAGTCTAAACTGATGGATGATGCCCCTTGTCTTCCACGGAGTTCTTCCGTCAGCCTGTCAATCTGATGTTGCATTCTTGATTTATCCAGGGTAAGCTTCTCTATTTCAGCCTTCAACTTTGAAACTTCATCTGATTGGACAACGGGAGGTTTGGGATGGGGATAAGGCATCCTCAAGGTCAGAGCCCTTTCGCGTGCCCATACTAGACATTCTTCAGTAATTGAGCAATCAGGATTTGTTGTCACTGTCATTCCTTGTCGATTGATGCGACGCCAAGAAAACACGATTCCGGTTTTCAGATTCAGGTCCTCTCCTTGATAGAGGAAAAGTCTTGTCAGGCTTTCTGGATCAGGTACTTCTTTCATTGGGTGCCCCAGTTGACGGCGGGCGAGCACAGGATTATAGCTGATACATCCCTTTGTACCAAGAAGAGGTACATTGGGAAAGTCTCCACAACTATGGATCATGGAGATTCCTCCATACATTGAGTCATGCCAAACGATATCCGAGTGAGTAAGAGCCATGAGCTTCACAGGCCATTCTGAACCATCTTTCACGTCCCAGAAATTAGTAGACCTCGGTAGGTGCGAAATAAACCACCTATAGAGGATAGCGGTGCAACAAGTAATCCGACCTTCTCCCTTCAGAGCCTTTGAATGGATAGCGTGGTAAACATCGGCTAACAACGTCGGCACTGGATTTTTGAGCATAAAAATCCTTATGGCATGGACGTCGACAAAATCTTCAACATTCGGAAACAAGAACAAACCGTAGGCCAGCAGTGCGAAGATGTGCTCGAACGCTCCAGTGTTCCCTACTCTTGCAAAATGGCGAGCTTTCTCGAACAAGAATTGGGCCGGTAAACCGTCGATTCCTCCTCTGACCGTCATATGAGTTTGGATTTCCAACAGCTTTATGTGGGTCGCTCTTGCGATGTCTTCCTGGCTGGGCCTTCCTTCTCCACCGGAGAATGGAGGTGAGTCTTTGACAGGAATACCCATAAGGGCGGAGTATTCCTCCAATGTAGGCATCAACTGGAAATCTTGGAAGATGAAGCAATGGTAGATCAAGCTGTAAAGTTGAACCAACGTTTCCAATAAACCAGCGGCTACTCGAGTCTGCAACAACGGGAGGATATTTCCATACTTCTCAGCGAACGCCTCAGGATCTTCGATCTGACCTCCTAGTTCCCTTAGTTGTTCAACATCTGAAACCTTGAAGGTGTACGGCAAAACTCCCTTCTTCCCGTAATCCATCGTACAATGCTTGCAAAACAAAATCTAAGTTCCTTGATAGAGAGAGAAATGCAAAATGCAAATGCTATGCAACAAGATTCATGGAAACTCAGCTATTTATAATCATCATGGAATATTAAAAGGCTCGTTTTAAGAATCATAAAAAAGTCGGTTACAATTATTAGTACCGGAATACTAAAGATTGGTTTATTACAAAATTAATTATATAACGCGTCTGTACGCTTTACAACAGTCATAACGTAATAGCTAAATAAAAGCTAATAATGATGGATCTAAGGAGACTCTTCCAACAGTCTTCTTGAACTCCTTGACTTCTTTCTTCCATCTGAGCTTCTTCTAGACTAAGCTTGTCGACGAAATGTTGACTGATGACTTAGAATTAGATAAGACGTCTTCTTGAGCTTTCCATTTCTTGCAATAAGTAGTTTTTTCCAATAATCTCCTTTTAGCTAGCTTGAATACTAACCGAAGTTGAGAAATGGACATTTGTCTTGAGTTGAGAATAGCCTTCAAGTTTAGGTACCAATCGATAATCAGGAATAATGATGGGCCATGATAGAATGGAGATGATAGCTTCCCAGATCTTGATTTGAACCTTTCTTTAATTGTCAGCAAAGTCTCTAGTCTCCTTAGATCGTCCAAGTTATGACTTTTGTAAAGGTACTTCAACGTTTTTTTTCTTTAATTTTTTTTTAGAGTCCATGATATCCTTATGATGTTTATAAACAAGACTAAGTTCCATGAATCTTTATGATATGATGCTTATGAATGCAGGGATGCAAGCACACAAAGCACAAAGCACGGATAAACAGACATGATCAAATAGACAAACAAAAGTCCTAGGTTTGAGAGGTCACAACATGGAGCCAAGGTCTACCCTCCCATAAGGTATGTATTATAGTTTCAAAATGTACCTGCCGAACGGGTTCTACAAAGTTCCCAGAGTCTACAATCCATCTTTCGGATATTATCGATTTTCCAGATCACTTGGTAGTCAATAATATTCTCAAGAGAATCTCGTCCGAGTGTAGTATCGCGTAGCGACTATTGCAGAAATAGACTCCCGCATAGTCCCCGCACTACATCCTAATAGGCCAAGTTGGGTTAAATGTAACTACGGTCCCCAGTCTCGATGGCCTTTAGTTCGAAATAATAGCGTCCTCACGAATTGACTCGTTGGACAAAATTAAATTCGAGAGGGCCTAGACTGAGTGGTGAAGTCTCAATTCAACTTCTTCAGGAATCGACTCCATCAAAGTATCCTTGAATTCTCACCGTTCCTATCATAATTGTCACTCTAGTCCGGGTGTAGGACTTTGTCTCACCACACAAGTAGTAACCCATAAAACCAGCACAGATAATAAGCAAATATAGCAAGCAAATAAAGAAGATAATAGAAGAAAACAAGATAGGGGAAACCCTCGACAATCCCCAGTGAAGTCGCCATTTCTGTTGCGGTGAGAATTGGATACCATAGTTATTAACGAACTAGGATCACATTTCTTTAAATGTTCACCACCGTCTTTGATTTATCCAAAGGAAAGGTTCAAAAGCGAAAAAACCTAAAGATCTAAGGTTCGGGGGTTGGTTACGCCTAGGGAAGGTATTAGCATCCTAAACGTCCGTAGTACTCTACGGGAACCTCTCGTTAGTACTTATGTTATCTCTCATTCGCTTGCTAAGGGTGCTATGCTAAAGGTTGAACCCTAGGGGTTAGTATCTAAGTATACTCGATAAGGTATCGCACCTTACGCCTACGTATCCTCGGGAGTAGAATCAGAGTATGCGTAGTTCTGAAAAGAGGAACTTCTTGACGGGGTCAAGGTTCCAAGGGGAAGTAAAGTCTTAGGCAAGACCTTACATAGAGTGCGGCGACTCTAAGGTTGTAGGTTGGTATAAGAGGGGTAGGATTGTAAATGTTCGCGGCGGAGCATTTACTTGGAGTTCGGCGACTCCGATCCTAAGGCTAAGATTCTAAGTGTCTACGGCGAGACGTGGAGTTCGGCGACTCCGAATCCTATGGCCAAGGGTTCTAAAGTGTTAGTCCTATGACGGCTTAGTCAATATTAATAACCTTTCCTTTGGAATGTCGAGGGAGCAATTAACTAATGATTATTTGTGCGCACTAGCAAAGTGGGCTAGCTTAAGTGTATTGTGACCGATAAGGTTGAATGCGAGGCCCGAAGGCACTCGACTTACATGGGTATAAAAGGGGCTCGACGTTGGATCGAGAGTTTTTAGTATATTTTGAAAAGGGTTTTAGACATAGTAAACATATATCAATATAAACATATGGCACAAGTATAGCATCAATCATGAACAACATCCTAAATGAACATGCAAGCGTACACTCAAGCGCGAGGGGGGGTCTAACAAGTTGACTTTAAGATTTATTATAAAAGTTTACTTAGAATTATACTTAGAATTATGCTTAAAGATAATTATTAAAAAAAACTAAAGGAGTTTTAATTATAAAAGGTTTTAGCAAGGTTTATGATTAATTCTTTTTTGTTATATTTAAAAAAGAGAAGTGATGTTTTAGTTATATTTCAAAAGAAAACTTCTACACACTTATTTGGATTAATTATGTTCAAATATTTGAGAAAAGAGTAAATTTTTCTTGCTATAGAATATATTATCCTAAACTTATTATAAAAAAGTTCATTATTCATTAAAAAAGGTTTATTCTTAATTACAAAAGACTTTTTTTTTACTTTAATTATAAAAGGTTTTTTGTTTGATTAAAAAACAAAAAAAAAGAAAAACCAACGAAAGAAGAAAAACCGGGGGGTGCCCTCTCTCTTTCAGTCGTTTCTCTCGTAAAGAGGGTGAAAACCCTAAATTGGAAAAAGCTCGCCGCCGCTCTCTCGTCGTCCTCTTCTCTCGTCTCCGATTGCCACTCACACTTTCGATCTCTCTCACCTCTCTCGATTTCCTATTCATCTCTCTTGCTCTCTCTAAACAACCACAAACACAAATCCTAAATCTACCCTAATCCCCAATCGACCCGATACCCCTTTTTCACTATGATCTGAGAGTATTACATGTTACAATACAAATTGCAAAGATAAAAAAAAGAAAAGAGATAGCGGCGGAAAAATGGAGGGATGCGAGCGACTTCGTCAATGGTAGCGGCGAGAGGATTGCTCTGTGGCGGCTTTGGCGACGCAGCAGGACCTTCTTTGACACGCACCAGCTGCTTCAGATGAGTTTTTCTTTCTTTGGTTGTTGTCTATTCAGCTTTTTTTCTTCGTGTTTCTTTGTGTGTGGTGGTTTGAATTTCTGGGTGATTCTTACGTGTTCTTGTGTTTTGTGATATTTTTACGCGTGTGAATGTTGTGGTATTGGTGTCACTTTTTTTCTCCTCTCTCTGAATGAGATGCTTGTCAATTTATAGGCCTGAGAATGATGAAGTTCAAAACGATAGGTGATAATGAGTTTTCCTTTTCTGTACGACCATGTTTGACACGTTTTTGGAAACAATTGAATGGGTTTGGGACCTGTTTGGCTTGGTTTTGGAATGTTGTGAATGCTTTCCATTATGTGTTTGGAAACAATTGAATGCTTTCTATTATGTGTCTGAACGTGTTCCCTCATTGTTTAGGAAAATTGAATTGTGTCCTGATAGTGCTCTTTTGGAAAGTTTTGAATGCAATTGATTCGTCATTGATGAATGCTTGATATTTGTTTTTAGTTTAGGAAATTGGGAATATTGTCTGATAAATGGTTTTGAATGAGAAATTCTCTTTTTGAAACGTGAACACGTTTTACTTGCTTTGAAAACTCAAAAAAAAAAGAGACCTGATAAGCTCGTGGGATAATTTAAATGATGTTGCTCTAGTTTTGTTCTCTTCTCCCTTGGATAGGTTGATCTTCTCAGGCCGTCCACCTGTTGATCTGAAATCTGCAGCAATCAAACTTCAATTTTTCACATGAATCAAGTGATCCACAGGATTCCTACCATATCCTCATCCAATAATCCAGTCGCAGGATTAAGTAACTTGGTAATGAGCTTTATTTGTTTCTATGCATTATTCAAGGTATTCTCTTCAAAGTATAGTTGTTAATTAACTTCTGTGGCTTTTGTAGATTGTTCCTGATACTACATTATGCAGGCTGAGTTTTGGTTATACGTTCCTGCACGAAATTCTTGGCTGGGAGATACAATGATTGGTTGTTGTACCACTGCTGCTAATGACTACTCATGTGAGAAGAAGTGTGATTTTTGAACTTCCCGTGCATAGCTTGCTCGTGGTGCTCAGGATAAGATAGGTAACCCATTAAGATTCCCTGTTCTAAGATTTATCTCTTAAATTGGTTCCTGCTAGCGGTGATGATTATAAAGAATTGAATTTGTTGGGATGCAATTTCAGGATTATTGAAGATTATGGTTGATGATTCAGCTTTAGAAGCAATTATTCTCTGTTTCTGTAACAAGTTTGGTTGAGAGCTCACTGTTATCATTCTACGAGCCAATACTAAATATACCTGAATTGGAGATTGAGCTAGGTACTGAGTCAGGTGTTCGACGCAACAAACATATAATTCCAAGTGGCGATATTGATTTCTTGCCATTTGATTAATGACTTGGTCGTTTCGTTTTTTACAGTTATCCCTTTCGTAAAGTAAGGAGAGATACCTCCTGGCTTGTGAAACATAGCTGAAACAACTTCCAAAACTTTATACCAGGCATCGGCATAGTAATACCAAGTAAGCTTCAACAATTACAATACTTCTCTTAACAATGGTTGATTCTTGGTCATGATTTCCTTGACTATATATTGAGTTGTTTTTACTGAATCAAAGCTTGTTGTGTCAGTGTTTGATTGTAGTGGACAGGTTATTGGTGAGCCCTGTCCCTCTGTCCTGACTTGAGTGAGTTTCCACTTATGCATTGACATGCTTTGTATATGTTGGGTTTGATGATGATTCCTTAATTTCTGTTCTTCCCTTTTTGTATGTTTTGGAGCAAGTGGGAGAGTGATGACGATATAATGAGCACGGTTGGACTTAGTAACAAAATGGAGCAGGAGCCATAGTAGCAGCTGTTTTCGCGGCAAGAATAAGGTTGAATGTTGCAGCTCTTGTTACCCAATGTCTTTCTCTTTCTTTTTCATGTATTGCTTTTAGAGTTGGTTCACCCGGCATGAATTTGGAGGATGGCTTTTCTTTTGCACAGGATTCATATTCTTTAACAGAATCAGAATTAACCTCAACACCGCCTTTGCGTCGCGACTTGCTGGGTTAAGCTTCTTCGTTTTGATGTGATCCTTGGCTCGATTTGCATACACAGAGGTAGGAACGATACTTGTGAGATTTTAATAGGTGCAGGCCCACATCCTGAAGACCATGAAGAATCATTCATCTGCCAATCCTTTACCGAACTTTGTAATAGAAGTCATTTGAAACCAGTGGCACACAATAAAGCTTACGCCTCATTGCTATTTCTAAAAGCTGTGTCGGTTGCTGTCGAAGCGGATCGAAGAGTTTCTTTAGAAATTAGAATTCAACTTTAATTGTAATTTCTATTTCAATGGCTGTGTAATTCAATTCTTGAATACTTGAATCTTTGGTTTTTTGTTTTGTAGTTAGAATTTATAACCTTCTTAACTTGTATACTTGCTTTGAGGAACTCAACTTCTGCCGCCAATCCCTTGTTTATGAAAGGCTGCTCTTTTGTTGAATTTATTGTACAACTTTTCGTAGCAAAGAGCTTTGATGTTGTGTAATTATTGCCATGAGCTTTATGAGTGTGATGAGGAACCCGTGAAATATGAAAGGTTGCTCTTGAAACTTTACTTTTCACATGTCTCGCAACTTGGAGTCTAGGATTAGTGTAGTCTGTGCCCTTTTGAAATGGAAATGCAGCAACCTATGTATCTTTCAGAATTAATGCTGATTAATAGCATTGTTGTGAATTTCATATTTGGATTGTGATGGATACTTGTGGGTTTGTTGTAGTGTATGCATTCATTCGAACAAAACCCCATAACATTTCCAACAGGCATTTCGTATAACTACTTGCAAGCAGAAGGCCAAAATTGACTCTAGAATTTCCAAAGAGGTAACAAGACTGAGTTAATATATACCCACGTAGGACCTTGAAATTTGAATCTTGCGACGCCCTTAAATCGTGAGTGTCTCGATATGTGAGTAAACCCAACTCCTGAATAAGGCTGGGAGTCACCTTGAACTGCAAAGCGATTTGGTGGTCTAAAAACTGATTTGTATCAATACTACGGAGAACGACAGATCCAAGGTTTTAAAGGCCTCATATTGCAATCATGCTTATAGCCCAAAAGATCCATTCACACTAACACCTCGAGGAGAAAAGTCCAACACCAATTTTGAACAAACTCGCACATGTCCTATAACCTGAAAATGCCTTGAAGCATTGACCCGAACTCCACTTGAAATACCACACAAAACCTTCCTTCAACGCTAGTTAATCAACGTGAGTGCCCATAAGACCTCCATGACCTTTGAATTTTCTGTAGCAGTACCTCACTTCACAAATGAAACAAACACACAAACTAGATGAAGCGGTTAGTTATGCACGGATGATTGACCTAAGGTGATATGCAGACGAATCAATGAATCTAAGGGAAAAATTTGGGGTACAACAGTAGTCTTGTTCCTTTTATTAGGAACCCTATTCAACAAATAGCAAGCCGTTAACATAGCTTCTCCCCAAAACCCTTCACTCAAACCAGAGTAAGATAACATGGCATTCACCATTTCTTTAAGAACTCTATTTTTCCTTTCAGCCACACCATTTTGTTGAGGTGTATAAGGTTCCGTAGTCTCATGAATGATTCCTACGGATTGGAAAAATACAGGATCATAATATTCACCACCTCTATCTGTACGTAATGTTTTAATCAGCACATTCTGTTGCACTTCAACTTCAGTTTTATAAATTTTGAATTTATCTAAGGCTTCGTCCTTAGCGTGCAACAAATAAACATAGCAGAATCTAGATGCATCATCTATGAAAGTGACAAAATATTTTTTATGCCCTAATGATGGAGTAGCATGCAAATCACATAAATCACTATGTATCAACTCAAGAATGACAGATTTCCTTGTTATACTTTTAAAAGGTTGCCTAGTGATCTTTGTTAACATGCAAGTTTTACACTTTTCTACATTTTCATCAAAAATAGGAATTAAATCATCTTTAGACATTTCATGCATTCTTTTATAATGTACATGTCCTAGACGAGCATGCCATAACGAAAAATTGATAATATTCGAAGAGGACATAAATACAGAACCATAATCATTAGGAACTCCATTCAAATTCATCATAAACATACCATTATTATAATATCCAAATCCTACAAACACACCAGACTTCGATAAAACATATTTATCGGATTCATACACTTGCTTGTATCCAAGCTTATTTAATACAGGACCAGAAATTAAATTCTTACGTAGTTTAGGAACATACAAAACATGAAACAAAGTAATAGTCTTTCCAGAACTGAATTCTAGCACCACGTTTCCTTTGCCTTCAACGGGAGCGAAGTGATCATCTCCCATGTAGAGGACAGAACCATCTTCCACTGGAACAAGAGTCTTGAACCAGAAACGATCCTTGCAAACATGTGTTGTGGCGCCAGAATCAATCCACCACGCGATAGCATCATCCTGCACATAAAATGCTTCAGAATTTAGTGAAACCGAATGTTTAATCAAACTATTCAAATCACGAATTGATTTCTGACCTTGGTTTTCGGATTGGTCCTTAGACCCCTTTCCTGAACCACTTGCATTCGCGTTGTCGTGCTTTTTGCTGAAACGACAATCCTTCTTGAAGTGGCATTTTTGCCACACTTTCAGCATTCTAGTTTCGGTTTCTTGTTAGCACCGAAACTGCCCTTTTTGTTCTTGAAAGCACGCTTCTTTCCTTTGTTTTTGTTGTTATCGTTCTTACCACCCTCTTCGACCATATTAACCGAGGGTCCAGCAATTTCTTTGCCCTTTCCTTTGTCATCCTCCTGCGCTCTTTGAGATTCTTCTATGCGCAAGTGACTTCCAAGTTGGATCAAAGACAGTTCGTCTTTTCCATGCTTCAGATTGTGTTTGAAATCCTTCCACGAAGGAGGCAACTTGTCTATGATGCTTGAGACAGATATTGTTTCATCCATCTTCAATCCGTGTTGTGTGAACTGTCCAAGGATTCGGAGGAGTTCATTGAATTGTTCCATGACAGACCTCGATTCAACCATTTTGTAATTGTTGAAATCGGTTACCAGGAACTTTTTACTGGATGAGTCCTCTGCCATGTACTTAGATTCGAGACAATCCCACAATTCCTTTGCAGATTCCACGTTTTGGTAAATATCAAATAAGGGATCAGACATACCGTTAAGAATGTGCCCTCTGCATATGTAGTCGTCGTTCTCCCACTTTGATCTGCGTCTCAGATTTTCAACTGTGTCATCCTCCAGAAGTTCTGGAATCGGTGTAGACAGGACGTGCACCACCTTTAACGTTGTCAACATGAAATGCATCTTCTTCTGCCAACGCCTGAAGTCTTGTCCTTGAAACTTGTCCAATTTTCCAAAATTTGTAGTCATCTCCTTGACGGTGCTTCCTCCAGCCATGATTATCAGAAAATACTTTGTTCGTTTGTTAGAAATTCGGGTATGATAATCCTGGATAACTTCGAAGAATCGTGTTCGTGCACTTTCCGAACAAAGTATTTCGACCCTATTCTTGCCTGGGTTCACAAAATCTTTGTGGGGATAATTCTTGAAGAACAATCTGTTTCTGGCAAAAGAGAACTGATCAGGAATGTAGAGAGAAAGTATGGTTTTTCCTGTAACCGAAACCGAGGCCAAATGACTCCTTATATAGGAGATCAATAACAGAAACCGAAAAGACACAACTGTTCAGAAAACGGTTATGTCGGTTGGGAAAGGGTTCAACTGTTCTAAAAAAATTTCGAACGGGGCACTGCCCCGCACCTTCTTGAGTATTTTCTCAATGTAATGAGATTGCGTAATTACAATCCCCTTATTCTCCCGTTTAATCTTAATACCAAGAATAACGTCCGCTTCTCCCATATCCTTCATGGAGAACTTTGATGACAAGAAATTCTTCGTTTTATCAATTTGATTTTGGTCGGTGCCAAAGATCAACATGTCATCAACATATAGACAAATGAAAACTCCTTTACCGGATGTATCAAATTTGCTATATACACATTTGTCAGCTTGGTTTAGAATGAAACCATTAGACAAAACAACCTCATCAAACTTTTGATGCCACTGCTTCGGAGCTTATTTCAGCCCATACAACGACTTAACTAGCTTACACACTTTATGCTCATTACCAGGCATTACAAATCCTTCAGGTTGCTTCATATACACTTCTTCTTCCAAATCACCATTCAGAAATGCTGTTTTGACATCCATTTGATGAATCACTAGATTATGAATAGCCGCCAAGGCAATCAACAATCTAATAGTAGTGATACGGGCAACTGGAGCATAGGTATCGAAATAATCAATCCCTTCCTTTTGTCTGAAGCCTTGGATAACTAATCTAGCTTTAAACTTGTCAATTGTACCATCGACTTTCATCTTCTTTTTGAAGATCCATTTGCAACCCAATGGTTTGCAACCTGGTGGTAAATCAGATAATACCCAAGTATTATTTTCCATGATAGAACCAATCTCTTCATCAATTGCTTCTTTCCAAAAACCAGAATCTCGAGATTTCACAGCTTCATCATACGTTCTTGGATCCTCCTCTATACTATAGCAATAATAGTATTAAGTATCAATCTGATCCTTTGATCCCTCAACTAAATATAGTTGAAAATCAGATCCATAAGATCTAGATTTTCTAGCTCTTTTGCTCCTACGGGGTTCAAGTGTCTCACTTGGCACATCATTTGAATGATCATCCCTTAGAGATTCATCTGAATTAGGTATAGAGACCTTTGGTCTAGGTATAGAAGAGAAAAAATTCTCATCAAATATGGCATCTCTCGATTCTATAATCGTGTTAATAGAAATCGAGTCATTAGGTTCTATAACATAAAACCTATAGGCCTTGGAGTGCTCAGCATATCCAACAAAGATGCAAGCTATACCCTTTTCACCCAAAGTTTTCCTTTTTGGGTCCGGGAGTCTAACCACGGCCCTACAACCCCAAACACGTAGAAATGTTAAGTTGGGTCGTTTCTTATACCAAAGTTCATATGGGGTAGTCTTGTTCCTTTTATTAGGAACCCTATTCAACAAATAGCAAGCCGTTAACATAGCTTCTCCCCAAAACCCTTCACTCAAACCAGAGTAAGATAACATGGCATTCACCATTTCTTTTAGAACTCTATTTTTCCTTTCAGCCACACCATTTTGTTGAGGTGTATAAGGTGCCGTAGTCTCATGAATGATTCCTACGGATTGGAAAAATACAGGATCATAATATTCAACACCTCTATCTGTACGTAATGTTTTAATCAGCACATTCTGTTGCACTTCAACTTCAGTTTTATAAATTTTGAATTTATCTAAGGCTTCGTCCTTAGCGTGCAACAAATAAACATAGCAGAATCTAGATGCATCATCTATGAAAGTGACAAAATATTTTTTATGCCCTAATGATGGAGTAGCATGCAAATCACATAAATCACTATGTATCAACTCAAGAATGACAGATTTCCTTGTTATACTTTTAAAAGGTTGCCTAGTGATCTTTGTTAACATGCAAGTTTTACACTTTTCTACATTTTCATCAAAAACAGGAATTAAATCATCTTTAGACATTTCATGCATTCTTTTATAATGTACATGTCCTAGACGAGCATGCCATAACGAAAAATTGATAACATTCGAAGAGGACATAAATACAGAACCATAATCATTAGGAACTCCATTCAAATTCATCATAAACATACCATTATTATAATATCCAAATCCTACAAACACACCAGACTTCGATAAAACATATTTATCGGATTCATACACTTGCTTGTATCCAAGCTTATTTAATACAGGACCAGAAATTAAATTCTTACGTAGTTTAGGAACATACAAAACATGAAACAAAGTAATAGTCTTTCCAGAACTGAATTCTAGCACCACGTTTCCTTTGCCTTCAACGGGAGCGAAGTGATCATCTCCCATGTAGAGGACAGAACCATCTTCCACTGGAACAAGAGTCTTGAACCAGAAACGATCCTTGCAAACATGTGTTGTGGCGCCAGAATCAATCCACCACGCGATAGCATCATCCTACACATAAAATACTTCAGAATTTAGTGAAACCGAATGTTTAATCAAACTATTCAAATCACGAATTGATTTCTGACCTTGGTTTTCGGATTGGTCCTTAGACCCCTTTCCTGAACCACTTGCATTCGCGTTGTCGTGCTTTTTGCTGAAACGGCAATCCTTCTTGAAGTGGCCTGTTTTGCCACACTTCCAGCATTCTAGTTTCGGTTTCTTGTTAGCACCGAAACTGCCATTTTTGTTCTTGAAAGCATGCTTCTTTCCTTTGTTTTTGTTGTTATCGTTCTTACCACCCTCTTCGACCATATTAACCAAGGGTCCAGCAATTTCTTTGCCCTTTCCTTTGTCATCCTCCTGCGCTCTTAGAGATTCTTCTATGCGTAAGTGACTTCCAAGTTGGATCAAAGACAGTTCGTCTTTTCCATGCTTCAGATTGTGTTTGAAATCCTTCCACGAAGGAGGCAACTTGTCTATGATGCTTGAGACAGATATTGTTTCATCCATCTTCAATCCGTGTTGTGTGAACTGTCCAAGGATTCAGAGGAATTCATTGAATTGTTCCATGACAGACCTCGATTCAACCATTTTGTAATTGTTGAAATCGGTTACCAGGAACTTTTTACTGGATGAGTCCTCTGCCATGTAGTTGGATTTGAGACAATCCCACAATTCCTTTGCAGATTCCACGTTTTGGTAAATATCAAATAAGGGATCAGACATACCGTTAAGAATGTGGCCTCTGCATATGTAGTCGTCGTTCTCCCACTTTGATCTGCGTCTCAGATTTTCAACTGTGTCATCCTCCAGAAGTTATGAAATCGGTGTAGACAGGACGTGCACAACCTTTAACGTTGTCAACATGAAATGCATCTTCTTCTGCCAACGCCTGAAGTCTTGTCCTTGAAACTTGTCCAATTTTCCGAAATTTGTAGTCATCTCCTTGACGGTGCTTCCTCCAGCCATGATTATCAGAAAATACTTTGTTCGTTTGTTAGAAATTCGGGTATGATAATCCTGGATAACTTCGAAGAATCGTGTTCGTACACTTTCCGAACAAAGTATTTCGACCCTATTCTTGCCTGGGTTCACGAAATCTTTGTGGGGATAATTCTTGAAGAACAATCTGTTTCTGGCAAAAGAGAACTGATCAGGAATGTAGAGAGAAAGTATGGTTTTTCCTGTAACCGAAACCGAGGCCAAATGACTCCTTATATAGGAGATCAATAACAGAAACCGAAAAGACACAACTGTTCAGAAATCGGTTATGTCGGTTGGGAAAGGGTTTAACTGTTCTAAAAAAATTTCGAACGGGGCGCTGCCCCGCACCTTCTTGAGTATTTTCTCAATGTAATGAGATTGCGTAATTACAATCCCCTTATTCTCCCGTTTAATCTTAATACCAAGAATAACGTCCGCTTCTCCCATATCCTTCATGGAGAACTTTGATGACAAGAAATTCTTCGTTTTATCAATTTGATTTTGGTCGGTGCCAAAGATCAACATGTCATCAACATATAGACAAATGAAAACTCCTTTACCGGAAGTATCAAATTTTCTATATACACATTTGTCAGCTTGGTTTAGAATGAAACCATTAGACAAAACAACCTCATGAAACTTTTGATGCCACTGCTTCGGAGCTTGTTTCAGCCCATACAACGACTTAACTAGCTTACACACTTTATGCTCATTACCAGGCATTACAAATCCTTCAGGTTGCTTCATATACACTTCTTCTTCCAAATCACCATTCAGAAATCCTGTTTTGACATCCATTTGATGAATCACTAGATTATGAATAGCCGCCAAGGCAATCAACAATCTAATAGTAGTGATACGGGCAACTGGAGCATAGGTATCGAAATAATCAATCCCTTCCTTTTGTCTGAAGCCTTGGATAACTAATCTAGCTTTAAACTTGTCAATTGTACCATCGACTTTCATCTTCTTTTTGAAGATCCATTTGCAACCCAATGGTTTGCAACCTGGTGGTAAATCAGAT
Source organism: Lathyrus tuberosus (assembly GCA_022829125.1). Lineage (NCBI taxonomy): Eukaryota > Viridiplantae > Streptophyta > Magnoliopsida > Fabales > Fabaceae > Lathyrus > Lathyrus tuberosus. The sequence continues at coordinate 16,283,129 of JALAZF010000036.1, read as the reverse complement.
AATACCCAAGTATTATTTTCCATGATAGAACCAATCTCTTCATCAATTGCTTCTTTCCAAAAACCAGAATCTCGAGATTTCACAGCTTCATCATACGTTCTTGGATCCTCCTCTATACTATAGCAATAAGAGTATTGAGTATCAATCTGATCCTTTGATCCCTCAACTAAATATAGTTGAAAATCAGATCCATAAGATCTAGATTTTCTAGCTCTTTTGCTCCTACGGGGTTCAAGTGTCTCACTTGGCACATCATTTGAATGATCATCCCTTAGAGATTCATCTGAATTAGGTATAGAGACCTTTGGTCTAGGTATAGAAGAGAAACAATTCTCATCAAATATGGTATCTCTCGATTCTATAATCGTGTTAATAGAAATCGAGTCATTAGGTTCTATAACATAAAACCTATAGGCCTTGGAGTGCTCAGCATATCCAACAAAGATGCAAGCTATACCCTTTTCACCCAAAGTTTTCCTTTTTGGGTCCGGGAGTCTAACCACGGCCCTACAACCCCAAACACGTAGAAATGTTAAGTTGGGTCGTTTCTTATACCAAAGTTCATATGGGGTAGTCTTGTTCCTTTTATTAGGAACCCTATTCAACAAATAGAAAGCCGTTAACATAGCTTCTCCCCAAAACCCTTCACTCAAACCAGAGTAAGATAACATGGCATTCACCATTTCTTTAAGAACTCTATTTTTCCTTTCAGCCACACCATTTTGTTGAGGTGTATAAGGTGCCGTAGTCTCATGAATGATTCCTACGGATTGGAAAAATACAGGATCATAATATTCACCACCTCTATCTGTACGTAATGTTTTAATCAGCACATTCTGTTGCACTTCAACTTCAGTTTTATAAATTTTGAATTTATCTAAGGCTTCGTCCTTAGCGTGCAACAAATAAACATAGCAGAATCTAGATGCATCATCTATGAAAGTGACAAAATATTTTTTATGCCCTAATGATGGAGTAGCATGCAAATCACATAAATCACTATGTATCAACTCAAGAATGACAGATTTCCTTGTTATACTTTTAAAAGGTTGCCTAGTGATCTTTGTTAACATGCAAGTTTTACACTTTTCTACATTTTCATCAAAAATAGGAATTAAATCATCTTTAGACATTTCATGCATTCTTTTATAATGTACATGTCCTAGACGAGCATGCCATAACGAAAAATTGATAATATTCGAAGAGGACATAAATACAGAACCATAATCATTAGGAACTCCATTCAAATTCATCATAAACATACCATTATTATAATATCCAAATCCTACAAACACACCAGACTTCGATAAAACATATTTATCGGATTCATACACTTGCTTGTATCCAAGCTTATTTAATACAGGACCAGAAATTAAATTCTTACGTAGTTTAGGAACATACAAAACATGAAACAAAGTAATAGTCTTTCCAGAACTGAATTCTAGCACCACGTTTCCTTTGCCTTCAACGGGAGCGAAGTGATCATCTCCCATGTAGAGGACAGAACCATCTTCCACTGGAACAAGAGTCTTGAACCAGAAACGATCCTTGCAAACATGTGTTGTGGCGCCAGAATCAATCCACCACGCGATAGCATCATCCTGCACATAAAATGCTTCAGAATTTAGTGAAACCGAATGTTTAATCAAACTATTCAAATCACGAATTGATTTCTGACCTTGGTTTTCGGATTGGTCCTTAGACCCCTTTCCTGAACCACTTGCATTCGCGTTGTCGTGCTTTTTGCTGAAACGACAATCCTTCTTGAAGTGGCATTTTTGCCACACTTTCAGCATTCTAGTTTCGGTTTCTTGTTAGCACCGAAACTGCCCTTTTTGTTCTTGAAAGCACGCTTCTTTCCTTTGTTTTTGTTGTTATCGTTCTTACCACCCTCTTCGACCATATTAACCGAGGGTCCAGCAATTTCTTTGCCCTTTCCTTTGTCATCCTCCTGCGCTCTTTGAGATTCTTCTATGCGCAAGTGACTTCCAAGTTGGATCAAAGACAGTTCGTCTTTTCCATGCTTCAGATTGTGTTTGAAATCCTTCCACGAAGGAGGCAACTTGTCTATGATGCTTGAGACAGATATTGTTTCATCCATCTTCAATCCGTGTTATGTGAACTGTCCAAGGATTCGGAGGAGTTCATTGAATTATTCCATGACAGACCTCGATTCAACCATTTTGTAATTGTTGAAATCGGTTACCAGGAACTTTTTACTGGATGAGTCCTCTGCCATGTACTTGGATTCGAGACAATCCCACAATTCCTTTGCAGATTCCACGTTTTGGTAAATATCAAATAAGGGATCAGACATACCGTTAAGAATGTGCCCTCTGCATATGTAGTCGTCGCTCTCTCACTTTGATCTGCGTCTCAGATTTTCAACTGTGTCATCCTCCAGAAGTTCTGGAATCGGTGTAGACAGGACGTGCACCACCTTTAACGTTGTCAACATGAAATGCATCTTCTTCTGCCAACGCCTGAAGTCTTGTCCTTGAAACTTGTCCAATTTTCTGAAATTTGTAGTCATCTCCTTGACGGTGCTTCCTCCAGCCATGATTATCAGAAAATACTTTGTTCGTTTGTTAGAAATTCGGGTATGATAATCCTGGATAACTTCGAAGAATCGTGTTCGTACACTTTCCGAACAAAGTATTTCGACCCTATTCTTGCCTGGGTTCACGAAATCTTTGTGGGGATAATTCTTGAAGAACAATCTGTTTCTGGCAAAAGAGAACTGATCAGGAATGTAGAGAGAAAGTATGGTTTTTCCTGTAACCGAAACCGAGGCCAAATGACTCCTTATATAGGAGATCAATAACAGAAATCGAAAAGACACAACTGTTCAGAAAACGGTTATGTTGGTTGGGAAAGGGTTCAACTGTTCTAAAAAAATTTCGAACGGGGCACTGCCCCGCACCTTCTTGAGTATTTTCTCAATGTAATGAGATTGCGTAATTACAATCCCCTTATTCTCCCATTTAATCTTAATACCAAGAATAACGTCCGCTTCTCCCATATCCTTCATGGAGAACTTTGATGACAAGAAATTCTTCGTTTTATCAATTTGATTTTGGTCGGTGCCAAAGATCAACATGTCATCAACATATAGACAAATGAAAACTCCATTACCGAATGTATCAAATTTGCTATATACACATTTGTCAGCTTGGTTTAGAATGAAACCATTAGAGAAAACAACCTCATCAAACTTTTGATGCCACTGCTTCGGAGCTTGTTTCAGCCCATACAACGACTTAACTAGCTTACACACTTTATGCTCATTACCAGGCATTACAAATCCTTCAGGTTGCTTCATATACACTTCTTCTTCCAAATCACCATTCAGAAATGCTGTTTTAACATCCATTTGATGAATCACTAGATTATGAATAGCCGCCAAGGCAATCAACAATCTAATAGTAGTGATACGGGCAACTGGAGCATAGGTATCGAAATAATAAATCCCTTCCTTTTGTCTGAAGCCTTGGATAACTAATCTAGCTTTAAACTGGTCAATTGTACCATCGACTTTCATCTTCTTTTTGAAGATCCATTTGCAACCCAATGGTTTGCAACCTGGTGGTAAATCAGATAATACCCAAGTATTATTTTCCATGATAGAACCAATCTCTTCATCAATTGCTTCTTTCCAAAAACCAGAATCTCGAGATTTCACAGCTTCATCATACGTTGTTGGATCCTCCTCTATACTATAGCAATAATAGTATTGAGTATCAATCTGATCCTTTGATCCCTCAACTAAATATAGTTGAAAATCAGATCCATAAGATCTAGATTTTCTAGCTCTTTTGCTCCTACGGGGTTCAAGTGTCTCACTTGGCACATCATTTGAATGATCATCCCTTAGAGATTCATCTGAATTAGGTATAGAGACCTTTGGTCTAGGTATAGAAGAGAAACAATTCTCATCAAATATGGCATCTCTCGATTCTATAATCGTGTTAATAGAAATCGAGTCATTAGGTTCTATAACATAAAACCTATAGGCCTTGGAGTGCTCAGCATATCCAACAAAGATGCAAGCTATACCCTTTTCACCCAAAGTTTTCCTTTTTGGGTCCGGGAGTCTAACCACGGCCCTACAACCCCAAACACGTAGAAATGTTAAGTTGGGTCGTTTCTTATACCAAAGTTCATATGGGGTAGTCTTGTTCCTTTTATTAGGAACCCTATTCAACAAATAGCAAGCCGTTAACATAGCTTCTCCCCAAAACCCTTCACTCAAACCAGAGTAAGATAACATGGCATTCACCATTTCTTTAAGAACTCTATTTTTCCTTTCAGCCACACCATTTTGTTGAGGTGTATAAGGTGCCGTAGTCTCATGAATGATTCCTACGGATTGGAAAAATACAGGATCATAATATTCACCACCTCTATCTGTACGTAATGTTTTAATCAGCACATTCTATTGCACTTCAACTTCAGTTTTATAAATTTTGAATTTATCTAAGGCTTCGTCCTTAGCGTGCAACAAATAAACATAGCAGAATCAAGATGCATCATCTATGAAAGTGACAAAATATTTTTTATGCCCTAATGATGGAGTAGCATGCAAATCACATAAATCACTATGTATCAACTCAAGAATGACAGATTTCCTTGTTATACTTTTAAAAGGTTGCCTAGTGATCTTTGTTAACATGCAAGTTTTACACTTTTCTACATTTTCATCAAAAATAGGAATTAAATCATCTTTAGACATTTCATGCATTCTTTTATAATGTACATGTCCTAGACGAGCATGCCATAACGAAAAATTGATAACATTCGAAGAGGACATAAATACAGAACCATAATCATTAGGAACTCCATTCAAATTCATCATAAACATACCATTATTATAATATCCAAATCCTACAAACACACCAGACTTCGATAAAACATATTTATCGGATTCATACACTTGCTTGTATCCAAGCTTATTTAATACAGGACCAGAAATTAAATTCTTACGTAGTTTAGGAACATACAAAACATGAAACAAAGTAATAGTCTTTCCAGAACTGAATTCTAGCACCACGTTTCCTTTGCCTTCAACGGGAGCGAAGTGATCATCTCCCATGTAGAGGACAGAACCATCTTCCACTGGAACAAGAGTCTTGAACCAGAAACGATCCTTGCAAACATGTGTTGTGGCGGCAGAATCAATCCACCACGCGATAGCATCATCCTGCACATAAAATGCTTCAGAATTTAGTGAAACCGAATGTTTAATCAAACTATTCAAATCACGAATTGATTTCTGACCTTGGTTTTCGGATTGGTCCTTAGACCCCTTTCCTGAACCACTTGCATTCGCGTTGTCGTGCTTTTTGCTGAAACGGCAATCCTTCTTGAAGTGGCCTGTTTTGCCACACTTCCAGCATTCTAGTTTCGGTTTCTTGTTAGCACCGAAACTGCCCTTTTTGTTCTTGAAAGCACACTTCTTTCCTTTGTTTTTGTTATTATCGTTCTTACCACCCTCTTCGACCATATTAACCGAGGGTCCAGCAATTTCTTTGCACTTTCCTCTGTCATCCTCCTCCGCTCTTAGAGATTCTTCTATGCGCAAGTGACTTCCAAGTTGGATCAAATACAGTTCGTCTTTTCCATGCTTCAGATTGTGTTTGAAATCCTTCCACGAAGGAGGCAACTTGTCTATGATGCTTGAGACAGATATTGTTTCATCCATCTTCAATCCGTGTTGTGTGAACTGTCCAAGGATTCGGAGGAGTTCATTGAATTGTTCCATGACAGACCTCGATTCAACCATTTTGTAATTGTTGAAATCGGTTACCAGGAACTTTTTACTAGACGAGTCCTCTGCCATGTACTTGGATTCGAGACAATCCCGCAATTCCTTTGCAGATTCCACGTTTTGGTAAATATCAAATAAGGGATCAGACATACCGTTAAGAATGTGCCCTCTGCATATGTAGTCGTCGTTCTCCCACTTTGATCTGCGTCTAAGATTTTCAACTGTGTCATCCTCCAGAAGTTTTGGAATCGGTGTAGACAGGACGTGCACCACCTTTAACGTTGTCAACATGAAATGCATCTTCTTCTGCCAACGCCTGAAGGCTTGTCCTTGAAACTTGTCCAATTTTCTGAAATTTGTAGTCATCTCCTTGACGGTGCTTCCTCCAGCCATGATTATCAGAAAATACTTTATTCGTTTGTTAGAAATTCGGGTATGATAATCCTGGATAACTTCGAAGAATCGTGTTCGTACACTTTCCGAACAAAGTATTTCGACCCTATTCTTGTCTGGGTTCACGAAATCTTTGTGGGGATAATTCTTGAAGAACAATCTGTTTCTGGCGAAAGAGAACTGATCAGGAATGTAAAGAGAAAGTATGGTTTTTCCTATAATCGAAACCGAGGCCAAATGACTCCTTATTTAGGAGATCAATAACAGAAACCGAAAAGACACAACTGTTCAGAAAACGGTTATGTCGGTTGGGAAAGGGTTCAACTGTTCTAAAAAAATTTCGAACGGGGCGCTGCCCCGCACCTTCTTGAGTATTTTCTCAATGTAATGAGATTGCGTAATTACAATCCCCTTATTCTCCCGTTTAATCTTAATACCAAGAATAACGTCCGCTTCTCCCATATCCTTCATGGAGAACTTTGATGACAAGAAATTCTTCGTTTTATCAATTTGATTTTGGTTGGTGCCAAAGATCAACCTGTCATCAACATATAGACAAATGAAAACTCCTTTACCGGATGTATCAAATTTGCTATATACACATTTGTCAGCTTGGTTTAGAATGAAACCATTAGACCAAACAACCTCATCAAACTTTTGATGCCACTGCTTCGGAGCTTGTTTCAGCCCATACAACGACTTGACTAGCTTACACACTTTATGCTCATTACCAGGCATTACAAATCCTTCAGGTTGCTTCATATACACTTCTTCTTCCAAATCACCATTCAAAAATTTTGTTTTGACATCCATTTGATGAATCACTAGATTATGAATAGCCGCCAAGGCAATCAACAATCTAATAGTAGTGATACGGGCAACTGGAGCATAGGTATGGAAATAATCAATCCCTTCCTTTTGTCTGAAGCCTTGGATAACTAATCTAGCTTTAAACTTGTCAATTGTACCATCGACTTTCATCTTCTTTTTGAAGATCCATTTGCAACCCAATGGTTTGCAACCTGGTGGTAAATCAGATAATACCCAAGTATTATTTTCCATGATAGAACCAATCTCTTCATCAATTGCTTCTTTCCAAAAACCAGAATCTCGAGATTTCACAGCTTCATCATAGGTTCTTGGATCCTCCTCTATACTATAGCAATAATAGTATTGAGTATCAATCTGATCCTTTGATCCCTCAACTAAATATAGTTGAAAATCAGATCCATAAGATCTAGATTTTCTAGCTCTTTTGCTCCTACGGGGTTCAAGTGTCTCACTTGGCACATCATTTGAATGATCATCCCTTAGAGATTCATCTGAATTAGGTATAGAGACCTTTGGTCTAGGTATAGAAGAGAAACAATTCTCATCAAATATGGCATCTCTCGATTCTATAATCGTGTTAATAGAAATCGAGTCATTAGGTTCTATAACATAAAACCTATAGGCCTTGGAGTGCTCAGCATATCCAACAAAGATGCAAGCTATACCCTTTTCATCCAAAGTTTTCCTTTTTGGGCCCGGGAGTCTAACCACGGCCCTACAACCCCAAACACGTAGAAATGTTAAGTTGGGTCGTTTCTTATACCAAAGTTCATATAGGGTAGTCTTGTTCCTTTTATTAGGAACCCTATTCAACAAATAGCAAGCCGTTAACATAGCTTCTCCCCAAAACCCTTCACTCAAACCAGAGTAAGATAACATGGCATTCACCATTTCTTTAAGAACTCTATTTTTCCTTTCAGCCATACCATTTTGTTGGGGTGTATAAGGTGTCGTAGTCTCATGAATGATTCCTACGGATTGGAAAAATACAGGATCATAATATTCACCACCTCTATCTGTACGTAATGTTTTAATCAGCACATTCTGTTGCACTTCAACTTCAGTTTTATAAATTTTGAATTTATCTAAGGCTTCGTCCTTAGCGTGCAACAAATAAACATAGCAGAATCTAGATGCATCATCTATGAAAGTGACAAAATATTTTTTATGCCCTAATGATGGAGTAGCATGCAAATCACATAAATCACTATGTATCAACTCAAGAATGACAGATTTCCTTGTTATACTTTTAAAAGGTTGCCTAGTGATCTTTGTTAACATGCAAGTTTTACACTTTTCTACATTTTCATCAAAAATAGGAATTAAATCATCTTTAGACATTTCATGCATTCTTTTATAATGTACATGTCCTAGACGAGCATGCCATAACGAAAAATTGATAACATTCGAAGAGGACATAAATACAGAACCATAATCATTAGGAACTCCATTCAAATTCATCATAAACATACCATTATTATAATATCCAAATCCTACAAACACACCAGACTTCGATAAAACATATTTATCGGATTCATACACTTGCTTGTATCCAAGCTTATTTAATACAGGACCAGAAATTAAATTCTTACGTAGTTTAGGAACATACAAAACATGAAACAAAGTAATAGTCTTTCCAGAACTGAATTCTAGCACCACGTTTCCTTTGCCTTCAACGGGAGCGAAGTGATCATCTCCCATGTAGAGGACAGAACCATCTTCCACTGGAACAAGAGTCTTGAACCAGAAACGATCCTTGCAAACATGTGTTGTGGCGCCAGAATCAATCCACCACGCGATAGCATCATCCTGCACATAAAATGAATCAGAATTTAGTGAAACCGAATGTTTAATCAAACTATTCAAATCACGAATTGATTTATGACCTTGGTTTTCGGATTGGTCCTTAAACCCCTTTCCTGAACCACTTGCATTCGCGTTGTCGTGCTTTTTGCTGAAACGGCAATCCTTCTTGAAGTGGCCTATTTTGCCACACTTCCAGCATTCTAGTGTCGGTTTCTTGTTAGCACCGAAACTGCCCTTTTTGTTCTTGAAAGCACGCTTCTTTCCTTTGTTTTTGTTGTTATCGTTCTTACCACCCTCTTCGACCATATTAACCGAGGGTCCAGCAATTTCTTTGCCCTTTCCTCTGTCATCCTCCTGCGCTCTTAGAGATTCTTCTATGCGCAAGTGACTTCCAAGTTGGATCAAAGACAGTTCGTCTTTTCCATGCTTCAGATTGTGTTTGAAATCCTTCCACGAAGGAGGCAACTTGTCTATGATGCTTGAGACAGATATTGTTTCATCCATCTTCAATCCGTGTTGTGTGAACTGTCCAAGGATTCGGAGGAGTTCATTGAATTGTTCCATGACAGACCTCGATTCAACCATTTTGTAATTGTTGAAATCGGTTACCAGGAACTTTTTATTGGATGAGTCCTCTGCCATGTACTTGGATTCGAGACAATCCCACAATTCCTTTGCAGATTCCACGTTTTGGTAAATATCAAATAAGGGATCAGACATACCGTTAAGAATGTGCCCTCTGCATATGTAGTCGTCGTTCTCCCACTTTGATCTGCGTCTCAGATTTTCAACTGTGTCATCCTCCAGAAGTTCTGGAATCGGTGTAGACAGGACGTGCACCACCTTTAACGTTGTCAACATGAAATGCATCTTCTTCTGCCAACGCCTGAAGTCTTGTCCTTGAAACTTGTCCAATTTTCCGAAATTTGTAGTCATCTCCTTGACGGTGCTTCCTCCAGCCATGATTATCAAAAAATACTTTGTTCGTTTGTTAGAAATTCGGGTATGATAATCCTGGATAACTTCGAAGAATCGTGTTCGTACACTTTCCGAACAAAGTATTTCGACCCTATTCTTGCCTGGGTTCACGAAATCTTTGTGGGGATAATTCTTGAAGAACAATCTGTTTCTGCCAAAAGAGAACTAATCAGGAATGTAGAGAGAAAGTATGGTTTTTCCTGTAACCGAAACCGCGGCCAAATGACTCCTTATATAGGAGATCAATAACAAAAACCGAAAAGACACAACTGTTCAGAAAACGGTTATGTCGGTTGGGAAAGGGTTCAACTGTTCTAAAAAAATTTCGAACGGGGCGCTGCCCCGCACCTTCTTGAGTATTTTCTCAATGTAATGAGATTGCGTAATTAGAATCCCCTTATTCTCCCGTTTAATCTTAATACCAAGAATAACGTCCGTTTCTCCCATATCCTTCATGGAGAACTTTGATGACAAGAAATTCTTCGTTTTATCAATTTGATTTTGGTCGGTGCCAAAGATCAACATGTCATCAACATATAGACAAATGAAAACTCCTTTACCGGATGTATCAAATTTGCTATATACACATTTGTCAGCTTGGTTTAGAATGAAACCATTAGACAAAACAACCACATCAAACTTTTGATGCCACTGCTTCGGAGCTTGTTTCAGCCCATACAACGACTTAACTAGCTTACACACTTTATGCCCATTACCAGGCATTACAAATCCTTCAGGTTGCTTCATATACACTTCTTCTTCCAAATCACCATTCAGAAATGTTGTTTTGACATCCATTTGATGAATAACTAGATTATGAATAGCCGCGAAGGCAATCAACAATCTAATAGTAGTGATACGGGCAACTGGAGCATAGGTATCAAAATAATCAATCCCTTCCTTTTGTCTGAAGCCTTGGATAACTAATCTAGCTTTAAACTGGTCAATTGTACCATCGACTTTCATCTTCTTTTTGAAGATCCATTTGCAACCCAATGGTTTGCAACCTGGTGGTAAATCAGATAATACCCAAGTATTATTTTCCATGATAGAACCAATCTCTTCATCAATTGCTTCTTTCCAAAAACCAGAATCTCGAGATTTCACAGCTTCATCATACGTTCTTGGATCCTCCTCTATACTATAGCAATAATAGTATTGAGTATCAATCTGATCCTTTGATCCCTCAACTAAATATAGTTGAAAATCAGATCCATAAGATCTAGATTTTCTAGCTCTTTTGCTCCTACGGGGTTCAAGTGTCTCACTTGGCACATCATTTGAATGATCATCCCTTAGAGATTCATCTGAATTAGGTATAGAGACCTTTGGTCTAGGTATAGAAGAGAAACAATTCTCATCAAATATGGCATCTCTCGATTCTATAATCGTGTTAATAGAAATCGAGTCATTAGGTTCTATAACATAAAACCTATAGGCCTTGGAGTGCTCAGCATATCCAATAAAGATGCAAGCTATACCCTTTTCACCCAAAGTTTTCCTTTTTGGGTCCGGGAGTCTAACCACGGCCCTACAACCCCAAACACGTAGAAATGTTAAGTTGGGTCGTTTCTTATACCAAAGTTCATATGGGGTAGTCTTGTTCCTTTTATTAGGAACCCTATTCAACAAATAGCAAGCCGTTAACATAGCTTCTCCCCAAAACCCTTCACTCAAACCAGAGTAAGATAACATGGCATTGACCATTTCTTTAAGAACTCTATTTTTCCTTTCAGCCACACCATTTTGTTGAGGTGTATAAGGTGTCGTAGTCTCATGAATGATTCCTACGGATTGGAAAAATACAGGATCATAATATTCACCACCTCTATCTGTACGTAATGTTTTAATCAGCACATTCTGTTGCACTTCAACTTCAGTTTTATAAATTTTGAATTTATCTAAGGCTTCGTCCTTAGCGCGCAACAAATAAACATAGCAGAATCTAGATGCATCATCTATGAAAGTGACAAAATATTGTTTATGCCCTAATGATGGAGTAGCATGCAAATCACATAAATCACTATGTATCAACTCAAGAATGACAGATTTCCTTGTTATACTTTTAAAAGGTTGCCTAGTGATCTTTGTTAAGATGCAAGTTTTACACTTTTCTACATTTTCATCAAAAACAGGAATTAAATCATCTTTAGACATTTCATGCATTCTTTTATAATGTACATGTCCTAGACGAGCATGCCATAACGAAAAATTGATAACATTCGAAGAGGACATAAATACAGAACCATAATCATTAGGAACTCCATTCAAATTCATCATAAACATACAATTATTATAATATCCAAATCCTACAAACACACCAGACTTCGATAAAACATATTTATCGGATTCATACACTTGCTTGCATCCAAGCTTATTTAATACAGGACCAGAAATTAAATTCTTACGTAGTTTAGGAACATACAAAACATGAAACAAAGTAATAGTCTTTCCAGAACTGAATTCTAGCACCACGTTTCCTTTGCCTTCAACAGGAGCGAAGTGATCATCTCCCATGTAGAGGACAGAACCATCTTCCACTAGAACAAGTGTCTTGAACCAGAAACGATCCTTGCAAACATGTGTTGTGGCGGCAGAATCAATCCACCACGCGATAGCATCATCCTGCACATAAAATGCTTCAGAATTTAGTGAAACCGAATGTTTAATCAAACTATTCAAATCACGAATTGATTTCTGACCTTGGTTTTCGGATTGGTCCTTAGACCCCTTTCCTGTACCACTTGCATTCGCGTTGTCGTGCTTTTTGCTGAAACGGCAATCCTTCTTGAAGTGGCCTGTTTTGCCACACTTCCAGCATTCTAGTTTCGGTTTCTTGTTAGCACCGAAACTGCCCTTTTTGTTCTTGAAAGCACGCTTCTTTCATTTGTTTTTGTTGTTATCGTTCTTACCACCCTCTTCGACCATATTAACCGAGGGTCCAGCAATTTCTTTGCCCTTTCCTTTGTCATCCTCCTGCGCTCTTAGAGATTCTTCTATGCGCAAGTGACTTCAAAGTTGGATCAAAGATAGTTCGTCTTTTCCATGCTTCAGATTGTGTTTGAAATCCTTCCACGAAGGAGGCAACTTGTCTATGATGCTTGAGACAGATATTGTTTCATCCATCTTCAATCCGTGTTGTGTGAACTGTCCAAGGATTCGGAGGAGTTCATTGAATTGTTCCATGACAGACCTCGATTCAACCATTTTGTAATTGTTGAAATTGGTTACCAGGAACTTTTTACTGGATGAGTCCTCTGCCATTTACTTGGATTCGAGACAATCCCACAATTCCTTTGCAGATTCCACATTTTGGTAAATATCAAATAAGGGATCAGACATACCGTTAAGAATGTGCCCTCTGCATATGTAGTCGCCGTTCTCCCACTTTGATCTGCGTCTCAGATTTTCAACTGTGTCATCCTCCAGAAGTTCTGGAATCGGTGTAGACAGGACGTGCACCACCTTTAACGTTGTCAACATGAAATGCATCTTCTTCTGCCAACGCCTGAAGTCTTGTCCTTGAAACTTGTCCAATTTTCCGAAATTTGTAGTCATCTCCTTGACGGTGCTTCCTCCAGCCATGATTATCAGAAAATACTTTGTTCGTTTGTTAGAAATTCGGGTATGATAATCCTGGATAACTTCGAAGAATCGTGTTCGTACACTTTTCGAACAAAGTATTTCGACCCTATTCTTGCCTGGGTTCACGAAATCTTTGTGGGGATAATTCTTGAAGAACAATCTGTTTCTAGCAAAAGAGAACTGATCAGGAATGTAGAGAGAAAGTATGGTTTTTCCTGTAACCGAAACCGAGGCCAAATGACTCCTTATATAGGAGATCAATAACAGAAACCGAAAAGACACAACTGTTCAGAAAACGGTTATGTCGGTTGGGAAAGGGTTCAACTGTTCTAAAAAAATTTTGAACGGGGCGCTGCCCCGCACCTTCTTGAGTATTTTCTCAATGTAATGAGATTGCGTAATTACAATCCCCTTATTCTCCCGTTTAATCTTAATACCAAGAATAACGTCCGCTTCTCCCATATCCTTCATGGAGAACTTTGATGACAAGAAATTCTTCGTTTTATCAATTTGATTTTGGTCGGTGCCAAAGATCAACATGTCATCAACATATAGACAAATGAAAACTCCTTTACCGGATGTATCAAATTTGCTATATACACATTTGTCAGCTTGGTTTAGAATGAAACCATTAGACAGAACAACCACATCAAACTTTTGATGCCACTGCTTCGGAGCTTGTTTCAGCCCATACAACGACTTAACTAGCTTACACACTTTATGCTTATTACCAGGCATTACAAATCCTTCAGGTTGCTTCATATACACTTCTTCTTCCAAATCACCATTCAGAAATGCTGTTTTGACATCCATTTGATGAATCACTAGATTATGAATAGCCGCCAAGGCAATCAACAATCTAATAGTAGTGATACGGGCAACTGGAGCATAGGTATCGAAATAATCAATCCCTTCCTTTTGTCTGAAGCCTTGGATAACTAATCTAGCTTTAAACTTGTCAATTGTACCATCGACTTTCATCTTCTTTTTGAAGATCCATTTGCAACCCAATGGTTTGCAACCTGGTGGTAAATCAGATAATACCCAAGTATTATTTTCCATGATAGAACCAATCTCTTCATCAATTGCTTCTTTCCAAAAACCAGAATCTCGAGATTTCACAGCTTCATCATACGTTCTTAGATCCTCCTCTATACTATAGCAATAATAGTATTGAGTATCAATCTGATCCTTTGATCCCTCAACTAAATATAGTTGAAAATCAGATCCATAAGATCTAGATTTTCTAGCTCTTTTGCTCCTACGGGGTTCAAGTGTCTCACTTGGCACATCATTTGAATGATCATCCCTTAGAGATTCATCTGAATTAGGTATAGAGACCTTTGGTCTAGGTATAGAAGAGAAACAATTCTCATCAAATATGGCATCTCTCGATTCTATAATCGTGTTAATAGAAATCGAGTCATTAGGTTCTATAACATAAAACCTATAGGCCTTGGAGTGCTCAGCATATCCAACAAAGATGCAAGCTATACCTTTTTCACCCAAAGTTTTCCTTTTTGGGTCCGGGAGTCTAACCACGGCCCTACAACCCCAAACAAGTAGAAATGTTAAGTTGGGTCGTTTCTTATACCAAAGTTCATATGGGGTAGTCTTGTTCCTTTTATTAGGAACCCTATTCAACAAATAGCAAGCCGTTCACATAGCTTCTCCCCAAAACCCTTCACTCAAACCAGAGTAAGATAACATGGCATTCACCATTTCTTTAAGAACTCTATTTTTCCTTTCAGCCACACCATTTTGTTGAGGTGTATAAGGTGCCGTAGTCTCATGAATGATTCCTACGGATTGGAAAAATACAGGATCATAATATTCACCACCTCTATCTGTACGTAATGTTTTAATCAGCACATTCTGTTGCACTTCAACTTCAGTTTTATAAATTTTGAATTTACCTAAGGCTTCGTCCTTAGCGTGCAACAAATAAACATTGCAGAATCTAGATGCATCATCTATGAAAGTGACAAAATATTTTTTATGCCCTAATGATGGAGTAGCATGCAAATCACATAAATCACTATGTATCAACTCAAGAATGACAGATTTCCTTGTTATACTTTTAAAAGGTTGCCTAGTGATCTTTGTTAACATGCAAGTTTTACACTTTTCTACATTTTCATCAAAAATAGGAATTAAATCATCTTTAGACATTTCATGCATTCTTTTATAATGTACATGTCCTAGACGAGCATGCCATAACGAAAAATTGATAACATTCGAAGAGGACATAAATACAGAACCATAATCATTAGGAACTCCATTCAAATTCATCATAAACATACCATTATTATAATATCCAAATCCTACAAACACACCAGACTTCGATAAAACATATTTATCGGATTCATACACTTGCTTGTATCCAAGCTTATTTAATACAGGACCAGAAATTAAATTCTTACGTAGTTTAGGAACATACAAAACATGAAACAAAGTAATAGTCTTTCCAGAACTGAATTCTAGCACCACGTTTCCTTTGCCTTCAACGGGAGCGAAGTGATCATCTCCCTTGTAGAGGACAGAACCATGTTCCACTGGAACAAGAGTCTTGAACCAGAAACGATCCTTGTAAACATGTGTTGTGGCGCCAGAATCAATCCACCACGCGATAGCATCATCCTGCACATAAAATGCTTCAGAATTTAGTGAAACCGAATGTTTAATCAAACTATTCAAATCACGAATTGATTTCTGACCTTGGTTTTCGGATTGGTCCTTAGACCCCTTTCCTGAACCACTTGCATTCGCGTTGTCGTGCTTTTTGCTGAAACGGCAATCCTTCTTGAAGTGGCCTGTTTTGCCACACTTCCAGCATTCTAGTTTCGGTTTCTTGTTAGCACCGAAACTGCCCTTTTTGTTCTTGAAAGCACGCTTCTTTCCTTTGTTTTTGTTGTTATCGTTCTTACCACCCTCTTCGACCATATTAACCGAGGGTTCAGCAATTTCTTTGCCCTTTCCTTTGTCATCCTCCTGCGCTCTTAGAGATTCTTCTATGCCCAAGTGACTTCCAAGTTGGATCAAAGACAGTTCGTCTTTTCCATGCCTCAGATTGTGTTTGAAATCCTTCCACGAAGGAGGCAACTTGTCTATGATGCTTGAGACAGATATTGTTTCATCCATCTTCAATCCGTGTTGTGTGAACTGTCCAAGGATTCGGAGGAGCTCATTGAATTGTTCCATGACAGACCTCGATTCAACCATTTTGTAATTGTTAAAATCGGTTACCAGGAACTTTTTACTGGATGAGTCCTCTGCAATGTACTTGTCCAATTTTCCAAAATTTGTAGTCATCTCCTTGACGGTGCTTCCTCCAGCCATGATTATCAGAAAATACTTTGTTCGCTTGTTAGAAATTCGGGTATGATAATCCTGGATAACTTCGAAGAATCGTGTTCGTACACTTTCCGAACAAAGTATTTCGACCCTATTCTTGCCTGGGTTCACGAAATCTTTGTGGGGATAATTCTTGAAGAACAATCTGTTTCTGCCAAAAGAAAACTGATCAGGAATGTAGAGAGAAAGTATGGTTTTTCCTGTAACTGAAACCGAGGCCAAATGACTTCTTATATAGGAGATCAATAACAGAAACCGAAAAGACACAACTGTTCAGAAAACGGTTATGTCGGTTGGGAAAAGGTTCAACTGTTCTAAAAATATTTCGAACGGGGCGCTGCCCCGCACCTTCTTGAGTATTTTCTCAATGTAATGAGATTGCGTAATTACAATCCCCTTATTCTCCCGTTTAATCTTAATACCAAGAATAACGTCTGCTTCTCCCATATCCTTCATGGAGAACTTTGATGACAAGAAATTCTTCGTTTTATCAATTTGATTTTGGTCGGTGCCAAAGATCAACATGTCATCAACATATAGACAAATGAAAACTCCTTTACCGGATGTATCAAATTTGCTATATACACATTTGTCAGCTTGGTTTAGAATGAAACCATTAGACAAAACAACCTCATCAAACTTTTGATGCCACTGCTTCGGAGCTTGTTTCAGCCCATACAACGACTTAACTAGCTTACACACTTTATGCTCATTACCAGGCATTACAAATCCTTCAGGTTGCTTCATATACACTTCTTCTTCCAAATCACCATTCAAAAATGTTGTTTTGACATCCATTTGATGAATCACTAGATTATGAATAGCCGCCAAGGCAATCAACAATCTAATAGTAGTGATACGGGCAACTGGAGCATAGGTATCGAAATAATCAATCCCTTCCTTTTGTCTGAAGCCTTGGATAACTAATCTAGCTTTAAACTTGTCAATTGTACCATCGACTTTCATCTTCTTTTTGAAGATCCATTTGCAACCCAATGGTTTGCAACCTGATGGTAAATCAGATAATACCCAAGTATTATTTTCCATGATAGAACCAATCTCTTCATCAATTGCTTCTTTCCAAAAACCAGAATCTCGAGATTTCACAGCTTCATCATACGTTCTTGGATCCTCCTCTATACTATAGCAATAATAGTATTGAGTATCAATCTGATCCTTTGATCCCTCAACTAAATATAGTTGAAAATCAGATCCATAAGATCTAGATTTTCTAGCTCTTTTGCTCCTACGGGGTTCAAGTGTCTCACTTGGCACATCATTTGAATGATCATCCCTTAGAGATTCATCTGAATTAGGTATAGAGACCTTTGGTCTAGGTATAGAAGAGAAACAATTCTCATCAAATATGGCATCTCTCGATTCTATAATCGTGTTAATAGAAATCCAGCCAGGGGCTCTGCCCCTTGGAACCCCAACGTGGCGCTGCCCCGCACCCCGCCAGGGGCTTCGCCCCTTGGAACCCCAACGGGGCGCTACCCTGCACCCCGCCAGGGGCTTCGCCCCTTGGAACCCCGTTTCAATTATTCGCATTCAATTATACGTTGGCTCGACGAGCGTACACTCCGCACTACCCTAACTCGTTTCCAAGCTTAACGCATAATTGCATCGGCCTATCGTAAATCACATTACTACTAAAATACATTGATGATACTAAAATCACCAACATTATTCAACCACTTACTTTATCTCAATGGATTCTTAATATTACACTACACTTAAAAAGAATGGGTTGAATATATAAAGTATAGTTAAAAACATTTGTACTGGAACTTTCAAATCAATAAAACAATATATGAAAATTAGTAAATTGACAAAGTAAATTATCTTTGCTATATGTCAATCGTAACAACAACAATACAGATTTCTACACTTGACATTTTTAGTAATTGTGCCATCATATTTTCGGATATAATGACTTTGTGGTTTTTTTTCATATTTGTTTCAGTCATTATCCTTCTCACTCAATAGGATAATAAATGTGTACTACTTCTAACTACTTTTGTCCATTGATTGCAGTTTCATGGAAGAACAATGCCTGCCTGACTATTATTTAACTCAAGCCATAAGTCTTATATTCTGCAGCTTCATTTAATTTATTCATCATTCTCTTATAGGTTTTATCCTTTATTTATACCACATGGATGAAAACATCTTTAGAAACAACCATTTAAGGTATGACACTTCTGTACTATATGGATGATGTTTGTTACAGGTAAATGACCGTGTTACAATATAATTGCAATAATGAAACTTTCTAAGTGTATCACATGCCACCAAACAACTTAAATGATTAGGAATGTCAACACTATGCATTTTCCATCCATAGTTATACAAATATTTTTTGAATGTTTAATTCTATGTGATGTTCAACCATTTGAAATGAGTTTCAATTCAACATCACTTACACTGGCAATATTTTGCATCTAACATATCTCATATGCAATCCTTATTTCTCATCTAACATATCAACCATATTTTGCATCATAACTACCATGTTTGATCTTCATTTCAATGTTTCCATTTATACTCTATTGTCACTGCAATGATTATAAACACTATCAAGTTTATATGCTAAAATGATAACTAATTAAATCAGATAAGTTTTCAAAAAAAATTTCCATAATGATATCTAAGTATCTTAAGATTTATTTTAAGTCCTTATTTCTTTTTCTTTCACTTATTAATATTTCAACCCATACTTCTATTTAATAATGCAGGTATATTGAACTTCCATTTTCTTTTGAAGCATCTTTATTTTGGGTATTATTATTGAAGTTGACAAGAAAAAGGCATCTGAGTATGAAATTGTTCACTCTGATGTTAATATTTATTGGGTAAGTGGAGATCCGTGGGATTAGTGGTATGTCCTTATTTTTTTTATATAGAAAAATGTTTATAAAATGACATGAAATACAACCAATTAGATTCAATATATTGCTCACAAAAATGAAAAGTCTAAAATTTTGATTATTATGTATTTCAATCTTTTAATTGTAATGTTTAAAATGTGATTGAAATACTTCGTAAAGTGACATGAGATATAATCAGTTTGATCCAAACAAAAAAATATGCATAAATATTGCTTTTAATGTGCATTTGAATATAATTCAGCTACCAATATATCTAATATTATATCTCATTCTATTTCATAGAGTGGAACGTCATCAAATCCCATAGAAATTGAAATCACGTCAACCCCGTCCACAGTTGGTTGATCCATTCCTGCTAAAACATCAGAGGCCAAAAAACCTTCTTCCCAATTGACTTTATAAATAGCAAGCCTGGCTTTTGGTGCAATGCCTCTTGCTACTCCTTTAGCATAACCAAAATAAGAAGCTCCATTAACATAGGAACCTGCAACGGTTGATGATGTGTGAGTTCCATGTCCTACGCTGTCTCTAGCTGAGTTCATGATGATTGTAAAATATGGATTTGAAGCAATCACTCCTTTGTTGAAATATCTACGTTGTCTCTATAGTATAAAATTATTTCTATTCAGTGTATTTGTAAAAAGTTTGAATATTCTAAAAGACATATTCAAATTCTCACGGGTCACTACCATAACAATACCTATTCGTTTTTAAGCATTTCTTTTTAAATATACATATCCATTTAAATATATTTTATATTATATTAGATAAATTTATCCGTGCGGATGCACATGTATGCTGGATCAATACCCACTCTTGATATTTTTTAATTCAGGCTTTATCAATTATTGTTAATACATGTAAAGATGTATTAAAAAATAGCCACAAATATTTAGATTTTTATCAAATAATTTAAGAAAGGAATCAACATACCCGTGCGGACGCACGGGTCTTCTACTAGTTCTTATGAAAAGGAAAATGTGATCATGTTGGTTTGCAATGTTTTCATGCGCAGAGAAATTATGAGTGATTAAAGTATTCTTTTCAATCAGCCCCCCAATGAAGTCTATCGTGAGAGAGGGTTTTTGAAGGTACAGATTAATTACACAAAATGCATTACAAAACAAAATGACCTTTTCCTAAACGTAATAGACATGTTTTGTTAAAAAAAAAGATAAAAACAACATTTAAATAAAAAAAATTACAAAAATAATGAATAAAATAAATAATCTAAAAAATAAAATTTGATTAATTAAAATAATTATTAATTAAAATAGAAATAAAAACCGTAAAAAACAAGTAATTGGACCGGTATCGAAGTGCTCAGAAAAATAAAGTAAATACACCAAAATGATCAGCAAAAAATATATTATTCGGAAAAATACAGCGTTTTGTCAAATTTCGAAATAAATTTACCTAATTAAGCGGCTTAAACTGTCCAAAATGCGATCGAAAAGTAATCGAAAAATTCAAATGAGCATGCCAGGTTAAACTACGCGAAATGCGGATTAATATGACTGACGTTTGCAGACTCGATTTTAAAATTTTTCGTCTGCTGATTTTACGCACAGTTGACTTTTGATTTGACCGATTCGACTGTAAATCTGACAAGTTTATTTCAGCTGATAAATTGGGTATTATGTGAGATGCAAGACATGATAGGCTATGCAGATGATGAAAAAAGACGTAAGATCTTAGGGTCAAAATTAGGGTATGACAGTTAGTTTTTTATTAGGAAAAACAACGAAAGCACTTTGTTAATCAATTAGGAAAGTTTAATTTTATTAGAAGGAGATATTGAAACTATTTTCAGACGCGCTTATAGATTTAGGATCCGGATGGCCGAGCATATGCCAGAGACCCTTTTAAGTTAAAGTTTCCAATAAAAAGCACTTTTCAACTAAGCTTAAGAGGTGATTGCATAAAAAAGGATTTTCTACTTTAACTCAAGATGCGATCGGTGCAACGTGAGCGGTTGGTATAAATTAGAGATTAAGTCCGATTTCGATTACGCTAACGCGACAGTTCCTTTTTAATTGACTCTTTTTCAAGGAAGAAAATATTTCCCCGTAAGTGATTCTATTTAGAAACAATAGGAGTACTGATCGATCGATGTGAATTATATTCCAATGTTATTTCTCTGAATTAATTTAATTGTTATTATTTACATTCTGTGCACTTTTCAAACTCTTTGATTTTTCCTTAAGTAGAACATCGTAACAATAGAAACTGATAGATTGACATTGGTCTCTGTGGGATCGATAATATTTTATATTACTCTGACGTACTCTGTATAATTACGGATAACACGCATCGCAGAACTAACCATTTTCCTCAAGTATCCTTAGTGAGTCACTTTACCTTACTTCATTTAATTCCCATCAACCCTCATTGACAATCACCTCAACAATCCATACAGAGTCCATTTCATTCAATCCCAACCCAATAAATGGAGTCCATCATATCATGTCATATGCATTCAAGATCAAAATTTGGGTCTTCTTAATATTTAACTATCTCCCACTGCGGTCATATGAAGAATGATCTTCTTCATATTCTATGGTTGAAGATATTTAAATAGGGACAACTGTCACACCCTAATTTTGACCCTGAATTGTCGAACAGTACATATCATAATATTTTCATCATCCGTGCATCATATCCATTATTCATGTCATCTAGCCATTGTGCATACAAAATATGTGTCTTTTGCTTTCATTTTCTTGTTACCTAAGCTCATGTCTTGAAAGATTGGATTAAGATTCAGGCCAGGTTGTCAGGTCAAGTGTGTGTACAGTGTTGGTTGAAATTCAGTGGAATTCGACCTCATCTTGGTCAAACTAGTGGTTTGCTTCAGTATCAAGTTATCAGGTTGTGGCAAAGACAATTGTTTCAGGGTGGATAATCACCAGGGCCAGTTCATTTTCAATTAGGATTTTGGTGCAGTGGCAGCACAGTTCGCATCTCATGTCACCTTTGTTAAGGATCATTGTGAGGGCAAAGAAGTGTCAGATTCAAGTGATTTATGTCTGAAAATCATCAAGTGATCAAGGTTAGGATTTTATGCAAGATCAAAGTTTACCTGATGAAGTCAAGTTGCAGAGCCATCAAAAGTCAGGACTTTGGTCAATATTTCAAGTCGTTTGTAAGTCCTAATTATGTGGTTCATGTTCTTATCATAGGAGAATTCAAGCTTTCTATTCAATTCAAGACCATTTCAAGATGGAATCAGGATGTGGTATTATTTCTCATGGAATTGATTCAGAGTTTCAATGCATTTTTTGCTCTAGATCAAGTTATACTTGGTTTTATTTTCCAAGGAATTGATTCAAGATGATAATTTATTTCATGTAGAAAGTGCAAGAATTCTCAGTGTTTAATTTTCAAGCATCAAATGGAGGGTGCAAGTTCAAGTCCAAGTTTCAATTTTCAACCTCATTGCATTTCAAATTTTACAAGCAAGTTTCATTTCTTATTTCAATTTCATTCCAATTCATTTTCAAAGTGCAAGTATTTCAAATTCAATTACTTCAATTTTCTAATTCAAGTTCAATTTCAAGATCCAATTTTAATCCAATTCAATTTCCTTGCAAGTATCAATTCTAACCAAAACTCAAGTTTCAATTCTAACAAAAATTCAAGTTTCAATCTCATCTCAATTATAATGCAAGTGTCCATTTCATATTTCAATTCAAGTTCCAAGTTTCAAAACCAAGTTTCAATCTCATATCCATCTCTAGTTTATTCCAATTTCATTCCCAAATTCAAGTTTCAATTTGATTTAATCACTACTACGGAAAACCCATTTAACAACGTTGGGAAAGATATATAACCATGCGGGCCAAAACGTTGTTATGTAGAGTGTGGTTGTATGTATGATACTTACAATCACGGCCCAATAACCGTTGTAATAAACTGGAAAGCGCGCACCCTATCACAAAGGGTTTTCCAAAAGACTGTTGTGATAAAAATAGTGCACGAGATATTATAACGGTTATGATATATAACCGTTGTTACATTTTCTGCAAAATTAACAAATATAATCGTGTTTTTATAATTAATCCCATTTTTTAACCTATATTATTGTTCACCATATCACATCAGAAAATACAACTCACATTTGCGATAAAATTATCATAATAATATTAATTGTATCATATTTATAATATCACATAATTGTATCATATTCAATACACCATCAGTCAACATACAAACCTAATCAACTATAACATATTTCGTCATTGTTGTTACAACAAATGCAATGAACACTTCAAATAAAAAAATCCAGGTAATCTTCAACTGTTTCTTCAGGATCTTCACCTTCAACTTCAATTCTTCCTCCTTGGCTTTGTAGGTGTTAACCATCTCCTTCTCCTCATTCAAGTTCTTTACCAGTGAAGAAATTATTTGTTTTTCCCTAGGATCCATCTCCTCATCCAACCAAGCAAAGTGAGAGCATTTTTTGTATCCTTGAATCTTATACATCCCACAGCCATAGAAACGGCGGCTTGGATTCGAATTGGTCCATGTCGTCATCAACAGAGCGTCGAGACCACACTTGCATACGTACCTTGAACGACTTGAGGACCTGCTTCCATGGCTACAACCGGAGTGCTGAGACATTTTAATGGAAGGATTTGATGGAAACTTAAAGAAACTTGGTGAGAAGAAGACGAACAATGAGTGGGGGGAAAACAAGACGAAAAATAATTCAAAAGGATTTGATAGAAATTATGACTTTCATCTAGTTTATGAAGCTATGAAGAAAAAGTACAAGGTGAATAAAGTTTACACAATAGTTTCATACTTCTTGTATTTTTCTTCATAGCTACACAAACAATATGTATCATAGTCAAAGTATGAGCTTTGTTAAGGTGGTGAAGACGAATTTGAAAAAATGAGAACATTCACCAAATGAAAAAATGAGAACCCATTTTTAACAAGAAAAGTAAACGAAATTGAAGCATAAGTTTAATAAACGAACTCAAGTTAGCGATTGGTGAAGACGAATCTGAAGACGTATCTGAAGGTTGAAGGATGTTAGGGTTATGTTATGATAGAGAAAAGTGAAATATGTTAGGGTTTCCTTTTGAGAGAAACGATTGTTATGTACTGAACGATAGATACATTCGCTTATATACTAAAAAATATCACTTTTCATCACGGTTAGAAAGAAAAACTGTGATGCAATTTACATATTTTACAACGGTTGTATTGTAAAAATGTGGTTAAATAACTTGGTTAAATAAGTCCTTTAACAACGGTTGATTGACTTCACCGTTGTAAAATCATTTATAATTTATTTTTTAAATAACGGACTTAAGTGACATACGCTTAATATACTCTAAAAAATGGAAAAATGTAGTTGCTGGGAATCGAAACTTGCTACACATCATTTATTACTACGGTGTTTATGAATCTGTTGTACATCTGGCGTTGTTGTTTGTGTGTTTTGTAGTAGTGAATTTAATTTCAATCTTCATGCCCAAGTCACCAAAATTCAAATTCCATGCCAAAATATCCAAGTTTCAATCCATTGCAAATTTTTTTAAATTTCATTCAAGATTTCAAGTTTCATGTCTTTCTAAATTTAAGTCAAATTCATATCATTTCACAATTTTTTTTCCAAATTCAAGCTTTCAAATTTCAATTAGATATCAAAGTTTCAAATTCAAGTTTTAATTAGATGTCAAGGTTTCAAATTAAAGTTTCAATTCCATTCAATATTTCAAATTCAAATTTCATATCAATGTCAAAATTCCAATCAAGTTGCAAATTTATGACCACATTCCAATTTATTTCAAGTTTCAAAGACAATCCAATTTACAAATTCATTCTAATTCAAAAAAAAAATTTACCTCATACCCCTACTTTTATCCTTATATCCCTATATTTTATAAAAAATATCAATTTTGTCCTTGTATATTTTGAACTAATTTTTTATTTTATTTTTTAAATACTTTTTTAATTTTATTTTGCATACCGAAAGACTTTGCAAAAGAGTTCCGGTTGTCATTTTTAAACTTATTTTTTTGTGTATCGAAAGATTTTGCCAAAGAGTTTCGGTAGACAATTTTTGTGTACCGGAAGACTTTACAAAAAAATTTTACTAGTCATTTTTTGAATATTTTTTGTATACCGAACAACTTTGCAAAAATGTTCCGATTCTCAATTTTAATGTACCGAAAAACTTTAAATAAGAATATAATAGCAAAAATCTACTTCATAGGAGTATCCTCACATAAATGCAATTGATGTGAGGGACACCAATCCACAAGCACATCCGCGCCGCCACTTGTCCATTTTCTCTCTCATTTTGAAAATGAAAAACAAATTTCAGTAGAAGAAAAATGGTTTCACCTTATCTTCCATGATACCACCTTCACTTCCTCTCTAATGACTCTCTCTATTTCCTACAACTTCATCTTCATCTACCAAACTCACTTGAATACAAAGAAAAGAACCCGCTATTCTGCATAGTCTCCTTCATAAACCGCATAATATACATATATTTCTCTTAAGTTCAGAACAAAAAAAACATATGAAGAAAAAGGTTTTGAATCTTGACATAACCACATGTTCCTATCTCTTCATTTTGGCAATATAACTATCATTTCATCTTTCCAAAAAACTGCAACTTATCCTTTTTCCTTCCATGGTTCACTTTCAATATTCTTCTTTCTCATACACGTCCAAATTTTCTTTAGTCCACCATAAACACCACCTCGCTTATCTTCGGTTATTCTAAACCACCACCTCACTTGTTTTCCAGCACAACAATGCTCACCTCCATCACATAATCACATCAACAACCAACCTTCAAACTCTCCTAGCTCTTTCCGGTATCATCTCCTATGAAGCATGGACTCTGACACGGACACCGGAACACGATACGACACAGACACTCTGACACCGATAATATTAAAACATAGGACACCGACATCGCTGTACATAAGAGAGTATTTAAGTTTTAGTTATCCGGCTATGATTAAAAAAATTAAAAATATTCTAATCAAAATTAGTATCTTTAATGTTTTATTGATAGCATAACTTAAAAACAGTTTAATAATTTTAAATTTGTGATATTTGTACAAAATATGTATGAAGATGTGTTGAAGCAAAGAAATAATAAATTTTTTGTTGAAACACTTGTCTGAATTGTCTGACATGTGTTATAAGTGTCATACAGATGTCAATCATTGATTCAAAGAGTATCAAAACAAAAAAAAAAAAATTTTTTAGTGGGACACTTGCCTGACGTTTCCGACACTTCTATGACTTTTGGACACGTGTCGTACGGGTGTCATACAAGTGTCGCACACCGACGCGTGTCCGATACCGCAACACGCCTATTCTTAGAGGTGTTTGTGCTTCATAGATCATCCCACCACCATTATATGCACCATCCGGCCGCAATTAACAACCACTGCATCGTGAACATCTCAACAACAATCTTTTGACAAGTTCACACACCACAATACAGCCATCAACAACAATACTTCCCCATACCCAAAAAAATAGAGTTGCAACAGAAAAGGAGAAGAAGGAAAGTTAGTTCAGAAATTTTAGCAAGCACTTTGCAAGCGAGGTGTAAAGATTCACATCTTGAAAATGAGTCATTGAATGTAACAACCCAATAAGCAAAAACAGAAAAAAAAAAAAAAAGAAAAGGGTGAGATTGGCTCAGCTTGTTGCTGCTGCGTTTTGCTTGCTAACCGTCCATCGCGAAGACGTCTAACTCCCGCGATTTCGACACTGCCGGTGTGGTTTCCTTTCGTTCTTTTCTGCCACCACGGATTGACTCCCAAGATCCATAACCTGCACAACACGTACAAACAAGGGAAGAAGAGAAGAACGTGGCCACTGATTGGGTTCCCCAACGATCGCAAAATAGTTCCGGTGAACAATGCTTCTGTCGCAACAATCATTGAAGCTATCACTCCGCTGCGAAGTTGCAATGGCGCATCGTGGATAGAAGAGGAGAAGGAGATAGCGTTTCTTTTCTTTCTTCAGAACACTGCTGCAGTTTTGGATTTGGTTTGGAAACCGTGACCTCTTGAAGGTCAGACTGCTTTTTGTTTCTTTTTTTTTTAAATATAATTTTGATATATACAAAATGTGGTTTAAAAGTCATGGGCCTAGTTTTAACATATAAATTTAAAACCCACCATATTTCTTTTACACCCCTCATTGTTCTTATTTTTCTTTTAATTCTTAATTTTGATAATTATTTAGTTGTTAGATGTTTGATTTAATTGTGTTTATCTGGTGAGTTGGTTAATTGATTTTGGGTTTTTTATGTATATTTATTGGTTAAGTTAAATTGTTTTTTTAAGTAGATTTGTTTCAACAATTTCAACGCGTGTTAAATCCATATTCATATGGTGATGTAAAATTTCCTTGATTGCGTTGCGAATTCGCATAACACATTTTATTTTTTGCTTTCGAACATCATTTGGACGCATAAATTGTGGAACGGTTATTTAGAGAGTGATTCCCATTTGAATCCACTATAAATGATATTGTCATGGTTCTAAATTTGGTTGTCTTCGATTTCGATTGGTTTTCGAGTCCCGTGACGAGCGCCTTTTATTTTACACGTACTTGTTTGATGGGTTTGCTTCTAATTGCTTCATAATCCCCATTTGACAAAATGTATCCCAATTCCCATGAAGTATAATAACTTTATCACTTTCCTTTTATTTTGTTTATGTCGGGCCATTGCATAACCTAAACCATTTTCAAAATAAATTTTCAATTCACTGTCGAGCCATTTTTCACCTTTGCAAGTCAATTGCCTTGTGCATCGCCATCAACCTTATTGATCACTATACACAACATTCATAGCTTACTCTTGGGTTTCCTTATAATGAGACCTATTTGATCAATTATTTCTAGTTGGTCCTTTAGATGACTAGCCCACTTTGCTAGTGCACACGTAACTAAAATACAATCCATTTGTTTTATCGCTTTCCTCTCTCTTACTTGATTGTTTATATGCTTGTCTTATATTAATTGAATTTCAAACCCTAAAACATACCTGATCCATATATCAAGCCCTACCCCATCTTGTAAATCGATTGCCTTGTGCATCACCATCGACCTTACCCTGTGTCAATTAGGACCTCCTTTCCACTTAGTTCAAACCTTTACACTATTTCGAACGCAAATTCAAACCTTGATCAACATCGAGTATTTTCTCTAAGTCAAATTAATCAACTTAATCATACCTAGACCCTATTTTATTAAAAGATGAAAAGGGAGTTGAAATGGAGTCTTCGATTCCTCTCTTTGATTGTGTAATACCCCGTATTTTTATTTACTCTGGATAATATTAGTTGTGATCAACTGAGTTCCAGTGTACTCTGAGAAATTATCTGCAAAGATAATTAGGGTAATGGTTGACCTCAGAGCAAATCTAATTAATATTATCTGACTCTGAGATATTTAAGCATTGGAACTTTAGAGACTTTTTGGGCAATTAGTAGTGTTACAATAGATGATGTCTTACTATGTCATTTCTTTTCCACTCTTTTTCCACACTTAGAACAAAAGAAAGAAAAGGATAGAAAGAAGTTGGAGAGAAAGAAGGAGAAAGGAAGGAAAAAGAGAAGTGAAAACCTAGAAGTGAGAAGATCAAGAATCATCATCCATTCTTCACCAAATCAAATCATCTTCATCATCATCATCCTCTATTCAAGGCGGGTTCTAGATAGATGCCTTAGTTGTAGAAATTCATGAGTTTTAGAGTTAGGTTGAGATTGTGAGAAAGTGAATAATTGTGCTAAAATCACGACTCTAACGGATGAAATGCAATATAAATGTTGTTTAATTCTTGTTGTTATGATTATACTGTGTTTTGATTGTTATGTTAAGGGTTGGATGTATTTTGGATGGTAAAATTATTGATTTTGGATGAACATCAGCGCTATTGGGAAGTTGGGTTTTCCAGGGTTCGCCTAGCGAACCTGGGGCGAGTCGCAGCGAACAAACTTTCGAGGGTTCGCCTAGCGAACCCGGCAGCGAAGGTCAGCGAAT
The DNA here is from genome assembly GCA_022829125.1 of Lathyrus tuberosus. Lineage (NCBI taxonomy): Eukaryota > Viridiplantae > Streptophyta > Magnoliopsida > Fabales > Fabaceae > Lathyrus > Lathyrus tuberosus. The sequence continues at coordinate 16,253,486 of JALAZF010000036.1, read as the reverse complement.
GTTCGCCAACGACGTTCGCCTAGCGAACTTTGTGCCTTTTCAGTGCTGGTTGGTTCTGCCTTGTTTCACCAAGGTGTTCGCGAAGCGAAGGGCAAGGCGAATGTTCTCCAGGGAGTTCGCGAAGTGAACTTTAGGTCTGTTTCGTTATGATTGTTGATTCTCCTGGAGCTTTGCCTAGCGAAGGCGGAAGCGAACGCTCGCTGGGAGGTTCGCCTAGCGAACATGACAGTTTGCGCAGTTTTGTTTCCTTCATAACTTTTGATCCGTAACTCGGATCGGGGCGTTCTTGGTACCGTTAGGACAAATTATTTATAGGAAAATAAATGAAAGTAATGATATGTGATATGTTGTTTATACGATCCTATTATGAAATTGGCTTATGTTTTACCTATTTTCTCTTATTGTTAAGCATGTTTGAGAATGTATGTATGTTAAAATGTGAAATAGGTAGGGTGAGGAATATTACCATTGAATTATGTTGGAACCTAGTAACGGCTAGGCAAGTGTCGAATAGCGTAGCGACGATGCTCGTGCATGAGAGGCCGAGGCGTGCGTCTAGTATCAAATGGTATGAAAATAATTACACTAGTATGGATCGTGTTATTTGTGTTTGAATTGAGAAAGGCAAAGGTCTTAAGGCGGATGTGGCCTTGTGATTGTCGAATACAATCGCGTTTGGTTTATGATCGCGTAATCGTAACCATTTATCTTGCGGTGTAGTTTCACGAGACTCGAGCTCCTCCTCTGAAACGTATGCACAATTACTTGGCAGGTTTGATTCCCGCGTGTAGTACAAATGGAACCTATATGGTAAAGAGACTTGTGATGGTTAACAGGCCATGAGAAGTGACGGTTCACGGTTAACAGGCCGATGATCCCGAATCCATTTCGTATGCCAAGTAACTACAAGGATCCATGACTCGGGTCGACTTCTAGACGTAGAAGCGGATGGGAAAAGGGGATGCCTTGGAAAGGTTATCGATTAGCGAGATTCTTGAGTTAACAGGCTCAGAACTTACCTTTGTGTTAGTGTGAGTTAACAGACTCACGAGTATGGATCCATATAGGGCGTGTGAGTACTCAAAGTCACTTCCCTTCCCTTTTGACTTGAGTTAGGTGTATTAGAACCTTGTACAGCCGAGAGGACCTATAAGATAGGGAGCTCACTGAGATTGATGTATCTCACTCCATGTTGTTGTTACATCACAGGTACTACAGGTTCGGCCAAGGGTAAGGATAAAGTGGTTTGACTTCTCCTTACGGATCGTAGCTTTTGGCATGGCTTCCGCTATGGCGTTTTATTTTGAGATCATTGTATTGATCTAGTTCTTAGTGTATTTTGGGACATCTTGTATATGTTATGCCGTAGACTTTAGAACTTTGTATTTAGGGCATTTAATATATACAATGTGTCAACTATGAACTTATGGTATTTCAGTACCAAATACTTGGATTCATGTATAATATATATGCTTGATGTATGTTGTTATATATGGGTGTTACAGTTGGTATCAGAGCAGGTCGTATCCTCGACCTAGCCATGAAATAGTATAAGTATTTCTTTCCGTTTCATATGCGTTGTGTCGCCATTGGTCTTACGTGTTATATTTATGGTATTGAGCCTGATCAACTTAATCTTATCTGTATGACATTTAGGAACATGGCGGACGGGCGCAGAAACAACCGTGGTAGACCAAGAACCACTCCAGCTGGGACAAATCCACCAGGTGACGAGGGGAATGCCCCTTTGTATCAATTCATGCAACAGATGCAGCAGCAATAAAATCAGTTTGTGCAACATATGGTACAGTAAATGGCTAGTGGCCTGCATCCTCCAGTGGTTGTTCCCGAAGCTGCAGGGGGAACCTTTAGGGATTTCATTCGTATGAATCCTCTGGAGTTTCAGGAGGGCTAGATCCGGTAAAGGCTTATGAATCGATATCTGGTATGGAGCAGATTTTCTTGATAGTTCAATGCAGTGAGGAAAATAAGGTTATTTTCGCTTATCACTTGTTGAAGGGTCCTGCCATGAGGTGTGGGAGAGTGCTTCGGCCTTAATGACAATTCAGGAGGTACCGAAGGTATGGGAGCAGTTTAAGATAAATTTTATGGAGAAGTATTTTCCAAGTTCCTTAAGGTCTCAGAAGGAATTCGAGTTTCCGCAGTTGAGACAAGGCAACTTGACCGTGGCTTCTTATGCAGAAAAGTTCGAGGTTATGGCTGTTTATTCTAGGCAGACCATGTATGCTCCTGATGAGAGGTGGAAGATTGATCAGTTTCTTTTTGGTTTGAGGGCCGAAATTTCGCATAGCGTGTCGCAGAGGGAATTCACTAACTATGCTGAATTGTTACGACAGTCTTATGTGGCGGAGCATAGCTTAAAGAAGGTGCAAGCAGAAGGAGAGTTAAGTAGGGTGAATCAAAGTGATCGTGGGAGATCGAATCAACAATTTAGACCAAGGCAGCAAACTTTTAAGGGAAAGCAGGTTCAGAGTTCCAGGACTAGTGCGCCTCCGATATGCCGTACTTGTGGTAAGAATCATCATGGTAGGTGTAGTTTGGAAGGAATAAGGTGTTATCAGTGTAATAAGGTGGGCCATGTAGCGAGGGATTGTCCTCAGAGGAGGAATCAGACACAAGGGAGGAATATCGGCCGAGTATATACCTTGGACACGAGGAAAGCAAAGGGTGTCAACTCCTTGATTGCTGGTACGTGTTTTGTGAATGGAAATCCTTGCTTTGTATTATTTGATTGTGGAGCAACACACTCTTTTGTATCGATGCAATGTGTGAAGCGACTTGGGTTGCAAGCGATTCCTTTGTCTCCACCCATGGTGGTTACTACTGCCATGGATGAGATAGTCGAAACACCGTTAATGTGTGAAAATTTTGTTTTATCTGTGGATGGAAGAGTTTTCCAGATTGATCTGATTTGTTTACCGCTTAAGAAGGTGGATGTTGTTTTGGGAATGGATTGGCTTTCGACTAATTCGGTATTTATCGGTTGTGAAGAAAAGCTAATCATTATTCCATCTGTAGAGGCTACCCCGAAGGATGTGTTGACTACTATTTTAGAAGGTACGATTGGAATGATAAATTTCTTGTTTGAAAAGGAAAAGTCGGTTCTTTTGGTTCTTACTAAAGAGGAGAGTAACAACCTTCAGGTGTTGATTATTCCGGTAGTCTGTGAATTTCCCCAAGTTTTCCCCGAGGATATCACTTCTCTTCCTCCGGCGAGGGAAGTGGAATTCTCTATTGACCTGATACCGGGAACGGCTCCAATATTCGTTTCTCCGTATCGGATGACACCACTTGAATTAAGAGAATTAAATGATCAATTGGAAGAATTGATGGCTAAGCATTTTGTTCGACCAAGTGTTTCGCCCTGGGGAGCTCTAGTGTTGTTGGTAAAGAAAAAGGATGGTGGAATGCGGTTGTGTATCGATTACCGTCAGTTGAATAAGGTCACCATCAAGAATAAATACCCATTACCAAGGATAGACAATTTGTTAGATCAATTGAAAGGAGCCTGTGTGTTATCGAAGATTGATTTACGGTCGGGTTATCATCAGATTCGTGTGAAGAGTTCGGATGCACCAAAGACTGCGTTTAGAACTCGTTATGGTCATTATGAGTTTTTGGTGATGCCTTTCGGTGTGACGAATGCTCTGACAGTTTTCATGGATTATATGAATCGGATATTTCAACCTTATTTGGACCAATTTGTGGTGATTTTCATTGATGACATTCTTATCTATTCTTGTGATCCTCAAGAGCACGGAAAACACCTAAGAATCGTTTTATCCATCTTACAAGAGAGGCAACTTTTTGCTAAGTTAAGTAAGTGTGAGTTTTGGATGTCGGAGGTTAATTTTCTTGGTCATGTCATATCTCAGGGAGGTGTAGAGGTTGATCCATCAAAAGTTGAAGTAGTGATTAATTGGGAGAGACCAAAGAATGTTTCTGAAGTTAGAAGTTTCTTGGGATTGGAAAGGTATTACAGAAGGTTTATCAAAGGCTTTTCTCAACTGGCTTTACCCATGACAAGACTTACTCGAAAGGATTGTTCGTATGAGTGGGATTCGGCTTGTGAAAGAAGTTTTACGAGTTTGAAGGAAAAATTGACGACCGCTCCTGTTTTGGTTATTCCTGATCCTAGCAAGTCGTATGAGGTATATTGTGATGCATCAAAGATGGGATTGGGAAGTGTGTTAATGCAAGATAGACATGTAGTGGCTTATGCTTCTCGACAATTGAAAGTCCATGAAGAGAATTATCCAACGCATGATTTAGAATTGGCAGCAGTTGTATTTACTTTGAAAGTGTGGAGTCACTATTTGTATGGTGTACGTTTTGAGATGTTTAGCGACCACAAGAGCTTAAAGTACCTCTTTGATCAGAAGGAGTTGAACATGCGTCAAAGGAGGTGGATGGAGTATTTGAAGGATTATGATTTGAAACTAAAGTACCATCCGGGTAAAGCGAATAAGGTGGCGGATGCATTAAGCAGGAAAGTGTTACATAATGCCGAATTGATGATGTTGAAGTATACTTTATTGGAAAAATTTCGGGATCTAAATCTTCAATTTGTTTGGACTCCTAATGTTGTAATTATGGGAAATTTGAATATCAATTCTACTCTTAGGGAAGAAATCCAACAAGGAAAAGGGTTAGATGAGAAGTTACAGGAAGTATTAGTGCAACCGGGTTTTGTGCGAGCTACCGACGAAATTATTTTGTTTAACCAAAGGATTTATGTTCCGGATAACACGAAGTTAAAAAGGAAGATTTTGGAAGAAGCGCATAAGGGTGCTTTTACTATACATCCGGGGTCTTCAAAGATGTATCAAGATCTAAAGAGGGACTATTGATGGGCCGGGATGAAAAAGGATATTGCAGTGTATGTGTCGGAATGTGCAGTGTGCCAACAAGTGAAGATCGAACACCAAAGACCGGGTGGCTTGTTGCAACATTAGAAATTTCGGTATGGAAGTGGGATAGTATTTCTATGGACTTCGCCGTTGGACTACCCCGTACTCAGAGTGGTTATGATTCGATTTGGGTAATTATGGATCGGTTAACGAAATTTGCGCATTTCTTAGCTGTGAAGACTACCTACAAGGCGAGTCATCTCGCAAGGTTGTTCATTTCGGAGATAGTGAGATTGCATGGTATTCCCACTAGTATCGTTTCGGATAGAGATTCAAAGTTTACTTCGAGATTTTGGAGAGCTTTTCAACAAGCTATGGGAACGAAGTTGTGTTTGAGTACGTCGAATCATCCGCAAACGGATGGTCAGACAGAACGGACAATACAAACAATGGAAGATATGTTGAGAGCTTGTGTACTTGAAAGTGGAGGAAATTGGATAGAACTTTTTCCATTGATTGAATTCTCTTATAATAACAGTTATCATGCAAGTATTGGTATGGCACCTTATGAGGCATTGTATGGAAGGAAGTGTAGGACACCATTGTGCTGGGCAGAAGTTTGTGAAGATAGAATGTTGGGACCCGAGATTATTCAAGAAACTACGGAGAAGATTAGGATGATCCGTGATAAGGTCAAACAAGCACAAGATCGTCAGAAGAGTTATGCGGATAACCGTAGAAGACCTTTAGAATTTGAAGAAGGCGATCGCGTGTTTTTGAAAGTTACTTCGAGATTGCGGTTGAAAGGACCGTTTCGGTCGCGGAAGTTAAGTCCGAGATACGTGGGACCATATAAAATTTTAGAAAGAATTGGTGAAGTAGCTTACAGATTGGCCTTACCACCTTCTCTGTCAGAGATGCACGACGTTTTTCATGTATCTCAGCTTCGGAAGTTTGTCTCGGATCCTCTTCAGCCAATTTTACCAGATACAGTTGAGATAGAAGCAGATTTAACGTTTGAGCCTCAACCGAGTCATATCACAGGAAGAGAAACTAAGGTGTTAAGTAATAAAGAAATTCCTCTTGTTAAGGTCCATTGGGATGAGACGCATCCGGGCGATGCAACTTGGGAATTGGAATCGGAGATGCGGGAGGTCTATCCTCATTTTTTCAGGTAATTGTTTTAAATTCGTGGGCGAATTTCTATTTAAGGGGGGGAGGATGTAATACCCCGTATTTTTATTTACTCTGGATAATATTAGTTGTGATCAACTGAGTTCCAGTGTACTCTGAGAAATTATCTGCAAAGATAATTAGGGTAACGGTTGACCTCAGAGCAAATCTAATTAATATTATCTGACTCTGAGATATTTAAGCATTGGAACTTTAGAGACTTTTTGGGCAATTAGTAGTCTTACAATAGATGATGTCTTACTATGTCATTTCTTTTCCACTCTTTTTCCACACTTAGAACAAAAGATAGAAAAGGATAGAAAGAAGTTGGAGAGAAAGAAGGAGAAAGGAAGGAAAAAGAGAAGTGAAAACCTAGAAGTGAGAAGATCAAGAATCATCATCCATTCTTCACCAAATCAAATCATCTTCATCATCATCATCCTCTATTCAAGGCGGGTTCTAGATAGATGCCTTAGTTGTAGAAATTCATGAGTTTTAGAGTTAGGTTGAGATTGTGAGAAAATGAATAATTATGCTAAAATCACGACTCTAACGGATGAAATGCAATATAAATGTTGTTTAATTCTTGTTGTTATGATTATACTGTGTTTTGATTGTTATGTTAAGGGTTAGATGTATTTTGGATGGTAAAATTATTGATTTTGGATGAACATCAGCGCTGTTGGAAAGTTGGGTTTTCCAGGGTTCGCCTAGCGAACCTGGGGCAAGTCGCAGCGAACAAACTTTCGAGGGTTCGCCTAGCGAACCCGGCAGCGAAGGTCAGCGAATGTTCGCCAACGACGTTCGCCTAGAGAACTTTGTGCCTTTTCAGTGCTGGTTGGTTCTGCCTTATTTCGCCAAGGTGTTCGCGAAGCGAAGGGCAAGGCGAATGTTCTCCAGGGAGTTCGCGAAGCGAACTTTAGGTCTGTTTCGTTCTGATTGTTGATTATCCTGGAGCTTCGCCTAGCGAAGGCGGAAGCGAACGCTCGCTGGGAGGTTTGCCTAGTGAACATTACAGTTTGCGCAGTTTTGTTTCCTTCATAACTTTTGATCCGTAACTCGGATCGGGGCGTTCTTGGTACCGTTAGAAATGAATGAAAGTAATTATATGTGATATGTTATTTATAGGGGTATGATGTAGGACAAATTATTTATAGGCAAGTGAATGAAAGTAATTATATGTGATATGTTATTTATATGATCCTATTATGAAATTGGCTTATGTTTTACCTATTTTCTCTTATTGTTAAGCATGTTTGAGAATGTATGCATGTTAAAATGTGAAATAGGTAGGGTGAGGAATATTACCATTGAATTATGTTGGAACCTAGTAACGGCTAGGCAAGTGTCGAATAGCGTAGCGACGACGCTCGTGCATGAGAGGCCGAGGCGTGCGTCTAGTATCAAATGGTATGAAAATAATTACACTAGTATGGATCGTGTTATTTGTGTTTGAATTGAGAAAGGCAAAGGTCTTAAGGCGGATGTGGCCTTGTGATTGTCTAATACAATTGCGTTTGGTTTATGATCGCGTAATCGTAACCATTTATCTTGCGGTGTAGTTTCATGAGACTCGAGCTCCTCCTCTGAAACGTATGCACAATTACTTGGCAGGTTTGATTCCCGCGTGTAGTACGAATGGAACCTATATGGTAAAGAGACTTGTGATGGTTAACAGGCCATGAGAAGTGACGGTTCACTGTTAACAGGCCGATGATCCCGAATCCATTTCGTATGCCAAGTAACTACAAGGATCCATGACTCGGGTCGACTTCTAGACGTAGAAGCGGACGGGAAAAGGGGATGCCTTGGAAAGGTTATCGATTAGCGAGATTCTTGAGTTAACAGGCTTAGGACTTACCTTTGTGTTAGTGTGAGTTAACAGACTCACGAGTATGGATCAATATAGGGCGTGTGAGTACTCAAAGTCACTTCCCTTCCCTTTTGACTTGAGTTAGGTGTATTAGAACCTTGTACAGCCGAGAGGACCTATAAGATAGGGAGCTCACTGAGATTGATGTATCTCACCTCATGTTGTTGTTACATCATAGGTACTACAGGTTCGGCGAAGGGTAAGGATAAAGTGGTTTGACTTCTCCTTACGGATTGTAGCTTTTGGCATGGCTTCCGCTATGGCGCTTTATTTTGAGATCATTGTATTGATCTAGTTCTTAGTGTATTTTGGGACATCTTGTATATGTTATTTCGTAGACTTTAGAACTTTGTATTTAGGGCATTTAATATATTCAATGTGTCAACTAGGAACTTATGGTATTTCAGTACCAAATACTTGGATTCATGTATAATATATATGCTTGATGTATGTTGTTATATATGGGTGTTACAGTTGGTATCATAGCAGGTCATATCCTCGACCTAGCCATGAAATAGTATAAGTATTTCTTTCCATTTCATATGCGTTGTGTCGCCATTGGTCTTACGTGTTATATTTATGGTATTGAGCCTGATCAACTTAATCCTATCTATATGACATTTAGGAACATGGCGGACGGGCGCAAAAACAACCGTGGTAGACCAAGAACCACTCCAACTGGGACAAATCCACCAGGTGACGAGGGGAATGCCCCTTTGTATCAATTCATGCAACAGATGCAGCAACAACAAAATCAGTTTGTGCAACAGATGAAAATGAGAGAGAGATTCGAGTCTTCGATTTGCTCTCCCGATTATTTGGATACGAGGAGCCTTCTTTACTGTTCAAATAATCGTCATTCACTCAAAACATTTTAACTATATCAAACCCTTTCACAATTAAGGTTGAAGAGAGAGAGAGAGAGAGAGAGAGAGAGAGAGAGAGAGAGAGAGCCTTCAATTCACTCACTCGAATGATTGGATACGAGGAGTCTTCCTTGGCGTCCAAATGATTGTCATCCAAATAAAACATCAACACATTAATACAACTTCTCGTCGTCGTGCGATTAGAACTTTTTTCTTAAAAGAATAATGTTTAGTTCCTTCTAATGCACCTGTAAATTAAATGCTTAAGCCTCTGGCGAGAGTTAAAAAGCTAATGTTTCGCCCTAAGATCACGACCTAAACATTTGTTCGATAAAACGAACTAACAACCCGTAGTCCCGCGAACTAAGGGTGCTCTGATTCTTTATTTTTACAAATGAAGATACGTAGGCACAAGGGCCCCAATCCTTGGCGAGCACCCTAATAAAAAACCACCCATTTCCCCTTAGACTATAAACTTTTTCTTCTTACCTTATTCATTTAGAAGAAAACAAACCAACATTAGCTAACATTCCTCACAAATCAAATTAAAATGTTCCCATTGAGTACAACGGACGTGAGGGGTGCTAATACCTTCCCCTTGCGTAATCGACTCCCGAACCTAGAACTTGGCTGCGATGACCATGTTCTTTCCTTAAAAGTTTTATCAATATTTTCTTATTCCTTCTTAGAATGAATAAAGTTCAGTGGTGACTCTGTTCGAACACTTTTCTGCGTCCATTCACGAAGGATCATATTTTTTTCGAGGTACGACAATAGGCAATAAGCAAACAACCCAAATGATAAACTAAACGTGCAGTAGAAAAGTGGGCTATTCTTTTAGACGACTGTAGCGAGCGATTTTGGACGTGGTTCTTAAGCGCTGGTCGCTCTCACTGCGGTTGAGTTTAATACAGGTCGATTCATTTTTTATCCTATTAAAGCTGATGAAGGAAGGGAAATAAATGTCTCCAATTAACCCTGCTTGCATACTGAGTTTAAACAGTGGTCTGTTAGGTTACGGATGCGATCAATGTGGTGGGGGCCTTTGTATTGGTTATTTGTATTTTCGCCAATACTGATTTCTCTCTGGGATTTTGTTAGGATACTGCTTCAGATTATGATATATGGGATTTAGGGTTTTTGATTAGTGTGCTCGCTAAGATTTTTTCCTTTCAATCTTATGCCTACGTATTCCCGTTTACCGAAACAGGGAAATCAGAGCGTTCATAGTTCCTCCTATTCTATGGGAGGAAATGGGTATTTTGGTGTCTTGTTCAAAGCCCAAGACGTGAAGCGAAAGGTGGTTTGTATCTTGTTCAAAGCCCAAGATGTGAAGCTGAAGAGTCTATTTGTATCTTGTTCAAAGCCCAAGATATGAAGCTAAAAGGGTGTTGACTTTAGAGAGAATTTGTCATCTCTAAAGAGGGGGTTGTATGTCACAACTGTTTATAAAGGAGAATTACTTTAATCGGGATGTGTGAATCCGACAATGCCATAATTTCCTTTATAGGGGATTTTATCCTGAAGGAGAAGACTTTAACTCAGTGTAGAGCAATGCTATCTTTCCTTAGGAATTTCTCATACTAAAAGAGGGACATTGGCATGGATGTAGATGATCCAGAGGCTTGCCGCTTACAGCAATTAGATGAAAGGAGTTGTTGATGTTTGTGTACTGTGAACGAGGCACAGCTTTGATGCTAAAAGGTTGATTGGACCAACCAGTGGTTTTCTTATACAAAGCCTAAGAGGAGGCTAATATGTGTCTCGTACAAAGCCCGAGAGAGAGGCTAAAAGGTTTTGACTCAACGATGAAGTCTTTTAGTATCTCGTATAAAGCCCAAGATGGAGGCTATTTGACTCAACAAGAGAGTTTTTTTGTATCTCGTACGGAGTCCGAGATGGAGGCAAAAAGGTGATTGACTCAACGAGGGAGTCTCTTTATGTGTCTCGTACAAAGCCCGAGAGAGAGGCTAAACGTTGTTTGACTCCGCTGGGGAGAATCATTGTATAAAGCCCAAGAGAGAGGCTATTGTAACTAGAGAAGGATCATTATACAAAGCCTAAGAGGAGGCTATGGTTACTGTTACTGTTTCAGTTGAGCGACAGGTCCAGTATGCTGATTTTGAAAGAGAAAATCAGTTTTTATATGAGTAATGTTTGCACTCAGGGATTTTGATTCGAGGATCAAGGTTATTCCTGTTCTTTAAGGAAGTGGGAAATTCGAAAGGTATTGAGACTGTCCGAGTCTACGGGTTTTCTTCCTATTTAATGAAGGGGTTACCTGAGAATGTCTTTGAGACTCAAGGATATTAGACTGTCCAAGTCTAGAGTTTTATCTTTTGTACCCTGCTTTGAGACACAGTAGTAGACTCTTTGAAAGGATTGTTCTATGCAGATGACTAAGTTCTGTTCCTATACCTCTAGGAGGTCGTCGGGACAATTTGTATGAAGCCCAAGAGGAGGCTGGAAACTTTTAAGAAGCCGAGAGGTCCTTGTACGAAGCCCAAGAGAAGGCTATCATTCCCGGAGGAAGAGATCATTATACGAAGCCTAAGAGGAGGCTGTGAATACTTCTAAGAAGTCGACGGGTCCTTGTACTAAGCCCAAGAGGAGGCGGGGTTGCTTTTAGGAAGCCTGTGGGTCCTTGTACGATGCCCAAGAGGAGGCCGATGCTTTTAAGAAGCCCCTGGGTCCCCAAACCCCGAGAAATTCAAGGCAAGCTATTCACAAGGAATAGATCAAGTCAGGAAAGTTCGAGAATTTGGAAGAAACTCAAAGATACCATTCACGGAGAATACATTCATCTCTGGGAGTAGAGTTTCTTGACAATTCCTAATGAGGACAGCCGAAGAGAAGACTGTATCTGGTGATCCTATTGGGGATCTAGTTGTCTATTTCTACGAATAAACGAAACGGCGTCACCTAGTTCTAGACGTAGTTGCCGGGGAAACTCGAAATATCTATACTATTATTACACAGTTGATATGAGTTTATGAAAGAAGACTTACAGTGAAACAGCCCCACAATACAGTTATATGTATATGAAAGCGGTAAATGAAAGCAATAACCACTTACTCGGTTGTAGAGCTTCCATGCTGTTTGGTTAGTTGTTCAACAAAGAAAGATTGAAAACAACAGTATATTCAAAATCAAAGGAGAAAGTGCTTTTAAAAAGAAAGATTTGGGGCTTACAGCTCAAGGAGAGGCCCAGGGTTTTATCAGTGAGCGCACTGTTTGAATTTGTACAGAGGGACTTATACAAGTGACTGAGGCCCAAAAATTGTTTTCTGTACAAAGAGATGGGTCTTACACTCTCTCAAGAGGCCCAAAAGGTTTAAAGAAAAAGGAGTGGGGCTTATAACACGAGGGTAGGCTCAATTGATTTTTCGTTTAAAATGGCGATCGCGCCTAGGTTTTCTTTTAACGCAAAGGGACATATACAATAATTGAGGCCCAAAAATGTTTTTAGTTAAAAAGGGGATTGGGTCTTACACTCTATTAGAGGCCCAAAAGTTTTGAATGGGTCTTATAGCTCGAGGAGAGGCCCAAAAGGTTATTTTTCAAAAGGCGACGATCACGCCGTTTGTTTTTGACGGTATCGGGACTTATACAATACACTGAGGCCCAAAAATGATTTGGTCAAAAAAAGATTGGGTCTTACACTCTATTAGAGGCCCAAGGTTTGTTTTTCAACGGATGATGATCGCGTCGAACTTTTTGAAATACAACGGGACTTATACAATAAGTGAGGCCCAAAAGGTTGTATTTACAAAGGATTGGGTCTTACACTCTATTAGAGGCTCAAAGTGTTTTGAAAATGATTTATGAGGGTTGAAAGTCAAAGAAACCCTAATTTTAATCTTTAAAAGTAAATATTTTAAAGAAAATCAATGAAAAATACCAAATAGGTTTGAATAAACCACTTGTGATTTTTGTTTAAGGTTTGAAAAATGAGGTATAAATCACAAGAGATATTTAAACTCATTAGGTCTTGATTTTCAAAGTAAATATTCACTTTTAAAATGTTTAAAAAACAATTAAAAATGAATTTATTCACAAAAATACTAATTATATTAAATAAATAATATAAATCTAATTTTTTTTGTGGAATAAAATATTTCAACATTTTTATGATTTTTTGCAAAAAGAATCAGTAAAAAATAATTAAAATTGAGTGAGTTATTAATTTTTCAAATCATTAACAAAATAATATGAAAAATAAGAAAATAGGAAAAAGTGATAAAAAAAAGGTCTGGGGCGAGGGGGATTCGAACCCTAGACCTTTCGCTCGCTAGTACACACAAACCAGTTGATCAACCACTCGGGCGCAATGCCAATTCATTAATAACATGGCAAGTGAAAAATATATATCAAACTAGTTGGATTTTCTGAAAATGGCGCCATGGCCATCTTCTTCCTCAAGCTCTGATGCGTGAAGCCCTCTATCTCACTCATCTCTCAACCATTTGACATGATTCAAACACCAAACTCATGCGTTTTTTCACAAGGAAGAAGATGGCAATACCCAATTTCATTCATTTTTAGTGTATAACAAATTATATCATTGTGGCCGTATGAACCCTGATTTTGCAAAAGCAATCATGCAAACATGATTATGAGTCCTATGATCAAATTTTCTGAGGGAAAACAATCAACACATGATGGCAAGCAATTGGCAAAAATATCATGCGAGGAAATATGCATGGATCATGGAGTTGGAGTTTTGAGGCTTACCTTGATGCAAGCCTAAATGGAACTCTGCACAAACTTTGTTCCAGTTGTGAATTAATGATCCCTACAGCTTCATTGGATGTTATGGAGTGTGTTGCAAGCTTTGATCACTTTGAAACTCTTTGGATCAAGCTGGAGACCTCCACCTGCATAATTGAGGCATAATGGCTTGGTTGAAGGGTGATTTTGAGCCTGAGGTATTACAGTCAGTGTTTAAGTGTTTGGACACCTCAAATACATCATATGTGATGTGTTTGAGCAATTGGAATTGATTGCTTAAGGCTACAACTCAAAGCCCGATAGTGGTTACTCAAAAACCAAGAAACTTGAGGTTTAAGGAAGAATGAGAGAAAGCAGTGATGTATCTGGCTTTGGTGTGAATTGAATGATCCATTAGAACCTCTATTTATAGGTGATCAACTTTTGTCTTGGAGGAATAGTGAATGGCTGCTGGATCAGATCACATTCGCATGGATTGGCTTGGAGGATTTCTTCTCAAGCAAGGCAAACTAGCCACCCCCAAGAGCAGGGCTATGCCTTGACCAAAATCACATTCTTCAGATGTTTTTATTTTTGTTTAATCAGAGAACTTGACTGAGTAGAGTGGATTTATTGAAAATACATTATTCCACATTAATGCCCTTTGAATTCAAGGCAAAATGTGCCAAAGTGGATGAATTTCAAGTTGGAATATTCCTTGGCTTTTTGACTCAGCCCTATCAGTTGATCAGTTAGTTCATGATCAGGTTGAAGGCATGTGGCATAGTGATCATTTATTTTGACTCAGAAATCGTGGATGGCACAAAACTCCCAAACTGATTTTTCATGGCAGCCTTGACATGGTGTGTTGTGGCAGCCATAATTCTTGGCACAAGTGGATTGGTTTCATGCTATTGAGTTGCTTGGATTCTTGGCAACATTTGCAACAACATTGATGTTTATCTTTGGAACTGATTCAGCTTGTAACTATGTGAAAAAACCTCACAAGTTTTGGTGTTTCCAACAAAATCTGTCTTGGACATAATTTTTTCTAAGCGTTGGAAAAGTGGTACTTTCATGTTTTCAGCCATTTTGGATCACTCATAGCTCAAAATCCACAATGAGTTGGAGTTAGCTCTAGTTGAAGTTTTTGTAGAGGGCAATGAGATCTACAAATCAAGCCTTGGATGGGAAAAAATGGATTTGTGGTTTAGGAGTTATGACCCTCCAAAGTTGGTACCCTAGCCACTTTATTTTTAACTTAGAAAATTTTCTAAGTTTTTATGGTTACCCCTTTTACAAGTTATCCAACTTTTCTTGATTTTTCTTGATGAATGATGATTCAAATCATACATTAACATCATTTTAGGGTTAAAAATCCATTTTTGTGAAAAATCTCAAAAAGTCAAAGTTGACTTTTGTGCACAGTTGACTTTTTATCAGATGAATTCCAAACCGTGCAATTCTTCAGGAAATCATGTCCTTAACCTAAATCAAACTTGATGGACATGTTCCATGGGTGGTATAGAGTGTATTGAATCATGTCTTAGGGCTTGAGAGCATGTCCTGGTCAAAAGTCAAAGTTACAGTTGACTTTTCCCGCGAAACCCTAACTTTGGTTCAGATGAAATTGAAACTTGTTGCTCAAGCTTCTTGGATCAATTCATTGTCCCAAATGGATAAATATGGTATATTAGAGACCCTTAAATCATGTATTTAGGTCTTGGTTCATGAATTGTCCCAAAAGTCAACTTAGGGGTGAATTAGGTCAAGAAACCCTAATTCTTGATTTTTGGTGAATGCATCCCTTGAGGCAAAATTGACTTGATGATTGGGTCCATGAGGTTCCATGGAGTATATTAGGTTATGTTTTGGATCATTGGCTTGTGCCCAGATGAAAATTTGCATCTGGAGGCCCTGGTCGACCAAAACCCTAATTTGGTGACACTGGCGATCTTGAGGCATGATCCACCTAAAAGGGAGCATCCTTGTGCTTAATCCTTGAAGTGGGAGTCCTTTTGATCCTTTGTGTATGTTTGAGAGGTTAGACAAGTTTAAGATCATGTCATTCCTTGATTGATCCTTTGTCTAAGGCTCTGAGAGGGCTTGAAACCCTAATTTTGATTGCAGTGGATGCTCAACCATCTCTAGGGAGACTGATGAGGCATGAAAGTACATCCATATTGTGATGATAATTTGCATAATGATGGGAAATCTAAGTGGTCAAAATTTGGGGTATGACAGATGCCCCTATTTAATCTTCTTGGACACGAAAGTGTGAATGACGAAGGTATTCGGGCATTCGGGGTGCAAAAGGATTAAATATCAGAATACCCGAAATTTTGATGGTGGTTATAAATGGTAGCTTACGCATTCATCTTCTTTAGCTAAGTGATGATGCTTAGAAAAGGTAAACTTCCCCTCGATCCTGGTCTTCAGCCAAGGAACTGGTCTCAGTTTCTGATTTAAACTTCCCCTCGATCCCGGTTTCCTACCGAGGAACTGGTCTTAGTTTCTGATGTAAACTTCCCCTCGATCTTGGTTTCCTACCAAGGAAATGGTCTTAGTTTCTTATGTAAACTTCCCCTCGATCCTGGTTTCCTACCAAGGAACTGGTCTTAGTTTCTTTCGTCAATAAACTTCACTGACAAGGGACGCTATTCGTAACGGCTTTCCTTCAAACTTCTCGCCGAATTTTCCTGGGGAGATGCTATTTGAGTGGAAAAAGTTTTGATGTCAGACTTACTGGAGAACCCAGTCGTCTGAGTTGTAGAGGTGCACAAACTTCACTGTTTGGAGACATCATTTGTGGAATCTACTGGGGAAAACGAGTCTCTTGAGAGACTGCTTTCGTTCGGGGTCTTTACATCATACTTTTCTCGGAGATCTTCTCGGAGAAATGCCATATGATGTGATCCAATTTTGAGGTGCCGATGACCTTTTCATCAGTGGGTTTTTCGGAGAAAAACTGCCGTACTGCCGAATCTCCGATTTAGGAGGCTTTCTCTGGGATTTTCTTTAATCCGGGAAAACAAGGATATCATCTTCAACGGCGAAGAGTGATGTTAACTGAGGGCTCTCTGGTCTTTCAGAGGTTCAAGTTATCAAAGTGGTCGAGGACCCAACTTCAATCCAGAAATAAAACTAGAGGAGAGAGATTGTTCAGACGAAACACTTCCTGACGAGGAAAAGGCTGATAACTCGATTGAGAGGAATTTTATCACTAGGGGACAAGACCGACTAGAGTGATAGTGATGCAATATGAAATTTGAATGCAAATCAAATGCATGATGCATGTATGTATGTATATGCTGACAAAACTGACGCGACACACAGACTGACGGATGAACACGACTGGATACTCGGCCACTGTTGGAGATGAAAGGTATCACTTGGTTCAAGATAGCAATTCCACCTTGCTTAGGAGAGATAGTCCCTGTTGGGAGCTACGTTGGTCGGGCTTAGGAGATGAGAACTCGGCCGAAGCATGTCAGATGAAACAAGGTCTCTGACACAGTTGATCCCTTCATTCAGGCGTACTGGGTTAGAAGAAGTACTTTGATTCTGCACTTTGAGGTCCGATCACTTCTGGAGAAGCGACCGATGTTCTTTTGATGTTCAACAGTCAAAAGAAATTGCCGTCTTTATTAAAAAGCAGAAAAAGTTTTAACAAGTAAATTCATTTTTTGTTTTATTTCAAGAATCGTTAATCATGTTAACAACGTCGTTCTGTAAAGCAAAAACAAATAAGAATTACAAACAAAAGCACAAGGGCTCAAATTTTATTGATAAAATGGAGATCAGCCAAACGCGTGATTCTATTGAGTATTTACAAAGTTAGAAAATGGTAATTTACAAGGAAAAGAGCTACGTAGAAACATAACAACCACTATCCTTCTACCAACTTTGAATTCGGGACATCCTGAGCTTCTGTCGAAGATGACCTTGACTGGAATTTTCCTCCGATGGATGGGGTAACTGCTGCTGAGGGACCTGCCTCTGTTGAACATAGTTACTTGCCATTATCCCTAACTTTTTCCTGGATTGTACTATGATGTTTCCAATCCACCGGGATGATTTTTTTTATTTTGTCTCTAAATTTTTCCTGGACCGCCCTTTCGGGTTTTCAATCCACCGAGACGTTTTTTTTTAGGCGAAGTATTTCTTGACTACATCAACGTTTGTGGGGTAGGAAAATTCCTCTCCGTCCATGGTTGCAAGTCTCAAGGCGCCGCCTGAGAAAGCTTTCGTGACCACATAGGGGTCATCATAATTCGGAGTCCACTTTCCCCGAGAATCAGTGAGAAATGATTGTATCTTTTTGAGCACGAGGTCTCCTTTCCTGAAGACGCGAGGTCGGACCTTTTTGTCGAACGCATTTTTCATTCTCTGTTGATACAGCTGACCATGGCATAGTGCCGTGATTCCCTTTTCCTCGATCAGATTCAGTTCGTCGTGTCGACTTTGACACCATTCAGCTTCGGTGAGCTTAGCTTCCATCAATACTCGAATTGAAGGGATCTCTACTTCTATGGGGAGCACTGCTTTCATGCCATACACTAGAGAGAAAGGGGTTGCCCCTGTTGAAGTACGAACAGATGTTCGATAACCATGAAGAGCAAAGGGTAGCATATCGTGCCAGTCTTTGTAGGTTACAACCATCTTCTGAACAATCCTTTTGATGTTCTTATTGGCCGCTTCTACCTCTCCGTTCATCTTGGGTCGGTAGGGAGATAAGTTATGATGTTCAATCTTGAACTCTGCGCACAACTCCTTCATCATCTTGTTGTTCAAGTTAGATCCATTGTCAGTAATGATCTCGCTTGGAACACCATAATGGCAGATAATATTGTTTTTGATAAATCGAACCACCACTTGTCGGGTTACATTGGCGAATGACGCTGCTTCGACCCACTTGGTGAAATAGTCAATGGCTACTAGAATGAACCGATGTCCGTTTAAAGCCTTGGGCTTAATCATGCCAATCATGTCAATTCCCCATATCGAGAATGGCCATGGGGAAGAAAGAACTTTGAGATGTGATGGCGGTACATGAATTTTGTCGGAGTATATCTGACACTTGTGACACCTCCTCATGTACTTGTAGCAGTCAGATTCCATTGTCAACCAATAGTACCCTGCTCTGAGAATTTTTCTCGCCATTGTGTTTCCGTTGGCATGAGTGCCAAAGGATCCTTCATGAATTTCTTTCATAAGCATGTCTGCTTCTGGTCTGTCTATGCATCGGAGCAAGACCATGTCAAAATTTCTCTTATAGAGAGTGTCACCGCTCAGGAAGAAGTTTCCAGCCAATCTTCTGAGGGACTTTCTATCTTTCCTGGATGCCCCAGGTGGGTACTGTTGTTTCTGAAGGAAGCATTTGATATCGTGATACCAAGGTTTGTCATCTAGGACTGCTTCAATCGTGAAGATGTAAGTGGGTCGTTCAAGGCGCATTATGTCGATCTTAGGTAGGTCGTTCCATTGACCTACACTAATCATGGAAGAGAGAGTGGCTAATGCATCAGCCATGTGATTCTCCTCTCGAGGGATATGATGAAACTCAACTCTGTCGAAGAAAGGTAACAACCTTCTTGCATAGTCTTTGTAAGGAATCAATCCTAATTGGTATGTGTTCCAATCTCCTTTTATCTGATTGATAACCAAGGCTGAATCGCCGTATACGTCCAAGTTTTTGATCCTTAAATCAATTGCTTCTTCGAGACCCATGATACAAGCTTCGTATTTGGCCTCGTTGTTCGTACATTTGAACGTAAGTCTGGAAGTGAAAGGAATGTGGGTACCCTGAGGGGTAACAATGATTGCCCCAATTCCATTTCCATAATGATTAACTGCTCCGTCAAAGACAAGTCCCCATTGGGAACCTGTTTATGGCCCTTCACTGGGTAACGGTTCATCAGAATCTTTCATTTTTAGATACATGACATCTTTGTCTGGGAAGTCAAACCCGATTGATTCTTGATTGTCAATCGGTTGGTGAGCTAAATGATCGGCTAAAATACTTCCCTTAACGGCTTTCTGAGCGTGGTACTCTATGTCATATTCTGATAACAGCATCTGCCAACGGGCAATCCTTCCCGTGAGAGCAGGTTTTTTGAATATGTACTTGATTGGATCCATTTCGGAGATTAACCAAGTAGTATGACGAATCATGTATTGGCGAAGATGTTTGGCTGCCCAAGCCAAAGTGCAGCAAGTTTTCTCGAGCATCGTGTACCGAGTTTCGCAGTCGGTGAATTTCTTGCTCAAATAATAAATGGCAGACTCTTTCCGTTTAGTTTCGTCTTGTTGGCCAAGTACACATCCCATTGAGTCCTCTAGAACCGTGAGGTAAATGATCAGTGGTCTTCCTTCCACTGGAGGTGATAGAATCGGAGGATTCAACAGATATTCCTTGATACTGTCGAAGGCGGTTTGGCAATCTTCTGACCAAATGCAATCCCGGTTCTTTTTGAGTAACTTGAAAATTGGCGCACAGGTCGCGGTCATGAGGAATATGAATCTGGATATGTAGTTCAAATGTCCCAAGAATCCTCTGACTTGTTTTTCAGTCTTCGGAGAAGGCATTTCTCGGATGGCCTTGACCTTGTCAGGATCGACCTCAATCCCTTTCTGGCTGACGATGAACCCTAGTAGTTTCCCTAAACGGACACCGAAGGTGCACTTGTTGGGATTCAAGCGGAGCTTGAATTTTCTTAGACGTTCGAACAATTTTGACAGATGTTCAACGTGCTCACTCTCTGTTTTTTATTTTTCAATCATGTCATCGACATATACCTCGATTTCTTTGTGTATCATGTCATGAAATAGAGTAGTCATGGCCCTTTGATAGGTTGCCCCGGCGTTCTTCAAACCGAACGGCATTACCTTGTAACAAAAGGTACCCCATGGGGTAATGAACGAAGTTTTCTCCATGTCTTTCGGCGCCATTTTGATCTGGTTATAGCCCGAGAATCCATCCATGAAGGAGAAAACTTTGAAATTTGCTGTAGTGTCTACCAGCATGTCAATGTGTGGTAAAGGAAAGTCGTCCTTTGGACTAGCCTTGTTCAGATCCCTGTAATCGACACACATTCTGACTTTTCCGTCCTTTTTGGGAACGGGTACAATATTGGCTAACCATTGAGGATATTCTGATGTGGCGAGGAAACCTGCGTCAATCTGTTTCTGTACTTCCTCTTTGATTTTGATGGCCATGTTCGGGTGAGTCCGTCTCAACCTTTGCTTTACTGGCGGACATTCTGATCTTAACGGTAAGTGATGTTCCACGATGCTGGTATCCAACCCTGGCATGTCCTGATAGGACCAAGCGAATACATCGGGAAATTCTTTGAGAAGCTTTATCAAACTCTCTTTGGCAGTTGGACTGAGCAGTGCCCCAATCCTGATTTCTTTTCTCTCTTTTTCTGAACCCAAGTTTACCGTTTCCAACGGCTCTTTGTGAGGTTCAATGGACCTTTCCTCTTGTCTGAGTAGTCGGGAGATCTCTTCTGGAATTTCGTCGTCATTTTCTTCTTCAGCCTCGAATATCGGGAACTCAAAGTTGGGAGAAGGCATCGGATCGTATGTTTCAACGGGGTTTAAAACAAGCAATCTGCATGACGTGATGATTCGTGTTTAGAAGAGATAAAGAAGAATACAAGTGTGTGCAGTGTTTTATTTTACTGCTTGTTTTTATTTTTAATTGTTTTTTAGGATTACCATTTTCTGAAAAAGCAAAAAGAGAAAACAACAATTAATGCGGAAATTACAGAACGACGTTATTTTATTAATGAACAAGTCGATCCTTGAAACTACAGCCCTATAAAACAAAACTCTGTCACTTTGGGCTAAGCGAAGAGGGAAATTTACAGAAAGCGAGCCCTATCAAAACATCCGTTTCACCTGGGCAGGGTGAAAGGTTAAAAGATGGCAATTACTTTGACTGACGAACGACCTTCGTAGCATCAACAACAACCCATTGGCGGCGAACTCCTCGGTGAATAACAAAGTCTGGAACCTTCCTTGATTTGTCTTTAGAAATAACGCTGATTTCTGGTGGAGCGGGATCATTGGAATCCGTCTCCCAGACAGAATTGTCGTAGGAGAATTCCTCTGTTGCATTTTGCATAGCATTTGTGCTCTCAGTTGTATCTCCCCATCCAGTAGGCTGGATGTCTTCGAACTTGATACGAGAACTTCCGGGCGCAGTGTACTTGACCATATAGTCGAATTTTCCACTCGGTTGTCCCAAGGTGTCCCACACTTCTTTCGAACTGGAGGAGTCATCTCTCTCGATGACGTTGACCTCGGGAAAAGCATAGTTGATGAACTTAAGTCCTGCAAACGTTGCGAATTCATCTTCATGTTGAGTAGTTTCAGAATGACCTGAGTGTTGATCCCATGACATGGTGGGGACACAGGTATTCTGTTCAATGACGGTCAGCCGAGTTTCGTTACTCGGCTGACGCTCTTGCCCCAAGTTTCCTGGGTAGGGCTGCCACATTGGCAGACCATCCATTGGGCCATAGTAGGTGTAGTTAAAATTGTCTTTCATCGGAGTGTCTTTCTCTAATGAATTTGGCGGAGCACGACATTCTTCCGGATCACAATCTCCATATATCATTTCGACATCTGACCTGGGTATAAATCTCGGACTCTATGCGGGTAGCAAAATGGTATAGGCACCTCTTCCTGAGACATATAACCGTCTTCGTTAAGGTAGGACTTCCATTCTTCATCTGTGTCAGAGGGATCTTCCTCATTGATAGCATGTACTGCTTGAGACACTGGGTGAAGAAAACCTCCAATGTGAAAGAAGTTCTGAAGGGGATGAAGACTTTCATCGTTAGCAGCTGTCCGGGTACAGGTTGCAGAAAAACCAAGACCCTTCTTTGTTTTATTGTCAATAGGAATGATAAGCTGTCCCCATCCGGTTGTATCGATACTCTCGACCGCTTTGATAGCATCTTTGTATGAGGAAATCGAGGTTCCTCCTTGGGATTGATTGTTCTTGCTCACCGACAGTGCTTGGAACTGAGTTCCAATAACCTCCTCGGGTTCTATACCAGTAGACGATGACAAGTTGCTTACAAGCAAGGCTTGTTCCCCACAAACCGCTCCAGCCTGATGTATCCAAGGTCTTCCTAATAAACAACTGTACGTTGCCCGGATGTCCATGACCTGGAAAGTGACTTGGAAAGTGTGAGGACCGATAGTTATGGGAAGATCAACTTCGCCGATAACCGCTTTTCTGGATCCGTCAAATGCTTTAACGACGACCTCGCTGATTCTCATCAGAGGGCCTTTGAATGACAATTGCATCAAAGTGGACTTCAGGATAACATTCAGGGGTGACCCTGTGTCTACCAGTACGCTGGCTAAAGCATCATCCTGGTAGTTAACTGTAATGTTGAGCGCCATGTTATGACGGCGACCCTCTTCGGGTAATTCCTCATCACTAAATCCCAAATTATTGCAGGAAGTAATGTTAGAGACAATGCTATCGAACTGTCTGATTGTTACATCCTGTTTTACAAAGGCTTGCTCCAAGACTTTCTGTAGAGCCTCCCTGTGGGCTTATGAACTGAGTAACAGTGATAATACCGAGATCTTTGAAGGAGTTTGTAATAGCTGATCGACAATGTTGTATTCACTCCTTTGGATGAGCTTCAGCATCTCATCATCGTTTTTCGAAAGGTTGGGATTACTGGATTGACCGACTGGTGGATCGGGATCTCCTGTCTGAAGTTCCTTTTCTTTGTTAGCTTCCCCAACCCCCCGGTTGAAGATTCTACCACTCCGTGTTACACGACTGATGTCTGCAATATTCACAATGGAGGGTAATGAAATTTCCTTTCCATTTTCAATTGTCGTTGCACCGTATTTGTAAGGGATTGCCTTAGCTGATTCATACGGTAGCAGTCCCGGTAGATAGATGACTATGGGAACCTTCTGATTTTTCTGACCATCATAAGCAATCTCGATCCGTTCCCGGTTAGGAACTTTAGATTCGTCAAGTAGAGGGATGATGGCAAAAACATCCCTAGTCCTGTGATGACCAGAGATCGTGACAACATCCTCAACTTGTTCGGCAAGGTAGTTCAGCGTCCAGTTGATGGGTCCAGAACCTGGATATGGACGAATTTCTCCACGGTCCACTTGCCCCTGGAGAGCTGCTCGCACAAGGTAGCACCATTGGTTGCTTTCCGAACAGACGCTACAACGGTCGTAATTGTGTGGTGGCACCTGGCCACGCCCACTTTGAATATAATGTAACCTCACTAGGTTAGCTTCCACAGATCGGACATCCTAACTCTGACGCCGAGTAGGATTCCTGTTACTGATACTAATTTGCTGAGTATCTTCATCCATATAAATTAGCATCCACCAGTGATTTAACAAGTGCTGAAGTGCCTCCTGGACAAGGGTACAACCTCGATCGTTTTCGCAACCCGCTTTACAGCTTTGATAGTCATGTGATATTAGGAATCCGAGTCGGACTTGTTCAGCATGTAACTCTACCAGGTTGGTATTCATCACGCGAATGTCAAATATCTGAACCATATTGATCTGATAGGAATTCCTATCATGGTAGTCTTGGATCCATCCAAGATCCATCTGACGCTGGAGGGCCTCTTGTACAAAAGAGCATCCCTGTTTGTTTACTGAGCAAGTCAGACAGGAACTGTAATCGTGCCACGGCAGATTATGATACTGGCTTTGCCTTGAGTGCATTGCCACCAGATTGACATTCATTGCACGGATATCGTGGTTCTGAATGACGTTAGAATTCATGTAAACCATGTTAACTCCACGAACTCGGTGCTCTTGGATCCATCCGAGATCCATCTGTTCCTGCAGAGCTGCTTGCACCACAGAACATCCTTGATTGTTTTTAGAGCAGACATCACACTGGTGATAATTATAAGGTGGCACATGGCCATATCCACTCTGTCTACAATGCATCTTGACCAGATTGGTTTTCAACAAGAGTACATCGTGAATTTGATAAACGTCGTCAGTCTCTCCTTCTATCAAATTGACTGCAGCTTTCTCGTGTTGAGGCAGCGGGTTCGTAAGAACATTAGGATTTGTATCCTTGAAGGATAAGACCCTGCTCCTAACAAGCTTTTGCACGTCAGACTTGAAATTGAGACAAGTCTCGATGTTATGCCCTGGACCTCCTTGATGATAAGGGCATGTTTGATCCACCTTAAACCAAAAAGGCAGATTTTACGGTACTGTAAGAGGAGACTTAGTCTGAATGTGCCCCTTGGCTAGCAGTAATGGAAACAGCTCTGCGTACGATACGGGTATAGGATCAAATCCTGGTGGCCGTGTTGTACGGTTGTTGTTGTATGGAGGACGAGCCTGCTGAAGAGGCTGTTATGTCCTTTGCTGATTAGGTTGGCTCTGCGCAACCTGAGGTTGATACGTAGGAATAGACGCAGGGTTGATAGCAGGAGTCACAGCTGCCACCGGTTGATAACGTCGCCTTTGCTTTCCGAGAGAGATATTCCCAATATCTTGCTCTTTTTTCTTAGGGAGAGCACTACCGTATTTTTTAGTACTGCTCGTCGATCCAATGTTTTTTACCAAACGTCCTTCTCAGACGGCTTCCTCAAGACGTACGCCCATGCCCACCATTTCGGTGAAATCACTGGGTGCACTGGCAACCATTCGGTCATAGTAAAATGAGCTTAAGGTCTTTAAGAAGATCTTTGTCATCTCTTTTTCCTCAAGAGGTGGACAAATTTGAGCGGTAATTTCACGCCACCTTTGAGCATACTCCTTAAAGGTTTCCTTGTCCTTTTGCGACATTGATCTGAGTTGATCTCTGTCGAGTGCCATGTCCAAATTGTATTTGTATTGTTGGACGAAGGCAGTACCAAGATCTCTGAATGTGCTTATCGTGGCACGGTTTAAACCCATGTACCATTTTAATGCGGCACCGGTTAAACTATCCTGGAAGTAGTGAATCAGTAGGTCCTGATTCTCCCTCTGAGCTGACATTCGCTGAGCATACATCACCAGATGGCTTTGAGGGCAAGAGTTACCCTTGTATTTTTCAAAGTCGGGCACTTGAAATTTGTGCGAAACTTTTACATTGGGGACCAAGCAGAGGTCTGCGGTGTCCTTTCCAAATAAATCCTGTCCGCGAATGGCCTACAACTCCTTCTGCATTTCCAAAAACTGCTCCTGGAATTCATCCATTCTATCGAACATAGTTTCCTTTTTACCAGAAGGTATCTGTGGAATCCATCCTTCTGGGACAGTGTGCACCACAAGGGGTGCTACTGTGACTACGGCAGCGAATCTTGGCATTTCTCGAAGTTTGTAACCTTCAGGAGTCTTCAGTATGCCCCTGGCATCTTCGCTTTCCCGAAGTTTGTAACCTTCAGGCCCAGCGGCTTCTGTTATGATTCCTTGATCTTCAGTGATCGGCGGAACATATCCTTCTGGGATATAGTTAACAGGCATGCCCCAAGGACGATCTTTCGGCATCTGATACCTAGGATCATACTTCTCCACTATGGGCGTCGAGGTGATCTCTAAGATCACAGTTCTTTGTAGCTGAGCTTCTGCCATGGCTTGCATGTCGTTACGAAGGTGTCTCATATCCTCTCTTAGAGCGTCGATCTCTTCTTTCAACTCTCTGTTTTCTTCCTCAAGATCATCCATCTTTTTCTGACGATTGGCCCGAGTATTATACGAATGAGACAGTTTGACTCTAGAACCGAGACACAAACGTGAGATTCGTAGGTAAGAAGAATACGCGATGTGAGAATGACGAATGCAATGATTATATTAATTGCTTTTTTGGTTTAATCAAAATAAACTTCGACAATTAGATTGCAAATATCAAATAGTGGGGAAACCCCTTTTTATTGAAATTCAAAGGATTGTGGAAATGGAAATACAGTAGATTACAAAGTGCAGAAACAGAAACCTAAACTAATGGGTCCCGAGTCCTCTCTGAAGAGAAATCGGGTGCTGATTCTGGTATCTTCCTTTTCTTTGACCGGGGTTCTTGAGCCGTTGTCGGCCGTCATTCCTTTTCCAGGTGAAAGGAGTGAGCAAATTCCTTTGGTCATCTTGATTCTCTACAGCATGTTGCTCCAAAATTTCAATCAGAGCGTCTTTCTCTTTCAGTAATTGCTGTATTTTGATGCACTCTACATCGAGGGTGCGGTACTTGTTCTTCCAAGACCTTCTCTCCTTTTGAACTTTGTTGAGAGTAACCTGAAGCTTTTCAGTTTCCGTCATGAAATACATGACAGATTCCCTCGGCGGAAGAATTTCGTAACGAGGATAAGGCATTTTTAGCTTGAGAGCTCTAGTTTGTACCCAGTGGAGATAAGGCTCCACCAAGACACAATCCGGTTTGCCTAGAGACTCTCGTCTTTTCTTATGAACGTGTTTCCAAGCGTGCACTATTTCCCTCTTTAGTGCTCTGTCATTTTCTCTTTCCTTGAAGAAAAGACCTTCCAGATGAACACCCCGTGGGACGTGTCTCATCGGGTATCCAAATTGACGACGAACGAGAACTGGATGGTAATTGATTCCTCCCTTAGTTCCTATAAGGGGTACGTTGGGGAAGTTTCCACAATGTTCAATGATCATGATTCCGTCATAGATCCTATTACACCAATCCATATCAGAGTTGGTGAGGGACATGATCTTCTGCGACCAACGTAAGGCACTTTTGCAATCCCAAAAAGCAGCAGACTTGGGCAAGTGGGAGATAAACCATTTGTAAAGCAAAGGTACACAGCATGTGATCTCCCCTCCGCTGTACAAATTTCCCAAGTGTACAGAATGATACGCATCTGCGAGTAAAGTCGGCACAGGGTTTCCAATGAGAAAAACCTTAATGGAGTTGATATCGATGAAGTTATTGATGTTGGGAAATAAAAATAACCCGTAGGTGAGCAAGACTAAGATGCTTTCAAAAGCAGTCACGTTTCCTATACTGGCAAAATACAGAGCCTTCTTTGTCAAGAACTGGGCTGGAAAACCTTGGATGCCACCCTTAGCGGTCATGTGAGTCCTGACCTCAGACTCATCCAAATGAATTGCTCTTGCAATGGTCTGATTCTTTGGAATTTCTTCCAGTCCAGAAAATGGAGCTCGATCAGTAATGTGTAGATCAATCAGATGAGAATACTCCTCCAACGTAATCCGGGAATGTGAAACAGTGATAAACTGGATCATAAAACTGAATGAGCGCATCCATGATTCCCTCAATCACATGGACTCTTAACAGTGGTAGCAAACCTCCGTGCTTGGCTCTGAAAGCCTCAGGGTTAGTGATCATCCTCGCTAACCTTCTCAAATCCTCTAGTTTTGGAACCTTGAAGGTGTACGTATGAGTTCTCCTTCTACCGAAATCCATTAGTGCAATCCTTTTCTCAGATATTTGCAATCACAGTCTTAGTTTAATTTGAAAAACAGAGAGACTAGAAGAGAAATTTTTTGAATGTTTTAATGTTTTTTAAATGAATGCATGAATGCAGCACACAAAAACATAGAAAAAACATGGGGTCAAAGGGTCGTTGTCATGAAGTCAAGGCTCTACCCATCCCCAAAGGTTTATACTAGGGTGATTTTTGTACCTATACTCATTATCATCAGCTCCTCCCTGGAAAGCAAAACAACAAGCGGATCGTCAGCGAGTTGTAAAGCAATCTTAGAGTAAGTGCCATTCACCGAGAATAGATCACCAGCCTCAAATGAGGGTAGTATCGCGTAACAACTATTCCCGATAGTTTCCGCACTACAAAAGGGTTTGGCTCCTCAGCTTCTCAGACATCACAATCGGCCCATTGTCTAGGTGAGAGAATGGGTTGCATTGGTCAGCCTCCACTGAGGTTGATGGTCGACCTCGTCGCCATCACTTATCTTAGGTGTATACTCAATCTTTCCACATGCGGCATCACACGCATTCCCATTAGCAGAAAAATAAACACGTATAGCAATTAGGAAAAGTAGTATATATATTTATCCTAATCATCCTAGACCTTTAAAGCTATGAATCCTAAGTTCCTGACAGAAATGGGTTCCCCGGCGGAAGCCCCAATCTATGGTTTTCACACAAGTGAAGAGAAAAAAGAAATCGGGCCCCACGGTGGGCGCCATTTTTCTGTAGCGAGCGATTTTGGACGCGGTTCTTAAGCGCTGGTCGCTCTCACTGCGGTTGAGTTTACTACAAGTTGATTCATTTTTATCCTATTAAAGCTGATGAAGGAAGGGAAATAGATGTCTCCAATTAACCCTGCTTGCATACTGAGTTTAAACAGCGGTCTGTTAGGTTACGGATGCGATCAATGTGGTGGGGGCCTTTGTATTGGTTATTTGTATTTTCGCCAATACTGATTTCTCTCTGGGATTTTGTTAGGATACTGCTTCAGATTATGATATATGGGATTTAGGGTTTTTGTTTAGTGTGCTCGCTAAGATTTTTTCCTTTCAATCTTATGCCTACGTATTCCCGTTTACCGAAACAGGGAAATCAGAGCGTTCGTAGTTCCTCCTATTCTATGGAAGGAAATGGGTGTTTTGTTGTCTTGTTCAAAGCCCAAGACGTGAAGCGAAAGGTGGTTTGTATCTTGTTCAAAGCCCAAGATGTGAAGCTAAAGAGTCTATTTGTATCTTATTCAAAGCCCAAGATATGAAGCTAAAAGGGTGTTGACTTTAGAGAGAATTTGTCATCTCTAAAGAGGGGGTTGTATATCACAACTGTTTATAAAGGATAATTACTTTAACCGGGATGTGTGAATCCGACAATGCCATAATTTCCTTTATAGGGGATTTTATCCTGAAGGAGAAGACTTTAACTCAGTGTAGAGCAATGCTATCTTTCCTTAGGAATTTCTCATACTAAAAGAGGGACATTGGCATGGATGTAGATGATCCAGAGGCTTTCTGCTTACAACAATTAGATGAAAGGAGTTGTTGATGTTTGTGTACTATAAACGAGGCACAACTTTGATGCTAAAAGGTTGATTGGACCAACCAGTGGTTTTCTTATACAAAGCCTAAGAGGAGGCTAATATGTGTCTCGTACAAAGCCCGAGAGAGAGGCTAAAAGGTTTTGACTCAACGATGGAGTCTTTTGGTATCTCGTATAAAGCCCGAGATGGAGGCTATTTGACTCAACAAGAGAGTTTTTTTATATCTCGTACGGAGCCCGAGATGGAGGCGAAAAGGTGATTGAATCAACGAGGGAGTCTCTTTATGTGTCTCGTACAAAGCCCGAGAGAGAGGCTAAACGTTGTTTGACTCCGCTGGGGAGAATCATTGTATAAAGCCCAAGAGAGAGGCTATTGTAACTGGAGAAGGATCATTATACAAAGCCTAAGAGGGGGCTATGGTTACTGTTTCAGTTGAGTGACAGGTCCAGTATGCTTATTTTGAAAGAGAAAATCAGTGTTTATATGAGTAATGTTTGCACTCAGGGATTTTGATTCGAGGATCAAGGTTATTCCTGTTCTTTAAGGAAGTGGGAAATCCGAAAGGTATTGAGACTGTCCGAGTCTACGGGTTTTCTTCCTATTTAACAAAGGGGTTACTTGAGAATGTCTTTGAGACTCAAGGATATTAGACTGTCCAAGTCTAGAGTTTTATCTTTTGTACCCTGCTTTGAGACACAGTAGCAGACTCTTTGAAAGGACTGTTCTATGCAGATGACTAAGTTTTATTCCTATACCTCTAGGAGGTCGTCGGGACAATATGTATGAAGCCCAAGAGGAGGCTGGAAACTTTTAAGAAGCCGAGAGGTCCTTGTACGAAGCCCAAGAGAAGGCTAACATTCCCGGAGGAAGAGATCATTATACGAAGCCTAAGAGGAGGCTGTGAATACTTCTAAGAAGCCGATGGGTCCTTGTACTAAGCCCAAGAGGAGGCGGGGTTGCTTTTAGGAAGCCTGAGGGTCCTTGTACGATGCCCAAGAGGAGGCCGATGCTTTTAAGAAGCCCATGGGTCCCCAAACCCCGAGAAATTCAAGGCAAGCTATTCACAAGGAATAGATCAAGTCAGGAAAGTTCAAGAATTTTGAAGAAACTCAAAGATGCCATTCACGGAGAATACATTCATCTCTGGGATTAGAGTTTCTTGACAATTCCTAATGAGGACAGCCAAAGAGAAGACTGTATCTGGTGATCCTATTGGGGATCTAGTTGTCTATTTCTACGAATAAACGAAACGGCGTCACCTAGTTCTAGACGTAGTTGTCGGGGAAACTCAAAATATCTATACTATTATTACACAGTTGATATGAGTTTATGAAAGAAGACTTACAGTGAAACAGCCCCACAATACAGTTATATGTATATGAAAGCGGTAAATGAAAGCAATAACCACTTACTCGGTTGTAGAGCTTCCGTGCTGTTTGGTTAGTTGTTCAACAAAGAAAGATTAAAAACAACAGTATATTCAAAATCAAAGGAGAAAGTGCTTTTAAAAAGAAAGATTTGGGGCTTACAGCTCAAGAAGAGGCCCAAGGTTTTATCAGTGAGCGCACTGTTTGAATTTGTACAGAGGGACTTATACAAGTGACTGAGGCCCAAAAATTGTTTTCTGTACAAAGGGATGGGTCTTACACTCTCTCAAGAGGCCCAAAAGGTTTAAAGAAAAAGGAGTGGGGCTTATAACACGAGGGTAGGCCCAATTGATTTTTCGTTTAAAATGGCGATCGCGCCTAGGTTTTCTTTTAACGCAAAGGGACTTATACAATAAGTGAGGCCCAAAAATGTTTTTGGTTAAAAAGGGGGTTGGGTCTTACACTCTATTAGAGGCCCAAAAGTTTTGAATGGGTCTTATAGCTCGAGGAGAGGCCTAAAAGGTTATTTTTCAAAAGGCGACGATCGCGCCGTTTGTTTTTGACGGTATCGGGACTTATACAATACACTGAGGCCTAAAAATGATTTGGTCAAAAAAAGATTGGGTCTTACACTCTATTAGAGGCCCAAGGTTTGTTTTTCAACGGATGATGATCGCGTCGAACTTTTTGAAATACAACGGGACTTATACAATAAGTGAGGCCCAAAAGGTTGTATTTACAAAGGATTGAGTCTTACACTCTATTAGAGGCCCAAAGTGTTTTGAAAATGATTTATGAGGGTTGAAAGTCAAAGAAACCCTAATTTTAATCTTTAAAAGTAAATATTTTAAAGAAAATCAATGAAAAATACCAAATAGGTTTGAATAAACCACTTGTGATTTTTGTTTAAGGTTTGAAAAATGAGGTATAAATCACAAGAGATATTTAAACTCATTAGGTCTTGATTTTCAAAGTAAATATTCACTTTTAAAATGTTTAAAAAACAATTAAAAATGAATTTATTCACAAAAATACTAATTATATTAAATAAATAATATAAATCTAATTTTTTTGTGGAATAAAATATTTCAACATTTTTATGATTTTTTTGCAAAAAGAACCAGTAAAAAATAATTAAAATTGAGTCAGTTATTAATTTTTCAAATCATTAACAAAATAATATGAAAAATAAGAAAATAGGAAAAAGTGATAAAAAAAAAAGGTCTGGGGCGAGGGGGATTCGAACCCCAGACCTTTCGCTCGCTAGTACACACAAACTAGTTGATCAACCACTGGGGCGCAATGCCAATTCATTAATAACATGGCAAGTGAAAAATATATATCAAACTAGTTGGATTTTCTGAAAATGGCGCCATGGCCATCTTCTTCCTCAAGCTCTGATGCGTGAAGCCCTTTATCTCACTCATCTCTCAACCATTTGACATGATTCAAACACCAAACTCATGCGTTTTTTCACAGGGAAGAAGATGGCAATACCCAATTTCATTCATTTTTAGTGTATAACAAATTATATCATTGTGGCCGTATGAACCCTAATTTTGCAAAAGCAATCGTGCAGACATGATTCTGAGTCCTATGATCAAATTTTCTGAGGGAAAACAATCAACACATGATGGCAAGCAATTGGCAAAAATATCATGCGAGGAAATATGCATGGATCATGGAGTTGGAGTTTTGAGGCTTACCTTGATGCAAGCTGAAATGGAACTCTGCACAAACTTTGTTCCAGTTGTGAATTAATAATCCCTACAGCTTCAATGGATGTTATGGAGTGTGTTGCAAGCTTTGGATCACTTTGAAACTCTTTGGATCAAGCTGGAGACCTCCACCTGCATAATTGAGGCATAATGGCTTGGTTGAAGGGTGATTTTGAGCCTGAGGTGTTACAGTCAGTGTTTAAGTGTTTGGACACCTCAAATACATCATATGTGATGTGTTTGAGCAATTGGAATTGATTGCTTAAGGCTACAACTCAAAACCCGATAGTGGTTACTCAAAAACCAAGAAACTTAAGGTTTAAGGAAGAATGAGAGAAAGCAGTGCTGTAACTGGCTTTGGTGTGAGTTGAATGATCCATTAGAACCTCTATTTATAGGTGATCAACTTTTGTCTTGGAGGAATAGTGAATGGCTGCTGGATCAGATTACATTCGCATGGATTGGCTTGGAGGATTTCTTCTCAAGCAAGGCAAACTAGCCACCCCCAAGAGCAGGGCTATGCCTTGACCAAAATCACATTCTTCAGATGTTTTTATTGTTATTTAATCAGAGAACTTGACTGAGTAGAGTGGCTTTGTTGAAAATGCACTATTCCACATTAATGCCCTTTGAATTCAAGGCAAAATGTGCCAAAGTGGATGAATTTCAAGTTGGAATATTCCTTGGCTTTTTGACTCAGCCCTATCAGTTAATCAGTTGGTTCATGATCAGGTTGAAGGCATGTGGCATAGTGATCATTTCTTTTGACTCAGAAATCGGGGATGGCACAAAACTCCCAAACTGATTTTTCATGGCAGCCTTGACATGGTGTGTTGTGGCAGCCATAATTCTTGGCACAAGTGGATTGGTTTCATGCTATTGAGTTGCTTGGATTCTTGGCAACATTTGCAACAACATTGATGTTTATCTTTGGAACTGATTCAGCTTGTAACTGTGTGAAAAAACCTCACAAGTTTTGGTGTTTCCAACAAAATCTGTCTTGGACAGAATTTTTTCTAAGTGTTGGAAAAGTGGTACTTTCATGTTTTCAGCCATTTTGGCTCACTCATAGCTCAAAATCCACAATGAATTGGAGTTAGGTCTAGTTGAAGTTTTTGTAGAGGGCAATGAGATCTACAAATCAAGCCTTGGATGGGAGAAAATGGCTTTGTGGTTTAGGAGTTATGACCCTCCAAAGTTGGTACCCTAGCCACTTTATTTTTAACTTAGAAAATTATCTAAGTTTTTATGGTTACCCCTTTTACAAGTTATCCAACTTTTCTTGATTTTTCTTGATGAATAATGATTCAAATCATACATTAACATCATTTTAGGGTTAAAAATCCATTTTTGTGAAAAATCTCAAAAAGTCAAAGTTGACTTTTGTGCACAGTTGACTTTTTATCAGATGAATTCCAAACTGTACAATTCTTCAGGAAGTCATGTCCTTAACCTAAATCAAACTTGATGGATATGTTCCATGGGTGGTATAGAGTGTATTGAATCATGTCTTAGGGCTTGAGAGCATGTCCTGGTCAAAAGTCAAAGTTACAGTTGACTTTTCCCGCGAAACCCTAACTTTGGTTCAGATGAAATTGAAACTTGTTGTTCAAGCTTCTTGGATCAATTCATTGTCCCAAATGGATCAATATGGTATATTAGAGACCCTCAAATCATGTCTTGAGGTCTTGGTTCATGAATTATCCCAAAAGTCAACTTAGGGGTGAATTAGGTCAAGAAACCCTAATTCCTGATTTTTGGTGAATGCATCCCTTGAGGAAAAATTGACTTGATGATTGGGTCCATGAGGTTCCATGGAGTATATTAGGTTATGTTTTGGATCATTGGCTTGTGCCCAGATGAAAATTTCCATCTGGAGGCCCTGGTTGACCAAAACCCTAATTTGGTGACACTGGCGATCTTGAGGCATGATCCACCTAAAAGGGAGCATCCTTGTGCTTAATCCTTGAAGTGGGAGTCCTTTTGATCCTTTGTGTATGTTTGAGAGGTTAGACAAGTTGAAGATCATGTCATTCCTTGATTGATCCTTTGTCTAAGGCTCTGAGAGGGCTTGAAACCCTAATTTTGATTGCAGTGGATGCTCAACCATCTCTAGGGAGACTGATGAGGCATGAAAGTACATCCATATTGTGATGATAATTTGCACAATGATGGGAAATCTAAGTGGTCAAAATTTGGGGTATGACAACGACCAACTAGAAGTAATCGATCAAATAAGTCTCATTGTAAGAAATCCCAAGAGTAAGCTATGAATGATGTACAAAAGGTGTCCTAAGACAAAACAATACAAGAATAGAGATAACCAATCCAAAGTTCCTTTGCTAGGGTTTCTGTACAAGGTCTCAAATCTCCATGATGCAGAGGATAATAACCATAGTCCAAGCTTGAAAGTCTTTTAGGGTTTCGATAATTTTATCATGTTTTTGTGCTTTTGAATAAGATGAATGGATAAATAAGATGACAAGATGAATAATGAGCAATAAGATATGAACAGTAATATAAGAATAATGATATTTAGACAAGGATAAGTAAATGACGGAAAGATAAAGTAAGAGAATAATGAGCGGAAATTAAAGTTAGATGTTAGTTGTTAATTGTCATTGATCGAATGATCACTTTTTCGAATCGGGTCCACTTTAGCGCCATATTAAGCAATCGTAGCACAATTTATGAGGAAGATCATACTATGGGAGGCTGGTAAATAACAATGTTTGTGCTAAACACGATAGAGAAATGATATGTAAATCATTCTCCAAAAATCGTGCCACCCGAAAATAAAAAGAGAACGGTCTCGTCTTAATCAAGAACTTTCATCGATTAATCAAAGGTTACGTACCTATCACGATCCCAAAGTATAGAGAATGATCCAAATGATCATTTTCTACATATTTGAAATAATGAAGGTTTGACAACTTCAACAATCAATATTCATGATATTAAATACTTCATCGACCAAAATGAAAAGGAAATAAAATCGAAAGAAAAACATCATGGAATTGATAAAGAAACAAGCGAAAATAGTAAACCAAAAATTACTGACATAGAAAATCAAGATCTAAATCAAGAAACTTAAACAAATTAAATAATAGAAACTTATTTTTTAAAATAAAACAAAAAAGTTAAAAAGAGAAAAAAAAACAAGTTTCATGGAAAGGCAATGGGGCGTGAGTCATATGTAAGTGTGCATGTTAGATGATTCAAAATGAACATGAGCTACAAAAGCCCTTCAACCAAAAACAAGATAAGAGTTTTTGGAAGAAAAAAAAACAACATATAACAAGGGTGGCGCATGGAGAATAAGGCTGGATGGTAATAGAATCATATGGGTTGAGCTCATCACTCACACGGCTTGAGTTTAAGAAAAAAACAACAACAAATTTTAAAAATAAAAACCAATCAAAGTCAAAGCAAATAAGAACAAGGCCATGGTGAAACTGAACAACAACAACTTCCATCCTTAAAAAGCAAAACACGATTACCATCAGATTCAATATTTTTTAAGAAAATGAAACAAGGTCAAAGAAAAAAAAAGAATCAACATGCATCCAACCTTCTCTTCTCTACGCGTCCATCTCTCTCTCAATCTCTCACTTTCCCTCGTCCAGGTTTGAATCTCAATCAATTTCTCTTCTCAATCTCTCTTTGTTCGTGTTTGTTTCGATTTACTCTCAATTCATCTCTTTCTTCTCTATGTTTTGATTTTTGAGGTTTGGTTGATTGGAGTTTAGGTTTTGAAGGGTTTGGGTTGAGTTGATTTCGGTTGAAAGGTTGAAGGTTTGAGAATGGAACAAAGAGGAGGATTTTATTTAAGGTGAATTTAAGACGTAATTTCAACAGAGTAACAATAGCTTTTTTATCTTGAAAATAAAGTGAAGAGAGCTTGGTATTTATAGAGTTGAGATGAGCAATTTGGTTGTTGTTGTTTTAGTGAATTCGTCGCATTTTGGATTGAAATCATTTTGCACTTGGGTTGTGACTTTTTCTCCGTTGTGTTTTGAGTGTGTGTAGCATATACTGATGACACATTTGGAATGTTCATGTGGGGTCGGTTTGATTTAAATTCATTTTGTGTGACCTAGTTTCAAATGGCTGAAGTGGTGGCATACGTGATTTGTGTACGTGATTTAGGCTGCAGGTTTATGTGAGTTAGTTTGGCAATGTTGGAGTTGGTTTATGTGAGTTGTGTGACCTAGTTTTAACATATAAATTTAAAACCCAGCATATTTCTTTTACACCCCTCATTATTTTTATTTTTCTTTTAATTCTTAATTTTGATAATTAGTTAGTTGTTAGATGTATGATTTAATTGTGTTTATCTGGTGAATTGGTTAATTGATTTTGGGTTTTTTATATATATTTATTGGTTAAGTTAAATTGTTTTTTTTAAGTAGATCTGTTTCAACAAATTCAACGCATTTTAAATCCATGTTCATATGGTGATGTAAATTTTCCTTGGTTGCGTTGTGAATTCGGAGGAAAAAAAATGATTTTTGCTTTCGAACATCATTTGGATGCATAAATTGTGGAACAGATATTTAGAGAGTGATTCCCATTTGAATCCACTATAAATGATCTTGACATGGTTCTATATTCGGTTGCCTTCGATTTTGGTTGGTTTTCGAGTCCCGTGACGAGCGCCTTTTATTTTACACGTACTTGTTTGATGGGTTTTCTTCTAATTGCTTCATAATCCCCATTTGACAAAATGTATCCCAATTTCAATGAAGTGTAATAACTTTATCGTTTTCCTTTTATTTTGTTTATGTCTTGCCAATGCATAACCTAAACTATTTCTAAATAAATTCTCGATTCAATGTCGAGCCATTTTTCACCTTTGTAAGTATATTGCCTCGTGCATCGCCATCAACCTTATTGGTCACTATATACAACATTCATAGCTTACACTTGGGCTTCCTTACAATGAGACCTATTCGATCAATTATTTCTAGTTGGTCGTTTAGAAGACTAGTCCACTTTGCTAGTGCACACGTAACTAAAATACAATCCATTTGTTTTATCACTTTCCCCTCTCTTACTTGATTGTTTATATTCTTGTATTATATTGATTGAATTCCAAACCCTAAAACATACTTGATCCATATATCAAGCCCTACCCCATCTTGTAAATTGATTGCCTTGTGCATCGCCATCGACCTTACCCTGTACTAATTAGGACCTCCTTTCCACTTAGTTCAAACATTTACACCGTTTCGAACGCAAATTCAAACTTCGATCAACATCGAGTATTTTCTCTAAGTTAAATTAATCAACTTATTCATACCTAGACACTATTTTATTAAAATATGAAAAGGGAGTTGGAATGGAGCCTTCGATTCTTCTCTTCGATTGTTTGAGTATGAGGAGCCTTTCTTAATACTCGAGCAATTGTCTTCTTTAAATGATTCATAATCAGTTCCACATCAAACTATTTTCACAATAAACCAAATCAAATATATTTTCTCAATCACTTAGATGAAAAGAGAGAGAGTCAAGTCTTCGATTCGCTTTCCCAATTAGTTGGATACGAGGAGCCTTCTTTACTCTTCAAATAATCGCCATCCGCTCAAAACATTATACCTATATCAAACCCTTTCACAATTAAGGTTGAAGAGAGAGAGAGAGAGAGAGAGAGAGAGAGAGAGAGAGAGAGAGAGAAAGAGAGAGAGAGAGAGAGAGAGAGAGAGAGATTCAAGCCTTCGATTCACTCTCCCAATTGTTTGGATACGAGGAGCCTTCCTTGGCGTCCAAATGATCGTCAGCCAAATAAAACATCAACACATTAATTCAACTTCTCACCGTCGTGCGATTACAACTTTGTTCTTAAAAGAACAATGTTTAGTTCCTTCTAATGCACCTGTAAACTAAATGCTTAAGTCTCCGCCAAGAGTAGAAAAGCTAATGTTTCGCCCTTAGATCGCGACCTAAATATTTGTTTGATAAAACGAACTAACAACCCGTAGTCCCACGAACTACGGGTGCTTTGATTCTTTATTTTTACAAATGAAGATACATAGGCACAAGGGCCCCAATCCTTGGCGAGCACCCTAATAAAAACTGCCCATTTCCCCTTAGACTATAAACTCTTTCTTCTTACCTTATTCGCTTAGAAGAAAACAAACAAACATTAGCTAACATTCCTAACAAATCAAATTAAAAGTTTCCCGTTGAGTACAACGGATGTGAGGGGTGCTAATACCTTCCCCTTGCGTAATCCACACTTGAATCTAGAACTTGGTTGCGATGACCATGTTCTTTCCTTAAAGGATTTATTGATATTTTATTATTCCTTCTTGGAATGAATAAAGTTCGGTGGCGACTCTGTTCGAACACTTTTCCCCATCTATTCGTGAAGGATCGTATTTTTTGAGGTACGGCAATAGGCAATAAGCAAACAACACAAATGATAAACGAAACGTGCACTAGCAAAGTGGGCTAGTCTTTTAGACGACCAACTAGAAGTAATTGATCGAATAAGTCTCATTGTAAGAAAGCCCAAGTGTAAGATATGAATGATGTGCAAAAGGTGTCCTAAGACAAAGCAATACAAGAATAGAGATAACCAATCCAAAGCTCCTTTGCTAGGGTTTCTGTTCAAGGTCCCAAATCTCCATGATGCAGAGGATAGTAACCATAGTCCAAGTTTTAAAGTCTTTTAGGGTTTCGATAATTTTATCATGTTTTTGTGTTTTTGAATAAAATAAACAGATAAATAAGATGACAAGATGAATAATAAGCAATAAGATATGAACAATAATATAAGAATAATGATATATAGACAAGGATAAGTAAATGACGGAAAGATAAAGCAAGAAAATAATGAGCGGAAATTAAAGTTAGATGTTAGTTGTTAATTGTCATTGATCGGATGATCACTTTTTTGAATCGGGTCCACTTTAGCGCTATGTTAAGCAATCGTAGCATAATCTATGAGGAAGATCATAATATAGGAGGCCGGTCAATAACAATGTTTGTGCTAAAACACGATAGAGAAATGATATGTAAATCATTCTCCAAAAATCGTGTCACCCGAAAAGAAAAAGAGAACGGTCTTGTCTTAATCAAGAAATTTCATCGATTAATCGAAGGTAACCTATCACGATCCCAAAGTATAGAGAATGATCCAAATAATCATTCCCTACAGATTTGAAAGAATGATGGTTTAACAACTTCAACAATCAATATTCATGATATTAAAGACTTCTTCGACCAAAATAAAAAATAAATAAAATCGAAAGAAAAACATCATGGAATTGATAAAGAAACAAGCGAAAACAGTAGACCAAAGATTAGTGACATAGAAAATCAAGATCCAAATCAAGAAACTTAAACAAATTAAATACTAGAAACTTATTTTTAAAAATAAAACAAAAAAGTTAAAAAGAAAAAAAAACAAGTTTCATGGAAAGGCAAGAGAGCGTGAGTCATATGTGAGTGTGCATGTTAGATCATTCAAAATGAACATGGGCTACAAAAGCCCATCAACCAAAAACGAGAGAAGAGTTTTTGGAAGAAAAAAAAAACAAAACAACATATAACTAGGGTGGCGCATGGAGAATAAGGGTGTATGATAATAGAATCATATGGGCTGAGCCCATCACTTACACGGTTTGAGTTTAAGAAAAAAAAATAACAACAAATTTTAAAAATAAAAACCAATCAAAGTCAAAGCAAATAAGAACAAGACCATGGTGAAACAAAACAACAACAACTTCCACCCTTTAAAAGAAAAACACGGTTACCATCAGATTCAATATTTAGAAAAAATGAAACAAGGTCAAAGAAAAAAAACGAAGAAGAATCAACACGCATTCAACATTCTCTTCTATGTGCGTCCATCTCTCTTTCGATCTCTCGCTTTCCCTCGTCCAGGTTTGAATCTCAATCTATTTCTCTTCTCAATCTCTCTCTGTCCGTGTTTGTTTCGATTTACTCTCAATTCATCTCTTTCTTCTCTCTATTTTGATTTTTGAGGTTTGATTGATTGGAGTTTAGGTTTTGAAGGGTTTGGGTTGTGTTGATTTCGGTTGAAGGGTTGAAGGTTTGAGAATGGAACAAAGAGGAAGATTTTATTGAAGGTAAATTTGAGAGGTAATTTCAACATAGTAACAGTAGCCTTTTTATCTTGAAAATAGAGTGAAGAGATCTTGGTATTTATAGAGTTGAGATGAGCAATTTGGTTGTTGTCGTTTTGGTGAATTCGTCGCGTTTTGGATTGAAATCATTTAGCACTTGCGTTGTGATTTTTTCTGCGTTGCGTTTTGAGTGTGTATAGCATATGCTGATGACACGTTTAGAATGTTCATGTGGGGTCGGTTTGATTTAAAGTCGTTTTGTGTGACCTGGTTTCAAATGGCTGAAGTAGTGGCATACGTGATTTGTGTATGTGATTTAGGCTGCAGGTTTATGTGAGTTGGTTTGGCAATGTTGGAGTTGGTTTATGTGAGTTGCGTGACCTAGTTTTAACATATAAATTTAAAACCCAGCATATTTCTTTTACACCCCTCATTGTTTTTATTTTTCTTTTAATTCTTAATTTTGATAATTAGTTAGTCGTTAGATGTTTGATTTAATTGTGTTTATCTGGTGAATTGGTTAATTGATTTTGGGTTTTTTATATATATTTATTGGTTAAGTTAAATTGTTTTT
This sequence comes from Lathyrus tuberosus, assembly GCA_022829125.1. Classification (NCBI taxonomy): domain Eukaryota; kingdom Viridiplantae; phylum Streptophyta; class Magnoliopsida; order Fabales; family Fabaceae; genus Lathyrus; species Lathyrus tuberosus. The sequence continues at coordinate 16,212,285 of JALAZF010000036.1, read as the reverse complement.
TTTAACTAGATATGTTTCAACAATTTCAACGCATTTTAAATCCATGTTCATATGGTGATGTAAATTTTCCTTGGTTGCGTTGTGAATTCGGAGAAAAAAATTGATTTTTACTTTCGAACATCATTTGGATGCATAAATTGTGGAACAAATATTTAGAGAGTGATTCCCATTTGAATCAACTCTAAATGATCTTGACATGGTTCTATATTCGGTTGCCTTCGATTTCGGTTGGTTTTCGAGTCCCGTGACGAGCGCCTTTTATTTTACACGTACTTGTTTGATGGGTTTTCTTCTAATTGCTTCATAATCCCCATTTGACAAAATGTATCCCAATTTCAATGAAGTGTAATAACTTTATCGTTTTCCTTTTATTTTGTTTATGTCTTGCCAATGCATAACCTAAACTATTTCTAAATAAATTCTCGATTCAATGTCGAGCCATTTTTCACCTTTGTAAGTAGATTGCCTCGTGCATCGCCATCAACCTTATTGGTCATTATATACAACATTCATAGCTTACTCTTGGGCTTCCTTACAATGAGACCTATTCGATCAATTGTTTCTAGTTGGTCGTTTAGAAGACTAGCCCACTTTGCTAGTGCACACATAACTAAAATACAATCCATTTGTTTTATCACTTTCCCCTCTCTTACTTGATTGTTTATATTCTTGTATTATATTGATTGAATTCCAAACCCTAAAACAAACTTGATCCATATATCAAGCCCTACCCCATCTTGTAAATTGATTGCCTTGTGCATCGCCATCGACCTTACCCTGTACTAATTAGGACCTCCTTTCCACTTAGTTCAAACATTTACACCGTTTCGAATACAAATTCAAACTTCGATCAACATCGAGTATTTTCTCTAAGTTAAATTAGTCAACTTATTCATACCTAGACACTATTTTATTAAAATATGAAAAGGGAGTTGGAATGGAGCCTTCTATTCTTCTCTTCGATTGTTTAAGTATGAGGAGCCTTTCTTAATACTCGAGCAATTGTCTTCTTTAAAAGATTCATAATCAGTTCCACATCAAACTATTTTCACAATAAACCAAATCAAATATATTTTCTCAATCACTTAGATGAAAAGAGAGAGAGTCGAGTCTTCGATTCGCTTTCCCAATTAGTTGGATACGAGGAGCCTTCTTTACTCTTCAAATAATTGTCATCTGCTCAAAACATTATAACTATATCAAACCCTTTCACAATTAAGGTTGGAGAGAGAGAGAGAGAGAGAGAGAGAGAGAGATTTAAGCATTCGATTCACTATCCCGATTGTTTGGATACGAGGAGCCTTCCTTGGCGTCCAAATGATCGTCATCCAAATAAAACATCAACACATTAATTCAACTTCTCACCGTCGTGCGATTACAACTTTGTTCTTAAAAGAACAATGTTTAGTTCCTTCTAATGCACCTGTAAACTAAATGCTTAAGCCTCCGCCAAGAGTAGAAAAGCTAATGTTTCGCCCTTAGATCGCGACCTAAATATTTGTTTGATAAAACGAACTAACAACTCGTAGTCCCACGAACTACGGGTGCTTTGATTCTTTATTTTTACAAATGAAGATACATAGGCACAAGGGCCCCAATCTTTGGCGAGCACCCTAATAAAAACTGCCCATTTCCCCTTAGACTATAAACTCTTTCTTCTTACCTTATTCGCTTAGAAGAAAACAAACAAACATTAGCTAACATTCCTAACAAATCAAATTAAAAGTTTCCCGTTGAGTACAACAGATATGAGGGTTACTAATACCTTCCCCTTGCGTAATCCACACTTGAATCTAGAACTTGGTTGCGATGACCATGTTCTTTCCTTAAAGGATTTATCGATATTTTATTATTCCTTCTTGGAGTGAATAAAGTTCAGTGGCGACTCTGTTCGAAAACTTTTCCCCATCTATTCGTGAAGGATCGTATTTTTCGAGGTACGACAATAGGCAATAAGCAAACAACATAAATGATAAACTAAACATGCACTAGCAAAGTGAGCTAATCTTTTAGACGACCAACTAGAAGTAATTGATCGAATAAGTCTCATTGTAAGAAACCCCAAGAGTAAGCTATGAATGATGTGCAAAAGGTGTCCTAAGACAAAGCAATACAAGAATAGAGATAACCAATCCAAAGCTCCTTTGCTAGGGTTTCTGTACAAGGTCCCAAATCTCCATGATGCAGAGGATAGTAACCACATTCCAAGTTTTAAAGTCTTTTAGGGTTTCGATAATTTTATCAAGTTTTTGTGTTTTTGAATAAGATAAACAGATAAATAAGATGACAAGATGAATAATAAACAATAAGATATGAATAATAATATAAGAATAATGATATATAGACAAGGATAAGTAAATGACGGAAAGATAAAGCAAGAAAATAATGAGCGGAAATTAAAGTTAGATGTTAGTTGTTAATTGTCATTGATCAGATGATCACTTTTTTGAATCGGGTCCACTTTAGCGCTATGTTAAGCAATCGTAGCACAATCTATGAGGAAGATCATACTATAGGAGGCCAGTCAATAACAATGTTTGTGCTAAAACACGATAGAGAAATGATATGTAAATCATTCTCCAAAAATCGTGCCACCCGAAAAGAAAAAGAGAACGGTCTTGTCTTAATCAAGAAATTTCATCGATTAATCGAAGGTAACATATCACGATCCCAAAGTATAGAGAATGATCCAAATGATCATTCCCTACAGATTTGAAATAATGAAGGTTTAACAACTTTAACAATCAATATTCATGATATTAAAGACTTCATCGACCAAAATCAAAAGCAAATAAAATCGAAAGAAAAACATCATGGAATTGATAAAGAAACAAGCGAAAATAATAGACCAAAGATTAGTGACATAGAAAATCAAGATCCAAATTAAGAAACTTTAACAAATTAAATAATAGAAACTTATTTTTAAAAATAAAACAAAAAAGTTAAAAAGAAAAAAAAAACAAGTTTCATGGAAAGGCAAGGGGGCGTGAGTCATATGTGAATGTGCATGTTAGATGATTTGCATCTCATCACAATCACAAACATGGATTCTCCTAGCCTTTACCTCTGCGGGCTTGTTTTTATAGGAGATCACCAAGCACTCATTTGTGTTTCTTTTTTATTTTACGTTTATTTATGTTTACTAACCCTTATTCAAAAATCCAAAATATATGCCTTTTGCTTTCATTTTCTTGTTGTCAAAGCACAGGTCTTACAAGGGTGAATCAAAGCTCATTCAAGGTTATTAAGTCTAGTATGTGTGCACTAATCGTTGAGATTCAAGTCAGTTTGACCTAATCTTGGTCAAACAAGAAAGAGTTTGCTTCATTCTCAAGTTATCTTGGTCATGAATTAATTTGGAGGGTTTCTTAATGCACCACCCAAGTTTCTTAGGCACCACGTGAAATTATTTTTTTGCCCCCTGATTTCGGATGTGCACATCCGGACGCACCAATTTTTTAAAAAATGTTGATGTGTTCCGGATATGCATATCCGGAAACAATTCTGATGTGCACTTCCGGAATGATTTCTTATTAATTCGCGCCAGACGTTCTTCCTCCCCCTCATTCTTCACTTTTTCATTTCCAAAATCTCTCAAACTCTCTTAAACTCTCAAATTTCCAATCACCACAAATCTCGATTTTTTCCACTCGAGTTCGGCGCAGAGCAACTTCTACAACGATCAACATACTCCAAATTCTCTATATCTCATTTTAATCGGTAAGTTTTCAAATTTTAAATTTTTGGAGTAATTTGAGTAATCGATTTAGAGTAGACATTTAGGTGTAGAAATTGTTAGGTTGTATGAATAACATAGGTTAGAGACAATGTAGGTCATTTTTACTGCTTCAGACGGACGATCAGGGCATTAAAATGCCCTTTTGCATGTTACAGTGGCCATGGCTGCCATTTTTAAACTTCAAAATACGTACCGGATGTGCAGATCCGAAAAGATTTTAACGTTTAGTTTTCTGAGTGTTTCCGGATGTGCACATCCGGAAACACCCAAGGTTAAAAATTCTGTGTCCTTCCGGATGTGCACATCCGGAAGACTTTTTTTTTTGTTTAATTATTTTTAAACAAAATTTAATTTATTTATTATGCTTTGCAGATTAGATGGCTGCCATAGACGATCGTACCATACATGGACGGACAGCTCAGCACACATCTGTCCGACGAGAGCGAATGCAGTCTACAGCCGAGGCTTCCGGCGCAGAGGGAGTTGGGGTAGCCCCTACAGCTGAGGGACATCCTACACCACATCCTACACCACAACCATCCACATCACAGGTTCAGACCACTTCCACATCACAGGTTCAGGCCACTCCCCCGTCAGCCGCCGATTCTACATCTCTGAGGCGTCGGGATTCTACTGCTAGTTCATCAGGGTCCCACCCCGCACGCAGGCGTCGTCGGGAGACTCCAGCTCCATCAGCTGCTCCTCCTCGTTCCCCTGTTCCTGTTCCTGTTCCAGAGGGTGATCACCCAGCACATGAGGGTGTTGAAGCTGATGACGATTTCGATGAGCTGGGCGGTTACCCCGGGGGACCGTCTGATATGTCCCTACTTGTGGGGTACTCTGAGCATACTGCCAGATATGTCTGGCTAGGACAGGTAACCTTTTTCGGTTTATTTATAGAATTGTATTCGTTGAAAATATGTTCATTTGTAACATTGTTTTATTTGGAAATTTTCAGGAGAAGGATTCACAGAAGTTCTATAACCATGGGGGCAAGGTTATGGACACGATTGAGATACTGTCAGAGGCTGAGTGGTTCACGTCTGCACTTGCGGAGTCTGGTCTTGGAGGCCTGTCTAGGATTGGGTATTCCCAAATCCAGTACGGTATCCTTATGGTATTTGTTGAGAGATGGCACCCTAAGACATCCTCATTCCATCTACCGTACGGCGAGATCACGATTACGCTGGACGACATCTCGTGCCTCTTACACCTACCGATCACGGGTACCCTTCTCCGTCACGGTAGGATGACGAAGGCGGACGACATGGAGTTGCTGGTTACAGAGCTTGGGGCTAGCCCAGAGAAGGCACATGCGGAGGTGCACCAGTTGAGGGGCGCACACGTCCGGTTCTTGTTTCTGATGGATAGATTTTGTGAGGCGCTTGCAGAGGCAGGACGGGCAACAGGTGATCCAACTGAGGTGGAGATCCACAAGACGCGTGCCCTTAGATGCTACTACTTGTTTTTGCTGGGCACGCAGGTGTTTGTGGACACCAGCGCCTATTATATTGATATCGTCTACCTCAGGTACCTTTCGGATCAGACAGAGATCCATGGGTACAACTGGAGACGGCTGCGCTGGCATTCACCTATTTCAGGCTCTCTGATGGTTGCCGCTGGGCAGCCAAGACTGTGGCAGGCAGTTGTACGCTATACGTGGTAACAATCTAATATTCTAAGTGATTTTTTCATTTCTTTTCTTTCTGTATTCATTATAATGTTTGACACCCATGTTATGTTTTCCATTTCAGGCGTGGATTTTACAACACTTTCTCTACATTACTGGTTGGGGGAGTGTCCAGGGGTACACCGAGGATATGCCATGTGCTGCTGCATTTTTCCTGCTCAGAGGGAACCAGACGCCGGACCCCTTCAGAGTGTATCTAGATCGGATGGCTGCTGAGGACGTTTTGTATTGCTCCTATGTCGCTCACCGTGTGACACGCCCGTTCGATGAGGTTTGTTTGTTCTCAGGATGGTTGGCATGCAGTTCGACCGTTACTGCCCGATACCTGCCGGAGCGCGTCTTGCGTCAGTTCAGTTACACGCAGACGATCCACAGGATGCCTCATGAGTCTGCTCCTCTAGGCTTGACCCGCAGGCAGATAGATGAGCTATATGCTGACTACCAGTCCCACTTGGTACCGGAGGAGGCTCGGGCGACCAGATCGGAGACAGACTGGAGTGTTGCTGCTGGGTACATCGTGTGGTTCTACACCGTCTCACACCCATACATGGTGCCCACTGCTGAGGGATCGCCACCCAGACCTGCTCATCAGGAGATATTAGAGGAGCGACAGTCTCAGCTGGACCATACTCAGGATGTCCTACCACGCTGTCATCAGATAGTACAGATAGGGCAGTAGGCCATTGAGGCCGGTCACCTCCCTGAGGGCTCTGGTGCCAGACTTGCCGTGGATAGGATGATTGCGATTGTTGGGGGGCACTTCAGTACCACAGACATCGATCCGGGTTGGGGGTAGGGGCAGAGGAGCAGGGGAGCCAGGAGAGATCCTTCGCCATACGCAGTAGTTTTTTTTTATGTATCATATTTATATTGCATGTATGCACTGTATTTTGACAGACGTTTATTATATATATATATATATATATATATATATATATATATATATATATATATATATATATATATATATATATATATATATATATATATATATATCATTTTATTTTATATATGGATGTTGTCAAATGTATATTAAGTTGCGACGATTTATTAACATATGCGACCAAGCAAAAAAACCGATTTAAAAAAAAAGTTCTGCTATTTTTCGGATCTGCAGATCAGAAATGTTTCCGGATGTGCACTTCCGGAACGCATCAACGTTTTGTTTTTAAAATTGGTGCGTCCGGATGTGCACATCCGGAATCAGGGGACAAAATCGAAAATTTAGATGGTGCCTAAGAAACAAGGGTGGTGTGATAAGAAATCCTCTTAATTTGAGGGCAAGGATGTGCTAAGTTCAAGTGCTACAACCAGATCATTTCCAATTAGGGTTTTATGAAGATTAAAGTCTAGTGCATTGGGATTCATATTTCAAGTCATGATTCTTTAATTTCAAGGCATGTTCATGTAGTCCATAATATTGCTCAAGAAGTTTCAAAGTAAAAATTTTGGTTCATCGTGATTCAAGTGGCTATAAGTTCAAAATTGATTCATTTTTGGTTTCATTGATTCAAGACTTTAGTTATGTCAAGTGAAGAATTCATAGAGGCTGGAATTTGGTTTTAATGAGATTTTTAGATCATATGGAAAATTTAATCAAGTCTTTCAAACATGTACTATTCAAATTTCAATTATCGGCATAGTTCAAATGAAGGTGCAAATAGTACAAATCATAGCCCAATTCAAATCTACATCAAGAAAGTCCATTACAATTCGTAGCCAATATGGAGGGTGCAAATTTCAAATTACAATTCAAAGCCCATCACAATTGGCCACATTTAGAGTCCCTTACAAAAAAAATTCAGCAAATGCTAATAAAACTCAAGGCCCGTTTACATTACATTACAAAATTTCAACCAAAAAAATACCAAAAAGAATAAAACAAGCTCATGATTTACACGAAAGAGTAGCTAAAACGCAGTGCAGGAGGATTCAAAATGCAGGTGCAATAGTACATCACAAATTCACCACCTAAGTTCAATTTCAAATGCCAAAATTACCCTGCCAAAATTTTCCAGCATTGCTCATGAGAAGAAGTAGAGAAGGAAACACGTTTTGCTTGCTACCTTTCTTCATCTTGTTTGTAGTTTCATTATACTAAGGTGGCACAATGGGCCCTAGGCCCATTTTGATCCCACTTTCCACACACCATGCTTTCGCTGCACCCTCCCTTTCCTTCATTGTTTTTTTAATTGTTTTCTATAATTATTATTATGAAAAAACTTCTATTGTTTTCTTGTTCCTTTTTTCATTTTCTTAAATTTCATTCTTGCAACAATTTGAATTCCATTTTTAATTATTTTATTTATTTTTGTTTTTATTTTTATTTTTGGTTGATGAAAATCTAGAAATTATAGAGTGATGATTTCAAGCATATTTGAATCTTCAATATTTCAAATATGTTGATGAATGATCATTAGATCATTCTTGACACTTTGACATATTGAGAGGTTGCCCTTAGTTGATCATTGAACTCTTGATTAAAAATAAGATCATTCTCTTTTTCTTTTTGTGTGGCATAACTTTAGGAGAATGATTCCTGTATCATATCTCTAGCATGTTTTAACACAAAGAATATTATTGACCGACCTCAGATAGGTGTGACTTATACATAATTCCACTTACGATTGCTTAACATAGCGCTAAGTTGGTCCAGACTCAATAAATCGATCATTTGATCGTTAAGCACTAACAATTAACTTCTTACATCTAACTTTACTTTTTTGTACTTTATTTTTTCGCAGTTTATTTCTTGTCATTTACTTTTTGTTCATTTATCATTCATGCACTTGCTTCATGTCATCTTTTTTCTTCTTTATCATTTATTCTTCATCTTGTTAAAAATACAAAAACATGATAAAAAAATTATTAAAACCCTAAAAGACATTAATCCCAGACTATGGTTAATATCTCTTGCATGGAGTTTTGGACCTTGTACTTAACCCTAGAAAAGGAGACTTGGACTGGATTTCTTTATTTCATTGTCTTAGTTTAAGACACCTTGCACACATACGGCTTTCTCTTAGGCTACCTGACAACGAGACCATTTATTTCTTGCAATACTTCCCTTGTACTTTTTTATGTATCCCTCTCCCCCTTTTGGATGTACTTTCTTTATTTCTTGCTTTTTCTTGGTTGTGGTTTTTGCTTGCTAGTTATCCTTAGGGACTAGGATCGACCTCACATTTCTCTTAACCCTTGTAAGTCGATCGCCTTGTGCATCATCATCAACCTTTCCCTTACACCACTTTCTAAAGCCCTTGATCCAAAGTCAAGCGGAATTTTCGTTAATAAAACCCTTGATCCAACGTCAAGCAGCATTATCTCAACAAATTCAAAAACACAATAAGATACTATTAGGATTGCGCGCCACGAGCATTAAGTAGTGGAGAAAGAGTGAGAATGGAGCTTTCCTGCCCTCACTCTGAGTATTTTGGAGACAAGACGCTTGACGTGGTAGTTTGAAATATTCACCTCTACCCATAGTATTTAGTGCAATCCAATCAAGAACAATCTCTTTCCAAAACCTAAAAACAACATCAAGTCATCAAACTCTTTTGCGCCTTAGGGCATCACTCCGAAAACCCTTTTTCAACGTAAAATCACCCAACAAACACTTATTTTCTACTCCTAACTGCAGAGCTCTGATTCTTCATTTCACAATGGAGATACGTAGGCATGAGGACCCTAATCCTTGGCGGGCACCCTAATAAAAAACCCACAATTTTCCCGCTAGCAATTAGACCTTTAGATAAACGGCGCCCATTTGCGCTTAGACGACCTAGATGTTCTCGTTGAGTACAAAAGACGTGAGGGGTGCTAATACCTTCCCCTTGCATAACCGACTTCCGAACCTGAATTTGGTTACCAGACCATATTCTTCACCTTTTATGGGGTTTTATCGATATTTTCCCTTTCTTAAGAATAAATAAAGTTCGGTGGCGATTCTGTGCATTTTTCGCGTAGCGACAATAATACATTGGAAATCACTGATTGTTTGTCATTTTTCCTCGTGATCAGAACATCATCAATACCTTCAGCAGCTAGGGTATTGTCATTTGCAAATTTCACCTTGTTCTTCATAGAGGGACTAATGTTGACAAACCAATCTTTCCTTCTAGTCATGTGTGATGAGCAGCCTGAGTCTACGTACCATTAATCTTTAAATCTTTCTTCTTCTTTTGTTGTGACCATCAACAACACTTCTTTTTCTTATTCTGATTAGTAAGTTTTGCATCACATTCTTGATAATTTATTTTTGTTTTCACGGAAATCACTACCATAGTGACCATTCTTTTGACAATTCTAGCACTAAATATGACTCTTATCAGGTTTCCTTCCATCACCTCTTCCTCTACCTGTAGCACTACCTCTGTGATTGCTTTGATTTTAGGGTTATCTTTGATTCGACAGATTTCCCTCTTGTTGGTGACTCCTACCATTTGAATTGTTGTAACCTCCTCTACCTTTGTTGACATTTCATCTTCCTTTTCCTTTCTTTTTCTTTTGTTGATTGTGCATGCAGAGCTACATCACTTTTCGTCTTAATTGCAGATCTTTCATTCATTGTTTGTTCATGAGATTCAAGCGCCCCTTGAAGCTTTTCTTTTTTCATGCTTGACAGGCCCTTCAATTCTTATATGGCTACTACCACATGATCGAATTTGGAAGCAGTCACCTCTAGATCTTTGTAACTATCGATCTTAACATCAATGTTTCTCCACAAATCTTGATTTAATTAACCAATTTTGTTACCTTAATAAAGAAATCAGCCACACTTTCACTTTCTTCCATCTGAAGCAATTCAAACATTCTTTTGTGGTTTTGTAACCTCACATTTTTCACCTTCTCAGCACCTCTAAAGACTTTTCCAAGATGTCACATGCTTTCTTTGATGAATCTGCATTGATGAATTATAAAGAGGGATTTATAATCTTTCATCTTCAAATCTTTATGTGCATCCTTTTGTTCATCAGTGGCATTTTCGCTATTTGGTGTCACTCCATTCTTCACAAGATCCCAAACATCCTGATAGCAGAAAATAACTTTCATCTTCTTACACCAATTATCATAATTCTTTCCATTCAAAATGGGAAGATTTGCTAGAAAATTCTCATTTGGATGAGAAGACATTACTCTATGCTTCCTAAGAATCGCAAACAGTGCTTTAGATACCAGTTGTTGGAACTGATCTTGATAGAACAAGATTCAATCACTTTCTTCATTGATCAAATATTCTTATTCTTCACTCTTCACTTTAGTGATTCAATCGCATCTTGATTGCAAGATGATTCCCTCTGCACAACGATTTAAAAAGAAATAAGATTTGAGAATAGTAAAAAAATTGGAAGAGAGAAGAAAAGTGTATGGAAGTGAAAGGAAGAATGTTTCTTGACCAATCTGTCAAAAACTCTTTTTTTCTAAAATTGTCTGTGTGTTTTTACTACTAAACAAATACAAGATGCCTTCCTATTTATAATGAAATTACTTGCACATCAAACAATCTCAATAACCAACTAACTAGCGTTAACAGGCTATATTCAACTCTGTCGAATACACACAGCTTTGACTACTAAAAGTTGTATTCGACTTTCTGTCGAATACATGCAGATTCGACTACTACAAACTATATTTGACTCGATCGAATACATACAACTTCGACTCTGTCGAATCCTGCATTTTACAAACATGTTTAACACAAAGAGTTACATATTTAACATTTCAACTGTTTTTTTTTTACAAAATGAGGGTGTGTCTCACTTATGCATGAATTAGATGTATTTTGAATGCATCCGAAAATGCATTTCCGAATTTCAGAAATAGTTTTAATTTTTAACAAATGTGTAAGAGTATGTTGGATTTAACCCAAAATTTTGAGAATTTCGAATCAATCTTGATGAACAAGATTCAATCAACTGATCGAGGTCTCTTGTTCTTCACTCTTCACTTGAGTGAATCAATCACACTTTGATTGCAAGAATGATTATGCGCAACAATTATTAATGGAAGAAGAAAGAAAGAAAATTGAATAAGAAAGAAGATTAGAGTTTAACAAAATAAGGGAAGAGGAGAATGATTTCTGCAAAGTAACTATCTGCTCTCAAACTGAGAAAAAATATTATTCAACTGTGCAATTGCACTTTTTGTTGTGTGTTGCAATATTATTCTCTATTCTTCTTAGTCAAAATAGGGGTTACTCTCTATTTATAATTGAGCTACCTTGCTCCCTAAGGTAAAACCCAAATTTTCTATTTTTATTCTAAGTCGAAATTCTGTATTACGCAACCTGTTTTGACACTTTGAGATCTAACACAGCTCGACACATACACTAATTTAATTTCGACACAGCTTTAGTTCTGTCGAACTACACTTGCATCGACACAAAGAATAACAATCTCAACAGAGTAACCCTTGAATGAGAAACAATTCCCAAATTAAAATATATGTTCACTCAAACCCAACCTCCATTCATTACCAACTTTTATATGTTACATAAACTGAACCAATAGCCATAAACCTTCACATACTATATAACCTCTTGGACGCTTATTTAACCCACAAAAATCACGTGGACAAGAACAAAAGAGTTATTAATAATCCACTAGAGAATTTAATTTAGCTGTTTAAGAATCTGACACATATATTGTTCACATTCATGGAGATAGTGAAATAATTCTGTAATGGACAAAATGGGTGGGGTATGTGACTTCAAAGTTAGTGGGGAAGTGATGAGTGAAATGTTCAAACTTTTAGGGGACAAGCACAAATAGATTGTAGTTCTTGGTGGAAATATCATCAATGTAGCCAAAACTGGTATGCCTAAATCATTCTATAATTTTCTATTTAATTCATGATCTTCGTGAGAAGATAAAAATTAATTACAAAATTATTTATACCATTTGCTCCATAACAAAACATGAAAGAGATACAGAAAGCAACTTCCCCTAAAAGAGATGTACAAATTTATAGTTATTGTGAAATATATAATACTATAAATATACTCATTTGTTCCATATTATCAAAATTTAATATAATCATAATTATAAACTTATTTATAATATTTTTATAGCTATTTATTATAAAAATATTAATGAATTGTTCGTCCGTCAAAATGGACTAAACTAAATGAATCGGTCTAAACATATCAACTTTGTAAACGTTACACTAACAATCTTAAGTAATGGAAATTGATACATGTTTTATGTCAGAGTGTCGAGAATAAAAAGCTTCGCTAAATCAAAATGTCCAAAACAATTCGTTTACAATATTGTCTTCCTTTTTTGTCCATTAAAATTATTTTTATTTTGAACCTTTCAAAGAAGATTAATATGTAGCATATATTTTATATATTTGCATGACATGAGTATTAGAAAAAACAAATGTATAAAGAAAACGAGGAATACAATAATAACACCAGAATTTAATATGGAAACTCCAAAATCAGAGAAAAAATTATGATTATTGTCAAATGACAATTAAAAAAATAATAATGTGTAAAAATTGTAGTAGTGTTCGCAGATCGGTTTGTTTTGATTTTGAAAGAATTCAATGCCCAAATCAATCAAAAATATATGGACTGATTTGGATTAGATTTGCACATTTTGCGATAAAGACCAAACTCAACCAAACCAAAATATAATGGATTGATTTGAGTTGAATTGATCGGATACATTATAAACAAATGTGCACAAATGTTTTTTTTTTTAAATATCTTATTTACATCAACTAATTTTCCATAAACATAAAACTCTTAGTTTTTTTCGTTTTTCCATATAGGTTGCGAATGTCACAAATGGTGTTTCATTTTTTTTGAAGTTGAATATCTTATACTAGTTTCCATGATAATGATTATGTAAATTATATGAATTAATATGTTTGGTTTTGGTAAACGGACTTGCGGGTCGAATTTTGTAAATTCGTTGCCCGGACTAATTAACATCAGGTTTTATTGGTTTAGTTTGTTTTTCCTCGAATTAAAAAAATGTACGACCTAAACACCATGGTTTGATTTGGATTCCGGTTTGGTTCGAATTTTCCCGAACCAGCGAACAACCCTAGAAAATTGTTACAACACATAAGCTACCCTTAACCACCTTGAAGCCTCAATACACTCACACTCTCAAAAACAAATATTTAATTACCTCTCACAAGTCACAACACTCTAACACAAGAGTTTACGAGAAAAAAATAAAAAGTCAAATACAAGAATAAAGTGCTTTTGACTAGTGTATCTTGTAATGAAGAACTTAAAATCTTTATATAGCCTTGGATACACTCTTCCTTTACAAAACTAAGCGATGTGGAACTTCTTCAACGTGTATATTTTCAACCAACCCTAACAATCTCCACCTTGATTGAAAATAACACATCACCTTTCATTATCTTCACCAACAATTATACTCGATCATAAAGAGTATAATCACTTGAAACTACATCACTCCAAGAATTTTTACATTATCTTTACCGATAATGATAGTTTAAAACTATCATACTTCACCTAAATAACAGTATACTTAACTTGAAGATAAATCACTTCAAGAATTCCCATATATTGAAAACTAGGTTGAAAATCTAAAGTGCAACTTCTATGTTTGTAGGAAGCTTTTCAACCATCGACATAATCTCACAACACACTTTGCAACAATGTCCATGTGTTAATCATCTATCAATAGCTCGTCCTTTTCCATGAAAATGGAAATTTCATGAGGACACACTTCTCAATTTTTAAGAGAAGATCATCATCTCCCACAGCAAGGGAAACATTGCTAGCATTTTACTCTGACCTCTTCTTTGACGCTGCCCCCATCAGGACATTTATACTTTACATGCTCAATTTATCTACATTTTTAACATCTCACACCACTTTCATTATTTTTATTCGTATAAGGCCTTCCTCTTGCAACCAACATTGAGTTTGATGAAGTATTATCCTCACCCTTCAATCTTCTTTCTTTAGAAACAATTTTACTAGCAACTTCTTCAAAACGGGTTTAATATGCTAATAGGAAGATGGTAGAGAGCTTTGTCTTCATCATCCATCTTGACTCCAATAGTTTATAATTCATAAACAATAACATTGAGAACACTTAGATGATGAGATAGTTTTGTATGCTCATCCATACGCAAGCTGTAACACCCTAAACCCCCGCGACAATTAATAATGAAATATAAGAGAATATCAAAGTAAAATAAAACATACAATCAGTTAGGATGCTACATTCAACAAACACCTGCTCATGCATACGATATGTAACACATCGATATTATCAATAAAAGCATACTTGATTAACCTTATCATATAGCAGCGGAATTCAACTAAAACATAACATGCTTAGTACCACATAATTCACATCAAGTAAATAAGACGATGACAAATAATAGAATAAACATCGACATGCGTTCCAAAACCCAGTGTTACAATCAGAGCAGACGTGACTCAATGAGATAAAAGAGAAGACTCAATCTTCACTAACTTCCACTCCGCACTAATCCTGCTTATCTGCACGTTACCCACGTAGAGGTAACATTCAAACAGAAGGGGTGAGATTCTCAATCAACATAAGAAATGCATAATATAAATATGAAAGAACACAATCCATATACAGTTCACCTTTTCAGCACAACATCAACACGAATACAATTCTTCACCCAAACAGACAATAGTAAAATTCATCATACAACATAACATAATGCAATGCAATGAGACCCACGACTCGACTCAATGCATGTGGTACCAATTCGATCCCTTTTTCATGATCACAATTCCCGTCGTAATTTCTATATCAGTTGCTCACACCCCACATGGGCACACGACATCCGTGATCGTTCACACCCCACATGGGCACACGATCACCTCAACAACAACAACAATATGATTATATTTCAAAGAATCCCGATAAGACGCTCACACCCCACATGGGCACCCGACTTATCGCACAACTTATGCAACATGGCATGCATACAACGACAACATACAATGACAACTAAATGTGTCAATACATCATATTACAACTATCTAATACGCAACATATACCTGCCAACAGATACCACAACAGCAATCCACAACCACAACACACATACACACAACTGAATTCATCGTTTTAACACCCAACACACAACACATACATGAAAACCCGACTACTGCATCAAATAGTTGGAATTATGACCTTGAATTAATTTTATCAAAAAGTATATAAAACCAGCTTTCCAATAATTCGAACGGCGACTGAAATGGACATACGGGTTAAAAGTTATGAATTTCTGAAGTTTAGAAAAATTATGTTCGTAAGAGCAGCAATACAACACTGTCATGTTCGCTACGAGTTCGCTCTGCGAACTGCCCTTCGCTAGGAGTTCACTTAGCGAACTTGCCAGCGAATAACTCCTCTCATACAAAAATCAGAGAGTCACCTTTTCTCTCCTCCACTCGCTCTTTATTCGCTTAGCGAACTGGAGTTCGCCAGAAGTTCGCTTTGCGAATCTGGGGCGAACTTCCCCACCACACATCCCATAATTACTCTACTTTTCCTTCGTTCGCTGCCTTATTCACTTTGCAAATCTGGGGTAAACTTTCGCCCAGCGAACTTTTTTTTCGCATTACGAACAACGCGATTCTGCAATTCTGCAGTTGCGATTTCAACCCAAACCAGTCCCAATCCTTCCCCGATTTTACCCACAAACAGCCCCAAAAACACACATATAATCACAGATTGTCATGCATACAATTAGGAATACATAGGCCACAATTTAACCGATCAATTTATGCATTTTTCCTCTTATCCAAACCTCCGACATACAAAAACCCCAATTCCCAAATCAACACAAACAACGCATAGGATGATCCTAAAGGTTTATCTACCCTCATACAAATATTATGCAACCCTTAGAGATTAAAGAACCCCACCCTTACCTTAGATAAAGATTCCTCGAAGCTCTCTAAGCCCTAGCTCTGCTTCTCTCTTCCGTTCCTCTTTTCTCCAAAAACACGATCGATCCCAAATGATTCTCTCCTTTCCAATTTTCTTTCTTTTCCTACTATAACCTTTAGACCCCTAATATGCTCTTCCTTCTTTACCCTTACTAATCTTCATGAATGGACCACCTTGCCCCTTACTATTCTCCACTCATTTTATCTAATCTTTTTAAATAAATAAATAATTAAACTAATTATATTAAATCTAAATAATTCCAACTAAATTATTTAAATTAATAATTAATTACTAACCACACCTCTCACCTCTACACAATTGGTCACACACCCCCAACACCTCGTTCTCTACAACTCTAAGGTCACTACCCAATACTAAGGGCAACCCAACCTCAACCAAAACATACTTAGTCATACACAAATACACCATCTCATAAAATTTTAATTATGAAAAATAATTAAAATAAATCGGGGTGTTACAACTCTCCCCCACTTAGAATATTTTCGTCCTCGAAAATTTACCTCATGCGAACAACTCCGGATACGACTCTCGCATCCTGCCCTCCAGTTCCCAAGTCATATTTCCACCGGCAGAGCCTCCCCACACTACCTTCACAAGAGTGATCTCTTTACCTCTCAACTGCTTTACCTCGCAGTCTTCAATCCGTATTGGTAAGGCCTCAACCGTAAGGTTATCCCTTACTTCCACATCATCCATCGGGATCACATGTGACGGGTCCGGAACATGCTTCCGAAGCTGTGACACATGGAACACATCATGCAAATTCGACAAATTGGGTGGCAACGCCACCCTGTAGGTAATAGGTCCAACTCTTGTGGAAATCTGATATGGACCAATAAACCGAGGAGTAAGCTTCCTCGACTTCAACGCACGTCCAACACCGGTCACCATAGTGACTCTCAAAAACACATGGTTTCCCTCTTAAAACTCAAGATCTTTCCTCCTCTTATCATGGTAGCTCTTCTACCTACTCTGCAAAGCTTTCATCTTCTCCCGAATCAGCTTCACTTTTTCTGTAGTCTGCTGAACAATCTCAGGTCCAAGTACTACACTATCTCCAGATTCATGCCAACACAAAGGCGTCCGACATCTCCGACCATACAAAGCTTCAAAAGGTGCCATCCTAATACTGGAATGATAACTGTTATTATAAGTGAACTCAATCAATGGAAAATGGCTATCCCAAGCACCTCCTTGTTCAAGCACGCAAGCCCTCAACAAATCCTCTAAAGATTGTATAGTCCTCTTTGTCTGTCCATCCGTCTGCGGGTGATAAGCCGAACTCAATCTCAGTTTTCATCCTAAAGCTTCTTGCAAACTCTCCCAAAACCTGGAAGTGAACCTTGGATCTCGGTCCGACACAATACTCAACGGAACTCCATGAAACTTCACAATCACCTGAATATAGATCTCTGCTAGCTTCTGCAAAGGAAACTGATATTAATTGGAATAAAATGTGCCGACTTCGTCAGTCTATCTACTACTACCAAAATGGAATCATGTCCCCTCGGTGTATTAGGCAACCCGGTTACAAAATCCATATAGATGTTGTCCCACTTCCACTCTAGAATATCTAACAGTTGCATTAAACTAGCAGGTTTCTGATGTTCCACCTTCGACTTCTGACAAGTCAAACAAGCATACACAAACTTAGCCACATCACGTTTCAATCCAGGCCACCAAAATATTTTCTTCAAGTCTTTATACATCTTCGTAGCTCCTGGTTGGATACTCAAACTACTCCTGTGACTCTCTTCTAAAATCATTCTTTTCAACTAAAGATCATCAGGAATACAGATCCTATCACGGAATCTCAACACGCCTTGTTCATCCACTCTAAACTCATTACCTTCCGCCTCGTCATTTCCGATCATCAAATCTACCAGTTTCACATCCAACCTCTGACTTTCTCTGATGCTATTAAGGAATTCATTGTTGATCTTCAGCATACCCAGCATCACACTATGCGGTGTCTATTCGCAAACCAAACTCATATCTCTGAACTGTTCAATCAATTCTAACTCTTTAACCATCATAGCAGACATATGCAACGTCTTTTAACTCAAAGCATCAGCCATGACATTAGCTTTACCGGGATGATAGTTCAAGCCAAAATCATAATCCTTTAAGAACTCTAACCATCTTCTTTGTCTCATATTCAACTCCTTCTGATCAAACAGATACCTCAAGCTCTTCTGATCACTATACACTTTAAATCAGGAACCATAAAGATAGTGTCTCCAAATCTTTAATACGAATACCACTGCAGCTAATTCCAAATCATGAGTTGGATAGTTCCTCTCATAGACCCTTAACTGTCGGGAAGCATAAGCCACAACCTTACCATCCTACGTTAACACACCTCCTAAACCCATCAAGGAAGCGTCACAATACACCACAAACGGTTCATTTGGTTCGGGTAGAATCAAAATTGGAGCTATAGTCAATCTCTTCTTCAGCTCGATGAAACTCTTCTCACAATGAACATCCCACACAAACGCTTTACTCTTGCATGTCAACTGAGTCAATGGAAGTGCCAATTTCGAAAAGCCTTCAATAAACCTTCGGTAATAACCAGCCAACCCCAAAAAGCTTCTAATCTCAGTCACCGACTTTGGAGCCTCCCATTGTAGAACTGCATCTACTTTGGATGGATCCACAGCAATACCATCACCTGAGATAACATGCCCAAGAAAACTTACCTCTCTCAACCAGAATTCGCATTTAGACAACTTAGCATAGAGCTTCTTCTCTTTCAACACTTGCAGCACAATCTGCAAATGTTCAACATGTTCCTCTTCTGACTTAGAATAGATTAGAATATCGTCAATAAAGACAACCACAAATTGATCCAATTAATCATGAAAGATTCGATTCATATACTCCATGAACACACCAGGTGCATTAGTAACCCCGAACGACATCACTACATACTCATAATGTCCATATCGAGTTCTGAAAGTCATTTTCTGAATATCTTCATCCTTTACTCGTATCTGATGATAACCCGACCTCAAATCAATCTTGCTAAACACACGGGCACCCACTAACTAATCCATCAAGTCATATATTCTTGGAAACAGATACTTGTTTTTAATCGTCACTTTATTCAGCTGTCAGTAATCGATACATAACCTCATGCTGCCATCCTTTTTCTTTACCAACAACACTGGAGCTCCCCAAGGCGATACACTTGGTCTCATGAATTTCTTTTCTAACAATTCTTCCAGTTGCTTCTTCAGCTATGTTAGTTCTGATGCCGACATCCTATATGGTGCCATGGAAATAGGTCTGGTACCAGGGACAAAATCAATAGCAAACTCCACCTCTCTCTCTGGCGTTACGTTAGCAATATCATCCGATTCTGGAAATTCACGCACCACCTGCAATTCATTAATCACTGATTCACTCTCCACTGATAAGGATGCAAACAACGCAAGCACTTGAGCTTCTCCTTCTAAGAGCTCTCTCAACTCTCTAGCAGATAGAAAACCATCTTCTTCATCTTCCTTAGGAGCAAGAAATTGCACCGACTTGTTAAAATAGTTAATATGAACATGATTGAACTCTAACTAGTTCATACCCAAGATCACATCGAGACCTCCCAACGGCAAACAAATAAGGTCCACTCTAAAATCCTTATCAAATATTGATAGTGTATAATTCAAATAAACTAGAGAAGTGGTCACCGATCCCTTTGCAGGAGTTTCGACAACCATCTCTCCCTTCATAGGAGAAACAACAAGGCCTAGCCTTCTCACACAATCAACATCAATAAAAGAGTGAGTAGCACCAGTATCAATAATAGCAATCAAAGGCGTATCATTAATATAACATGTACCTCTGATTAGTTCATCATCACTGGAAGTCTGAGTCCCTGTCAAAGCGAACACCTTTCCTCCAGTCGAAGCTTGCTTTGGTTTCTAGCAACGAGTACTAATATGGCCCTGTTCTCCATAGTTGTAACAAGTCACCTCATTAACTTTGTAATCAGTAATCCAATGTCCTGCCTGTCCACACTTGAAGCATTTCTTCATATCACTTGTGCATTCACTGGCACGATGACCTAGTTCACCACACCTGTAACACTTAAGAGGAGCAGGGGCACCTCCCCCACTTGGCTTCTTGCCATCAGCGTGTTTCTGTTTACCTTTCTCGGCTAGAGCTGCATAAGGCTTCCCATGGTTCATCTGTTGCTTTCATCTCCTCTCGGCCAACCCTTTATAGTGAGCCAATCGAGCCTTGTTATCTTCTTCGAAAATCCTGCAACAATCCACCAAATCTGGAAACCTTCGGATTCGCTGATAACCAATTGCCTGTTTGATCTCAGACCTCAATCCATTCTCAAACTTGACACACTTTGAGAACTCAGCTGTTGCCGCACTGTAGTGAGGGTAAAACTTAGCCAGGTCTGAGAATTTGGCAGCATACTCCGTAACCGTCATGTTACCCTGCTTCAGTTCCAGAAACTCGATCTCTTTCTTTCCTCTGATATCTTCAGGAAAATATTTCCTCAAGAACTCCCTACTGAACACAGCCCACGTGATTGCCTCTCCTGTTGCTCCCAACAGTTGACGAGTGGTAACCCACCAATCATCAGCCTCCTCAGTAAGCATGTGAGTACCTAACCGCGCCTTCTGGGCTTTAGGACATTCCATCACCAGAAGATTCTCTCGATCTCCTTGAGTCAAGCCTGCGCTCCATCCGGATCATATCTTTCCTTGAAAGTAGGCGGTTTGTTTTTCTGAAACTCGTTATTCTCACTAGCATGTGGCGGGTTCTGTACCGCTTGAGCAACAACCTACAAAGCAGCAGCAATAGCAGCATTGTTTCTTCCAGCCATTCTAAATCTGTTACACATCAACAACAGAACACAATGGTTAAGGAAACGACATTGACAGTAATCAACTGTCACACGATAACGACTCAATAACTTAGCCGGATGGACCGACCTGATCTGATACCACTATGTAACACCCTAAACCCCCACGACAATTAATAATGAAATATAAGAAGAAATCAGAGTAAAATAAAACATATAATCATTTAGGATGCTACATTCAACAAACACCTGCTCATGCATACGATACGTAACACATCGATATTATCAATAAAAACATACTTGATTAACCTTATCATATAGCAGCAGAATTCAACTAAAACATAACATGCTTAGTACCACATAATTCTCATCAAATAAATAAAACGATGACAAATAATAGAATAAGCATCGACATGCGTTCTGAAACCCAGTGTTACAGGTGAGAGCAAGAATTGTCTCTACAAGTCAATCTATGTTTTGATGATAACAATAAGTATTTGTGAAAGAACCGTTTTATGGTCTAATGTGTGTTGTGTGCAGATCATAAGAACCAAAGACATCAGAACCAACATACACCAGCCAGATGTACTATGATTGAATATATGTATATGCGAAGTTACTATGTGTGACTAAAGTCGCAAGAAGCAAGAACGCTTGTTTATCTAGTCATAATCAGCCAGATCCAAGGATGCCAAGATTGCTGTTGCAATGCTCTTGTGGATGCTCTCTGAAAGTGATTAAGATTCTGAAGATAGCGAAGCTTCTGAAGAAGTACACTCTGAAAGAACCAAAGTTCTGAAGACTCCTATGACTTGAAGTTCTGATGGCTGAAGGCGCTGAAGACCAAGTGCAGAAAGAATCTGAAGACTGACGAGTTCTGAAGATCAAGGTTTCAAACAAGAAGTTCTGAAGACTTTGAATACAAGCTCTGAAGATTCTGAAGACTTAAAGCAGAAAAGGATAACGCTCTTAAAGACCAAGTGCTGAAGTTCTGAAGATTGATTCCTAATGGACTTCTTCAATTAACGGAAGACTTGAAGCATCAGATATTCTGCTATAAAGACTCCACTCATGCTTCATCAAATTAACATCAGAAGCCACTGAAGTATCAAAGTCTAAATATTACCGTTGTGAGTTAAATTTACACACTGCCCAAGAAAAGATGTCTGGTCACTTCTTCCTCTGCAAAAAGAAGATGTGTCAGTACAACTCATTATATCACAACGTCTCTTTTCCAAACAGCCAACAATATTCTCTAACGGCCATATTTCTACTGGCTATTTAATGGAAAGAGTTTTTGCTTCTGATGTGTCGATCACTTGTAGAATTACGAACTAAATGTTCATCTACAAAATTGACCAAGTCATTGTGTGAAGATATCAACTACGATGAGTTCTCGTTGTAACACTTAGAATATTCAAAGCTGTCATTAATTCACTCATGGCAATTGTTGTTGAATCTCCAAAGAAAAAATTAACACAACAACAACAATCAAACAGAAGTTGTTGATGAAGAAGACAACAATTGAAGATCAGTCAAGTCATCAACCTACCTTCTCGTCAAAGCTACATTGAAGATCTGAAGCAAGGAGTTGCTGCTCAAAGTTTGCTCAACCAGAAGACGAAGAAGAAGAAGATCTACAAGATGTCAACTATCATAATATCTAAATACATCTTTGTAGTTTCTTAGGAAAGCAATGAGCTGATTGCTCAAAACTTGCTTGAACACATGTGTATGTTCGTTGTACTTAAACCTAGGAGAAACTTGCTTATTAAGAAGTACCATTTGTATTCTCCAGTTTGCCAATTCAACTAGATGAATTGAGAATCCTCAAGTGAACGTTATATCCTAATGGGATCCCTGAACGGTTCAACTGTGAGTTGAGGCCCTTGAGTAGATCACGTGGTGATCAAATACTTGATCTGACAATGGCTGAGGGTCATTATGGAAAATCCTAAAATATGGTCAGTAGCGTTATATTCATTGTGAAGAATCCCTGAATGGCTAGCTGTGAAATCCCAGCAGTGGATCTGCTCGGTCAATGAACGTTATATCCTGTTGGATCCCTGAACGGTTCATTGGGTTGTTAGTCACAGTGCAGCTGTGCAAGTGGTTAGTCACCGGCTGTTTCCCGTGCAAGTGTAATCATGATTTAGTTATATTGGATTAAGTATTTGTGCTCAAGGCAAAATCACCTGAGGAGGGTGGACTGGATTAGCCTGCGTGGTGAACCAGAATATATCGTGTGTCCTTTACTCTTTTGCTTAGTATCTCTATTTATGTTCTTCCTTTGAATATCAGAACCTCATATTAAGCAAAGTCAGAACCTTGCAGCCTATCTCTGATAAGCTTCCGCACTGCAAGTTCTGAGTATCGTATCTTATGAACAAAACTTATACGGTTCTCATACTCTTTAGTTAATAGATTAGAATCTCTCAACGAACATTGAAGGTTCTTGAGCGTCAAATTAACAAGATGTGAAAAGTTACAAAAAGAGTAAATACACAATTCAAACCCCCCTTTCTTGTGTCTTTCTCGCACCTTCAATTGGTATCAGAGCTCCGTTTCTGTTATTGATTCACATCAAACACTTAACAGTGTCAGAAAAAGATCCAGACGTGGTGCGTAGAAGTACTCTTGGTGAGAATGAAATCCACTTACAATTTATGTAACAGTTCAGCAGTTAACTGTGTACAAAATTGTAATCAATCTGATTACTTCGTGAGCAAGTCACTGATTCTAGATGAAGCCTCATTAAAGTTGAAGAATCAATTGATAATATAAATTCATCAGATAAAAGGAAGTATCTGTTGAATGCTCATTCTGGAAAATACGTGTGGATAAAACCACGTATATGATTAAAAGATGAATCATCAAAAAGCAAGAAATCTTGTTTGCTGAAGATTAATTCGTTATGAGTTTTTGAGATGTTTTCAAGAAACGGATTAGGTCCACCATTGACTTTCTCATTTAAAAACTCATTCTGGATCTCTTCATGTAAAGAAGGAAAATTGCTGATTCTAAGACCTTGAATTTCAGAAAGAAATCTGTTAAATTCAGAATCTGAAAAATTCAAATTATTAGAAATGATTCAATGTCAGAATCTGGAATGATCAAAAGATTCAATGGAGAACTGAATCCCAAAGACTCAGTTGATTCCGAACGAACTCTTAACTGGTTCGGTGATCAAGCTCCAACAACCTGAAATCATCCAAGTAAAGATAAAATGTTGATAATCTGATTTTCAACAGATCAAGTGTTCTCATAACCACTTGTGCTATGAAATTGGATGTTATCATTTCAGGTATCTAGGTTCTCCAACTGATGTCATAAAAGATGACGTTAATGATGTATGTTTGAAGAAATTAGTTAACTCATAGATATGCGTGAACAACCCCAAATAAGTTGATCATTATTGTGAGAACAAGAGGTTCATGCAAATCATGACTAGTGATGTACACATGGGACATGATGATGTTTTGGTTCTGAACAAGTTCTGAAACAACCTTGAGGAACAAAGTCAGATGTTGATATGTCAACTCCTTCCTGAATAACCTCTCAAAGGTTCTCACTGAACTGATGAAATCAATCATCTCAAAAAGAAAAGAAACTCTCACAAACGCAGACTGAATTTGGGCTATGAAAGGAGTACTCAACCAATTCTCAAAGTTTGTCGTTTAATATTCAAATCCATATCTTAGGAACTGTATCGGAACTAAACAGGTTCCATGGATCAAGGAAATGGAAGTGAGAAACAATCAAAAACATATGTAATTTGTTGTTTATGAATGAGGTCATCAAATGAAATCTACTGTTCACTCAGTAATGCTCCCACACATATGAGTGTCGCCTTATCAAAAAGGATTGCATGGAATTGGCTTAGTTCAACTAAAATGGTCATTCTGATCATGCTAAGTCCCAATCTCAGTCACTGTAACCTAGAGAACTAAAAGACAAGGTTGAACAGGAAAAGAGAGCGAAAGCTATAATCCAACTAGGATCACTTTCCAAGAAAATATTCTCTTCAGAAGTCAGAAGACAAGCTTATCTTGAAGAACCCAAGAAATTCTGCAGCTTACTCGGAAATAGGCAGAATCAGAAAGATGTTCAAAGCAAGCCAAGTCTGAAAGATCTAAGGTACATTTTTCTTTTCATTTATAATCTGTTAAACTCATGAGATGCCATAATTAGAAATTTGTCATAGCATGTTTACTAAGTAATTATTTAGGAATCCTTACACGTCTCTTTAGGGAAATATTCAATCAATAGAAAATCTGTTAAGCCTAGATAAAAGAAATTGCTAAATACAAGAAAACCCTTTAACAAAAACTACACGCAAAAGATACAATCATAATTGCACAACATATCTTTGACAACTTAATAAGATCTTACTAAAATCTTTTGAACTAACCTATATCTTCCCTAGACTAGGCATAATTCAATCTACCTCTTACTCTATAAAGTCACGTCTCCCTTTCATGCTCCTACACTCAAAACCCTAAAAGTTCAAAATATCATCCAACCATCGTCATGCCTTCACTTACTTTTCTCGATAATCAAAACTCAAATCTATTCTTAATTTCTTGAAACAAATTCTTAAGAAAACCTTTTTGTCCTCCCGTGCATCTGTTTGCATATGTTCTCTAGTAAGAGAGTTCCTCCATTAGCATCGAGTCAAATCCTACAACTCGTAGATAAACTCCAGCTAGCACTCCTACTAGAACCCAACTCTCTCTCATAGAGTCCCTCCAGTTAAACTCAACTTATCTTGAATTTTTAGTGGCAGAATTAAAAACCACTCATTAATTCATCTCATCTAGGAAATTGCGTACAAATGGCTTCTCCATTAATTTCTCACTAGAAATTTCTCAGCCTTTCAAATCTCGTGAAATACGCATATGAAAAGCCACTCGACTATTAAATTATTAGGGAGTATCTCATTCGCTCTAAATGAATGAAATATGGGAAATAACAACGGTTATACTTAGCATCATTTGAACGACAAATACACTAAAAATACAAATCTATCGTTACATGCACTCATTAAAGCTCACTTGTAACTGATCTATTTAAAGCACGAGATACCTCTCTCTATCTCATTCTCCTGTTAGAATTTCCTCTCACTCACACCCTGTGTATTAGTTCTGAAAATGTCTAACTCACAAACCTTAGCTAGCAGAATAAATCACTCTGAGTTGATAGTCCTTAAAGAATCCTCATTTAATCACAACTCTCTTAAAGATCTTGGCTTATTAAGAACCTCCTCTGAACTCCTGTGTCAAAATTGGAACGGGTATCTTAACATGCTTCCTGGTATCATCTACCTAGATTGTGTCAAAGAATTTTGGGTAAATGCAGATGTGTTTTCTAATGCACACAACCAGTGTATCATTAAGTCAACAGTCTTCGAAATTCATGTTGTAATCAATCCTTCTATCATTGCTCAGGCAATTCAATGCAATGAAAATGGTGACACCCTTGAAGACTACAAGGAAAGAACCATCTTCAACGATATCATCTGTAACATTCACAATGGAAACGGTGCCTCCAATTGTGTCTCCATACTCAAACCCTCACCAAAAGTATGGCACAGAATAATGGAGAAGAATCTTCTACCTAGGGATATCGGAGGAAAATTGCTTGCTTATTCAGATAGGCTATTCATCTTCCTCCTCACTTACAGAAGGAGAATTAACCTTCCATCAATTATGTTCAATCACTTGAAAGAACAAATTCTTCTGTCCAAAGACAATCCTTCTCTTAGTATTCCTTATGGAAGGGTCATATCTCGTGTCCTAGAGACTCTGGATGTGACTGCTAAATTAGAACATGTTGGGATAACCGAAGAATGTTCTCCTATGGATTTTTCAAATCTATAAGAACTAGGATTCAAGTGTCTGTCTGTCATTTTAATTCTTGCACTATGTATTTCCAAATCATTAAATGAAAATCTTAAGTTCTTGAAAGTGTGAGAATCTTTCGCTACAAAAATCTCGCTAAAGAATTGCTAACATAATCATGCATGCCTGCTCTTAAAATCATATAAACCCATCCGGACAACGCATTCTCAAGGATTCAAACTCTTGTCGATGCTTCTAGTTCTTGTGTAATCATAGTCTGAAAAGTCTAAAACGAGTTCCATAAATAGATCTCAGAAGAAATAATAAATCACAAGAAGCTTGCAATAACTCAAAAAGGAAGAAACTTCACTTCCCTCAAAGTTCAGATAACTCTGAAAGTCTTTCCTCATCTTTCCTAAGCTCCTTTCAGTCTAACCTATGAAAACCAGTTTGGTTTAGTCTAGATTTGTAGGATAATCCATCCGTAATACAAATCTATATCCTTATGTAATCGATATGTTTTTAAGTCTTTATCCAATCTATGTTTAAATACAGTTAGCCTGTTTAATGAGCTTCTTATTGGTTTCACGTCTCTCACAATTGGCCTTCATCCTTCAATCTGAGTATAGATGTGTTTCCCTAAAATGAGTCTAAATGTTTCTAAATGTTCAAATAACTCTGTGACTCTGTTTCCCTTAAATGACTACATGCTTAAATTCTCATATGCCCTGACACTTTTTGATGATGTCAAAAAGGGGGAGAAATATATTAATTGATTTTGATTGAAAAGGAAATCTGAAAGAATGCAGAACTCAAACAAAGTATTCTCAGAATGCAGAACTCAAACAAAGTATTCTCATAAAATGTGTTACTACTAACGTTTGTTGTTTGATGTTATTCGAGGAACTCTAAACAAGTTCACTAGGCATTCAAAAGACAGGATAAGAAGAAGAACTACCAATCAGATTAAGCAAGAAAACTCTGAAAGCAGTCAAGACAAAGTCTACATTTCAAGATGCTCACTCAGAAGAACTGTGCAAATCAGAAGTCAAGAACTGTCTGAAGATCTGGATTAAAGATCCAAGAAAGAAACCATTCTATCAGGAAACATTTGAATTAAAAACGATTTGGTATCAGACTAAATCATCAATTGGAAATCAGATTCAGTACACAAAGATTAGTATCAGACTCTCAAAGCAAAGCCATGGACTACTGTCAAAAACCTTCATTGGTATCAATACCAACACTCTAATGAATTACCTCTTAAGCGTTTGAGAAGAAATTCTTCACTTGGTATCAGACTCAAAATACTCTGGTATAAGAGTCAGCACATCATTTTTACATCCGACTAAAACAAGATGTATCAGATTTAGAATCAATCGTTGATTGATCACAAATTTTAACCTTCAATTGGTATCTGATCAAAAATCAAGCTTTGATAATTTAACTGAGTTGTGACAATAACAAGGTCTGAAATAAACCTGTGTTCAAAGTCAAAACTCTGAAAAGTCATGATCAACACTGGTGATTAAATTTAGAAACTCTGAATTTCGATTCTGAAAGATCCCAATATCTGACTTATGGAAATTAGGGGGAGATTACCCAGAAGACTAAAATGCAAAACCTAAAATCTTCATATAGCCTGAAACTCAGGTGGAGTGTCTCAAAAGATAGTTTATGATATACATCAAAGCTATGTTTATCAGTCGAAGAACTGCTCTAATTCTGTGCTCAATTGAATCTACTAAAAAGTAGAAATGCTTCAGACGACTCTGAAGATAACAAGCTCTGATATGACAACAAAGGAAACTGAGTTCTGAAGATCTGAAGATGGAAGTTCTATTGAACTAGTCCAGGTACTAAAGTTGTTACTCTGTATATCTTTGTATTATATAAAATCCTAGATGATCTCAGATAAAGCTTTAAGGATAACTCATTTAGGGGGAGCTGTTGTTCCACACTCTGAATTTGTTTGCTTTGGTGATTACCTTGTATAAAATGTTCAATCAAAATACTTGGTTTTGTCATCATCAAAAAGGGGGAGATTGTGAGAGCAAGAATTGTCTCTACAAGTCAATCTATGTTTTGATGATAACAATAAGTATTTGTGAAAGAACCATTTTATAGTCTAACGTGTGTTGTGTGCAGATCATAAGAACCAAAGACATCAGAACCAACATACACCAGCCAGATGTACTATGATTGAATATATGTATATGTGAAGTTACTATGTGTGACTAAAGTCGCAAGAAGCAAGAACGCTTGTTTATCTAGTCATAATCAGCCATATCCAAGGATGCCAAGATTGTTGTTGCAATGCTCTTGTGGATTCTCTCTGAAAGTGATTAAGATTCTGAAGATAGCGAAGCTTCTGAAGCAGTACACTCAGAAAGAACCAAAGTTCTGAAGACTCCTATGACTTGAAGTTCTGATGGCTGAAGGCGCTGAAGACCAAGTGCAGAAAGAATCTGAAGACTGACGAGTTCTGAAGATCAAGGTTTCAAACAAGAAGTTCTGAAGACTCTGAAGACAAGCTCTGAATATTCGGAAGACTTAAAGCATAAAAGGATAACGCTCTTAAAGACCAAGTGCTGAAGTTCTGAAGATTGATTCCTAATGGACTTCTTCAATTAACGGAAGACTTGAAGTATCAGATATTCTGCTATAAAGACTCCACTCATGCTTCATCAAATTAACATCAGAAGGCACTGAAGTTTTAAAGTCTAAATATTACCGTTGTGAGTTAAATGTACACATTGCCCAAGAAAAGATGTCTGGTCACGTCCTCCTCTGCAAAAAAAAGATGTGTCAGTAAAACTCATTATATCACAACGTCTCTTTTCCAAACAGCCAACAATATTCTCTAACGGCTATATTTCTACTGGCTATTTAATGGAAAGAATTTTTGCTTCTGATGTGTCGATCACTTGTAGAATTACAAACTAAATGTTCATCTACAAAATTGACCAAGTCATTGTGTGAAGATAGCAACAACGATGAGTTCTCGTTGTAACACTTAGAATATTCAAAGCTGTCATTAATTCACTCATGGCAATTATTGTTGAATCTCCAAAGAACAAATTAACACAACAACAACAATCAAACAGAATCTGTTGATGAAGAAGACAACAATTGAAGATCAGTCAAGTCATCAACCTACCTTCTCGTCAAAGCTACATTGAAGATCTGAACCAAGGAGTTGCTGCTCAAAGCTTGCTCAACCAGAAGACGAAGAAGAAGAAGATCTACAAGATGTCAATTATCATAATATCTAAATACATCTTTGTAGTTTATTAGGAAAGCAAGGAGCTGATTGCTCAAAACTTGCTTGAACACATGTGTGTGTTCTTTGTACTTAAACCTAGGAGAAACTTGCTTATTAAGAAGCACAATTTGTAATATCCAGTTTGCCAATTCAACTAGATGAATTGAGACTCCTCAAGTGAATGTTATATCCTGATGGGATCCCTGAACGGTTCAGCTGTGAGTTGAGGCCCTTGAGTAGATCACGTGGTGATAAGATACTTGAGATGACAATGGCTGAGGGTCATTGTGGAAAATCCTGAAATATGGCCAGTAGCGTTATATTCATTGTGATGAATCCCTGAACGGCTAGCTTTGAAATCCCAGCAGTGGGTTTGCTCGGTCAATGAATGTTATATCCTGTTGGATCCCTGAACGGTTCATTGGGTTGTTAGTCACAGTGCGGCTGTGCAAGTGGTTAGTCACCGGCTGTTGCCCGTGCAAGTGTAATCATGATTTGGTTATAGTGGATTAAGTCCTTGTGCTCAAGGCGAAATCACCTGAGGAGGGTGGACTGGATTAGCCCGCGTGGTGAACCAGGATTATCGTGTGTCCTTTACTCTTTTGCTTAGTATATCTGTTTATGTTCTTCCTTTGAATATAAGAACCTCATATTAAGCAAAGTCAGAACCTTGCAGCCTATCTCTGATAAGCTTCCGCACTGCAAGTTCTGAGTATCGTATCTTATGAACCGAACTTATACGGTTCTCAAACTCTTTAGTTAATACATTAGAATCTCTCAACGAACATTAAAGGTTCTTGAGCGTCAAATTAACAAGATGTGAAAAGTTACAAAAAGAGTAAATACACAATTCAAACCCCCCTTTCTTGTGTCTTTCTCGCACCTTCATTACAATCGGAGCAGACGCGACTCAACGACATAAAAGAGCAGACTCAATCTTCACTAACTTCCACTCCGCACTAATCCTGCTTATCTGCACGTTACCCACGTAGAGGTAACATTCAAACAGAAAGGGTGAGATTCTCAATCAACATAAGAAATGCATAATATAAATATGAAAGAACACAATCCATATACAGTTCAGCTTTTCAGCACAACATCGACACGAATACAATTCTCCACCCAAACAGACAATAGTACAATTCATCATACAACACAACATAATGCAATGCAATGAGACCCACGACTCGACTCAATGCAGTGGTACTAATTCGATCCCTTTTTCATGATCACAATTCCCGTCGAAATTTCTATATCAGTCGCTCACACCCCACATGGGCACATAACATCCGTGATCGTTCACACCCCACATGGGCACACGATCACCTCAACAACAACAACAATATGATTCTATTTCAAAGAATCTTGATAAGACACTCACACCCCATATGGGCACACGACTTATCGTACAACTTATGTAACATGGTAAGCATACAACGACAACTAAATGCATCAATACATTATATTACAATTGTCTAATATGCAACATATACCTGCCAACACATACCACAACAGCAATCCACAACCACAACACGCATACACACAATTGAATTCATCGTTTTAACACCCAACACACAACACATACACGAAAACCCGACTACTACCTCAAATAGTTGGAATTATGACCTTGAAATTAATTTTATAAAAAAGTATATGAAACCAGCTTTCCAACGATTCGAACGGCGAATGAAACGGACATATGGGTTAAAAGTTATGAATTTCTGAAGTTTAGAAAAATTATGTCCGTAACAGCAGCAATACAGCACTGTCATGTTCGCTGCGAGTTCGCTCTTCGAACTGCCCTTCGGTTGGAGTTTGCTTAGCGAACTTGCCAGCGAACAACTTCTCCCATACAAAAACCAGGGAGTCACCTTTTCTCTCCTCCACTCGCTCTTTGTTCGCTTAGCGAACTGGAGTTCGCCGGAAGTTCGCTTTGCGAATCTGGGGCGAACTTCCCCACCACACATCCCAGAATTACTCTACTTTTCCTTTGTTCGCTGCCTCATTCGCTTTGCGAATCTGGGGCAAACTTTCGCCCAGCGAACTTTTGTTCGCATTGCGAACAACCTGATTCTGCAATTCCGCAGTTACGATTTCAACCCAAACCAGTCCCAATCCTTCCCCGATTTTACCCATAAACAGCCCCAAAAACACACATATAATCACAGATTGTCATGCATACAATTAGGAATACATAGGCAACAATTTAACCGATCAATTTATGCATTTTTCCTCTTATCCAAACCTCCGACATACAAAAACCCCAATTCCCAAATCAACACAAACAACACATAGGATGATGATCCTAAAGGTTTATCTACCCTCATACAAATATTATGCAACCCTTAGAGATTAAAGAACCCCACCCTTACCTTAGATGAAGATTCCTCGAAGCTCTCTAAGCCCTAACTCTGCTTCTCTCTTCCGTTCCTCTTTTCTCCAAAAACATGATCGATCCCAAATGATTCTCTCCTTTCCAATTTTCTTTCTTTTCCTACTATAACCCTTAGACCCCTAATATGCTCTTCCTTCTTTACCCTTACAAATCTTCATGAATGGACCACCTTGCCCCTTACTATTCTCCACTCATTTTATCCAATCTTTTTAAATAAATAAATAATTAAACTAATTATATTAAATCTAAATAATTCCAACTAAATTATTTAAATTAATAATTAATTACTAACCACACCTCTCACCTCTACACAATTGGTCACACACCCCCAACACCTCATTCTCTACAATTCTAAGGTCACTACCCCATACTAAGGGCAACCCAACCTCAACCAAAACACACATAGTCATACACAAATACCCCATCTCATACAATTTTAATTACGAAAAATAATTAAAATAAATCGGGGTGTTACACAAGCTATGACAGTTCTCCTTTAATAAAAACTGATTTGATATACATTTTCCTTGATATAGCCATTCAAGTTTCTCCCAAAGCTCTTTGGATGACGAGATACCAATATCATTCACAAGAATATTCTTAGCCAAAGACATGCAGATTGTACTCGAAGCTCTCAACTCTAGTTCATCCCACTTCTCGTTGTTCATATTGGAAATGTTTCATTTCAATGCCATGTGTAATCCTAAATGTATCAATACATCTGACTTGAATTTTTCACAAGGAAAAATTGATTCGCCCATCAAATTTATATAAGTCAATCTTCATTGCACTTGAAAAATTTAACATTGCAGCCAAAACCTTTCATGCAGCAAAAATATTTTCCCAACCAAACACAAAGAATAAAATTTCTTTTCTGATGTGGAAGATCAGACAAAACCGCAACCACAGAGCATACTAAAACATTTATACGCCACTAATCTGAGGCTCTTGATACTAATTATTA
The DNA here is from genome assembly GCA_022829125.1 of Lathyrus tuberosus. NCBI lineage: Eukaryota > Viridiplantae > Streptophyta > Magnoliopsida > Fabales > Fabaceae > Lathyrus > Lathyrus tuberosus. The sequence continues at coordinate 16,178,621 of JALAZF010000036.1, read as the reverse complement.
AAAAAATGCATAGAGAAAAAGAGGAACACAATAATTACACAAAAATTTAAAGTGGAAACTTTAAAACCGGAGAAAAACCAAGGTCGTTATCGAATGACAACCAGAAAATAACAATATGTGAAAATTGTTACAATACATAGACTACCATCAACCATCCTGAAACCCCAATACACCCACATTCACCAAAGCAAATATTAAACTACCCGTCACAACACTCTAACACAATAGTATAAGAGAAAATATAGACATTAAAATACAGATTTAAAGTGCTTTTGACTAATGTATCTTGTAATGAAGAACTTAAATCCTTGATAATTTTGGACTTCCTCTTCCTTGACAAAACTAAATGATATAAGACTTATTTAACATGTATATTTTTAATCAACCCTAACATTGTGTTATATATTGTATTTATTTCACACTCTCATTATTAACCACATGTCGTGTTGTACTTCGTCCTATTATTACAAAATATTTTTCCTTCGTGTTTAAAAAGTTAGGAATATTATGATCTTCTAATGTATTTACTAAATTATGATTGTGAATATCACATTCATCCCTAACAACTCAACTAGCACCATTTATATTAAGAATATTTTTCCCAAGCCACACTAAGTATAAAATTTGTTTTATGATGTTGAAGATCAGACAAAACTGCAACTACAGAGCATACTAAAACATTTACACTCCACCAAAACAAGGCTCTTGATACCAATTATTAAGAAAAATAAATGCATAGAAAAAAGGTATAACATAATAATAACACAAGAATTTAACGTGAAACTTTAAAATCACAGAAAAAATCATGATTGTTGTCGAATGACAACCAGGGAATAATACTATGTGAAAATTATTACAGCACATAGACGACTGTTAGATGTCAAACATGACTAATATTTCTATTTGATACTTGACATTTTTCAACTCTTTTATGTTTAATTGTGGATTTTACTCATGAATTGTTGTTAATCTTCAAACATTGTGAATATACCTTTGGTGCTTGTAATGTGTGTGTTATTGTGCAGAAAAAGGAACTAACTGATCAAAGATGTAAGACACAAAGAAAGGATCCAAGTTGCTAAAGAAAAGAAGAAAACATCAGCAAGTTCGCTTTGCAAACTTGCCAGCGAATGTTCGCTTTGCGAACAACTGGGGAAGTCCCAGCGAATGGTCCCAGACTTTGGGCAGTAAGAAAAGGGACTAAAGTTCGCTTTGCGAACTTCCCAGCGAATGTTCACTGATTCTTCGCTTTGTGAAGACCTAGCGAAGGACACCTTGGATGAGGCAGTAGCAAAAGGGGCCTAAGTTCGCTTTGCGAACTTGTAGGCGAGTAGTTTGCTTTGCAAACAAAAGTTCGCATTGCGAACTTATGCAGAACTTTTGAGGCGATTTAGCTTATCAGAGGCACCTCAGGTGCCAAATTTGTAGTTCGCTAGGCGAACAAAAAGTTCGTAGTGCAAACTGTGCTGATTTCAAGTGGACTATTTATGCACTTTATGTATTTTCTTGGGATCAAAACCTAATTTTATCACACCAAAACATAAGTTTCTGATATTTCTTCATCTAAGAGAGATCTTCCACATTGAGAAGCTGGATTGGAATCCGATCTCGATTATTCGACGCGGATGCTCTTTCATCTCCTCACGAAACTTGTGAAACAAGCTACCATGAATATGTGTAGCTAAACACATCTTGTATCGAGATTAGTGGTAGGTAATCCTTCATTTTGTATGTATTGATCTTAATTGTAAGTGTGTGAACTTTGTTGATGATAAATATAGAAGAAAAACTTTGTTTATATGGTTTATATTTTGTTTTAGTTCATGATTGAGAAATATGTTCTAAAACTTGACCTAAGTTTCAATCCATCAATAATCATGAGGCTAGAGATAGTTTTGAAAGTTGATGTTCATATATATTGATCTTGAATGTTATCATATTGATAGTTGGAGTGAGAGGTCATCTAAGGATCAATATGGTAAATCCCACAACAAGTGTTGGAGATAAACTTGTTGAGAGGATATGTGGTTATATTCATCGTTAACAAGTTCACATCCTTTATTGAGTAAATACGTATGAAACGGATTACCGAACCCTAATCTTGACATGCTTTTACCAAATCTTTAAAACCAATTTCTTTACCGTTGATTACTAAATTCTTATGCAAACGATCCGATACAAAATAACCAAACTCTTTGTTACTTTAAAAGTTTAAAACGATTTCGACTATAGAACGGCGGCAATACACATACAATCCCTGTGAAGACGATAAAACACCCCCGAAATACTTTTCAACAACTACAATCAACCATTCTGAAACCCCGATACACCCACACTTTTCAAAGAAAATATTAAATACCCCTCACAACACTCTAACACAAGAGTATAAGAGAAAATATAGAAATTCAAATACATGCTTAAAGTGTTTTTGATATGTGCATCTTGTAATGAAGAACTTAAATCATTTATATAGTCTTGGATTTTCTATTCCTTTGCAAAACTAAGCAATGTGAGACTTCTCCAACATGTATATTTTCAACCAACCCTAATAATGTGCTATAAATTGTCTTTATTTCATTCTTTTACACCCTCGTTATGAACCACATATCGTGTTGTACTTTGTCATATCATTACAAAATTATTTTTCCTTTGTGTTTAAAAGTTAAGGATATCATGATCTTTTATAATATATTTACTAAATTATGATTGTGAATATCTCATTGATCCCTAACAAATCAACTGGCACCATTTATATTAAGCATTGATTTCAACTTGAACGAACATTAGACTATTTATGATTGGATGAAGCATCCAACTGTCATACCCTAAATTTTGACCAGGCATTTTTATTTTTTCTCATTTCATCTGTCTATATTTTCATACTGTGTCTTCTGCATATAATATCATATTTTTTCTTCATGAATATTTTTTGAATTATGAGCCGAAATTTACGTGTTAAATTTTCCGGTATTTTTGGTCAAACTGAAAAGTCAACAGTGCAAAAAGTCGGTATCCGGACAATTTTTAAAATCGAACTTTCAGACATCATTTTTTATTTATTTTTTGCGTACTTTAACCCGGTGTACTTATTTTAATTTTTTGACTTTTCGGTCACCATGTTTCTGACCCGTCTGAGCCTTTTTACCGGGTAAAATTTCACAATTTGATCGCGAAGTGTATTTTTTCAATACTTAATATTTTGTACTGATCATTTTGGTGTGTCCATTTTTATTTTTCGGACTCGTCGATATCGGACGGTTTTATCGTTCTTAACCGGTTTTGTTTCATTTTAATTGATAATTTTGTTTTTCACACGGTTTGTTTTATTTGTAGTGCATATGATAAGAATCCTAATTAACCAATATCTCATGTTTTAATTCCATCATCATTCTTTGTTATAATAGAATATTCAAATTAACCATATTTTTATTCCACCATCATTTTAATTTATTAGAATAGTTTATCTAATCATCTTATCTCATATTTTTCTACAAGTCTTCATTCTCAATTTTAATTTTAGTTAATATTATTTTAATTAACCATATTTTTATTTAAATTTATTTTATTAGTTATGTTACTATTATAATCTCAATTTTTCTTTTTAATAATATTTTATATTTTTAATTTCATTTTGTTATTATCTTAAACCAAAATTAGTATTTAAGTTTTATTTTGATATTATCTTGTAACTTGACTTAATTATTAAGTATTATTTTGATATTATCTTTAAATTTTATTTTAATATTACTTTATTATTTTAGTTTTAATTTTAATTTTTGTTATTATCCTTTTATCTTATAAGATAGAATTTGCTAAGTCATCATTTGCTTTAGGATAAAATTCTATCAAAACCATTCATGCATTCAATATTCCAAGTCTTTATTCAACATTCAAAGTTCTATCCATCCATAATTCTATCTCTAATCTTAGATATTTTTCTCTTAACTTCACTTTCAAGGCAAGTTTTTTTCTATAAATAGGCAACCATTTCATTCATTCATTCTTACACCAAAACAAGCATAGCCTTTGTTTTCTCTCTTCAAATTTCGAGCTCCATAAGGAGTGCAAGGGTGGAATTTCAACTCCAAGCAACTTCCACTCCAATCAATCATTATTTGGAAGGTAATGATTCTCACTTTAAAACTTCATGAAATATGCATCATTTACATCCATTTAAATTCATGATATGCTTGTTATAGTTACATATTTGAATTCCTCATGAAATTCCCTTCAAAATGGTATATTGGAACATGTGATTTGGTTAAAAAATGAGAGAGTTGTGTTTGGAAGAAGTTGTTGATCATGTAAAAATTCTGCTACTGTCGCTGCAATAGACAACACTGCTGAGCAACAAGCGCTGTTAAAACCTGTTGTTTTTGTTCCTCTACGCTGTGATACACACCGGTGCTGCCCAGGAGCGTTGTTAAAACTCTTTTCTTTATATATTATTTATTTTTTTAATATCTTTTTTATTTATTTATTTATTTCATTTTCTTATTTATTTTTAACTAAATATTTATTTTAACTTCTTCTTTTTAATAATATTTTTTTTCATCTTAGTTATTTTAATTTCTTATTTATTTTCCTTTAAATCATTTATTTTATCTTTTTATTTTTCTAAAAATCCTTTTAATCACTTTATTAAACTTTATTTTGGTTACTTAAACTTTTGTCATTTAAAATATGATTATACCTTAGTTAAATCTTTCATTTATTATCTTTAATGAAAAAAAACCTTAAACATATTTATTACCTTTTAATTTATTAATTCCAAGGATTTTCTTCATTTCAAACACACTTTATTTATTCTCTAAATATTGTACTTCTTTTATGAATTTTAGCTTGACATAATCTTTGTATACAATGGGCATCCCTTAAGGTGTAAGCCCCAACCCTTTTGAGTATAAATAATTTTTGGGCCACTATTTGAGTGTAAGTCTCTCCACTTTTTTTATTCAATCATGTTTAAATATATTTGGGCATCCACTTGAGTATAAGTCCCTTTACTTTTGTTTCACCACACGATGATTTCCCGTGTATGTTTATTTATCAACACGATGTTCTTCCGTGTATGTTTTATTTCACATGACGTTCTTCCATGTATAATTGACTCTGATTTTATGGGCATCCCTTAAGGTGTAAGCCCCAACCCTTTTGTAAAAACCCATTGGGCCTCTCCTTGAGCTGTAAGCCCCAATTTACTTTCAAAATACTTTCTCTTTTGATTTTGAGATATACTGTTGTTTTCAATTTTTCTTTGTTGAACAACTAACCAAACAGCATGGAAGCTCTACAACCGAGTAAGTGTTTATATGCTTTCTTTACCCGCTTTCATATACATATCTGTATTGTGGGGCTGCTTCACTGTAAGTCTTCTTTCACATACTTTATATATTGTGTAATACTAGTATAGTTATTTAGAGTTTCCCCGGCAACTACGTCTAGCACTAGGTAAAGCCCTGTTGATCACTCTTAAAATACAGACAAAACTAGATCCCCCGTAGGATTCCAGATACAGTCTTCCCTCCTCTTGGGGTTAAACAATATGGAGACGTGAAAGGCACTATTCTCGGTGAACCTTTTCTCAGACTGTCACCCTTAGAAATTGTCAAACAAACTCTAACTCCCCAGAGATGATCTTTTCTCCGTGAATGGCATCTGTTGAGTTTCCTCCAAACTCTCGAACTTTCCTGGCTTGATCTATTCTTGGTAAATGGCATGTCTTGAACTCCTCGGGGTTTGGGACCCAAAGGCTTCCTAAAAGCATTCCCCGCCTCCTCTTGGGCGCTGTACAAGGACCCTTCGGCTTCTTAGAAGTTTTCACAGCCTCCTCTTAGGCTTCGTATAATGATTCTTCCTCAGTGAAGATAGCCTCCTCTTGGGCTTCGTACAAATTGTCCCTTCGGCTTCTTAAAAGTTTCTCCTGCCTTCTCTTGGGCTTTGTACAAATTGTCCCGACGACCTCTTAAAGGTATAAGAACAGAAACTAGTCATCTTAATAGAGCAGTCTTTCAAAGGAGTCTAGATCTTCATCCCGAAAACGTGCATTCTCTTGGGCATCACACAAAGATAAACCTCTTTATACCAGTAGACTTGGACAGTCTCACCTCCTTTTGGATCTCCAAAAACCCTCAAGTTTTCCTAAAAAACACAGGAAAAACCTTTTCCTCTTTTTAACATCCGATGCTTTCCCGGATATTCCTTTTATTTTCATCCGATGCTTTCCCGGATATTCCTTTTATTTTCATCCGATGCTTTTTCGGATATTCCTTTTATTTTCATCCGACGCTTTCCCGGATATTCCTTCTATTTTCATCCGATGTTTTTCCCGGATATTCATATCTCAGTCTTTAATCTCTTTACTCTTTTTAATCAATTCCCACAAACACCCTTTTAGCTTCAATCTTGGGCTTTGAACAAGACACAAAATACTCAACCCTTTAGCTTCATATCTTGGGCTTTGAACAAGATACAAATCCCCTTTAGCTTCATATCTTGGGCTTTGAACAAGATACCCAAATATCTTTTTTCCTCCCATAGAATAGGAGGAACTACGATTGCTCTGATTTCCCGGTTTTCTTTAACGGGAATACGTAGGCATAAGATTGTGAAATCTTACCGAGCATACTAAACAAAAACCTTAGGTCCAATACCTTACCAAAAACATCAAAAAACCCGAAAACAACAAAAATATCTTTTCAACATCCCTCAACCTTCCCAAAGGAGAAACTTTCCAATTTACAACAGATAAACACCAGTAAGTAGATAGCAGTAAGGAAAATTGCTAACAGCCCATGGATAACCATGTATAGGATGGGTAATTGACAACTCCCCATTGTATAACCTGACCCCGGACCCCCCAATCTCCTAGCATTTGTTAAAGAAAACATTTGCGTGCAAGGTTAGTTTGAGATAGCTCCCTTTCCTTTCCAGCTTCATAGGATAAATAAGAAATCAGAAAGTAGCACCCAATCCCATCCGCAGGCGGATGTGGGCGGTCACGAAAACCGCGCTACAGAAAAATGGCGACTCTGCTGGGGACGTAAACTAGGATTAGAATTCCTAAGAGGTCTAGGTTGTTAGGAATTTTTCTATATACTATATAATATATATTGCATTTCCTAATTGATATCTGTGTTTATTTTTCTGCTAATGGGAATGCGTGTGATGCCGCATGTGGAAAGATTGAGTATACACCTAAGATAGGTGATGGCAATGCGAGTAATATTGCAGGGAGTGAATCCCAGTTAAGAGTCCCCGATCGACCATCAAACTCAGTGGAGACTCCCTTTGCAAATACATTGCCTATACGACTTCAGTTGTTGAAAGTAGTGTGGTCGACTGGGTTATCTGAGAAGCTGAGGTTTTTAGTAGACTTAAACCATTTTGTAGCGCAGAAGCTATCGGAAATAGTTGTCACGCGATACCACCCTCATTTGAGGCTACTCTAAGATACACGAGCTCGCTCAGGTGATCCGCTTGCTGTTGGTATCTCAATAGGGGTCAATGATTTTGAGGACAAGTACAAAAATCCCCAGTATAACCTTTGGGGATGGGTAGCGCCATGACTTCAAGACACCGAACCTTTGACCCCATGTTTTTTCTATGTTTTTGTGTGCTGCATACATGCATTGCATTTGCATCCCTTGCATATTTCATACATACGTCCTGTTCATTGTCAATTCATTCCAACCTTCTTTCTTTCAGTCATCTGTAAGTCGTCAAACTGATTCCTCATCACCGATATGGGACTAGAGCTAACATCAGGCGCAAAATGTCAGAACAAGAAGTGCACAATGCAGAGATTAGGATGGAAATAGACGATCTGAAGGCAAGCATGACTAATTTAATGGAAATGCTTCAGGTCCTAATTGCCAGAGGAGAGCCACCTCAGAGGACTGTCATCCAAGAAATCACGAGTGCTGCTATTGAGCCTCCGCCTGTTCAGATGCCACCATCTACATGGCCGAAATTTGGATTACCTCACGATTTCATTCCACAACAGGTCACTACCACTTTGGTCGGTCAAGCCCCAAGACCAGAGTTTCAAATCCCTATTGTCTCAAAACCTAGATCTCTGGTACGGACTGCCAAACTTCCCTTTGAGAATCCTAATTTTGATTACAATGCTAGTGCTCACAGTGAGGACAATGTGGACATTGAGCCTGAAGAAGCCAATGAACAATATCAAACTTTGGAGAAAAGACTCAGAGCTGTAGAAGGAAATTACTTCTTCAACGTTGATGCAGACAACATGTGTCTTGTATCTAACCTCGTCATGCCAGCCAAATTTAAGATCCCTGAGTTTATAAAGTACAAAAGCGACTCTTGCCCAAAGGCTCATTTGGTTATGTACTTTCGTAAGATGGCTGCCTACACCAAAAACCAGAAGCTGCTCATCCACTGCTTTCAAGATAGCTTAAGTGGAGCTTCACTCAAGTGGTACATGAGCCTTGAACGAAGCAACATTCATTGCTTGCAAGATCTTATCAATGCTTTTATGAATCAGTACAAGTACAACCTGGACATGACTCCAGACCGTTGTCAACTTCAGAACACGACTCAGAACGAGAAAGAATCTTTCAAAGAGTATGCTCAATGCTGGAGAGAGTTAGCTTCTCAGGTCGAACCTTTTTTGGCTGAGAAGGAGCTTACCGGAATATTCTTAGACACTTTGTCTCCCATCTTTTGGGAAAAGATGATTAGCAGTGTTTCATCAAACATTACAGACTTGGTCATCATTGGCCAAATACTTGAAGAAGGTATCAAGAATGGAAAGGTCTATAAAACTGCTGAATCTTCTAACACTGTAAAGAAACCCTATGGAAACTTCCAAAAGAAGAGGGAAGATCAGACTAATTCTGTATTAACTGAGGATAGGAAACCTCATTACAGACCTCAGCAGCCTAATCAAGCTCATATTGCTGCTATCACCCCTCTGTTGGCTACTCGACCAGCTCAAGCTCCTCAACGTCCTCCTGTTGGACAAAACCAGAACTACAATAGGACTCACTTTGATCCTATTCCTATAACGTACCCTATTTTGGTTCAGAAAGGAGCGATTACCACTAAGGCAGCACCTCTTCCTCCAAATCCACTTCCACCTGGATTCAGATCTGACCTTTATTGCGCATTCCATGAGGGGGTTGCGGGCCACGATTTAGAAAGATGCTATGCACTAAAAGCTAAAGTGCGGGATCTGATCAGAGACAACCTCCTCAGCTTTCACGACACTAGTCCTAATGTCCGCGCAATCCTCTGCCTGAACATAAGAACTGAAACTTCAATCAACTCCAGCTCGGTTACTTCCCAAAGACAGGACAACTCATCCTTGTGTTTGATTAGTCACTGACCTTGTTTCTGCCTATTTTGCATTTTCCTTGTTTGTATCATATTTGCTTTCAGCTTGTTTATCTTTAAATGTCAGTTTTAATGAAATGAGCATGTACAGTATTTTGATTCAAATCATCTGTTTATTTGCATCTTTATTCTTTCTCTTTCAAAAAAAACAAAAACTTTCAAAAAATGCACCTCTTTTTCAAATTTTTGACTATGCAAATATTTGTGGGAGGATGATAAAAACATAATACCCATAATTGCTGTCGGTATGCTTTCGAATAAAAAACTTTGCTGACGATGTAAGGCATTTTTTTCAATTCCCAAACACTGGATATATGAGGAAGATAATCCCTCGTTAACCCCTTTGAGCCTTGAAGTAGGAGTTTCTTTCTTTATAAAGAAACCCGCAATTTTAACCAGGGGCGGGGTAGTTCTCAGTTTAATTTGGGTTGTGTATTCAAGTTCAGAAAGTTTACATACAACAAGCAGATGCTGAAAACGTCTTTCAAATTAAAGTCCGGTGATGGTCCGTCGTAATCATCAAATCAAGCAGTAACTTTCTTTCTAAAAAGAAATTAAAAAGAAAAAGCCCGCTAAGTCAAAAAACTTAGGCAAAAACTAGGGCATCCCGCTGACTATAAATTTCAAAAGAAATAGTTCAGGCAAAAGTTAGGGATAATACAAAGAAGAAGTCCTTAATTCCTCGATCTTCAAAAAAATCCACAAAGACGAAAAACAACTAAATGTTGTAAAGAAACAGTAGTTGCTGTCTCAAGACTTCTGGACCATCGTCATCACTATCATCAGTACAATTCTGAAACCTTTTGGAACCTGAATGCACAATTTAAGTTTAACTGAGCATAGGATTGGAGAACATCATGAAGGGGGTGGGCACCAAATAAACTTTGAGCCTTTATCTTTCTTTCATAAACCGTGAACCAGACCACGTTATAACCCTCAAAATACCTAATTGAAGCAAGGTTATTTTGAAAGCATACTACAGCAAGGTGGCGTAAACTGACGCCAAAATCATTTATTTTAGTATCATACCTCTGTTTTACTTTTCGTTCTGAATGTTTTAAACCACCGTGTTTTTTAACCAATAATCCATATTACTGTATTTTTTCTAAAACAATGATTTTGTTTTCAAAATTTTGCATGAACTTTGCATTAAATTTGCCGTGTTTAAATAAACATTTTTTATTGCAAACTAGCTTTCCTCTCAAGGAATTTTCAAAGCGATTTAGAAACTTGGTCAGTGATCCTATCAGGGGCAAGTTCTTTCCAAAGCCTGTTAAGAATCAATTCAAGATTTGTTCAGTGCAAGTCCTTCTCGGAATTGGTTTATTCAGAAAAATTTTCAAGACTATTACTGAGGCAACCCTTCCTAGTATACAGCATACAGTCATTATCATTCAAGTTGAATCAATAATCAGTTCATTTACAACAATCAGCAAGTCTGGGGCAATTTATTTGAAAAAATCCCCAAGCAACTTTCCATCTTTCCTCCAGGGATTATCAACTTAATACAGTTTACCAGTGTGGTAGAGATATGTTCAACAACAGCATTTTCAGACCCTAAGAAATGACAGTAATCTCCGTGTTGAGGAATCAGTCTTCCAGTCTTGTTGATTGTCACTCCCCAAAAGAGTATAAACTTGTTGATTTTCACTCTTCAAAGAGTCTAAACTTGTTGTCAGCATTTTCATTTACATTACATACATTTAATCATATATCATAACATTTTCATATACTATGCATTCAAGAGTGTTTTAATCCTCATTTGCATTCATCAGTTGTCGTGTTATTATCAACATCTTACCTTTCTACAAAGTCCAACTTATCTAGCGCCTATACTTTTATGTTTTATCTGATGTTCTTCCAGATATAACTTTTTTTTTTATATCCGATGTTCTTCCGGATATGTCTATCTGTTCTAATGCTTTTCCAGAACGTTTCTCTGTGTTTACCCGATGTTCTTCCGGATGTATCTTTTGGTTTTGAAGTTTTTCCAAAACCAGTTCTGATGCTTTTCCAGAACTTTCTTCATGTCTATCCGATGTTCTTCGGGATATGTCTCTTTTGTTCTGATGCTCTTCCAGAAACTCTTTACATGTCTATCTGATGCTCTCCCAGATATGACTTTTTCTCATATGATGTTTTTCCAGATGTAACTTTTGTTCTGATGTGCTTATCTGATGCTTTTCCAGATATGGCCATCATTCTGCCAGTCATCTAAAATTTTTTCTCGTACATTTAACGCTTTTCTAAATGTTTTGGATTTACCCTCAAAGTTATTTTTAATACATCTAACGCTTTTCTAGATGTTGCAAATATGTTTCCAGAGTGTGTTACCTCTTTCGCATCTGATATTTTTCCGGATGTCTGAATCTCTGTTCCAGGGTTTATCCCTCTTTTTCCAAATACTACTGAATACCCTTTGTCGCATCGGCAAATTTCCACAATATCTTATATCCCAAGAAAATTATGTTGGTCTCTCTCCTGTGGCATCATTCCCCACAGTGTTCAAAAGTCTTTCATTCATCACATATCATTTCATCTGCATTCACGGTCAAAATTTTAGGTACTCTGATATTTAATCCTCTTATACCTCGAATGTCTAAAACTTTTTGCTATTCATACCTTCAGGTCTAAGAAGATTAAATAGGGGCATCTGTCATACCCTAAATTTTGACTAGGCATTTTTATTTTTTCTCATTTCATCTGTCTATATTTTCATAATGTGTCTTCTGCATATAATATCATATTTTTTCTTCATGAATATTTTATGAATTATGAGCCGAAATTTACGTGTTAAATTTTCAGGTATTTTTGGTCAAACTGAAAAGTCAACAGTGCAAAAAGTCGGTATCCGGGCAGTTTTTAAAATCGAACTTTCAGACATCATTTTTTATTTATTTTTCGCGTACTTTAACCCGGTGTGCTTATTTTAATTTTTTGACTTTCCGGTCATCATGTTTCTGACCCGTCTAAACCTTTTTACCGGGTAAAATTACACAATTTGATCGCGCAGTGTATTTTTTCAATACTTAATATTTTGTACTGGTCATTTTGGTGTGTCCATTTTTATTTTTCGGACGCGTCGATATCAGACGGTTTTATCGTTTTTAACCTGTTTTGTTTCATTTTAATTGATAATTTTGTTTTTCACACGGTTTGTTTTATTAGTAGTGCATATGATAAGAATCCTAATTAACCATTATCTCATGTTTTAATTCCATCATCATTCTTTGTTATAATAGAATATTCTAACTAACCATATTTTTATTCCACCATCATTTTAATTTATTAGAATAGTTTATCTAATCATCTTATCTCATATTTTTCTACAAGTCTTCATTCTCAATTTTAATTTTAGTTAATATTATTTTAATTAACCATATTTTTATTTAAATTTATTTTATTAGTCATGTTACTATTATTATCTCATTTTTTCTTTTTTATAATATTTTATATTTTTAATTTCATTTTGTTATTATCTTAAACCAAAATTAGTATTTAAGTTTTATTTTGATATTATCTTGTAACTTGATTTAATTATTAAGTATTATTTTCATATTATATTTAAATTTTATTTTAATATTACTTTATTATTTTAGTTTTAATTTTAATTTTTGTTATTATCCTTTTATCTTATAAGATAGAATTTGCTAAGTCATCATTTGCTTTAGGATAAATTCTATCTAAACCATTCATGCATTCAATATTCCAAGTCTTTATTCAACATTCAAAGTTCTATCCATCCATAATTATATCTCTAATCTTAGATATTTTTCTCTTAACTTCACTTTCAAGGCAAGGTTTTTTCTATAAATAGGCAACCATTTCATTCATTCATTCTTACACCAAAACATGCATAGCCTTTGTTTTCTCTCTTCTTTCCTCTCTTCAAATTTCGAGCTCCATAAGGAGTGCAAGGGTGGAATTTCAACTCCAAGCAACTTCCACTCCAATCAATCATTATTTGGAAGGTAAGGATTCTCACTTTGAAACTTCATGAAATATGCATCATTTACATCCATTTAAATTCATGATATGCTTGTTATAGTTAAATATTTGAATTCCTCATGAAATTCCCTTCAAAATGGTATATTGGAACATGTAATTTGGTTAAAAAATGAGAGAGTTGTGTTTGGAAGAAGTCGTTGATCATGTAAAAATTCTGCTACTGTCGCTGCAATAGACAGCGCTGATGTGCAACAAGCACTGTTAAAACCTGTTGTTATTGTTCCTCTACGCTGTGATACACACCGGTGCTGCCCAGGAGCGCTGTTAAAACTCTTTTCTTTATATATTATTTATTTTTTTAGTATCTTATTTATTTATTTATTTTCTTATTTATTTTTAACCAAATATTTATTCTAACTTCTTCTTTTTAATAATATTTTCTTTTATCTTAGTTATTTTAATTTCTTATTTATTTTCCTTTAAATCATTTATTTTATCTTTTTATTTTCCTAAAAATCTTTTTAATCACTTTATTAAACTTTCTTTTTGTTACTTAAACTTTTGTCATTTAAAATATGATTATACTTTAGTTAAATCTTTCATTTATTATCTTTAATGAAAAAAAACCTTAAACATATTTATTACCTTTTAATTTATTAATTCCAAGGATTTTCTTCATTTCAAACACACTTTGTTTATTCTCTAAATATTGTACTTCTTTTATGAATTTTAGCTTGACATAATCTTTGTACACAATGGACATCCCTTAAGGTGTAAGCCCCAACCCTTTTGAGTATAAATAATTTTTGGGCCACTATTAGAGTGTAAGTCCCTCCACTTTTTTTATTCAATCATGTTTAAATATATTTGGGCCTCCACTTGAGTATAAGTCCCTTTACTTTTGTTTCACCACACGATGTTTTCCCGTGTATGTTTATTTATCAACACGATGTTCTTCCGTGTATGTTTTATTTCACATGACGTTCTTCCATGTATAATTGACTCTGATTTTATGGGCATCCCTTAAGGTGTAAGCCCCAACCCTTTTGTAAAAAACCCATTGGACCTCTCCTTGAGCTGTAAGCCCTAATTTACTTTCAAAATACTTTCTCTTTTGATTTTGAGATATACTGTTGTTTTCAATTTTTCTTTGTTGAACAACTAACCAAACAGCATGGAAGCTCTACAACCGAGTAAGTGTTTATATGCTTTCTTTACCCACTTTCATATACATATCTGTATTGTGGGGCTGCTTCACTGTAAGTCTTCTTTCACATACTTTATATACTGTGTAATACTAGTATAGTTATTTAGAGTTTCCCCGGCAACTACGTCTAGCACTAGGTAAAGCCCTGTTGATCACTCTTAAAATACAGACAAAACTAGATCCCCCGTAGGATTCCAGATACAGTCTTCCCTCCTCTTGGGGTTAAACAATATGGAGACGTAAAAGGCAGCATTCTCGGTGAACCCTTTCTCAGACTGTCACCCTTAGAAATTGTCAAAGAAACTCTAACTCCCCAGAGATGATCTTTTCTCCGTGAATGGTATATCCTGAGTTTCTTCCAAATTCTCGAACTTTCCTGGCTTGATCTATTCTCGGTGAATGGCATGTCTTGAACTTCTCGGGGTTTGGGACCCACAGGCTTCCTAAAAGCATTCCCCGCCTCCTCTTGGGCGTTGTACAAGGACCCTTCAGCTTCTTAAAAGTTTTCACAGCCTCCTCTTAGGCTTCGTATAATGATTCTTCCTCAGTGAAGATAGCCTCCTCTTGGGCTTTGTACAAATTGTCCCTTCGGCTTCTTAAAAGTTTCTCCTGCCTTCTCTTGGGCTTTGTACAAATTGTCCCGACGACCTCTTAAAGGTATAAGAACAGAAACTAGTCATCTTAATAGAGCGGTCTTCCAAAGGAGTCTAGATCTTCATCCCAAAAACGTGTATTCTCTTGGGCATCACACAAAGATAAACCTCTTCATACCAGTAGACTTGGACAGTCTCACCTCCTTTTGGATCTCCAGAAACCCTCAAGTTTTCCTAAAAAATACAGGAAAAACCCTTTCCTCTTTTTAACATCTGATGCTTTCCCGGATATTCCTTTTATTTTTATCCGATGCTTTCCCGGATATTTATTTTATTTTCATCCGATGCTTTCTCGGATATTCTTTTTATTTTCATCCGACGCTTTACCGGATATTCCTTCTATTTTCATCCGATGTTTTTCCCGAATATTCATATCTCAATCTTTAATCTCTTCACTCTTTTCAATCAATTCCCACAAACACCCATTTAGCTTCAATCTTGGGCTTTGAACAAGACACAAAATACTTAGCCCTTTAGCTTCATATCTTGGGCTTTGAACAAGATACAAATCCCCTTTAGCTTCATATCTTGGGCTTTGAACAAGATACCCAAATATCTTTTTTCCTCCCATAGAATAGGAGGAACTATGATTGCTTTGATTTCCCGGTTTTCTTTAACGGGAATACGTAGGCATAAGATTACGAAATCTTACCGATCACACTAAACAAAGACCTTAGGTCCAGTACCTTACCAAAACATCGAAAAACCCGAAAACAACACAAATATCTTTTCAACATCCCTCGACCTTCCCAATGGAGAAACTTTCCCATTTACAACATATAAACATCAGTACGTAGATAGCAGTAAGGAAAATTGCTAACAACCCATGGATAACCATGTATAGGATGGGTAATTGACAACTCCTCATTGTATAACCTGACCCCGGACCCCCCAATCTCTTAGCATTTGTTAAAGAAAACATTTGCATGCAAGGTTAGTTTGAGATAGCTTCCCTTTCCTTTCCAGCTTCATAGGATAAATAAGAAATCAGAAAGTAGCACCCAATCCCATCCGCAGGAGGATGTGGGCGGTCACGAAAACCGCGCTACACCAACTGATTTTTTGTAAAGGTTGGAGTAAGTTTTTAGGAAGTTTGAAGTGTTACATGTTGTGAATAATTGATGTAGGTGTTTTGTGTAGGTGTATTGTATTGTAATACTCTATATCTTGTTCATAATGGAAAGTTTCTGATTATAAAAAAAAAAAACAGATGAACTTTAATTATTTTCAAATTTTGTCTTTGTCACAATTAAATATTAACTTTTTTTTGTCTAGTAGTTGTATCAGACTGAATTGTAATTGTAATAATCTCATGCAATCGGCTAATAGTTTGCGTCTGTTATAATACAACTTCACCAGTTGAAAATATCTACAAATGTGTGATATTGTGTATTTTTTAAATAGGCAGAAATTTCCATATATTTTATATTCAACTAAGAAAAATATGAAAAATATATTTACATTGCATTATATATTTTTGACTTTTTTAAAAGATTAAATCACAAATTTTTGAAAAAAAAGAACTGTTAAAATTTAAAATGGTAAAAAAAATTGAAGAGTATTTTAGATTTTGTCAAAGATTAGGGGTGAGAGTCTCATCCTAGGTGACTCGTAGATGGGAAATTTTTACCCACTTAACCACTTTTTCCTATAATATTTTCCAAAGTAACCAACTTTCCAACCAATTTTCCAAAATACCCTAGTTTAAAAAAAAAAGTTTCGTTGAAGGGTGGCGCCATTAGGGGTGGCGACCCCTTTAAAAGTTAATGAGGGGGTGCCATTTGAGGTGAAGTCACCTTTATGCATTAGGAGGGGGCGCCAAATGCCCTGAAGCCTCCTTTAAATGATTATTTTTTTATAATATTTAATAAATAACATATTAAATAATAATGATTAAATAATAAACAATTTCATTTAATAATAAATTGAGTACATAGGCGAAACATTGTACATTAATTTCTACGACTAGCTCGAGCGAAATGTCTGTCGGTACCGCATCCTCGAGTACGTACATTTCTCGGTGGTCTTTGTGGTGGAGTCGGGTCCACAGGGGGTGTTTGATAGGAAACTCGCGCTAATGGCTATGTTGGGTCACTATCAAGAAATTGGATCATTTGGGCCCATAAAGATGAGTCGATCTCAGTAAAGTCATCCAGATTAAAGGGGTTGCCCATGCTTTCATAATTTTGTTGGGGTGGTTAGCTCGATGAGGCTATGTCCGGACGATAGTTGGCTTGGTCGTAAGGTGACATTAGTGTAAATGTTTGGGTGGGTAAGGTTTGATTGGGTGTTTGATACTTCATGTTAAATTGGTTTGTAGTATCATAGGAGTATGTTTGGTATGGTGGTGGGTTTTGTTGGTATTGGGACTGGGAATAACTCTATTGGAATGGGGTGGATTGGTAAAGGGTATGTTCATGGAGTTGTGGTTGTGTGAGTGGGGGTTGGGTTGGCTGTTGGGTTGGGGGCTGGGTCGGCGGTTGGGTTCGTGATGATGAGGCTTATTGGTGTGGGTCAACCAAATATCTAGGATGTGAAATGAAACCAATGGTAACCGACTGTTGAAACGGTATTAGGGGGGTGTTTTTATCGTCTCCACAGGGATTGTGCGATATTAGATGCTTGCCGTTCAATAGTCACAATATTTTAAGTTAAAGAGTTTCAAATGGTTCTTGATTTTGGTTAACATTACTTGGTAGCAAATAGTAAATTTGTGGCAAAGAGTTTGTAAGGTTTTAGAAAAGCATGTCAAGGTTAGGTTTCGCTAATCCTTTTCACACATATTCGATTAATCAAGCATATGAACTTAGTTTCCGACCAATACAACCGCGTATCCTCTCGACTAAGTTTATGTCTAAAGCAAAGTCATGAGTATCGTTGTTTAGACCGTTAGATGATGTCTCACACTAACAATCGAAACAACAATCGTTAAGATCAACACAAAGCGAATAACAACTCCCAAATCTATGTCTAGAGTTTGGTTTTTAAGAGATGAAATTATTAGGTCATGATTTGTAGAATCTATGTCTAGAGTAATACAAACCACAAATACATCATTAAGAACAAACAACTCCATCTATATTGATCATAAACCTTGTTCGCATACAAAAGATCAAAAGAAATACATATGATCAAGATCAACTACATCTAACCTTAACACAGGAGATGCTTAGCTACTCATTTTCATGGTAGCTTGGATGACAAGTAATGTTGCAAATCTTTTGGAGCTTCAATCTTCAAAGGTGCAAGGATTGAAGCATAAAAGCTTTGAAACTAAGAAAATAAGTAACAATGGTGTTTTTTCCTTCACACAAGATTCTAGGTTACAAAAGAGTGCAATGAAAAGTGATGATAATCCAAAATATCCACACAAGGAGACTATAAACAAGTTCAGCCCAGACAAGAGCGTCGGGCGATGCTTTTCACGGCCGGGCGGTGACCATAAAGTGAGGCCACGTGACAGCTACAGTGTCATGTGGAGCTCAGAAAATATCTGAGAGCGTCGGGCGATGGCATCAGAGCGTCGGACGATGCTTTCACAGTCGGGCGGTCTTTAAGAGGCGCAGCTAGTCACAACACTGGAACTTTGAACAAAAATGGGGGAACCATCGCCCTTGCAACGCCGGGCGATGAGAGCTTCCTCCGCCTTAGCAGGGCCGGGCGGTGCAGGGGCCTAAATCTCGACACGCAGAATTTCCAATTTCTTCGTTTCCGTGCAAATCGAGCCGCGATCTTTTCACCAAAATTGCTGCAAAAATTAACAAACACATCAAAATACCTACATCTCACAAAAATGCAAGAATCGTTTAATTAATAAGTCGTTTCCCGATTAAAGCGCTTAAAAGAGCTCAAAGGCATCAAAATCAATTATGAAAATAAGCACTTCTTGACACCTAACAACTCTCCCCAACTTGCATATTTGTTTGCCCTCAAACAAACTTAATTGTCAATAACAAGCAAGAATCCAAACACCCAATCAACCAAAAACATTAACTGTTCAAACTCGACACATACACGCACAAAGTATTTTCACAAAGTTACATAGAATCAAAACATGATTATGAATTAAATTTCTAAACACAACATCATATAATGCAACATCAAGTACATACAAGTTCAAGTTGAATC
Source organism: Lathyrus tuberosus (assembly GCA_022829125.1). Taxonomy (NCBI): domain Eukaryota; kingdom Viridiplantae; phylum Streptophyta; class Magnoliopsida; order Fabales; family Fabaceae; genus Lathyrus; species Lathyrus tuberosus. The sequence goes on along the minus strand of JALAZF010000036.1, from coordinate 16,159,325 downwards.
ACCTAAATTCACTTATTATCAACACACTATGTACAATGTTTCACACAGGACAAAACACTCTCACAAGCAATCGTGCCACATCCGGAATCATTCATGTATTCATCTCACAAAGTTATAAAAAATAAGTAGAAACAAAGATCACTAAGGACTTTATTGGTTGTAACAAGGTCGGGGTAAAAACAAGGGACATATGTACACGGCCATTGAATCAAGAAGGGATAAATTTTATGAAGAGCATTTTTCTTTTTAAACACAAACCTTCTTGCTCAAACTTCCAACACTTATTCTCACAATGCATTCTCTTTTCTTGCTTTGATTCTTATACTTTTTTTTCTTTTGATTTTTCCTTTTCTTTCTTTTTCATTCTCTTATTGAATTCATTTGAGAATGCATTGTATCCACAATTCCTTTTTCTCTTTTCACAATTACCCAATCTCCCCAACTTCAACAATACTATACACTTAAATCAAAATGCTCTTCAACAAGGTTAAAGTTCGGGTTCATGAGTCAAACAAAAATTTTCTTTTCGGCTCAAAAGAGGTTCAAATGCGCACACACTCACATAAGGTTACATGAAGTGTTTATGGACTGGTGGTTTTCCTCATCGTACTAAAAAATGTGCCTTGGTTATTTCTACATTTCCAATCATTTAAAACAACTCACAAGATTAAACATGAACAAGACGAGTAAAACAACGATTACTTGACTCTCTTTTTAGTGAACAATGGAAATCATCTCACTTTTGTGGTTTTGTCCTAATTGATTCACAAATGAACAAGTATTTACAACATAATGCATTACCATAATTTTGTGTAAAGCACTAACTCCCAACCATGTTAAAATTTTACACAACATATTCACACTTTGATTGTGCACAAAATTGAGAATTCTATCATTACCATCAATGTTTAATGCTAACAAAGCACTCACTCTTCTTGTGCTATCACACAAAATTTTCCAAAAATTAAGGGCAAACATAACTTTCTTTCTTTGCGCCAACACATCATAAAAAAAATAAAAACAGAATCAGAATTTATACATAAAAAAACTGTTAAAAACAGAATTTATACTAAACCACATTTAACCAAATTGAAAATATTATAAACTATGGTGTTAAAAACACCGAAAGTGTACTCGCCGAAGCGACAAAACACTACAATAGAAATCCTCGCCGAAGCGATCCAAAAGTACATACTAAAAAACTGAAACTATAAATGAAAAGACAAAATAAAATCCTTCACTTTGAAGCCTAGTTAACCATATCATTGAGATCGTCCTGCATCTCATCACCATCATCATCATCATCATCATCCGCAACAACACCTCCGGTGCTTGCCCCCTCTGAAAAGAACGGGCGCCTGTCCACAGGCCAATTTGCATAGGCGTCGAACGCCTCCCTTGAAAGAAAGGGAGTGTACTCCGCAGGGTGCGTCTGAAAATGATACATCTGCTGCATACAATCAAAGTTAAACTGATTAGACCTATGGAGTGACTCACCCATGTCCCAAGTGTAGTTAAACGCCGCTTTCATATCGAAAACGGATGAGTCACTCGCATCCTCCTGAACACCTGAACTACTTCCCAATTCAGCAATCTTCTTCTTCTTTCTTTCTTCCTTAGGCTTGCAAAACCGATCCAAGTAATTGTCATCAACCAGAAATTTGAGTTTTTCATTAATCACACCTGGAATCAAAATGTCAGTCTGATAAATTAAAGCCTGAACCAGACATGGAAAGATTATGGGAGCATCATCATGCACTCCTGGCCTCCGAGTATTATCCACAAAATTTTTCATCTCCCAAGCAATGATCTGAGCAACATCCACCTCCTTGTCCTCCATGATACAGTACATAAGGAGTCCTGTATCAAGAGGGAGAGAGGAACGGTGATGTCGCGGCTTTACGTTATAGCAAAGCAAGAGGAGAACAACCTGTGCCTCCGGAGTCATAAATTTCTGACTATATTTGATCGGCTCCCTTTTGGCATTCCGATCAACCTTACACCCTGGTTTGAGGATCACACTGGCTACCATTTTGTACTTTGCTGCTGAAAGCTTCACATAATCATCAGTTTGCAAACTTCCCAAGCTACTAGGACTGCCCAAGAGCCTATTAATGGCATCCCTGCTGAAACTGATCTCTCGACCCCTTACAAAGGTCTAAAATCTGTAAAATTCTCCTTCGGGTTGAAGCGCGTTAGCATAGAATTCTCTGATTAGCTGGTAACAAATGCGATCAGCCGGGTTCATCAGCTTATCCCATCTTTTCTTTTCAAAGATCGCTTGGATCCGTCTGTAGTCTCCTTCACAGTTGATTGCAAATATCTTTTTAGAGAGGACACTTCTGCCCTCTAGAGATTTCATTCAAGCCTCATGGTCGGCAGACAAAAACCGGCTCCCGTCAAATTCCAATGGAATATTAGATGAGGAAGCAACATTCTTCTGCTTCCTTGATTTGTATTGTGGAGCAAAGCGGTGAGACATCTGCACAATTCAAACACAAACAACACAGCACAAACATTCACATTAGCCCTGTTAGTCATACGAAAACAAAAATGAAGCAAACAGTGAAATCCCAAAACTGGGCAAAATAGGGCCAGCGCCTGAGCATCGTCGGGCGACGCAAGAGAGCTGCTGCGCCCTTCTACCGTCGGGCGGTACTAGTGACTTCAGAAAAGATTTTTCATGGTAGCCCTGCTCTTTTCAAACCCATCCTTCTTTAACCCAAAATCAATAATCAACCCAGAGAACACCAATAAGAACATGCAAGGTGAAAGAAGGATGTCTAGCCAATAATCATCTCTAACAATCATTAACAAACCTAACCACATTTTTTCTACAATTATACATGATTAAGAAAAGAAAAACAAAGAAGAACACAAACTACATGCATACCTTGAAGGTTGGAGGATCTTAAATGAGAAAAAGTGAGAGAGCAAAGAGTGAGAGAGTTGGAGCTAGGGTTTTTACGGGAGAGAATGAGAGGAAAGTTTCAAAACTCTCTCTCAAGCCTTTTTAAATAGCCAGGGGCAAAATGGGAAAACTCAATGAAGCTACTAAACCAATTATTTTAACAGCAACGTTCAAATTTCCCACCCTAAAGTCTCACGCCTGGCCAAGCAGAGGCGAGGCCTCTGCAATTTTTCACACACCGCCGGGCGATGAAACTACCGCCGGGCGCTCCACACCAGTTAGCAAAATTTCTGCTAAAGTCCAGCAGACCATTTTTAGCAACCACAACACTCAACTCACAACATGCAAAAATCTCAATTTTTCCTTCCAAAAGGCAATGCAACATTAAAAACACTGAAAAGCAAGAATTACTTACAATGTTGGGGTGCCTCCCAACAAGCGCTTGTTGAACGTCGGCTAAGCTCGACGGTCCAATGCAACCTCAAGGATCGCAAAAAAGAACAACGGCAGAATTCCGCTCAAAATCACCTCCCAGATAAACTTTCAACCTTTGACCATTAACAGTCCAATTCTCCTTTGTCTTTGTGTCTTCAATCACAATTGTCCTATATGACTTGATTTCCCGAATCCAAAATGGACCAGACCACTTAGACCTCAATTTACCTGGGAACAATTTCAATCGAGAATTGAAAAGTAGGACCAGCTGTCCCACTTCAAACTGCTTGATCACAATTTTCCTGTCATGGTAAGTTTTGACACGCTCTTTGTACAGCTTATTGGAATCATACGCCTGGAGGCGCAATTCATCCAATTCATGCAATTGCATTTTTCTTCTCTCACCGCTTAGAGTTGGATCAAAGTTCAAAAATTTCAAGGCCCAAAACGCCTTATGTTCCAACTCTACCGGAAGATGACAATTCTTACCATAAACCAATTTAAACGGGGTGAGACCAATCAGAGCTTTAAAAGCCGTCCGATAAGCCCACAAAGCATCATCAAGCTTATTAGACCAATCCTTCCTTGAGGACGACACTGTTTTTTCCAAAATTCTTTTAATTTCTCAGTTTGATACCTCCGCTTGCCCATTAGCCTGAGGATGATATGGTGTTGCAACCTTGTGCTTAACACCATATTTCTCCAAAGCTTTTTCAAGCTGAGTGTTACAGAAGTGGGATCCTCCGTCACTTATCAACACTCGCGGAGTACCAAATCGAGCAAAAATGTTTCTTTTCAAAAAATTTATTACGGTTTTTCCATCGGCCTTAGCACATGTTATTGCCTCAACCCATTTGGAAACATAATCAACAGCGACCAAAATGTACTCGTTAGAAAATGAAGATGGAAAAGGTCCAACAAAGTCAATTCCCCAACAATCAAATACTTCAATTTCCAACATATTTTGTAAAGGCATTTCATGCCGCTTTGAAATTCCACCACTTCTCTGACATTTATCACAACTTTGGGCATACGCATGCGCATCTTTGGATAAACAAGGCCAATAAAAGCCCGATTGAAGGACTTTTGTTGCCGTTCTTAACCCGTTAAAATGTCCTCCATACGGAGAGTTATGACAATGCCAAAGTATGTTCGTGGCTTCCTCTACTGACACACATCTTCTCAAGAGGTTATCGACACCAAGCTTAAACAAATATGGTTCATCCCAAACAAAAGACTTGGCGTTCGACAAAAATTTCTTTTTTTGATGGTGAGTTAGACCATCCGGTATTAATCCGGCGGCTTTGTGGTTAGCCATGTCGGCGAACCATGGTCTAACTTGCACCATAAACAATTTTTCGTCCGAAAACTCCTCATTGACCTCATATTCCTTTTTGGTCACGTCAACGTTTACAAGGCGGGATAAGTGATCCGCCACCAAATTCTCGGATCCTTTCTTGTCACGAATTTCTAGATCAAATTTTTGCAACAAGAGGATCCAACGAATTAGCCTTTGTTTAGAATCGGGCTTGGTGAGCAAATACTTAATCGTCGTGTGATCTGTGTAAATGACAACTCGCGACCCAATCAAATAGGAACGAAATTTTTCCAATGCATACACTATCACAAGCAACTCTTTTTCAATTGTTGCATAGTTAATTTGAGCTTCATTTAAAACTTTGCTCGCATAGTGTATAGCATGAAAATTTTTTGTTTTCCACTGACCCAAAACCGCACCCACTGCATAATCACTCGCATCACACATGAGTTCAAAATCCAATTTCTAAGTAGGTACGATGATTATGGGTGAGGTAGTCAAACTTTTCTTTAAAACATTAAAAGCAAACATGCAAGATTCATCAAAGTCAAAGAACTTATCTTTTTTGAGCAAATTGCTCAATGACTTTGCTATCTTCGCGAAGTCCTTGATGAACCTACGATAGAATCCCGCATGTCCAAGAAAACTTCGAATGCCTTTGACATTAGTTGGAGGAGGCAACTTTTCAATCACTTCAATTTTGGCTTGATCAACCTCAAGACCTTTGGAGGAGACTTTGTGGCCCAACATTATTCCCTCCGTAACCATAAAATTGCACTTCTCCCAGTTCAATACCAAATTCGTCTCAATACACCGTTCAAGCACAACCTCCAAATTTCTCAAACAAAGATCAAAAGACGCTCCAAAAATGGAGAAGTCGTCCATGAAAACCTCCATCGTCTTTTCAATAAGATTGGAGAAAATAGCTTGAACACAACGCTGAAACGTCGTCGGTGCATTGCATAGACCAAACGGCATCTTTCGGTAGGCAAAAATTCTGAAAGGACAAGTGAATGCCGTTTTCTCATGGTCATCCGGGTCCACTGAAATTTGGTTATACCCGAAATAACCATCCAAGAAGCAATAGAATTGTTGGCCCGACAATCTTTCTAACATTTGGTCCATAAAAGAAAGTGGAAAATGGTCTTTCCTTGTCGCGGTGTTTAGCCTCCTATAGTCTATACACATCCTCCACCCCGTCACCGTTTTTGTCGGAATCAACTCATTTTTTTCATTCCGAATCACGGTCATTCCTCCTTTTTTAGGCACAACGTGGACCGGACTTACCCAAGGGCTATCGGAAATTGGGTAAATCATACCGGCATCCAAGAGTTTGACAACTTCTTTTCTTACTACTTCTTTCATCGTTGGATTCAAACGGCGTTGCGGTTGAGCGACCGATTTGAAATCCTCTTCCATGAATATGCGATGCATACAATAAGAGGGACTTATGCCTTTAAGATCGGAAAGATTCCATCCCATTGCTTCTTGATTTTTCCTCAAAACTTGAATTAACCGGTTTTCCTTATTGTCAGATAAAATGTTGCTTATGATAACAGGTTTATTACAATCGTCATCCAGGAAAGCATATTTCAAATTGGAAGGCAACACCTTCAATTCAAGTTGAGATTTTGCATCACTCACCTCTTTTTTTAGCACTTCCTCTTCACATTCCCAAGGTTGCAACTCCTCCAAAGATTCAAGTTCCTTTAAACACCCTTCAAGTGCTCTTTCCTCTTCATCGGAGAATACTTCAAAGGAATCATCAAGAGCTCTTTGCAAAGGGGATACTGCATGCACTTGTTTCGTGACATCCATAACCACTTCTTCCGTTGCATCTATTCTGAAACAGTCACCTTTGTCATTCTTGTGTTTCATGGCCTCAAATAGATTGAAACAAACCTCCTCATCTTGGACTCTAACCTTCATAAGACCGTCGTCCATATCAATTGCCATTTTAGCAGTTTTCATAAACGGTCTCTAAAGAATCAATGGAGCGTCTTCATCTTCCTCCATTTCAATTACCACGAAATCAATAGGAAATAAAAATTTGTCCACTTTAACCAATACATCTTTTGCTACACCGTGAGGACGGGTAGTGGATTTGTCGGCAAGTTGCAATGTCATTTGAGTGGACCTCAATTCCATGTGTCCTAACCGTTTCACAATTGACAAAGGTATCAAATTGATACTAGAGCACAAATCAATCAACCCGTTGCCCACATAGATATTTCCTATAGTAACCAGCAAGGTGACTCGTCCCGGATCACATTCTTTCCCCGAGAGAGTACGTTGAATGATAGCGCTACAACTAGCATCCACCATGATGGTCTCTTGATCCGTATACCTCTTCTTTTTTGTGAGAATATCCTTCATAAATTTCGCATATTTCGGCATTTGCTCCAAAGCTTCGGAAAATGGAATGTTTATTTGTAATTGTTTGAAAATATCCATAAACCGAGCATAGTGCCTCGCATTATATTTCTTTGTAGGAGCATGAGGATATGGAAAATGTTGGATCGGAATATTATTCAACGGTTCTTTCCTCTTCCTAGTTTTTTTCAATTTTTCTTCTCTCTTTCTTTTTTCATCATCCTCACTTTTTTCCTTCTCATTTTCAACTAGATCACCCTCAACATTTTTTTCTACTTCAATCTCATCACTATCTTTTTCTTTTTCAACTACAACCTCCTCGTCCACTACAACTTCACCTACACCCATGTCAATCTCTCTTCCACTTCTTGTTAGAATAGCCTTACAATGCTCTTTAGGATTTGGGACAGTATTCGCCGTAAAGTTTCCTTTTTGTTGGTCGGCCAATTGTTTTGATAATTGTCCGACTTGTGTTTCAAGATTCCTTATGGCCGCATCGGTATTCTTCTGATTGGACATTGACATTTGCATAAATTGCGTGAGAGTGTCTTCCATCTTCGTATTTCCAAAGGGAGCTTGCGGAGGTTGAGTGTAATTTTGGTACTGTTGACGATTTGACGGTCCGGCTTCTTATGGTCTCCACGGTTGTTGATAACCTTGGTTACCCCATTGTTGGTAACCTTGGTTGCCTTGTTGATAAGGAGGTCGGGTTGGTATCCTTGATTTCCTGCATAGTTTACCTCCTCCACAACCGGAGGACAATATCCGATAAGATGGTCGCCTCTACAAAGTTCACATACCAAGACCTGCACGTTTTTACTCGAGGAGTCATGAATTTCTTTAAATTGTTGAGGAAGTTTAGACATTTGTTTCGTCAACAACTCAACTTGTTGGGATAATAACTTGTTTTGAGCAAGTATAGCATCATTGGTTCCCAGATCCAAAACTCCAGGAGTCCTTTGAGAAGGGCCACGGTTATGGCTTCCCTGATGATCATTTAAAGCCATCTTATTAATAATGACAGTGGCTTCTTCAGCAGCTTTGCTAAGTAAGGATCCACCAGCGGTGGCATCCAACAAGGTTTTATGCACTAGCTGAAGTCCATTCCGAAAAATATGAATTTGAGACAATTCATCAAAGCCATGCCCCTTGCATTTTCTCAACATAGATTTGAATCTCTCCCACGCTTCGTTGAGAGATTCATTGGCACCTTGCGTGAACACTACTATTGCGGTCTTTGCCTCCCTGGAACGATTATGTGGGAAAAATCGCTCCAAAATTTTTTCTTCAAGTGAATTCCAATCAGTCATTATTGTCGTCGACTGATCAAGATACCATTCCTTGGCCTTCCCAATGAGGGAATGCGGGAATAGTCTCTTAAACATAGATTCCTCTTCAGCTTTGGGCGCACCAGTTGCTCCTGCAATCTCATAGAACTTTTTTAGGTGTGTAAAAGGATCCTCATGATCCATACCAGTAAAAGGACTCTGATATATAAGCTGAAGAATACCAGTCTTCATTTCTGAATGACGACCGTTCTGCGCATTGCGAGCAAACTGTGCATTATGTCTTGGACTGTTGGTACATGGTCTAGAAGCAGGTGGTGGTGGTGGTGGATGTTCCATAGCTGGAAGTAACTGCGGAAATGGTGGTGGTGTAGAAGTCGAACTTCCCTCTTGTTCTTGCCTTTGTCTAGCTAGTTACCTCCTTCGTCTCGTTCTACTATTGATTCTACGAGCGGTTTTTTCAATCTCAGGATCAAACAGAAGTTGGTCCGCCGATAGTTTCCCTCGCATAAAATAAAGTATGTACACTAAACAAAACAAATCAACAAGCTCAAGAAAAAGTTAACACGCTTAAAACAAAACAACTACTGCAATGCTTGCAATATCAAACAACAATCCCCGGCAACGGCGCCATTTTGTTGAAACAGTATTAGGGGGTGTTTTTATCGTCTCCACAAGGATTGTGCGATATTAGATGCTTGTCGTTCAATAGTCACAATGTTTTAAGTTAAAGAGTTTCAAATGGTTCTTGATGTTGGTTAACATTACTTGGTAGCAAAGAGTAAATTTGTGGCAAAGAGTTTGTAAGGTTTTAGAAAAGCATGTCAAGGTTAGGTTTCGCTAATCCTTTTCACACATATTCGATTAATCAAGCATATGAACTTAGTTTCCGACCAATACAACCGCGTATCCTCTCGACTAAGTTTATGTCTAAAGCAAAGTCGTGAGTATCAATGTTTAGACCGTTAGATGATGTCTCACGCTAACAATCGAAACAACAATCGTTAAGATCAACACAAAGCGAATAACAACTCCCAAATCTATGTCTAGAGTTTGGTTTTTAAGAGATGAAATTATTAGGTCATGATTTTTAGAATCTATGTCTAGAGTAATACAAACCATAAATACATCATTAAGAACAACTAACTCCATCTATATTGATCATAAACCTTGTTCACATACAAAAGATCAAAAGAAATACATATGATCAAGATCAACTACATCTAACCTTAACACAAGAGATGCTTAGCTACTCATTTTCATGGTAGCTTGGATAACAAGTAATGTTGCAAAGCTTTTGGAGCTTCAATCTTCAAAGGTGCAAGGATTGAAGCATAAAAGCTTTGAAACTAAGAAAATAAGTAACAATGGTGTTTTTTCCTTCACACAAGATTCTAGGTTACAAAAGAGTGCAATGAAAAGTGATGATAATCCAAAATATCCACACAATGAGACTATAAACAAGTTCAGCCCAGACAAGAGCGTCGGGCGATGTTTTTCACGGCTGGGCGGAGACCATAAAGTGAGGCCATGTGACAGCTACAGTGTCACGTGGAGCTCAGAAAATATCTGAGAGTGCCGGGCGAAGGCATCAGAGCGTCGGACGATGCTTTCACGGTCGGGCGGTCTTTAAGAGGCACGGCTAGTCACAACACTGGAACTTTGAACAAAAATGGGGGAACCATCGCCCCTGCAACGCCGGGCGATGAGAGCTTCCTGCGCCTTAGCAGGGCCGGGCGGTGCAGGGGCCTAAATCGCGACACGCAGAATTTCCAATTTCTTCGTTTCCGTGCGAATCGAGCCGCGATCTTTTCACCAAAATTGCTGCAAAAATTAACAAACACATCAAAATACCTACATCTCACAAAAATGCAAGAATCGCTAAATTAATAAGTCGTTTCCCGATTAAAGCGCTTAAAAGAGCTCAAAGGCATCAAAATCAATTATGAAAATAAGCACTTCTTGACACCTAACACCGACCTATACCAATTTATGTATTGGATATATGGTTTTCTCTCAAATGGCAACACAGTGTCGGACAAAACAAAAATGGTGGTGATACTTCCATTCACGACACTCATGTTTTGCAAAGTTGGTCCATTCGGGGTAGTCCCATTGGTCGGAGACTTTACTTGTGTGGTATTTGGGGGGATGCATTTTGGTGGACATGAAATATCTTGTAGCATTCTAAAATGAAGCTTGACATAATCACTGTTGTGCATATCCACTGTGGTGAATTTGATAATCGGTACCTTCGCACTCCACACAGCAGAGTCGTGTTCGTTAACTTCATGAATGGCTTCTAGACCAAGATATGGCTGCCAAATAAACTGTAGGAGAAAAAAATAATATTTAGTATATGTAAATAATATGTTAATATTAAAGCTGATTGTATTCTAAATAGGTAGGTCAGTGACGGTACATCATCTTGACCCAAATGATCCAGAAGATTTTGATACTGAATGATGCTGTAATGGGAACAGTTGTCATAATTCATCCCAAGTGCAGACTACCTACAAATCGAAAAGGAAACATTTGTTAATAATAGGATAAATTAAATAAGAGAATAATTTGTTTTCAAAGAATTGGTGCAGAAATTAACTTGTAGCGTATGGAAATCCAAAACTATTTTGGTTGATAGACGCTAGATTGGTCATTCTTGACCAACCCCAAGCTTAAAGAAGAACAAAACATCCAGTAAAAGTAGACGAATTTGTTGTTGCATTGTTACACAAAGACCTATATAGGTACGATAGTGTGGCGGACCCCCAACTATATGCTTTTATTTTATCTATGTCCTCTAATAAAGGTAAATACATGGGATGAACAATGTTACCACTTGTATCCGGATATAAAAATAAACCTACTAGTAGCACGATATAAATTCTAGTTTTTCTTATTTTCAATATTTCTAGAGAGTCTACGGTTAACCTTATTGCTCTATAATTTTTTTTGAGCCATGATAGTAATAATTTTTTACCCCTCAAATCGTTTGGGGTCATGGCAACCCCTAAAAGTTCTTCTACCACATTAGCGTTAAGATTGGTTAGACTGTTTACTGCTTTACCATTAATAGGTAAACCCAATAACATGTAAGTGTCTTCGAGAGTAACAGCACATTCACCTGTTGAAAGATGAAATGTATGCGTCTCAGGTTTCCACCTTTCTTGAAGCGCTAGAATGAACTTTGTCTAGACTACATTTCATTACATGCAAATATGTCTAGAATAACAAATATGTCTAGATCAACAAATTATAATTTTCATGCTCATTTTAATGGAGACACATACATCTCTGATATTTCCAGTTTTGGGTTTCAAAATACTGATGTTACCCAATTAACAATGAGCAAGAAATCAAATTTCTTGCATTTCAAAGAGCGAACAGAGTCAAAGATGTTGTTTGGTACAATCTCTCAAATCATATATAGAAGTCCCATTTTTTTTAAATAGTCAGGTCAAGTATTTTCAACAGAATATACAGGACGATGTCGATGTTCAACGCATGTTTGATAGCCATGAACACTCTGGGTTCGACTATATCGAGTTGTATCTATTACTCTGTCAGACTCAACAATCCCAAATGTTTGGTGAATCTCAGGTAATAGATCAGTCACAGTCATTAGAACAAGATGAAGTTGATGCAGTTGACGAGGAGGAAAAAGAACCCGAGGCCATGGTTGATCAAATGCTGAATTTGTTTAGGACTGGGCACTACACCGCAATCAATCCACTTGAAGATGTAGATGAAGAGGCATTACCATTAAGTCATGTCTATTGTCCTCCCCATCACATGACTAAATTTCAATTGAGTGGAGACGAGTCATCCTCAGATTTGTTCTACAATCCTTCTCAATAAATCAAAGGTGTCTTGATAGTGGGGAACCAGTAACGCAAAAAAAGTAGAGTGCATGCAAACTATTATAAGGTTTCACATGGATAATTTTGTTGATTTTGAAGTAAACCGCAATGATTCAAAACTCTATGTCATAGTTTGTCGTAAAAAACTTTGCAAGTTTCGGTTAGCAGCGTCCTATCAGAAGAGAAATGATTGTTGCGAGATAGGTTTGATTGATCCACCTCACAGTTGCACAACCAACATTCTTCGGTAAAATCATATTAAACTAAGCTCTTAATTAATATGCCAAGAGATTTTGCATCTTGTGGGCGTAGATCCATCTGTGAAGGTGAGCATGATTATCTCTCATGTCGTTGCACGCTTCAACTATACTCCATCGTACAGGAAAGCTTGGATTGCAAGAATTAAAGCAGTTGAACATGTATATGGGAATTGGGAAAAATCTTACAATCAACTTCCACAGTATTTGCTAGAACTTTAAAAATATGTTCCTGGTACGGTTGTAATATTGGAATCACTTCCAGCATACACTCCTGATGGAACATGTGCTAATGGAAATAGGATATTCTCTCGTCTCTTTTGGGCATTTCAACTGTGTATCAAAGGCTTTGCATTCTGCAAACCTGTTAGTCAAGTTGATGGAACATGGTTGTATGGAAAATACAAAGGAACATTGCTGATGGCGGTTGCACAAGACGGAAATAATAATGTATTTCCAATTGCCTTTGCTCTGGTCGAAGGTGAGATGGGTGAAGCTTGGAGTTTCTTCCTCAGAAATCTCAGAACACATGTCGCCCCGTAACCCAACTTATGTCTGATTTCTGACAGACATTGCCTCTATTGTGAGCGCTTATAATAATCCTACTAATGGTTGGCACAATCCCTCATTCTGTCCATGTCTACTGCACAAGACACATTGCTCAAAATTTTATGCGGGAAATCAAAGACAGAAACCTCTGTAAAAAAGTTGTGAACGCGGGGCATGCCTTAAACCAACCATCATTCATGTATTACCGCGAAGAAATAAGATTGTCAAACGTGAAAGCATTAAGCTGGGTGGATAACATTCCAGTGGAGAAGTGGACAAAGGCATTTGATGGAGGATGTCGATGGGGTCACATGACCACAAACCTTGTGGAATCCCTAAACGAAGTATTTAAGGGAACTAGAGACCTCCACATCACTGCGCTGGTAAGAGCAGCCTATTATAGGTTGGTGTCACTATTTGCGACAAGAGACAAAAAATGGAGCACTATTTTGGAATCAGGGCAATTATTCAACGAAACCTGCATGAAATCTATGAAGGAGGAAACAGTTAAAGCGGCCTCACATCGAGTTAGAGGATTTGACTGTCACGATTACAACTTCATTGTTGACGAGACAAAGGATCACAATGAGGGTCGACCAATGGGATACTACAGGGTGGAAATTCATAAAAATTGGTGTGACTGCGAAAAGTTTCAAACCTTTCGTATGCCTTGTTCACATGTCATTGCGGCATGTTCCAGTGTTCGTCAGGATCTATTCTTGCAACTATCAGAAGTTTACAAGGTCGTGAACTTATTCGGTATCTAGAATAATAACTTTTCAGTAGTAGCTAGTGAGGACTATTGGCTAACCTATCATGGGGACACAATTTACCACAACGAAAACATGAGAAGAAACAAAAAGGGTCACCCCAAAAGCACGCGAATTAGAACCGAAATGGATACAACTGAGAAAATGGAAAGATTGTGTGGAATATGTCGTTTTCCCGGGCATACAAGGAAACGTTGTCCCAATGTTGGAACAAGTTCTAGATAGATTTACTTTTGTCATTAGAAAAGTTGTAACCTTCGAATTTAATATTTATAACAACTTCTGGTTACAAGAAAACAAACTGAAATACTTCTAAAGCAATAACACAAACCATTAAAAATATAGAGATTAATACAACATAAACTAAGATATAACAACAACACTACTACGGAAAACCCCTTTCACAACGGTTTGAAAAGAGGTACCGTGACGCCTGACATACAGTTGTTATGTAGAGTGTCGTTGTAAGTTCGCTGTTTCTACAACGGTCTGGAAACCGTTATTGAAAGGCAGGACGCGCACCATATATCACAACGGTTATGATAATAGACCGTTGTGATACATACACTTAGGTACTGGGTTCGAAACCCATCAACAGCGAATTATGTAAAACATAAATTACCTATGATCTCGGTTATAATATATAACCGTTGTTGTAAGTACCCTGAGTTTATTATATTAAATGTAGATTGCTTGTTTTCCAAAAACCTCACTAAAGAAATATACATGGAATCAATTTGATGAAGAAGTCTATGATCTGCAAATTAAACTGTTCTTGAAAACCAACTTAAACAAACCAATGTTTTCTGATTGCATTCGTCTCATCGTGCATTTCACGTTGTTTTACATATATATTGTGGTTTATTGATCTGACTCCTTCGATATATCGCTATCTTCGATTATAGTTAAATTTCTATAAGAACAAGCCATTGGATAATCTGCCTCATCATCATCACTTATCATCATAATTTTTATAATCTGAAGTTTTACGATTATAAGTGTTGATGAAGAGGCAAATTAACTAATAATTTGTTGTTAATGAAATTTAACTATAATGGAAGATGACGATGCATCTAAGGAGCCAAATCATTATACCATTATATATATATTAAACATCGTGAGATGAACAATGAGAGGGATGCAGTTCGAAAACATTTATTCATATAAGTTGGTTTTCAAATATAACTTAATTTGCAGATTATAAGTATCTATGTCAAATTAAATGAATGTATTTTAAGTGAGGGTTAGTGAAACAAACAATCTACATAGAATATAATAAACTCAAACAACATTCTATACCAGATCCAGATATTATAAACTCATATAATACGCTTGCTACCACCAGCAAACTTTAAGTGAGGGTTAGTGAAACAAACAATCTAAATAGAATATAATAAACTCAAACAACATTCTATACCAGATCCAGATATTATAAACTCATATAATACGCTTGCTACCACCAGCATCATCATCCTGTATCATCCCCTTAACTTGTAAGGAAACACAGCAAACTTCAAAAATGAGCATCCTTAGTTGAAAACAAACCCTAAAACCATAATCCAGTGAAAAGTAAAGAGAGGAACAGGAATAACACACCTTTTAATGAAACTAATCGCGGAACGGAAATCAATTATGATGTTCAACTAGTTTGGGAAGCAATGAAAAATAAATACAAGGAGGAAAAAGCTTACACAAAAGCTTCATACTTCTTATATTTCTTTTCATTGTTTCTAAAACTAGATGAAGTTTGCTTACACTGTTGTTTCTTCATTTACAAACATCTTATTCGTGAAGCTATGAAAAAAAAGTATAAGGTGGATGAGGTTTCCATCATAGCTTCATGCTTCTTATACTTTTTTCCATAGCTACACAAACATTATGAAGTTTCCAAAGTATGGTCTTTGTTAAGGTAGTGAAAACGAATCTGAAAAAATGAGAACAATCAACAAAAATAACATGCAACAAACGAGATAATGGGAAATATCTAACAATAGATGGAAGAAGAAGAATACCTTAATGTATGAAGCACAAGATTCACGACTAATGGTGAAAACGAAGAGAAAAAAATGGGTTCTAGAGTTTCCCTTTGAAGGCAACGACGCTACTGTCAATAAGTGAAAGTTATTTCGCTTATATATGGGTAAACTATTTCACAACGGTTAACAATACCAACCGTATAGATAGGTGTTTATTTATTATAAATATATCACTACGGTTAACCAGAAGAACCGTAGTGATAACCCTTTTATTTGTGAATTTAAAAATAAATAAAAAAGAAAACGTGCGCCTTAACGTTAAAGGAATAAAATATTTTATGGCGCTGAGGTTCGAACCGACGAAAGTTTGAGTATATCACAACGGTTGGTTCTGTAACCGCTGTTATATATAAATAATTTTTAATCAAAAAACAAAATAAATATGGTATCACCTTAATTAAGATATGTCACCACGGTGTAGGGAAAAACCGTGGTGACCATGGCGTCGTTGAATGCATGTGTTGTAGTAGTGCAATCAAAACAATATCATCAATTTCAAACATCATAGACCTAACGTCGTTGTCATCTTTAATTCTCAACCACTCACACTGTATATTGTCATCTGCAATCGTGAAGTACGAGACAAGTTTTTCAATACTTTTAATTCTTTCACCATCTAGAATGTCTCCTTCTAACCAGCGATTCAAATTCCTTCGTAGTTGTTTTAAACTTTGGATGTTCCAAAACAGCATCCTTATCGGAGGCTTGGTTCTTGAAAAAAAGACATGCCCATATCTTCTAAGATACATGATTGAATCTGTTAAAATTGTTATAAACAATGACAATTTAATTGTGAAAGAATATGCAAGTCATGACATCTATTTACACAAGAAAATTTTTAATAAAATAATAATAAATATTATAATACTATATAATATATGAATTAATAAAAATTAAATATTTTATCACGAAATAAGGTGACTCCAATACATTTGACTCCCCTTTTAAAATTTAAGAGGTGCCTTCAATCCTATTGGCGCCCCCTCCTAAATTCTAAAGGTTACTTCACCTCAAATGACGCTCATCCCTTTGGGTTTTAAAGGGGGAGCCATTCCTATTGATGCCTTCCTTTCTGGGGAACCTTTTTTTTTTTTTTGAAATTTGAGTAATTTGAAAATTTTGTTGGAATGGTGAATATATTGAATAATATTATAGAAAATCATGGTTATTTGTGTAAAAAATTCCGTAGATTCCTCATAGAGATTGTGATATAATTTTGTAATGGACAAAATGGGTGACCTATGTGGTTTCAAAGTTAGTGGGGAAATAATTAATGAAATGTTCAAACTTTAGGGGACAAGCACAAAAGGATTGTAGTCCTTAGTGGAAATATCAATGTAGCATCAATGTAGCAAAAGTTGGTATGCTTAAAACATTCAATAATTTTCTGTTTCATTCATGATCATCACGAAAAATGAAAAATAAAATAAAGTTTACTTATGCCCTTTGCTCCACATTATGGAGAGAAATAAAAATATTTGAAAAGGAAAATAAAACCAATTTTCTTATTTTCGACAGCATGGTTGCGGTTTGAAGATATTTTACTTATTTATTTTAATTAAAAATAATTTTTTTAAAAATATTCGAATGATAGTGAATTTCATAGTTAAATAAGTTTCACTATCATTACTTATTTTAAATTTATTAGTTTTTATCTTTCTCTAAGTATAGTTCTTTATTTCTCTTTTTAAAATGGAGAGATGTTAAGCCATACATATTCTGCATTTAGACAAGATTCCATTTCACTTACAAATATATCTCATGATGCTCCAATGGTAACATCCAATCAACCAAAATACTTGTCTTTATATAAATGTCCATTTGTTATTATTATTATTATTGGTACTAACACACTCCACTCAAAGCCTTAGGTTTAAAGAACACCCAAAAATTGTGACATATCCTATCAATGAAACCACTTTTGTATTAAAATTCATTCCGTATTGTACAAAGTGAATATCGACCAAAGGAAGCCACTTTTCTTAACATTGGTGTCCACTTCATAGATGATAGACCAAAGAAAAGGTTAAATTTTTAAAGATGTCAGTGATCAATCTAATTTTGAAGAACTCCTTTTTAAGGTCGGGTTCTTTAAAGATTTTATTTTCAATTTTTGGCCACATTCATAAGATGGGGAAATTCCATTGCTTTTAGTGAGTTTCTTTTTCCATTTAAAGTAAATTATTAAAAATAGTTATCACATGAATTTATTCATCTATATCAAAAAAATATTGCTAGATCTCCTAACTTCTGGTTGTCTATCTCATAGATTTCTGCCTTCTTAACTATGTACTTTTATAAATTGTTTGTCTCTCTAATTGTCCGCCTTCTAGGATGCACATCTCTAAAAAAATTTATCACCTTGACTGTTTGCTTTCTGGACTGCCTACCTCTTGGACAACCTACCTCCTGGGGGCTTTGCCTTTTGGACCGTCTGCCTTATAGATTGCTTGTCTCTCATGTTGTCATCTTTATGGGCACCTTTTGGGTTATATGTCTCATGAACCGCCTATCTTTTGGACTGCCTGTTTCCTAGACTCTCAGCCTTCTAAGCCACCTATCTTATAGGCTTCGTGTCTCATAGAACTCTTCATTCTATGCTACTCATTTGGGCTTAGGTGATCAATTTCGGTGCATGACTTGGTCTAGATCAGAATACATTATGCTAAACTTATAGAGAATTTCTTAATTCATCTCTTGATACTTTTAGCCACCTAGCGCATTTTCTTTTAGGCCCCTGCTTTCGGAGCTGTATCTCCGGACGCACCCATTTTTTTCTTTACGTTGGATGCTTCCGGATACACATCTACGAAAAAAATTCCATAGATGCATCTCCGAAATCTTATCAGAACAAGTTTTTTTTTTAAATCCAGTGTTTTTTATCGCAGATGGAAATTAATTATTGCATATGAATATAAAATAACATACATTCGTAAATAAAATAATATGATATGTATATACTTTCCTCCATGGTCCAAAAACCTCCATGGTCTACTAAATGCATAGGATTGCTGATGAATTTTGTTTTATACTTTTAATTCATGCTTTATCTTGTGATTTGTGTGATTTTGTGGAAGCATTAGAAATGATCAAGGCATTTATTGATAATGAGCACAACCATTTCCAAACAGTGATTTACCCGTGAGTAGTGAGTATTCGTGAACCCTTTGAGCCTAAACAGTTTAGATCTCATTTAGTGATGAACTTTGTGTTGTACATAATTTGAAAATCAAGTTCAGCATTGAATTTTTTAGAGTTTCTAAAAAAATTTCGTCTTGAACCTTGGAACTTTGTTTTTATTGATTTCCTTGCCTTAAAAAGAAAGGAGCATTCACTTAAGGTTTAGTTGAAAATAAGTTGGGGAGAATGAAAAAGTAGATTGGTAAATTGCTCAAACTTTTGAAAATTTTCAAGCAAGCATGAAAAGAAAAAGAAAATGTGAATATGAATGTGAAAAACATAGAAAAAAATGCTTGCTTGAAAGAGAAAAATAGAGTCCAATAATTGTGCATAAGGAAGTTTGAGAAGGTTTGTGATAAAGGAAAAAAATTGGTGAATGAAGTTGAGATGTGTGTGAATACCTTGTATAGTGAATGTTCTTTTGCATCGGAAATTTCGATTCAATGGCCTTAAGAAATGTCCCTTTATTGTTAACCCGACCAAGCTACAACCTTAAAAGCCCTTAGTGATCTTTTTGCTTCCATGATTTCTTTATTGATCGATTAGATATTGTATGAATTGCTTTGTATTTGCATTATTTATCAGATGAGCGAAATTGGCCCGCAGTTGCAAACACGTTAATTTCCTTCAATTCTTTTTCGAAGAGGAGTGTTAGAGTGATATGAGCATGATAGTTTAGTTGTTACTTGAAACATTGTTTGATATTTGCTTAAGAATCAAGTTCTTTTGCATTGTTCGATTCTAGGAATTTGTAATTGTTGCTTGCCTACATTTGTTGTTTATTTGAGCCGTTTATCTTTTCTTAGTTGAATCAAATGCTTGAGCAAATCCTCTTGTTTTTCAATAGAGGCATACTTTGCTTGAGGACAAACAAAGAGTTAGTTGGGGAGAGTTTGTTAGATGTCAAACATGACTAATATTTCTATTTGATACTTGACATTTTTCAACTCTTTTATGTTTAATTATGGATTTTGCTCATGAATTGTTGTTAATCTTCAAACATTGTGAATATACCTTTGGTGCTTGTAATATGTGTGTTATTGTGCAGAAAAAGGCAGTAATTGATCAAAGATGCAAGACACAAAGAAAGGATCCAAGTTGCCAAAGAAAAGAAGAAAACATCAGTAAGTTCGCTTTGCGAACTTGCCAGCGAATGTTCGCTTTGTGAACAACTGGAAAGCGAACTTTCCAGCGAATGTTCGCTTTGTGAACAACTGGCGAAGTCCCAGCGAATGGTCCCAGACTTTGGGCAGTAAGAAAAGGGACTAAAGTTCACTTTGCGAACTTTCCAGCGAATGTTCATTGATTCTTCGCTTTGCGAAGACCTGGTGAAGGACACCTTGGATGAGGCAGTAGCAAAAGGGGCCTAAGTTCGCTTTGCGAACTTGTAGGCGAGTAGTTCGCTTTGCGAACTTATGCAGAACTTCTGAGGCGGTTTAGCTTATCAGAGGCACCTCAGGTGCCAAATTTGTAGTTCGTTAGGCGAACAAAACGTTCGCAGTGCGAACTGTGCTGATTTCAAGTGGACTATTTAAGCAATTTATGTATTTTTTTGGGATCAAAACCTAATTTTATCACACCAAAACATAATTTTCTAATATTTCTTCATCTAAGAGAGATCTTCCACATTGAGAAGCTAGATTTGCATCCGATCTCGATTATTCAACGTGAATGCTCTTTCATCTCCTCACGAAACTTGTGAAACAAGCTACCATGAATATGTGTAGCTAAACACATCTTGTGTCGAGATTAGTGGTAGGTAATCCTTCATTTTGTATGTATTGATCTTGATTGTAAGTGTGTGAAATTTGTTGATGATAAATATAGAAGAAAAACTTTGTTTATATGGTTTATATTTTGTTTTAGTTCATGATTGAGAAATATGTTCTAAAACTTGACCTAAGTTTCAATCCATCAATAATCATGAGGCTAGAGATAGTTTTGAAAGTTGATGTTCATAAATATTGATCTTGAATGTTATCATATTGATAGTTGGAGTGAGAGATCATCTAAGGATCAATATGGTAAATCCCACAACAAGTGTTAGAGATAAACTTGTTGAGAGGATATGTTGGTATATTCATCGTTAACAAGTTCACATCCTTTATCGAGTAAATACGTACGAAACGGATTACCGAACCCTAATCTTGACATGCTTTTACCAAATTTTTAAAACCAATTTCTTTACCGTTGATTACTAAATTCTTATGCAAACGATCTGGTACAAAACAACCAAACTCTTTGTTACTTTAAAAGTTTAAAACGATTTCAAGTATAGAACGGCGACAATACACATACAATCCCTGTGAAGACGATAAAACACCCCCGAATCACTTTTCAACAACTACAATCAACCATTCTAAAACCCCGATACACCCACACTTTTCAAAGAAAATATTAAATACCCCTCACAACACTCTAACACAAGAGTATAAGAGAAAATATAGAAATTCAAATACATGCTTAAAGTGTTTTTGATATGTGCATCTTGTAATGAAGAACTTAAATCATTTATATAGTCTTGGATTTTCTATTCCTTTGCAAAACTAAGCAATGTGAGACTTCTTCAACATGTATATTTTCAACCAACCCTAATAATGTGCTATAAATTGTCTTTATTTCATTCTTTTACACCCTCGTTATGAACCACTTATCGTGTTGTACTTTGTCATATCATTACAAAATTATTTTTCCTTTGTGTTTAAAAGTTAAGGATATCATGATCTTTTATAATATATTTACTAAATTATGATTGTGAATATCTCATTGATCCCTAACTAATCAACTGGCACCATTTATATTAAGCATTGATTTCAACTTGAACGAACATTAGACTATTTATGATTGGATGAAGCATCCAACTGATTTTTTGTAAAGGTTGGAGTAAGTTTTTAGGAAGTTTGAAGTGTTACATGTTGTGAATAATTGATGTAGGTATTTTGTGTAGGTGTATTGTATTGTAATACTCTATATCTTGTTCATAATGGAAAGTTTCTGATTATAAAAAAAAACAGATGAACTTTAATTATTTTTAAATTTTGTCTTTGTCACAATTAAATATTAACTTTTTTTTTGTCTAGTAGTTATATCAGACTGAATTGTAATTGTAATAATCTCATGCAATCGTCTAATAGTTTGCGTCTGTTATAATACAACTTCACCAGTTGAAAATATCTACAATTGTGTGATATTGTGTATTTTTTAAATAGGCAGAAATTTCCATATATTTGATATTCAACTAAGAAAAATATGAAAAATATATTTACATTGCATTATATATTTTTGGCTTTTTTAAAAGATTAAATCACAAAATTTTGAAAAAAAGAACTGTTAAAATTTAAAATGGTAAAAAAAATTGAAGAGTATTTTAGATTTTGTCAAAGATTAGGGGTGAGAGTCTCATCCTAGGTGACTCGTAGATTGGAAATTTTAACCCACATAACCATCTTTTCCTATAATATTTTCCAAAGTAACCAACTTTCCAACCAATTTTTCAAAATACCCTAGTTTAAAAAAAATTCGTTGAAGGGTGGCGCCATTAGGGCTGGCGGCGACCCCTTTAAAAGTTAATGAGGGGGCGCCATTTGAGGTGAAGTCACCTTTATGCATTAGGAGGGGGCGCCAAATGCCCTGAAGCCTCCTTTAAACGATTATTTTTTAATAATATTTAATAAATAACATAATAAATAATAATGATTAAATAATAAACAATTTCATTTTATAATAAATTGAGTACATAGGCGAAACATTATACATTAATTTATACGACTAGGTCGAGCGAAATGTCTGTCAGTACCGCATCCTCGAGTACGTACATTTCTCGGCGGTCTTTGTGGTGGAGTCGGGTCCACAGGGGGTGTTTGATAGAAAACTCGCGCTAATGGCTATGTTGGGTCGCTATCAAGAAATTGGATCATTTGGGCCCATGAAGATAAGTCGATCTCAGTAAAGTCATCCAGATTAAAGGGGTTGCCCATGCTTTCATAATTTTGTTGGGGTGGTTGGCTCGATGAGGCTATGTCTGGACAATAATTGGCTTGGTCGTAAGATGGCATTGGTGTAAAGGTTTGGGTGGGTAAGGTTTGATTGGGTGTTTGATACTTCATGTTAAATTGGTTTATAGTATCATAGGAGTATGTTTGGTATGGTGGTGGGTTTTGTTGGTATTGGGGCTGGGAATAACTCTATTGGAATAGGGTGGATTGGTAAGGGGTATGTTCATGGAGTTGTGGTTGTGTGAGTGGGGGTTGGGTTGGCTGTTGGGTTGGGGGTTGGGTCGGCGGTTGGGTTCGTGATGATGAGGCTTATTGGCGTGGGTCAACCAAATATCTAGGATGAGAAATGAAACCAATGGTAACCGACCTATACCAATTCATGTATTGGATATATGGTTTTCTCTCGAATGGCAACACAGTGTCGGACAAAACAAAATGGTGGTGATGCTTCCATTCACGACACTCATGTTTTGCAAAGTTGGTTCATTCGGGGTAGTCCCATTGGTCGGAGACTTTACTTGTTTGGTATTTGGGGGAATGCATTTTGGTGGACATGGAATATTTTGTAGCATTCTAAAATGAAGCTTGACACGATCACTGTTGTGCATTTCCACTGTGGTGAATTTGATAATCGGTACCTTCGCACTCCACACAGCAGAGTCGTGTTCGTTAACTTCATGAATGGCTTCTAGACCAAGATATAGCCGCCAAATAAACTGTAGGAGAAAAAAAATAATATTTAGTATATGTAAATAATATGTTAATATTAAAGCTGATTGTATTCTAAATAGGTAGGTCAGTGACGGTACATCATCTTGACCCAAATGATCCAGAAGATTTTGGTACTGGGTGATGCTGTAATGGGAACAGTTGTCATAATTCATCCCAAGTGCAGACCACCTATAAATCGAAAAGGAAACATTTGTTAATAATAGGATAAATTAAATAAGAGAATAATTTGTTTTCAAATAATTGGTGCAGAAATTACCTTGTAGCGTATGGAAATCCAAAACTATTTTGGTTGATAGACGCTAGATTGGTCATTCTTGACCAACCCCAAGCTTAAAGAAGAACAGAACATCCAGTAAAAGTAGATGAATTTGTTGTTGCATTATTACACAAAGACCTATATAGGTACGATAATGTGACGGACCCCCAACTATATGTTTTTATTTTATCTATGTCCTCTAATAAAGGTAAATACATGGGATGAACAACGTTACCACTTGTATTCGGACATAAAACAAAACCTATTAGTAGCATGATATAAATTCTAGTTTTTCTTATTTTCAATATTTCTGGAGAGTCTACGGTTAACCTTATTGCTCTATAAATGTTTTTTGAGCCATGATAGTAATAATTTTTCACCCCTCAAATCATTTGGGGTCGTGGCGACCCCTAAAAGTTCTTCTACCACATTAGCGTTAAGATTGGTTAGATCGTTTACTGCTTTACCATTAATAGGTAAACCCAATAACATGTAAATGTCTTCGAGAGTAACAGCACATTCACCTGTTGGAAGATGAAATGTATGCGTCTCGGGTCGCCACCTTTCTTGAAGCGCTAGAATGAACTTTGTCTAGACTACATTTAATTACATGCAAATATGTCTAGAACAACAAATATGTCTAGATCAACAAATTATAATTTTCATGCTCATTTTAATGGAGACACATACGTCTCTGATATTTCCAATTTCGGGTTTCAAAATACATATGTTACCCAATTAACAATGAGCAGGAAATCAAATTTCTTGCATTTCAAAGAGCGAACATAGTCAAAGATGTTGTCTGGTACAATCTCTCAAATCATATACAGAAGTCCCATTTTTTTAAAATAGTCAAGTCAAGTATTTTCAACAGAATATACGGGACGATGACGATGTTCAACGCATGTTTGATAGCCATGAACACTCTGGGTTCGACTATATCAAGTTGTATCTATTACTCTGTCAAACTCAACAATCCCAAATGTTTAGTGAATCTCAGGTAATAGATCAGTCACATTCATTGAAACAAGATGAAGTTGATGCAGTTAACGAGGAGGAAGAATAACCCGAGGCCATGGTTGATCAAATGCTGAATTTGTTTAGGACTGGGCACTACACCGCAATCACTCCACTTAAAGATGTAGATGAAGAGGCATTACCATTAAGTCATGTCTATTGTCCTCCCCATCACATGAATAACTTTCAATTGAGTGGAGACGAGCCATCCTCAGATCTGTTCTACAATCCTTCTTAATAAATTGAAGGTGTCTTGATAGTGGGGAACCAATACTGCAAAAAAAGCAGAGTGCATGCAAACTATAATAAGGTTTCACATGGATAATTTGGTTGATTTTGAAGTAAACTGCAATGATTCAAAACTCTATGTCATAGTTTGTCGTAACACACTTTGCAAGTTTCAGTTAGCAGCGTCCTATCAGAAGAGAAGTGATTGTTGGGAGATAGGTTCGATTGATCCACCTCACAGTTGCACAACCAACATTCTTCGGTAAGATCATAGTAAACTAAGCTCTCAATTAATATGCCAAGAGATTTTGCATCTTGTGGGCGTAGATCCATCTGTGAAGGTGAGCATGATTATCTCTTATGTCGTTGCACGCTTCAACTATACTCTATCGTACAGGAAAGCTTGGATTGCAAGAATTAAAGCAGTTGAACATGTATATGGTAATTGGGAAAAATCTTACAATCAACTTCCACAGTATTTGCTAGAACTTCAAAAATATGTTCCTGGTACGGTTGTAATATTGGAGTCACTTCCAGCATACACTCCTGATGGAACATGTGTTAATAGAAATAGGATATCCTCTCGTCTCTCCTGGGCATTTCAACCGTGTATCAAAGGCTTTGCATTCTGCAAACTGTCATACCCCAAATTTTGACCACTAAGATTTCCCATCATTGTGCAAATCATCATCACAATATGGATGAACCATCATGTCTCACCAAATGCCTCAAACATGGGTGAGCATCCACTATAATCAAAATTAGGGTTTCAAGCCCTCTCTGAGCTTTAGACAAAGGCTCAATCAAGAAATGACTTGATTTTCAACTTGTCTAATCTCTCAAACATCCTCAAAGGATCAAAAGGACTCCCACTTCAAGGATTAAGCACAAGGTTGCTCCCTTCTAGGTGGATCAAGCCTCAAGATCGCCAGTGTCACCAAATTAGGGTTTTGATCACCCAGGGCCTCCAGATGAAAAGTTTCATCTGGGAACAAGCCATTGATCCAAAACATAACCTAATATACTTCACGGAACCTCATGAACCCATGCATCAAGTCAATTTTGCCTCAAGGGATGCATTCATCAAAAATCAGGAATTAGGGTTTCTTGACCTAATTCACCCCTAAGTTGACTTTTGGGACAAATCATGAGCCAAGACCTCAAGAGATAATTTGAGGGTCTCTAATATACCATATTGATCCATTTGGGACAATGGATTAATCCAAGAAGTTTGAGCAACAAGTCTCAATTCCATCTGCACCACAATTAGGGTTTTAAGGGAAAAGTCAACTGTAACTTTGACTTTTGACCAAGACATGCTCCCAAACCCTAATACATGATTGAATATACCCTATGACACCCATGGAACATGTCTATCAAGTTTGATTTAGGTCAAGGACATGATTTCCTGAAGAATTGCACAGTTTGGAATTCATCTGATAAAAAGTCAACTGTGCACAAAAGTCAACTTTGACTTTTTGAGATTTTTCACCAAAATGGATTTTTAACCCTAAAATGATGTTAATGTATGATTTGAATCATCATTCATCAAGAAAAATCAAGAAAAGTGAGATAACTTGTAAAAGGGGTAACCATAAAACTTAGAAATTTTTCTAAGTTAAAAATAAAGTGGCAAGGGTACCAACTTTGAAGGACCATAACTTCTAAACCACAAGGCCATTTTTTCTCATCCAAAGATGGATTTGTAGCCCTCATTATCACCTACAAAAACTTCAACTACAAGTCATTCCAATTCATTAAGGATTTTGAGTTGTGGAGTGATCAAAGTGGCTGAAAAGTGAAAATGTCACTTTTTCCAACACTTAGTGAAATTTTCACTAAGTCAGATTCTGCCTCACTTTTTGCCAAATGTAGGGGGATTTTTCACTTGGAATCAAAAGAGATCAAAACTAAACTTGTTCAAACAGTTGTTGTATCATGTAAGAGCTTTCCAAAATGGCCAAGAACATTGCCAAATTCAGCTTACACCATGAGATATGACATTGGCAAGTTGCCATGCTAAAATCTGTCAAGGCAAGGCAGAATTTGCAACTTTGGTCAATTTGCCAAAATCAGCCAAATTCAATTGCTCCTATCCACTTGGACACCTCAGAGGATTGAATCTAAAGGGGACAATCACTGAGCCAAGCCTCCAAAGTCCATGGAACAAGAAATAGCATGTTGAACCTAGAATGGCCAAAATAGGGACAAGACTCCAAATTTGGATTGAAGCATTCAATGGAACCATCAAGGTGGCATGGACTGAGCCATTCTCATCTGAAATCAGTCAAGACTTATCCAAGACCAAGGGAACCAAAGCTCTGTGCCCTAGCCTCTAGTCAATGGCTAGAGGAGACTTGGATTTTCATTTGCCAACATTGGCCAAACCTACTTACCAGCTGCCATGCACTATTCCTTGCAAAACAAACTTGCTCTACTATAAATAGAGCTCAATTGTGGTCAGTTTAAGTACACCAAAGCCATCTAACAGATGCTTTCCTCAAAATCTCTTCTTTCACTCCAATTTTGCCTTCTAAGGCAAGTCACTATCGGGTTTTGAGTTTGAGAGCAATTCCAATCAAACCAATCACTCACACACCTCACATACATCACATATGAGCTGATCAAACACTTAGATTACTTTTGAAACATCAATTTCACAAAATCACCAGCTGGTTGCTCAAGGTTTTAACCAAAGTGCAGCTGAGGTACCACAAAATGATCCAGCCAATTTCAATCAAGTCCAACCATCCAAACACAATCCATGGGGTATAGGGAAGCCGTTCAGATCATCACCACTCATCTGTAACACCTCCAAATCAAAAATCACATTGCACTTGCTGTCACGGCCTAGGGGTAAGCACATGCTTGGTCATCTCTCAATCCATGCATATTTCCTCGCACAATAATTTGGCCATATATTCATAATCATGCATGGAATGTTTTCCCTCAATTAATTGCATTGTTTGAATCGTGTATCAAAAATCCTAGCCTTCATGCAGAAATTAGGGTTCTTGAGGTCTCTTCGTGATTTCTTGTTGTATGTTTAATTTAAATGAAATTAAAGTACATAGACATGATCGTGAGGTTGAGACGAGCATAATGATATGTGGATTGCATGATATGATTACGTACTCATGGAGATTGGATAGAAAATGCAAATCTGAGAAACCAAGAACACGCGCGTGTTCTTCAGCTTGTTCTTGGCGCCATTTTTAGAAATTCAAATATTTGAATTTTTGTGATTTTGTTTAATTGATTCAAAAATTAATTTCTCTCTGAGTTTTAATGATTTTGAGTTGATTTTTTTTTAATAATTCACAAAAATGTTAAAATATTTTATTTTATCAAAAAATCCCAAAAATATTATTTATTTCATATAATTGATATTTTTGCAAAGAATTAATATTTTGATTGTTTTTGGCATTTTAAATATTTTTTCTACATTGATTTTGCAACTTTTAATGCTTTCTAATTATTTTGTAGGTCAATACTTAATTTTTGAAGCATTAATCCAAGATCACAATTTGTTTTCCATGTGTTAAACAATTTTTTATCATTTTAATTGAATTTTTATTCAATTAAATACATTTTGAAAACAAATTAGGGTTTTGGATTAATTCAACCCTCATAAATCATTTTAAAAACACTTTGGGCCTCTTGAGAGAGTGTAAGACCCATCCCCCCTTGTACAAAAACTCTTTGGGCCTCATTCATTGTATAAGTCCCTCTGTACAAGTAAATGGCGCGATCGTCGCCTTTTTTTAAAATAAACCTGGGCCTACCCTCGAATAGTAAGACCCATTTCTTTTTCTTTAAAACTTTATGGGCCTCTAATAGAGTGTAAGACCCAATCCTTTTTTTGACCAAATCATTTTGGGCCTCAGTCACTTGTATAAGTCCCGATACCGTAAAAAACAAACGGCGCGATCGTCGCCCTTTTCAAAATAACCCTTGGGCCTCTCCTTGAGCTATAAGACCCATTAAAAACACTTTGGGCCTCTATTAGAGTGTAAGACCCAATCCCCCTTTTAACCAAACAATTTTTGGGCCTCACTTATTGTATAAGTCCCTCCGCGTTAAAAGAAAACCTCGACGCGATCGCCATTTTTAAACGAAAAATCATTTGGGCCTACCCTCATGTTATAAGCCCCACTCTTTTTCCTTTAAACCTTTTTGGGCCTCTTGAGAGAGTGTAAGACCCATCCCTTTGTACAGAAAACCATTTTGGGCCCCAGTCACTTGCATAAGTCCCGTTGTACAAAGTCAAACAGTGCGCTCACTGATAAAACCCTGGGCCTCTCCTCGAGCTGTAAGCCCCAAATCTTTCTTTTTCAAAGCACTTTCTCCTTTGATTTTGAATATACTGTTGTTTTCAATCTTTCTTTGTTGAACAACTAACCAAACAGCATGGAAGCACTCCAACCAAGTAAGTGGTTATCGCTTTCGTTTACTGCTTTCATATTATAAACTGTATTGTGGGGCTGCTCACTGTAAGTCTCCTTTCAGAAACTCATATCAACTGTGTAATAATAGTATAGATATTTAGAGTTTCCCCGGCAACTACGTCTAGAACTAGGTGACGCCGTTTCATTTATTCATAGAAATAGACGCCTAGATCCCCAATAGGAGCACCAGATACAGTCTTCTCTTCGGCTGTCCTCCTTAGGAATCGTCAAGAAGCTCTACTCCCCAAGATGAATGTATTCTCCGTGAATGGCATCTTTGAGTTTCTTCCAAATTCTCGAACTTTCCTGACTTGATCTATTCCTTGTGGATAGCTTGCCTTGAATGTCTCGGGGTTTGGGTACCCACTACGGTCATAATCATGGACCTTAACTAAGGAACCCTCTTTAAAAGCTAAAAGTAGCTGGATAGTAAACCTCGCACGTTTACCAGTGGTTTTTATCTTTAAAAGAGTTATCTCTCCTAATGGAAAGGAGATGATAGACCCACAGGCTTCTTAAAAGCATCGGCCTCCTCTTGGGCATTATACAAGGACCCATAGGCTTCTTTAAAGCACCGGCCTCCTCTTGGGCATTATTCAAGGACCCTACGGCTTCTTAGAAGTATTCACAGCCTCCTCTTAGGCTTCGTATAATGATCTCTTCCCCCGGGAATGATAGCCTCCTCTTGGGCTTCGTACAAGGACCGATCGGCTTCTTAAAAGCTTCTAGCCTCCTCTTGGGCTTCGTACAAATTGTCCCGACGACCTCCTAAAGGTATAGGAACAGAACCTAGTCATCTGCATAGAATAGTCCTTTCATAGAGTCTACTACTGTTTCTCACAGCATAGTACAAAAGGTAAAACTCTAGACACGGACAGTCTGATTTCCTTGAGTCTCAAAGACATTCTCAAGCACTCTTCAAAAATAGGAAGGAAACCCGTAGACTCGGACAGTCTAAATACCCTTTTGGATTTCCAGTTTCCTCAAAGAAAAGGAAACAACCCCGATCCTCAGATCTAACCCATGAGTACAATGATGCTCATATAAGAACTGATTTTCTCTTTAAAATCAGTGTACTGGACCTGTCACTTAACTGACACAGTAACCTTAGCCTTCTCTTGGGCTTTGAACAATGATTCTCCCCAGCGGAGTCAAACAACGTTTTAGCCTCTCTCTCGGGCTTCGTACGAGACACATAAAGACTCCCTCGTCGAGTCAAACAAACAATAGCCTCCATCTCGGGCTTCATACGAGATACAAAAAAAACTCTATTGTTGAGTCAAAAAGCCTCCATCTCGGGCTTTATACGAGATACCAAAAGATTCCATCGTCGGGTCAAAAACTTTTAGCTTCTCTCTCGGGCTTTGTACGAGACACAAAATAGCCTCCTCTTAGGCTTCGTATAATGATTTTCCTAGCGGAAATTAAGCCTCCTCTTAGGCTTTGTATAAGAAACCCACTGGTTGATCCAATCAACCTTTTAGCATCAAAGCTGTGCCTCGTTCACAGTACACAAACATCAACAACTCCTTTCCCTTCATCTAATCGCTGTAAGCGGCAAGCCTCTGGATCATCTATATCCACGCCACTGTCCCTCTTTTAGCATGAGAGATTCCTAAGGAAAGATGGCATTGCTCTACACTGAGTTAAAGTCTTCTCCTTCAGGTTAAAGCCCTTTTCTTCGGAAATTATGGCATTGCTCGGATCCGCGTATCCCAGTTAAAGTAATTCTCCTTATCCCCTCTTTAGAGATGACAAATTCTCTCTAAAACCGAGGTCTTTCAGCTTCACGTCTTGGGCTTTGAACAAGACACAAATAGACCTTTCAGCTTCACATCTTGGGCTTTGAACAAGATACAAACCACCTTTCGCTTCACGTCTTGGGCTTTGAACAAGACACCAAAACACCCATTTCCTCCCATAGAATAGGAGGAACTACGAACGCTCTGATTTCCCTGTTTCGGTAAACGGGAATACGTAGGCATAAGATCGAAAGAAAAGATCTTAGCGAGCGCAATCAACAAAAAACCCAAATCCCATATCTCCATCAATCAAAAAGCAGTAATTCAAAAGCATCAGTCCTAACATCCTAATCCTTGTTCCCCGCCAGAAACCTTCTGCCCAGGTAAAAAGAAAGAAAATAGTATTGGCGAAAATACAAATAACCAGTACAAAGCCCCCCACATTGATAGCATCCATAACCTAACAGACCGCTGTTTAAACTCAGTATGCAAAGCAGGGTTAATTGGAGACATCTATTTCCCTTCCTTATTCAGCTCACAATAGGATAAAAAATTAATCGACCTGTAGTCAAAGCTCAAACCGCAGAGAGCGACCAGTGTTGAGTGCCAAAAAAGAGCATAAAATGTTGTTATTTTTAGTAGTAATTTGTGGCACTCAATAGTTCTTTTTGTTAATAATACCCCATTTTGTTTGTAAATATGTTTAGTTTACGTTAAAGTGTATATTTTGCGGTATCGGGTAAATATCATTGAGTTTAATTGTTTTACATTTATTTTTGTAGGTATTTAATCATTGTTATTTGAGCATTGTTAGATAGAGCATTGAATACGCTTTCCAACACTTCAAACCGTGCGTCAAACGGAGTTACGGTTCAAAAGTTATGAATAAAACAGTGCAGAAAAATTCTGCAGACTGGTGCGCTGCTCCTCTGCGCCGCCGGGCGGTGCAGGGGCGGTCCGGACACTCCAGAATTGTGAAAAACTTACAGAATGAAGGCCATTCGCCGCCGGGCGATTTTTGACGATCAGAAACTCCATTAAAGCCCCAAAAACTCATTTTTTTGGTTATGGTTGGATTTTTTAGAGTTCCATACCATCCAATAGCATTTTTTGAGTGGAATTAGGCTAGAAAACACATTGGAGCTGTCAAAAGTATGATCCGGGGTTGAATCCTTCATCAATCGGAGCCGATTAACAGGTAGATTTTTGGTAAACCGGGTGATTTTTGGGTTTTTCTCTATTTTCTTCTCTTTGATTCTCTTTTGTGGAGTTTTGTATATGTATAGACTTTGAATCATGTATGTATTTCAACTCATCTATGTATTGTGAATTAGTTTTTGAATTATTTTTTAATGTTATCTTTGATTTGGTATTTGTGGTATTGACAAAACCTTATCAAATCTTAAATCTTTGATTTTCATCTATCGATGAGCAAGCTTTTGACATGGTTTGTGAGTTGATATTCATTTGCATCACCTATTTTTTATTGTGTTGATTAAGTAGCATGAGTAGGATTAACACGGTAAAAGCCGTGATAACGCGTAACGAACGGTATTGCGAGGATGCGTGATAATAGTGATGAAGAACTTTGTTCACGTATGTTTGGCGAATTAGTTGAATGCATATTAATCATTTGTATTTTTGTCTCCATGGTGTATTTAATATGCTTTACAAATCATTATTGTGCTTTCCTTGATCTTTTTGCATTTGTATTGAATTTGTGTTGTGTTAGAGATAAACATCACAAATAACTATTTTGATTAGGGAAGGAAATCTATTAGGACTAAAGGCTAGAGATAGTTTTAGGCTTAATATTCACTTGAGTATCGGAACTTAATGCTTCCGTGTGTCTGAGTCGTGCGCGAGAGTGACGACGAGAGATGCGGTTGATATCTCAACGATGTGTTCGAGAGAAACTTGTTGTGAGCGATACGTGATGATTTTGATGAGTATTGTATGTTGAGCATACTTGGTAGATAAGTTTACATTTGTGAGAGGTCGATTATATACAATGCTTGATAGTTTCTTTCTATTTGAAAAATGTATTCTTTTTATGTTAATACTTTTACTTTTCCGCATTTCCTTTTAAACCATTTTAATCCAAACCCATGAGCTTAGAAATATAGAAACCGTTGAATGGCAATTCTTTCCCTCGCACTGATCCCTGTGGAGACGACAAAACTGGGTTACTTATATATTTTTGCTTGCTGCTATTCTAGATTCAACAAAATGGCGCCATTGCCGGGGATTGGTTTTTATTGTTTTTGCATTGCGATAGTTTCGTTGTTTTTGAGTTTTGTAGATATAGTACATTTTGTATATTTTCACTTGTTTATTATGATACTTGTATATTTTAATGTTTGTTCAAGTGTTTGGTTAGGACGCTTGCTTTTGGTTGCGCGGTGAGACATCACCACGGCATGAAGAGAGGAAGTTTCTAATTAAGCACCGTAAAGGCGTCGAGCTTACGACGTAAAACAAGCATGTTTTTATTGTTTTTCATTTCTAATGTTTTTTTTGGTTGTTGTTTGCTCGCAAATTTTGTTTGACTTATTTGAGGATGCTTTGGTGATTTTCCAAGTTGGTTCGTTTCAACTTCCGGATGTATGGTAATGATAGTTTTCAAAGTTGGTACTCGCCAGGTATTTGTTTATCGCTTTCTAGAACATAGCATGTTTACGAAACTTTTCTTTTGTACAAATTTCATGTTATTCATTCTTTTGTAATTGTTGTTCATTCTTGAATCACTTTAGAACCAAACCCTTTGTGAGGTAGCTTTGCATTGTATACTATATGCGGGAAACCGACATCCACGTTTAGCTTGTTCTTATTATGTTTAAATCTTGCATGTGTGTTGATTTGTATGAAAGGAAGAACCGCGTCCAAAATCGCTCGCTACACAAACTTGTTAGTCAAGTTGATGGAACATGGTTGTATGGAAAATACAAAGGAACATTGCTGATGGCGGTTGCACAAGACGGAAATAATAATGTATTTCCAATTGCCTTTGCTCTGGTTGAAGGTGAGATGGGTGAAGCTTGGAGTTTCTTCCTCAGAAATCTCAGAACACATGTCGCCCCGTAACCCAACTTATGTCTGATTTCCGACAGACGTTGCCTCTATTGTGAGCGCTTATAATATTCCTGCTAATGGTTGGCACAATCCCCCATTATGTCCATGTGTACTGCATAAGACACATTGCTCAGAATTTTATGCGGGAAATCAAAGACAGAAACCTCCGTAAAAAAGTTGTGAACGCGGGGCATGCCTTAAACTAACCATCATTCATGTATTACCGCGAAGAAATAAGATTGTCAAATGCGAAAGCATTAAGCTGGGTGGATAGCATTCCAGTGAAGAAGTGGACAAAGGCATTTGATGGAGGATTCGATGGGGTCACATGACCACAAACCTTGTGGAATCCCTAAACGAAGTATTTAAGGGAACTAGAAACCTCCCCATCACTGCGCTGGTAAGAGCAACCTATTATAGGTTGGTGTCACTATTTGCGACAAGAGGCAAAAAATGGAGCATTGTTTTGGAATCAGGGCAATTATTCAGTAAAACCTGCATGAAATATATGAAGGAGGAAACTGTTAAAGCGGCCTCACATCGAATTAGAGGATTTGACCGTCACGATTACAGCTTCATTGTTGACGAGACAAAGGATAATATTGAGGGTCGGCCAATGGGATCCTACAGGGTGGAAATTCATAAAAATTGGTGTGAGTGCAGAAACTTTCAAACCTTTTGTATGCCTTGTTCACATGTCATTGCGGCATGTTCCAGTGTTCGTCAGGATCCATTCTTGCAACTATCAGAAGTTTACAAGGTCGTGAAGTTATTCGGTATCTAGAATAACAACTTTCCAGTAGTAGCTAGTGAGGACTATTGGCTAACCTATCATGGGGACACAATTTACCACAACGAAAACATGAGAAGAAACAAAAAGGGTCACCCCAAAAGCACGCGAATTAGAACAGAAATGGATACAACTGAGAAAATGGAAAGATTGTGTGGAATATGTCGTCTTCCCGGGCATACAAGGAAATGTTGTCCCAATGTTGGAACAAGTTCTAGATAGATTTACTTTTGTCATTAGAAAAGTTGTAACCTTCGAATTTAATATTTATAACAACTTCTGATTACAAGAAAACAAACTGAAATACTTCTAAAGTAACAACACAAACCATTAAAAATATAGAGATTAATACAACATAAACTAAGATATAACAACAACACTACTACGGAAAACCCCTTTCACAACGGTTTGAAAAGGGTTACCGTGACGCCTGACATACCGTTGTTATGCAGAGTGTCGTTGTAAGTTCGCTGTTTCTACAACGGTCTGGAAACCGTTATTAAAAGGCAGGACGCGCGCCATATATCACAACGGTTATGATAATAAACTGTTGTAATACATACACTTAGGTACTGGGTTCGAAACCCATCAGCAGTGAATTATGTAAAACATAAATTACCTATGTTGTCGGTTACAATAGATAACCGTTGTTGTAAGTACCCTGAGTTTATTATATTAAATGTAGATTGCTTGTTTTACAAACACCTCACTAAAGAAATATACATGGAATCAATTTGATGAAGAAGTCTATAATCTGCAAATTAAACTGTTCTTGAAAACCAACTTAAACAAACCAATGTTTTCTGATTGCATTCGTCTCATCGTGCATTTCACGCTGTTTTACATATATATTGTGGTTTATTGATCTGACTCCTTCGATATATCGCTATCTTCGATTATTGTTAAATTTCCATAAGAACAAGACATTGGATAATCTGCCTCATAATCATCACTTGTCATCATAATTTTTATAATCGGAAGTTTTACGATTATAAGTGTTGATGGAGAGGTAGATTAACTAATAATTTGTTGTTAATGAAATTTAACTATAATGGAAGATGGCAATGCATCTAAGGAGCCAAATCATTATACCATAATATATATATTAAACATCATGAGATGAACGATGAGAGGGATGCAATTCGAAAACATTGATTCATATAAGTTGGTTTTCAAATACAACTTAATTTGCAGATTATAAGTATCTATGTCAAATTAAATGAATGTATTTTAAGTGAGGGTTAGTGAAACAAACAATCTACATAGGATATAATAAACTCAAACAACATTCTATACCATATCCAGATATTAGGAACTCATATAATACGCTTGCTACCACCAGCAAACTTTAAGTGAGGGTTAGAGAAACAAACAATCTAAATAGAATATAATAAACTCAAACAACATTCTATACTAGATCCAGATATTATAAACTCATATAATACGCTTGCTACCACCAGCATCATCACACTGTATCATCCCATTAACCTGTAAGGAAACACAATAAACTTCAAAAATGATAATCCTCAGTTGAAAACAAACCCTAAAACCATAATCCGGTGAAGAGTAAAGAGGGGAACATGAATAACGCACCTTTTAATGAAACTAATTGCGGAATAGGAATCAATTATGATGTTCAACTAGTTTGGGAAGCAATGAAAAAGAAATACAAGGAGGAAGAAGCTTACACAAAAGCTTCATACTTCTTATATTTCTTTTCATTGTTTCTAAAACTAGACAAAGTTTGCTTACACTGTTGTTTCTTCATTTACTAACATCTTGTTCGTGAAGCTTTGAAAAAAAAGTATAAGGTGGATGAAGTTTCCATCATAGCTTCATACTTCTTATACTTTTTCCATAGCTACACAAACATTATGAAGTTTCCAAAGTATGGTCTTTGTTAAGGTAGTGAAAACAAATCTGAAAAAAATGAGAACAATCAATAAAAACAACATGCAACAAACGAGATAATGAGAAATATCTAACAATAAATGGAAGAAGAAGAATACCTTAATGTATGAAGCACAAGGTTCACGACTAATGGTGAAAACGAAGAGAAAAAATGGGTTATAGGGTTTCACTTTGAAGGCAACGGCGCTACTGTCAATAAGTGAAAGTTATTTTGCTTATATATAGGTAAACTATTTCACAACGATTAACAATACCAACCGTATAGATAGGTATTTATTTATTATAAATATATCACTACGGTTAACCAGAAGAACCGTAGTGATAACCCTTTTATTTGTGAATTTTAAAATAAATAAAAAAGAAAAAGTGCGCCTTAACGTCAAAGGAATAAAATATTTTATGGCACTGAGGTTCGAACCGACGAAAGTTTGAGTATATCACAACGGTTGGTTCTGTAACCGCTGTTATAACAAATAATTTTTAATCAAAAAACAAAATAAATATGGTAGCGCCTTAATTAAGATAGGTTACCACGGTGTAGGGAAAAACCGTGGTGACCATGGCGTCGTTGAATACGTGTTTTGTAGTAGTGCAATCAAAACAATATCATCAATTCTAAACAACATAGACCTAACGCCGTTGTCTTCTTTAATTCGCAACCACTCACACTGTATATTGTCATCTGCAATCGTGAAGTACGAAACAAGTCTTTCAATACTTTTAATTCTTTCACCATCTGGAATGTCTCCTTCTAATCAGCGATTCAAATTCCTTCGTAGTTGCTTTAAACTTTGGATGTTCCAAAACAGTATCCTTATCGGAGGCTTGGTTCTTGAAAGAATGACATGCCCATATCTTCTAAGATACATGATTGAATCTGTTAAAATTGTAATAAACAATGACAATTTAAGTGTGAAAGAATATGCAAGTCATGACATCTATTTATACAAGAAAATTTCAAATAAAATAAAATAATATATATATATATATATATATATATATATATATATATATATATATATATATATATATATATATATATATATATATATATATATATATATATATATAAATTAATAAAAATTAAATATTTTATCACGAAATAAGGTGACTCCAATGCATTTGGCTCTGTATTTAAAATTTAAGAGGTGACTCCAATCCTATTGGCGCCCCCTCCTAAATTCTAAAGGTGACTTCACCCCAAATAACGCACATCTCTTTAGGTTTTAAAGGGAGAGTCATTTCTATTGGCGCCTCCCTT
Source organism: Lathyrus tuberosus (assembly GCA_022829125.1). NCBI lineage: Eukaryota > Viridiplantae > Streptophyta > Magnoliopsida > Fabales > Fabaceae > Lathyrus > Lathyrus tuberosus. The sequence continues at coordinate 16,120,898 of JALAZF010000036.1, read as the reverse complement.
CATATGGAACTTTTTTTATTTTTTTGAAATTTGGGTAATTTGAAAAATTTGTTGGAAAGATGAATATATTGAATAATATTATAGAAAATCATGGTTATTTGTGTAAAAAATTTCGTAGATTTCTCATAGAGATTGTGATATAATTTTGTAATGGACAAAATGGGTGGCCTATGTGGTTTCAAAGTTAGTGGGGAAATAATTAATGAAATGTTCAAACTTTAGGGGACAAGCACAAAAGGATTGTATTGTAGTCCTTAGTGGAAATATCAATGTAGCAAAAGTTGGTATGCTTAAAACATTCAATAATTTTCTGTTTCATTCATGATCATCACGAAAAATGAAAAATAAAATAAAGTTTACTTATGCCCTTTGCTCCACATTATGGAGAGAAATAAAAATATTTGAAAAGGAAAAAAAAAAACAATTTTCTTATTTTCGACTGCATGGTTGCGGTTTGAAGTTATTTTACTTATTTATTTTAATTAAAAATAATTTTTTAAAAAATATTCGAATGATAGTGAATTTCATAGTTAAATAAGTTTCACTATCATTAATTATTTTAAATTTATTAGTTTTTATCTTTCTCTAAGTATAGTTCTTTATTTCTCTTTTTTAAATGGAGAGATGTTAAGCCATACATATTCTGCATTTAGACAAGATTCCATTTCACTTACAAATATATGTCATGATGCTCCAATGGTAACATCCAATCAACCAAAATTGTCTTTATATTAATGTCCATTTGTTATTATTATTATTATTATTGGTACTAACACACTCCACTCAAAGCCTTAGGTTTAAAGAACACCCAAAAATTGTGACATATCCTATCAATGAAACCACTTTTGTATTAAAATTCATTCCGTATTGTACAAAGTGAATATCGACCAAAGGAAGCCACTTTTCTTAACATTGGTGTCCACTTCATAGATGATAGACCAAAGAAAAGGTTAAATTTTTAAAGATGTCAATGATCAATCTAATTTTGAAGAACTCCTTTTTAAGGTCGGGTTCTTTAAAGATTTTATTTTCAATTTTTGGCCACATTCATAAGATGGGGAAATTCCATTGCTTTTAGAGAGTTTCTTTTTCCATTTAAAGTAAATTATTAAAAATAGTTATCACATGAATTTATTCATCTATATCAAAAAAATATTGTTGGATCTCCTAACTTCTTATTGTCTATCTCATAGATTTCTGCCTTCTTAACCGTCTACTTTTATAAATTGTTTGTCTCTCTAATTGTCCGCCTTCTAGGATGCACATCTCTAAATTTTTTTATCACCTTGACTGTCTGCTTTCTGGACTGCCTACCTCTTGGACAACCTATCTCCTGAGGGCTTTGCCTTTTGGACCGCCTGCCTTATAGGTTGCTTGTCTCTCATGTTGTCATCCTTATGGGCACCTTTTGGGTTATATGTCTCATGGACCGCCTATCTTTTGGACTGCCTGTTTCCTAGACTCTCAGCCTTCTAAGCCACCTATCTTATAGGCTTCGTGTCTCATAGAACTCCTCATTCTATGTTACTCATTTGGGCTTAGGTGATCAATTTCGGTGCATGGCTTGGTCTAGATCAGAATAAATTATGCTAAACTTATAGAGAATTTCTTAATTCATCTCTTGATACTTTTAGCCACCTAGCGCATTTTCTTTTAGGCCCCTTGCTTCCGGAGCTGTATCTCCGGACGCACCCATTTTTTTCTTTACGTTGGATGCTTCCGGAGACACATCTACGAAAAAAGTTCCATAGATGCATCTCCGAAATCTTATCAGAACAAGTTTTTTTTTAAATCTAGTATTTTTGGTCGCAGATGGAAATTAATTATTGCAGATGAATATAAAATAACATACATTCGTAAATAAAATAAAATGATATATATATATATAAGAAGTCATAGGTCATAAACATCATCAAAAAATAGTACATCAATGTCATCAAAATATAGTACATCAAAAAACACCACAATCACTACTGTGTGTGTCTGACAACATCTCCATCCTCTCCTCTGCCTATGCCTCTGCCACCTCCTTTGCCTCTAACACCTCCTCGACCTCTCAGTCTGCGTCCTCGGCCATCAATCCCACCCGTCCTGGAGCGATTTCTGCGGTACATAAGTGCCTCATCTGCCACCGCAATCATCTCATCCAATATACGCTTGTGGTCAGACCCCTCAGGGAAGAAACCGACGTCAATGTCTGCCCTCCCCATCTCCACTATCTGACGACAGTGAGGCAAGACATCGTGAGTGTGGTCCAACTGAGTCTGTTGCTCCTCTAAAATCTCCTGATGAGCTGGTCTGGGCGGTGATCCTTCTGTTGTGGGCACCATGTAAAGGTGTGAGACGGTGAAGAACCACATGATGTAGTCATCAATGCAACTCCAGTCTCTCGGCGCTCTGGTCGCCCGAGCCTCGCCCGGTACCATGTGCCTCTGATAGTCAGCATAGATCTCCTTTATCTACATACGGGTCAAGCCGAGAGGAGCGGAGATAGCTGCGTGTCTGGGTATCGTTTGTGTGTACCCGAACTGTCGCATGACGCGCTCGGGCAAATATGAAACAGTGATGGTCGAACTGCATACCAACCATCCTGAGAGTAGTGAGATGTCATTAAATGGGCGCGTCACACGGTGATCAGCATAGACGCCGTAGCGGATGTCATCAGCAACCAGAAGGTCGAGATAGACTCTGTAAGGGTCGATCACCTGGTTCCCCCTGAACGGGAGAAAGGCACGGGCGCGCAACATCAGCTCTGTGTAATCAAACGCACTCCCCCACCCAACGATCATGGGAAAGTGTTGGAATATCCAAGCCTGAAATGAAAATAAAAAACATCAGGATCAAACATTATCACGAATATAGAATGAAAAGAAATGAAAAAAAGTCGAAGGATATAAGATTGTTACCACAAGTAGTGATACACTGTCTGCCACAGTCCTAGTCTTCCACAGGCATCCCTCTCCTAACCTTGAATACGTGTATGCCAGTGTAGCTGCCCCCTAGTTGTACTCATGGATCTGCGTGGAATCCAAAAAGTACCTGATGTAAGCTACATCGGTATATGTGGAGCTCGTGTCCACAAACAGCTGAGTGCCGACTAAAAATAGAAAATAACACCTCAGCACGCGCTGCCTGTGTATCTCAACCTCAGTTGGATCACCATCTACCTGTCGTACAGCAGCGAACGCCTCACCAAATCTACGTGTCATAAAGGAGAACCTCACATGAGCCCCTCCGGTCTTATCCACCTCCTCAAGCGCATCCAGTGGATCAGCCCTAAGCTCCTCCACCAACATCTCTCTCGCATCCTCTTTCGTCATCCTACCGTGACGGAGGAGGGTACCTCTGATCGGTAAATGTAATAGACAAGAGATGTCATCCAGTGTAATCGTGATCTCGTCGTGTGGTAGATGGAAGGAGGACGTCTCAGGGCATCGTCTCTCCTCAAAGCCCATAAGCATCCCGTTGTGGATCAGTCCGTAACCGATCTCACAAAGGTCCTTCAAACCAGAGGCGGCAAGGACGTTCTGAAACCAAGCCTCCTGTGGCTGATCCAAAGCTAATATCTTCTGCCCATGGTTATAGAACTTCTGCGGTTGACGAGTCTAAAAATTTCCATAAATAAGAAACAATGGTACAAATTATAAATTTCCAATGAAAAAAAAAGAAACAATTTGAGTAATGTTACCTCTCCATCCCAGACATGTCTGGCAGTATGGTTAGCGTACCCTGTCAGCAAGGACATATCTGAGGGACCCCTTGGGAAACCCTCAGGCTCATCATCTTCGTCGTCACCAGCATCCTCCAGTGGTGGGTCATCACCCTCTAGAGGTGGAACCGGATCAACATCATCGGCAGGAGGAGGAACAAGAGTATCCCAACGAGGCCTGCGGGAGGACGGGGCCTGTGATGAACCCTCAGCTGAATCTAGACGCCTCCGGGATGAAGAAGTGGATGATGGGGTAGGATACGAGGCTGAGGGAGTGTCTTGGGCATGTGATGAAGAAGGTTAGGCAGTAGATTGTGCCTCAGCTGTAGGCTCTGCTGGAACAGATGTATCGGCCTCGGTAATGGTCTGGCTCCGCTCGCGTCTGACAGATGCATGCTGTGAAACTCGTCCAAGTCGCAATTTATCGTCTTTGTCTGCCATAATATCTGCAAAGTATAACCAAGAAAAACAATTAGATACAAATAAATTAAAAAACAAAAAAGAAAAAAATTAACATTTTTTTACTTCCGGATATGTACACACGGAAAACTTCCGTAGATACATCTACGGAAGTACCCGGAATTCACAACGTTTGATTTGTTCCGGAGCTGCATCTACAGAATTTCCCTAATGCTAATTTGTTCCATAAATGTAGCTCCAGAACTTTCGGCAACTCCAACAGTCACGACAATGGCGTCCCCTACCCATGAAAATCAATTTTTTGAAGCCCTGATTGTCCGTTTCAGCCAACAAACAATACCTACATTGTGTCTAAACTATGTTTCTAAAACTATCTAAAGATTTCTACCCCTAAAACTATATTCTAACTCGTTTACGGGAAATACTCGAAAATACCTCGGAAACTCAAAAACTTACCGATTATATCGAGCTTTGAATGATTTGGAGTGTCTTGATCGTTGAAATGAATGCTCCTTGTCGAACTCGATTGAAAAAAAATTAAGTTTGGTGAAAAATGATTTTTTGAGGATTGAGAGAGTTTGAACAGTCTGAGAGTGAAGAAGATGAAAAATGACGAATGAGGGAGGAGAAGAGACTCTGACGCGAATGTATTCCAATATGTTCCGGAGCTATATAAACGGAAACATTTCGTAAATGTAGCTCCGAAAAAAACCAACGTTGAGTAAAAAAAAGTGCGTACGGAAATAAATTACCGGGAATAGGGAGTTTTTGGAAGCGCATATAGTACCTAAGAACCCATCTTGTAAGAAATTCTTAAACTTATATAAAGTATTAATATTCAGCACGAATAACATGAATGTTTGTTGGGCTTATAACATATATAACATATAGGTCTTGTTGGACATTTTTGCCAAGTAAGAATAATAAAAAAAAATTCAAATAATAAAATGTATTGATTTAAGGTATTGTTCTAAAATTACATCTAAATATTTACAAAAAATAGTTTTACTGAAATTCATAGATATGTATGATAAATGATAAAATGTTTTTCTTGGCATGAAGGTAGAACTTCCCAAAAGTGGAATCACTATATGCCCAATGAAGTATTGTTTTAACCTATTGAAAGAAAAAAATCTAATAGATTACAAATTGCACGGATATGTTCGTAATGACCCAAACTTGTTTTGAATCAACAGGACACGATCCATAAGTGAGGTGGATTAGGTTTAGAGTCGCATTGACTAGCTCGTCATGATATGGTGAGAGGGTGAAGTCACCAAACTATAAAAATGACTTAAACTATAGGACAAAGAGTTGACTTAGTCATGAGTCGTGTATCGACTTATCAGATAATAGGCGGTGAATCTCAAACTAGCAAACACGATAATGATGGCATGAAGATGTAATTGTCATAACAACCAGAGCCAATAAAATAATGATGGTTACATTTCTCTCTATGAACTTCTGTAATTTTGTCAAAACATAGTGAAAGTACAACTTACAATGGAAAATCATAAGGACAAATCAAAAGAGCCAATAATAATCCACTAGATAATTGAATTTAGTTGTTTAAGAATCTAGCATATTTAGAGCTCACATTCATAGAGATAGTGAGATAATTTTTTTATGGACATAATGGGTGGGGTATGTGATTTCAAAGTGGGTGGGTGTGATGAATGAAATGTTCAAACTTTAAGGGACAGACACAAAAAGATGGTATGCTTAAATCATTCTATAATTTTCTATTTCATTCATGATCAACATGAACAAATGAAAGAAAAAAAAATGATGTATGCCGTTTTAAAATGGAGAGATGCATGTTAAGCCTTACATATTCTGCATTTAGATAAGATTCCATTTCACATACAAATATATGTCATGATGCTCAAATAGCAACATCACAATTAACCAAAATAGTTGTCTTTATACAAATTTCCATTTGCTAATGAAAAAGTTCTAGTCCAATATTATTATTATTGCTACTATAATAACACACTCCACTCAAAGCCTTAACTTCAAAGAACACCCAAAAATTGTGAGACACATCCTACCAAGGAAACCACTTTTGTACTAATATTTATTCCCTATTGTACAAAGTGATCGACCAAAGAAACCACTTTCTTGAACAATGTTGTCCACTTCATAGATGATAGACCAAAAGAAAGGTTAAATTTTTAAAGATGTCAATGATCAATCTAATCTTGAAGGACTCCTTTTTAGGGTGGGGTTCTTTCAATTTCAATGCTTGCTTTTCAATCTTTGACCACATTCATAGGATGGGCAATTCCATTGCTTTTAGGAGTTTCTTTTCTATTTAAAGCCAGTCGATAAAAATAGTTATCTTCCATTTTATTCCTTTATATTATGGATGGCAAATAGATCTGATATGTCGGACAAATCCGTTTTATTTGTATTTTTTTATGATGTATAGATCAAGATTTTAGATTTATATTCTCTAATATTATTCGCTTTATTTTTTTTTTTACTTTTGTGAATGTTAACATTAATAAGAATTTATACAACTTTTAACTTTTAAAGATGTAAGAATTGAATTCCATCTCGTACCTTCAACAATGTCTATTTGCCCCTTTTTATTAGAACTTTTACATAGTAAAACTAAAAGGGACGACATACCTGTTTGACAACCCTATTTTAAATTAAAAAAGTTATGCTATTTTGATTAACAGCCAAACACAAATAAAAAACTATATTTGATTGGCCAATCAAATATATTAAAAAAGACGTTGTTTTTTTCTTAAAAAAATGTATTCATCTTAAAATATCGAGTTCGGATTTCTTAAGATTTCATTGTTAAATTCAGCTAAATACTAAATATTCATGTATGTGTTGTACCAATCTATACATAATTTTATTTGAATTTCAACCCTTGTTAATGGATATTAGAATTGACTTATTAAATTATTCGGTCCTAACACTAATATCGAATTTTTGTATTAAAAAAAGCACCTTTAAAGTAAAAGTAGCTTTCTTGCTTTATCACAAACAAAAATGAAGAAAATAAAATAAGGGGTGTCCACTGTCCATTGTTAGTAGCATTAGTACTTCTTGGCACTAATGTACTACTCCGTTCTATATTATAAGTAAAAATTATTTTTTAGATATATTGTATAATTAATGTATCTGATCTATATATAAGTCAAATACATTAATTATTCAATGTATCTAAAAAGTAACTTTTGTTTATAATATGGGACGGAGGGTATACTATATAGTTGTATTTTTAGAGGATTGAGAGAAACATGTATGAGTGAAACTTCTTATCAATTCCTTCCATTTGATTTTTCATTATTATACAAAGTCAAGTCCAAATTAGTTGCTTACCACTAAATAAGCACAAAATCATTTATATTGTAAGCTGAAAAAATGATTAAAATGCTTATCTAAAAAATAGTCAACCAAAAGTGTGGTGCAAATTTGAATGAAAATAGATTTGACCAAGTTAGTGTTTTTAATGCTTAAATTTAAGATGGTCAAAACGCTCAAAGTCTAACTTTACTTTTAGATGTGAATGTTATGATACTAAAAAAAATAATTGAAAATATTGTTAGAATTTGAAACTAATCAATCCCAAATACTATCGCTCTCATCAAAATATTTTATTTGAAAGGAGATTGAGAAACCATTTTGATTTTACAATTTTAGGTATGATGAGCTAACATATATTATAAATGATCATATGGCTACAATGATTTATAGAATTACTAGGAACAAAAGAAGAGACATATGGTGCACATAGTCCAGAAGCACCAACCTCTGATGTTGTTCTTCTTGTTTTAATAGAGTGCATGATAAAACATATTCCTCAATACTAAAAAAATTGTATGTTTCAAACATTAAGGAACAACAACCCTAAAGACAAGCATCTATGTTACAGATTTTCTTTAGAATATGATTAAGAAACTCATGGTACATAGACAATGAATGCTTTAAACATATGAAAGGAGAAAAATATATAAATCAACGAACAAAAATTTAAGAGACTTCTAAGGGATTCTAAGTATAAAATCACAAACTCTTTTGTTTATATCGATTTTTGATTTTTTTTTTTTTAATTTTCATGATTTTGAAAAATACGAAGAAAAAAATGTGTTATCAATATTTGCTTTTTAGAACTTTTTGGCGTTATTTTATATAATTTTTAGATTTTATTTTAATTATTTTTTTTAATTTTTCACTTTGATTTTGGTAAATAGGGAAATTGCTAAAAATTTCATATTGTTGTTAAGTCATACTTCATTTGATTCTGATAGAAAATTTACTTATAACTATACGATTGAACCTCAAAAAACTTTAAGAGAACTTGATGTATTTGATGTCACTTATCATGCATTGTGTATTAAAGATCTTGAAATCCATGTACCATTTGAATTTAAATCTAGTTTGAGATACTTGTTGTTAAAGTTTACTGGTCTTGCAGGTGAGGATCCTCACATGCACTTGAAAGAATTTTACGTAGTGTGTTCTACACCATTGAATCTCGAGGGAGTCACAGAGGACCATATCAAGTTGAGAGCCTTTCCATTCTCGCTTCAAGGTGTTGCGAAATATTGGTTATACTACCTTCAACCAAATTATGTTATAAGCTGGAATGATCTGAAGAAGGTATTCTTAAAAATATTATTTCCTGCCTCAAGAGTTGCTTCGATCTTAAAAGAAATATGTGGCATCGGATATATTCATATAGAACCTTTGAATGAGTACTAGGAGAGATTTAAGAAACTAGTGTCTAGTTGTCTTCAACACACCAGATTAGTGAACAATTACTCACTCAATATTTCTATGAAGGCATGCTGCTACCTATGAATTTTAGATGATGCTGGTGGAGTAGCACTTGTCGATAAGTCCCCAAAAATGGTTAAAGCTTGAATTGATAACATGTAACTTAATTATAAACAATTTACAACAAGAAACAATTCAACACTATTAACAAGAGAAGTGAATAAGATTCAAGCTTTTTCTACTTCATGTAACTATGAGAGACAATCTAAGAAGGGGTGAATTATTTTTGCTGAATTTTTCTTGATTTTATGCAAAATTTCTTATCTTATGATTTTACTGGAACTCAGTGATTTAATGTTACTTTAATATGAATGTAAAGTGCAGAAATTTAAAGACATAAAAATAAAGAACACACAAAAATTATACTATTTCCCTTATCAACTAAGAGTATATCTAGTTCATCTACTCCTTAAAGGATTATCCAATATGATTATATCCTTGTACAACTCCCACACCAATACTTCTTTACAACCTTCTAATACATACACAAACAGTAAATCCTATGGTAGAATTTGAATCTTCCTGACTCAAAGAACCTTTTCAACAATCATCAAATACTATAATGATCCTCACAAAAGCCATAAAGTACACAACTTTTTATTTACAAACGCCTTTCACCAACAAACTATGATGAAAGATACTATTCTGGGCCAGTCAGACTGACAGCGGGTGGGATTATACCATACTAACCCCGACCAACAATCAAAGAAATGTCCTACTTCTTTCAAAATCATTCTAATATGTTGAAACTATCATTCTATTGATCATTAAAGATCGCAATTGTAAAGCATTCAAAGACTCTCCTCAATTGACTCAACAACATAATTCACTTGCCTTTGAAGTAAGGCTTCAGTGCCTAGAAGAAAGTCTTCATAACTCTTCTTCCTGCAAAAATACAATTTAAGAAGTTGCTTTAAGAAAAATTCATGTTGACCCATAATTAGTTAAGACAAAGAAAGACGAGGCTCCTCGGCTGAAAGACTGGCATAAGAGTAAGAAGCATCAGACTCCTCCTCCCAGCCCCGATGGAGATGGGAGCAGTCATGTTCCTTCCCTGGCCAGGCAAAGACTCATCCAGGAAAGGTACAACCAAAGCTTGCACTGCCGGTAAGGTAAGAATATTAAAGAGTAAGATCCTAAAGTCTTTGGAGAAAGTGCCAAAATTGAGCGATTATTAAGGAGAAGGAGATCCAGACGAGCATATGAAGCTTATGAATGAAATACTCAATTAATTTTGCACTGACGACACGTCCAAGTCTAAATTGTTTGCACTAACATTGGTATGAGCAACTCAATTGGGGTTCAATGGTCTGTCTTACAAGTGTATTGATTCTTGGACAAAATTCCATAAAAGATTTTCTACTCAATTCATTGACCTGAAGCGACAAACTGAAACTGAAGTTGCCCTAAGAATAAGCATGCAGGAGAAGAAGGAAAGTGTGTGGTAGTATATAGACCGATTAATGTAAATATTTTTTAAGGTAGAATAAGCTCAGGAAGGTCTTTTGTGTTGGATCTTCAAGAACAGACTTCGGAGGAACCATTATTTCAGGAAAAAGTTTGGAAAAAGGAAGGTAAAATGCATTCAAGGAATGTTAACCATAGTCGAGGCTTACATGATCTTGTAAAAGAAGGTATCCACGCTCTTTAATAATCCTGCCTCCGCCGATTCTCACTCTAGTCTCTGATAACACTGAATCACACTGCATATTTGACTCGGATTGCACATGTTTCTTAGGATTTTATTGCTATTTTCTTGTGTTATGCTTGTGTTTTGTTTTGTTTTCAGGTTTTTTGTATTCCCAGAGCTCCTCGTGAAGAAATGAAGAAAAACGAGCAAGAAAACCAGTTTTTGAGGAAATTGTACACATGGCATCCACCATGACGGGCGCCATAGGGTAGGCCATGACTTGGATAAGAGTCAACTGCTGTCAACTGCCACGATCTCCTCATCTTTCTCCCTTGGTTCATAGGGAGGGCGCCACCTTTGTCATCTGATTTCCCTCCCAAAAGGAGTTGGGGGGCACTTTTGTCCTTCCATGTAAATTTCCTAGGCTATAAATAGACGAGTTCTGAATCATTTTTCTTCATCCAAGCTTAGTTTCAGAACTCAAGCCATATATTTTCAGTATTGTACAGTGATAAACTTCTCACATCGGGGAGTTATCACACTGTTTGATCGAGTCTGTAATCGAGTTTGGAGCACTCTGGTGGAAGTTAATCCTGCCGCCATTTTCATTTCCAGTCATTTATTTCCAGTTGTACCAGATTTAAAGCCTCCGATTTGGAGCAGGTTTCATTTACAAGTTCAGCATTTACTTTCTTTATTTTCTCGCACTCGCTTTACTTTCTTTATTTTCTCGCACTCGCTTTACTTTCTTTATTTTCTCGCACTCGCTTTACTTTCTTTACCTTTTTAAGAATTTACTTTAACATGATCTATTTCAACATGTCTATTTACATTTCCATGTCCGACTAAATCTTAAAGGTTAGAATGTAAGGATCATAGTTAAAGTAATATTCTATATAATGTGTCGATAGAAATGCTTAGGGGTTATTCTGATTTTTAACACAAGTTTTCTGTACTTTATTTCTGTTGGGTAAGATCGAAAGTCGTCCAACCTTTGGTTAAACTTGGTTAGTCTTAACTGTTCAAAGGAAGCGAAAGTGCTTTGTCCAGTTAAGTAGGAGTTTTTAATTCTTTAGGAAAAACGATTTTAAAAGTATTTTCGGACGCGTTTATGGGTTTAAAGTCCGGTTCGCATGAACCTCTTTTTGTTAAAAGTTCCAAGTCAAAATACTTTTCAACTGAGTCAAGAAACTATATTTCTTAAAAATAGGTTTATTACTTTAACGCAATGCGCGCCTTTTTATACGTGACAATAAGAGGGTTCGATTAAGGGATAAACTCGGTTCTGAATACGCGAAAGCGACAGTTCCCGTTAAATTAGTTCTTTTCATAAGTAGAAAACATTACCCCACAAGTAGTTCTATTTACAAGCATTTGGAATATTATCTGACTGTGTGAATTACATTCAAGCCTATTGTTTATTGAATTTTTATATCTTCGTACTTTACTCTGCTTTTACTGTGCACTCTCGAACTCCCGATTGATTTGCCTTAGATAAACATCGTAACGATAGTAATCGATAGATTGACGTTTGGTCTCTGTGGGATTGATAATATTTTGTATTACTCTGACGCAATTCGTATACTTGCGAAAACACCGCATCAAGTTTTTGGCGCCGTTGCTGGGGACCAATTACGTCAAATTTCGTACCCTGTTGTTACACCATATAAACTAAGGCACTCCCATAAAAAAAAAAATTAAAAAAAATTAAAAATTATGTATCACCCAAATTTTCTCTACAATTACCAACCGCAATACTCCCAATATTTTGAGGAACCGCACCAAAATTTCCTCTACGATCACCATTCCCAATATTTTGAGGAACCACAAGAATCTGTTAATTCCAACCTCGAAGCATTAATGGAGAACTTCATTAAAACAACAACTAATTCTAGGTTAGAATCTATGATGGAGCACTTTGTGGAAACCCAAACTCTCCATAATGAAAAGCTTAGAAGACAACATCTCGATACTTATGAAACCCTTAGGCAGATAAACACTATGGTTGAGTCCCTCGCGACTCACACTGAGGCATTAGAGACTCAAATCTCCCTGCTTGCACAGACACCTATAGGACCCTACCCTGAGGAACATGTGGATGTTGTAGCAACCAATAGTGAGGAACAAATAGAAAATCCTTGGGAGAGTGATAATGAAATTGAGGAGAGTTCTGGTGAGGAAAGAGTTGAGATTGAGAAAAATCCATCGACACCATCCGAAAGGGAGGTTGTCGAAGAGGTAGCGAAGGAAGCACCTAATGTCGTTCCTCCTCCATATACCCCACCAATTCCTTTCTCACAAAGGTTTATGGAAGCTAAGGTAGAATCCCAATCCAAAATGCATGTGGAGGTATTGGAAAATATCCACACTGATGCATCTTTGTTTGAGGTCACGCATAAAAAGAGAAAATTCGAGGACCATGAAACTTGGGATATCATTACTGCTAAGAGGGTAAGGTTCAACTTTGAGGTGATGGATGAAATAACTAATCCCAAACTCGAAAAACTAATACTTAGGATAGATCCAGAACCACCACCACCAGTTCAAAAGAATGAACCACCCCACAGAAGGAAGAATAGAAAAGGTGAGGGATATGTGAGATGGCTTGATAAATGACCTTGGAAACCGAAGATTAACACTCCTAACCGTCGAGCTATCGACGTTAAACAAAGCTCTGCGTGGGTGGCAACCCACGAGCATCTAATTTAATGTTTTCCTTTTATTGTTTGTGTTTGCAGAAAATAAAGAATTGTATCGCTTGTCACGTCTCAGCTACATTTAGGCGAAAGATCTCTAGATGACAATCCCTTAATATGAGTTGGTGCCCACGGACACTCCTACGAATATCGCTGCTGGTGGTGACATAATTGATGAGTATGATAGGAGAGAGCATGTCTCTCCCGTTCTTAACTCACCTCCTCCTTGTCCTTTCGCATGATCAGGTTCCACCGCACCGTATTCTTCTAACATTTTTTGTAGGTACTTCATTCGGAAACAAATAGTATGAGGAGTGGCTTCAGTAAAGTGAAGTTTCAGCAAATTCAGATAACTCGTAGTACAAGACGACGGAGTAGAAATGGCTAGCGAAGACAGGGACAAAATGGGAAAAATCATAGCGAATTTGGTCATGGCATTCATACAGGTTCTATCCTTCCTCTACCACCTTTTATCAAAACATTGAGGACAATGTTTGGTTTAAGTGTGGGGGAGGAACTTTACTGTTTTCATTTTACCGCTTTCTAGTTAAATTTACTGTTTTCTAGCATGATTTTAAAAAAATTTCTGTTTTAATGTTTCGTCCGTCTGTGTATGTGCTGTCGAGTCTTTATGCTGATTTTATGTTGTTTATCGATTTCCGCATTCTCTTGAGCCATACCAAATATTTTGAAAAATTTTGAGTTAAAAATAATGTTTCTTTTGAAAATCTTAGGTTACAAACGAAATTGAGGTTAGATTGTGAGACTTGGGAAAATTCTACAAGATCGGTATCGTCTTAACACCGTGAGCCTCTAAATTATGGAAATCGATTTGTGTACTTGTTATGCGATAGCCTTAAGTTCTCACCCCTTTAGTAGTCCCTAAGTAGTTTATTTAGCAATCAGCACCATCCTAAGCACACACTAAGTAGGAAGCCAATGCAAATAAGTGTATGATCTCTAGCTTAAAAGGTAAAAGAAGAAAAAAAATGAATGAATGAATGAAAAGAAATGCTCCTTCTAAGTTAGGTGATCCTCACCCGATCATTTAGCCCAACGATGCAAACTTCTTCATTTTATTGATTTTTAAGCCAATGTGCCAAAAGAAAAAAAAATGTTAATAATGAGATCATAGTCACTAACAGGCCATCCTACCATGAGTGTGAAAGGATAACGGGCTTAATGTGATTGTGCCAGAATGAAAAGGGACGAAAGAAGGATGAGTGAGTTAAGCTAGGTATAATGACATAATTCAGATTGGTTTGTATAGGAGGGAGGTTGATGACCGCCAAGGCGGAATTGTGTTGTTACAATGTCCTTAGAGTGTGAGCAAGTACCTATCGACACAAACTTAACCGAAGTAGAGTTGGTAATCTAGGATGAGTATCCGTATTCACTATTTTTCTCGAGAGTCATGGTTTTCTTGAGGACAAGCAAAGGTTTAAGTGTGGGAGAATTTGATAACACTGAATCACACTGCATATTTGACTCAGATTGCACATGTTTCTTAGGATTTTATTGCTATTTTCTTGTGTTATGCTGGTGTTTTGTTTTGTTTTCAGGTTTTTTGTATTCCCAGAGCTCCTCGTGAAGAAATGAAGAAAAACGAGCAAGAAAACCAGTTTTTGAGGAAATTGTACACATGGCATCCACCATGGAGGGCGCCATAGGGTAGGCCATGACTTGGATAAGAGTCAACTGCTGTCAACTGCCACAATCTCCTCATCTTTCTCCCTTGGTTCATATGGCGGGCCCCATGAGGAGGTGGCGGACGCCACCTATGTCATCTGATGTCCCTCCCAAAAGGAGTTGGGGGGCACTTTTGTCCTTCCATGTAAATTTCCTAGGCTATAAATAGACGAGTTCTGAATCATTTTTCTTCATCCAAGCTTAGTTTCAGAACTCAAGCCATATATTTTCAGTATTGTACAGTGATAAACTTCTCACATTGGGGAGTTATTACACTGTTTGATCGAGTCTGTAATCGAGTTTGGAGCACTCTAATAGAAGTTAATCCTGCCGCCATTTTCATTTCCAGTCATTTATTTCCAGCTGTACCCGATTTAAAGCCTCCTATTTGGAGCAGGTTTCATTTACAAGTTCAGCATTTACTTTCTTTATTTTCTCGCACTCGCTTTACTTTCTTTATTTTCTCGCACTCGCTTTACTTTCTTTATTTTCTCGTACTCGCTTTACTTTCTTTACCTTTTTAAGAATTTACTTTAACATTATCTATTTCAACATGTCTATTTACATTTCCATGTCCGGCTAAATCTTAAAGGTTAGAATGTAAAGATCATAGTTAAAGTAATATTCCATATAATGTGTCGATAGAAATGCTTAGGGGTTATTCTGATTTTTAACACAAGTTTTCTGTACTTTATTTCGGTTGGGTAAGATCGAAAGCCGTCCAACATTTGGTTAAACTTGGTTAGTCTTAACTGTTCAAAGGAAGTGAAAGCGCTTTGTCCAGTTAAGTAGGAGTTTTTAATACTTTAGAAAAATGATTTTAAAACTATTTTCGGACGCGTTTATGGGTTTAAAGTCCAATTCGCATGAACCTTTTTTTGTTAAAAGTTCCAAGTCAAAATACTTTTCAACTGAGTCAAGAAACTATATTTCTTAAAAATAGGTTTATTACTTTAACGCAATGCGCGCCTTTTTATACGTGACAATAAGAGGGTTCGATTAAGGGATAAACTCGGTTCTGAATACGCGAAAGCGACAGTTCCCGTTAAATTAGTTCTTTTCATAAGTATAAAACATTACCCCACAAGTAGTTCTATTTACAAGCATTTGGAATATTATCTGACTGTGTGAATTACATTCAAGCCTATTATTTATTGAATTTTTATATCTTCGTACTTTACTCTGCTTTTACTGGGCACTCTCGAACTCCCGATTGATTTGCCTTAGATAAACTTCGTAACGATAGTAATCGATAGATTGATGTTTGGTCTCTGTGGGATCGATAATCTTTTGTATTACTCTGACGCGATTCGTATACTTGCGAAAACACCGCATCGGTCTCCTAGTTGGGAAGGAGTCTGATCGACATCGAGATGATCATGATTGGAGAATGCTAGGAAAGTACAACAAGTATACTCCTCTAATGGTTTCCCGTGAGAAAAATTTATCAAGACTGCATATATATTGAATTTCAAGAAGTAGGAATTCAACCCGCATACACCGTCAGAGAAATATTTCGGACGAATAAATCAAAATATTGTCGCTTCCATATAAGTCATAAATACAATACTGATGATTGCGTCCAGTTGAAAGATACCATTGAAGATCTAATAAAGAGGGGTTGGCTAGCCAAATACGTGAAAGGAGGCACGCGGAATAGAGGGGAGTCACCTAGGGGTGAATCTCCCTCGAAGACCATGACGGTCGATACCAGTGAAGAAAGCAATTAGATAAACAGGGGCAAGCGCCCATACATTGTTGTGGAAACTGGAGGACCACCATAAGCAAACCTCCCCTCCAAAGGTACCATGAAGAGGAAGATCATGGGGATGATGGTTGTCTATCGTAAGGAAGGAAGTACATTGGCGAAAATCCCTTACCATCCTATGTTGGGATTTGGAACTTAGAAAAAGTCAGAGGCATTCCTAACAAAAAATTTCCCCTCGTGATCATCACTACATTTGGGAAGTTTGATGTATCTCGGATCCTCATCAACGACGACAATTCCTGTGACATCATGTACTCGGATTTATTCGAGAAAATTGACCTGAACCAAAAAAGCTTCTTGTGGTATGAAGGCGCATACCTTCAAGCATTCAATCGGACCACAACCTGTCCCTGGGATATGGGAGCTAATAGTTTCCATTGGTGATGGAGAAGACATCTGAGCGGTAAATTCTCAAATTCTTGTTGTTACTTGCAATAGTGTTTACAAATGTATCTTAGGACAACCCTTTGCAACCATGATAGACGACCTCGCCTTGTCGGTCCACCTTAAGCTTAAATACCACAACCTATAGGGAGAACCGACAATAATCAATGTCGACCTGGAGAGAGCAAAGAGGATATACCAGACACTCCAAAAATATTAGGGAGAAGGCATAACCATGGAGCTTAATGTTGCAAGTCATATAAAATACTATGTTTAAATCCTTTATCGCTTGTATCCATATATCACTATTAATAGCACAATAAACTGATGTTTTCTAAAACACTTACTTCTCTATGACTATGCATAGCGATATGAGATCTAGGGTATAACTAGAGACATTGATGTTCGGCCCACATAAAGTCAATAATGTTGTCATAAAAGCTTTGCACGTCCGACTAAAGAATTCAACCCCTCACATAAAGTCAGTGGTGTTGTCAAAGACACTTTGTACGTCCGGTTAAAGTAATCGATCCCCAACATAAAGTTAGGGTGATGTCAGAGACACTTTGTACGTCTGGCTAAATCAATTAATCCCCCACATAAAGTCAGAGGTGATGTTGAAGACGCTTTATACGTTTGGCTAAAGCAATCAATTCCCCACGGGCAATAACGGTTCACCCCCTTCTGGAAGCTAGCCACTCTAGATGTCGGGCTGGGTTGGCCACACATCTATCTCTGACCGGATTTTCATCTGGTAGGGGAAGGGGAACCGATACTTGGCCGATAACGGCCCGAGTGACGTCTAATAAACTTTGAGGGAACACCTTATAAGTTCATAAAGATCTAGAGTTGTACACTCAGGATCATGCCGAGTACTTAAAAAAAGGTACCAAAAAGTAATAAAACTTGTATTCCCTTATTCATTGTCGCAACAACATCTAATAAACTTCAAGGGAATACCTCGTATGTTCATAAAGATTCAGAGCTATGCATTCAGGGTCTTGAAAAAAGCCTTAAAACGAAGGCGTCCAATTAACTTCGAGGGAAGACCTCGTAAAATCTGCAAAAAGATGAAATCCAGAAACTTGGACTCATGCTAAATGCACAAACACCTTAAATAAGTAACAAAAGCATTTCATTCAATAAATAAATACTTTAAATAGACTTTCCCATTACAAGGTACTATAAAATAAGTACCCAAAAAAATGTGGTGAAGGACCCCAGAAAGCCTACTTCCTTAGAGAAATAATATTCCCATCAATGATAGCTTGTTCCGACCGAATTTTCTCCCTAGAAAGTGTCAAAGGGTGGTGAAAATACTCTACCTAATCCAAAAAAAATTCAAATGATTGTGAAGCCGCCTCAAGGTTCAAACTCATACACTCGGCCAATTGTTTGGTTAACAAAGCATTGTGAGAGCGCAAGAGCTTAATTCATTATGAGCAGCCCCCACACTGCTTCAAATAGAAGACAAAGCTTGGTCGTTCATCTCCACGTCCTCGCCAGCTGAGCTACTTTATTGGAAGGAGGACCAATGAAATTTAAAAGGAAGTAAAGCATTCTTCACACCAGAGAGAGAGAGAGAGAAAGAGAGAGATAAAAGTTTCCTTTTGCTTCATGCATGTACCTATCCCGCTGAATATTCATTTCATGGATGTTATACTCTATCTATTATTTTTCAGCATGGTTCTAGTCAGACCAGAAAGCCTCCCAGTGACCAGATTTAACAACGTCCATAATAGATGAAGCGTGTCGGGAATATCAAGCCAATTTTCCCGTCTCTTCCACCATAACAGACCTTGAGAGGTTAGCCAAGTAAATGTAGTCCTCGTCTAAAGGATGAAAATCAACAGAGTGGGAGTTATATCCCATTTGTAAAGGGCCGGCAGTCTAACCAGGGGCATTCGATGAAGTCAGTAGGTTTTCTGCAGCAACATTATTAAAGTGATAATTGATTAGGTTGATCGATTATTACACCAAAATAATCTATTTTTCAAGCCACAAATGAAAGTTTTTGATATTTAGATGTTAAAAAACATTAAGAGATTATCCCAATAGATTTTAAAAAGGGAAAATAAGCGGTTTGCAGCTCAAGGCTAATTTATTATCCAATTGTAAAAAGCCCTCTAATTGATTAGACAATCCTCTAATCGGTTAGCTAGGTCTTTAATACATTTTAGGTAGATTTAACAAAATAAAAGAGATATTAAAAAGGTTTTAAGTGTTCTGAATATATTTTGACAAATTTCTGATATTAAAAATCAAAGATATAATTTTTTTATCAAGTAGTTTAATTGTTATAATTTCATATTTTAAAAGTGAATAAATAAAATGTGGCAAATTTGAAAAAAAAAAAGAAAAGAATCTTCAAAAAAGAAAGAAAACATATTACTTTTTGATATACTATTAACACTATTAACGTGAGCTCAAACTAACATTATGCAATCAAAGCTTCAAAAAAGAAACAAAAAATATTACTTACATTAAAATGTTCATGTTTTGATATATTTTCTTAATCATAACTAAAAGATAGATTTTTTTTTTAGTCTATGTTATAAATGTGTCTTAAAATCTTTGTTGATGAAGAGAAAGAAAACATATTTTGGAGATTACATTTACCGCGAAAATCAGAAGTTTTAGAAAGTCGGACGAAAAGTCGAGGAAAAAAAATCGGTAGGTGAATAGTGTCGGCCTTACGGATGAATAGTGACATTCGTACGAGATGAATAGTGACGTCCGTACGGTGAATAGTATTTTTGAGTTTTTGCGTTTTTTCGATTCGGTCAATGGATCCATGTGATTTTGGGCTTTGTTTGTTGGGTGTTTGCTATTATAAATATGTATCTCTTATATGCTTGGTGTGTGACAATCTTAGAGTTTACACCAACAGGGGAGAGCAAGGGTTTAAAGGCATAGCATGTTGTTTTAGCTATTCACAAGGAAAACCTTAGAAAAGCAAAGGTTTAGGGAAACCTTTGGAGTTGTTTAAGGTTATTGTGATTGTGAAACACTGTTACACATTGGGTTTCAGTGATTCATATATTGAGAGTTTGAGAGGTTGGGAAACACTTGGGTAGAAAATAGGGTTGTTCTTGGGAACTTGAAGGCGAAGGCTATTTTCTTGTAACTCATCTGTAATCTCTTGTAACAACTTTCTGAGTATAGTGAATTAGAGAGCTGCTCTCTCTCCCAGAGTAGATCGTTTGATCGAACTGGGTAAACAAACCTTCGATTTTTCCTTGCCTTATTCTGTTATATTATCTGTGAACGGATTATTATTGATGAAGACCATTTATTTTGGTTGTTATTGTTCTTTGCCTCACATATTGATATTGAATTTTGTCGTAATTCACAACAAGTGGTGCGCTGAGCGTGGAGCAAAGAGATATTGTTGACAAGTGAGCACCATGGTTAGTAGATGGCAGATCGATAAATTTTCTGGTAACAACGACTTCGGGTTGTGGAAAATTAAGATGCAAATAATTTTAATTCAAGAGAAGTGTATCGATGCTTTGAAGAGTGAAGCATTGATGCTTGCAGGGCTTACACAAGTATAGAATACCGAGATGGTGGATAAGGCCAGGAGTGTCATTATCTTGTGCCTCGGGGATAAAGTTCTAAGAGAAGTCGCCAGGGAGCAAACTGCGGTTGCTATGTGGGCAAAACTTGAATCATTGTATATGACAAAGTCTTTGGCTCACAAGTTATATCTGAAACAACAACTTTATTCATTTCGAATGGTGGAGAACAAATCCATAGTTGAGCAGCTCATAGAATTTCACAAGATTGTCGATGATCTTGAGAATATTGAAGTGAAGATTGATGATGAGGACAAGGCTTTACTCCTGTTGAGTTCATTACCCAGATCCTTTGAGCACTTTAAGGATGCCCTTCTTTATGGTAAGGAAGGTACTATTACTTTGGATGAAGTCCAGACGGCGGTGAAATCCAAAGAATTTTCAAAGTCGAAAAATTTGAAGATTGAAGATAGTGGTGAAGGCTTAAATGTGTCAAGAGGAGGAGGTGAGCGTAAAGGGATGTCCAAATCAAAGAGGTCTGACAAGTCAAAGGTAAAATGTTTTAATTGTCAGAAAATCGGTCACTTTAAAAGGGATTGTCCTGAAAGAAAAGGTCAATGAAGATTCTGTTCAAGTTGTAGTTGCATTGGGTGAAGAAAGTTATGAGGATGTCGAAGCACTAGTAGTATCGAGTTTGAAAACTAAAGATAGTTGGGTCATTGACTCAAGTTGCTCTTATCACATGTGTCCAAGAATGGAATACTTTGAAACTTTGAAGATGGTGCAGGGTGGAGTAGTTCGCCTTGGTAATAATAAGGCATACAAGGTTCATGGTATTGGTACGGTCAGATTTAAAATGTTTAATGATCATGAACTTCTTATTCACAATGTGAGATATGTTCCAGAACTCTAGCGAAATTTGTTATCTATAAGTATGTTTGATGATCTAGGCTATTGTACTAGAGTTAAACGTGGAGTGTTGAAGATTTTGCCCGATGAATTGATTATTGCTAAAGGGTCTAAAATATGTGGTCTATATATTTTAGAAGGTTCAAATGTTATATTCATTCATCGTTAACTAGTGGAGGCTTTCATGACAAGAAAGAGCTATGGGATTTGAGTTTAAGGCGTTATGAATGCCTTGAGAAAGTTTCAGAGGAGTACATTGAATTTTGCAGAAATCAAGGGATATAAATGCATGTTACCGCTGAGTTGTTATTGAGTTTTTTGGGAAGAGCTGAGGTTAAAACAACTTACTTGGTTGGTATAGAATTTCTTCAGAAGAAGAATAGTGAAACCAAGGGAGAAACCTGAGAGAAACTATAACGGAGAAAACTTAATTTGAGGTGGAGTTTCCTACTATGGATGCTAGCAGTAGTGAGGGAACGGTTATAGAGATCCCTGATTATCATTTGACTCATGATAAGGTAAGGAGGGTTATTGTAGCATCTCAAAGGGACGGTTATGCTAGCCTTGGATATTATGTTTTTAATGTGCCTGAAGGACTGCAAAATAAAAGAAGAAAAACCTTCAGGGAGGCATTTGAAAACAGGTGGAGTCAAGAGTGGTTGAAAAATCATACTTGTAGGCTTGTTAAATTACCTAGGCAGAAAAGGGTAATTGGGAAGAATAGTGTTGTCCGTACGGTGAATAGTGTTTTCGAGTTTTCGGGCTTTTTGATTCGGTCCATGGATCCATGTGATTTGTTTGTTGGGTATTTGCTATTATAAATATGTATCTCTTATATGCTTGGCGTGTGACAATCTTAGAGTTTACACCAATAGGGGAGAGCAAGGGTTTAAAGGCATAACATATTGTTTTAGCTATTCACAAGGAAAACCTTAGAAAAGCAAATGTTTAGGGAAACCTTTGGAGTTGTTTAAGGTTATTGTGATTATGAAGCACTGTTACACCTTATATATTGAGAGTTGGAGAGGTTGAGAAACATTTGGGTAGAAAATAGGGTTGTTCTTGGGAACTTGAAGGCGAAGGCTATTTTCTTATAACTCATCTGTAATCTCTTGTAACAACTTTATAAGTATAGTGAATTGGAGAGCTGCTCTCTCCCACAGAGTAGATCGTTTGATCGAACGGGGTAAACAAACCTTCGATTTTCCCTTGTCTTATTCTGTTATATTATCTGTGTACAGATTATTATTGCTGAAGACTATTTATTTTTGTTGCTATTATTATTGCTGAAGACTATTTATTTTTGTTGCTATTATTTTTTGCCTCACAAATTGATATTGAATTTTGTCGTAATTTACAACAAGATTCACAACAGTCTAGTTATTAGAATTTTACACCTTAAAAATAAAAGAAGTGACGCCTGCAAGTTCGAATTAGTCAAATTAAAAATTATAAAAGTAGTACTAATTAAAATATAAAACCGTAAAAATAATAGTTAATTTGTATTTAAAATTGAAAAGTTTTTATTTTTTGTTCCTTTTTTATTTTTCTTTTTAAGTATCAATTTTTTGAACTTTTTTCTTTTTAACTTTTATTTTAAAAGCATAAGGGAATTATAGCTTAGAAAGTAAAAATATATGTAAACAAATTTAAAATGATAGTATAACTAAAAAAGAACAGATAGTTATCCTGGAATATGCAAATTGAGGTTACAACTAGCGCGTCGGTTATTGGTGGATCTCATTCTCATATGCAATTTGCACCGGCCATTACTATTTGTATATGCTACTAGGGGTGGACAAATTTGGACTGATCGATTGAAATCGATCGATCCATTATCTTTTTTATGCAAATGGATCAGGTCGGGTGTCGGGTTGATTCGGTTGCTTAATTTGAATAATATAGGGTTGCTTTGATCGGGTTCGGATGCTTATTTTGGACCCGACGAAAATCGAAACCGACCGAACTTAATAATATATATTTTATTTATTTTTATTACTATATGACCGACTCACTATAAAAATAAAATTTATAATGTTTGAGGATATTATCATTTTTATAATTTAATGATGGTATTGTGTACTCTTAAAAATACAAGATATGTAATATAAAATTTTGAATATTCTTTAATTTATGGTTTAAAGTATGATAATGATCAAAATTAATGTCAAATAATATTGAAAATATGATCACATAATAAGAGTTTTTCTTTTAATAATAAAAAATATTGTTCTATTCTAAAAATTTGATATTTTTTATAATAAATTTAAAAAATAGTCATTTTTATAGAATTGTTCTAATAAATATTAAACTGACTAAACCGACCCGACTTAACCGACAAACCAACTTAACCGAATCCGACGAAAACCGAAATTTAATCGGTCGAAATTAGGCCATAAAACTAAAATAGTGGTTTACGTCGGATTTAAGTTTTTGGCCCGAAACCAACCGAACCCGGCCGATTGTCCACCCCTATCTGCTACAAATTCAACTAACTAAAAGTTTGGCATGGCACTCTTTTTTAGGACTATATACTCCCTCCGGTCACAATTATAAGTAAAAATAACTACTTTCACACTAATTAAGAAAATTAGTTAAATGTAATTAATTTTCTTGGTTTCATATACAATTAAAGTAAAATTTACTATAATATCCTTAATTTGGCTTAAATAATATTTCGTCCCTGTAAGTTGGCGAGTTTTTGGTTTTCGTCCCTGAATCTTTTTTTCCGGTTTTAGTCCTTATATCTTACTTTTTGTTGGTGTTTAGTCCATAAAGTCAAAATCCGCAGGAAAATCCGAAGGTTTCCTGCAGATTTTCCTGCGGATTTTCCTTAAAAGCAAAATTCGCAGGAAAATCCGCAGGAAAATCTGCAAGAAACCTCTGTTAGGACTAAACACCAACAAAAAGTAAGATATAGGGACTAAAATCGAAGAAAAAAAATTCAGGGACGAAAACCAAAAATTCGTCAACTTATAGGGACGAAAACATTATTTAAGCCCCTTACTTATATTTGATGAATCAACTACTAACATTAAATACTATTGAATTAAATTAAGTGTATACTAGTAATACAAGTATTAATTACTTTGAAAGTTAATGATTTTTGCTTATAATAGTGACCAAAATTTAAAGCCATTTTTTTTTGCTTATAATAGTGACCGGAGGGAGTATTATTCTACACACGCTTTTATCAATGCTATCTTATCGTTATTACGCGTGCTCACCACGCGTCTAGAAGATTGCATTATCTATTTTATCCCCGTAGACCATACTCACCTTCTTACTCAAGAATCGGATACAACTTGACGATGGTCTCTTTTTTATTTTTTTGACGGAAAAACAAAGCTAGCATTAATGAACAGAAGAAAGATAGTTTTGACCTTCAAGGTCTAGGGTATCCACCTATCTAGGTTCTAGAACAAAATATAATGTTGTGAGCATCACCATTAAAATCTCTATTAATAAACATAACATTACTGAAACTAAAAAAACCAAGCAATTGGCTACAGTCACCAGCTAACAAATCAATATCAACATAACTGGTGTAGTCATTGATGCAGTCCACAGCAGACAAGGAGTCAGATTGGACAATAATCTTATCCACCTTTAACCTAAGCGCCAACTTCAAAGCCCACCTTATAGTAAGGATTTCAGCCACAACCGGAGGAACCTCACTCGTGTCTTGGATCGAGGGTTACACAATTAAATTCAATTATTATTGTACTCCCTCGTCTCACTTCAAACCTCACTTTTGAGATTTGCAAACTTTTCAATAAAATACTAGTACTTTTTTTAAAGAGAAAGAAAAAAAGAGAATTATATTAAATTTGTTCGATTAACATACTACCTCCGTTCCTTTTTATAAGAGACAACTCACTTTTTAGGTTCATTGATTAATCAATGTATTTGGTCAGTTTATAAACTAGATACATTGATTATTCAATGAACCTAAAAAGTAAGTTGTCTCTTATAAAAAGGAACGGAGGTAGTATTAGTATAACTGTTACACTTATTTATATTTGTCAAATAAATTTTCAGTAGTTAAATGTAATCGGTTGATATAATATGTTAATCGATTACATTAAAAAAATTTAGTTAAAAATTGATTTTGTAGTTAAGTACAATCGATTGACATAATATATCAATCGGTTACATCCGAGAGTTTTCAGTTTCATTTGTTTGATAATTGTATCTCATATTGTATTATTGTATATATACCTTTGTGTATCTTATGAATAAATGAATCGACATATTTTCACCGTCAATTATCATTCTCTCTCATTTTCCCTCACTCTCTCCCTCTTCACACTCAATTATTCACCATCCTTGTGATTCTGAGTTCCAACATTTGGTATCAGAGTCTGGTTCGATCCATCAAACACTTAGTGTACAAACATGACTTATGTCTTCAATGAAAGAATTCATGCACATATACTTATCCTTGATTCGAAGAATTAATACAATGGTGAAAAAATAAAGGTGTTGTTTGAATATCAAGATGTTCTTGATGTGATCAAGAATGAGGTAACTACACTTGTCGAAGGTGCAACGGATGCACAACGGTATAAGCATAAGAAGGAGAATATGAAAGATTTCACAAAGTTGTTTTTTATCCATCACTGTGTTGATGCGGATAATTTTGAGAAAGTTGGTGATTATGAATCATAGAATCAAGCGTGAGAAGTCTTTGAGATGGTGTATGTTGGGCTAACAAGGCGAAGGTTGTATAGCTTCAGTTGACTCAAATGGAGGAGAAGAAAATCATCAACGATATTACGACAAGAATTACTCAGTTGGTGAACCAAGTAAAAGTGTGTGAAGAAACAATCACATAACAATATGTTGTCACAGAAATCTTGCAATCTTTGACTCCAATATTTGATAATGCGGTGGTTGCGATTAAGGAATCGAAAGATCTTGTGTCGATGACCAAAAAGGAGTTGCAAAGCTCTCTTAAAGCGCATGAGAAGAGAATGGAGGAAAGGAATGTTGATAAGGAAAATGCGGTGATCGCTTTGCGAGCCCGTTTCAATGAGAGATAAAAAGGTGAAGGGAAATTGGCTCATGAACAAAGGTAGATGGAACTTTCAGTATTTTGGTGGAAGAGAGTCCCAAAATTTCAAGAATTCAACATTCCAAAATAGTGAAACCAATGGCAATAGGGTTGCTGGATCAAATAACTCTAGATGAGGCAATCTAAGAGGTAGATGAGGAAGAATAATGGTTGATAAGAGCAATGTGCAGTGCTATAGTTGTCAAACATTTGGTCATTTTGCATGAGAGTGCAATGCCAACAAGAAAGAACCTCAAAAAGATGAAGCTAGAGTTGCAAGACAAGAGTTTGATGATGAGAACACACTCTTGGTCATGATTACAAAAGGAGAATGCAACAGCAACATGTTGCAAGACAACAACAACAATAGTTTGAAAAACATTGCAGAATAAAAGTGTAACCAGTTACAATTTTATGCCAACCGGTTACATGCTAAAGAAAACACAATGGTGACTTTGAAAGAAGTAGTGCAGTGCACCGATCAATGGTATTTGAACTCCAGTTGTTCAACGCACATGACGAGAAGGAAATATTGGTTTGATACAATCAACCGTGCCATGAAGAATAAGGTTAAGTTTTCGAATGATATCACTCTAGCGACGGAAGGGATCAATGTTGTATCAATAGAGAGAATGGATGATAGACATTCTTTGATAAAGGATGTGTTGCATTTCCTGGAATCAAGTGTAATCTTCTAAGTATTGACCAATTTCTTGAGAAGGATTACAAGATTCATATGGAGAATAAGGCGTTACGCATTATGGATGCAAACGAGGTTTTGGTCCTAAAGGCTCCTATGCCTCCCAATAGAACTTTCAAAGTTAAGTTGAAGGTTATGAAGCATTAGTGTCTTACTACAGAGGCTAGTCAAGAAGAGTGGATATGGCACTATAGGCTTGGACGTCTTAATTTTCGAGATCTCAATGCCTTACAATAAAATGGAATGGTAACGGGGCTTCCATTGATCAACATACCAGTTGTTGTGAATAATGTGTGCAAGCAAAGCAACATAAGGGAAAATTCAGCAAGGATGCAAGTTATAAAACCAAGTGTCACCTTGAGGTGGTGTATTCAGGTGTAAGTGGACCATTGCAAGTTGATTTCATTAGTGGCAATATATATTTTATCACCTTCATTGATGATCATAGTAGAAAATTATGGACGTACCTAACCAAGAGAAAGGATGAGGTACTTGAGGTGTTCAAGATGTTCAAGTCCATGGCTGAAAGGAAAAGCGATCACAATATAAAAAAAAAAACTTAAAACGGATTGTGGAGGTGAATAAGTTTCGGGTGATTTTGGGAAGTTTTGTGATCATGAGGGAATTGTACATGAGGTAGTTCCACCTTATACACCATAGCAAAATGGTGTTGTCGAAAGGAAGAACCGATCGATCGTTAACATGGTGAGAAACATGTTGAATAAAAAGAACTTGCCGAAAGATTTATGGGGAGAAATGTAACACTTCTCCTTGGATGTCCGTTGAGGATATGCCTCGTTAAAACCTTACTAGAAAAAACTCAGTGGGAAAAATCTAGTAATTGAAAAAGAGTACAATATCATATGAATGAGAACTGCATCGTTAAAAATCTTACCAGGAAAAACCTTGTGGGATAAAACCATGGTTAAGGGAAAAAGAGTGCATAACATATTTATTTCTCCCCCTCATGCATACATTTATATATGAGACGTTATTTTTTGTAGTAGTTGCTTAAAACTTTTTCTTAGAAGTGACTTCATGTAGTGCTAATAGTTATGCAAGATTTGATGAAGTTGTTGCTATGAGTTATTTTATAGATCTCCATGAAATGGTTGTACCTCCAAAAAGTAAACATGTAACATATTTGTGATCTACCATTATAAGGATCTGATAAGTAACCTACAACTCTATGGTAACAAAGCATTTGTCGAACTTTGTTTCAACTTCTTTGTGTAGGTGAAAAACTACATCTTACTAATAGATTAATAAAAATTGATATATCATGACATGTATACTTATAAAGATACATCAATGTTTGAATTACACTAAGATATGGTACTTCTGGATCAAGTAGTGTTTCATCTTCTTCTCGAGGTCTGAAAGAATATTATCCAAATCCAATGGTCTAACATCATCGGGGTAGACAATATTTGAGATTTGTCCATATAGAAATATATTATCACTTTTTCTATATAAGTTTCTTGGTGTACATAATTTTAGGTGTCCAAATGTTCACTTAGTAAGGACTTTGTCTTTTCCAAGTCCTTCATCTCAAATAATTTCTTTAATCAATTTATAGCTTTTAGAAGCTCTCCAAGAGTTCCAATGCTATTTATGCCATCCACACAAATAACTATTATTGCAAATTCGTTTCCATACCTTTTATAAAAATACAAAGATAAAATGAAGTTATTTGTATATCCATCCCTTAACAAATATTCACTATGACGATTATAAGACGATTATACCACATGCCTCAAGATTGTTTTAGTCCATAGAGAGACTTATTCAATTTGATGGAGTAGTTTTATTGAGATCCAAAGTTATGTATCTATAATATATTAAAGCTTTTAGGGTGTTTAATGTAACTTTTACTAACAAGTGAGTTATACAAATAAGTTGTTACAACATCCATCATGTTCAAATAAAGCCTCTCATGTACTACAAGGCTAATTAAATATAAAAAAAAAAAAATTGCATCCACTGCAGGTAGATATGTTCCATCAAAATAAATCTTAGGACTTTGTAAAAATTATTGAGCAACAACTCAAGCTTTATATCTCACAATTTCACCATTTTTATTTTACTTTTTCATAAAAACTCATTTATATCTAATTGGAGGTTCAAAATCGAGTCACTTGTAAAGTCTGTCTAATTTTTATTCAATTGAATATGTACATTTTGGCCAATTCTCACTTTGTCTACAATCTTTGATAGGCTTTGACTCATGGTCCTCGTTATCATTTATTGTCTTTAGCACTATATTGTATACAAAGACATTGTCAACATTGACTTTATTTTGGTTCTATCATATTTCATTCATTATATAATTTATCGATATCTCTTAATATAAATTTCATATACATGGTTAGTTCTTTTGGAACTCCAACATGAATTATGTCAAAGTGCTCTTAAAGTTTTCATACTCACACTTGGGTCATCTATAACTTTAGTTTCTTTTTTTGGTAGAGAACTTTTAACATTGGAACCGACTTTCCTACCACGCTTCAGGCGCGATTATAACTCATTTGCAATATTAGGTTGTCCTATAGGAGAATCACTATGCCAAGAATGAGTTTTTGCAGCGCAACAAAGACAACGCTTTCTGGCAGAAGCGCTGCTACATGTTTCGCTAAAAACAAAAATAAAAAACGAAAGAAAAAAGCGCTGCTAAATGGGGGACATAAGACGGCGCTTTTGAAAAGCGCTGCTAAAACCCTAAGGCAGGTGAACTTTAGAAAGCGTTTTATAAAAAGCGTTGTTAAAGGGGTAACATAAGGCAGCACTTTTGAAAAGCGCTGCTAAAGGGCTTTCGTACAACACGCTTTAGGCAGCGCTTTTGGAAAGCGCTGCTAAAGGCCTTTCATTAATCCCACATAAGAAAGCGCTTTTACCCCAAAAGCGCTGCTAAAGGATTAACATAAGAAAGCGCTTTCTAAAAGTGCTGCTAAAGGTCTTTTAAAATATTAAAATTAAAACAGATTCTGATCTCCCTCTATTTTCATTACGACCGTTTCTATTTCGCCCTAATCTCTCGCGACACTGTATCTTCGTCTTCTTCTTCTGAAAACGAAACTCCCTCCGTCGTCCGTCGTCCGCCGTTCATTACTTTATTTCGTTCGAGGCTACCCTCACAGCTACCGTCGTCCGCCGTTCGTGACTTCAATCTGTGCTACCGTTATCCCACCGTTTGAGGTTTTTACTCTCCTTTTTTCTGGTTTTCTCTCCAATAATGGAAATGCCTAATATTCTCCATTGTTGATTGTTTCTCTGTTGTTTCTCTGATATAAATTTGTTGTATTATTAGTTGTTGATGTTAGGTTTTGATTTTTTGGTTTGTAGAAGTTTGTTAGTGTTTAATTGAAAATGTGATTAGTTGTTGATATTTGATTTGATTTGATTTAAAATGATATTAGTTGTATTGTTAGTTGAAAATGATATTAGTTGTATTGTTAGTTGATTTTTGATATTAGTTTTTGATTTAATTGAAAATGATATTAGTTTTTGATATTTAGTTAATTGATTTTTGATTTAATTGAAAATGATATTAGTTGTATTGTTAGTTGATTTTTTATTTGATTTTTGATTGCCTATCCGTTTGCGTATCTGTATCGATTTCACTCACAGGTTCATTGTTTATAATTGTGTCTAAAATGACTTTGAACTTAATCCCTCTAAGTTTGTTTAGCTTTATAAGTTTTTTAATATAATTGTGTCATTTTATATTGATGTTTTTCTTAATTACAGGTGAAATGGCTAGTAACGAGGAAAATTCACATGATACTTCAAAAAATGATGGACATGAAACAATTCAAGAAGCGGAAGGAGATATTACACGAGGAGTAACTAACATGAAGAACATCATTCGTGCTAGAGATAAAGGAATAAATTATGATGTTTATTGGAATGATACGAACCAACTTGTTGAGCCTAACGGAGCAATGTTGACAAGTTACATTGGTACACTTGTTCGTTCGTATATTCCAATTACTTGTGATAATTGGAGAAATGCGTCGTTGAAGCCCGCCAAAGAAAAGATATGGAGTGAGATACAAGTACTATATCGATACTTTTGTTTTATTTTACAGTGGACACTAGTTGTTGGTTGCGATAAATCCGATAAGTGAAATAGTGTATTATGTGGATTCGTTAGATGGTAATGTAGATAAATACCCGGATATGAAGACGACGATTGATACGTAAGTGAAATTGTTCTAAATATTCGTGTGTATTTGTTTATTAATTTATTTAAGTGGGATTGTTCTAAATATTCGTTTATATTATGTTAGAGCTATACAAAGATTTCAATCACAAAGAGGAGCCCAAGTATCAAAGAGTAAGTCAACCAACATTACATGGATCAGAGACAATTTTGCTTATAATAGTGATGCTACTTGATAAAGCAAGTTAGACTATATATCCTGATATATATTTTTATTTTTTTTTCAATGTGTAGTGTCCTCGTCAAAAAAATGGTATAGATTGCGGTTATTTCGTTTTGCGGTTTTTGAAAGAAATCATTCATTTGGATCAAATAGATATTCCAATCATGGTATGGATTTATAACTTAGGAGTTATTTTAATATTTATCGGATATTTGATATAATTAATTACTTTTAACTAAATCATGCATATTATGTTATATTATGTAGTATTTTGATGAATTCAAGTGTGCTACTTACTCCAAAGTACAATTGGAAGAAATTAAGGAGGATTGGTGTCAATACCTTATTGAGCAAAGAATCATATAAGGTATGGAAGTTAGAAGTTGTTGTATATACTTTGTATAGTTTTGTAAGTTGTTGTATATGGTTATTAGAACGGTTATTTGGTGTATGAATAGTTGTTGTATATAGTTTTGGAAGTGGAAGTTGTTGTATATAGTCTTGTGTATAATTATGAAATTATAAGGCCTATATATGGTGATTGAAGTATATAATTATGTAGTATTGTGAATTGAAGTATATAAGACCTATGTTGAATAAAGGTTTGTGAATTGAAGTATATAATTATGATAAGTTTTGATAAAAAAATTATGTTATACAGGTTTGTTAATATACAGGTCTATTAAAAGGTTTTTTTAAAAAAAGCTTTCTCAAAAAAAGAAGTTTTAGCAGCGCTTTTGACAAAAAACGCATCCAAAACAAATAAATTTTAAAACAATTTTCGTGTACAAAAGACAGCGCTTTTAATGAAAAAGCGCTGCCAAAAGTGGAACTAAAGAAAACGCTTTTTAAAAAGCGCTGCTTAAAGTATTAAGCAGAGACACATTAGAAAGCGCTTTATAAAGTGTTGCCTAAGGTGGGGGAAAAACCAACGCTTTTTCCAAAAAAAGCGCTGCCTAAAGTTGGAAAATAAAACACATTACGCAACTCTTTTAAAAAAGCTCTGCCTAAAGGGGAACAAAAGACAACGCTTTTAGTGAAAAAAAACGTTGTCTTTACTTTTAGCAGCGCCACCTTTGGCAGCGCTTTTAAGCGCTGCTAAAGGCAAAAAAAAGCGTTGCTAAAGGTCTATTTCGGCGTAGTGAATCCACTTTGAGCGGAGTATTAGCAGTTGATAAATTTTTTCATAAACCTTGCAAATGAATTGTATTTTGAGCTCCAATGATAAAAATAATATAATAATATTTTATTTCAAATTGTTAATTTGAACTTGTGTTTCACACTTTCAGCTGCTTATTTTCTCTCCCTAATATTGAGAAAATTAATTTATCAATTGATAATCAGTCTATTGGGCTTCAAACAAGTATCAAATTATTAGATCAAGATATATCTTCAAGTACGAGATTCATATAAAATACATTTTCACAAAATTCTTTCAAAACTCATCTTAGCATACTATATTGGACAATTAAATAATCACAACACATCCAAAAATTTACTTAGATGAGACATATTAGGTTATTAACCTAAAACAATTTGTAAGTTAAGCGGAGAATTATCTTATATTAGTTTGTTGGCTTAATGTGAATAAATATCTTCATATACATATTTTGTGTGTTTCAAATATCGAATTTATAATTTATGAACTCCCAAGTATAAGCCATACAATTATCTTTAGACGTCTAAAGAATGGATCTACAAGTCCGTTTTGTAGAACACTAATGACATTGTGGAATTTTAGGTTATTAGGCTTATGTCTCACAATTATGTACCATGTCTACTATACTCTATATTTGATGGGACAAAAGAATTTATTGGATGCACATGGGTAAGTGTTGAAAAATGGAGAAACATTGAATCAAATATAAATTCTAAACTCAAATTTGTTGGGTCATAATGCATTTAATCTATAACCGAGAAAACACCGATAATCATAACAGTTGAATCAAATGAAGAATTTTTGCACTTAAATTTATAATTTAATTCATTTTTACTTGAATGCATCTACTTATTTTATGCAATCAACTTTACATGCTGTAATACCCCATATTATCTAAATGCTCAATTGGACATTAGATGAGATCATATGATCTTTTGTGAACTCTATCTTTGGATAATCGGATTAATGGAATCCTCTATGTACTTTAAGTGTTATCAATTGGGATCAATAGAGCAGCTAATGAGCTCTGAAGAGATCAATTATTGATGAAAGAGAGAGATCAATTATTTTAACTCGAGAAAAGATTTTAAGGTAACTCTAATAATTGACCAATTGGTTTGAAACGACAAAATATCAATTGGAGGTATTTTACTCTATTGGATTATATTATATAATAAGTATTATATATATATATATATATATATATATATATATATATATATGTTAAGAGAAGAAGAGAAAAGGAAAAGAGAAGAAGAGAAAAGAAAGAGAAGAAGAAAAGAGAAAGAAAGAGGAAAGAAGAGAGGAAGAATGTGGGAA
This sequence comes from Lathyrus tuberosus, assembly GCA_022829125.1. Taxonomy (NCBI): domain Eukaryota; kingdom Viridiplantae; phylum Streptophyta; class Magnoliopsida; order Fabales; family Fabaceae; genus Lathyrus; species Lathyrus tuberosus. The sequence goes on along the minus strand of JALAZF010000036.1, from coordinate 16,086,755 downwards.
GAAGAAGGAAGCTTGGATTCATCATCTTCTTCAACCTCCTCTTCGATTACCAGGTGGGTTCTAGTTAGAAACTCTAAGTTCTAGAAATATATGTTTCGAACTTAGGTTAGATTTGAGAGAAAATGATTAAACGGATAAATCAATGAAATCTAATGGATAAAACGCGATATAAAATGCGTAGTATAGTCGGTTATGTGTGGATTGAACCTATCATACTTGTTTTGATGTCCCAATATGTTTGGGTATGAGTTAGAATGGTTTAGAATGAAGAAAAACATGATTTTTGGGTTCTCTTACGACAGTAACCGGTTACCCTATTGAGAGTAACTGGTTACCCTTTGAAAAATGACGGTTCTGGGCTGTTTTTGATCAAGTAACCGGTTACCCATTATAGAGTAACCGGTTACCATTGTTGTGTGAAAAATCAGAATTTAAAAAGGGCGTAACTTTTGAACCGTAAGTCCGTTTTGGTCCCCGTTTGAAGCGTTGGGAAGCAATTTAAATGCTCTATTTGATAGTGAAGTAAAAATATAGGTTTATACCATGGATTGATAAAATAAAATTGGAAATGAACCAAGTAACTGGTTACTCATTCTGAGGTAACCGGTTACCATATTGAGATTTTGGTTCTGTTTTGAGAAATGAACTTGAGTAACCGGTTACTCATTATGAGGTAACCAGTTACCACTGTGTTGATTTTGAAAATGTTTAGAAATTGATATCTTTTGGATAATGCTTCCGATCGAGGTGTTCTTGGTACCGATGGAAAGCAATGAAAATATCCTACGGGATAAGAGTGAGAAATGTTGATTTCGATACTCGATTAAATAAATCGGAGGGAACCTAAGAATTGTGTTAACTATGTAATTGAGTAAAAATAATGTTTATGTGTTATGTTGTGATAAATGTTTCACTTATGCAAATTATGTTATACCATGCCTAACTAATTGTTGTTGAGTATGATTGAGAGAATATGCATGCTTAAAACGAATTAGGAAGAGTGAGGAAACTTTACCCTAAAACAAAATGGTATAATTCTAGGTTGTGACTAGGATTGTGATAGAGAAATCTAGATGGCGATGCTCGTGCATTCGATGTATAGATGTGCATCCTTGACGAGTAATGGTCTAGAGAAGAGTGAGACACTAGTATGGAACATGTGTGTGAACCTTGTGTTCTTTGTGAAAGGCAAATTATGGCCTTAAGGCATTGTGGCCTTGTGATTGTCGAATACAATCACGTTTGTGTGTGAGATCACGTAATCGGAACCGTGTTATCCCTTAATAAATATTAGTGACCCGTGTCGATATCCTCTTGTGTGGGATGGCTGGGGAAAGTATTTATTAAGTAAGTAGTCGTGACCCGTGTTGTAGGGCCTCTTGTGTAGGCTGGCAGGGGAAAGTTGCTTAGTGGGTGGTATTAGTAACCTGTGTCGATATCCTCTTGTGTAGGATGGCCAGAGAAAGTACCCGTGTTTAGATAATCGTGACTCGTGTCGAGATACTCTTGCGTAGGATGGCCGAGGAAAGTTATTTATGTTAGCTTCCGGGACCCGTGTCGAGAACTCTTTGGAAGGGTTGGCCAGGAATGGATGTCTATATTTAAGGATCCGTGACCCGTGTTGAACTCTCTTGTAGGGTTGGTCGGGGAAAAATGCCTTGGTTTGTGTTACCAATTAGTGATAATTAAAGTTTGAGTTGTTGAACTCATGACATGTTTCCATATAGTGTGTGAGATTGAGAACTCAAGGTCATTTCCCTTCCCCTTGACTTGAGTTAGGATTTGGCTAGAACCCTGTAAAGCCGAGAGAATCCATAAGATAGGGAACTCACTGAGATTTAATATTTCACCCCATTATTGTTGATTATTTTCAGGAAGTAATTGCAGGTATGATTTACAAGTGGAGCCATACTTGGATGTTTCAAGAGAAGCTTAGTTTAGCTTATTCCGCTGTGTATTATTTTCTTGTACAATGAGGAATATTGTACCTTAGTCTTAGATTTTTATTGTTTTGGCTAATTTCCATGCCTTGTACCATTGTGTATTTATGTATTAGAAATGGTCAAGTATGTGAATTACACCATTAGGCACTTATGATTGTGTCAGTACCAAATAAAACACTTGTATGGTATTATTCTAGATAAATATTATACAGGGCGTTACAGTTGGTATCAGAGCAGGTAGTGTCCTCGACCTAGCCTTGAAACATCATAAGTAAATCTATTCCTGCCTCTTAAGTGTGTCTTGCCAGCATGAATCTTAATATCATACTATGTAGTGTTGGGTCGGATCAACCTAATACTATGTTTGTGATAGGTAGAATCATGGTTGAGCGGCCACGAGGACTCCGAAGTGTTGTCGAAACTTGTGCTGTGAGGATAGGCTCAAGCCAAGAGTTAGTAGTGAGGAGTTTTGGTCAGCTCAGTGAGGTTTTAGTAGAAGTTGTGTTTTGGGTAGCATGGAATTCAAGAGTAGTGTGTTGTTTAAGCAATCCTTTGGAATCGATGGAGTCTGAAAGTTAAGGATCTCTATCGGACGATTGGTCAAGGTATCAAGGAATATGTAAAAATTGCTAGTAGAGCTGGATTGACCACTAGTGTGGACAAGGAATTCATGTAATCTCATTCCGTGAAAAAGAAAAGTTATTTGTGGAACGTGTGATGTAAGGTCCGGAAGTGAGATAGTTATTGATGTTTCTGTTTCTAAAGTCGCTATGGTATCTTGAATGGACGAGAGTACCTTAAGGAATGTGTTCGAAGCAATGTCTTCCAACTGGTTAAAAGTTGAAAGTTAAGGACGTTCAACTTTTATGAGAACTTAAAGTAGTAGAGAAGTGTGAGAAGGAACACAAGGATGTATTTACATACTTAAGTGAAACAGGTATGTACCGGACGGGTGGTAGGAGATAAATTGCGCATGTTCAGTTATGAGGAGAGAGTTTGAGTTCAGGATGATACATAGAGATTTCTGTTTTCAATGAGAGACTTTGGAATTGTTAAATTACCCAAGGAACAATATAAGGTACTGTGTGAGAGGAAGTTTGAACTTTATTTAGTAACAGAAAATGTAGTGATACGGACCAGAAGGAGTTGTGTTGAGAAACAGAGCAAGTACCTTGGACTCAAGGAAATTTTAGTATGATGGTTTTATATTTGGACCTAAGAGGATTACAATGGAGAGCGAAGTAAACACGGTGTGGAAAACAATATCAGTAGTATGTTATGAGAAAAGTTACTCATTGGTATTAAGAGATGCGTAGTGGTAGCACCATGGTCACAAGTGTACGTGATGGACTTCTAGTTTTGAGACAAGTGTGAAGGGATGCACTTTGTGGAACAGTGAGTATTGCATTTTAAGAAGTAAGATTGCGGTAAACAAGGAGAAACGAAATAAGACTTATTACAGACTAAGTGTAAATAATGGAATGATTTATACCATAAGGGTTTGGTAATTACTTGATGAGAATTGTCGGTTGAGATTCTTCCATTAAATAAATTAGTGTGAGTGGGATGTGTAATGGATAGTGAAGGGCAAGAAATCCCGGTTAATGTGTACGAAGTGATGGAAAGGTTCTTCAAGAGGATGCATTGCCCCGATTTATTTTCAAGTATAGAGAAACTTCTGTATTTATGAACAATCGGAATATTCGGAATCTACCTTTTGTTGGACTAAGAACGTTGTTGTTTTATTTCTCACCAAAGTGTTCAAGTGAGAGAACAAGATTATGTGCTTGATATGTTATGTCCATCGGTTTTGTGGTACCGTATGATGATTGTGTGTTGGATTTTGCTTATGAACGAATCAAGCATGAGTTGTGGCGAAAACCTTAGAATGTCGTCATTATTTGCTTTCCGCTAGCGTGGTAGTATGAGTAGAGAACGAACTATCCGGCTAAAGTTGTCGTGTGACTGCGTCAGAATTTGGAATTTTGCCTTGTCACTTGGTTGGAGTGTGTAATCCGCACATTTTAACTTTGTTCTGTATTACCTTGAGTTTATCATTGTTGGTGAATGTTATACAAGTTAAGAGGTCGTGAGTTGAGAATGACATTGTGGGTTAGAGCAAGCCGGATTGATGGTTTTTGAATTAAAAGAAATTGTTTTTCCCAGCTTTTACAGCAGTGTTAACCGATTAACACAATGGGGTTAACCGATTAACACGTGCAAGGATGATATTTTGTGCTGAATTTTGAGGAGTTAACCGATTAACCTTGGGCGAGTAATCGATTAACATGTGTATAAATTGTGAATTCCTTGGTAAACCATCATCTGCGTTTTGTTACCTTATGTTACTCCGATTGGAAAGTATTGTGTGAATGGAAAACAGAATTGCAAGTAAATGAAAGAAGGATTTGTGTTTTGAAACTGGAACTTCAGGAAGGGTGTTACTTAGTCGATCATCTGTTTAGAATGACAAGGGAATTTGACTTTGGGGGAATAATCTGATGAACCGTGTTGAGCATGAGAAAGTCTTAAGGGTAATGTTATCAGTACCGTTGTGAATCTTAAGGACGAAGTTAGAGAATACTCACGAAGTATTGGTCTTCCAAAAAATAATTCGGTATTTTGATTATGGTGTTGTTAAGGTATGAACGGTTGGTTAGAGTAAGTATTTGTTATCTTCCGTGAGTTCATGGCATCGGACTTAGACCGTGAAAGTAGTACCAGTTGTGTGCAGTTGTGTTCTAACCAGAGGAGGAATTCGAAAGTTATCCTTCCGAGTACGAGTAAGAATTGGACGTTCCGAAGTTAAGCATATAACTTGGATCACTTATGGAACAGAACGATTAAGAAAGTGGATTCAATTGAGAAATATGGCATTACTTTCGAAAGTGTGGGTGTTGTGGAGTGTTGTATATGAATTAGTGAGTAGTATGGAAACTCACAGTTGTGCCTTAAATGGTTTAAGTGTTGATAAGTAATGAACCGCATATGATTGTAGTTCTGGGATGGTGTTATGTAATATTGGTTGATATCTCGTGTCGACAAGAACTCTTGAGTAAGTCGAAAATCTGCAAGGAGAATTGTTATGATTGTGACAGTGTGACTCCGGTGCCTTGATCGTCTGGAGAGTGTTGGATCGATGTTATAATATTGTGTATTGGTGAGGAAATTGTCTTACCATAGGACGTCAGTAAGTTTCTTGTACCGTTGGTTAGTAAGGACCCTAGTGGACAAGTGTGTTTCTCCGCCGACTATTAGTTACCTAGTAGTGCTTGAGAATTCATGGCATTCCACTGATGGATTTTGGATTGCTCAGTAGGAGGAGTCAGATGAAAGAGTTCAGTCAAAATAATGGGAATTTGGAAAATTATTACTCATAAGTATGGAAATGAGGAGATCTTGTTCTAAGTGTGTTACCTTTTGGTGTGATACGAAAGAGATGAAATATCGGATGTGATGAGTACAATGTACAACATCAGACCAGATAGAACTGGTAAGAAGTCGTTTGACTAATTATGAAGTGGTTTTGGACGTTGAAATATTTATGAAAAGATAAATTGTCAATAATGGCATGAAGTTAATGAATCATCGAATTACCTCATGAGAATATGATGAGTGTTTGTTATCCTGAACCAAGGTAAAGTGATACGGTCTTGTTGTGACTCGGTAGAGGAATGTAGGATAATACATTCTTTCCGAAGGTAGAACGCGGCCAAGTCTTTTGTATGGAACAACAGAGGACTTGTGAAAGAGCAAGTTGAAAGTTAACCCAATATTAGAATAAGAGTATGACTAAGGAACCAAAGTTTGATAATTCGTGAAATTAAGGATTTGGGTCTGTGAAGTCAAGTTGGAATTGGAATACGTCAGAATTTGAATAGACGTAAAGTTAAGTGTGAATCTAAGACAACCATACAAGTTGTGGTTATGGTTGAGTAGAGGAAATTCGAGGGCGAATTTCAATTTAAGGGGGGGGGGGAGTGTATTACCCCATATTATCTAAATGCTCAATTGGACATCAGATGAGCTCAGATGATCTTTTGTGTACTCTATCTTTGGATAATCAGATTAATGAAATCCTCTAAGTACTTTAAGTGTTATCAATTGGGACCAATAGAGAAGCTAATGAGCTCTAAAGAGATCAATATTGATTAAAGAGACAGATCAATTATTTTAACTCGAGAAAGGATTTTAAGGTAACTCTAATAATTGACCAATTAGTTTGAAACGACAAAATATCAATTGGAGGTATTTTACTCTATTGGATTATATTATATAATAAGTATTATATATATATATATATATATATATATATATATATATATATATATATATATATATATATATATATATATATATATATATATATATATATATATATATATATATATATATATATATATATGTTAAGATAAGAAGAGAAAAGGAAAAGAGAAGAAGAGAAAAGGAAGAGAAGAAGAAAAGAGAAAGAAAGAGGAAAGAAGAGAGGAAGAATGTGGGAAGAAGAAGGAAGTTTGGATTCATCATCTTCTTCAACCTCCTCTTCGATTACCAGGTGGGTTCTAGTTAGAAACTCTAAGTTCTAGAAATATATGTTTAGAACTTAGGTTAGATTTGAGAGAAAATGATTAAATAGATAAATCAATGAAATCTAACGGATAAAACGCGATATAAAATGCATAGTATAGTCAAGTTATGTGTGGATTGAACCTATCATACTTGTTTTGATGTCCCAATATGTTTGGGTATGAGTTAGAATGGTTTAGAATGAAGAAAAACATGATTTTTGGGTTCTGTTACGACAGTAACCGATTACCCTATTGAGAGTAACCGGTTACCCTTTGAAAAATGACGTTTCTGGGCTGTTTTTGATCAAGTAACCGGTTACCCATTATAGAGTAACTGGTTACCACTGTTGTGTGAAAAATCAGAATTTAAAATGGGCGTAACATTTGAACCGTAAGTCCGTTTTGGTCCCTGTTCGAAGCGTTGGGAAGCTATTTAAATGCTCTATTTTATAGTGAAGTAAAAACATAGGTTTATACCATGGATTGATAAAATAAAATTGGAAATGAACCAAGTAACCGGTTACTCATTCTGAGGTAACCGGTTACCATATTGAGATTTTGGTTCAGTTTTGAGAAATGAACTTGAGTAACCGGCTACTCATTCTGAGGTAACCGGTTACCACTGTGTTGATTTTGAAAATGTTTAGAAATTGATATCTTTTGGATAATGCTTCCGATCGAGGTGTTCTTGGTACCGATGGAAAGCTATGAAAATATCCTACGGGATAAGAGTTAGAAATGTTGATTTCGTTACCCGATTAAATGAATCGGAGGGAACCTAAGAATTGTGTTAACTATGTAATTGAGTAAAAATAATGTTTATGTGTTATGTTGTGATAAATGTTTCACTTATGCAAATTGTGTTATACCATGCCTAACTAATTGTTGTTCAGTATGATTGAGAGAATATGCATGCTTAAAACGAATTAGGAAGAGTGAGGAAACTTTACCCCAAAACAAAATGGTATAATTCTAGGTTGTGACTAGGATTGTGATAGAGAAATCTAGATGGCGATGCTCGTGCATTCGATGTATAGATGTACATCCTTGACGAGTAATGGTCTAGAGAAGAGTGGGTCACTAGTATGGAACATGTGTGTGAACCTTGTGTTTTTTGTGAAAGGAGAATTATGGCCTTAAGGCATTGTGGCCTTGTGATTGTCGAATACAATCACGTTTGTGTGTGAGATCACGTAATCGAAACCGTGTTATCCCTTAATAAATATTAGTGACCCGTGTCGATATCCTCTTGTGTGGGATGGTCGGGGAAAGTATTTATTAAGTAAGTAGCCGTGACCCGTGTTGTAGGGCCTCTTGTGTAGGCTGGCCGGGGAAAGTTGCTTAGTGGGTGGTATTAGTGACCCGTGTCGATATCCTCTTGTGTAGGATGGTCGGGGAAAGTACCCGTGTTTAGATAATCGTGACCCGTGTCGAGATCCTCTTGTGTAGGATGGTCGGGGAAAGTTATCTATGTTAGCTTCCGGGACCCGTGTCGAGAACTCTTTGGAAGGGTTGGCCGGGAATGGATGTCTACATTTAAGGATCCGTGACCCGTGTTGATCTCTCTTGTAGGGTTGGCCGGAGAAAGATGCCTTGGTTTGTGTTACCAATTAGTGATAATTAAAGTTTGAGTTGTTGAACTCATGACATGTTTCCATATAGTGTGTGAGATTGAGAACTCAAGGTCATTTCCCTTCCCCTTGACTTGAGTTAGGATTTGGCTAGAACCCTGTAAAGTCGAGAGAATCCATAAGATAGAGAACTCACTGAGATTTAATATCTAACCCCATTATTGTTGATTATTTTCAGGAAGCAATTGCAGGTATGATTTACAAGTGGAGCTATGCTTGGATGTTTCAAGAGAAGCTTAGTTGAGCTTATTCCGCTGTGTATTATTTTCTTGTACAATGAGGAATATTGTACCTTATTCTTAGATTTTTATTGTTTTGGCTAATTTCCATGCCTTGTACCATGGGTTGTATTGATGTATTAGAAATGGTCAAGTATGTGAATTACGCCATTAGGCACTTATGATTGTGTCAGTACCAAATAAAACACTTGTATGATATTATTCTAGATAAATATTATACAGGGCGTTACACATGCTCAGTACATCATGTTGAGATTGTCCTTTCTTACCACTTTATTGCAACAAATAAATCATATCCTCTCTTTCAAGTACATGAAAATTTGCCTACTTGCAACAAAAGTCACTTTCAATCTACTACTAAGAATGCTGAATATCATCAAATAACACTTCTTTAGAGTACAACCACATTATTGCGATCCAACTACAACCATAATAATCTTAGTTACTTCTTAAACATGTCTTTTGTTGTTTTTGTTGGCAGTGTCAATTCCATTAAAGTTTAATATATCTGCTGTAAGTCATTTCTAATGATATCATCACTTTACACTTTACAATATATTAAGTAGGGTTTATTATCTGTTGATGATAATAGAGTTTACCAACTCCTACGAATTTTATCACTGAAACTCATTATTTTCACAAGTCACTATTACCACAAAACCGTTTTTATTTTAATCAAAAAAACATTTGTAAATATTTATAGTTATTAGACATATTGGATTTATCATGTTGTTGATTTTTTACATATTTATCTTTTATATATTTTTAATTATTGGTGATTTTATAATAACAATTATATATAAGCAACAATAAAACCTTATTGAAAGCTCTGCTGATTTGAGTAAATTTTTGGGAAAAATATAATGTCAAAAGAGATGTTTAAACATGAAGAAGTTTGATGAAAGAAGACTGGCCAGAGAAGATGTCCTAACAGATGTCTCAACAGTTGTATCTGATATGACAGGATGTTTCTAAACATGTGGCAAGACTTACGAAAATAATGGGCGCATGGATCAAGGACTGAAGATTGAAGCCCAAGGAAGCAGAAGACACTATAAATAGAAGGCTTAGACCTAGGTTTATGAATGCCTTAGTACGCCTGTTGTAACCTTGTTTTCTTACGTAAGAAATAATGGTTTAGGGTTTTGAAAGTCGTTGGTTTTCTAGGTTGTAAGTCACCCTTTGTATCAGTTGGTACACTGTGGTAGACATAGGTGTCACACATATCCATAAGCCTTGAGGTATTGGATTGTGTGTTGTTCTTGGATGAAGCTTTTAAGCAAATCCGAGTTAGCTTGTTTGTCAAGTATGCTTGACAGAATTCTGTATTGATAGGGATGATGTAGAAATCACAGTTGGTGATTAAGGGAAGTGAGTGGGGTATCTCGTATCAGGGTTCTAAACGTTTGAGTTTAACCTTGGTAAAGATGTTCATGGGGTAGATGTTAGGGATAAAGTTGTAAACGTGGGAGTTTAACTTTGTAACAGTCTACACGATAGTGAAGTCTTCTTCCTGGATTGGTATCCCCCAGATGTAGGTGAGTTGCACCGAACTGGGTTAACAATTACTGTGTTCTTTATCATTCTGCAGATTTATGTTTTCTATTAGGGTTCATGATAAACATGTTGGATTAGATGTCGTGACATCTGTGATGGTGCAGTTCTGATATTCAAGGTATCAGTCTGCTGTTACGCCTCCAAGTTTAAATGATTATGTAGCACAATGTCTTGACATGTGTTAGGACATCTGCTGTCTGCATAGGCCAGAATTTCAATTGGTATCAGAGCAAGCATCCTGTCTGGTTTTGAATGAGATCTTTGGGAGATACTTTCTGGCGTTTAAACAAGGAGGAGTTTTGGAGATCAGATCAATCAACTCAAACATACCCAAGGGTATTAATGGATGAGATGGATGTTCTGGATCGAAGGGAGAAACCCGGAGGTTGTTCATGTTGCTGAGGAGATTCTACAACATCTACAGAAGAAGTGGCTAGTTCCCTTGTTGGTGTGTCTTATAAGATGTTGTGACATCTTATTAGGGCAAGCAAGATCTGTTCCTTGGTGGTTCCGCTGCATGTGTTTCTGATGGAAGAACTCTAGAAGTATGGGATTCTGGAGTTGTTACTGAAGACAGTTGGTGGAAGGTCTCAATCGTCGGCCTCTATATTTGAAGATATCTGTGTTCTTTTATTCCAGAGTCGGGAGCGATGGAGTGAAAGGAGTTGTGGTTAGATATCTGGTATGGTGACTTGGTACTTGGAAGCTTGGTTTCTTAGTGCAGTTTGGAGTTAGTTGAAGAGGAGAGGAGTTGAGTTAAAGTTTATCAGGTTCTTGCTCTAGGAGTTTGATAAATGTTTGATCGACTAGGTTGTCAAAGATACTTGAGAATTCTTTCAAGTCCACTCATAAAGACATCTATGTCGTGTATCTGGAGTCTTCTAGTTACTCTTCTGACTAGAAGGTGTTTCTTTGAAACACGGTCTGAAGAAAGTGGAGGTGATTTATTTTCACCATCTAAAAACAGCAAGGAATGATTCATCTCTCTTGACCCTAAGAGTGGATCCAATCTGATTGAAGAGTTGTTGAGGTAAATAAGACTTGTTCAGAGAAAGTCTTAGTTACTAGAGTCAAGGGTGGCAGCCTTGGTATCTCAACATTGTCTTTTAAGAAGATACTTGCAAAAAGATTGAATACTGTATAAGTGTTCATGACATGATCTGGTGGAGCTCAACTACTACAGTGAAGAAAGGTTATTGTACAAGGATTTAAGATCAATTGCTACTTATGGAATCCACATGTATTTAATTGATTATCCTTGAAAGTCAAGATTGAGGATGTTCTGTCAGATGTTCTAACATCTTTTCATCAGAGGCTTGGAGAATCATGGGAGGGGTTCTGCATTAGCTCAAAAGTCTCCTAGGTGTTGACCTGGGATTATTGGCTTAGCATCTGTTCCTGGAAAGTATTGTGAATGACTTGGAGATGGAAGACTATGAAGACATCATAATCTTGATGGTTAAAGCGTGGGTCAGTTTATTTCTGATCCAGGTGCTTTAGAGCACAGTGTGTGCTCTGGTTATGAAGGCCGAGGATAAGTGGCAGTTATCTCTGGCTTTCTACTGACGACTCTACAAAGGGAAGTGGCATTCTTTGGTATTGCTATGGGGTAGTCTTGGACTACTTATTTTCTAAAGATTCAGATGTGGCAGGTTTGAAGTCTTTGGAGTTTCAAAGCAGAATGAAGGTTGTCTACTCAAAACTTGGTTGTTGAATCAAGTCTGTGAGAGCATGGAAATCTTTTTCTGCAAAGGGAAGAGGTTCTTCTAAGTGGCAGAAGGAAGAGCTGAATTCAACAGTTGGATGTCATAATGTTCTGACATTTAACTTAACATCAGAAGTCTCAGCTGGTGATGTGGCACATCAGCTTAAGATAAGGTGATTTACAGGAGAATGAGAGTGATGGATTCTTAAAAAAGGTCTATCTCATGCAGTTTGCGGGAGCTGTGGATGAGAAGATGTTACATGACTAAGAGGCTTAGTGGATCCAAGATGTCTTGCTATAGGGAAAGTAGTTCATGTGACTTGAAGATCTGATTTCATTAGTAGATCAGGGTATCTTGTGGGAGTTCTAAAGATGAGTGAGGTCAATCAAAAGGTGGCATTTGATTGGTTTCACAATGTGCGTTCAAGCAAGATGCTTGAAACTGATTGCTCTTTTGTTGAAGAGTAGTTAGTTGAAATTGTAAGGAGGTTCTGGTTCTCTGGGAGCTTGTGGCAAAAGTTCTGGGTTGAGTATAGAAGCATACCTTCTTGGTGGATGAGAGTTTATTTCTCTCTGGGTTTCTGAAGTCTTCTTTGTTCAAGCTGGTGGTGCAGTGTTGTGTGAAGATCTTAAGTGTGGATTACTATGCTGATAGTAAGTCCAGTGGTGGAGCATATCAAGAACCATGGTGTGTGGTGTCTGTGATGTGTGGAAGATGTCCTAACTTATGTTAGAACATCTTTGGGTTAGTTATCCTTGGTGAAGGATTTCAGGTTCTGTGATGAACTGGTTACTTGCATCGTGTCCAAGAAGTATCTACATGATCATCCGGGAGAATGATGAAGTAGAAGGGTCCCTTGGAAGGAGGATGTAAGTGTTTGTGAAGACTGAAGTCGATCATATGTTGATTGCATGGAAGTCTGTTTCCTGAATGCGTTCGGAAGTGGAGATTCACCATAAATCAGAAGTATTCCAGATTATCATACGGGAGAATGATAGGAATGACTGTCTTGGATTGCGGGGTGCTTATCTCTAATGCTGACCTGGTGAGGTCAATGGAAAATCTTGCATACGGTATTGGAGCCCTTGGAGCAAGTCATGATAGTAGTGGATCAGTTTAGCAGCTATGAAGTTCTGGAGCATGCATACGATAGCTGAGATCGTTATAACAAACTGAGATGTCAAGCAAACTGAGATGTTAAGGAGGATGGCTTGACATTATTGTTAAAGATCCAGTTTGCATTTGTGCGTCAAGCAAACTGAGATGTCAAGGAGGATGGCTTGACATTATTGCTGAAGATCTAGTTTGCATTTGTGCGTCAAGCAAACTGAGATGTCAAGGAGGATGGCTTGACATTATTGTGGAAATTCCAGTTTGCATTTGTACGTCAAGCAAACTGAGATGTCAAGGAGGATGTCTTGACATTTTGTATTGTTGCAAGTTGTGGGAAACATGGAAGTACATGTGTATTGGAAATGGCTCTTATTGGATACTTAAGAACCATTGATTGAGTCTGGGAGAATTTATTTTTCTCTGCAGACTGTGGTCACAAAACTGTGAAGATTTTGATCAATACAGAAAACTCTGGATGCTACTTGGGAAATGTTTGAAGGAATGTCTTAACATCTTCGCCAGCTCTATTTGTCTTCTGGTTTAAAGGATTTTGCTTGGGACTTATCAAAAGGATGGAAACTGTGATTTAGATGAACTAAACAAGACTGACAAAATGTCAGGATATTATTTAAGATCTGAAGATTGGACGGTGGGTAGTGCTTACTGAGAGAAGGCACGAGTAACATGTGTTTGTTACAAGTGCTCCTTTTGGACGGTTACTCTTAAAAGTTTAAACAGTCTTATCCTAGTTAGACGGTGCATAGTTATTAATGTTGAATTCACCAACCTAAATTTATTTCTCTTTGAATTGTTCATCGGTCACTTCTTTGGACCATGATTATTAGAAGAAAGTGTTTAGGTATTTAAAGAGTGCATCTGTTTGTGGTAGTCCAAAGTATGGGTTGTTTCATCATATCGTTCATTCGTGTTTGGATAAGTAACAACTGGATATGGAACTGCATTGGATTCTTTTGTCAGTTTTTGGCTAAAAAGGGGGAGAAAGGTTGTGTGGGTGAATCTTTCAACATACATCTCTGGTGGTTGAATTGCGAAGGATGTTGGAGAGGATGGTCTAACATTCTATCAGAATCTTTCCCTTTGCGCCTTGTGACCTGAGTTGTGAAACAGGTTGTGTCTTGTGATTTGAGTTACATTCCTGGTGAACTCTGTGTTACAAATGATACAACTGTTTCTTCTTAAGCTCTTTCTGGATCTTCTTGTGAGTTCTCTTATGCCTCTCAAGAGGAAGATTTATCCTATCGTGGCAAGTACTGGTTTGAGGGGGGGAGAGTCATATACTCTTCCTCACATACACCAACATACAGCTAGGAATTTCAAGGAGTATGAAAGAGTCTCAGATGGGATCCAAACGCCGGACTTTCTTTTCCTTCCTAAGAAGTTTTAACCAAAAATTTCTCAAAAGGGGGAGAATGAAAGCTCTGCTGATTTGAGCAAATTTTTGGGAAAAACAGAATGTCAAAAGATATGTTTAAACATGAAGAAGTTTGATGAAAGAAGACTGGCCAGAGAAGATGTCCTAACAGATGTCTCGACATCTGTATCTGATATGACAGGATGTTTCTAAACCTGTGGCAAGACTTACGAAAACAATCAGCGCATGGATCAAAGACTGAAGATTGAAGCCCAAGGAAGCAGAAGACACTATAAATAGAAGACTTAGACCTAGGTTTATGAATGCCTTAGTACGCCTGTTGTAACCTTGTTTTCTTGCGTAAGAAACAAGGGTTTAAGGTTTTGAAAGTCGTTGGCTTTCTAGGTTGTAAGTCACCCTGTATCAGTTGGTACACTGTGGTAGACATAGATGTCACACATATCCATAAGCCTTGAGGTATTGGATTGTGTATTGTTCTTGGATGAAGCTTTTAAGCAAATCCGAGTTAGCTTGTTTGTCAAGTATGCTTGACAGAATTCTGTATTGATAGGGATGATGTAGAAATCACAGTTGGTGATTAAGGGAAGTGAGTGGGGTATCTCGTATCAGGGTTCTAAACGTTTGAGTTTAACCTTGGTAAAGATGTTCATGGGGTAGATGTTAGGGATAAAGTTGTAAACGTGGGAGTTTAACTTTGTAACAGTCTACAAGATAGTGAAGTCTTCTTCCTGGATTGGTATCCCCCAGATGTAGGTGAGTTGCACCGAACTGGGTTAACAATTACTGTGTTCTTTATCATTCTGCAGATTTATGTTTTCTGTTAGGGTTCATGATAAACATGTTGGATCAGATGTCGTGACATCTGTGATGGTGCAGTTCTGATATTCAAGGTATCAGTCTGCTGTTACGCCTCCAAGTTTAAATGATTATGTAGCACAATGTCTTGACATGTGTTAGGACATCTGCTGTCTGCATAGGCCATAATTTCACTTATCGAATGATCTAAGATATGAATGAACTTATACGTGCGGACGCACGAATCTTCGACTAGTTTTCATAAAAATTGATCAATGATACTTTGAGCAATTCTTCAGGGATGTTTTAATATGAAATTTTAAGATCTTTGTTATTTATCACAAATAATTTCATAAATCAAGATTAACATATCAAGATGATCCTTTGAGCAATTCTTCGGGAATGCTTTAATATTAAATTTTAAGTTCTTTGTAAATTATCTATCACAAATAATTTCATAAATCAAGATTATCATATAAAGATTTTCAGAATCCTGCTGGGATGCTTAAATATGAATTCTTCAAGAATTCATCAATGATAGGCAATCTTAAAAATATAATTGTGTTAACTAAATTAAATTTTCAATAGAGTTTTACACAAAAATATAATAGATTAACACGTTAAAATTTAATTTATAAGATGAAGAAAAAAATATTACAAACTTACTTGAAAGAGAAGAAACAAAATTATATAAATTGATCATAAATTTAGTCACATGGTAGAGTTTCGTGTTGATAACGTGTTATGAAATAATAAGAAGAAAAAATTAGAGAGCAAAATATAAAGATTTGTATTGTCTTCTTTTCAAGTGTGTAATTTACATTGTAATATAAATCCTATTTATAGAATAGTCATGTTGGTTGGAAGAACATGAATAGTACTAAATACCAATATCAATTATATTTAATTATAAACTTACAATATATTAAATTATTAGAAAAAACGGTCATCTATATTTAATATTATTCATAACACGTTATTATATTAAATCATGGATATTTTCATATTCAAACAAATAAAATCATTTATTAATGATAAAGTAATTTAATAAAAACTTGTTTGATAATAAAAAGTAAAGGATGGGGACAAAGATCTTGAAATGTGAGTGTTCATAACCAAATTGTGTAACATATATTTTTATAAACACTACACAAACCCAACGAATCACAAACCCTTACCTCCAAATTTAATGTTATTGTAGTAATAAATAAGTAACGAATCTTGTTGTTCCAATGTTGTTGTCCTATATACGTTATCCAACGTAGTTACCTTTTTTGGTTAGACATTTTCCTCCCACTTGAACTTTCGTACAACAAAAACAAAGCTCACAAGATTTCTTTTTCACACAAACTAAAAATTCAACTAAAAGTGATATCTTTGTTCGCAGTTGCAGAGACTAATTTCTTAAACTAATAGAAGATTATTTTTTTTTATAAAAAAAATTAATACTCTTTGCATATTTACGATTGAGTTCAAATCTAAGATCTGCGATCATCTTCATCTGTGATTAAGTTGAAAGAAATTCAATTAAAATAGTAATTTTATATCTATGGTGACAAATTATTTTCTCATTAATAAATAAACATTTTTCCATGATTGGTCATATCATACATAGCATGATATATAGGAATGGGGCTTGACATTGAAATGTGTTTGACATCCACAAAAAAATCTAACATAACCTTAGCCTCCCATTCATCTTGCATAAATAAACAACTCATTCTTCTTCTCATTCATTCATTGCCCACCATCTGTTTGCTATATTGCCCCACTCACAAAACAACAAGAAAGAAAGGGAATTTCTTCATTTTGTTTGTTTGATTGATTAAGTGATTTCAGAGAGGAGAAGATAATTAATAATTGAGGTGTGGTGAAGAATTTTTTTGGATTGAAGGTAGGAGGAGGAAAAAGGACCCCACCTACCTTTCTAATTCATCACCACCATCCTCTTCATCAATCTCTTTTTTATCAATCTTCTCTTCTCTATGTTTTTGTAGATCTTGAGGTGTTTTTACTTCATATACCAACTTGCTAGATCTATTTCTATATTTTTTGATTCTATCTTAGACATTAATTTATTCCATACAAGATTTGTTCATCAATCCAAGAGATTTTCTTATTATATATGATTGAACGTTGCTTGAGATGTGTTTGTGAAAAGTATTCAAAGAGAGTTATTAGTGTTATGCTGGTTAAGCTTTGTTTTGTGACCAAACAGACATAGCAGTGTTCATTCTTGTAGCTGTCTACCTGATCTAAAGCTTTGATTTGGGAGGCCCACCATTGGGTTTTGGTGGGCTTTTCATTGATCCAATAAAAACCCCATCTTTAAAAGGTTTCCAAATTGCTTCTGTGTTTCTATAAAAGGGAGGGAAAGTGTGTGTCAATTGTCATCTGTGCTAGCCATTTCTGTTCCATATATTTATATATATATGTATAGCTCAAACTTGATACTTGAAAGATATTTTTCTATCTAATTTTCTAATGCTTCTTTACTTTATTACTTGTGTCTCTTTCTTTCTGTTTTTGAAACCATTTCTCCTTCTAAAACCACTTCCATCATGGACAAATGAGGTGAGGTTGATCTCGCTTTTGTTTCACGAGGACTTGTGTGTCAAATCCATTTCTAAGTTGTTAAGGAAGACGTTTGTTTCAAGAATGTCTTTTGTGAAGAAGAGACTTGTTTCAAAAGTAGAGAATGTTGAGGAGGAGGAGGAGGAAGAGAAGGAGCAGAAAAACTCGTCACAACACGATTTGTCTGTGTTGGATTTGCCTGAGCTTGTGTTGGACAGCATTCTTGAAAGGCTACCTCCGTCTTCGCTTTGTCAAATGGCTGGCGTTTGTCATTCGTTGAGGGAGAGATGTGTGAGTGATCACCTTTGGGAGAGACATATGAAACAGAAATGGGGTAGAGTTATTGGTTCTGTTGCTTATAGGGAGTGGAAATGGCATGTTGCTTCAAAAAAGAATGTTGGAAGCCTCATACATGGTAAACAAAGGAGCTTGATCAAGTTTATGTCCCTTCGTTGGCCTTTTACATGGATGAGAATGAAGCTAGATGCAGCATATATTAACGGTGCTAAGAAGCAGAGTAGTTATTTGCTTCCTGATTCTTTCATGACTTGGTATCTTGCTCTTGAGAATGGAAATTTCTCTTTTCCTGCTCAAGTATATAATCGCGAGGTAATAACACATATTTTGATTTTCAATAGTACATATAGAGTAGATGGTTGTGTTTTTTCTCTCTCTCAAAAGTTATATATTTTCTTCTTCTGCAGAATGGCCATGTTGGGTTTATGCTATCATGCTATGATGCCGAGGTTACATATGATCCACACACCGACACCTTCCAAGCAAGGTAACTGAACATGATTCTGGTTAATCAATGTTTTTCTGATGTATCCATTATGTTGCCATAGTTCATAGAAATGTAAATTATACCAGTTTTCATTTGAAGAGTTTCCACAAGGAAAATAATCGATAAAAGTTAATTCAAAGGAGGGATTTAGATTTTGTGTTGTTGTGGTTTATATAGTTGTCTGTTACAGGTATCCGCCACATGGAAGAAGGCCTGCAGCAGTAGAGCATGGCATCCAATGGGAAAGACTAAGAGCACCACCTGTCGATAGTCCTCCGCACGATCTTTATATCGCTGATTGTCTACATGATTTGCATCCTGGTGATCACATAGAGATTCAGTGGAGGAGAAACAAAGATTTTCCTTACGGTTTGTTCCTTTATTCAACATATTCTTAAATCTTTACTTATTTATTTCTCTGGATGGAGTAAGGTTAGGTATATTTACGGCCAAATGCGATCCAAATATAAATCTTTGATAAAAATAATCTCTTCTTCAATCTTAATTATGTATTTCCTTTTACATATACCCTTCTTGTGATAAGATTCTATTAGTGGTTTGATGAGATCCATCTTTATGGCAGGTTGGTGGTATGGTATTGTAGGCCACTTGGAGTCATGTGATGGTAATGAAAATTACTGCCGGTGTCACGATAGTGGTGAGTTAATGCATTTTCCTTTTGAATATGTTTATTTATCATTCATCATCTTTTTTTCGATACAGTATTATCATTCATTTAATCCATGCTCTGCTCTTCCCTTCAAATCGAACCTGTTTGGCGTAAAACTATCTTGCAGATCTATGCAAAAATGTGATTTAGTGATTGGTTCAAAAAGCGATTGTAAGATTCAGATGAATTCTGTTTTCAATATTACTAACTTTCTCTTTGCGTATATGTATCTAATTCTGAATTTTCATCTTTCAAGACAATTAAGTCGTATTAATATGTGATATATAATAAATAAATATATTTTGTAGTTTAAAATAAGGTTTATATTTAGTGACGTTTTAATTTTACTTTTTTGGTTTTCACCACCAGTATCCGGTCCACTGGACCGACTAATCTGGTTCGGGGGTCAGTTCTATCATCAAGTGGTTCTAGCCCCCTCCGATCGCAGTTCCTTCGTCAAAGAAGACTTATATTTCGGGACATAACAAATAGTAATTAATTGAAGATTAGAATACTGTTTTATTGATTAGTATATTATTTTGCTAATGTTTTATGCCATTATTGTGTTTTCCATTATGGGGGTTGCAAATTGAAAAATGGCATAAATGTAAAGTTCATCTTTACATAACAGACCACAATTTAGGTTAGGTTCCTTTCTTGATAATATGTCAAAAAATGGACCACTAGTTATGCTATCATAATATTGGTCCCCCAGACATATCATGGTCAGGATGTCATGATTCCACCAACATGTTGATAACTCATGTCTCAGTGGATACCTTTATGGCCAGCTATGTCAAAGAAAAAAGTGTCAATCTTTTCTCTAATTTTGGTATTGGTTATTAATGATCAGATCAGAATGAATAGCCATGCAAGACACTTATTTATGTAAGCATGACAACAGAGTTTTTTATTTACACAACTTTACATGTTTCTATCAGTTTTTGTCAATTTTTTGAATGACCTCTATGATGTTGCCAACATGCACACATACCATCAAAAGCTTTCTAATAAATATTGAAAAGTTACATATAGGACTATAAAAAAAACATAAACCGAACCCAACTGTTACAACAATTTGAATCGCAACGAAAAAAAAAAATCAAACTGTGACAGACAGAGTCCATGAATTGAGCTGAAACAGTTTGTAAACTATCGGTAATAGTTCAGTTCTTATTGGTGTGTTTGGATTGTTTTAGCGTTTTTAAGACAATCATAATATTCAAATTGGTTTGATGTTTTTTTCCAACACTCCTGTCGGTTAATAATAGCAATTTGGTACATTTCGGTTTTCTGCAAACAAATAGCTCTGTTACGGTTTGGGACGAACTATAACTCTAGTAGTGATTCAGTTCAGTTTTACCATAATGTTTGTTTCCCTTCTGAATCGAACGATGAACCATCTAGTTACAGAAGCTGACAACATGAAAAAAGGACAGCTCAATTTTCCTTTTTACAACGGCATTAGTATTTTTTCCCTTAATAATCTCTCATTCCCACTTGTTTCTTATCAATCAAAATTCATTTATTTGACATTGTACTATGTGTTGTTTGCAGACACAGTGGTGCTAGAGTTCAATCAGTACACTCCTGATTCGCGTTGGAGGAAGACAACTATTAGTAGGAAAGATCACCGGGAGGAGGGAAACGAGGCTGACGGATTTTACGGTGGAATTAGAAAGATCAAGAGCGAGAATGAAGTCTCCATTTGGAGAAGCATTTGGCCTTCTGAAGTCTTGGATTAATAAGATCAAAATTTCCATATGTCAAGAATAGTATTCTTATTTATAGCAGATTCTTCTGCATTAGAGAGAAGAGGCAATAGGATTCTCATTAAGCCAAAGGAACATTGAGCTTATCCTATTTGCTTTCCTCTTTCTCATTATCACAATTTTTTCATGGAAAATTGTAGGATTGTTCAACATCAATTAATGTAAATTAATTACTTATGCTATGATGGCATAGAATATTCATTCCACAATATATAGAATGATTAAAATTTATCTGTTATGCTCATATTAGTATTCTTTAAATTCACATATAAGAAAAGTTGTAAAGGATTTAGTGCATGTTTGGAATCGCATTGAGTTTGATAAAATTACAATGGTTACATACCATAATTCTGCCAAACTCGCTGTCAATCCAAACACACACTTATAAAGAGAGCGGGAGAGGGAGATTGTAAAAGATAATTGATCTGCCAATTCATACAAAAATTTCTGAACAACTAATATATATTTCAACCTATAAAACATGATACACGACACTGATAATAATTAGACACTGACATTAATATGCCGACATTGATAATAATTTGAAAAAAACATGGAATGAATCTAAAATAGCAACTCAATCATTTTATTTCAACTATATTCTACAATCTACCATTCTTGGTATGTCTTAATCACTTCACTTTCCATTTCTCATAACCCAAACAGAGAAAAGACTTTGGCAATGGTCTGTGACATACCAATCTCATTTTTGTAAACTCACCTGATATTTCATCTTTACTCCATGAGGTTGATTGTGTTGATGACACAGATTTCATGTCAAGTTTCTTCACCAATGTTTGCTTCCCTACTGCTGCTTTTTTATCTTCTAACTTCTGTTGATCACTAGCTTTACCCTTGTTTGAATTCCCAAAAAAGAACTTCTTTATACTTTCTATCTTCTTGTTACTTTTCCAAAATCCACTTTTTTTGTTCTCATCTTTCTTTGGCTCTTTAGCAGCATTGGAAACTAAAGTCTTCTTAGGCTCAAACTCAAAGTTTGTATCATTAGCTACTTTCACTTCTCTCACTTGTCTAGCATACGCCAACCCTTTCGGCTCGGATACTATGTTTTCTCTTCCTGACCCTTCTTGCATTGGCTCTTCCAGAAGCTCGCGCAACATCTGACCTTCTGGAAAAGTCATTAAAGGAAGCTTTTCACAACAATGCGGTTCATCATGTTTACGTGACTCTGATCGTTCAACATGTTTATCACTCTTGTTGAAATCTCTCAATGGAGAAAGTGATCTAGTCCTTCTTAAACCATGTTCTCTACCCTTTGATTTCCCTCTCTTATCTTCTCTTACCTTCTCAAAAGCCACCTTGAATGGATCAAAGTCATCGTTCTTCCACAAGCGCGAAAACGGAAGCCTAAGCAACGATGCGGGAGACTTAGGAGACGTTGCTCTCGAGCTTTGAGCACTATCTCCATTTTGAACTAGCCTTGGAGGAAGTTTAAGAGGTTGCATCATTGGCATCACTTTACCATCACAAAATAACTCATCAGCAAAAGCCATAGTAGGCAATGAATCCTCACAAACCCTTTGATGTTCCTCAAACACTTTCGCATCTTTTCGGTCCACCTTAGCGCCGATCAATTCGCTATGATTAAAACGACGACTCGTTTCGAACTCAAACCGGTCTAGATTGGAGTTAACATCTTCATATGATCTTGGTGTTGTAGGACCTGTTTGAGAACCAACATGTTCTATAAACTTGAGCCTACTAGGACTAGTTGGTGCACTATAGAAAAACAAATCTTGGTTTTGATTACAACTACTTGCACTCATGTAGCATAACTCATTAGAAAATGAGATATCCATCATGTGATTGACACAAAAAATAACCCTATGAATGTTCTTATAAGCTAATGATAGAAGGTGTAACTAAGTTTTGTATAGAACTATATATATCACAAAATGATAAGAAAAAATTTGAGTGTAAATAAAGGAACATACACCCCTAAACCAATCTTAAAATTTTCAAAGCTTAACCAAGCTTTAATACACATAGCTTCTAAAGGAGATTTTATGGTATTGTGTCACTTTCTATGTTGGCTTAACTTTCATGGTATAAGTAACTTAATTCATGATGTTTTTGCTTGATTTATGTAACACTATTGTTGTTGTCTTCTTATGATTTCTTAATAAGAGGTTTGGATTGGGTACCAAACGTGTATAAATTATCTTGTGATACTCTTTGTTAATATATTTCATAACAAACCAATAGATCACAATAATAATAGTAATATAATGGAGAAAACTATAGTCCCTCCAATGATAAAATTTAGGGAAATAATGTTTAATCTTTAAGGGTCACACATCAACTTTAGTTAATATTTTCATGCCCGTGACATACCAATGTTGCCATAGGTCACAATGAGTGAATAAATGTAATGTTGTTGTTAACCTTTAACCATCCTCAGGAGTCTTGACTCTTGCATAGGAGATATATATATATATATATATATATATATATATATATATATATATATATATATATATATATATATATATATTAGGCGCACAATTGCAAAAACTAAGTGAAGAAAACTACAATAAATATTAACACAACTTTTTCAAAAAATTTAACATTGTTGTGTTTGAGTTGAGCTTCTTTAATTTGCATAATTTTTTTAATGAAGCCTCAAATATTAATTATTATTATTATTTAAACATGAAGTAATAATAACTATTAAAAATTTACACACATAACTATTAAATTTATAATTAAAACCAAAATATAATGTTCAATTAAATAATATTAATATTTATCCATTAAATTAAATTTTACTGACAATTATATATATATTTTTTTTATTTTTACTCTCTAGCAAAATCAATAAGGACCATGTGTACATTTTATTGTATTTTTTAATGATATTTGTTTTAATTTACATATAAAAAACATAATATTATTTATATTTGAAATGAAATTCCGATTAAAATTAATAAACTTTCAGATTTTTTATTCATTAATTTTTTTTATTTAAAATTTGTTGATGTTGATAAAGATACAATTATAAAAAAAGTTTAATCTACATTACTTACTTATTCATCTTTATATATATAAAATATTGATAATAAACAAAAAATATAATTTTATCAGAATAATATAATCACAGACACGCATTTGCTTATAAATACACTGAAGCATTTCAATTTTTTTAAGAATATAATTTTATGTATTTTTTTATCCTTTAAACATAAAATAAAATTGTAAAACACAATTCAATGAATCAAACTATAAATTTATTTTGATAATTTTTTTTAGCAATGGGAACAGCAAAATAGCTATTCCAGATTCATTAATAGACAGAGGAAGAATTATAAGAGAGTAAACATAACAAGAACAAGGAAATCAAAAGTTGGTAAAATGAAAGCATGTCAAACCAAGCCCACAAGTATCCTAATGAAATCAAGAATGTTGTTAAAAAAAATGAATCCTTGCGAGTTCAAACCAAAATTCGCCAAAGAGTCCGTACAAGAGTTGTCCTCGCGATAAATATGAGCGATGAAGAAATTCATATTCCGAAGCAAGATTTGACACGATACCTATCCGTTGCAATATAACGCGCGCTTCTAGAATACAACAACGGTTTCCAGACCGTTGTAGAAACATCGAACTTACAACGACAATCTACGTAACAACGCCTCCGTCCGCGTCATTATATGTCATTCCCAACCGTTGTTAAATGGGTTTTTCGTAGTAGTGGCATGTCCACAAGCTTAGCGAGCCAGTCCCAACATTTAATTGCAAAAGAGCAATAAATGAAGAGATGAGGGAGGTTTCTTCCCTCTGATGACAAAGGTTACATCTGGAAGGGATATGAAAGCCTCTGGACGATAGGTTATCATCCGTGGGCAGCTTGTTATGCATCAAACGCCAAGCCACCAGAGAGAGAGCCGAAGGTATGTCTTTGCTCTATACATATTTAGACTAAGCAACCATGTGATGAGGTATAGATTTAAATAAATAAGCATCATTTAGGGTAATATATCCATTATCAGTGTGTTTCCAATAGATCATATCCTCTCAGGGCCCCATATGGATATAGATTTGGTGAATAAGATTGTTAATCATAGGAAGATGTGTGCAAATCTCGGTAGGGACATTCCATTGATTTCATACTACAAAATCACTGACCCGAGGTTCTTCCAAGCCTGAGGGATCTGCATAATTTCATCCAAGGGTTGCTCATCACACTAACAGTCATACCATAAATTGATATACAATTCATTGCCCAAGAGAAATTTAAAATTGTCTTGTATCACTACATATTCCTCTTTGATACTGCTCTAGATAGATGAAGATATGTCATGCTGAATAAGGGAGTGACCTCTCAAAACTCCACTATTTAGAACCAAAGCCCAAGGGTCTTGAGATCTGACCAACTTCCAACCGAGTTTTAGATTAAAGGCTGAGTTGAGAATGGTAAGGGATCTAAGGCCTAGACCACACTGAGACAAAGGTTTACAAACCATTTTCCAAGTCACTATTACTAGTTTTCTTTGAGAGGTGTCACCAGACCAAATGAAATTCCTTGTCCATTTATCCAAGTCTTTGAGCAAAGCAGCAAGGCAGAAGTAGATTGACATTGAGTGAGTGAGCATGCCTTGCACAACTTATCTGACCAGCTGCATTTTACCTGCAATAGAGAGAAGATATGTTTTCTAGTTAGCCAATTTAGATTTGATTCTATCTACAATAGGCTGGAGATGAATGGCTTTAGGCTTTCCTTTGAAGATATGCATCCATAAGTAGTAGAAAGGAAAACACCAATCTTGAAACCTAGGAAATCAGCAATATTTTGCATTCTAGTATAAGAGATAGCTCTTGCAAAAATAATAGATTTGTTAGGATTGACAACCTGGCCAGAGGCTAAAGCATACTTGGTAAACAGGTCCTTCAAGGCAGCCAAATTCTTCATTTTCCCATTGTGATAAATCATTATGTCACCAACATACAAGGAATGAGAAGGAAACATGACATTTCTGGAAGCTTTGATCAGCTAAAGTTTCCCATCATCCACAAGTCTTGTTATGCTTCTACTAAGCACATCTTCAGCTAGGCAGAAAAGAAGGGGTGAGAGGGGATCACCCTGCCTCACCCCTCTGATGCACTTGAAATAACCATGCTGCTTACCATTGATAGAAATGGATAACCTAGCAGATTTAAGAATAATGTCAACCCTATTGCAGAATTTGTAATTGAATCGAAAAGCTCTTAGGATTTTTTCCCGGAAAGACTAATCTAGGGTGTCAAAGGCTTTAACAACCTCAATCTTCAGAGCTAAGCTTCCACCAAAAGATTTAGTATAAGGAGATTGGTTGCTTCAGAAGCAAGACAAAGACAATCCTGAATTTTCCTTCCCTGGATGAAGCTTTTCTGTTGAGGGGATATGATTGTGGGCATGATAGAAGCAAGCCTGTCAGCTATCACCTTAAAAATAATCTTAAATTTTAAAGTGGCCATTGCAATTGGTCTATATTGATCAATAGAATCAACTCATTGATGTTTTGGAATAAGAATGAGAGTATTGGCATTGTAGTGAAGAACTCTGTGATAACATTGGTGACATCCTCATGCACAATGTCCCAATAAGTTTGGAAGAAAAAATCTCCAAACCCATAAGGACCAGGGGCTCCATTAGTGTTAAGGTCAAAGACATCATTCTTGATTTCCTCTATAGTAGGAATCATGGTTAAGATATTGTTAAGGCTATCATTAATAAGGGGTGCTTGTGGAGATCTGGAGTAAGGTTTTCTATGGCTACCCTATGTTTATCCTTTTAAGCAAGCTTAAACTTCTCAAAGGTAAACTGAAGGACTAGAACATCAACACTTTTGGGAACATTGATTCTCAAGTCAAAGATACAGAAAACACCCTAGCTGACATTCAATTACAAATTTAAAATAATGGCACCACTGAGATCCTTTTAAAAGAGAAAGATAGAGCTCAAAAAAGTATGAATGAAGCTCTGAAGATGCCAGAGTGGTTCTGGCAGGAAAAGGCAACAGTTGAATGACATCTTAAGGGAGACAAAAACACTGCATTCTTTCATAAAATGGCTAAAATAAAAAATTTCAGTAAGTCTTTAAATTCCATCAGAGTAGGGGACTCCATCATCGTTGAGCCCCATCTTATAGCAGAAGATGTGGTTCATTATTTTGACAATGATATACTTTGCAGTAGGATGACAATGAAAATTTAAAGAAAAAGTAACAGAAAACAAAAATTATTATTAATTAATAATAGTACTGTTAATTATAATTTTACATCTATCTCAAATAAAATTTAAACAATACTTTATAATATTATAAAAACGATTTTTTTAATTATTTATTTATAAATATTAATAATTAATTTACATTAACGTATTATATAAAATATTATGATCAAGTGAACTAAAAAAAGTCACATCCATTTTATAAAGTTAAGTTCTTACCACTTACTTATATTTATTAAATAATATGCTATTTCTAAATATAAGTGAAATATATATATATATATATATATATATATATATATATATATATATATATCAAGTATTTGACGTATATTTAATAATAAATTTGGTTGAATAATATTATCTTATAATAGTACAATATGATATAAAAAAGGTAAAATTAATTATATAAATAAAATTAAAAAAAAGAGTGAAAACAAAAACCCTAGAAGGACAACCATCTAACTTAGAAAAAGATAAAGAGAAAATGAAAACAAATACAACAAAAACAACGCACATTAATCTATATTGAAATATTTAAAATAATATTTTTGATTAAAAAGAAATATTAATTAATTAATATATGGTATAAAATACAAATTCATATTATTATGCATTGTCTAAAAAAATACAAGTGTGCGCGTGTTCCCCTTGTAAAGGTTGAGTGACTCAGGCCTTAGTAGGTATATTACATGTTTGAGGGTGATAGTTAACTCATGGCGGTGAGTAGATCTGTACGATACAATGGTTTTAGAGGCTGTTGAAGAGAACAATTCACTGTTGGTGGTCGGCGTTGCTAGGTTGCAGGTGGACATTTAGATTATTGTTGTTAGCGCTACTAGGAGCGGAGTGATTTTTGAGTAGTGTTAGGTAGTAGAAAGTGCGTATGACCTTTATAGGAGTTCCCTTGAAGCTTAGGGATTTTACCTCCTTGGATGTGGTCTTAACTTCTCCCCTTTTATTATGGGAGATTATTGACTGTCTATCTTCACGGTGTCATCGGGGACCATATCCAGCTTGGCTTCCAAATTGGAGGAAGCTCTTTAGGAGACTCTCTTGGATCCTCTCTCGGGTGGCCGAACTGCTGGGCGAGGGCGCCCTGGTTTGGGGATTTTTACCAAATATAACACTACACAGTTCCTCAAGCTACTTAGAGGCGTTAATACTTCAGGATGTTGAACACGGGTGGTATAACAAGGATGCTAGCTACTTAGAGGCGAGGCTCCAGGACCAGACAAATGCATATAATGAGAGCCAGCGGCTACTGCAGTCCTTTCAGCAAGACGAGGATAAGTGGAGGAAAAGGCCAGATGATGCTCAAGCTAAAGCCAAGGAAGTATTTGCTAAGATAAAATCTCTGCAGGACTCCTTGGATGCAGTTCTCCTCCACCAAAAAGATTTGGAGAAGGAGATCTCAATTTTGATCGACGAAGTGGGGTCATCTACCGACGTGTCCTTTGAGCGGGCCAAGGAGCAAGTCCTCTTCTTATACCCTACTATGGATTTAAGCCTCTTAGATCCTTTCAAGGTTGTGAAAGGTGGGGTGATGGTGGACGAGGAGGCGAAGGTCTTTCTCGAACCTGAGTCTTTCCCCACTCAGGAGGAAGGCATGATCCGGGAGGGAAGTGATCATGAGAGTCTCCAGCCGAAGCATGCTATTGTGGAGGAGGAAATCCAAGGAGAATGATATTTCCACCGGTGGCATTTTGTCTTTTGTTGTATTCCTTTTTTACCCCCTAAGGAAATATTGTAATTGTTTGGAACAGCGGCGCCCCTCAAGGGGCGTCTTTATATTAATTATTTTTAGCGCTTAACTATTTTACTGATTTCCTTTTTAGACGTCTTGTTGCTATTGTCGCCTCTTTGAGCAGCAAGGATCCACCCATGGGGGATCCAACGAATGTAATTTCTCCTATGGGTGGTAATGATACACCCTTGGAGGATCCAATAAATATAATTTCCTCAATGGGTGGCAAGGATCCACCTTTGAGGGATCCAGCTGATATAATTGCCTCTATGGGCGATAAGGATCCACCCTTGGGAAATCCATCAGATATAATTGCCTCTATGGGCTTGGATTTCCTGCATAGATATGGCATAACGAAATACACATAGATGAAACAAGGGTGAGATGCCTCATTAAAAAACCTCAAGAGGTGCTGAGGGAAAAAATTGCATCCCAATCAACAACTTGTCTTTACAATCGGCAGAGTTTAAACACTTGCCTATAGAAAAATGTCAAGCTAGGTAAATAACAAAAGATAAAACAACTAGAGAGTGTAACACCCCGATTTTTAACAGCGAGAGTGTATTTTTAAAAGGTATTAATTTCATTAATAACTTCATTAAAGGTTTCCTTCGTATGAAAATAGTGTCTTTTTTTTTTAAAACAATACAACAATAATTTATAGTTATTAGTGTTTCGAGAGCTCAACATGTTTTATAAAAGATATTAGCTTAACCATATTTTTCTTTTACGTAGAGATACTATACAAACAGACGACCACGCTTCAAAGGATAGGAAGTGTAGATAAGTCATAATACAATCCAAAAGCAACAGAATAAAAGTCCTCGGCAGACACTCACACAGGAGAGCTGCCCCAAGGAGAAAACTTCTAACCATGTAGTGAAAGTCCTATGGCGCACGCCATCCAATACTAGAATACTCCTACCAGTCACACACTCCCTAAACTAAGCCTAACGACAACCGCAATAACCACTTGGCCCAGCTCCGCACAAACCACTACACGCACTCATCAGGGTGTGATTCGAACCATCCTCGTCATCTCCGCTCTCAAAGTCGTGCTCGGAGGGGTCCTCAGTGTCGTCGTCCCCTACCTCACCTATGACTGGCTCCAGTGACGGCACGCGTACTGGGTCAATGAGACGGGGTTCCTCTACGGTGAATATGTCACGAGTAAACGTCGTGTATAGTCCTATAGACATACCTAAATCTAAGGGAGGCGTGTGTAAATCATGAAAGAAGGGCTCCCCGCCCCTGGCTGTGGCATACGAGGGTATAGGTGGGGCTGAGAGGGAGGTTAACAAACTAAAACGATCTATTTCCCCTGAGAGGAAACTGGAAATGATCTGGGAGGTTGGGATCCAGAATGTCAGGGCTCGTCGAGAGTACGCGGTCTTGATCTCTCTGCCAGCTACAGTGGTGGTCTCCAATACGTTCCCGGTATATGAGACCTGTCCTAGGGCCGGGTTGAACCCCCAGGATGTCTCTGCCCAGTCTTCAGGGAAGGTGAAGTCCGTCGTCTTCAACGGTGGTATCTCCTCGTGTCCGGGGTGCGTCATAATCTATTGGCGTATTCGCCCACACATCCACTGAAAGGGTCATCAATCCGAAAATAACAAATATACAAGAGCGGAGGAACAAGCATAAACAGAGAATACATTATACATGGCTAGAGATCTCATTCTAACACATGTATATAATCATTCACAACAATAATACATATAGCATAATCAAGGCTCATTCCTAATACAATGTCTATATGTTGATGTACATGATTCCGGAATATCAATCCCTCCGCAAAGGGTCGTGGAATCGCATCAGGATTTAGCGCCACTAAAGTGATGGGTATCTACACCATCAATCAGACTCAATGATCCACAACGGGATAAGGTGGTTCCCTCTTGGACACGCACCCCGTGCCACCTCTCCGGCGTGCACCTCGTGACTCCTCTCCGGTAGCCACGTAACCATGAAATGCATGAGCATACCATTCCCCATTTCAACATATGGTCAACATCACCACACATCATATGTAATAATTTATCTCATGCATCAAATTTTTTCCACAAATATATTTATATAACATTTACTCACCTCCACAATTAGTCACCTTCAAAATAAACACGTAAGAAGATACGAAGCAAATATATACAAAATATATTTTTATTATCGAGAAAATATCTAGAAATAGAGAGATGCCCTTACCGTCACGAGCTTTTCAGTTATAGCCTCTGTTCACAAATCGCGTACTATTGAACCCTAAGTCATGTAATATTTTATCATTAAATATATTATAATATTTATATCTATTTATTATTTATTATAAGGAATTACATTTTTTTCCAAATAGCATGAATGGTTCATTAATTAAAATTCATTTACAAAAACGCATCTAGTTTTTAACGTAGTAAAAATCTCCTATGCTATTCTATTTGTAATTGTTTTTATATACATAATAGATTAACATGTCATCCCTACACTCAGTGTCCCTATCCATTAGAATTATTAGGTTCATTAATTACCACATGATCCTATAAAATATCTAACGTTTTTATATTACTTGTTTAATCAACACAACCACTTAATATAATAATCACCTAATATGTGTCAGTTAAAAACTAGTTACTAAAAAAAATGATACATGAAAAATATTTAGCCATTTAGTACGCAGGTTTTAGCAGAAAATCCATAACATTTTTTTTTCTGAATATATTTCTAGATAGACCCCTCCTAAAATACTCTAATAATTCTCAACGAAATTTAAATTTTATTATTATTATTATTATTATTATTATTATTATTATTATTATTATTATTATTATTATTATTATTATTATTTAAAGAAATCTCATATTTAATTCTTAAATCCAAAAATTTTTCAAATATAATTAAATCTCCTGGCTTCACTCATCAATGGTTTTTAACCGTAAAACAATTTTTTTTTTAATAATAATATAAAATTCTGAATCACCCAATTTTGTTATAATAGTTATTATAATTTTTAACATTAAAAAAACTATATTTATGGAAGATGTCAAGTAATAATACATATATATTTAAGTGAATATGAAAGAATTATATTGGAAAAACCTACCTTGATTAAATGTGTGAGTTGTGTGAGCTTCCAAGAGAAAATGGTATTGAGGAAGAAGGTAAGGTGTGTGCAGTATCTTATTCTTTTTCTTTATGTGAGTAGCCTATGTATTTATAACCGAGTAACTTTATACTAGTTTTTCCCAATTACTAGTTAACTTATTTACATTACAATTCAACTACTAGTTAGTAGTAATTATCACATGTCAAATCCCTCTGATCATTTCATGATGAAGGTGGCGGCCATATCTTCTTCGTATCATTGTATACCGCATTAGTGTAATTTCCGGTGTTATGTGACACTGATAAAAATGCCTGAAATAATTTTTTTTTGATAATAAAACCTTTTTCTCGATTATTCTATACTATAATAAAAAAAAAATCGGTCGAGAAAATGAAATTTATTATTTATTTATTATTATTATTTTTTTTATTACTCTATCGGAAATAATTTTGTGATTTCATTGATAAAACTTCGTTAAGAACCGAGACTATTTTAAAATTTTAAGCGGTTAAAATTATCGTTTAATGGAGAGACCGGGAATTTAGTTCAAACGGAGAAAATATTTTTATTTTACAATTTCTATCATCAATAATTTTATTATTCTATCCTTAAATTTTCGTTTACAAAAATGGGTTGTTTCCAAAAATTAAGGCGGCTAATTTGTCGGACGCTAAAGAGACTGAAATCGATATTTTTAGAAAATATCTATCGTGAACCACTAATGAAATAAAATTCCAAAAAAATCGAATTTACTTATATAAAAATTATTTAAATCTAAATTCGACCAAAATATATTATCGAGGTGCAAATATACTATAATCTTAAAATATTTATTTATTTTAAAATTACGGGTCTTACAGAGAGACTACATAAAAATTTCTAGAGGAGAAGGGATTTCTTCTTGCTTTCAGGCTTCATCGTGTTGTGACGATGGATGAGAAATTTCCTTGCTCTCTCCGACTTATTCGGGCGGTGTTATCTTAGAGTTGGCCTTTTTCGCTATCACACATGGAAGGTGCGTCTTCTTTGACATGAGGCTCTCTGTGTAGCACCTTATGACAATTTCCTTGTCTCCTCGAAAAATTCCTACTCACGCTTTGTGGAGTGGGTATTTCATGCATAGACGCATGGTAGACAAAATGGCTCCCACCCGGTTAAAGTTTGGTTGCCCAATAATCATATTATATGAAGATGGGGCGTCAATGACTAAGCACTTAACCTTTATTTCCTTGGCATGGTCTTGCTATCCGAACGTGATCTTCAGGGTGAGATAGTATTTCACCTACACTTGTTCTCCTAAGAATCTAACCAATGATACCTTGAATGGCTTCAGGTCCTTAAGGTCGAGACACAATTTCTCAAAGGCATCCCAGTAAAGTATATTGGTTAAGCTTCCCTGATCGACTAGGAATTTTTTGATCTCCCATTCTTCGTATTTATCAATGATGCCGATGGGATCGTCGTTGTGAGGATGGACCCCAAACACATCTATTTTCGAGAAGATGATTGCGGCTTCTGGTGCCTTTGTACTTATAATCTCGGGGAGGCCGTCCACACTCAGGACTTGACGGACGTATCTTTTACGGGCGGAGCTAGTCTCGTCGCTACTCGGCAAATCCTATGACTATAGTGTTAAGGGTATGACGCACCGCTTGCTCGATTTTTCCCGAGACGCTTCTTTGGTTTTTCTTGACCCCAGGCTTCTGGTATCATATGGCTAGTGCAGATTGTGTTGTTATGCCTGGTTAGAGGGATCGCCCTTCACGTACTCTTGTATCATCTTTTCATATTTCCTTCTTTAACGGGTAGCAGTCATCGATATGATGTCCTTTAACCCTATGGAATTTACACTACCTTTCCGATTCAGATCCTATTACCCGGGGGTAGGTATCGTCGGGATGTTATGTAGGCAGGGTACCTCGTGGCAAATTTATTCTTGGCGCGTATTCAAAGGCGTGAAACTCTCTATCGGTTTTCCCGCCCTTTTAAACATAAATTTTTTCTTCACGAGCGAGGTTTAGTTATTTTTCCTCGAGGAATGAGAACTATCAACGTCGAGGACACGCTACTTGGCGTAGCAAGCCTTCTTTTCGGCGTTGAGTTCGCCGCCTTTGTTGTAGCACTTTGCTCTGGCGACTACTTCGGCGAGCGTGAGCATCGGCTTTTGGGCGAGAGATTCATTGAAGTGTCCCGCCTTAAGTCTATTTTGGAATGCCCCCACAAACATTTCTTGGTTCAGAGGGACGACCTTGATGGTGGCTTCATTGAAGCGGGCAAGGTAGTCCCTTAATGATTCTGACAACCCTTGGCAGATGTTGAACAAGCTGGTGGCTGACATCTTCCTGTGGCGACTGGTGACAAACTGGTGTACTTGCTTCCTTACCAATTCTTATAATAGTTGTTAATTTAGGCACAAGGAAGGCCCATGTACCATATGAGGGAGGCCTCCCCGAGGGTGCCGACAACAACTTACACTTTAGATAGTCGGGTGCTTCTATGATGGCCATCTATTGCATCTCTTCCAGGGGATTGAACTACTGTTGAGACTTTTGGACGTTGTCTTCCAACATCCAGTTATGGCGTCGTAATTCATCCATGGTGGCTCACATCTCTGCCATGACCTCGACATCACTTATACCACTGGTACCCTCAGGAGTAGGGGATAAAGCTCATTTGTTTACCATATCTGATAATGGTTAAATATTGGAGTTAAGGGTATGACAGGGAAGGTGATGGTTGTTAGAGAGAGGTGTGGCCCATGTTAGTTTTACCGGGCCCCACGGTGGGTGCCACTATATTGTAAAAAAAAACACATTTCTATGTTCCCCCTACAAGGGTAAGGAGACTCAGGGGACCTAGTTGGTATATTACATATTTGAGGGAGAATGCTAGTTCACGGCGGCGAGTAGCCCTATACAGTGATTTTTTAGGCTGTTTAAGGAACCAACTCACGTGACGTGAGACATCCTGCTGGTGGTCGGCATTGCTAGGTTACAGTCGAGCGGTTAGATTAGTGTTGTTAGGGCTACTAGAAGCAGAATGCTTTCTAAGAAGTGTGAGAACAAGATTTGGTTATGCAATTTTATCTCTAAGTTTTGATGATATCAAAGTGTATTTCTGTATGAACAATTTTGTACAGCTAATGGTTGTTATTTGTGAGAACTTAACAAACATATTATGCTTCCGTAAAACGGCGCGAACTCAATACTTAAAGGAAAATACTTCGCCTAAGAAGCAGAACTCAATACGAGAGAATACAAAGTTCAGATGCTGATACAAAAGAAAAGGAGAACGAGTTATGAAGATCTGAAGACATACGTTCTGATAGAACAAAGTCCAGATGCTGAAGACTTGCGCTCTCTGATCAAGGTTCTGAAGGCCTAATCAAGTCTCTACTCTTGCTTCAATCATATATTATCAGAAGCCTCTAAAGATATGAGGACAACGCACCAAGCAAACAAGGTTCTGAAGACCAAGTGCCGAAGACTCTGAAGACGCTGCTCTAAAGATTCAAAGACTTGAGAAACTCAAGAACCTAGCTAAGTTTTCCCTTTTTACTCATGCTCATGAAAAGCCTCTGAAGTTGAGAAGCCAAGAAGACAAAGCTACATAGTACAGTTGTACCTCAATTCTAGTGAATATATCTTGGTAACAGTGCAACAGTACAATCGAAGACAGAAAGCGCAACATGCAAAAGGTTTTATCTGCCCTCACGCTTCTAGCCGCCAGCCTACTTAGATATAATGATTACACTTCAACGGCTCTTTTCACACGGCTATAAAAGGAAGCAAAAGACTTGAAGAAAGATACACACAAACGCTATCGCATACTCTCTCTATCTGAAATCTTTCTTAAGTTATTCTGGTCAAAAACGTGTTTACATTTTCAGCTTGTATAAAAGCACATTTCTGTAAACGTAATTTGTTCAAACTTAGGTTTGTGTTCCTTGAGAAAGACCTTGTGGTGGTATTTCTTGAGAAGTCTAAGTCGTGTGTGTTAGAGGTTGTTCCTTGAGTAAGACCTGTGAGGTTGTATTACTTGAGAAGTCTAAAACTTGTGAGTTTTAGAGGTTGTGTTAGTCACCAGCAATTGGGCTTGTGCATTGTACTGATTTGAATGAATAGTGGATTAAGACCTCGTTGAGAGAGGCAAAATCACCTTGGCGGGTGGACTAGACTAACTTGAGGGTTTCTCAAGTGAACTAGTATAAACATAACTTGTTCATCACTTGATTCTTAACATAGGCCACTACCATTAAAACGAAAGGTTTCTAAAAAGAATTTATTTTTAAGAAACAAGTTTATTTTGAAAAACCAATTCAAACCCCCCTTTCTTGTGTTTTTCACTCCTTCAATTAGCATCAGAGCTCCGGTTCTGAGGTGATAAAAAGATTGAATTTTTATCAAGCACTTAACAGTGTTCAGTACCGATCCAAGTGTGAAAAACAATGTCTATACCAAATGCTAAGTCAAGTGTTATGTAAATGAAAGAGATTCTTATAGTGCCAAAACCTCCTATCTTTGATGGAGAAAAATTTGACTATTGGAAAGATAGAATTGAAAGTTACTTTTTGTCGTTTAACTTAGATCTATGGGATCTAGTAGTTGATGGCTACAGTCACCCTGTAGATTCTGCATGTAAAAATATTGATAGAAGTGCATTTACAGATGCACAGAAGAAAACTTACAAAAACCATCACAGAGCAAGAACAATTCTGTTAAATGCAATTTCCTACACAGAATATGAGAAAATTACCAACAAAGAAACTGCAAAGTCCATCTTTGACTTTCTTTGTATGACTCACGAAGGCAATGCTCAAGTCAAGGAGATGAAGGCTCTTGCGCTAGTTCAAAAATATGAGGTCTTCAAGATGGAAGATGATGAATCTGTGGAAACCATGTTCTCAAGATTTTAGATGCTCATTGCAGGACTCAGAGTTCTGGACAAAGGCTATTCTACCGCTGATCATGTCAAGAAAATTATCAGAAGTCTACCTGCCAAATAGAGACCAATGGTAACTGCCTTGAAACTAAAAAAGGATCTAAATAGCATAAGTCTTGAGGAACTAATCAGTTCTTTAAGAAGTCATGAAATAGAGCTCCAAGAAGATGAACCCCAAAAGAAAAACAAATCCATTACTCTGAAAGCTAAATCTGAAAAGAAAAAGGCGTATCAAGCAGAGGAGGAAATGGAAGAATCTGAAGAAGAATCAGACGAAGATGACATATCTCTCATATCAAGAAAAATTAGTCAACTATGGAAGTACAGAAGAAATAAGTTCAAAGGACCAAGAAGAAGATCTGAACCTACATACGGTCAAAGGAGAACTTATGGAAGAGATGTCACATGTTTTGAGTGCAAAGAACTTGGACATATAAAAAATGACTGTCCAAAGGTTAAGAAAGATGAAAGACCTAAGAAAGCTAAAAAGGGTCTTATGGTAACTTGGGATTATTCAGAATCCAAAGACGATTCTGATGAAGAACGTGCTAATGTAGCATTCACGGCTAACACTA
Organism: Lathyrus tuberosus; assembly: GCA_022829125.1. NCBI lineage: Eukaryota > Viridiplantae > Streptophyta > Magnoliopsida > Fabales > Fabaceae > Lathyrus > Lathyrus tuberosus. The sequence continues at coordinate 16,049,427 of JALAZF010000036.1, read as the reverse complement.
ACGACGTTCTATCAGAAGGAGAACCTTCAGACTCCGACGACAAAAGAGAGGTACTTTCTTCCCTAACTCGCTCTGAACTTGAAATAGGATTATATGAACTTATGGAAAGATATCAAACTCTTCGTAGAAAACACAAAACTCGGAAAAAGACTCTTGTGGTTCCTTCAGAAGATCTTACTAAAAGCAAACAAACCTTCCTTGAATTAAATGAAAAACTAATTTCTCTTGAAAATTCAAATACTACCTTAAAAACTAAAATCTCTAGGTTAGAAGAAGAAATCACCTCTAACAAGAACAATACTAATGAAGTAGTCAAGTATGATAGAGCTTTTCAACGCTTTCTCGCTAAAAGCATAGACAGGCTTCAATGATCTATGGAGTCATCAGGAATGGTAACAGAGGTCTGGGATATTCAGGACCATCACAACCATATGATGAGACCAAAAGTATCAAGATAATACCTCTGTCCAAACATTTTGTGCCCTCCGGCACTATCTTGAAAATTTTTGAACAAAAAGGTTCAAAATCTATCACTACACAAACACAGACACTGAAGAAAGCTTCTAAACTTAAACACTATGCACAAGTTCCACACTATTATCCTAACAGAAGGAAGTCCAAAGGTGTCAGAACCTCTGGAAAAACTAATGAGAAAAGACCCACAAAATGGGTACCTAAGAATAAGATAGTTTATGTTGCAGACATCCTTAATGGCACCATTGAAATACCAATCATGGTACCTGGACAGTGGATGCTCGCAACACATGATGGGAGAAAGGCATATGTTCCAAGATCTGAAACTTAAACCCGGAGGTGTCGTCGGTTTCAGAGGAAATCGGAAAGGAAGAATCATTGGCTCCAGAACTATTGGAAATGGTAAGCTCCCCTCTATTAAAAATGTTCTGTTAGTTGAAGGTCTAATGCATAATCTATTGTCAATTAGTCAACTTAGTGACAATGGTTATGGTATCATTTTTAATCAAACATCCTGTAAAGCTGTAAGTCAAAAGGATGGATTTGTCCTATTTAACGGAAAGAGGAAGAACAATACTTACAAAATTAAGTTATCAGATTTAAAACATCAAAATGTAAAATGTCTTCTTTCTGTAAATGAAGAGCAATGGGTCTGGCATAGACGCCTTGGTCATGTTAGCTTGAAAAGTATTTCTCAGCTGAACAAGCTAGGTCTTGTCAGAGGCTTGCCAAATCTGAAGTACTCTTCAGATGCTCTTTGTGAAGCATGTCAGAAAGGCAAGGTTTCAAAAACCTCCTTTAAAGCAAAGAATATTGTTTCCACCTCCAGACCGTTAGAACTTCTTCACATTGATCTTTTTGGACCAGTGAAAACTGCTTCGATCAATGGTAAGAAATACGGACTAGTCATCGTTGATGATTACAGTCGTTGGACATGGGTGAAATTCTTAAAACACAAGGATGAGTCACATTCTGTGTTTGCTTCCTTCTGCACTCAAGTACAAAATGAGAAAAATTGCAAAATCATCAAAGTCAAAAGTGATCATGGTGGAGAATTTGAAAACAAAGACTTTGAAAACCTTTTTGATTCACACGGGATATCCCATGATTTTTCTTGTCCTAGAACTCCACAACAAAATGGAGTTGTAGAAAGAAAGAACAGAACTTTACAAGAAATGGCTCGCACCATGATCCAAGAAACTGACATGGCTAAGCATTTTTGGGCAGAAGCAATCAACACATCATGTTATATTCAAAATAGAATCTCTATTAGACCTATCTTGAATAAAACTCCTTATGAATTGTGGAAGAATAAAATCCCCAACATTTCCTATTTTCATCCATTTGGATGTACTTGCTTTATGTTAAACACTAAGGAGAATCTTGGCAAGTTTGATTCCAAAGTACAGAAGTGCCTGCTGTTAGGAAACTCTGAACGCTCAAAAGGCTACAGAGTTTATAACACAGAATCTCGGATTGTGGAAGAATCAATTCATGTTAGATTCAATGACAAGCTTGACTTTGAAAAGTCAGAGCTAGTTGAAAATCTTGCAGGTTTGGAAATTAGCTTCTCAGAACCTAAAGAAAAGGCAGATGAAGTCAAAGACCAGCAGGTTCCTACACCGAACACCACTGATGTAACTCCGAATACTCCACATCAAAAGAAGAGAAGAATGTCCATACCTCATCATGAGGAACTAATTCTTGGTAACAAGGATGCTCCAGTCAGAACCAGATCAACCCTCAAACCATCAGAAGAAACACTCTTGGGACTGGTATCGCTAATCGAACCAGCTACAGTTGAAGAAGCGCTTATTGTTAGATGATGGCTATGGATCTAGAAGGGGGGGTTGAATAGATCCCTAGAGTTTTACACGCAAATGGTTACTAAAAATTTAGTTTTAAAAGTTTAACGGAAGCAAACCACTGGATTGTACGTCTACCACGAACCTTCTACCAAAAGGATCGGATATGCACGAATATATTGAGAATGAGTACGGAAGAGAGAAATCCAGTTCAATTACTACACTTATAACACAATCAATAAAATATCGCTTGCTTGATGTTTAATCCAAACCAATGAGGTGAAGCGATAAACAATGAAAAACACTGCGTTCGATTTTTGCTTTGAAACGAATTATCAAACACCTGGTGTGCATAAACACACTAAGTGCAGAATTTCTATGGAAGGTAATGTAAAGCTGCTCCAAGATGCAATTCAAGGAATTGTATCAATTAAACAAAACAGTTTCTCAGCTTACAATTACACTACGACAGAAATTTCAATAACTTGCGACTTCACAAATTCGAATAAACTGAAATGTAAAAGAGTTAAAGGAAAGAGAGAACAAACGAGATTTGATTAGGCATTTCCCCAATCGTCCTCGCTTTGGGTACGTCTGCCCCCAACTCCACAATTGGAATTGATATATATATATATATAGCTGTTGCAAATTGTTTATTACAAGAGAAGAACAATGAAAATCCAAACCCTCGAACGTCTTCGATCGTTGATGCAGAGTCTTCTCTCCCCTTGATTCAAGATGAATCAAGTCCTTCGAATATGGTTGATCCAATTATCGTCCCACGCTACTAAACCGAAAGAACCCACCGTTCTTCGGTTACCCTCACTCGATCAATTGCGATCTACCAAAAATTCGAACCCAAACCTCTCTTCTACGATCCTCCGATTACAGCTACTAAACCGAACAATTGCTCCAATCTTCGGTTACCTTCGCCCGGATGAATCCCCGTAGAACGAAACGGTTTGTGCAAAAACCCCCAAAATCTACTCGATTCTTGGAGGACAAAACCAACTGGTTTTATTCAAGAAACACCTACCAAGCTCTCAACCCAGAAAATGAAGATCGTACACTTCCTAAATTCTGAACGTTATCACTTCGAACAATGGGCGACACAAACAAAGATGATTATGTGTGATTGTTTGTTTACTCAATAAAGAAGATGAAGATGAAGAGAAAAATGGTATCTATTTTCACGTTTCTTGTTGTTTGAATAATGAGATGACCAAACTATTTATAGAGAATTAATTGACCCACTAAAAGTTATAACAGAAATAACAGAAAAAAATTTAGGTGAAAAATGCAGCTCAGGCGTGTTTGGGTCGACACATGACTTAATGAGGTTCAGCGTGAGCTGGCCCGTGGAAAATACTATGCAAGTTTGGTCTTTATGCGTCGACCTACAAGCACCATGCGTCAACTCAAAGTTGGTTTTTGTGCCTTCCCAGAATCATGCGCTTTCCCACATATTTCACTAGTTTTGTACCAGTATTCATGAGTCGACTCATGTACTGGGAAGGTTAGCGCATGAACTGTGTTTTTACAGGAAATGCAATTTTTTGCACATTTTCAACTGACCAAAGTCCAGACAAACATACTAGACACCAGTAAAATGATAATGAAAATTTATTTATGGGAAAGACAAAGTCCTATACATCTAGACACATGAACAACAATGATTAGACGCAATTTGCCCGATAAGTGAAGTGATACCGCTCAAATTACAATCTAATACTCAACATATATGTTGACATCGTTAAAACGAAATAGATGAAAGACCTTAGCCCTCACATACTCCCCCTTTTTTATGATGGCAACACTATTTTAGCTTTCACGTGATTTGTAATTTGAGAACGAACAAGCTCCCCCTGTCTTTTACTTTGTTAATTTCCTGCTAATTTTCTGCTTACTATCTTTCTCCCCCTTTGTCAACATAAAAAAAAAGAGAAGAGGTTGTCAAAAGATTAACTCTACAACAAGTAAAGATGCATCCATATATTTGCAGCACAACAACACTAACACGCATCCACATATGATACAGTTAATGTAAAATTGGAAACAGATAAATACAGAACATCAAATGCAAAGACAATTCATTCCATATGTAAAACATTCAAAACAAACTGATACAATTTGTCAAAGGTAAACAGCAGGACAAAACATGCAAACAAAATAACAAAACATAAATGCAAAAACACAAATGATGTGATGCCCTAATCTCTATGGCCTCCTCCCCATATATGGATGACCTCTTCCTCCATAATACTGGCTTGGTGGTGGCAAATCTTCTAGGTACAGGTTGAGTTCGATCAGGGTGCAATTTAGAGTACCAAGACTGTTGGCAAGATTCAGATTCTGTTGAGTCAAGTTCTCGTCAATTTGGTTGAAGCGAGTCATAGACGCGTCAGCAAACCTGTTGAAGTTAGTGATGTGAGCCGAGACTTGATCGGATAAGTTTGTGAGTTGTTCTTCCTGAGCATTGTAGCGACTCTCTTGCAATGCTTAGAATTCTTGCTGTTGAAGATTCATCTCATTTAACCTTGCCAGAATCTCTTTAGATGCCTGGTAATCATACTGAGGCTGTGGAGTTAGAGGTGCTAAGTAATCAGGTTGCTTCCAACCATACTCCTCGCCATAGGTGGGAGGAACATAGGCGTTATCAAGAGTAGTCCAGCAGTTGTTTTGCCAATCTCCCCAGCCCTAATTTTCAGAATTGTCCTCATGTTGATCGCCCATCCATGCGTCGTTGTCGTCCTCTTGCATAACCACATCAACATCATTGACATCTTGATGATCACCATCATGTACGCTCTCGTCAGTATTTCCTTCACAATGAACAGGTTCTTCAGATTCAGGTTGAAAAGGATGAATCGATCTGTGTCGGTAATTGAATTTCTTATTAACCTTATCCCAATGGTAGCCCATCATGGTGAGGGTTTTTGGTTGAAATTGTTGTTCAGATGAAATCTCAATGTAAGGAATATTTGGAACTGGAATCCCAGCCTTGTTCAAGATGTTCTGAATACAGGATGCATAACCTAGAGTTTTACTTTAAAAATGCCGACAGCAGGTTCTATGCTAACCCGCCTGTTTCTCTTTAAAAATGCAACAGTTTATGCGTCGACCCATGATATGGCCCCGTCGACACATGCAAGGCAAAAATGGAAAAAATTGAAATTTTGCAAACCTAAGTTCCAAAGGATAAATAAACATGCACACACATAGAACAAACATCCATATGAACAATATGTGCTCAAAAAGCAATAAACTTCAAGTTTAAGGTACTTAATATGGCACAAAATATGTTTGTCATACCCCAAATTTTGACCACTAAGATTTCCCATCATTGTGAGAATCATCATCACAGTATGGAGGAACCATCATGCTTCATCAGTCTCCCCAAAGATGGTTGAGCATTCACTACAATCAGAATTAGGGTTTCAAGCCCTCTCTGAGTGCTTAGACAAAGGATCAATCAAAGAATGACATGATCTTCAACTTGTCTAAACATCCACAATGGATCAAAAGGACTCCCACTTCAATGATTAAGCACAAGGTTGCTCCCTTCTAGGTGGATCAAGTCTCAAGATCGCCGGTATCACCGAATTAGGGTTTTGGTCGACCAGGGCCTCCAGATGAAAAATTTCATCTGGACACAAGCCAAATATCCAAAACACAACCTAATGTACTCCATGGAACCGCATGGACCCAATCATCAAGTCAATTTTGCCTTAGGGGATGCATTTATAAAAAATCAGGAATTAGGGTTTCTTGACCTAATTCACCCCTAAGTTGACTTTTGGGACAAACCATGAGCCAAGACCTCAAGAGAGGGTTTGAGGGTCTCCAACATACTATATTGATCCATTTGGAACAATGGATTAATCCAGGAAGCTTGAGCAACAAGTCTCAATTTCATCTGCACCACAAGTAGGGTTTTAAGGAAAAAGTCAACTGTAACTTTGACTTTTGACCAGGACATGCTCCCAAGCCCTATGACATGCACCAATATACCCTATGACATCCATGGAACATGTCCATCAAGTTTGATTTAGGTCAAGGACATGATTTCCTGAAGAATTGCACAGTTTGGAATTCATCTAATAAAAAGTCAACTGTGCACAAAAGTCAACTTTGACTTTTTGAGATTTTTCACCAAAACGGATTTTTAACCCTAAAATGATGTTAATGTATGATTTGAATCATCATTCATCAAGAAAAATCAAGAAAAGTTGGATAACTTGTAAAAGGGGTAACCATAAAAACTTAGAAAATTTTCTAAGTTAAAAAATAAAGTGACAAAGGTACCAACTTTGGAGGATCATAACTCCTAAACCACAAGGCCATTTTTTCTCATCCAAAGATGGATTTGTAGCCCTCATTACCCTCTACAAAAACTTCAACTAGACCTAAGTCCAATTCATTTAGGATTTTGACTTATGGAGTGATCAAAGTGGCTGAAAAGTTAAAATATCACTTTTTCCAACACTTAGTGAAATTTTCACTAAGTCCAAATCTCTCTTCACTTTTTGCCAAATGTCGGGGGATTTTTCACTTGGATTCAAAAGAGATCAAAACCAAACATGTTCAAACAGTTGTTGTATCATGTAAGGGCTTTCTAAAATGGCCAAGAACATTGCCAAATTCCATTTGGGCTATGAGTTATGACATTGTCAAATGGCCTTGTTGAATTCTGTCAAGGCAAGGCAGAATTTGCAATTTTGCTCGATTTTCCAAAATTGTGCAAATCCAAACACTCCTATCCACTTGGACACCTCAGAGGATTGAATCTAAAGGGGACAATCACTGAGCCAAGCCTCCAAAGTCCATGGAACAAGAAATAGCATGTTGAACCTAGAATTGCCAAAATAGGGACAAGACTCCAATTTTGGATTGGAGCATTCAATGGAAGCATCAAGGTGGCATGGACTGAGCCATTCTCATTTGAAATCAGTCAAGACTTATCCAAGACCAAGGGAACCAAAGCTCTTTGCCCTAACCTCTAGTCAATGGCTAGAGGAGACTTGGATTTTCATTTGCCAACATTGGCCAAACCTACTTAGCAGCTGCCATTCACTATTCCTTGCAAAACAAACTTGCTTTACTATAAATAGAGCTCAATTGTGATCAGTTTGAGTACACCAAAGCCATCTAACAGATGCTTTCCTCAAAATCCCTTTCTCTTGGCAAAAATGCCTTTCTTAGCAAGGTAGCTATCGGGTTTTGAGTTTGAGAGCTTTTCCAATCAAACCAATCACTCACACACCTCACATACATCATATAGAAGTGATCCAAACACTCACATAACATCTGGAACACTGATTTCACAAAATCACCAGCCAATTGCTCAAGTTCATGACAATTTTGCAGTTGAGGTGCCATCTTCAATTCCAAACCATTTCAATCCATTCCAAGCACTCAGACACATCACTTGGCACCTAGGGAAGCTATCCACATCATTGGAACCTAGCTGTAACACCTCCAACACAAATCACGATCACCAGCTACAAGTGGTAAGCATGAGCTCTTCTAACTCTATGATCCATGCAATTTTTGCTGCACAATAATTTGGCCATATGTTCATAATCATGCATGGAATGTTTCCCCTCAATTAATTGCATTGTTTGAATCGTGTATCAAAAATCCTAGCCTTCATGCAGAAATTAGGGTTCTTGAGGATTTTTCATGATTTCTTGTTATATGTTTAATTTAAATGAAATTAATGGACATAGACATGATCGTGGGGTTGAGACGAGCATAATGATATGTGGATTGCATGTTATAATCAAGTATTTAGGGAGATTGGATAGAAAATGCAAATCTGAGAAACCCAGAACACGCGCGTGTTCTTCAGCTGTTCTTGGCGCCTTTTTTGAATTTTCAAATATTTGAATTTTGTGATTTTTATTTAATTGATTCAAAAATTAATTTCTCTCTGAGTTTTAATGATTTTGAGTTGATTCTTTTTTTAATAATTCACAAAAATGTTAAAATATTTTATTTTCCTAAAAAATCCCAAAAATATTATTTATTTCATATAATTGATATTTTTGCAAAGAATTAATATTTTAATTGTTTTTGACATTTTAAATATTTTTTCCACATTGATGTTACAACTTTTAATGCTTTCTAATTATTTTGTAGGTCAATACTTAATTTTTGAAGCATTAATCCAAGATCACAATTTGTTTTTTTCATATGTTAAACAATTTTGATCATTTTAATTGGATTTTTATTCAATTAAATACATTTTTGAAAACAAATTAGGGTTTTTGGATTAATTCAACCCTCATAAATCATATTCAAAACTTTTTGGGCCTCTATTAGAGTGTAAGACCCAACTCCCTTTTAACCAAAATCATTTTGGGCCTCACTTATTGTATAAGTCCCTCTGCGTTAAAAGAAAACCCCGGCGCGATCGCCATTTTTAACGGAAAAATCAATTGGGCCTACCCTCGTGTTATAAGCCCCACTCTTTTTCTTTAAACCTTTTGGGCCTCTTGAGAGAGTGTAAGACCCATCCCTTTGTACAGAAAACCTTTTTGGGCCTCAGTCACTTGTATAAGTCCCTCTGTACAAATTCAACAGTGCGCTCACTGATAAAACCCTGGGCCTCTCCTTGAGCTGTAAGCCCCAAATCTTTTTATTTCAAAGGACTTTCTCCTTTGATTTTAAATATACTGTTGTTTTCAATCTTTCTTTGTTGAACAACTAACCAAACAACATGGAAGCTCTACAACCGAGTAAGTGTTTACCCGCTTTCATTTATCGCTTTCATATGTATATAACTGTATTGTGGGGCTGTTTCGCTGTAAGTATTCTTTCATAAACTCATATCAACTGTGTAATAATAGTATAGATATTTAGAGTTTCCCCTGTAACTACGTCTAGCACTAGGTAAAGCCGTTTCAATCACTCTTAGAAATAGTCTAAACTAGATCCCCATAGGATTACCAGACACAGTCTTCCCTCCTCTTGGGGTTAAACAATATGGAGACATGAAAGGCAGCATTCTCGGTGAACCCTTTCATAGACTGTCACTTGTAGAAGTTGTCAAAGAAACTCTATTCCCCAGAGATGATCTCTTCTCCGTGAATTGCATCTCTTGAGTTTCTTCCAAATTCTCAAACTTTCCTGACTTTGATCTATTCTCGGTGAATAGCATTGCCTTGAATTTCTCGGGGTTTGGGGACCCACAGGCTTCTTAAAAGCACTTGTCAAAGAAACTCTACTCCCCAGAGATGATCTCTTCTCCGTGAATTGTATCTCTTGAGTTTCTTCTAAATTCTCGAACTTTTCTGACTTGATCTATTCCTTGTGAATAGTTTGCCTTGAATTTCTCGGGGTTTGGGGACCCATCGGCTTCTTAAAAGCAATCGGCCTCCTCTTGGGCATTGTACAAGGACCCACAAGCTTCCTAAAAGCAACCCCGCCTCCTCTTGGGCTTAGTACAAGGACCCTACGGCTTCTTAAAAGTATTCACAGCCTCCTCTTAGGCTTCGTATAATGATCTCTTCCTCCGGGAATGATAGCCTCCTCTTGGGCTTAGTACAAGGACCCGTCGACTTCTTAAAAGTTTCCAGGCTCCTCTTGGGCTTCGTACAAATTATCCCGACGACCTCCTAAAGGTATAGAAACAGAACTTAGTCATCTGCATAGAGCAGTCCTTTCAAAGAGTCTACTACTGTTTCTCAAAGCATAGTACAAAAGATAAAACTCCAGACTTGGACAGTCTAATCTCCTTGAGTCTCAAAGACATTCTCAAGTGACCCCTTCAAGAATAGGAAGGAAACCCGTAGACTCGGACAGTCTCAATACCCTTCGGATCTCCCGCTTCCTTAAAGAACAGGAATAACCCGGATCCTTGAATCAAATCCATGAGTACAGTGTTGCTCATATATGAACTGATTTTCTCTTTAAAATCAATTTCCTGGACCTGTCACTTAACTGAAACAACGTTTAGCCTCTCTCTCGGGCTTTGTACGAGACACATAAGAGACTCCCTCGTTGAGTCAATCACCCCTTTCGCCTTCATCTCGGGCTTTATACGAGATACAAAAAGGTTCTTATTGAGCCAAATAAACAACAGCCTCCATCTCGGGCTTTGTACGAGGTACAAAAAACTCTCTTGTTGAGTCAAATAGCCTCCATCTCAGGCTTTATACGAGATACCAGAAGACTCCATCGTCGGGCCAAAACCTTTTAGCCTCTCTCTCGGGCTTTGTACGAGACACATAATAGCCTCCTCTTAGGCTTTGTATAAGAAAACCACTGGTTAATCCAATTAACCTTTTAGCATCAAAGCTGTGCCTCGTTCACAGTACACAAACATCAACAACTCCTTTCCCCTTCATCTAATTGCTGTAAGCGGCAAGCCTCTGGATCATCTACATCCATGCCACTGTCCCTCTTTTAGCATGAGAAATTCCTAAGGAAAGATGGCATTACTCTACACTGAGTTAAAGTCTTCTCCTTTAGGTTGGAACTCCCCTATAAAGGAAATTATGGCATTGCCGGATTCACATATCCCGGTTAAAGTAATTCTCCTTTATAAACAGTTGTGACATACAACCCCCTCTTTAGAGTTGACAAACTCTCTCTAAAGTCAACACCTTTTTAGCTTCATATCTTGGGCTTTAAACAAGAAACAAATAGACTCTTCAGCTTCACATCTTGGGCTTTGAACAAAGATACAAATCACCTTTCGCTTCACGTCTTGGGCTTTGAACAAGACACCAAAACAACCATTTCCTCCCATAGAATAGGAGGAACTACGAACGCTCTGATTTCCCTGTTTTGGATAAACGGGAATACGTAGGCATAAGATTGAAAAAAAATCTTAGCGAGCACACTAAGCAAAAACCCAAAATCCCATATCTCCATCAATCAAAAGCAGTAATTCAAAACATTAGTCCTAACATCCTAATCCTTGTTCCCCGCCAGAAACCTTCTGTCTAGATAAAAGGAAAGAAAACCAGTATTGGCGAAAATACAAATAACCAGCACAAAGGCCCCCTAACATTGATAACATTCGTAACCTAACAGACCGCTGTTTAAACTCAGTATGCAAGCAGGGTTAATTGGAGACATCTATTTTCCTTCATTCATCAACTTTAATAGGATAAAAAATGAATCGACCTGTAGTTTAAGCTCAACCGCAGAGAGCGACCAACGCTTAAGAACCGCGTCCAAAATCGCCCGCTACAGAAAAATGGCCCCCACCGTGGGGCCATATTCTGATTTCCTTTTCACCTCTGGTGTGAATACCACAGAATGGGGCTTCTGTCGGGGAACCCAATTTCTGTCAGGAACTTATGATTCATAGCTTTAAAGGTCTAGGATGATTAGGACAAATATATATACCGCTTTTCCTAATTGCTATACGTGTTTATTTTTCTGCTAATGGGAATGCGGGTGATGCCGTATGTGGAAAGATTGAGTATACACTTAAGATAAGTGATGGCGACGAGGTCGACCATCAACCTCAGTGGAGGCTGACCAATGCAACCCATTCTCTCACCTAGACAATGGGACGATTGTTAAGTCTGAGAAGCTGAGGAGCCAAACCCTTTCGTAGTGCGGAAACTATCAGAAATAGTTGTTACGCGATACTACCCTCATTTGAGGCTGGTGATCTATTCTCGGTGAATGGCACTTACTCTAAGATTGCACTACAACTCGCTTGTGATCCGCTTGTTGTTTTGCTTTCCTGGGAGGAGCTGATGATAATGAGTACAGGTACAAAAATCACCCTAGTATAAACCTTTGGGGATGTGTAGAGCCTTGACTTCATGACAACGACCCTTTGACCCCATGTTTTTTCTATGTTTTTGTGTGCTGCATTCATGCATTCATCTAAAAAACATTAAAACATTCAAAATATTTCTCTTCTAGTCTCTCTGTTTTTTCAAAATAAACTAAGACTGTGATTGCAAATATCAGAGAAAAGGATTGTGTAGCGAGCGATTTTGGACGCGGTTCTTAAGCGCTCGTCGCTCTCTGCGGTTTGAGCTTAAACTACAGGTCGAATCATTTTTTATCCTATTAAAGCTGATGAAGGAAGGGAAATAGATGTCTCCAATTAACCCTGCTTTGCATACTGAGTTTAAAGAGCGGTCTGTTAGGTTACGGATACTATCAATGTGGGGGGGGGGGGCTTTGTACTCGTTATTTGTATTTTCGCCAATACTGTTTTCTTCTTCTTTTTCATCTAGACAGAGGGTTTCTGGCGGGGAACAAGGATTAGGATGTTAGGACTGATGTTTTTGAATTACTGCTTTCGGGTTGATTGATGGAGATATGGGATTTGGTTTTTTTGTTTAGTGTGCTCGCTAAGATTTTTCTTTCAATCTTATGCCTACGTATTCCCATTTACCGAAACAGGGAAATCAGAGCGTTCGTAGTTCCTCCTATTCTATGGGAGGAAATGGGTGTTTTGGTGTCTTGTTCAAAGCCCAAGACGTGAAGCTGAAAGTCTGTTTGTATCTTGTTCAAAACCCAAGATATGAAGCTGAAAGGTCTCAACTTTAGAGAGAATTTGTCATCTCTAAAGAGGGGTTTGTATGTCATAACTGTTTTATAAATGAGAATTACTTTAACCGGGATTTGTGAATTCGGCAATGCCATAATTTCCTTTATAGGGGATTTTAACCTGAAGGAGAAGACTTTAACTCAGTGTAGAGTAATGCTATCTTTCCTTAGGATTTTCTCATGCTAAAAGGGGGACAGTGGCATGGATGTAGATGATCCAGAGGCTTGCCGCTTACAGCGATTAGATGGAGGGGAAAGAGTTGCTGGTGTTTGTGTACTGTGAACGAGGCACAACTTTGACGCTAAAAGGTTAATTGGATTAACCAGTGGTTTTCTTATACAAAGCCTAAGAGGAGGCTATTATGTGTCTCGTACAAAGCCCGAGAGAGAGGCTAAAAGGTTTTGACTCGACGATGGAGTCTTTTGGTATCTCGTATAAAGCCCGAGATGGAGGCGATTTGACTCAACAAGAGAGTTTTTTTGTATCTCGTACGAAGCCCGAGATGGAGGCTGCTGTTTATTTGGCTCAATAAGAACCTTTTTGTATCTCGTATAAAGCCTGAGATAGAGGCGAAAGGGGTGATTGACTCAACGAGGGAGTCTCTTATGTGTCTCGTACAAAGCCCGAGAGAGAGGCTAAACGTTGTTTGACTCCGCTGAGGAGGATCATTGTACAAAGCCCAAGAGGAGGCTAACTTCACTGGAGAAGGATCATTATACAAAGCCTAAGAGGAGGCTATGGTTACTGTTTCAGTTGATTGACAGGTCCAGTATGCTGATTTAAAGAGAAAATCAGTTCTTATATGAGCAACACTGTACTTGAGGATTTGATTCGAGGATCCGGGCTATGCCTGTCCTTTAAGGAAGTGGGAAATCCGATGGGTATTGAGACTGTCCAAGTCTTACGGGTTTCCTTCCTATTTAACGAAGGGGTCACTTGAGAATGTCTTTGAGACTCAAGGAAATTAGACTGTCCAAGTCTAGGGTTTTATCTTTTGTACTGTGCTTTAAGAAATAGTAGTATACTCTATGAAAGGACTGTTCTATGCAGATGACTAAGTTCTGTTCCTATACCTCTAGGAGGCCGTCGGGACAATTTGTACGAAGCTCAAGAGGAGGCTGGAAACTTTTAAGAAGCCGATCGGTCCTTGTACTAAGCCCAAGAGAAGGCTATCATTCCCGGAGGAAGAGATCATTATACGAAGCCTAAGAGGAGGCTGTGAATACTTCTAAGAAGCCGTAGGGTCCTTGTACTAAGCCCAAGAGGAGGCGGGGTTGCTTTTAGGAAGCCTGTGGGTCCTTGTACGATGTCCAAGAGGAGGCCGATGCTTTTAAGAAGCCGATGGGTCCCCAAACCCCGAGAAATTCAAGGCAATGCTATTCATCGAGAATAGATCAAAGTCAGGAAAGTCCGAGAATTTGGAAGAAACTCAAAGATGCCATTCACGGAAAATACATTCATCTCTGGGAGTAGAGTTTCTTGACAATTCCTAATGAGGACAGCCGGAGAGAAGACTGTATCTGGTGATCGTATTGGGGATCTAGTTGTATATTTCTACGAATAAACGAAATGGCGTCACCTAGTTCTAGACGTAGTTGCCGGGGAAACTCAAAATATCTATACTATTATTACACAGTTGATATGAGTTTATGAAAGAAGAATTACAGTGAAACAGCCCCACAATACAGTTATATGTATATGAAAGCGGTAAATGAAAGCAATAACCACTTACTCGGTTGTAGAGCTTCCATGCTGTTTGGTTAGTTGTTCAATAAAGAAAGATTGAAAACAACAGTATATTCAAAATCAAAGGAGAAAGTGCTTTGAAAAAGAAATATTTGGGGCTTACAGCTCAAGGAGAGGCCCTGGGTTTTATCAGTGAGCGCAGTGTTTAAATTTGTACAGAGGGACTTATACAAGTGACTGAGGCCCAAAAAATTGTTTTCTGTACAAAGGGATGGGTCTTACCCTCTCTCAAGAGGCCCAAAAGGGTTAAAGAAAAAGAGTGGGGCTTATAACACGAGGGTAGGCCCAGTTGATTTTTCCTTTTAAAAATGGCGATCGCGCCGAGGTTTTCTTTTAACGCAGAGGGGCTTATACAATATCTGAGGCCTAAAGTGATTTTGGTTAAAAGGGGATTGGGTCTTACACTCTATTAGAGGCCCAAAGTGTTTTGAATGGGTCTTATAGCTCAAGGAGAGGCCCAAGGTTATTTTTCAAAAGGCGACGATCGCGCCGTTTGTTTTTGACGGTATCGGGACTTATACAATACACTGAGGCCCAAAAATGATTTGGTAAAAAAAAAGGATTGGATCTTACACTCTATTAGAGGCCCAAAGTGTTTTGAAAATGATTTATGAGGGTTGAATTAATCCAAAAACCCTAATTTGTTTTCAAAAATGTATTTAATTGAATAAAAATTCAATTAAAATGATCAAAATTGTTTAACATGTGAAAAACAAATTGTGATCTTGGATTAATGCTTCAAAAATTAAGTATTGACCTACAAAATAATTAGAAAGCATTAAAAGTTGCAAAATCAATGTGGAAAAAATATTTAAAATGTCAAAAACAATTAAAATATTAATTCTTTGCAAAAATATCAATTATATGTAATAAATAATATTTTTGGGATTTTTTATGAAAATAAAATATTTTAACATTTTTGTGAATTATTAAAAAAAGAATCAACTCAAAATCATTAAAACTCAGAGAGAAATTAATTTTTGAATCAATTAAAGAAAAATCACAAAATTCAAATATTTGAAAATTCAAAAAAGGCGCTAAGAACAGCTGAAGAACACGCGCGTGTTCTGGGTTTGGCTGATTTGCATTTTCTATCCAATCTCCCTGAATACTTGATTATAACATGCAATCCACATATCATTATGCTCGTCTCAACCTCACGATCATGTCTATGTCCATTAATTTCATTTAAATTAAACATATAACAACAAATCATGAAAAATCCTCAAGAACCCTAATTTCTGCATGAAGGCTAGGATTTTTGATACACTATTCAAACAATGCAATTAATTGAGGGAAAACATTCCATGCATGATTATGAACATATGGCCAAATTATTGTGCAGCAAAAATTGAATGGATCATAGAGTTAGAAGAGCTCATGCTTACCACTTGCAACTGGTGATCGTGATTTGTGTTGGAGGTGTTATAGCTAGGTTCCAATGATGTGGATAGCTTCCCTAGGTGCCAAGTGATGTGTCTGAGTGCTTGGAATGGATTGAAATGGTTTGGAGTTGAAGATGGTACCTCAACTGCAAAACTGTCAAGAACTTGAGCAATTGGCTGGTGATTTTGTGAAATCTGTGCTCCAGATGTTATGTGAGTGTTTGGATCACTTCTATATGATGTATGTGAGGTGTGTGAGTGATTGGTTTGATTGGAAAAGCTCTCAAACTTAAAACCCGATAGTGACTTGCCTTAGAAGGCAAAATTGGAGTGAAAGAAGAGATTTTGAGGAAAGCATCTGTTAGATGGCTTTGGTGTACTCAAACTGATCACAATTGAGCTCTATTTATAGTAGAGCAAGTTTTTTTTGGGATCCACAGTGAATGGTAACTGCAACAGGTGTTTGTTCAATGTTGGCCAATGAAAATCCAAGTCTCCTCTAGCCATTGACTAGAGGTTAGGGCACAGAGCTTTGGTTCCCTTGGTCTTGGATAAGTCTTGACTGATTTTAGATGAGAATGGCTCAGTCCATGCCACCTTGACGCTTCCATTGAATGCTTCAATCCAAATTTGGACTCTTGTCCCTATTTTGGCTATTCTAGGTTCAACATGCTATTTCTTGTTCCATGGACTCTGGAGGCTTGGCTCAGTGATTGTCCCCTTGAGATTCAATCCTCAGATGTGTCCAAGTGGATAGGAGTGTTTGGATTTGCACAATTTTGGCAAATCGAGCAAAATTGCAAATTCTGCCTTGCCTTGACAGAATTCAACAAGGCAATTTGACAATGTCATGTCTCATGGTGTAAGTTGAATTTGGTAATGCTCTTGACCATTTTGGAAAGCCCTTACATTATACAACAACTGTTTGAATATGTTTGGTTTTGATCTCTTTTAAATCCAAGTGAAAAATCCCCCTACATTTGGCAAAAAGTGAAGACAGATTTGGACTTAGTGAAAATTTCACTAAGTGTTGGAAAAAGTGATATTTTCACTTTTCAGCCACTTTGATCACTGCATAACTCAAAATCCTTATTGAATTGGACTTAGGTCTAGTTGAAGTTTTTGTAGAGGGTAATGAGGGCTACAAATCCATATTTGGATGAGAAAAAATGGCCTTGTGGTTTAGGAGTTATGATCCTCCAAAGTTGGTACCCTTGTCACTTTATTTTTAACTTAGAAAATTTTCTAAGTTTTTATGGTTACCCCTTTTACAAGTTATCCCACTTTCTTTGATTTTTCTTGATGAATGATGATTCAAATCACACATTAACATCATTTTAGGGTTAAAAATCCATTTTGGTGAAAAATCTCAAAAAGTCAAAGTTGACTTTTGTGCACAGTTGACTTTTTATCAGATGAATTTCAAACTGTGCAATTCTTCATGAAATCATGTCCTTGACCTAAATCAAACTTGATGGACATGTTCCATGGGTGTCATAGGGCATATTGAGGCATGTCATAGGGTTTGGGAGCATGTCCTGGTCAAAAGTCAAAGTTACAGTTGACTTTTCCCTTAAAATCCTAATTGTGGTGCAGATGAAATTGAGACTTGTTGCTCAAGCTTCTTGGATTAATCCATTGTTCCAAATGGATCAATATGGTATGTTGGAGACCCTCAAATCATTTCTTGAGGTATTGGTTCATGATTTGTCCCAAAAGTCAACTTAGGGGTGAATTAGGTCAAGAAACCCTAATTCCTGATTTTTGATGAATGCATCCCCTGAGGCAAAATTGACTTGATGAATGTGTCCATTAGGTTCCATGGAGTATATTAGGTTATGTTTTGGATCATTGGATTGTGCCCAGATGAAATTTTCCATCTGAAGGCCTTGGTCGACCAAAACCCTAATTTGGTGATACTGGCGATCCTGAGACTTGATCCACCTAGAAGGGAGCATCCTTGTGCTTAATCCTTGAAGTGGGAGTCCTTTTTGATCCTTTGTGTATGTTTGAGAGGTTATACAAGTTGAAGATCATGTCACTCCTTGATTGATCCTTTGCCTAAGGCTCTGAGAGGCCTAGAAACCCTAATTTTGATTGTAGTGAATGCTCACCCATCTTTGGGGAGACTGACAAGGTATGATGGTTCCCCCATATTGTAATGATGATTTTCACAATGATGGGAAATCTTAGTGGTCAAAATTTGGGGTATGACAGATGCCCCTATTTAATCTTCTTGGACACGAAGGTGTGAATGACGAAGGTATTCGGGCCTTCGGGGTGCAAGAGGATTAAATATCGGAATACCCGAAATTTTGATGGTGGTTATGAATGGCGGATCACATCCATCTTCTTTTGCTGAGCGATGATGCTTAGAAAAGGTAAACTTCCCCTCGATCCTGGTCTTCAGCCAAGGAACTGGTCTCAGTTGCTGGTTTAAACTTCCCCTCGATCCTGGTTTCCTGCCAAGGAACTGGTCTTAGTTTCTGATTTAAACTTCCCCTCGATCCTGGTTTCCTACCAAGGAACTGGTCTTAGTTTTTGATTTAAACTTTCCCTCGATCCTGGTTTCCTACCAAGGAACTGGTCTTAGTTTCTGATTTAAACTTCCCCTCGATCCTGGTTTCCTACCAAGGAACTGGTCTCAGTTTCTTTTGTCAATAAACTTTATTGACAAGGAACGCTATTTGTAGCGGATTTCCCTCAAACTTCTCGCCGAATTTTCCTGGGGAGATGCCATTTGATGGAAAAAGCTTTGATGTCAGACTTGCTGGAGAACCCAGTCGTCTGAATTGTAGAGTTGCACAAACTTCTCTGTTGGAGACGCTATTTGTCGATTCTACTGGGGAAAGCGAGTCTCTTGAGAGACTGTTTTCGTTTGGGGGTTTACATCATACTTTTCTCGGGATCTTTCCGGAGAAATGCCATATGATGGGATCCAATTTTGAGGTGCCGAGGACCTTTTCATCAGGGGTTTTTTCGGAGAAAAACTGCCGTACTGCCGAATCTCCGATTTAGGAGGCTTTCCCTCGGGATTTTCTTTAATCCGGGAAAACAAGGATATCATCTTCAGTGGCGAAGAGTGACATTTGTAGAAAGCTTCTCTGGCTTTTCAGAGGTTCAAGTTATCAAAGTGGTCAAAGGCCAACTTCCTCCCAGAAATAAACTGGAGGCGAGGTTGTTCAAACGCAGCGTTCCCTGACGAGGTAAGAACTGACAACTCGATTGAGAGAACTTCTATCACTAGGGGACAAGACCAACTAGAGTGATAGTGATGCAATATGAAATGTGAATGCAAATCAATAATGCATGATGCCTGTATGTTTATGCTGACAAAACTGACGCGATACACAAACTAAAAGATGAACATGACTGGATACTCGGCCATCGCGGGGCGTGTAGAGATACCGCTGGTTCAAGATAGCAATTCCACCTTGCTTAGGAGAGATAGTCCCTGCGGGGAATACCGTTGATCGGGCTTAGGAGATAAGAACTCGGCCGAAGCGTGTCAGGCAAAACAAGGTCTCTGACATAGTTGATCCCTTCATTCAGGCGTACTGGGTTAGAAGGAGTACTTTGATTCTGCATTTTGAAGTTCGCTTACTTCTGGAGAAGTGATTGATGTTCCTTTGATGTTCAACAGTCAAAAGAAATTGCCATCTTTATTTTAAAAGCAGAAAAAGTTTTACCAAGTAAATTCATTTTTGTTTTATTTCAAGAGTCATTAGTCATGTTAACAACGTCGTTCTGTAAAGCTAAAACAAATAATAATTACAAACAAAAGCACAAGGGCTCAAATTTTATTGATAAGATGGAGATCAGCCAAACGCGTGATTCCATTGAGTATATACAAAGTTAGAAATGGTAATTTACAGGGAAAAGGGCTACGTTGAAACATAACGACCACTATCCTTCTACCAACTTTGAATTCGGGGCATCCTGAGCTTCTGTCGAAGATGACCTTGACTGGAGTTTTCCTCCGATGGATGATGTAACTGTTGCTGAGGGACTCGCCTCTGTTGAACATAATTACTTGCCATTATCCCTAATTTTTGCCTGGATTGTACTTTGATGTTTCCAATCCATCGGGATGATTTTTTTTCATGTCTCTAACTTTTGCCTGGACCGCCCTTTCGGGTTTTCAATCCACCGAGACGTTTTTTTTCTTTTTTTTTTAGGCGAAGTATTTCTTGACTACATCAACATTCGCGGGGTAGGAAAATTCCTCTCCGTCCATGGTTGCAAGTCTCAAGCCGCCGCCTGAGAAAGCTTTTGTGACCACATAGGGGCCGTCATAATTTGGGGTCCATTTGCCCCGAGAATCAGTGAGAAACGATTGTATCTTCTTGAGCACGAGGTCTCCTTTTCTGAAGACACGAGGTCGGACCTTTTTGTCGAACGCCTCCTTCATTCTCTGCTGATACAACTGACCGTGGCATAGAGCCGAGATTCTCTTTTCTTCGATCAGATTCAGTTCGTCGTGTCGACTTTGACACCATTCAGCTTCGATGAGCTTAGCTTCCATCAATACTCGAATTGACGGGATCTCTACTTCTATGGGGAGCACTGCTTCCATGCCATATACTAGAGAGAAAGGGGTTGCCCCTGTTGAAGTGCGGACAGATGTACGATAACCGTGAAGAGCAAAGGGTAGCATTTCGTGCCAGTCTTTGTAGGTTACAACCATCTTTTGAATGATCTTCTTGATGTTCTTGTTAGCCGCTTCTACCGCTCCGTTCATCTTGGGTCGGTAGGGAGATGAGTTAAGATGTTCGATCTTGAACTCTGCACACAACTCTTTCATCATCTTATTGTTCAAGTTAGATCCATTATCAGTAATGATCTCGCTTGGAACACCATAACGGCAGATGATATTGTTTTTGATAAATCGGACCACCACTTGTCGGGTTACATTGGCGAATGACGCTGCTTCGACCCACTTGGTGAAATAGTCAATGGCTACCAGGATGAACCGATGTCCGTTTGAAGCCTTAGGTTCAATCATGCCGATCATGTCGATTCCACATATGGAAAAAGGCCATGGGGAAGAAAGAACCTTGAGATGTGATGGCGGTGCATGAATTTTGTCGGAATATATCTGACACTTGTGACACTTCCTCATGTACTTGTAGCAGTCGGATTCCATGGTCAACCAGTAGTACCCTGCTCTTAGAACTTTTCTCGCCATTGTATGTCCATTGGCATGAGTGCCAAAGGATCCTTCATGAATTTCTTTCATAAGCATGTCTGCTTCTGGTCTGTCTACGCATCGGAGCAAGACCATGTCAAAATTTCTCTTATAAAGAGTGTCACCGCTCAGGAAGAAGTTTCCAGCCAATCTTTTGAGGGTTTTTCTGTCCTTTCTAGACGCCCCATGTGGGTACTCCCATTTATGAAGGAAGCATTTGATATCGTGATACCAAGGTTTGTCGTCTACGACAACTTCAATCACGAAGATGTAGGCGGACCGTTCAAGGCGCATTATGTCAATCTTAGGTATGTTATTCCATTGACCTACACTAATCATGGAAGAGATAGTGGCTAATGCATCAGCCATGTGATTCTCCTCACGAGGGATGTGATGAAACCCAACTCTGTTGAAGAAAGGTAGCAACCTTCTCGCGTAGTCTTTGTGAGGAATCAATCCTGATTAGTATGTGTTCCAATCTCCTTTTATCTGATTGATAACCAGAGCTGAGTCGCCATATACGTCCAAGTTTTTGATCCTTAAATCAATTGCTTCTTCGAGACCCATGATACAAGCTTCGTATTCGGCCTCGTTGTTCGTACATTTGAACGTAAGTCTGGCGGTGAAACGAATGTGGGTACCCTGAGGGGTAACAATTATTGCCCCAATTCCGTTTCCATAATGATTAACTGCTCCGTCAAAGATTAGTCTCCATTGGGAACCTGGTTCTGGCCCTTCACTGGGTAACGGTTCATCGCAATCTTTCATTTTTAGATACATGACATCTTTGTCTGGGAAGTCAAACCCGATTGATTCTTGATCGTCAATCGGTTGATGAACCAAATAATCGGCTAAAATACTTCCTTTAACGGCTTTCTGAGCGTGGTACTCTATGTCATATTCTGATAACAACATCTGCCAACGGGCAATTCTTCCCGTAAGAGCAGGCTTTTCGAAGACGTACTTGATTGGATCCATTTCGGAGACCGACCAAGTAGTATGACGAATCATGTATTGACGAAGACGTTTGGCTGCCCAAGCCAAAGCACAGCAAGTTTTTTCAAGCATTGTGTATCGAGTTTCACAGTCGGTGAATTTCTTGCTTAGATAGTAAATGGCAGACACTTTCCGTTTAGTTTCGTCTTGTTGACCAAGTACACATCCCATTGAGTCCTCTAGAACTGTAAGGTAAATGATCAGTGGTCTTCCTTCCACTAGAGGTGATAGAATCGGAGGATTCAACAGATATTCCTTAATACTATCGAAGGTAGTTTGGCAATCTTCTGACCAAACGCAATCCTGGTTCTTTTTCAGTAATTTGAAAATCGGCGCACACGTGGCGGTCATAAGGAATATGAATCTGGAGATGTAGTTCAAACATCCCAAGAATCCTCTGACTTGCTTTTCAGTTTTCGGAGAAGGCATTTCTTGAATGGCCTTGACCTTGTCAGGATCAACCTCAATTCCTTTCTGGCTGACGATGAACCCTAATAGTTTCCCTGAACGGACACCGAAGGTGCACTTGTTGGGATTCAAGCGGAGCTTGAATTTTCTTAGACGTTTGAACAATTTTGACAGATGTCCAACGTGCTCACTCTCTGTTTTTGATTTTGCAATCATATCATCAACATATACCTCAATTTCTTTATGTATCATGTCATGAAACAGAGTAGTCATGGCCCTTTGATAGGTTGCCCCGACATTCTTCAAACCGAGCGACATTACCTTGTAACAAAAGGTACCCCATGGGGTAATGAACGAAGTTTTCTCCATGTCTTTCGGCGCCATTTTAATCTGGTTATAGCCCGAGAATCCATCCATGAAGGAAAAAACTTTGAACTTCGCTGTACTGTCTACCAGCATGTCAATGTGTGGTAAAGGAAAGTCGTCCTTTGGACTTGCCTTGTTCAGATCTCTGTAGTCGACACACATTCTGAACTTTCCATCCTTTTTGGGAACGGGTACAATGTTGGCTAACCATTGAGGATATTCAGATGTAGCGAGGAAACTCGCGTCGATCTGTTTCTGTACCTCCTCTTTGATTTTGATGGCCATGTCCGGGTGAGTCCGTCTCAACCTTTGCTTTACTGGCGGACATTCCGATCTTAATGGTAAGTGATGTTCCACGATGCTGGTATCCAACCCTGGCATATCCTGATAGGACCAAGCGAATACATCGGGAAATTCTCTGAGAAGCTTTATCAAACCTTCTCTGGCATTTGGAATGAGCAGTGCCCCAATCCTGATTTCTTTTCTCTCTTGCTCTGAACCCAAGTTTACCGTTTCCAACGGCTCTTTGTGAGGTTCAATGGACCTTTCCTCTTGCCTGAGTAGTCGGGAGATCTCTTCTAGAATTTCGTTGTCATTTTCTTCTTCAGCCTCGAATACCGGGAACTCAAAGTTAGGAGAAGGCATCGGATCGTATGTTTCAACTGGGTTTAAAACAAGCAATCTGCATGACGTGATGATTCGTGTTTAGAAGAGATAGAGGAAAATGCAAGTGTGTGCAGTGTTTTATTTTTATTACTGCTTGTTTTTATTTTTAATTGTTTTTTAGGATTACCATTTTCTGAAAAATCAAAAAGAGAAAACAACAATTAATGCAGAAATTACAGAACGACGTTATTTTATTAATGAAAAAGTCGATCCTTGAAACTACAGCCCTATAAAACAAAACTCTGTCGCTTCGGGAGAAGCGAAGAGGGATATTTACAGAAAGCGAGCCCTATCAAAACATCCGTTTCACCTGGGCAGGGTGAAAGGTTAAAGATGGCAATTACTCTGACTGATGAACGATCTTCGGAACCTCGACAGCAACCCATTGGCGGCGAACTCCTCGGTGAATCACAAAGTGTGGCACCTTCCTTGATTTGTCTTCAAAAATGACGCTGATTTCTGGTGGAGCGGGATCATTGGAATCTGTCTCCCAGGCAGAATTGTCGTAGGAGAATTCCTCTGTTGCATTTTGCATAGCATTTGTGCTCTCAGCTGTACCTCCCCATCCAGTAGGCTGGATATCTTCGAGCCTGATACGAGAGCTTTCGGGAGCGGTGTACTTGACCATGAAGTCGTATTTTCCACTTGGTTCTCCCAAGGTGTCCCAAACTTCTTTGGAACTGGAGGAGTCATCTCTCTCGATGACGTTGACCTCGGGAAAAGCATAGTTGATGAATTTAAGTCCGGCAAATGTTGCAAATTCATCTTCATGTTGAGTAGTTTCTGAATGACCTGAGTGTTGATCCTATGACATGGTGGGGACACAAGTATTCTGTTCAATGATGCCCAGCTGATTTCCATTGGTCGGCTGACTTTCTTGCCCCAAGTTTCCTGGGTAAGGCTGCCACATTGGCAGACCATCCATTGGGCCATATTAATTGTAGTCAAAGTTGTCTTTCATCTGAGTGTCTTCCTCTAATGAATTTGGCGGAGCACGACATCCTTCCGGATCACAATCTCCATATATCATTTCGACGTCTGACCTTGGTATAAATCTCGGACTTTGTGCGGGATAGCAAAAAGGCATAGGTACCTCTTCCTGAGACATATAACCGTCCTCATTAAGATAGGATTTCCATTCTTCATCTGGGTCCGAGGGATCTTCCTCATTGATAGCATGTGCTTCTTGAGACACTGGGTGAAGGAAACCTCCACTGTGGAAGGAATTTTGAAGGGGATGAAGACTCTCATCATTGGCAGCTGTCTGGGTACAGGTTACAGAAAAACCAAGACCCTTCTTTGTTTTATTGTCAATAGGAATGACAAGCTGTCCCCATCCGGTTGTATCGGTACTCTCGACCGCTTTAATAGCATCGTTGTATGAGGAAATCGAGGTTCCTCCTCTGAACTGATTATTCTCGCTCACCGATAGTGCTTGGAACTGCGTCCCAATAATCTCCTCGGGTTCTATACCAGTAGATGATGACAAGTTGCTTACAAGCAAGGCTTGTTCTCCACAGACTGTGACAAGTTGATCGTTCTTGACGAACTTTAGCTTTTGGTGGAGGGTTAAAGTAACCGCTCCAGCCTGATGTATCCAAGGTCTTCCTAATAAACAACTGTATATTGCCCGGATGTCCATGACCTGGAAAGTGACTTGGAAAGTGTGAGGATCGATATTTATGGGAAGATCAACTTCGCCGATAACCGTTTTTCTGGATCCGTCGAACGCTTTGACGACGACCTCGCTGATTCTCATCGGAGGGCCCTTGAATGATAATTGCATCAAAGTGGACTTCGACATAACATTCAGGGCTGAACCTGTGTCTACCAGTACGCTGGCTAAAGCATCGTCTTGGCAGTTAACTGTGATATTGAGTGCCATGTTATGACGGCGACCCTCTTCGGGTAATTCCTCATCACTAAATCCCAAATTGTTGCAGGAAGTAATGTTAGAGACAATACTATCGAACTGTCTGATTGTTACATCCTGTTCCACAAAGGCTTGCTCCAAGACTTTCTGTAGAGCCTCCCTGTGGGCCTCTGAACTGAGTAACAGTGATAATACCGAGATCTTTGAAGGAGTCTGTAACAGTTGATCAACAATGTTATATTCACTCCTTTGGATGAGCTTCAACATCTCATCATTATTTTTTGAAAGGTCGGGATTACTGGATTGATCGACTGGTGGATCGGGAGCTTCTGTTTGAAGTTCCTTTTCTTTGTTAAGTTCTCCAACTCCTCGGTTGAAGATTCGACCACTCCGTGTTACACGACTGATGTCTGCAATATTCACGACGGAGGGTAATGGAATTTCCTTTCCATTTTCAATGGTCGTTGCACCGTATTTGTAAGGGATAACCTTAGCTGATTCATACGGTAATGGTCCAGGTAGATAGATGACTATGGGAACCTTCTGATTTTTTTGACCATCATAAGTGATCTCGATTCGTTCCCGGTTGGGAACTTTAGATTCGTCAAGTAGAGGAATAATGGCAAAAACATCCCTGGTCCTGTGATGACCAGAGATTGTGACAACATCCTCAACTTGATCGGCAAGGTAGTTCGGCGTCCAGTTGATGGGTCCGGAACCTGGATATGGACGAATCTCTCCACGATCCACCTGTCCCTGAAGAGTTGCTCTCACAAGGTAACACCCTTCGTTACTTTCCGAACAGACGCTACAACTGTCATAGTTGTGTGGTGGCACCTGGCCACACCCACTTTGAATACAATGTAACCTTACTAGGTTAGCTTCCACTGATCGGACATCCTGACTTTGACGCCGAGTGGGTTCTATTACTGATACTAATCTGCTGAGTATCTTCATCCATATAGATTGGCATCCACCAGTGATTTAACAAGTGCTGAAGTGCCTCCTGGACAAGGGTACAACCTCGATCGTTTTCGCAACCTGCTTTACAACTTTGATAGTCGTGTGATATTAAGAATTCGAGTCGGACCTGCTCAGCATGTAACTCTACCAGGTTGGTATTCATCACGCGAATGTCAAAGATTTGAACCATATTGATTTGATAAGGGTTCCTATCATGGTAGTCCTGGATCCATCCAAGATCCATCTGACGCTGGAGGACCTCCTGTATGAAAGAGCATCCCTGTTTGTTTACCGAGCAAATCAGACAGGAACTGTAATCGTGCCGCGACAGATTATGATACTGGCTTTGCCTTGAGTGCATTGCCACCAAGTTGACATTCATTGCACGGATATCGTGGTTCTGAATGACGTTAGAATTCGTGTAGACCATGTTGACTCCACGAACTCGGTGCTCTTGGATCCATCCGAGATCCATCTGTTCCTGTAGAGCTGCTTGCACTACAGAACATCGTTGATTGTCTTTAGAGCAGATATCACACTGATGATAGTTATAAGGTGGCACATGGCCATATCCACTCTGTCTACAATGCATCTTGACTAGATTGGTTTTCAACAAGAGTACATCGTGAATTTGATAGACATCGTTAGTCTCTTCTTCTATCAAATTGACTGCAGCCTTCTCATGTTGAGGCAGCGGATTCGTGAGAACATTAGGATTTGTATCCTTGAAGGATAAGACCCCGCTCCTAACAAGTTTTTGCACGTCGGACTTGAAATTGAGACAAGTCTCTATGTTATGCCCTGAACCTCCTTGATGATAAGGGCATGTCTGATCCACCTTAAACCAAAAAGGCGGATTTTCCGGTACTGTAAGAGGAGACTTAGTCTGGATGTGCCCCTTAGCCAGTAGTAATGGAAACAACTCTGTGTACGTTACGGGTATAGGATCAAATCCCGGTGGCCGTGTTGTACGGTTGTTGTTATATGGAGGACGAGCCTGCTGAAGAGGCTGTTGTGTCCTTTGCTGGTCAGGTTGGCTCTGCGCAACCTGAGGTTGATACGTAGGAATAGGCGCAGGGCTGATAACAGGAGTCACAGCTGCTACCGATTGATAATGTCGCCTTTGCTTTCTGAGAGAGATATTCCCAATATGTTGCTCTTTTTTCTTAGGGAGAGCACTACCATATTTTTTAGTACCGCTCGTCGATCCCGGGTCTTTTACCAAACGTCCTTCTCAGACGGCTTCCTCAAGACGTACACCCATGCCGACCATCTTGGTGAAATCACTGGGTGCACTGGCAACCATTCGGTCATAGTAAAATGAGCTTAAGGTCTTTAAGAAGATCTTTGTCATCTCTTTTTCCTCAAGATATGGACAAATTTGAGCGGAAATTTCACGCCACCTTTGAGCATACTCCTTAAAGGTTTCCTTGTCCTTTTGTGACATTGATCTGAGTTGATCTCTGTCGGGTGCTATGTCCAAATTATATTTGTATTGTTGGACGAAGGCGGTGCCAAGATCTCTGAAAGTGCTGATCGTGGCACGGTTTAATCCCATGTACTATTTGAGTGCGACACCGGTTAAACTATCCTGGAAGTAGTGAATCAGTAGGTCCTGATTCTCCGTCTGGGCTGAGATCCGCCGAGCGTACATCACCAGATGGCTTTGAGGGGAAGAGTTACCCTTGTATTTTTCAAAGTCGGGCACTTGAGATTTGTGCGGAACTTTAACATTTGGGACCAAGCAGAGGTCTGCGGCGTCCTTTCTAAATAGATCCTGACCGCGAATGGCTTGCAGTTCCTTCTGCATTTCCAAGAACTGTTCCTGGAATTCCTCCATTCTATCAAACATAGTTTCCTTCTTACCAGAAGGTGTCTGTGGAATCTGTCCTTCCGGGACAGTGTGCACCACAGGGGGTGCTACCGTGACTATGACAGTGAGTCTTGGCATTTCCCGAAGTTTGTGACCTTCAGGAGTCTTCAGTATGCCCCTGGCATCTTCGCTTTCCTGAAGTTTGTAACCTTCAGGCCCAGCGGCTTCTGTTGCGATTCCCTGATCTTCAGTGATCGGCGGAACATATCCTTCCGGGATATAGTTAACAGGCATGCCCCAAGGACGATCTTTCGGCATCTGATACCTAGGATCATACTTCTCCACTATGGACGTTGAGGTGATCTCTGAGATCACAGTTCTTTGTAGGTGAGCTTCTGCCATGGCTTGCATGTCGTTACGAAGCTTTCTCATATCCTCTCTTAGAGCGTCGATCTCTTCTTTCAACTCTCTTTCAACTCGATCTCTTTTTTCTGACGATTGGCTCGAGTATTATACGGATGAGACAGTTTGACTCTAGAACCGAGACACAAACGTGAGATTCGTAGGTAAGAGGAACACGCGATGTGAGAATGATGAATGCAATGATTATATTAATTGTTTAAGGTTTAATCAAAATAAACTTCGACAATTAGATTGCAAATATCAAACAGTGGGGAAACCCCTTTTTATTGAATTCAAAGGATTACAGAAATGGAAATACAGTAGATTACAAGGTGCAGAAACAGAAACCTAAGCTAATGGGTCCCGAGTCCTCTCTGAAGAGAAATCGGGTGCTGATTCTGGTATCTTCCTTTTCTTTGACCGGGGCTTTTGGGCCGTTGTCAGGTTGTCATTCCTTTGCCAGGTGAAAGGAGTGAACAAATTCCTTTGGTCATCTTGATTATCCACAGCATGTTGCTCTAAAATCTCAATCAGAGCATCTTTTTCCTTCAGTAATTGCTGTATTTTGATGCACTCTATGTCGAGAGTGCGGTACTTGTTCTTCCAAGACCTTATCTCCTTTTGAACTTTGTTGAGAGATAAACCATTTGTAAAACAAAGGTACACAACATGTGATCTCCCCTCCGCTGTACAAATTTCCTAAGTGTACAGAATGATACGCATCTGCGAGCAAAGTCGGCACAGGGTTTCCAATGAGAAAAACCTTAATGGAGTTAATATCGACGAAGTTATTGATGTTAGGAAACAAAAATAACCCGTAGGTGAGCAAGACAAAGATGCTTTCAAAAGTAGTCACGTTTCCTATACTGGTGAAATACAGGGCTTTCTTTGTCAAGAACTGGGCTGGCAAACCTTGGATACCACCCTTAGTAGTTAGGTGAGTCCTAACCTCAGACTCGTCCAAATGAATTGCTCTTGCAATAGTCTGATTCTTTGGAATTTCTTCCAGTCCAGAAAATGGAGCTCGATCTGTAATGTGTAGATCGATCAGGTGAGAATACTCCTCCAGCGTTGGTGCGAGCTGGTAATCCGGGAATGTGAAACAGTGATAAACTGGATCATAAAACTGAATGAGCGCATCCATGATCCCCTCAATCACATGGACTCTTAACAGTGGTAGAAAACCTCCGTGCTTGGCTCTGAAAGCCTCAAGTATAGTGATCATCCTCGCTAACCTTCTCAAATCCTCTAGCTTTGGAACCTTGAAGGTATACTGGTGAGTTCTCCTTCTACCAAAATCCATTAGTGCAATCCTTTTCTCTGATATTTGCAATCACAGTCTTAGTTTATTTTGAAAAAACAGAGAGACTAGAAGAGAAATATTTTGAATGTTTTAATGTTTTTTTAGATGAATGCATGAATGCAGCACACAAAAACATAGGAAAAACATGGGGTCAAAGGGTCATTGTCATGAAGTCAAGGCTCTACCCATCCACAAAGGTTTATACTAGGGTGATTTTTGTACCTGTACTCATTATCACCAGCTCCTCCCAGGAAAGCAAAACAACAAGCGGATTGCCAGCGAGTTGTAGTGCAATCTTAGAGTAAGTGCCATTCACCGAGAATAGATCACCAGCCTCAAATGAGGGTAGTATCGCGTAACAACTATTCCCGATAGTTTCCGCACTACGAAAGGGTTTGGCTCCTCAGCTTCTCAGACTTAACAATCGGCCCATTGTCTAGGTGAGAGAATTGGTTGCATTGGTCAGCCTCCACTGAGGTTGATGGTCGACCCCGTCGCCATCACTTATCTTAAGTGTATACTCAATCTTTCCACATACGGCATCACCCGCATTCCCATTAGCAGAAAAATAAACACGTATAGCAATTAGGAAAAGCGGTATATATATTTGTCCTAATCATCCTAGACCTTTAAAGCTATGAATCCTAAGTTCCTGACAGAAAATGGGTTCCCCGGCGGAAGCCCCAATCTGTGGTATCACACAAGAGATGAAAAGGAAGAAGAAAAACGGAGACGGTCCCCACGGTGGGCGCCATTTTTCTGTAGCGAGCGATTTTGGACGCGGTTCTTAAGTGCTGGTCGCTCTCTGCGGTTTGAGCTTAAACTACAGGTCGATTCATTTTTTATCCTATTAAAGCTGATGAAGGAAGGGAAATAGATGTCTCCAATTAACCCTGCTTTGCATACTGAGTTTAAACAACGGTCTGTTAGGTTACAGATGCTATCAATGTGGGGGGGGGGCCTTTGTACTGGTTATTTATATTTTGGCCAATACTGTTTTCTTCTTCTTTTTCATCTAGACAGAGGGTTTCTGGCGGGGAACAAGGATTAGGATGTTAGGACTGATGTTTTTGAATTACTGCTTTCGGGTTGATTGATGGAGATATGGGATTTGGTTTTTTTGTTTAGTGTGCTCGCTAAGATTTTTCTTTCAATCTTATGCCTACGTATTCCCGTTTACCGAAACAGGGAAATCAGAGCGTTCATAGTTCCTCCTATTCTATGGGAGGAAATGGGTGTTTTGGTGTCTTGTTCAAAGCCCAAGACGTGAAGCTGAAAGTCTATTTGTATCTTGTTCAAAGCCCAGGATATGAAGCTGAAAGGTCTCAACTTTAGAGAGAATTTGTCATCTCTAAAGAGGGGGTTGTATGTCACAACTGTTTTTTAAAGGAGAATTACTTTAACCGGGATTTGTGAATCCGGCAATGCCATAATTTCCTTTATAGGGGATTTTAACCTGAAGGAGAAGACTTTAACTCAGTGTAGAGTAATGCCATCTTTCCTTAGGATTTTCTCATGCTAAAAGGGGGACAGTGGCATGGATGTAGATGATCCAGAGGCTTGCCGCTTACAGCGATTAGATGAAGGGGAAAGAGTTGCTGGTGTTTGTGTACTGTGAACGAGGAACATCTTTGATGCTAAAAGGTTAATTGGATTAACCAGTGATTTTCTTATACAAAGCCTAAGAGGAGGCTATTATGTGTCTCGTATAAAGCCCGAGAGAGAGGCTAAAAGGTTTTGACTCGACGATGGAGTCTTTTGGTATCTCGTATAAAGCCCGAGATGGAGGCGATTTGACTTAACAAGAGAGTTTTTTTGTATCTCGTACGAAACCCGAGATGGAGGCCCTTGTTTATTTGGCTCAATAAGAACCTTTTTGTATCTCGTATAAAGCCCGAGATGGAGGCGAAATGGGTGATTGACTCAATGAGGGAGTCTCTTATGTGTCCCGTACAAAGCCCGAGAGAGAGGCTAAATGTTGTTTGACTCCGCTGAGGAGGATCATTGTACAAAGCCCAAGAGGAGGCTAACTTCACTGGAGAAGGATCATTATACAAAGCCTAAGAGGAGGCTATGGTTACTGTTTCAGTTGAGTGACAGGTCTAGTATACTGATTTAAAGAGAAAATCAGTTCTTATATGAGCAACACTATACTCGAGGATTTGATTCGAGGATCCGGGCTATGCCTGTCCTTTAAGGAAGCGGGAAATCCGAAGGGTATTGAGACTGTCCAAGTCTTACGGGTTTCCTTCCTATTTAACAAAGGGGTCACTTGAGAATGTCTTTGAGACTCAAGGAAATTAGACTGTCCTAGTCTAGGGTTTTATATTTTGTACTATGCTTTGAGAAACAGTAGTAGACTCTATGAAAGGACTGTTCTATGCAGATGACTAAGTTCTGTTCCTATACCTCTAGGAGGCGGTCGGGACAATTTGTACGAAGCCCAAGAGGAGGCTGGAAACTTTTAAGAAGCTGATCGGTCCTTGTACTAAGCCCAAGAGAAGGCTATCATTCCCGAAGGAAGAGATCATTATACGAAGCCTAAGAGGAGGCTGTGAATACTTCTAAGAAGCCGTAGGGTCCTTGTACTAAGCCCAAGAGGAGGCGGGGTTGCTTTTAGGAAGCATGTGGGTCCTTGTACGATGCCCAAGAGGAGGCCAATGCTTTTAAGAAGCCGATGGGTCCCCAAACCCCGAGAAATTCAAGGCAATGCTATTCACCGAGAATAGATCAAAGTCAGGAAAGTTCGAGCATTTGGAAGAAACTCAAAGATGCCATTCACGGAGAATACATTCATCTCTGGGAGTAGAGTTTCTTGATAATTCCTAATGAGGACAGCTGGAGAGAAGACTGTATCTGGTGATCCTATTGGGGATCTAGTTGTCAATTTCTTCGAATAAACGAAACGGCGTCACCTAGTTCTAGACGTAGTTGCCGGGGAAACTCTAAATATCTATACTATTATTACACAGTTGATATGAGTTTATGAAAGAAGAGTTACAGTGAAACAGCCCCACAATACAGTTATATGTATATGAAAGCGGTAAATGAAAGCAATAACCACTTACTCGGTTGTAGAGCTTCCATGCTGTTTGGTTAGTTGTTCAACAAAGAAAGATTGAAAACAACAGTATATTCAAAATCAAAGGAGAAAGTGCTTTGAAAAAGAAAGATTTGGGGCTTACAGCTCAAGGAGAGGCCCAGAGTTTTATCAGTGAGCGCATTGTTTGAATTTGTACAGAGGGACTTATACAAGTGACTGAGGCCCAAAAAATTGTTTTCTGTACAAAGGGATGGGTCTTACACTCTCTCAAGAGGCCCAAAAGGGTTAAATAAAAAGAGTGGGGCTTATAACACGAGGGTAGGCCCAGTTGATTTTTCCGTTTAAAAATGCCGATCGCGCCGAGGTCTTCTTTTAACGCAGAGGGGCTTATACAATATCTGAGGCCCAAAGTGATTTTGGTTAAAAGGGGATTGGGTCTTACACTCTATTAGAGGCCCAAAGTGTTTTGAATGGGTCTTATAGCTCAAGGAGAGGCCCAAGGTTATTTTTCAAAAGGCGACGATCGCGCCGTTTGTTTTTGACGGTATCGGGACTTATACAATACACTGAGGCCCAAAAATGATTTGGTCAAAAAAAAAAGGATTGGGTCTTACACTCTATTAGAGGCCCAAAGTGTTTTGAAAATGATTTATGAGGTTTGAATTAATCCAAAAACCCTAATTTGTTTTCAAAAATGTATTTAATTGAATAAAAATTCAATTAAAAAGATCAAAATTGTTTAACATGTGGAAAAAAAATTGTGATCTTGGATTAATGCTTCAAAAATTAAGTATTGACCTACAAAATAATTAGAAAGCATTAAAAGTTGCAAAATCAATGTGGAAAAAATATTTAAAATGTCAAAACTAATTAAAATATTAATTCTTTCTAAAAATATCAATTATATGAAATAAATAATATTTTTGGGATTTTTTGGGAAAATAAAATATTTTAACATTTTTGTGAATTATTAAAAAAAGAATCAACTCAAAATCATTAAAACTCAGAGAGAAATTAATTTTTGAATCAATTAAAGAAAAATCACAAAATTCAAATATTTGAAAATTCAAAAAAGGCGCCAAGAACAGCTGAAGAACACGCGCGTGTTCTGGGTTTGGCTGATTTGCATTTTCTATCCAATCTCCCTGAATACTTGATTATAACATGCAATCCACATATCATTATGCTCGTCTCAACCTCACGATCATGTCTATGTCCATTAATTTCATTTAAATTAAACATATAACAAGAAATCATGAAAAATCCTCAAGAACCCTAATTTCTGCATGAAGGCTAGGATTTTTGATACACGATTCAAACAATGCAATTAATTGAGGGAAAACATTCCATGCATGATTATGAACATATGGCCAAATTATTGTGCAACAAAAATTGCATGGATCATAGAGTTAGAAGAGCTCATGCTTACCACTTACAGCTGGTGATCGTGATTTGTGTTGGAGGTGTTACAACAAGGTTCCAATGATGTGTATAGCTTCCCTAGGTGCCAAGTGATGTGTCTGAGTGCTTGGAATGGATTGAAATGGTTTGGAATTGAAGATGGCACCTCAACTGTAAAACTGTCATGAACTTGAGCAATTGGCTGGTGATTTTGTGAAATCAGTGTTCCAGATGTTATGTGAGTGTTTGGATCACATCTATATGATGTATGTGAGGTGTGTGAGTGATTGGTTTGATTGGAAAAGCTCTCAAACTCAAAACCCGATAGCTACCTTGCTAAGAAAGGCATTTTTGCCAAGAGAAAGAGATTTTGAGGAAAGCATCTGTTAGATGGCTTTGGTGTACTCAAACTGATCACAATTGAGCTCTATTTATAGTAGAGCAAGTTTGTTTTGGGATCCACAGTGAATGGCAACTGCTGCAGGTGTTTGTTCAATGTTGGCCAATGAAAATCCAAGTCTCCTCTAGCCATTGACTAGAGGTTAGGGCACAGAGCTTTGGTTCCCTTGGTCTTGGATAAGTCTTGACTGATTTCAGATGAGAATGGATCAGTCCATGCCACCTTGATGCTTCCATTGAATGCTTCAATCCAAATTTGGAGTCTTGTCCCTATTTTGGCCATTCTAGGTTCAACATGCTATTTCTTGTTCCATGGACTTTGGAGGCTTGGCTCAGTGATTGTCCCCTTGAGATTCAATCCTCAGATGTGTCCAAGTGGATAGGAGTGTTTGTATTTGCAAAATTTTGGCAAATCGAGCAAAATTGCGAATTCTGCCTTGCCTTGACAGAATTCAACAAGGCAATTTGACAATGTCATATCTCATGGTGTAAGTTGAATTTGGTAATGCTCTTGACCATTTTGGAAAGCCCTTACATGATACAACAACTGTTTGAACATGTATGGTTTTGATCTCTTTTGAATCCAAGTGAAAAATCCCCCTACATTTGGCAAAAAGTGAAGACAGATTTGGACTTAGTGAAAATTTCACTAAGTGTTGGAAAAAGTGATATTTTCACTTTTCAGCCACTTTGATCACTCCATAACTCAAAATCCTTAATGAATTGGACTTAGGTCCAGTTGAAGTTTTTGTAGAGGGTAATGAGGGCTACAAATCCATCTTTGGATGAGAAAAAATGGCCTTGTGGTTTAGGAGTTATGATCCTCCAAAGTTGGTACCCTTGTCACTTTATTTTTAACTTAGAAAATTTTCTAAGTTTTTATGGTTACCCCTTTTACAAGTTATCCCACTTTCTTTGATTTTTCTTGATGAATGATGATTCAAATCACACATTAACATCATTTTAGGGTTAAAAATCTATTTTGGTGAAAAATCTCAAAAAGTTAAAGTTGACTTTTGTGCACAGTTGACTTTTTATCAGATGAATTCCAAACTGTGCAATTCTTCATGAAATCATGTCCTTGGCCTAAATCAAACTTGATGGACATGTTCCATGGGTGTCATAGGGCATATTGAGGCATGTCCTAGGGTTTGGGAGCATGTCCTGGTCAAAAGTCAAAGTTACAGTTGACTTTTCCCTTAAAACACTAATTGTGGTGCAGATGAAATTGAGACTTGTTGCTCAAGCTTCTTGGATTAATCCATTGTTCCAAATGGATCAATATGGTATGTTGGAGACCCTCAAGTCATGTCTTGAGGTCTTGGTTCATGATTTGTCCCAAAAGTCAACTTAGGGGTGAATTAGGTCAATAAACCCTATTTCCTGATTTTTAATGAATGCATCCCCTGAGGCAAAATTGACTTGGTGAATGGATCCATTAGGTTCCATGGAGTATATTAGGTTATATTTTGGATCATTGGATTGTGCCCAGATGAAATTTTCCATCTGGAGGCCCTGGTCGACCAAAACCCTAATTTGGTGATACTAGCGATCCTGAGACTTGATCCACCTAGAAGGGAGCAGCCTTATGCTTAATCCTTGAAGTGGGAGTCCTTTTTGATCCTTTGTGTATGTTTGAGAGGTTAGACAAGTTGAAGATCATGTCACTCCTTGATTGATCCTTTGCCTAAGGCTCTGAGAGGGCTAGAAACCCTAATTTTGATTGTAGTGAATACTCACCCATCTTTGGGGAGACTGACAAGGTATGATGGTTCCTCCATATTGTAATGATGATTTTCACAATGATGGGAAATCTTAGTGGTCAAAATTTGGGGTATGACAGATTGCACTAATGGATTTCGGTGGAAGGAGAACTCACCAGTATACCTTCAAGGTTCCAAAGCTAGAGGATTTGAGAAGGTTAGCGAGGATGGTCACTAACCCAGAGGCTTTTAGAGCCAAGCAAGGAGGTTTGCTACCACTGTTAAGAGTCCATGTGATTGAGGGAATCATGGATCCGCTCATTCAGTTTTATGATCCGGTTTATCACTGTTTCACATTCCCGGATTACCAGCTCGCACCAACGCTGGAGGAGTATTCTCACCTGATTGATCTCCACATTACAGATCGAGCTCCATTTTCTGGACTGGAAGAAATTCCAAAGAATCAGACCATTGCAAGAGCAATTCATTTGGACGAGTCTGAAGTTAGGACTCACCTAACCACTAAGGGTGGCATCCAAGGTTTGCCATCCTAGTTCTTGACGAAGAAAGCCCTGTATTTTTCCAGTATAGGAAACGTGACTGCTTTTGAAAGCATCTTTGTCTTGCTCACCTACGGGTCATTTTTGTTTCCCAACATCAATAACTTCGTCGATATTAACTCCATTAAGGTTTTTCTCATTGGAAACCCTGTGCCGACTTTGCTCGCAGATGCGTATCATTCTGTACACTTGGGGAATTTTTACAGCGGAGGGGAGATCACATGCTGTGTACCTCTGCTTTAAAAATGGTTTATCTCTCACTTGCCCAAGTCTGCTGCTTTTTGGGATTGCAAGAGTGCCTTACGTTGGTCGCAAAAGATCATGTCTCTTACCAACTCTGATATAGATTGGTGCAATAGGATTTATGAGGGAATCAGAATCATTGACCGTTGTGGAAACTTCCCCAACGTACCCCTCATAGGAACTAAAGGAGGAATTAACTACCATCCGGTATTGGTTCGCCGTTAATTTGGATACCCGATGAGACACATCCCACTGGGTGTTCATCTGGAAGGTCTTTTCTTCAAAGAAGGAGAAAACGACAGAGCACTAAAGATGGAAATAGTGCACGCTTGGAAGCATGTCCATAATAAAGGATGAGAGTCTCTAGGAAAACCGGACTGTGTCTCGGTGGAGCCTTATCTCCATTGGGTACAGACTAGAGCTCTCAAGCTAAAGATGCCTTATCCTCATTACGAAATTCTTCCACCAAAGGAATCTGTCATGTACTTCATGACGGAAACTGAAAAGCTTCAGGTTACTCTCAACAAAGTTCAAAAGGAGAGAAGGTCTTGGAAGAACAAGTACCACACCCTCGACGTAGAGTGCATCAAAATACAGCAATTACTAAAAGAGAAAGATGCTCTGATTGAAATTCTGGAGCAACATGCTGTAGAGAATCAAGATGACCAAAGGAATTTGCTCACTCCTTTCACCTGGGAAAGGAATGACAACCCGACAACGGCCCAAGAGCCCCGGTCAAAGAAAAGGAAGATACCAGAATCAGCACCCGATTTCTCTTCAGAGAGGACTCAGGACCCATTAGTTTAGGTTTCTGTTTCTATACCTTGTAATCTACTGTATTTCCATTTCTGTAATCCTTTGAATTTCAATAAAAAGGGGTTTCCCCACCGTTTGATATTTGCAATCTAATTGTCGAAGTTTATTTTGATTAAACCTGAAACAATTAATATAATCATTGCATTCATCATTCTCACATCGCGTATTCTTCTTACCTACGAGTCTCACGTTTGTGTCTCGGTTCTAGAGTCAAACTGTCTCATTCGTATAATACTCGGGCTAATCGTCAGAAAAAGATGGATGATCTTGAGGAAGAAAACAGAGAGTTGAAAGAAGAGATCGACGCTCTGAGAGAGGATATAAGAAAGCTTCGTAACGACATGCAAGCCATGGCAGAAGCTCAGCTACAAAGAACTGTGATCTCAAAGATCACCTCAATGCCCATAGTGGAGAAGTATGATCCTAGGTATCAGATGCCGAAAGATCGTCCTTGGGGCATGACTGTTAACTATATCCCGGAAGGATATGTTCCGCCGATCACTGAAGATCAGGGAATCGTAACAAAAGCCGCTGGGCCTGAAGGTTACAAGCTTCAGGAAAGCGAAGATGCCAGGGGCATACTGATGACTCCTGAAGGTTACAAACTTCGGGAGACGCCAAGACTCACTACTGTAGTCACGGTAGCACCCCCTGTGGTGCACACTGTCCCGGAAGGACAGATTCCACAGACACCTTCTGGTAAGAAGGAAACTATGTTTGACAGAATAGAGGAATTCCAGGAGCAGTTCTTGGAAATGCAGAAGGAACTGCAAGCCATTCGCGGTCACGATCTATTTGGAAAGGACGCCACAGATCTCTGCTTGGTCCCAAATGTGAAAGTCCCGCATAAATTCCAAGTGCCCGACTTTGAAAAATACAAGGGTAACTCTTGCCCTCAGAGCCATCTGGTGATGTACGCTCGGCGGATCTCAGCCCAGACGGAGAATCAGGACCTACTGATTCACTACTTCCAGGATAGTTTAACCGGTGCCGCACTCAAATGGTACATGGGTTTAAACCGCACTACGATCAGTACATTCAGAGATCTTGGTACTGCCTTCATCCAACAATACAAATACAATTTGGACATGGCACCCGACAGAGATCAACTCAGATCGATGTCGCAAAAGGACAAGGAAACCTTTAAGGAGTATGCTCAAAGGTGGCGTGAAATTGCCGCTCAAATTTGTCCACCTCTTGAGGAAAAAGAGATGACAAAGATCTTCTTAAAGACCTTAAGTTCATTTTACTATGACCGAATGGTCGCCAGTGCACCCAGTGATTTCACCGAGATAGTGGGCATGGGCGTACGTCTTGAGGAAGCCGTCCGAGAAGGACGTTTGGTAAAAGACACTGGATCGACGAGCGGTACTAAAAAATACAGTAGTGCTCTCCCTAAGAAAAAAGAGCAAGATATTGGGAATATCTCTCTCGGAAAGCAAAGGCGACGTTATCAACCGGTAGCAGCTGTAACTCCTGCTATCGGCCCTGCGCCTATTCCTACGTATCAACCTCAGGTTGCGCAGAGCCAACCTAACCAACAAAGGACACAACAGCCTCTTCAGCAGGCTCGTCCTCCATATAACAACAACCATACAACACGGCCACCAGGATTTGATCCTATACCCGTGTCATACGCAGAACTGTTTCCATTACTACTGGCTAAGGGGCACATTCAGACTATATCTCCTCTTACAGTACCGCAAAATCCGCCTTTTTGGTTTAAGGTGGATTAAACAAGCCCTTATCATCAAGGAGGTTCAGGGCATAAGATAGAGACTTGTCTTAATTTCAAGTCCGACGTGCAAAAACGTGTTAGGAGCGGGGTCTTATCCTTCAAGGATACAAATCCTAATGTTCTCACAAACCCGTTGCCTCAACACGAGAAGGCTGCAGTCAATTTGATAGAAGGAGAGACTAACAATGTCTATCAAATTCATGATGTACTCTTATTGAGGACCAATTTGGTCAAGATGCATTGTAGACAGAGTGGATATGGCCATGTGCCACCTCATAACTATCATCAGTGTGATATCTGCTCTAAAGACAATCAAGGATGTTCTGTAGTGCAAGCAGCTCTGCAGGAACAGATAGATCTCGGATGGATCCAAGAGCACCGAGTTCGTGGAGTTAACATGGTCTACACGAATTCTAACGTCATTCAAAACCACGACATCCGTGCGATGAATGCCAACTTGGTGGCGATGCACTCAAGGCAAAGCCAGTATCATAATCTTCCGCGGCACGATTACAATTCCTGTCTGACTTGCTCGGTAAATAAACAGGGATGATCTTTCATACAAGAGGCCCTCCAGCGTCAGATGGATCTTGGATGGATCCAGGACTACCATGATAGGAACCCTTATCAGATCAACATGGTTCAGATCTTCGATATTCGCGTGATGAATACCAACCTGGTAGAGTTACATGCTGAGCAGGTCCGACTCGGATTCTTAATATCACACGACTATCAAAGCTGTAATGCGGGTTGCGAAAACGATCGAGGTTGTACCCTTGTCCAGGAGGCACTTCAGCACTTGTTAAATCATTGGTGGATGCCAATTTATATGGATGAAGATACTCATCAGATTAGTATCAGTAACAGGAATCCTACTCGACGTCAGAGTCAGGATGTCCGATCAGTGGAAGCTAACCTAGTGAGGTTACATTGTATTCAAAGTGGGCGTGGCCAGGTGCCACCACACAACTATGACAGTTGTAGCGTCTGTTCGATAAGTAACCAAGGGTGTTACCTTGTGAGAGCAGCTCTTCAGGGTCAGGTCAACCGTGGAGAAATTCGTCCATATCCGGGTTCGGGACCCATCGACCGGACGCCGAACTACCTTGCCGAGCAAGTTGAGGATGTTGTCACGATCTCTGGTCATCACAGGACCAGGGATGTTTTTGCCATTATCCCTCTACTTGACGAATCTACAGTTCCCAACCGGGAACGAATCGAGATCACTTATCATGGTCAGAAAAATCAGAAGGTTCCCATAGTCATCTATCTACCGGGACCACTACCGTATGAATCAGCTAAGGCTATCCCTTACAAATACGGTGCAACGACAGTTGAAAATGGAAAGGAAATTCCATTACCCTCCGTCGTGAATATTGCAGACATCAGTCGTGTTACACGGAGCGGTCGAATCTTCAACCGAGGAGTTGGAGAACTTAACAAAGAAAAGGAACTTCAGACAGAAGCTCCCGATCCACCAGTCGGTCTATCCAGTGATCCCGACCTTTCGAAAAACAATGATGAGATACTGAAGCTCATCCAAAGCAGTGAGTACAACATTGTCGATCTACTGTTACAGACTCCTTCAAAGATCTCGGTGTTATCACTGTTACTCAGTTCAGAAGCGCATAGGGAGGCTCTACAGAAAGTCTTGGAGCAAGCCTTTGTGGAGCAAGATGTAACAATCAGACAGTTCGATAGCATTGTCACTAACATCACTTCCTGTAATAATTTGGGATTTAGTGATGAGGAATTACCCGAAGAGGGTCACCGTCATAACATGGCACTCAATATCACAGTTAGCTGCCAGGACGATGCTTTAGCCAGCGTACTGGTAGCACAGGGTCAGCCCTGAATGTTATGCCGAAGTCCACTTTGATGCAATTATCATTCAAGGGCCCTCCGATGAGAATCAGCGAGGTCGTCGTCAAAGCGTTCGACGGATCCAGAAAAATGGTTATCGGCGAAGTTGATTTCCCATAACTATCGGTCCTCACACTTTCCAAGTTACTTTCTAGGTCATGGACATCCGGGAAACGTACAGTTGTTTATTAGGAAGACCTTGGATACACCAGGCTGGAGCGGTTACTTCAACCCTCCACCAAAAGCTAAAGTTCGTCAAGAACGGTCAACTTGTCACAGTCTGTGGGGAACAGGCCTTGCTTGTGAGTAACTTGTCATCATCTACTGGTATAGAACCCGAGGAGGTTATCGGAACGCAGTTCCAAGCACTGTCGATGAGCAAAGATAATCAGTTCAAAGGAGGAACCCCGATTTCCTCATACAAAGATGCTATCAAAGCGGTCGAGAGAACCGATACAACAGGATGGGGACAGCTTGTCATTCCTACTAGAAATACAACAAAGAAGGGTCTTGGTTTTTCTGCAACCTGTACCCAGACGGCTGCCAACGATGAAAGTCTTCATCCCCTTCAAAACTTCTTCCACAGTGGAGGTTTACTTCACCCAGTGTCTCAAGCAGTCCACACTATCAATGAGGAAGATCCCTCTGACACGGATGAAGAATGGAAGTCCTATTTGAATGAGGACGATTATATGTCTCAGGAAGAGGTGCCTACGCCTTTTTACTTTCCTACAGAGAGTCCGAGATTTATACCACAGTCAGACGTCGAAATGATATACGGGGATTGTGATCCGGAAGGATGCCGTGCTCCGCCAAATTCATTAGATGAAGACACTCTGATGAAAGAAAACTTTGACTACAATTACTATGGCCCAAGGGATGGCCTGCCAATGTGGCAACCTTATCCAGGAGATTTGGGGCAAGAAAGTCAGTCGAACAATGAAAATCAGTTGACCGTCATTGAATAGAATACCTGTGTCCCCACCATGTCATGGGATCAACACTCAGGTCATTCAGAAACTACTCAACATGAAGATGAATTTGCAACGTTTGCAGGACTTGAATTCATCAACTATGCTTTTCCCGAGGTCAGCGTCATCGAGAGAGATGACTCCTCCAGTTCAAAAGAAGTGTGGGACACCTTGGGATAACCGAGTGGGAAATACGACTATATGGTCAAGTACACCGCTCCCGAAAGCTCTCGTATCAGGCTCGAAGACATCCAGCCTACTGGATGGGGAGATACAGCTGAGAGCATAAATACTATGCAAAATGCAACTGAGGAATTCTCCTACGACAACTCTGCCTGGGAGACAGATTCCAATGATCCCGCTCCACCAGAAATCAGCGTCATTTCTGAAGACAAATCAAGGAAGGTGCCAGACTTTGTGATTCACCGAGGAGTTCACCGCCAATGGGTTGCTGTCGAGGTTCCGAAGATCGTTCATCAGTCAAAGTGATTGCCATCTTTAACCTTTCACCCTGCCCAGGTGAAACAAATGTTTTGATAGGGCTTGTTTTCTGTAAATATCCCTCTTCGCTTCGCCCAAAGCGAGTTTTGTTTTATAGGGCTGTAGTTTCAAGAATCGACTTGTTCATTAATAAAATAACGTCGTTCTGTAATTTCCGCATTTATTGCTGTTTTCTCATTTTGCTTTCTCAGAAAATGGTAATCCTAAAAAACAATTCAAATAAAAGCAAGCAATAATAAAAATAAAACACTGCACACACTTGCATTTTTCTCGATCTCTTCTAAACACGAATCATCACGTCATGCAGATTGCTTGTTTTAAACCCCGTTGAAACATACGATCTGATGCCTTCTCCCAACTTTGAGTTCCTGGTATTCGAGGCTGAAGAAGAAAATGACAACAAAATTCCAGAAGAGATCTCCCGATTACTCAGACAAGAGGAAATGTCCATTGAACCTCATAAAGAGCCGTTGGAAACGGTAAACTTGGGTTCAGAGCAAGAGAGAAAAGAAATCAGGATTGGGGCACTGCTCAGTCCCACTGCCAGAGAGGGTTTGATAAAGCTTCTCAAAGAATTCCCCGATGTGTTCGCTTGGTCCTATCAGGATATGCCAGGGTTGGATACCAGCATCGTGGAACATCACTTACCGTTAAGATTGGAATGTCCGCCCGTAAAGAAAAGGTTGAGACGCACTCACCCGGACATGGCCATCAAAATCAAAGAGGAGGTACAAAAACAGATCGACGCAGGTTTCCTCGCTACATCTGAATATCCTCAATGGTTAGCCAACATCGTACCCGTTCCCAAAAAGGATGGAAAGGTCAGAATGTGTGTTGACTACAGGGATCTGAACAAGGCAAGTCCAAAGGACAACTTTCCTTTACCACACATTGACATGCTTGTAGATAGCACAACAAAGTTCAAAATTTTCTCCTTCATGGATGGATTCTCGGGCTATAACCAGATCAAAATGGCACCGAAAGACATGGAGAAAACTTCGTTCATTACCCCATGGGGTACCTTTTGTTACAGGGTAATGCCGTTTGGTTTGAAGAACGCCGGGGAAACCTATCAAAGGGCCATGACTACTCTGTTTCATGACATGATACACAAAGAAATCGAGGTATATGTCGATGATATGATTGCAAAATCAAAAACAGAGAGTGAGCACGTTGAACATCTGTCAAAATTGTTCGAACGTTTAAGAAAATTCAAGCTCCGCTTGAATCCCAACAAGTGCACCTTCGGTGTCCGTTCAGGGAAATTACTAGGGTTCATCGTCAGCCAGAAAGGAATTGAGGTTGATCCTGACAAGGTTAAGGCCATTCAAGAAATGCCTTCTCCGAAAACTGAAAAGCAAGTCAGAGGATTCTTGGGACGTTTGAACTACATCTCCAGATTCATATTCCTTATGACCGCCACGTGTGCGCCGATTTTCAAATTACTGAAAAAGAACCAGGATTGCGTTTGGACAGAAGGTTGCCAAACCGTATTCGACAGTATCAAGGAATATCTGTTGAATCCTCTGATTCTATCGCCTCCAGTGGAAGGAAGACCACTGATCATTTACCTCACAGTTCTAGAGGACTCAATGGGATGTGTACTTGGCCAACAAGACAAAACTAAAAGGAAAGAGTCTGCCATTTACTATCTAAGCAAGAAATTCATCGACTGCGAAACTCGGTACACGATGCTTGAAAAAACT
Source organism: Lathyrus tuberosus (assembly GCA_022829125.1). NCBI lineage: Eukaryota > Viridiplantae > Streptophyta > Magnoliopsida > Fabales > Fabaceae > Lathyrus > Lathyrus tuberosus. Next base: position 16,004,567 of record JALAZF010000036.1, on the reverse strand, counting down.
TGTTGCGCTTTGGCTTGGGCAGCCAAACGTCTTCGCCAATACATTATTCGTCATACTACTTGGTTAATCTCCGAAATGGATCCAATCAAGTACGTCTTCGAAAAACCTGCTTTCACGGGAAGAATCGCCCGTTGGCAGATGTTATTATCAGAATATGACATAGAGTACCACGCTTAGAAAGCCGTTAAGGGAAGTATTTTAGCCGATCATTTGGCTCATCAACCGATTGACGATCAAGAATCAATCGGGTTTGACTTCCCAGACGAAGATGTCATGTATTTAAAAATGAAAGACTGCGATGAACCGCTACCCAGTGAAGGGCCAGAACCAGGTTCCCAATGGGCACTTATCTTTGACGGAGCAGTTAATCATTTTGGAAACGGAATTGGGGCAATCATTGTTACCCTTCAGGGTACCCACATTCCTTTCACTGCCAGACTTACGTTCAAATGTACGAACAACGAGGCCGAATACGAAGGTTGTATTATGGGTCTCGAAGAAGCGATTGATTTAAGGATCAAAAACTTGGACGTATATGGCGACCCAGCCTTGGTTATTAACCAGATAAAAGGAGATTGGAACACATACCAATCAGGATTGATTCCTTACAAAGACTATGCAAGAAGGTTGTTACCTTTCTTCAACAGAGTTGAGTTTCATCACATCCCTCGTGATGAGAATCACATGGCTGATGCATTAGCCACTCTCTCTTCCATGATTAGTGTAGGTCAATGGAATGACATACCTAAGATCGACATCATGCGCCTTGAAAGGCCCGCTTACATCTTAACGATTGAAGCAGTTATAGACGATAAACCTTGGTATCACGATATCAAATGCTTCCTTCAGAGACAAGAGTACCCACCTGGGGCATCCAGAAAAGACAGAAAAACCCTTAGAAGAGTGGCTGGAAACTTCTTCTTGAGCGGTGACACTCTCTATAAGAGAAATTTTGACATGGTCTTGCTCCGATGCGTCGACAGACCAAAAGCAGACATGCTTATGAAAGAAATTCATGAAGGATCCTTTGGCACTCATGCCAACAGACATACAATGGCGAGAAAAATTTTAAGAGCAGGGTACTATTGGTTGACCATGGAATCCGACTGCTACAAGTACATGAGGAAATGTCACAAGTGTCAGATATACTCCGACAAAATTCATGTACCGTCATCACATCTCAAAGTTCTTTCTTCCCCATGGCCTTTTTCCATATGGGGAATCGACATGATTGGCATGATTGAGCCCAAGGCTTCAAACGGACATCGGTTCATCCTAGTAGCCATTGACTACTTCACCAAATGGGTCGAAGCAGCGTCATACTCTAATGTAACCCGGCAAGTGGTGGTCCGATTTATCAAAAACAATATCATCTGCCGTTATGGTGTTCCAAGCGAGATCATTACTGATAATGGATCTAACTTGAACAACAAGATGATGAAAGAGTTATGTGTAGAGTTCAAAATCGAACACCATAATTCATCTCCCTACCGACCCAAGATGAAAGGGGCGGTAGAAGTGGCTAACAAGAACATCAAGAAGATCGTTCAAAAGATGGTAGTAACCTACAAAAACTGGCACGAAATGCTACCCTTTGCTCTTCATGGTTATCGCACATCTGTCCGCACTTCAACAGGGGCAACCCCTTTCTCTCTAGTATATGGTATGGAAGCAGTGCTCCCCATAGAAGTAGAGATCCTGTCAATCCGAGTATTGATGGAAGCTAAGCTCACCGAAGCTGAATGGTGTCAAAGTCGACACGACGAACTGAATCTGATCGATGAAAAGAGAATAACGGCACTATGCCACGGTCAGTTGTATCAAAAAAGAATGAAGAGGGCGTTCGACAAAAGGGTCCGACCTCGTATCTTCAGGAAAGGAGACCTCGTACTCAAGAAGATTCAATCATTTCTCACTGACTCTCGGGGAAAATGGACCCCGAATTATGATGGCCCTTTTGTGGTCACGAAAGCTTTCTCAGGCGGTGCCTTGAGACTTGCAACCATGGACGGAGAGGAATTTTCCTACCCCACGAATGTTGATGTAGTCAAGAAATACTTCGCCTAAAAAAAAAAAAAAAAACGTCTCGGTGGACTGAAAACCCGAAAGGGCGGTCCAGGCAAAAGTTAGAGACATGAAAAAAATCATCCTGATGGATTGGAAACATCAAAGTACAATCCAGGCAAAAATTAGGGATAATGGCAAGTAACTATGTTCAACAGAGGCAAGTCCTTCAGCAGCAGCAGTTACATCATCTACCAGGAAAACTCCAGTCAAGGTCATCTTCGATAGAAGCTCAGGATGCCCCGAATTCAAAGTTGGTAGAAGGATAGTGGTCGTTATGTTTCAATGTAGCCCTTTTCCCTGTAAATTACCATTTTTCTAACTTTGTATATACTCTTTGGAATCACGCATTTGGCTGATCTCCATCTTATCAATAAAATTTGAGCCCTTGTGCTTTTGTTTGTAATTCTGATTTGTTTTAGCTTTACAGAACGACATTTTAACATGATCAACGATTCTTGAAATGAAACAAAAATGAATTTACTTGTTAAAACTTTTTTCTGCTTTTAATAAAGACGATAATTTCTTTTGATTGTTGAACATCAGAAGAACATCGGTCGCTTCTCCAGAAGTAATCGAACCTCAAAGTGCAGAATCAAAGTACTCCTTCTAACCCAGTACGCCTGAATGAAGGGAACAACTGTGTCAGAGACCTTGTTTCGTCTGACACGCTTCGGCCGAGTTCTCATCTCCTAAGCCCGATCACCGGTATTCCCCGCAGGGACTATCTCTCCTAAGAAAGGTGGAATTGCTATTCTGAACCAACAGTACTAATACGCCCCGCGATGGTCGAGTATCCAGCCATGTTCATCTTTTAGTTTGTGTGTCGTGTCAGTTTTGTCAGCATAAACATACATACATCATGCATTATTGATTTGCATTCACATTTCATATTGCATCGCTGTCACTCCAGTAGGTCTTGTCCCGTAGTGGTAACAGTCATCTCAATCGAGTTATCAGTTCTTGTCCCGTCAAGAAGCACGACGTCTGAACAATCTCTCTCCACCAGTTATTTCTAAATTGAAGATAGGTCCTGGACCATTTTAATAACTTGAACCTCTGAAAAGCTAGAGAGAACCTTCAACAAATGTCACTCTTCGCCATTGAAGATGATATCCTTGCTTTCCCGGATTAAGGAAAATCCACAGAGAAAGCCTCGTAATCAGAGATTCGGCAGCACGCCAGTTTCGCTCCGAAAAAACCGCTGATGAAAAGGTCATCGGCACCCCAAAATTGGACCCCATCATATGGCATTTCTCCGGGAAGATCCCGAGAAAAGTATGATGTAATCCCAAACGAAAATAGTCTCTCAAGAGACTCGCTTTCCCCAGTAGAATCGAAAAATGGCGTCTCACATAGAGAAGTTTGTGCAACTCTACAACTCAGACGACTGGGTTCTCCAGCAAGTCTAACATCATTTTTCCACTCAAATGGCATCTCCCCAGGAAAATCCGGCGAGAAGTTTGAGGAAAACCGCTACAGCGCCCCTTGTCAATAAAGTTTATTGAGAAAAGAAAACTGAGACCAGTTCCTTGGTAGGAAACCATGATCGAGGGGAAGTTTAAATCAGAAACTGAGACCAGTTCCTTGGTAGGAAACCAGGATCGAGGGGAAGTTTAAATCAGAAACTAAGACCAGTTCCTTGGTAGGAAACCAAGAACGAGGGGAAGTTGACAAAAGAAAACTGAGACCAGTTCCTTGGCTGAAGACCAGGATCGAGGGGAAGTTTACCTTTTCTAAGCATCATTGCTTAGCTAAAGAAGATGAATGCGTAAGCTACTATTCATAACCACCATCAAAATTTCGGGTATTCCGATATTTAATCCTCTTGCACCTCGAATGCCCGAATACCTTCGTCATTCACACCTTCGGGTCCAAGAAGATTAAATAGGGGCATCTGTCATACCCCAAATTTTGACCACTAATATTTCCCATCATTGTGAGAATCATCATCACAGTATGGAGGAACCATCATGCTTCATCAGCCTCCCCAAAGATGGTTGAGCATTCACTACAATCAGAATTAGGGTTTCAAGCCCTCTCTAAGTGCTTAGAAAAAGGATCAATCAAGGAATGACATGATCTTCAACTTGTCTAAACATCCACAATGGATCAAAAGGACTCCCACTTCAAGGATTAAGCACAAGGTTGCTCCCTTCTAGGTGGATCAAGTCTCAAGATCGCCGGTATCACCAAATTAGGGTTTTGGTCGACCAGGGCCTCCAGATGAAAAATTTCATCTGGACACAAGCCAAAGATCCAAAACACAACCTAATGTACTCCATGGAACCTCATGGACCCAATCATCAAGTCAATTTTGCCTTAGGGGATGCATTTATCAAAAATCAGGAATTAGGGTTTCTTGACCTAATTCACCCCTAAGTTGACTTTTGGGACAAACCATGAGCCAAGACCTCAAGAGAGGGTTTGAGGGTCTCCAACATACTATATTGATCCATTTGGAACAATGGATTAATCCAAGAAGCTTGAGCAACAAGTCTCAATTTCATCTGCACCACAAGTAGGGTTTTAAGGAAAAAGTCAACTGTAACTTTGACTTTTAACCAGGACATGCTCCCAAGCCCTATGACATGCACCAATATACCCTATGACATCCATGGAACATGTCCATCAAGTTTGATTTAGGTCAAGGACATGATTTCCTGAAGAATTGCACAGTTTGGAATTCATCTGATAAAAAGTCAACTGTGCACAAAAGTCAACTTTGACTTTTTGAGATTTTTCACCAAAACGTATTTTTAACCCTAAAATGATGTTAATGTATGATTTGAATCATCATTCATCAAGAAAAATCAAGAAAAATTGGATAACTTGTAAAACGGGTAACCATAAAAACTTAGAAAATTTTCTAAGTTAAAAAATAAAGTGACAAAGGTACCAACTTTGGAGGATCATAACTCCTAAACCACAAGGCCATTTTTTCTCATCCAAAGATGGATTTGTAGCCCTCATTACCCTCTACAAAAACTTCAACTAGACCTAAGTCCAATTCATTAAGGATTTTGAGTTATGGAGTGATCAAAGTGGCTGAAAAGTGAAAATATCACTTTTTCCAACACTTAGTGAAATTTTCACTAAGTCCAAATCTCTCTTCACTTTTTGCCAAATGTAGGGGGATTTTTCACTTGGATTCAAAAGAGATCAAAACCAATGTTCAAACAGTTGTTGTATCATGTAAGGGCTTTCCAAAATGGCCAAGAACATTGCCAAATTCCATTTGGGCTATGAGTTATGACATTGTCAAATGGCCTTGTTGAATTCTGTCAAGGCAAGGCAGAATTTTCAATTTTGCTCGATTTGCCAAAATTGTGCAAATCCAAACACTCATATCCACTTGGACACCTCAGAGGATTGAATCTAAAGGGGACAATCACTGAGCCAAGCCTCCAAAGTCCATGGAACAAGAAATAGCATGTTGAACCTAGAATTGCCAAAATAGGGACAAGACTCCAATTTTGGATTGGAGCATTCAATGGAAGCATCAAGGTGGCATGGACTGAGCCATTCTCATCTGAAATCAGTCAAGACTTATCCAAGACCAAGGGAACCAAAGCTCTGTGCCCTAACCTCTAGTCAATGGCTAGAGGAGACTTGGATTTTCATTTGCCAACATTGGCCAAACCTACTTAGCAGCTGCCATTCACTATTCCTTGCAAAACAAACTTGCTCTACTATAAATAGAGCTCAATTGAGATCAGTTTGAGTACACCAAAGCCATCTAACAGATGCTTTCCTCAAAATCTCTTTCTCTTGGCAAAAATGCCTTTCTTAGCAAGGTAGCTATTGGGTTTTGAGTTTGAGAGCTTTTCCAATCAAACCAATCACTCACACACCTCACATACATCATATAGATGTGATCCAAACACTCACATAACATCTGGAACACTGATTTCACAAAATCACCAGCCAATTGCTCAAGTTCATGACAGTTTTACAGTTGAGGTGCCATCTTCAATTCCAAACCATTTCAATCCATTCCAAGCACTCAGACACATCACTTGGCACCTAGGGAAGCTATCCACATCATTAGAACCTTGCTGTAACACCTCCAACACAAATCACGATCACCAGCTGCAAGTGGTAAGCATGAGCTCTTCTAACTCTATGATCCATGCAATTTTTGCTGCACAATAATTTGGCCATATGTTCATAATCATGCATGGAATGTTTCCCCTCAATTAATTGCATTGTTTGAATCGTGTATCAAAAATCCTAGCCTTCATGCAGAAATTAGGGTTCTTGAGGATTTTTCATGATTTCTTGTTATATGTTTAATTTAAATGAAATTAATGGACATAGACATGATCGTGGGGTTGAGACGAGCATAATGATATGTGGATTGCATGTTATAATCAAGTATTTAGGGAGATTGGATAGAAAATACAAATCTGAGAAACCCAGAACACGCGCGTGTTCTTCAGCTGTTCTTGGCGCCTTTTTTGAATTTTCAAATATTTGAATTTTGTGATTTTTATTTAATTGATTCAAAAATTAATTTCTCTCTGAGTTTTAATGATTTTGAGTTGATTCTTTTTTTTAATAATTCACAAAAATGTTAAAATATTTTATTTTCCTAAAAAATCCCAAAAATATTATTTATTTCATATAATTGATATTTTTGTAAAGAATTAATATTTTAATTGTTTTCGACATTTTAAATATTTTTTCCACATTGATGTTACAACTTTTAATGCTTTCTAATTATTTTATAGGTCAATACTTAATTTTTGAAGCATTAATCCAAGATCACAATTTGTTTTTTTCATATGTTAAACAATTTTGATCATTTTAATTGGATTTTTATTCAATTAAATACATTTTTGAAAACAAATTAGGGTTTTTGGATTAATTCAACCCTCATAAATCATATTCAAAACTTTTTGGGCCTCTATTAGAGTGTAAGACCCAACCCCATTTTAACCAAAATCATTTTGGGCCTCACTTATTGTATAAGTCCCTCTGCGTTAAAAGAAAACCCCGGCGCGATCGCCATTTTTAACGAAAAATTCAATTGGGCCTAACCTCGTGTTATAAGCCCCACTCTTTTTCTTTAAACCTTTTGGGCCTCTTGAGAGAGTGTAAGACCCATCCCTTTGTACAGAAAACCTTTTTGGGCCTCAGTCACTTGTATAAGTCCCTCTGTACAAATTCAACAGTGCGCTCACTGATAAAACCCTGGGCCTCTCCTTGAGCTGTAAGCCCCAAATCTTTTTATTTCAAAGCACTTTCTCCCTTGATTTTGAATATACTGTTGTTTTCAATCTTTCTTTGTTGAACAACTAACCAAACAGCATGGAAGCTCTACAACCGAGTAAGTGTTTACCCACTTTCATTTACCGCTTTCATATGTATATAACTGTATTGTGGGGCTGTTTCGCTGTAAGTCTTCTTTCATAAACTCATATAAACTGTGTAATAATAGTATAGATATTTAGAGTTTCCCCGGCAACTACGTCTAGCACTAGGTAAAGCCGTTTCAATCACTCTTAGAAATAGTCTAAACTAGATCCCCATAGGATTACCAGACACACTCTTCCCTCCTCTTGGGGTTAAACAATATGGAGACATGAAAGGAAGCATTCTCGGTGAACCCTTTCATAGACTGTCACTTGTAGAAGTTGTCAAAGAAACTCTATTCCCCATAGATGATCTCTTCTCTGTGAATTGCATCTCTTGAGTTTCTTCCAAATTCTCGAACTTTCCTGACTTTGATCTATTCTAGGTGAATAACATTGCCTTGAATTTCTCGGGGTTTGGGGACCCACGGGCTTCTTAAAAGCACTTGTCAAAGAAACTCTACTCCCCAGAGATGATCTCTTCTCCGTGAATTGCATCTCTTGAGTTTCTTCCACATTCTCGAACTTTCCTGACTTGATCTATTCCTTGTGAATAGCTTGCCTTGAATTTCTCGGGGTTTGGGGACCCATCGGCTTCTTAAAAGCAATCGGCCTCCTCTTGGGCATTGTACAAGGACCCACAGGCTTCCTAAAAGCAACCCCGCCTCCTCTTGGGCTTAGTACAAGGACCCTACGGCTTCTTAGAAGTATTCACAGCCTCCTCTTAGGCTTCATATAATGACCTCTTCCTCCGGGAATGATAGCCTCCTCTTGGGCTTAGTACAAGGACCCGTCGGCTTCTTAAAAGTTTCCAGCCTCCTCTTGGGCTTCGTACAAATTATCCCGACGACCTCCTAAAGGTATAGGAACAGAACTTAGTCATCTGCATAGAGCAGTCCTTTCAAAGAGTCTACTACTGTTTCTCAAAGTATAGTGCAAAAGATAAAACTCCAGACTTGGACAGTCTAATCTCCTTGAGTCTCAAAGACATTCTCAAGTGACCCCTTTAAGAATAGGAAGGAAACCCGTAGACTCGGACAGTCTCAATACCCTTCGGATCTCCCGCTTCCTTAAAGAACAGGAATAACCCGGATCCTTGAATCAAATCCATGAGTACAGTGTTGCTCATATAAGAACTGATTTTCTCTTTAAAATCAGTATACTGGACCTGTCACTTAACTGAAACAACGTTTAGCCTCTCTCTCGGGCTTTGTACGAGACACATAAGAGACTCCCTCGTTGAGTCAATCACCCCTTTCGCCTTCATCTCGGGCTTTATACGAGATACAAAATGGTTCTTATTGAGCCAAATAAACAACAGCCTCCATCTCGGGCTTTGTACGAGGTATAAAAAACTCTCTTGTTGAGTCAAATAGCCTCCATCTCGGGCTTTATACGAGATACCAAAAGACTCCATCGTCGGGCCAAAACCTTTTAGCCTCTCTCTCGGGCTTTGTACGAGACACATAATAGCCTCCTCTTAGGCTTTGTATAAGAAAACCACTGGTTAATCCAATTAACCTTTTAGCATCAAAGCTGTGCCTCGTTCACAGTACACAAACATCAACAACTCCTTTCCCCTTCATCTAATTGCTGTAAGCGGCAAGCCTCTGGATCATCTACATCCATGCCACTGTCCCTCTTTTAGCATGAGAAATTCCTAAGGAAAGATGGCATTACTCTACACTGAGTTAAAGTCTTCTCCTTTAGGTTGGAACTCCCCTATAAAGGAAATTATGGCATTACCAGATTCACATATCCCAGTTAAAGTAATTCTCCTTTATAAACAGTTGTGACATACAACCCCCTCTTTAGAGTTGACAAATTCTCTCTAAAGTCAACACCCTTTTAGCTTCATATCTTGGGCTTTAAACAAGATACAAATAAACTCTTCAGCTTCACATCTTGGGCTTTGAACAAAGATACAAATCACCTTTCGCTTCACGTATTGGGCTTTGAACAAGACACCAAAACAACCATTTCCTCCTATTCGAACTACGAACGCTCTGATTTCCCTGTTTTGGATAAACGGGAATACGTAGGCATAAGATTGAAAGAAAAATCTTAGCGAGCACACTAAGCAAAAACCCAAAATCCCATATCTCCATCAATCAAAAGCAGTAATTCAAAACATCAGTCCTAACATCCTAATCCTTGTTCCCCGCTAGAAACCTTCTGTCTAGATAAAAAGAAAGAAAACCAGTATTGGCGAAAATACAAATAACCAGTACAAAGGCCCCCCCACATTGATAACATTCGTAACCTAACAGACCTCTATTTAAACTCAGTATGCAAGCAGGGTTAATTGGAGACATCTATTTCCCTTCCTTCATCAGCTTTAATAGGATAAAAAAATGAATCGACTTGTAGTTTAAGCTCAACCGCAGATAGCGACCAGCGCTTAAGAACCGCGTCCAAAATCGCTCGCTACAATGTTAAACATCTATAAATCGGAACGATATTACCTTGATCACCATGACGATAAGAGCCCTCACATATAGCTAACTATCTCTTCACATTGTTAGTCAAAAGAATAAACAAGCATGTATATATATATATATATGTGAAGATCATTATCTTAAAGGATTATCAAACACGATCTGAGATATCGAGAATGCCAAGTTCCCTGCGGATGTGAAAGAAAGGCTCAGTGGCTAACGGTTTTGTAAAAATGTCAGCAAGTTGATTTTTAGTATCAACATGCTCAAAGATCACATCACCTTTCTGTAGCGAGCGATTTTGGACGCGGTTCTTAAGCGCTGGTCGCTCTCTGCGGTTTGAGTTTGAACTACAGGTCGATTCATTTTTTATCCTATTGTGAGCTGAATAAGGAAGGGAAATAGATGTCTCCAATTAACCCTGCTTGCATACTGAGTTTAAACAGCAGTCTGTTAGGTTACGGATGCTATCAATGTGGGGGGCCTTTGTACTGGTTATTTGTATTTTCGCCAATACTGTTTTCTTTCTTTCTTTTACCTAGGCAGAAGGTTTCTGGCGGGGAACAAGGATTAGGATATTAGGACTGATGCTTTTGAATTACTGCTTTTGATTGATGGAGATATGGGATTTGGGTTTTTTGTTGATTGCGCTCGCTAAGATCTTTTCTTTCGATCTTATGCCTACGATTCCCATTTACCGAAACAGGGAAATCAGAGCGTTCGTAGTTCCTCCTATTCTATGGGAGGAAATTGGTTTTTTGTGTCTTGTTCAAAGCCCAATACGTGAAGCGAAAGGTAGTTTGTATCTTGTTCAAAGCCCAAGATGTGAAGCTGAAAGGTCTATTTGTGTCTTGTTCAAAGCCCAAGACGTGAAGCTGAAAGACCTCGACTTTAGAGAGAATTTGTCATCTCTAAAGAGGGGAGAAGGAAAATTACTTTAACTGGGATACGCGGATCCGAGCAATGCCATAATTTCCGAAGAAAGGGTTTTAACCTGAAGGAGAAGACTTTAACTCAGTATAGAGCAATGCCATCTTTCCTTAGGAATTTCTCATGCTAAAAGAGGGACAGTGGCATGGATGTAGATGATCCAGAGGCTTGCCGTTTACAGCGATTAGATGAAGGGAAAGGAGTTGTTGATGTTTGTACACTGTGAACGAGGCACAACTTTGATGCTAAAAGGTTAATTGGATTAACCAGTGGTTTTCTTATACAAAGCCTAAGAGGAGGCTAATTTCCGCTAGGAAAATCATTATACAAAGCCTAAGAGGAGGCTATTTTATGTCTCGTACAAAGCCCGAGAAAGAGGCTAAAATGGTTCGACCCAGTGGGGCATATCGTTATACAAAGCCTAAGAGGAGGCTAGCAAAGAGTTGACTCAGTTGGAGAATCTTTATACTCAGTAAGAGAGTGTTTTTGTATCTCGTACAAAGCCCGAGAGAGAGGCGAAAAGGTTGTTTTGACTCCACTGGGGAGAATTTTGGTATCTCGTACGAAGCCCGAGATGGAGGCTATTGTAACTGTTTCAGTTGAGTGACAGATCCAATATACTGATTTTAAAAGAGAAAATCAGTTCTTATATGAGTAATACTGTACCTAGGGGTTTGATTTGAGGATCAGGGATATTTCCTTCTCTTTGAGGAAACAGGAAATCCAAAGGGGTGTCGAGACTGTCCGAGTCTGCGGGTTTCCTTCCTATTTAACGAAGGGTGCTTGAGAATGTCTTTGAGACTCAAGGAAGTTAGACTGTCCGTGTCTAGAGTTTTATCTTTTGTACTATGCTGTGAGAAACAATAGTAGACTCTATGAAAGGACTGTTCTATGAGGATGACTAGGTTCTGTTCTTATACCTCTAAGAGGTCGTCGGGACAATTTGTATGAAGCCCAAGAGGAGGCTGGAAACTTTTAAGAAGCCGACGGGTCCTTGTACTAAGCCCAAGAGGAGGCTATCATTCCCGGGGGAAGAGATCATTATACAAAGCCTAAGAGGAGGCTGTGAATACTTCTAAGAAGCCGTAGTGTCCTTGAATAATGCCCAAGAGGAGGCCGATGCTTTTAAGAAGCCCGTGGGTCTATCATCTCCTTTCCATTAGGAGAGATAACTCTTTTAAAGATAAAAACCACTGGTAAACGTGCGAGGTTTACTATCCAGCGACTTTTAACCTTTAAAGAGGGTTCCTTAGTTAAGGTCCAAGATTATGACCGTAGTGGGTACCCAAACCCCGAGACATTCAAGGCAAGCTATCCACGAGGAATAGATCAAGTCAGGAAAGTTCGAGAATTTGGGAGAAACTCAAAGATGCCATTCATGGAGAATACATTCATCTTGGGGAGTAGAGCTTCTTGACGATTCCTAAGGAGGACAGCCGAAGAGAAGACTGTATCTGGTGCTCCTATTGGGGATCTAGGCGTCTATTTCTACGAATAAATGAAACGGCGTCACCTAGTTCTAGACGTAGTTGCCGGGGAAACTCGAAATATCTATACTATTATTACACAGTAGATATAAGTTTATGAAAGGAGACTTACAGTGAGCAGCCCCACAATACAGTTTATAATATGAAAGCAGTAAATGAAAGCGATAACCACTTACTCGGTTGGAGTGCTTCCATGCTGTTTGGTTAGTTGTTCAACAAAGAAAAATTGAAAACAACAGTATATTCAAAATCAAAGGAGAAAGTGCTTTGAAAAAGAAAGATTTGGGGCTTACAGCTCAAGGAGAGGCCCAGGGTTTTATCAGTGAGTGCACTGTTTGACTTTGTACAGCGGGACTTATACAAGTGACTGGGGCCCAAAAATGGTTTTCTGTACAAAGGGATGGGTCTTACACTCTCTCAAGAGGCCCAAAAAGGTTTAAAGAAAAGAGTGGGGCTTATAACACGAGGGTAGGCCCAAATGATTTTTTCGTTTAAAAATGGCGATCGCGCCGAGGTTTTCTTTTAACGCAGAGGGACTTATACAATAAGTGAGGCCCAAAATGTTTTGGTTAAAAGGGGGATTGGGTCTTACACTCTAATAGAGGCCCAAAGTGTTTTGAATGGGTCTTATAGCTCAAGGAGAGGCCCAAATGATTTTTATTTTTAAACGGGCGACGATCGCGCCGTTTACTTGTACAGAGGGACTTATGCAATGAGTGAGGCCCAAAAAGTTTTTGTACAAGGGGGGATGGGTCTTACACTCTCTCAAGAGGCCCAAAAGTTTTGAAAATGATTTATGAAGGTTGAATTAATCCAAAACCCAAATTTGTTTTCAAAATGTATTTAATTGAATAAAAATTCAATTAAAAATGATCAAAATTGTTTAACACATGGAAAACAAATTGTGATCTTGGATTAATGCTTCAAAAATTAAGTATTGACCTACAAAATAATTAGAAAGCATTAAAAATTGCAAAATCAATGTAGAAAAAATATTTAAAATGCCAAAAACAATGAAAATATTAATTCTTTGCAAAAATATCAATTATATGAAATAAATAATATTTTTGGGATTTTTTGATAAAATAAAATATTTTAACATTTTTGTGAATTATTAAAAAAAGAATCAACTCAAAATCATTAAAACTCAGAGAGAAATTAATTTTTGAATCAATTAAACAAAATCACAAAATTCAAATATTTGAATTTATGAAAATGGCGCCAAGAACAACACCAAGAACACGCGCGTTTTTCTGGGTTTCTCAGATTTGCATTTTCTATCCAATCTCCATGAATACGTAATCATATCATGCAATCCACATATCATTATGCTCGTTTCAACCTCACGATCATGTCTATGTACTTTAATTTCATTTAAATTAAACATATAACAAGAAATCACGAAGAGACCTCAAGAACCCTAATTTCTGCATGAAGGCTAGGATTTTTGATACACGATTCAAACAATGCAATTAATTGAGGGAAAACATTCCATGCATGATTATGAACATATGGCCAAATTATTGTGCGAGGAAATATGCATAGATTGAGAGATGCCCAAGTTTAGGCTTACCTCCAAGTCGTGACACAAGAGCAGACGTGATTTTGAGTTGGAGGTGTTACAGACAAGTTGTGATGATCTGGACAGCTTCCCTACACCATATGGAGTGTGTTTGAACACTTGGATTGAATTGAAATGGACTGGATCAGTTTATGGCATCTCAGCTGCAACTTCACTTCAAACTTGTGTGGATGGCAAGTGATTTTGAGATTTTGATGCTCCAGATGTTATGTGAGTGTTTGATCAGCTCATATGTGATGTATGTGAGGTGTGTGAGTGATTGGTTTGTGCAGAATTGCTCTCAAACTCAAAACCCGATAGCTACCTTGCTAAGAAAGGCATTTTTGCCAAGAGAAAGAGATTTTGAGGAAAGCATCTGTTAGATGGCTTTGGTGTACTTAAACTGACCACAATTGAGCTCTATTTATAGTAGAGCAAGTTTGTTTTGCAAGGAATAGTGCATGGCAGCTGGTAAGTAGGTTTGGCCAATGTTGGAAAATGAAAATCCAAGTCTCCTCTAGCCATTGACTAGAGGTTAGGGCACAGAGCTTTGGTCCCCTTGGTCTTGGATAAGTCTTGACTGATTTCAGATGAGAATGGCTCAGTCCATGCCACCTTGATGGTTCCATTGAATGCCTCATTCCAAATTTGAAGTCTTGTCCCTATTTTGGCCATTCTAGGTTCAACATGCTATTTCTTGTCCCATGGACTTTGGAGGCTTGGCTCAGTGATTGTCCCCTTTAGATTCAATCCTTTGAGGTGTCCAAGTGGATAGGAACTATTGAAATTGGCTGATTTTGGCAAATCGAGCCAAAATGCAAATTCTTCCTTGCTTTGACAGATTTCAGCAAGGCAACTTGCCAATGTTGTATCTCATGATGTAGGTTGAATTTGGCAATGTTCTTGGCCATTTTGGAAAGCTCTTACATGATACAACAACTGTTTGAACAAGTTTGGTTTTGATCTCTTTTGATTCCAAGTGAAAAATCCCCCTACATTTGGCAAAAAGTGAGGCAGAATCTGACTTAGTGAAAATTTCACTAAGTGTTGGAAAAAGTGACATTTTCACTTTTTAGCCACTTTGATCACTCCATAACTCAAAATCCTTAATGAATTGGAATGACTTGTAGTTGAAGTTTTTGTAGGTGATAATGAGGGATACAAATCCATCTTTGGATGAGAAAAAATGGCCTTGTGGTTTAGGAGTTATGGTCCTCCAAAGTTGGTACCTTTGCCACTTTATTTTTAACTTAGAAAATTTTCTAAGTTTTATGGTTACCCCTTTTACAAGTTATCTCACTTTTCTTGATTTTTCTTGATGAATGATGATTCAAATCATACATTAACATCATTTTAGGGTTAAAAATCCATTTTGGTGAAAAATCTCAAAAAGTCAAAGTTGACTTTTGTGCACAGTTGACTTTTTATCAGATGAATTCCAAACTGTGCAATTCTTCAGGAAATCATGTCCTTGACCTAAATAAAACTTGATGGACATGTTCCATGGGTGTCATAGGGTATATTCAATCATGTATTAGGGTTTGGGAGCATGTCCTGGTCAAAAGTCAAAGTTACAGTTGACTTTTCCCTTAAAACCCTAATTGTGGTGCAGATGAAAATGAAACTTGTTGCTCAAGCTTCTTGGATTAATCCATTGTTCCAAATGGATAAATATGGTATATTAGAGACCCTCAAATCATCTCTTGAGGTCTTGGCTCATGGTTTGTCCCAAAAGTCAACTTAGGGGTGAATTAGGTAAAGAAACCCTAATTCCTGATTTTTGATGAATGCATCCCCTGAGGCAAAATTAACTTGATGCATGGGTTCATGAGGTTCCATGAAGCATATTAGGTTATGTTTTGGATCATTGCCTTGTGCCCAGATGAAACTTTTCATCTGGAGGCCCTGGTCGACCAAAACCCTAATTTGGTGATACTGTCGATCTTGAGGCTTGATCCACCTAGAAGGGAGCAGCCTTGTGCTTAATCCTTGAAGTGGGAGTCCTTTTTGATCCATTGTGGATGTTTGAGAGATTAGACAAGTTGAATATCATGTCATTTCTTGATTGATCCTTTGTCTAAGCACTCAGAGAGGGCTTGAAACCCTAATTCTGATTATATTGGATGCTCACCCATCTTTGGGGAGACTGATGAAGCATGATGGTTCATCCATATTGTGATGATGATTTTCACAATGATGGGAAATCTAAGTGGTCAAAATTTGGGGTATTACACTTTCTCTACATGATCCCTAAGAAAATGATGGCGTATTTCGATATGTTTGGTGCGTGAATGTAATACGGGGTTCTTAGTTAGGTTTATTACACTAGTGTTATCGCACAAAATAGGAATACACTCAAGTTTTAAATTGAAATCAAGCAATTGTTGTTTAAGCCATAATACTTGAGCACAACAACTTCCTGCGACAACGTATTCTGCCTTGGCTGTTGACAAAGCAACCGAAACCTGTTTCTTGCTGTGCTAACTCACCAAGGAATTTGCAAAAAGGTGACACGTGCCACTAGTACTTTTCCTATCCAACTTGCACCCGGCAAAGTCGAAATCAGAATAACCAACTAAGGAACAAACACTACCTTTGGAATACCACAACCCACACTTTGGAGTACCAGAGAGGTATCGAAGTATGCACTTAACTGCTTTTAAGTGGGATTCCTTGGGATGTGCTTGATACCTCACACACATGCATACACTGAACATAATATCGGGACGTGATGCGGTAAGATAGAGAAGGGATCCTATCATACCTCTATACCTTTTTACCTCTACGTCTTTACCATTCTCTTCACGATCAAGGTTCGCACTAGTCGGCATTGGAGTATCTATTGCTTTGCAGTTTAGCATATCGAAACATTTTAGAAGCTCAAGACAATATTTCATTTGACTCACGAATATGCCCTCTTCGAGTTGCTTGATTTGCAATCCGAGGAAATAGTTGAGGTCCCCCATCATGCTCATTTCAAACTCCCCATGCATCAAACTAGAAAACTCCTTGACCAAGGTCATGTTAGTAGACCCAAAAATAATATCGTCAACATAAATTAAATGTTTTCCTTGACATTTAATGAAGAGAGTTGTGTCAACCTTCCCTCTTGAATACCCTTGATCAAGTAAAAATTTGCTTAGACGTTCATACCAAGCCCTAGGGGCTTGTTTAAGTCCGTACAAAGCACGTTTAAGTTTGTAGACATGATCAGGATATTCATGAGTTTCAAAACCCGGAGGTTGGGTAACGTAAACCTCTTCATTTATATATCCATTAAGAAAGCCACTTTTAACATCCATTTGGAATAATTTGAAGTTCTTAGTTCAAGCATAAGCAAATAAAAGGCGTATAGCCTCGAGTCGGGAAACCGGCGCATAAGTTTCCTCATAGTCGATTCCTTCCTCTTATTTATATCCTTGCGCTACAAGCCGCGCTTTGTTACTGTTATTACTCCATTTTCATCAAGTTTATTCCTAAACACCCATCGGGTGCCGATTACTTGATGATCTCGCGGAGGGGGGGACAAGGTCCCAAACTTCATTTCTCCTGAATTGATTTAGTTCATCTTGCATTGATAGAAACCAATGCTCATCGAGTAACGCCTCCTTAGCGTTTTTAGGTTCTACTTGTGACACAAAAGCAGAGTAATAGCAAAAATGACTAAGTTTAGAGCGAGTGGTTACTCCCTTAGAGATATCACCGAGAATGTTGTCAATTGGATGGTCTTTTGAAGACTTCCAGGCTGGAGGAAGTTCATCTTTATCAGAATGATGATCATCCTCACTTTTCACTGGTTGGTGATCCTTTTCCTCCTCAATACGCACTGCATCAGGCTGATCAGTTCCCTTATCAGTGTCCTTGAGTATGTCTTCAGTAGGTACATCTGCACCATGAAAAGAACTACCTTCTCCGACATTTCTCTGATAAGACTCATCAAAGGTAACATGAACTGACTCTTCAACTACACGTAACCTTTTATTATAAATTCTATACGCTTTACTTGACTGAGAGTATCCAAGAAAAATACCCTCGTCGGCCTTGGCATCAAACTTACCAAGAGTCTCTTTCCCATTGTTTAACACAAAGCATTTACAACCAAATACATGAAGGTGAGAGATATTTAGCTTGCGCCCTTTTAAAAGCTCATATGGTGTCTTGTTTAGAATAGGCCGGATGAGCACCCTATTCAAAACATAACAAGCCGTACTTATGGCGTCGGCCCAAAAGTATTTTGGTAATCCACCATCATTGATCATAGTCCTTCCAAGTTCCTCCAAAACTCTATTTTTACGTTCCACTACCCCATTTTGTTGAGGGGTACGTGGTGCGGAAAAATTATGATCAATTACGTTGGAATCACAAAATGCTTCAAACAAATGATTTTCAAACTCACCCCTATGGTCACTTCTAATTGACCCAATGTTTGTGTTTAACTTGTTCTGAGATAACTTAGCAAATCGTTCAAAGGCCAAAAAGGTATCACTCTTATTTGCTAAGAATATAGTCCAGCAAAACCTAGAAAAGTCATCGACTATTACAAAACCATAATAGTTACCACCTAGGCTTTTAACCCTAGATGGTCCAAAGAGGTCCATATGGAGGAGCTCAAGGGGTCTCATAGTTGAAACGATGTTTTTAGATTTAAATGAGATCCTTATTTGCTTCCCCATTTGGCACGCATCACAAAGATGATCCTTTGTGAATTTGATTTTGGGCAAACCGATGACTAGGTCTTTTGAGACTATTTTGTTGAGCAAATCAAAGTTGATGTGAGCTAACCGTCTATGCCACAACCATGAATCTTCATTCATAGCGACTAGACATTTGTCTCCATTCAACGATACCTCATTTAAATCTAGCATATGGACGTTGTTCACCCTCAAGCCCTTAAACACATTCTTTTTGTCACTATCTTCAACTATGCAACAATCCTTTGAAAAAGATACTTTATAATTCTTGTCACATAGTTGACTAATGCTTAAAAGGTTGTGTTTAAGGCGTTCCACAAGAAGTACATCAGAGATAGTAGTAGATGAGGGGTTACCTACACTACCTTTACCAAGTATCTGTCCCTTGTTGTTATCTCCGTAGGTGACAAACCCCTTTTTCTTCGCCACAAAGTAGATAAAAAGAGATATGTCTCCGGTCATGTGTCTCGAGCAGCCATTATCCAGAACCCATCTTCTTTCGGTGGTCTCAAGACTTTGTACCTATAAAAATAATCAAGGGAGAGTAGGTACCCAATTCTCATTGGGTCCTTTAAGGTGAGTGAAACCAAGACCGTACTTGGGCAACCATTGGTAGATGCCTTTCGGAACAAGAAACCTTCTGAAGCGGAATTTTGCAATAGTATGACCAGGCTTACAACAGTAAAGACAATTACGGTTCATTTGGAATTTACCTTTGCTATCACTATCTTGAATCACATAGGTATACTTTTGATATGGATTATTCATGCTCTCACAAAAATGTGATCGATCAATAGCAAATGTAACTTTTGGCTTAAGAGCCTTGTCCAATTTGGCCTTGAGGGTTCTCACCTCTCGTTGCCAAATATGACAAGTGTCACAGCCCCAAATCAACCAAGAGGTAGGGTCCTCTTCAACCTTGGCTTTTGATGTGTCCACTATAGAGTTTTTGAGGGCTTCCAATTCCTTTTCGGCATTGGAAACCTTCTTCTCCAAATACGAGAAAATCTTTTTATTTGAGGCTAAACGTTGAAATGCTTCCTTAGCCTCATAGTGTAACATGTCAAAAGCCTTTTGTAACTCTAAATGAGACATAGTATTAACATGATCATATTTAGAATGCTTTACCTCTTTTGCTTTGTTGTGGCGTGCCATAAGACAAAAGTTAACGGATTCACTTTCATCGCTTGATGAATCATCTTTTTCCGACTCACTATCGCTTTCCGAAGCGATGTATGCTCGTCGAGACTTGTTGGACCTTTTGTTTGAGCGACTCTTGTCATTATCCCTATCTTTGTCTTTCTTTAGAGATGGACAATCTGGCTTGTAATGCCCGGATTTTCCACAGTTGTAGCACGTCCCTTTTGCCTTGCCATGCTTATTTCCTTCACTTCTAGATTGCTTCCTAAACTTGACTAGATTTCTGTCAGAGTGTTGAATCTCGTTCTTATGAACGTATCTATTGTACCTCTTCACAAATAAGCCCATATCATCACTAGATTCTTCATCTTTGTCATTATTGGCTTCATCATCACTTAGTTCTTGATGTGTGGACTTTGAGCAAGAAGCCTTAAGAGCTATCGACTTTTTCTCTGTATCTTTTGCCTTCTCTGTCTTGATACTCTTTTCATGTTTATCCAAGCTAATGAGCACTTGCTCATTCTCATCGAGTTTACCAAAGAGTGTTGTGAGGTCTAGTGTAGCAAGATTGTTGGCCTCCTTGATAGCGGTGACCTTTGGTTTCCATTCCCTATTAAGACACCTTAGAATTTTGTTAGTAGCAACCTCATTTGGAATTGGTTTACCAAGAACATGCAATTTGTTGATAATGTGAGGAAATCATTTTTGCATATCCGCAATGGTTTCCCCTTGCTTCATGTAAAACAAATCAAACTCTTGCGTTAGTGTATTAATACGAGCCATCTTAACATCATTAGTGCCTTCGTGGGCTACTTGTAAAGCATCCCACATGGCTTTGGCCGTTTCACAATGGGAGACTCGATAATACTCGTCAACTCCCAAGGAGGAGATAATCATATTACGAGCCTTCCAATCATAGCTGTACTTTTTCTCGTCCTCCTCACTCCATTGGTCTTCGGGTTTAGGAACGACAATGCCTTCCGCATTTGTCATAGTAATTTGCATGGGACTATTTAAAATAACGTTCCAAACCTTCCGATCTATGGAATTAATATGAACGCGCATACAATCCTTCCAGTAGCTGTAATTCTCGCCTGTAAAAACCGGAGCTCTATTATAAGCCCCTTTAGGTTCGTTCGCCATGATCCAAGAAGTTTTACCGAAGCACCAGAATAAACCAGAGCTCGTGATACCACTTGTTAGATGATGGCTATAGAGCTAGAAGGGGGGGTTGAATAGACCCCTAGAGTTTTACACGCAAATGGTTACTAAAAATTTAGTTTTAAAAGTTTAACGGAAGCAAACCACTGGATTGTACGTCTACCACGAACCTTCTACCAAAAGGATTGGATATGCACGAATATATTGAGAATGAGTATGGAAGAGAAAAATTTAGTTCAATTACTACACTTATAACACAATCAACAAAATATCGCTTGCTTGATGTTTAATCCAAACCAATGAGGTGAAACGATAAACAATGAAAAGCACTGCGTTCGATTTTTGTTTTGAAACGAATTATCAAACACTTGGTGTGCATAAACACACTAAGTGCAGAATTTCTATGGAAGGTAATGTAAAGCTGCTCCAAGATACAATTCAAGGAATTGTATCAATTAAACAAAACAGTTTCTTAGCTTACGATTACACAACGACAGAAATTTCGATAACTTGCGACTTCACAAATTCGAATAAACTGAAATGTAAAAGAGTTAAAGGAAAGAGAGAACAAACGAGATTTGATTAGGCAGTTCCCCAATCATCCTCAATTGAAATTGAGATATATATATATATATATATATATATATATATATATATATATATATATATGTAGCTGTTGTAAATTGTTTATTACAAGAGAAGAACAATGAACATCCAAACCCTCGAACGTCTTCGATCGTTGATGCAGAGTCTTCTCTCCCCTTGATTCAAGATGAATCAAGTCCTTCGAATATGGTTGATCCAATTATCGTTCCACGCTACTAAACTGAAAGAACACACCGTTCTTCGGTTACCTTCACTCGATCAATTGCGATATACCAAAAATTCGAACCCAAACCTCTCTTCTATGATCCTCCGATTACAGCTACTAAACCGAACAATTGCTCCAATCTTCAATTACCTTTGCCCGGCTGAATCCCTGTAGAACGAAACAGTTTGTGCAAAAACCCCCCAAAATCTACTCGATTCTTGGAGGACAAAACCAACTGGTTTTATTCAAGAAACACCTACCAAGCTCTCAACCCAGAAAATGAAGATCATACACTTCCTAAATTCTGAACGTTATCACTTCGAACAATGGGCGACACAAACAAAGATGATTATGTGTGATTGTTTGTTTACTCAATGAAGAAGATGAAGATGAAGAGAAAAATGGTATCTATTTTCACGTTTCTTGTTGTTTGAATAATGAGATGACCAAACTATTTATAGAGAATTAATTGACCCACTAAAAGTTATAACAGAAAAAAATTTAGGTGAAAAATGCAGCTCAGGCGTGTTTGGGTCAACACATGACTTAATGAGGTTCAGCGTGAGCTGACCCGTGGAAAATACTATGCAAGTTTGGTCTTTATGCGTCGACCCACAAGCACCATGCGTCGACTCAAAGTTGGTTTTTGTGCCTTCCCAGAATCATGCGCTTTCCTGCATATTTCACTAGTTTTGTACCAGTATTCATGAGTCGACTCATGTACCGGGAAGGTTAGCGCATGAACTGTGTTTTTACAGAAATGCAATTTTTTGCACATTTTCAACTGACCAAAGTCTAGAAAACATACTAGACATCCGTAAAATGATAATGAACATTTATTTATGGGAAAGACTAAGTCCTATACATCTAGACACATGAACAACAATGATTAGACGCAATTTTCCCGACAAGTGAAGTGATACCGCTCAAATTACAATCTAATACTCAGCATATATGTTGACATCATTAAAACGAAATAGATGAAAGACCTGTGCCCTCACACTTATGGACAAGGACTGGGTTCTGGCTATGGAAGAAGAACTGAATCAATTCTCAAAGAATGATGTTTGGGATCTAGTTTCAAGACCTAAGAATGTTCATGTTATTGGAACCAAGTGGGTATTTAGGAACAAGCTAAATGAGAAGTGAGAATTTGTTAAAAACAAAGCACGACTTGTTGCTCAAGGTTACAGTCAACAAGAAGGGATTGATTACAACGAAACTTTTGCTCCAGTCTCCAGACTTGAAGCAATATGGTTATTAATTTCTTTTTAGTAAATCATAACATCACCCTATATCAAATGGATGTTAAGAGTGCATTCTTAAATGGTTATATATCAGAAGAGGTCTATGTCAAGCAACCTCCTAATTTTGAAAATTCAGAAAAATTAGATTTTGTCTTTAAACTCAAAAAATCACTCTATGGTTTAAAGCAAGCTCCCAGAGCTTGGTATGATAGATTGAGCAAATTTATCTTAGAAAACAATTTTACCAGAGGAAAGGTTGATACAATTCTCTTCTGTAAATCATATAAGAATGATATTCTTATTGTTCAAATCTATGTTGATGATATTATCTTTGGTTCTGCTAACCCCTCTCTTTGTGAAGAATTTTCAAAGTTAATGCAAGCATAATTCGAAATGAGTCTGATGAGTGAGTTAAAGTTCTTTCTGGGAATTCAAATAGATCAGAAACTAGAGGCAACTTACATTCATCAAAGTAAGTACACAAAAGAACTTCTAAAGAAATTCGACATGATGGATTGCAATATAGCTAAAACACCAATGCATCCAACATGTGTCATGAGAAAGGAAGAATCAGAAGCTAAGGTTTGTCAGAAGCTCTATCATGGTATGATAGGATCTCTCTTATATCTAACTGCTTCTAGACCTGATATATTATTTAGTGTACATTTATGTGCCAGATTCCAATCAGATCCAAGAGAATCTCATTTAACTGCTGTTAAACGAATTCTGAGGTATCTGAAAGGGACAACTAACCTTGGCCTGATGTATGAGAAAACATCAGAGTATACTCTTTCTGGTTACTGCGATGCAGACTATGCTGGAGACATATTGGAAAGAAAGAGTACGTCTGGAAACTGTCAGTTCCTAGGAAACAATCTAATCTCATGGTCAAGTAAGAGGCAATCTACAATTGCTCTCTCTACAGCAGAAGCAGAATACATCTCCGCGTCTCAATGCAGTACACAAATGCTCTGGATGAAAAATCAGCTGGAAGACTATCAGATATATGAGAGTAACATTCCTATCTTTTGTGATAATACAGCTGCTATTTGTTTAAGTAAAAATCCAACTTTACATTCTAGGGCTAAACACATTGAAATAAAACACCATTTTATCAGAGACTATGTTCAGAAGGGAACCTTATGCTTAAAATTTATTGATACAGACCATCAATGGGCTGATATCTTTACAAAACCCTTAGCTGAAGATAGATTTCAAATTATTTTAAAGCATCTGAAAATGGTGTATTGCTCAGAATGAGATTATTTCAGAACCAAATGTGTTTAGTCAGAGGAAATAAGTATTTTTAAATCATCAGAACCACTTTTGTGAGAAGTATCTCAGTTCTGATTAATTTTTCTCCTGAGTCAGTTCTGACGCGTCATTTAATTAGAAAATGACTTTTTGCATGTGATTAGATTACATCTAATTCACTATATTTACCCAAATCAAACGAACAGTAATTTTCTTGGGATTGACTCAAAACTTGATTACATATATTTACTTATCCACTGTAAGCATCTATCTCTTCCAGTTTTCAAAAACCATTCCTATTCTCTCATTCACTCAAAAGGAAACCCTAAAACCCTAAATTTCTCTCTCTCTCTCTCAATGAACTCAATCCCTGTTCTCATCCTCTCCGTTCTTAACCATCATCATGACAAACATTGATCAACAAGAAACTGTTCTCCTCTCCAAAGAAGTTGAAATGTCACTGAATGTCTCCCAAGAGTTGCTTTCTTCATCTATCGCACCATCTGCCACCTCTACAACCACCGCGACGATCGCCTCGACTCCATTATCTCTTCCCACGATCGATGCAACCCATGTCACACAGAGAAATTCGTCTGTTACCTGTGTTATGCATGCAAATGAACTAATTGTTCTGAAAGAGATGTCTGTCGACTTCGACAATCTTTGCGATAATGGGTTTAACCTAATTGATCAACTTAATACTCAAGGATGGAAAAGTTACTTTGAAAGACTTAGAGGTCCAACCTTTGATGACCTAGTAAAGGAATTCTGGAGGCACGCTGAAACAGACGATCTTCATGTTGTATCTTTTGTCATGGATCAAAAGATCATTATAACTGAAAAATCTATTTTAGACCTACTAGGGATAGAACTCTTGGAAGGAAAAAGAGTTTATGGAAAAACTGAAATACATGACTCCGTCATCAACAGAGCAATCTTCAAAAATTGTCAAGCTGGGACTATAGAATACAAAAGCAAGAATCTGCGTGACAATTTAAGAATCTGGAATAAAATCATTCTTGGATGTATCAATCCAAGACCTCCAAAAAGTGGTGCAGATTTCTTCAACAAAAATCAAAAGTACATGTTGTACTACTTTCACAAGAATGAGAAAATGTGTCTTCCATCCATTCTTTTCTGCTACCTAAGAGATATGGTGCGCAAGATGAGAACAACAGCTTTACCAGATAGGAAGATTGTAAACTACATTCCGTTTGGAAGACTTCTCTCTGACATCTTCGTTGAAAGTGGCCTAGTGGAGTATCTAGTCAAAGAAGCTAAGTACACAGACTATCTGACTAGCAAAGTAGGAGAAACTTTCAATGCTGTGAACCTTAAGCATATGAAAATGATTACCAATGTTGATGTGAAACCCATACCTAACCCTCACGACACTACGATCAAACGTTCAGTACCGAACTACCCCTGCTATCGCAAAGAAGATAATCCAACAACAATTGCTTCGTTTGTGGCTATAATGAGAGAAGAAGGGCATGACATGCCAAAATCCAGAGTTGAAGAGGTTACTTCCAAGTCTAAATACATCACGAGGAGTAAGAGGAAGCAAACTGAAGAGGATGATGAGCCTAAGAAGAAGAAAAGGGATGAAACTGAAACATCCAAAACCTCTAGACCGGAAACTCTTCCTCTTGAGAAAATCAATAAATCATGTGTCAATTCTTCTGGATCTATGAATGTCACGGATACTGTTACTGCACCATCATCATCTCAAACCACTGTCATTCCTACCTCCAATCCACAGGTGAAGTTTAAACCACCATCTTTCTCAATTCCTCCTTCAACTACCACTATCCAATCTTCACCCAACTCATAAATCAGTACCCCTATCTCGACTGAAGTCATTCCTACCTACATCTCATCAATAACTGCGTCAATCATTCAGCCAAATGAACAAAGTTCCATAAACCTAATCTCCGATTCTCAAGTCCACAATATTGAGTCCATCTCTGAGGAGACAACCTCTGAATCTCTAGAGATAGTCACCCCTGAATCTCTCATGATCTCAGACACTCCAGAAGTGACATCTCCTACTGATCAACCAAGCAATCAACATCCTCCTACTGATATCGTTTCATCTCAGCAAACAACACCTGAGTTGAATTCTGCCAAGCCTGACCTTGCTTTAGTCATCTATACTAAACCTCCTCCAACATCTTTTGAAGAATGCACAAGTCAATTTTATGCAAGGCATTAAGGAAGTTTGCGGACCTAAGAGCAGAACTTAACACAAGTACCAAGCCTATGGAACTTGAAAGATCTTGTCAAAACTTCCAGAAATAGTTGAGCAGTGAGCTTACAAGAATTGTAAGCTTCTCAGATGCAACCATCACAGATGGAATTCAACGGGCAAAGGAGAGAGCAGAAGCTGAAGAACGGATCAGGATACTTCAGTTCTTGGCTGCAAAGCAGAAAGAAGTTGAAGAAAAGGCTGCTGAGGAAGCGAGACTTCTTGCAGAAAAGGCTGCTGAAGAAGCTAGAATAGCACAAGAAACTGAAGTCATGAAGAAGGCCGAGCAAGATGCTACAGTTGTTTCTACATCTGATCCTACTGTCAAGCGTTTAGAAGACGCCATTGGAGAAATCAGAGAAGACCAATAAAAGTTCAGAGAAAGCCTTGATGAAGAAAGGAATGTCAATGCTGAACTAAAAGGCATGCTTCAGAAGATGTGGGACAAGATGTCCTCTGGAAGCACCTAATTCTTATATCTTTGTTGTCCTTAAGTCCTTAGATCCTTGTTTTTCACCCTTGCACCACTTATCTTTTTGATCAATGACAAAAAGGGGGAGAAGTAATATAATGTGATATTTTGATTCCATAGTCAATCTCTGAAAAATGCTGTTTACATGACTTTTGTATTTAGCATTTGTTTCGTGATTACGTTATCGTTGTGGTTTAGTGGTAAGTATTTACTTCGTGTGTACCATTTTCGATTGACCCATTGCATTTGTTTTCGGTTTTCAAAACTTGTTGTTGCGTGATTTCTTGGATTTTGCTTTTGTTGCTTTAGATGTTGGCTTTGTTTGAGGTCAAACAATTATGTAAGTTGGGGAGAGTTTGATAAGTGCAAACTGTAGCTATTATTGTATATAAGTTTTGTTGCACTTATCGATACTTTTTGTTAAAATCGTTCGAATAAACCCCACTTTGTATGTAAATGTGTATATTTAGTGTATAATCAAGTTTAAGTGTATTTGTGTACCGTTTGATAATTTTCTACTCATTTTGTAGGTATTGAGGTGTATTTGGAGCATGAGCAATAAAGTGTCGAAGACACGGCTTCAAACGCGCGATTTTGAGCAACTCATCAACGAATAAAGCTCAAAATGAGGATAATATAAATCACCAATTTGGTTGATATTTATCCATTGTTAGATAGGAAATTGAATAAGCTTTCCAACGCTTCGAACCGGGCGAAAAACAGAGTTACGGTTCTCAAGTTATGGCTGTAAC
Organism: Lathyrus tuberosus; assembly: GCA_022829125.1. Lineage (NCBI taxonomy): Eukaryota > Viridiplantae > Streptophyta > Magnoliopsida > Fabales > Fabaceae > Lathyrus > Lathyrus tuberosus. The sequence continues at coordinate 15,976,954 of JALAZF010000036.1, read as the reverse complement.
ATTTTTCAAGTCAGCTAGTAGCCTGCTGAGCGCGCTCCAAGCCCGCTGAGCGCGCTCTGAGCCCGCTGAGCGCACTTGTAAGGCGGTTTAACTTTAAAAAGAGCGCACTGAGCGCCTATAGCACGCTCAGTGCGGTCTGCGATGATGACAACAATAAATATGGGTAAAAAACACATTTTTAGGGATGATTTTGGGTATTTTTTGCTCCCAACTCCATCAAAATTCATTTTTCTTGTAGATTAGCTTATAAAACATCATTGGAGCTTGCATTTGGATGATCCGGAGTCGAATCTCTCGTCGATTGGTGTTGACAAACCAAGAAATGTTTAGTTCCTCTTCTCTCTTCTCTTTGTAATTTCTTTTTGTCGGGTATTGTATAGTTACTATGAACATATGTATCTTTGTTGATCTTAATATTATATGAAATTTGCTTTACAAATCATTATCGATGTCTTCCTTGATCTTTTTGCATTTATGTTTGGATTTGTGTTGTGTTAGAGATAAACATCACGAATCTTGATTAGGGATGGATATCTATTGTCTAGATGCTAGAGATAGATTTAGATGATAATCTTTTGGATGTCGGAACTTAATGTCTTCCGTGTTTCGAGGCGTCGTGCGCGAGAGTGACGACGAGAGTAATACAGTTGTCTCTAAGCTCAGTGTGCCAGAGATGGACACTGTTGTGAGTGATGCTGGATGATTTTGACGAGTATTGCAGGTGGAGTATAATTGGTCGGTAAATTTATGTTTCTGACGAGTGGATTATATGTATGATTGATAAGTTCGTCTTGTTGAAGAATGAATTATTTTTATGTATTTATTTACTTTTCTATTTTTACGCTTTAAACCATTTAAACCCAAACTCATAAACTTAGAGATTGTCGAACGACAGTTCAGTAGCACCGATCTTTGTGGACGATAAATTCCCGAAAAAATACTTCCAAATCTTTTTGCTTGCTTGCCCTATTCCGCAACCAACAAAATGGCTCCGTTGCCGGGGATCGATGTTTTTATGGAATCGCATTGCGATAGTTTCTTTATTTTTGAGTTATTTAGATATCGTATATATTGTCTATTTTCACTTGTTGATATTGATACTTGTATATGTTTACCATATTTGTGAATTTTACATGTTTTGCATAATTGTAAATATAGTGTATATATTTGTTTCTCTTCACGTTTGCTAAGTGTTTGGTTAGGTTTCGTCGTCGGTGAGCGCTAACCGTGTAAAGAGGCAACTTGGAGAAGTGTGTATAAATAATAGGCGTCGAGCTTACAACGTAAAACAAGCGTGGTTTATCATTTTTTTCTGTTATTACTTTTGCATTGTATATGAGATTGTGTAGGTGTTAAGTGGAGGCCTACACTTGAACCTTGTTGTTGTACTGGTTTTTCTGGTTCTGGTGTAGCGCGCTCAGCGCGCTTTGCTGTGCTGAACCAGTGATTTCTTTTAATTGTTCACTTGGCTCCCCCTTTTTCCCACTTCCACCAAGCCCTTATATATTAGTAATTATTAGTAATTTTTCTAATTCTTTTGTTGTTGTTTGGACTCAAATTTTTGCCCGATTGCTTGAAGTCGCATTCGGTGTTTGTCCATTTTTGATCATTTCAACTTGCGAATGCATGGTAATGATAGTGTTTAAAGTTTTGTAGATGTTCGAGCTATGTGTTTATCGCTTTCTTGACTTTAGCATATTCATGATACTTAGGCTTTTTACAACTTTCATGCCATTCATTTTTTGTATACTTGTTCGTATGTGAATCACTTTAGTTCCCAACCTTTTATTGAGAAAGCCTTACATTGTTCATATACGCTCGGATTACCAATATTCTTGTTTTAACTGGATTTTATTATGTTGAATCCGTTGTTTGTATTGCTTATATGAATGCATGAAAAGGATCAAGGCATTTTGTTTCATTTTGAGCACAACTACCTAAGCCAAATAGTCAATTCACCTTGTGAGTGTGTGATCGTTTGTAAACCCTTTGAGCCTTTGGTCATTATCCATGTTGTTTGAGTTTGATTCTTGTCTATGAGTGTCAAATTCATTTTTTGTGTGGATCTTGATTGTTGTTTTTTCTTGAACCCTCAACTTTGTGTTGTTGTATGAATTTTTACCTTGCCTTAGAAAGTAGGGAGTATTCACATGATGATGTGGTTGAATTCAAGTTGGGGAGAGCAATGTTTTGTCACTTATGATATTGGTTGCTATGAGGTTGAAAAAGAAAAGAAAAAAGAGAAAAATATGACAAGAAAAAAGAAAAATAAAAAAGAAACGAAAAAAAAATTCTTGAGAAAGGAAACAAAAAGAGTTCCAATAATTGTGCTAAATAAGTATTGTGTTTTGTGTAACACTTGGGATTTTGGAAGAAGTTTGATTGAAATTTTGTGTTTGAACTTTTGTGATTTGATCACTCCCTTAGGCTTAGGCAAGTTTTTGTTTCGATTAGCTTTAGGAATTACCCCTTTTTTGTTCACCCGACCACGTTACAACCTTGAAAAGTCCTTGTGATTCTTGCCTTTGTATGTTCAATATGATTTTTTGATGGATGCATAATTTAGTCTTTTGTTTGCAAGATAGTTGTGTGAGTGAAAGTACCTCATTTTATGTTTTTCATCTATCGATGATTGTTTTTTCTAGGTGTGATTCTCATTTGGAACTTGTGTTGTTTTAGAATGTTTGGCATGACTTTTGTATTTAGCATTTGTTTCGTGATTACGTTATCGTTGTGGTTTAGTTGTAAGTATTTACTTTGTGTGTACCATTTTCGATTGAACCATTGCATTTGTTTTTGGTTTTCAAAACTTGTTGTTACGTGATTTCTTGGATTTCGCTTTTGTTCCTTTAGATGTTGGCTTTGTTTGAGGTCAAACAATTATGTAAGTTCGGGAGAGTTTGATAAGTGCAAATTGTAGCTATTATTGTATATAAGTTTTGTTGCACTTATCGATACTTTTTGTTCAAATCGTTCGAATAAACCCCACTTTGTCTGTAAATGTGTATATTTAGTGTCTAATCAAGTTTTAGTGTATTTGTGTACCGTTTGATAGTTTTCTACTCATTTTGTAGGTATTGAGGTGTATTTGGAGCATGAGCAATAAAGTGTCGAAGACACGGCTTCAAACGCACGATTTTGAGCAACTCATCAACGAATAAGGCTCAAAATGAGGATAATATAAATCACCAATTTGGCTGATATTTATTCATTGTTAGATAGGAAATTGAATAAGCTTTCCAACGCTTCGAACCGGGCGAAAAACGGAGTTACGGTTCTCAAGTTATGGCTGAAACATTTTTCAACTCAGCTGGTAGCCTGCTGAGCGCGCTTGTAAGGCGGTTTAACTTTAAAAAGAGCGCGTTGAGCGCCCATAGCGCGCTCAGTGCGGTCTGCGATGATAACAATAATAAATATGGGTAAAAAAACACATTTTTAGGGATGGTTTTGGGTATTTTTTGCTCCCAACTCCATCAAACTTTATTTTTCTTGTAGATTAGTTTAGAAAACATCATTGGAGCTTGCATTTGGATGATCCGGAGTCGAATCTCAAGTTGATTGGTGTTGACAAACCAAGAAATGTTTGGTTCCTCTTCTCTCTTCTCTTTGTAATTTCTTTTTGTCGGGTATTGTATAGTTACTATGAACATATGTATCTTTGTTGATCTTAATATTATATGAAATTTGCTTTACAAATCATTATCGATGTCTTCCTTGATCTTTTTGCATTTATGTTTGGATTTGTGTTGTGTTAGAGATAAACATCACGAATCTTGATTAGGGATGAATATCTATTGTCTAGATGCTAGAGATAGATTTAGATGATAATCTTTTGGGTGTCGGAACTTAATGTCTTCCGTGTTTCGAGGCGTCGTGCGCGAGAGTGACGACGAGAGTAATACAGTTGTCTCTAAGCTCAGTGTGCCAGAGATGGACACTGTTGTGAGTGATGCTGGATGATTTTGACGAGTATTGCAGGTGGAGTATAATTGGTCGGTAAATTTATGTTTCTGACGAGTGGATTATATGTATGATTGATAAGTTCGTCTTGTTGAAGAATGAATTATTTTTATGTATTTATTTACTTTTCTATTTTTACGCTTTAAACCATTTAAACCCAAACTCATAAACTTAGAGATTGTCGAACGACAGTTCAGTAGCACCGATCTTTGTGGACGATAAATTCCCGAAAAAATACTTCCAAATCTTTTTGCTTGCTTGCCCTATTCCGCAACCAACAAAATGGCGCCGTTGCCGGGGATCGATGTTTTTATGGAATCGCATTGCGATAGTTTCTTTATTTTTGAGTTATGTAGATATCGTATATATTGTCTATTTTCACTTGTTGATATTGATACTTGTATATGTTTACCATATTTGTGAATTTTACATGTTTTGCATAATTGTAAATATAGTGTATATATTTGTTTCTCTTCACGTTTGCTAAGTGTTTGGTTAGGTTTCGTCGTCGGTGAGCGCTAACCGTGTAAAGAGGCAACTTGGAGAAGTGTGTATAAATAATAGGCGTCGAGCTTACAACGTAAAACAAGCGTGGTTTATCATTTTTTTCTGTTATTACTTTTGCATTGTATATGAGATTGTGTAGGTGTTAAGTGGAGGCCTACACTTGAACCTTGTTGTTGTACTGGTTTTTCTGGTTCTGGTGTAGCGCGCTCAGCGCGCTTTGCTGTGCTGAACCAGTGATTTCTTTTAATTGTTCACTTGGCTCCCCCTTTTTCCCACTTCCACCAAGCCCTTATATATTAGTAATTATTAGTAATTTTTCTAATTCTTTTGTTGTTGTTTGGACTCAAATTTTTGCCCGATTGCTTGAAGTCGCATTCGGTGTTTGTCCATTTTTGATCATTTCAACTTGCGAATGCATGGTAATGATAGTGTTTAAAGTTTTGTAGATGTTCGAGCTATGTGTTTATCGCTTTCTTGACTTTAGCATATTCATGATACTTAGGCTTTTTACAACTTTCATGCCATTCATTTTTTGTATACTTGTTCGTATGTGAATCACTTTAGTTCCCAACCTTTTATTGAGAAAGCCTTACATTGTTCATATACGCTCGGATTACCAATATTCTTGTTTTAACTGGATTTTATTATGTTGAATCTGTTGTTTGTATTGCTTATATGAATGCATGAAAAGGATCAAGGCATTTTGTTTCATTTTGAGCACAACTACCTAAGCCAAATAGTCAATTCACCTTGTGAGTGTGTGATCGTTTGTAAACCCTTTGAGCCTTTGGTCATTATCCATGTTGTTTGAGTTTGATTCTTGTCTATGAGTGTCAAATTCATTTTTTGTGTGGATCTTGATTGTTGTTTTTTCTTGAACCCTCAACTTTGTGTTGTTGTATGAATTTTTACCTTGCCTTAGAAAGTAGGGAGTATTCACATGATGATGTGGTTGAATTCAAGTTGGGGAGAGCAATGTTTTGTCACTTATGATATTGGTTGCTATGAGGTTGAAAAAGAAAAGAAAAAAGAGAAAAATATGACAAGAAAAAAGAAAAATAAAAAAGAAACGAAAAAAAAATTCTTGAGAAAGGAAACAAAAAGAGTTCCAATAATTGTGCTAAATAAGTATTGTGTTTTGTGTAACACTTGGGATTTTGGAAGAAGTTTGATTGAAATTTTGTGTTTGAACTTTTGTGATTTGATCACTCCCTTAGGCTTAGGCAAGTTTTTGTTTCGATTAGCTTTAGGAATTACCCCTTTTTTGTTCACCCGACCACGTTACAACCTTGAAAAGTCCTTGTGATTCTTGCCTTTGTATGTTCAATATGATTTTTTGATGGATGCATAATTTAGTCTTTTGTTTGCAAGATAGTTGTGTGAGTGAAAGTACCTCATTTTATGTTTTTCATCTATCGATGATTGTTTTTTCTAGGTGTGATTCTCATTTGGAACTTGTGTTGTTTTAGAATGTTTGGCATGACTTTTGTATTTAGCATTTGTTTCGTGATTACGTTATCGTTGTGGTTTAGTTGTAAGTATTTACTTTGTGTGTACCATTTTCGATTGAACCATTGCATTTGTTTTTGGTTTTCAAAACTTGTTGTTGCGTGATTTCTTGGATTTCGCTTTTGTTCCTTTAGATGTTGGCTTTGTTTGAGGTCAAACAATTATGTAAGTTCGGGAGAGTTTGATAAGTGCAAATTGTAGCTATTATTGTATATAAGTTTTGTTGCACTTATCGATACTTTTTGTTCAAATCGTTCGAATAAACCCCACTTTGTCTGTAAATGTGTATATTTAGTGTCTAATCAAGTTTTAGTGTATTTGTGTACCGTTTGATAGTTTTCTACTCATTTTGTAGGTATTGAGGTGTATTTGGAGCATGAGCAATAAAGTGTCGAAGACACGGCTTCAAACGCACGATTTTGAGCAACTCATCAACGAATAAGGCTCAAAATGAGGATAATATAAATCACCAATTTGGCTGATATTTATTCATTGTTAGATAGGAAATTGAATAAGCTTTCCAACGCTTCGAACCGGGCGAAAAACGGAGTTACGGTTCTCAAGTTATGGCTGAAACATTTTTCAACTCAGCTGGTAGCCTGCTGAGCGCGCTTGTAAGGCGGTTTAACTTTAAAAAGAGCGCGCTGAGCGCCCATAGCGCGCTCAGTGCGGTCTGCGATGATAACAATAATAAATATGGGTAAAAAAACACATTTTTAGGGATGGTTTTGGGTATTTTTTGCTCCCAACTCCATCAAACTTCATTTTTCTTGTAGATTAGTTTAGAAAACATCATTGGAGCTTGCATTTGGATGATCCGGAGTCGAATCTCAAGTTGATTGGTGTTGACAAACCAAGAAATGTTTGGTTCCTCTTCTCTCTTCTCTTTGTAATTTCTTTTTGTCGGGTATTGTATAGTTACTATGAACATATGTATCTTTGTTGATCTTAATATTATATGAAATTTGCTTTACAAATCATTATCGATGTCTTCCTTGATCTTTTTGCATTTATGTTTGGATTTGTGTTGTGTTAGAGATAAACATCACGAATCTTGATTAGGGATGAATATCTATTGTCTAGATGCTAGAGATAGATTTAGATGATAATCTTTTGGGTGTCGGAACTTAATGTCTTCCGTGTTTCGAGGCGTCGTGCGCGAGAGTGACGACGAGAGTAATACAGTTGTCTCTAAGCTCAGTGTGCCAGAGATGGACACTGTTGTGAGTGATGCTGGATGATTTTGACGAGTATTGCAGGTGGAGTATAATTGGTCGGTAAATTTATGTTTCTGACGAGTGGATTATATGTATGATTGATAAGTTCGTCTTGTTGAAGAATGAATTATTTTTATGTATTTATTTACTTTTCTATTTTTACGCTTTAAACCATTTAAACCCAAACTCATAAACTTAGAGATTGTCGAACGACAGTTCAGTAGCACCGATCTTTGTGGACGATAAATTCCCGAAAAAATACTTCCAAATCTTTTTGCTTGCTTGCCCTATTCCGCAACCAACAAAATGGCGCCATTGCCGGGGATCGATGTTTTTATGGAATCGCATTGCGATAGTTTCTTTATTTTTGAGTTATGTAGATATCGTATATATTGTCTATTTTCACTTGTTGATATTGATACTTGTATATGTTTACCATATTTGTGAATTTTACATGTTTTGCATAATTGTAAATATAGTGTATATATTTGTTTCTCTTCACGTTTGCTAAGTGTTTGGTTAGGTTTCGTCGTCGGTGAGCGCTAACCGTGTAAAGAGGCAACTTGGAGAAGTGTGTATAAATAATAGGCGTCGAGCTTACAACGTAAAACAAGCGTGGTTTATCATTTTTTTCTGTTATTACTTTTGCATTGTATATGAGATTGTGTAGGTGTTAAGTGGAGGCCTACACTTGAACCTTGTTGTTGTACTGGTTTTTCTGGTTCTGGTGTAGCGCGCTCAGCGCGCTTTGCTGTGCTGAACTAGTGATTTCTTTTAATTGTTCACTTGGCTCCCCCTTTTTCCCACTTCCACCAAGCCCTTATATATTAGTAATTATTAGTAATTTTTCTAATTCTTTTGTTGTTGTTTGGACTCAAATTTTTGCCCGATTGCTTGAAGTCGCATTCGGTGTTTGTCCATTTTTGATCATTTCAACTTGCGAATGCATGGTAATGATAGTGTTTAAAGTTTTGTAGATGTTCGAGCTATGTGTTTATCGCTTTCTTGACTTTAGCATATTCATGATACTTAGGCTTTTTACAACTTTCATGCCATTCATTTTTTGTATACTTGTTCGTATGTGAATCACTTTAGTTCCCAACCTTTTATTGAGAAAGCCTTACATTGTTCATATACGCTCGGATTACCAATATTCTTGTTTTAACTGGATTTTATTATGTTGAATCTGTTGTTTGTATTGCTTATATGAATGCATGAAAAGGATCAAGGCATTTTGTTTCATTTTGAGCACAACTACCTAAGCCAAATAGTCAATTCACCTTGTGAGTGTGTGATCGTTTGTAAACCCTTTGAGCCTTTGGTCATTATCCATGTTGTTTGAGTTTGATTCTTGTCTATGAGTGTCAAATTCATTTTTTGTGTGGATCTTGATTGTTGTTTTTTCTTGAACCCTCAACTTTGTGTTGTTGTATGAATTTTTACCTTGCCTTAGAAAGTAGGGAGTATTCACATGATGATGTGGTTGAATTCAAGTTGGGGAGAGCAATGTTTTGTCACTTATGATATTGGTTGCTATGAGGTTGAAAAAGAAAAGAAAAAAGAGAAAAATATGACAAGAAAAAAGAAAAATAAAAAAGAAACGAAAAAAAAATTCTTGAGAAAGGAAACAAAAAGAGTTCCAATAATTGTGCTAAATAAGTATTGTGTTTTGTGTAACACTTGGGATTTTGGAAGAAGTTTGATTGAAATTTTGTGTTTGAACTTTTGTGATTTGATCACTCCCTTAGGCTTAGGCAAGCTTTTGTTTCGATTAGCTTTAGGAATTACCCCTTTTTTGTTCACCCGACCACGTTACAACCTTGAAAAGTCCTTGTGATTCTTGCCTTTGTATGTTCAATATGATTTTTTGATGGATGCATAATTTAGTCTTTTGTTTGCAAGATAGTTGTGTGAGTGAAAGTACCTCATTTTATGTTTTTCATCTATCGATGATTGTTTTTTCTAGGTGTGATTCTCATTTGGAACTTGTGTTGTTTTAGAATGTTTGGCATGACTTTTGTATTTAGCATTTGTTTCGTGATTACGTTATCGTTATGGTTTAGTTGTAAGTATTTACTTTGTGTGTACCATTTTCGATTGAACCATTGCATTTGTTTTTGGTTTTCAAAACTTGTTGTTGCGTGATTTCTTGGATTTCGCTTTTGTTCCTTTAGATGTTGGCTTTGTTTGAGGTCAAACAATTATGTAAGTTCGGGAGAGTTTGATAAGTGCAAATTGTAGCTATTATTGTATATAAGTTTTGTTGCACTTATCGATACTTTTTGTTCAAATCGTTCGAATAAACCCCACTTTGTCTGTAAATGTGTATATTTAGTGTCTAATCAAGTTTTAGTGTATTTGTGTACCGTTTGATAGTTTTCTACTCATTTTGTAGGTATTGAGGTGTATTTGGAGCATGAGCAATAAAGTGTCGAAGACACGGCTTCAAACGCACGATTTTGAGCAACTCATCAACGAATAAGGCTCAAAATGAGGATAATATAAATCACCAATTTGGTTGATATTTATTCATTGTTAGATAGGAAATTGAATAAGCTTTCCAACGCTTCGAACCGGGCGAAAAACGGAGTTACGGTTCTCAAGTTATGGCTGAAACATTTTTCAACTCAGCTGGTAGCCTGCTGAGCGCGCTTGTAAGGCGATTTAACTTTAAAAAGAGCGCGCTGAGCGCCCATAGCGCGCTCAGTGCGGTATGCGATGATAACAATAATAAATATGGGTAAAAAACACATTTTTAGGGATGGTTTTGGGTATTTTTTGCTCCCAACTCCATCAAACTTCATTTTTCTTGTAGATTAGTTTAGAAAACATCATTGGAGCTTGCATTTGGATGATCCGGAGTCGAATCTCAAGTTGATTGGTGTTGACAAACCAAGAAATGTTTGGTTCCTCTTCTCTCTTCTCTTTGTAATTTCTTTTTGTCGGGTATTGTATAGTTACTATGAACATATGTATCTTTGTTGATCTTAATATTATATGAAATTTGCTTTACAAATCATTATCGATGTCTTCCTTGATCTTTTTGCATTTATGTTTGGATTTGTGTTGTGTTAGAGATAAACATCACGAATCTTGATTAGGGATGAATATCTATTGTCTAGATGCTAGAGATAGATTTAGATGATAATCTTTTGGGTGTCGGAACTTAATGTCTTCCGTGTTTCGAGGCGTCGTGCGCGAGAGTGACGACGAGAGTAATACAGTTGTCTCTAAGCTCAGTGTGCCAGAGATGGACACTGTTGTGAGTGATGCTGGATGATTTTGACGAGTATTGCAGGTGGAGTATAATTGGTCGGTAAATTTATGTTTCTGACGAGTGGATTATATGTATGATTGATAAGTTCGTCTTGTTGAAGAATGAATTATTTTTATGTATTTATTTACTTTTCTATTTTTACGCTTTAAACCATTTAAACCCAAACTCATAAACTTAGAGATTGTCGAACGACAGTTCAGTAGCACCGATCTTTGTGGACGATAAATTCCCGAAAAAATACTTCCAAATCTTTTTGCTTGCTTGCCCTATTCCGCAACCAACAAAATGGCGCCATTGCCGGGGATCGATGTTTTTATGGAATCGCATTGCGATAGTTTCTTTATTTTTGAGTTATGTAGATATCGTATATATTGTCTATTTTCACTTGTTGATATTGATACTTGTATATGTTTACCATATTTGTGAATTTTACATGTTTTGCATAATTGTAAATATAGTGTATATATTTGTTTCTCTTCACGTTTGCTAAGTGTTTGGTTAGGTTTCGTCGTCGGTGAGCGCTAACCGTGTAAAGAGGCAACTTGGAGAAGTGTGTATAAATAATAGGCGTCGAGCTTACAACGTAAAACAAGCGTGGTTTATCATTTTTTTCTGTTATTACTTTTGCATTGTATATGAGATTGTGTAGGTGTTAAGTGGAGGCCTACACTTGAACCTTGTTGTTGTACTGGTTTTTCTGGTTCTGGTGTAGCGCGCTCAGCGCGCTTTGCTGTGCTGAACCAGTGATTTCTTTTAATTGTTCACTTGGCTCCCCCTTTTTCCCACTTCCACCAAGCCCTTATATATTAGTAATTATTAGTAATTTTTCTAATTCTTTTGTTGTTGTTTGGACTCAAATTTTTGCCCGATTGCTTGAAGTCGCATTCGGTGTTTGTCCATTTTTGATCATTTCAACTTGCGAATGCATGGTAATGATAGTGTTTAAAGTTTTGTAGATGTTCGAGCTATGTGTTTATCGCTTTCTTGACTTTAGCATATTCATGATACTTAGGCTTTTTACAACTTTCATGCCATTCATTTTTTGTATACTTGTTCGTATGTGAATCACTTTAGTTCCCAACCTTTTATTGAGAAAGCCTTACATTGTTCATATACGCTCGGATTACCAATATTCTTGTTTTAACTGGATTTTATTATGTTGAATCTGTTGTTTGTATTGCTTATATGAATGCATGAAAAGGATCAAGGCATTTTGTTTCATTTTGAGCACAACTACCTAAGCCAAATAGTCAATTCACCTTGTGAGTGTGTGATCGTTTGTAAACCCTTTGAGCCTTTGGTCATTATCCATGTTGTTTGAGTTTGATTCTTGTCTATGAGTGTCAAATTCATTTTTTGTGTGGATCTTGATTGTTGTTTTTTCTTGAACCCTCAACTTTGTGTTGTTGTATGAATTTTTACCTTGCCTTAGAAAGTAGGGAGTATTCACATGATGATGTGGTTGAATTCAAGTTGGGGAGAGCAATGTTTTGTCACTTATGATATTGGTTGCTATGAGGTTGAAAAAGAAAAGAAAAAAGAGAAAAATATGACAAGAAAAAAGAAAAATAAAAAAGAAACGAAAAAAAAATTCTTGAGAAAGGAAACAAAAAGAGTTCCAATAATTGTGCTAAATAAGTATTGTGTTTTGTGTAACACTTGGGATTTTGGAAGAAGTTTGATTGAAATTTTGTGTTTGAACTTTTGTGATTTGATCACTCCCTTAGGCTTAGGCAAGCTTTTGTTTCGATTAGCTTTAGGAATTACCCCTTTTTTGTTCACCCGACCACGTTACAACCTTGAAAAGTCCTTGTGATTCTTGCCTTTGTATGTTCAATATGATTTTTTGATGGATGCATAATTTAGTCTTTTGTTTGCAAGATAGTTGTGTGAGTGAAAGTACCTCATTTTATGTTTTTCATCTATCGATGATTGTTTTTTCTAGGTGTGATTCTCATTTGGAACTTGTGTTGTTTTAGAATGTTTGGCATGACTTTTGTATTTAGCATTTGTTTCGTGATTACGTTATCGTTGTGGTTTAGTTGTAAGTATTTACTTTGTGTGTACCATTTTCGATTGAACCATTGCATTTGTTTTTGGTTTTCAAAACTTGTTGTTGCGTGATTTCTTGGATTTCGCTTTTGTTCCTTTAGATGTTGGCTTTGTTTGAGGTCAAACAATTATGTAAGTTCGGGAGAGTTTGATAAGTGCAAATTGTAGCTATTATTGTATATAAGTTTTGTTGCACTTATCGATACTTTTTGTTCAAATCGTTCGAATAAACCCCACTTTGTCTGTAAATGTGTATATTTAGTGTCTAATCAAGTTTTAGTGTATTTGTGTACCGTTTGATAGTTTTCTACTCATTTTGTAGGTATTGAGGTGTATTTGGAGCATGAGCAATAAAGTGTCGAAGACACGGCTTCAAACGCACGATTTTGAGCAACTCATCAACGAATAAGGCTCAAAATGAGGATAATATAAATCACCAATTTGGTTGATATTTATTCATTGTTAGATAGGAAATGGAATAAGCTTTCCAACGCTTCGAACCGGGCGAAAAACGGAGTTACGGTTCTCAAGTTATGGCTGAAACATTTTTCAACTCAGCTGGTAGCCTGCTGAGCGCGCTTGTAAGGCGATTTAACTTTAAAAAGAGCGCGCTGAGCGCCCATAGCGCGCTCAGTGCGGTCTGCGATGATAACAATAATAAATATGGGTAAAAAACACATTTTTAGGGATGGTTTTGGGTATTTTTTGCTCCCAACTCCATCAAACTTCATTTTTCTTGTAGATTAGTTTAGAAAACATCATTGGAGCTTGCATTTGGATGATCCGGAGTCGAATCTCAAGTTGATTGGTGTTGACAAACCAAGAAATGTTTGGTTCCTCTTCTCTCTTCTCTTTGTAATTTCTTTTTGTCGGGTATTGTATAGTTACTATGAACATATGTATCTTTGTTGATCTTAATATTATATGAAATTTGCTTTACAAATCATTATCGATGTCTTCCTTGATCTTTTTGCATTTATGTTTGGATTTGTGTTGTGTTAGAGATAAACATCACGAATCTTGATTAGGGATGAATATCTATTGTCTAGATGCTAGAGATAGATTTAGATGATAATCTTTTGGGTGTCGGAACTTAATGTCTTCCGTGTTTCGAGGCGTCGTGCGCGAGAGTGACGACGAGAGTAATACAGTTGTCTCTAAGCTCAGTGTGCCAGAGATGGACACTGTTGTGAGTGATGCTGGATGATTTTGACGAGTATTGCAGGTGGAGTATAATTGGTCGGTAAATTTATGTTTCTGACGAGTGGATTATATGTATGATTGATAAGTTCGTCTTGTTGAAGAATGAATTATTTTTATGTATTTATTTACTTTTCTATTTTTACGCTTTAAACCATTTAAACCCAAACTCATAAACTTAGAGATTGTCGAACGACAGTTCAGTAGCACCGATCTTTGTGGACGATAAATTCCCGAAAAAATACTTCCAAATCTTTTTGCTTGCTTGCCCTATTCCGCAACCAACAAAATGGCGCCGTTGCCGGGGATCGATGTTTTTATGGAATCGCATTGCGATAGTTTCTTTATTTTTGAGTTATGTAGATATCTTATATATTGTCTATTTTCACTTGTTGATATTGATACTTGTATATGTTTACCATATTTGTGAATTTTACATGTTTTGCATAATTGTAAATATAGTGTATATATTTGTTTCTCTTCACGTTTGCTAAGTGTTTGGTTAGGTTTCGTCGTCGGTGAGCGCTAACCGTGTAAAGAGGCAACTTGGAGAAGTGTGTATAAATAATAGGCGTCGAGCTTACAACGTAAAACAAGCGTGGTTTATCATTTTTTTCTGTTATTACTTTTGCATTGTATATGAGATTGTGTAGGTGTTAAGTGGAGGCCTACACTTGAACCTTGTTGTTGTACTGGTTTTTCTGGTTCTGGTGTAGCGCGCTCAGCGCGCTTTGCTGTGCTGAACCAGTGATTTCTTTTAATTGTTCACTTGGCTCCCCCTTTTTCCCACTTCCACCAAGCCCTTATATATTAGTAATTATTAGTAATTTTTCTAATTCTTTTGTTGTTGTTTGGACTCAAATTTTTGCCAGATTGCTTGAAGTCGCATTCGGTGTTTGTCCATTTTTGATCATTTCAACTTGCGAATGCATGGTAATGATAGTGTTTAAAGTTTTGTAGATGTTCGAGCTATGTGTTTATCGCTTTCTTGACTTTAGCATATTCATGATACTTAGGCTTTTTACAACTTTCATGCCATTCATTTTTTGTATACTTGTTCGTATGTGAATCACTTTAGTTCCCAACCTTTTATTGAGAAAGCCTTACATTGTTCATATACGCTCGGATTACCAATATTCTTGTTTTAACTGGATTTTATTATGTTGAATCTGTTGTTTGTATTGCTTATATGAATGCATGAAAAGGATCAAGGCATTTTGTTTCATTTTGAGCACAACTACCTAAGCCAAATAGTCAATTCACCTTGTGAGTGTGTGATCGTTTGTAAACCCTTTGAGCCTTTGGTCATTATCCATGTTGTTTGAGTTTGATTCTTGTCTATGAGTGTCAAATTCATTTTTTGTGTGGATCTTGATTGTTGTTTTTTCTTGAACCCTCAACTTTGTGTTGTTGTATGAATTTTTACCTTGCCTTAGAAAGTAGGGAGTATTCACATGATGATGTGGTTGAATTCAAGTTGGGGAGAGCAATGTTTTGTCACTTATGATATTGGTTGCTATGAGGTTGAAAAAGAAAAGAAAAAAGAGAAAAATATGACAAGAAAAAAGAAAAATAAAAAAGAAACGAAAAAAAAATTCTTGAGAAAGGAAACAAAAAGAGTTCCAATAATTGTGCTAAATAAGTATTGTGTTTTGTGTAACACTTGGGATTTTGGAAGAAGTTTGATTGAAATTTTGTGTTTGAACTTTTGTGATTTGATCACTCCCTTAGGCTTAGGCAAGTTTTTGTTTCGATTAGCTTTAGGAATTACCCCTTTTTTGTTCACCCGACCACGTTACAACCTTGAAAAGTCCTTGTGATTCTTGCCTTTGTATGTTCAATATGATTTTTTGATGGATGCATAATTTAGTCTTTTGTTTGCAAGATAGTTGTGTGAGTGAAAGTACCTCATTTTATGTTTTTCATCTATCGATGATTGTTTTTTCTAGGTGTGATTCTCATTTGGAACTTGTGTTGTTTTAGAATGTTTGGCATGACTTTTGTATTTAGCATTTGTTTCGTGATTACGTTATCGTTGTGGTTTAGTTGTAAGTATTTACTTTGTGTGTACCATTTTCGATTGAACCATTGCATTTGTTTTTGGTTTTCAAAACTTGTTGTTGCGTGATTTCTTGGATTTCGCTTTTGTTCCTTTAGATGTTGGCTTTGTTTGAGGTCAAACAATTATGTAAGTTCGGGAGAGTTTGATAAGTGCAAATTGTAGCTATTATTGTATATAAGTTTTGTTGCACTTATCGATACTTTTTGTTCAAATCGTTCGAATAAACCCCACTTTGTCTGTAAATGTGTATATTTAGTGTCTAATCAAGTTTTAGTGTATTTGTGTACCGTTTGATAGTTTTCTACTCATTTTGTAGGTATTGAGGTGTATTTGGAGCATGAGCAATAAAGTGTCGAAGACACGGCTTCAAACGCACGATTTTGAGCAACTCATCAACGAATAAGGCTCAAAATGAGGATAATATAAATCACCAATTTGGCTGATATTTATTCATTGTTAGATAGGAAATTGAATAAGCTTTCCAACGCTTCGAACCGGGCGAAAAACGGAGTTACGGTTCTCAAGTTATGGCTAAAACATTTTTCAACTCAGCTGGTAGCCTGCTGAGCGCGCTTGTAAGGCGGTTTAACTTTAAAAAGAGCGCGCTGAGCGCCCATAGCGCGCTCAGTGCGGTCTGCGATGATAACAATAATAAATATGGGTAAAAAAACACATTTTTAGGGATGGTTTTGGGTATTTTTTGCTCCCAACTCCATCAAACTTCATTTTTCTTGTAGATTAGTTTAGAAAACATCATTGGAGCTTGCATTTGGATGATCCGGAGTCGAATCTCAAGTTGATTGGTGTTGACAAACCAAGAAATGTTTGGTTCCTCTTCTCTCTTCTCTTTGTAATTTCTTTTTGTCGGGTATTGTATAGTTACTATGAACATATGTATCTTTGTTGATCTTAATATTATATGAAATTTGCTTTACAAATCATTATCGATGTCTTCCTTGATCTTTTTGCATTTATGTTTGGATTTGTGTTGTGTTAGAGATAAACATCACGAATCTTGATTAGGGATGAATATCTATTGTCTAGATGCTAGAGATAGATTTAGATGATAATCTTTTGGGTGTCGGAACTTAATGTCTTCCGTGTTTCGAGGCGTCGTGCGCGAGAGTGACGACGAGAGTAATACAGTTGTCTCTAAGCTCAGTGTGCCAGAGATGGACACTGTTGTGAGTGATGCTGGATGATTTTGACGAGTATTGCAGGTGGAGTATAATTGGTCGGTAAATTTATGTTTCTGACGAGTGGATTATATGTATGATTGATAAGTTCGTCTTGTTTAAGAATGAATTATTTTTATGTATTTATTTACTTTTCTATTTTTACGCTTTAAACCATTTAAACCCAAACTCATAAACTTAGAGATTGTCGAACGACAGTTCAGTAGCACCGATCTTTGTGGACGATAAATTCCCGAAAAAATACTTCCAAATCTTTTTGCTTGCTTGCCCTATTCTGCAACCAACAAAATGGCGCCGTTGCCGGGGATCGATGTTTTCATGGAATCGCATTGCGATAGTTTCTTTATTTTTGAGTTATGTAGATATCGTATATATTGTCTATTTTCACTTGTTGATATTGATACTTGTATATGTTTACCATATTTGTGAATTTTACATGTTTTGCATAATTGTAAATATAGTGTATATATTTGTTTCTCTTCACGTTTGCTAAGTGTTTGGTTAGGTTTCGTCGTCGGTGAGCGCTAACCGTGTAAAGAGGCAACTTGGAGAAGTGTGTATAAATAATAGGCGTCGAGCTTACAACGTAAAACAAGCGTGGTTTATCATTTAGTTCTGTTATTACTTTTGCATTGTATATGAGATTGTGTAGGTGTTAAGTGAAGGCCTACACTTGAACCTTGTTGTTGTACTGGTTTTTCTGGTTCTGGTGTAGCGCGCTCAGCGCGCTTTGCTGTGCTGAACCAGTGATTTCTTTTAATTGTTCACTTGGCTCCCCCTTTTTCCCACTTCCACCAAGCCCTTATATATTAGTAATTATTAGTAATTTTTCTAATTCTTTTGTTGTTGTTTGGACTCAAATTTTTGCCCGATTGCTTGAAGTCGCATTCAGTGTTTGTACATTTTTGATCATTTCAACTTGCGAATGCATGGTAATGATAGTGTTTAAAGTTTTGTACATGTTCGAGCTATGTGTTTATTGCTTTCTTGACTTTAGCATATTCATGATACTTAAGCTTTTTACAACTTTCATGCCATTCATATTTTGTATACTTGTTCGTATGTGAATCACTTTAGTTCCCAACCTTTTATTGAGAAAGCCTTACATTGTTCATATATGCTCGGATTACCAATATTCTTGTTTTAACTGGATTTTATTATGTTGAATCTGTTGTTTGTATTGCTTATATGAATGCATGAAAAGGATCAAGGCATTTTGTTTCATTTTGAGCACAACTACCTAAGCCAAATAGTCAATTCACCTTGTGAGTGTGTGATCGTTTGTAAACCCTTTGAGACTTTGGTCATTATCCATGTTGTTTGAGTTTGATTCTTGTCTATGAGTGTCAAATTCATTTTTTGTGTGGATCTTGATTGTTGTTTTTTCTTGAACCCTCAACTTTGTGTTGTTGTATGAATTTTTACCTTGCCTTAGAAAGTAGGGAGTATTCACATGATGATGTGGTTGAATTCAAGTTGGGGAGAGCAATGTTTTCTCACTTATGTAATTGGTTGCTATGAGGTTGAAAAAGAAAAGAAAAAAGGGAAAAATATGACAAGAAAAAAGAAAAATAAAAAAGAAAGAAAAAAAAATTCTTGAGAAAGGAAACAAAAAGAGTTCCAATAATTGTGCTAAATAAGTATTGTGTTTTGTGTAACACTTGGGATTTTGGAAGAAGTTTGATTGAAATTTTGTGTTTGAACTTTTGTGAGTTGATCACTCCCTTAGGCTTAGGCAAGTTTTTGTTTCGATTAGCTTTAGGAATTACCCCTTTTTTGTTCACCCGACCACGTTACAACCTTGAAAAGTCCTTGTGATTCTTGCCTTTGTATGTTCAATATGATTTTTGGATGGATGCATAATTTAGTCTTTTGTTTGCAAGATAGTTGTGTGAGTGAAAGTACCTCATTTTATGTTTTTCATCTACCGATGATTGTTTTTTCTAGGTGTGATTCTCATTTGGAACTTGTGTTGTTTTAGAATGTTTGGCATGACTTTTGTATTTAGCATTTGTTTCGTGATTACGTTATCGTTGTGGTTTAGTGGTAAGTATTTACTTTGTGTGTACCATTTTCGATTGAACCATTGCATTTGTTTTTGGTTTTCAAAACTTGTTGTTGCGTGATTTCTTGGATTTCGCTTTTGTTCCTTTAGATGTTGGCTTTGTTTGAGGTCAAACAATTATGTAAGTTCGGGAGAGTTTGATAAGTGCAAATTGTAGCTATTATTGTATATAAGTTTTGTTGCACTTATCGATACTTTTTGTTCAAATCGTTCGAATAAACCCCACTTTGTATGTAAATGTGTATATTTAGTGTATAATCAAGTTTTAGTGTATTTGTGTACCGTTTGATAGTTTTCTACTCATTTTGTAGGTATTGAGGTGAATTTGGAGCATGAGCAATAAAGTGTCGAAGACACGGCTTCAAACGCGCGATTTTGAGCAACTCATCAACGAATAAGGCTCAAAATGAGGATAATATAAATCACCAATTTGGCTGATATTTATTCATTGTTAGTTAGGAAATTGAATAAGCTTTCCAACGCTTCGAACCGGGCGAAAAACGGAGTTACGGTTCTCAAGTTATGGCTGAAACATTTTTCAAGTCAGCTGGTAGCCTGCTGAGCGTGCTCCAAGCCCGCTGAGCGCGCTTGTAAGGCGGTTTACCTTTAAAAAGAGCGCGCTGAGCGCCCATAGCGCGCTCAGTGCGGTCTGCGATGATAACAATAATAAATATGGGTAAAAAACACATTTTTAGGGATGGTTTTGGGTATTTTTTGCTCCCAACTCCATCAAACTTCATTTTTCTTGTAGATTCGTTTAGAAAACATCATTGGAGCTTGCATTTGGATGATCCGGAGTCGAATCTCTCGTTGATTGGTGTTGACAAACCAAGAAATGTTTGGTTCCTCTTCTCTCTTCTCTTTGTAATTTCTTTTTGTCGGGTATTGTATAGTTACTATGAACATATGTATCTTTGTTGATCTTAATATTATATGAAATTTGCTTTACAAATCATTATCGATGTCTTCCTTGATCTTTTTGCATTTATGTTTGGATTTGTGTTGTGTTAGAGATAAACATCACGAATCTTGATTAGGGATGGATATCTATTGTCTAGATGCTAGAGATAGATTTAGATGATAATCTTTTGGGTGTCGGAACTTAATGTCTTCCGTGTTTCGAGGCGTCGTGCGCGAGAGTGACGACGAGAGTAATACAGTTGTCTCTAAGCTCAGTGTGCCAGAGATGGACACTGTTGTGAGTGATGCTGGATGATTTTGACGAGTATTGCAGGTGGAGTATAATTGGTCGGTAAATTTATGTTTCTGACGAGTGGATTATATGTATGATTGATAAGTTCGTCTTGTTGAAGAATGAATTATTTTTATGTATTTATTTACTTTTCTGTTTTTACGCTTTAAACCATTTAAACCCAAACTCATAAACTTAGAGATTGTCGAACGACAGTTCAGTAGCACCGATCCTTGTGGACGATAAATTCCCGAAAAAATACTTCCAAATCTTTTTGCTTGCTTGCCCTATTCCGCAACCAATAAAATGGCGCTGTTGCCGGGGATCGATGTTTTTATTGAATCGCATTGCGATAGTTTCTTTATTTTTGAGTTTTGTAGATATCGTATATATTGTCTATTTTCACTTGTTGATATTGATACTTGTATATGTTTACCATATTTTTGAATTTTACATGTTTTGCATAATTGTAAATATAGTGTATATATTTGTTTCTCTTCACGTTTGCTAAGTGTTTGGTTAGGTTTCGTCGTCGGTGAGCGCTAACCGTGTAAAGAGGCAACTTGGAGAAGTGTGTATAAATAATAGGCGTCGAGCTTACAACGTAAAACAAGCGTGGTTTATCATTTTGTTCCGTTATTACTTTTGCATTGTATATGAGATTGTGTAGGTGTTAAGTGGAGGCCTACACTTGAACCTTGTTGTTGTACTGGTTTTTCTGGTTCTGGTGTAACGCGCTCAGCGCGCTTTGCTGTGCTGAACCAGTGATTTCTTTTAATTGTTCACTTGGCTCCCCCTTTTTACCACTTCCACCAAGCCCTTATATATTAGTAATTATTAGTAATTTTTCTAATTCTTTTGTTGTTGTTTGGACTCAAATTTTTGCCCGATTGCTTGAAGTCGCATTCAGTGTTTGTCCATTTTTGATCATTTCAACTTGCAAATGCATGGTAATGATAGTGTTTAAAGTTTTGTACATGTTCGAGCTATGTGTTTATCGCTTTCTTGACTTTAGCATATTCATGATACTTAGGCTTTTTACAACCATCATGCCATTAATTTTTTGTATACTTGTTCGTATGTGAATCACTTTAGTTCCCAACCTTTTATTGAGAAAGCCTTACATTGTTCATATATGCTCGAATTACCAATATTCTTGTTTTAACTGGATTTTATTATGTTGAATCTGTTGTTTGTATTGCTTATATGAATGCATGAAAAGGATCAAGGCATTTTGTTTCATTTTGAGCACAACTACCTAAGCCAAATAGTCAATTCACCTTGTGAGTGTGTGATCGTTTGTAAACCCTTTGAGACTTTGGTCATTATCCATGTTGTTTGAGTTTGATTCTTGTCTATGAGTGTCAAATTCATTTTTTGTGTGGATCTTGATTGTTGTTTTTTCTTGAACCCTCAACTTTGTGTTGTTGTATGAATTTTTACCTTGCCTTAGAAAGTAGGGAGTATTCACATGATGATGTGGTTGAATTCAAGTTGGGGAGAGCAATGTTTTCTCACTTATGTAATTGGTTGCTATGAGGTTGAAAAAGAAAAGAAAAAAGGGAAAAATATGACAAGAAAAAAGAAAAATAAAAAAGAAAGAAAAAAAAATTCTTGAGAAAGGAAACAAAAAGAGTTCCAATAATTGTGCTAAATAAGTATTGTGTTTTGTGTAACACTTGGGATTTTGGAAGAAGTTTGATTGAAATTTTGTGTTTGAACTTTTGTGAGTTGATCACTCCCTTAGGCTTAGGCAAGTTTTTGTTTCGATTAGCTTTAGGAATTACCCCTTTTTTGTTCACCCGACCACGTTACAACCTTGAAAAGTCCTTGTGATTCTTGCCTTTGTATGTTCAATATGATTTTTGGATGGATGCATAATTTAGTCTTTTGTTTGCAAGATAGTTGTGTGAGTGAAAGTACCTCATTTTATGTTTTTCATCTACCGATGATTGTTTTTTCTAGGTGTGATTCTCATTTGGAACTTGTGTTGTTTTAGAATGTTTGGCATGACTTTTGTATTTAGCATTTGTTTCGTGATTACGTTATCGTTGTGGTTTAGTGGTAAGTATTTACTTTGTGTGTACCATTTTCGATTGAACCATTGCATTTGTTTTTGGTTTTCAAAACTTGTTGTTGCGTGATTTCTTGGATTTCGCTTTTGTTCCTTTAGATGTTGGCTTTGTTTGAGGTCAAACAATTATGTAAGTTCGGGAGAGTTTGATAAGTGCAAATTGTAGCTATTATTGTATATAAGTTTTGTTGCACTTATCGATACTTTTTGTTCAAATCGTTCGAATAAACCCCACTTTGTATGTAAATGTGTATATTTAGTGTATAATCAAGTTTTAGTGTATTTGTGTACCGTTTGATAGTTTTCTACTCATTTTGTAGGTATTGAGGTGTATTTGGAGCATGAGCAATAAAGTGTCGAAGACACGGCTTCAAACGCGCGATTTTGAGCAACTCATCAACGAATAAGGCTCAAAATGAGGATAATATAAATCACCAATTTGGCTGATATTTATTCATTGTTAGATAGGAAATTGAATAAGCTTTCCAACGCTTCGAACCGGGCGAAAAACGGAGTTACGGTTCTCAAGTTATGGCTGAAACATTTTTCAAGTCAGCTGGTAGCCTGCTGAGCGTGCTCCAAGCCCGCTGAGCGCGCTTGTAAGGCGGTTTACCTTTAAAAAGAGCGCGCTGAGCGCCCATAGCGCGCTCAGTGCGGTCTGCGATGATAACAATAATAAATATGGGTAAAAAACACATTTTTAGGGATGGTTTTGGGTATTTTTTGCTCCCAACTCCATCAAACTTCATTTTTCTTGTAGATTAGTTTAGAAAACATCATTGGAGCTTGCATTTGGATGACCCGGAGTCGAATCTCTCGTTGATTGGTGTTGACAAACCAAGAAATGTTTGGTTCCTCTTCTCTCTTCTCTTTGTAATTTCTTTTTGTCGGGTATTGTATAGTTACTATGAACATATGTATCTTTGTTGATCTTAATATTATATGAAATTTGCTTTACAAATCATTATCGATGTCTTCCTTGATCTTTTTGCATTTATGTTTGGATTTGTGTTGTGTTAGAGATAAACATCACGAATCTTGATTAGGGATGGATATCTATTGTCTAGATGCTAGAGATAGATTTAGATGATAATCTTTTGGGTGTCGGAACTTAATGTCTTCCGTGTTTCGAGGCGTCGTGCGCGAGAGTGACGACGAGAGTAATACAGTTGTCTCTAAGCTCAGTGTGCCAGAGATGGACACTGTTGTGAGTGATGCTGGATGATTTTGACGAGTATTGCAGGTGGAGTATAATTGGTCGGTAAATTTATGTTTCTGACGAGTGGATTATATGTATGATTGATAAGTTCGTCTTGTTGAAGAATGAATTATTTTTATGTATTTATTTACTTTTTTGTTTTTACGCTTTAAAACATTTAAACCCAAACTCATAAACTTAGAGATTGTCGAACGACAGTTCAGTAGCACCGATCTTTGTGGACGATAAATTCCCGAAAAAATACTTCCAAATCTTTTTGCTTGCTTGCCCTATTCCGCAACCAATAAAATGGCGCTGTTGCCGGGGATCGATGTTTTTATTGAATCGCATTGCGATAGTTTCTTTATTTTTGAGTTTTGTAGATATCGTATATAATGTCTATTTTCACTTGTTGATATTGATACTTGTATATGTTTACCATATTTTTGAATTTTACATGTTTTGCATAATTGTAAATATAGTGTATATATTTGTTTCTCTTCACGTTTGCTAAGTGTTTGGTTAGGTTTCGTCGTCGGTGAGCGCTAACCGTGTAAAGAGGCAACTTGGAGAAGTGTGTATAAATAATAGGCGTCGAGCTTACAACGTAAAACAAGCGTGGTTTATCATTTTGTTCCGTTATTACTTTTGCATTGTATATGAGATTGTGTAGGTGTTAAGTGGAGGCCTACACTTGAACCTTGTTGTTGTACTGGTTTTTCTGGTTCTGGTGTAGCGCGCTCAGTGCGCTTTGGTGTGCTGAACCAGTGATTTCTTTTAATTGTTCACTTGGCTCCCCCTTTTTACCACTTCCACCAAGCCCTTATATATTAGTAATTATTAGTAATTTTTCTAATTCTTTTGTTGTTGTTTGGACTCAAATTTTTGCCCGATTGCTTGAAGTCGCATTCAGTGTTTGTCCATTTTTGATCATTTCAACTTGCAAATGCATGGTAATGATAGTGTTTAAAGTTTTGTACATGTTCGAGCTATGTGTTTATCGCTTTCTTGACTTTAGCATATTCATGATACTTAGGCTTTTTACAACTTTCATGCCATTAATTTTTTGTAAACTTGTTCGTATGTGAATCACTTTAGTTCCCAACCTTTTATTGAGAAAGCCTTACATTGTTCATATATGCTCGAATTACCAATATTCTTGTTTTAACTGGATTTTATTATGTTGAATCTGTTGTTTGTATTGCTTATATGAATGCATGAAAAGGATCAAGGCATTTTGTTTCATTTTGAGCACAACTACCTAAGCCAAATAGTCAATTCACCTTGTGAGTGTGTGATCGTTTGTAAACCCTTTGAGCCTTTGGTCATTATCCATGTTGTTTGAGTTTGATTCTTGTCTTTGAGTGTCAAATTCATTTTTTGTGTGGATCTTGATTGTTGTTTTTTCTTGAACCCTCAACTTTGTGTTGTTGTATGAATTTTTACCTTGCCTTAGAAAGTAGGGAGTATTCACATGATGATGTGGTTGAATTCAAGTTGGGGAGAGCAATGTTTTCTCACTTATGTTATTGGTTGCTATGAGGTTGAAAAAGAAAAGAAAAAAGAGAAAAATATGACAAGAAAAAAGAAAAATAAAAAAGAAAGAAAAAAAAATTCTTGAGAAAGGAAACAAAAAGAGTTCCAATAATTGTGCTAAATAAGTATTGTGTTTTGTGTAACACTTGGGATTTTGGAAGAAGTTTGATTGAAATTTTGTGTTTGAACTTTTGTGAGTTGATCACTCCCTTAGGCTTAGGCAAGTTTTTGTTTCGATTAGCTTTAGGAATTAACCCTTTTTTGTTCACCCGACCACGTTATAACCTTGAAAAGTCCTTGTGATTCTTGCCTTTGTATGTTCAATATGATTTTTGGATGGATGCATAATTTAGTCTTTTGTTTGCAAGATAGTTGTGTGAGTGAAAGTACCTCATTTTATGTTTTTCATCTACCGATGATTGTTTTTTCTAGGTGTGATTCTCATTTGGAACTTGTGTTGTTTTAGAATGTTTGGCATGACTTTTGTATTTAGCATTTGTTTCGTGATTACGTTATCGTTGTGGTTTAGTGGTAAGTATTTACTTTGTGTGTACCATTTTCGATTGAACCATTGCATTTGTTTTCAGTTTTCAAAACTTGTTGTTGCGTGATTTCTTGGATTTAGCTTTTGTTCCTTTAGATGTTGGCTTTGTTTGAGGTCAAACAATTATGTAAGTTCGGGAGAGTTTGATAAGTGCAAATTGTAGCTATTATTGTATATAAGTTTTGTTGCACTTATCGATACTTTTTGTTCAAATCGTTCGAATAAACCCCACTTTGTATGTAAATGTGTATATTTAGTGTATAATCAAGTTTTAGTGTATTTGTGTACCGTTTGATAGTTTTCTACTCATTTTGTAGGTATTGAGGTGTATTTGGAGCATGAGCAATAAAGTGTCGAAGACACGGCTTCAAACGCGCGATTTTGAGCAACTCATCAACGAATAAGGCTCAAAATGAGGATAATATAAATCACCAATTTGGTTGATATTTATTCATTGTTAGATAGGAAATTGAATAAGCTTTCCAACGCTTCGAACCGGGCGAAAAACGGAGTTACGGTTCTCAAGTTATGGCTGAAACATTTTTCAAGTCTGCTGGTAGCCTGCTGAGCGTGCTCCAAGCCCGCTGAGCGCGCTTGTAAGGCGGTTTAACTTTAAAAAGAGCGCGCTGAGCGCCCATAGCGCGCTAAGCGCGGTCTGCGATGATAACAATAATAAATATGGGTAAAAAACACATTTTTAGGGATGGTTTTGGGTATTTTTTGCTCCCAACTCCATCAAACTTCATTTTTCTGGTAGTTTAGCTTAGAAAACATCATTGGTGCTTGCATTTGGATGATCCGGAGTCGAATCTCTCGTTGATTGGCGTTGACAAACCAAGAAATATTTGGTTCCTCTTCTCTCTTCTCTTTGTAATTTCTTCTTGTCGGGTATTGTATAGTTACTATGAACATATGTATCTTTGTTGATCTTAATATTATATGAAATTTGCTTTACAAATCATTATCGATGTCTTCCTTGATCTTTTTGCATTTATGTTTGGATTTGTGTTGTGTTAGAGATAAACATCACGAATCTTGATTAGGGATGGATATCTATTGTCTAGATGCTAGAGATAGATTTAGATGATAATCTTTTGGGTGTCGGAACTTAATGTCTTCCGTGTTTCGAGGCGTCGTGCACGAGAGTGACGACGAGAGTAATACAGTTGTCTCTAAGCTCAGTGTGCCAGAGATGGACACTGTTGTGAGTGATGCTGGATGATTTTGACGAGTATTGCAGGTGGAGTATAATTGGTCGGTAAATTTATGTTTCTGACGAGTGGATTATATGTATGATTGATAAGTTCGTCTTGTTGAAGAATGAATTATTTTTATGTATTTATTTACTTTTCTGTTTTTACGCTTTAAACCATTTAAACCCAAACTCATAAACTTAGAGATTGTCGAACGACAATTCAGTAGCACCGATCTTTGTGGACGATAAATTCCCGAAAAAATACTTCCAAATCTTTTTGCTTGCTTGCCCTATTCCGGAACCAACAAAATGGCGCTGTTGCCGGGGATCGATGTTTTTATTGAATCGCATTGCGATAGTTTCTTTATTTTTGAGTTTTGTAGATATCGTATATATTGTCTATTTTCACTTGTTGATATTGATACTTGTATATGTTTACCATATTTGTGAATTTTACATGTTTTGCATAATTGTAAATATAGTGTATATATTTGTTTCTCTTCACGTTTGCAAAGTGTTTGGTTTGGTTTCGTCTTCGGTGAGCGTTAACCGTGTAAAGAGGCAACTTGGAGAAGTGTGTATAAATAATAGGCGTCGAGCTTACAACGTAAAACAAGCGTGGTTTATCATTTTGTTCCGTTATTACTTTTGAATTGTATATGAGATTGTGTAGGTGTTAAGTGGATGCCTACACTTGAACCTTGTTGTTGTACTGGTTTTTCTGGTTCTGGTGTAGCGCGCTCAGCGCGCTTTGCTGTGCTGAACCACTGATTTCTTTTAATTGTTCACTTGGCTCCCCCTTTTTTACCACTTCCACCAAGCCCTTATATATTAGTAATTATTAGTAATTTTTCTAATTCTTTTGTTGTTGTTTGGACTCAAATTTTTGCCCGATTGCTTGAAGTCGCATTCGGTGTTTGTCCATTTTTGATCATTTCAACTTGCGAATGCATGGTAATGATAGTGTTTAAAGTTTTGTACACGTTCGAGCTATGTGTTTATCGATTTCTTGACTTTAGCATATTCATGATACTTAGGCTTTTTACAACTTTCATGCCATTCATTTTTTGTATACTTGTTCGTATGTGAATCACTTTAGTTCCCAACCTTTTATTGAGAAAGCCTTACATTGTTCATATATGCTCGGATTACCAATATTCTTGTTTTAACTGGATTTTATTATGTTGAATCTATTGTTTGTATTGCTTATATGAATGCATGAAAAGGATGAAGGCATTTTGTTTCATTTTGAGCACAACTACCTAAGCCAAATAGTCAATTCACCTTGTGAGTGTGTGATCGTTTGTAAACCCTTTGAGCCTTTGGTCATTATCCATGTTGTTTGAGTTTGATTCTTGTCTATGAGTGTCAAATTCATTTTTTGTGTGGATCTTGATTGTTGTTTTTTCTTGAACCCTCAACTTTGTGTTGTTGTATGAATTTTTACCTTGCCTTAGAAAGTAGGGAGTATTCACATGATGATGTGGTTGAATTCAAGTTGGGGAGAGCAATGTTTTCTCACTTATGTTATTGGTTGCTATGAGGTTGAAAAAGAAAAGAAAAAAGAGAAAAATATGACAAGAAAAAAGAAAAATAAAAAAGAAAGAAAAAAAAATTCTTGAGAAAGGAAACAAAAAGAGTTCCAATAATTGTGCTAAATAAGTATTGTGTTTTGTGTAACACTTGGGATTTTGGAAGAAGTTTGATTGAAATTTTGTGTTTGAACTTTTGTGAGTTGATCACTCCCTTAGGCTTAGGCAAGTTTTTGTTTCGATTAGCTTTAGGAATTACCCCTTTTTTATTCACCCGACCATGTTACAACCTTGAAAAGTCCTTGTGATTCTTGCTTTTGTATGTTCAATATGATTTTTGGATGGATGCATAATTTAGTCTTTTGTTTGCAAGATAGTTGTGTGAGTGAAAGTACCTCATTTTATGTTTTTCATCTACCGATGATTGTTTTTTCTAGGTGTGATTCTCATTTGGAACTTGTGTTGTTTTAGAATGTTTGGCATGACTTTTGTATTTAGCATTTGTTTCGTGATTACGTTATCGTTGTGGTTTAGTGGTAAGTATTTACTTTGTGTGTACCATTTTCGATTGAACCATTGCATTTGTTTTTGGTTTTCAAAACTTGTTGTTGCGTGATTTCTTGGATTTCGCTTTTGTTCCTTTAGATGTTGGCTTTGTTTGAGGTCAAACAATTATGTAAGTTCGGGAGAGTTTGATAAGTGCAAATTGTAGCTATTATTGTATATAAGTTTTGTTGCACTTATCGATACTTTTTGTTCAAATCGTTCGAATAAACCCCACTTTGTATGTAAATGTGTATATTTAGTGTATAATCAAGTTTTAGTGTATTTGTGTACCGTTTGATAGTTTTCTACTCATTTTGTAGGTATTGAGGTGTATTTGGAGCATGAGCAATAAAGTGTCGAAGACACGGCTTCAAACGCGCGATTTTGAGCAACTCATCAACGAATAAGGCTCAAAATGAGGATAATATAAATCACCAATTTGGTTGATATTTATTCATTGTTAGATAGGAAATTGAATAAGCTTTCCAACGCTTCGAACCGGGCGAAAAACGGAGTTACGGTTCTCAAGTTATGGCTGAAACATTTTTCAAGTCTGCTGGTAGCCTGCTGAGCGTGCTCCATGCCCGCTGAGCGCGCTTGTAAGGCGGTTTAACTTTAAAAAGAGCGCGCTGAGCGCCCATAGCGCGCTAAGCGCGGTCTGCGATGATAACAATAATAAATATGGGTAAAAAACACATTTTTAGGGATGGTTTTGGGTATTTTTTGCTCCCAACTCCATCAAACTTCATTTTTCTGGTAGATTAGCTTAGAAAACATCATTGGTGCTTGCATTTGGATGATCCGGAGTCGAATCTCTCGTTGATTGGTGTTGACAAACCAAGAAATATTTGGTTCCTCTTCTCTCTTCTCTTTGTAATTTCTTCTTGTCGGGTATTGTATAGTTACTATGAACATATGTATCTTTGTTGATCTTAATATTATATGAAATTTGCTTTACAAATCATTATCGATGTCTTCCTTGATCTTTTTGCATTTATGTTTGGATTTGTGTTGTGTTAGAGATAAACATCACGAATCTTGATTAGGGATGGATATCTATTGTCTAGATGCTAGAGATAGATTTAGATGATAATCTTTTGGGTGTCGGAACTTAATGTCTTCCGTGTTTCGAGGCGTCGTGCACGAGAGTGACGACGAGAGTAATACAGTTGTCTCTAAGCTCAGTGTGCCAGAGATGGACACTGTTGTGAGTGATGCTGGATGATTTTGACGAGTATTGCAGGTGGAGTATAATTGGTCGGTAAATTTATGTTTCTGACGAGTGGATTATATGTATGATTGATAAGTTCGTCTTGTTGAAGAATGAATTATTTTTATGTATTTATTTACTTTTCTGTTTTTACGCTTTAAACCATTTAAACCCAAACTCATAAACTTAGAGATTGTCGAACGACAGTTCAGTAGCACCGATCTTTGTGGACGATAAATTCCCGAAAAAATACTTCCAAATCTTTTTGCTTGCTTGCCCTATTCCGGAACCAACAAAATGGCGCTGTTGCCGGGGATCGATGTTTTTATTGAATCGCATTGCGATAGTTTCTTTATTTTTGAGTTTTGTAGATATCGTATATATTGTCTATTTTCACTTGTTGATATTGATACTTGTATATGTTTACCATATTTGTGAATTTTACATGTTTTGCATAATTGTAAATATAGTGTATATATTTGTTTCTCTTCACGTTTGCTAAGTGTTTGGTTTGGTTTCGTCGTCGGTGAGCGTTAACCGTGTAAAGAGGCAACTTGGAGAAGTGTGTATAAATAATAGGCGTCGAGCTTACAACGTAAAACAAGCGTGGTTTATCATTTTGTTCCGTTATTACTTTTGCATTGTATATGAGATTGTGTAGGTGTTAAGTGGATGCCTACACTTGAACCTTGTTGTTGTACTGGTTTTTTTGGTTCTGGTGTAGCGCGCTCAGCGCGCTTTGCTGTGCTGAACCAGTGATTTCTTTTAATTGTTCACTTGGCTCCCCTTCTTTTACCACTTCCACCAAGCCCTTATATATTAGTAATTATTAGTAATTTTTCTAATTCTTTTGTTGTTGTTTGGACTCAAATTTTTGCCCGATTGCTTGAAGTCGCATTCGGTGTTTGTCCATTTTTGATCATTTCAACTTGCGAATGCATGGTAATGATAGTGTTTAAAGTTTTGTACACGTTCGAGCTATGTGTTTATCGATTTCTTGACTTTAGCATATTCATGATACTTAGGCTTTTTACAACTTTCATGCCATTCATTTTTTTGTATACTTGTTCGTATGTGAATCACTTTAGTTCCCAACCTTTTATTGAGAAAGCCTTACATTGTTCATATATGCTCGGATTACCAATATTCTTGTTTTAACTGGATTTTATTATGTTGAATCTATTGTTTGTATTGCTTATATGAATGCATGAAAAGGATGACGGCATTTTGTTTCATTTTGAGCACAACTACCTAAGCCAAATAGTCAATTCACCTTGTGAGTGTGTGATCGTTTGTAAACCCTTTGAGCCTTTGGTCATTATCCATGTTGTTTGAGTTTGATTCTTGTCTATGAGTGTCAAATTCATTTTTTGTGTGGATCTTGATTGTTGTTTTTTCTTGAACCCTCAACTTTGTGTTGTTGTATGAATTTTTACCTTGCCTTAGAAAGTAGGGAGTATTCACATGATGATGTGGTTGAATTCAAGTTGGGGAGAGCAATGTTTTCTCACTTATGTTATTGGTTGCTATGAGGTTGAAAAAGAAAAGAAAAAAGAGAAAAATATGACAAGAAAAAAGAAAAATAAAAAAGAAAGAAAAAAAAATTCTTGAGAAAGGAAACAAAAAGAGTTCCAATAATTGTGCTAAATAAGTATTGTGTTTTGTGTAACACTTGGGATTTTGGAAGAAGTTTGATTGAAATTTTGTGTTTGAACTTTTGTGAGTTGATCACTCCCTTAGGCTTAGGCAAGTTTTTGTTTCGATTAGCTTTAGGAATTACCCCTTTTTTATTCACCCGACCATGTTACAACCTTGAAAAGTCCTTGTGATTCTTGCCTTTGTATGTTCAATATGATTTTTGGATGGATGCATAATTTAGTCTTTTGTTTGCAAGATAGTTGTGTGAGTGAAAGTACCTCATTTTATGTTTTTCATCTACCGATGATTGTTTTTTCTAGGTGTGATTCTCATTTGGAACTTGTGTTGTTTTAGAATGTTTGGCATGACTTTTGTATTTAGCATTTGTTTCGTGATTACGTTATCGTTGTGGTTTAGTGGTAAGTATTTACTTTGTGTGTACCATTTTCGATTGAACCATTGTATTTGTTTTCGGTTTTCAAAACTTGTTGTTGCGTGATTTCTTGGATTTCGCTTTTGTTCCTTTATATGTTGGCTTTGTTTAAGGTCAAACAATTATGTAAGTTCGGGAGAGTTTGATAAGTGGAAACTGTAGCTATTATTGTATATAAGTTTTGTTGCACTTATCGATACTTTTTGTTAAAATCGTTCGAATAAACCCCACTTTGTATGTAAATGTGTATATTTAGTGTATAATCAAGTTTAAGTGTATTTGTGTATCGTTTGATAGTTTTCTACTCATTTTGTAGGTATTGAGGTGTATTTGGAGCATGAGCAATAAAGTGTCGAAGACACGGCTTCAAACGCGCGATTTTGAGCAACTCATCAACGAATAAGGCTCAAAATGAGGATAATATAAATCACCAATTTGGTTGATATTTATTCATTTTTAGATAGGAAATTGAATAAGCTTTCCAACGCTTCGAACCGGGCGAAAAACGGAGTTATGGTTCTCAAGTTATGGCTGAAACATTTTTCAAGTCAGCTGGTAGTCTGCTGAGCGTGCTCCAAGCCCGTTGAGCGCACTCCGAGCGCGCTGAGCGCGTTTGTAAGGTGGTTTAACTTTAAAAAGAGCGCGCTGAGCGCCCATAGCGCGCTCAGCGCGGTCTGCGATGATGACAATAATAAATATGGGTAAAAAACACATTTTTAGGGATGGTTTTGGGTATTTTTTGCTCCCAACTCCATCAAACTTTATTTTTCTTGTAGATTAGCTTAGAAAACATCATTGGAGCTTGCATTTGGATGATCTGGAGTCGAATCTCTCGTCGATTGGTGTTGACAAACCAAGAAATGTTTGGTTCCTCTTCTCTCTTCTCTTTGTAATTTCTTTTTGTTGGGTATTGTATAGTTACTATGAACATATGTATCTTTGTTGATCTTAATATTATATGAAATTTGCTTTACAAATCATTATCGATGTCTTCCTTGATCTTTTTGCATTTCTGTTTGGATTTGTGTTGTGTTAGAGATAAACATCACGAATCTTGATTAGGGATGGATATCTATTGTCTAGATGCTAGAGATAGATTTAGATGATAATCTTTTGGGTGTCGGAACTTAATGTCTTCCGTGTTTCGAGGCGTCGTGCGCGAGAGTGACGACGAGAGTAATACAGTTGTCTCTAAGCTCAGTGTGCCAGAGATGGACACTGTTGTGAGTGATGCTGGATGATTTTGACGAGTATTGCAGGTGGAGTATAATTGGTCGGTAAATTTATGTTTCTGACGAGTGGATTATATGTATGATTGATAAGTTCGTCTTGTTGAAGAATGAATTATTTTTATGTATTTATTTACTTTTCTGTTTTTACGCTTTAAACCATTTAAACCCAAACTCATAAACTTAGAGATTGTCGAACGACAGTTCAGTAGCACCGATCTTTGTGGACGATAAATTCCTAATAAAATACTTCCAATTCTTTTTGCTTGCTTGCCCTATTCCGCAACCAACAAAATGGCGCTGTTGCCGGGGATCGATGTTTTTATTGAATCGCATTGCGATAGTTTCTTTATTTTTCAGTTTTGTAGATATCGTATATATTGTCTATTTTCACTTGTTGATATTGATACTTGTATATGTTTACCATATTTGTGAATTTTACATGTTTTGCATAATTGTAAATATAGTGTATATATTTGTTTCTCTTCACGTTTGCTAAGTGTTTGGTTAGGTTTCGTCGTCGGTGAGCGCTAACCGTGTAAAGAGGCAACTTGGAGAAGTGTGTATAAATAATAGGCGTCGAGCTTACAACGTAAAACAAGCGTGGTTTATCATTTTTTTCCGTTATTAATTTTGCATTGTATATGAGATTGTGTAGGTGTTAAGTGGAGGCCTACACTTGAACCTTGTTGTTGTACTGGTTTTTCTGGTTCTGGTGTAGCGCGCTCAGCGCGCTTTGCTGTGCTGAACCAGTGATTTCTTTTAATTGTTCACTTGGCTCCCCCTTTTTACCACTTCCACCAAGCCCTTATATATTAGTAATTATTAGTAATTTTTCTAATTCTTTTGTTGTTGTTTGGACTCAAATTTTTGCCCGATTGCTTGAAGTCGCATTCGGTGTTTGTCCATTTTTGATCATTTCAACTTGCGAATGCATGGTAATGATAGTGTTTAAAGTTTTGTACATGTTCGAGCTATGTGTTTATCGATTTCTTGACTTTAGCATATTCATGATACTTAGGCTTTTTACAACTTTCATGCCATTCATTTTTTGTATACTTGTTCGTATGTGAATCACTTTAGTTCCCAACCTTTTATTGAGAAAGCCTTACATTGTTCATATATGCTCGGATTACCAATATTCTTGTTTTAACAGGATTTTATTATGTTGAATCTATTGTCTGTATTGCTTATATGAATGCATGAAAAGGATGAAGGCATTTTGTTTCATTTTGAGCACAACTACCTAAGCCAAATAGTCAATTCACCTTGTGAGTGTGTGATCGTTTGTAAACCCTTTGAGCCTTTGGTCATTATCCATGTTGTTTGAGTTTGATTCTTGTCTATGAGTGTCAAATTCATTTTTTGTGTGGATCTTGATTGTTATTTTTTCTTGAACCCTCAACTTTGTGTTGTTGTATGAATTTTTACCTTGCCTTAGAAAGTAGGGAGTATTCACATGATGATGTGGTTGAATTCAAGTTGGGGAGAGCAATGTTTTCTCACTTATGTTATTGGTTGCTATGAGGTTGAAAAAGAAAAGAAAAAAGAGAAAAATATGACAAGAAAAAAGAAAAATAAAAAAGAAAGAAAAAAAAATTCTTGAGAAAGGAAACAAAAAGATTTCCAATAATTGTGCTAAATAAGTATTGTGTTTTGTGTAACACTTGGGATTTTGGAAAAAGTTTGATTGAAATTTTGTGTTTGAACTTTTGTGAGTTGATCACTCCCTTAGGCTTAGGCAAGTTTTTGTTTCGATTAGCTTTAGGAATTACCCATTTTTTATTCACCCGACCACGTTACAACCTTGAAAAGTCCTTGTGATTCTTGCCTTTGTATGTTCAATATGATTTTTGGATGGATGCATAATTTAGTCTTTTGTTTGCAAGATAGTTGTGTGAGTGAAAGTACCTCATTTTATGTTTTTCATCTACCGATGATTGTTTTTTCTAGGTGTGATTCTCATTTGGAACTTGTGTTGTTTTAGAATGTTTGGCATGACTTTTGTATTTAGCATTTGTTTCGTGATTACGTTATCGTTGTGGTTTAGTGGTAAGTATTTACTTTGTGTGTACCATTTTCGATTGAACCATTGCATTTGTTTTCGGTTTTCAAAACTTGTTGTTGCGTGATTTCTTGGATTTCGCTTTTGTTCCTTTAGATGTTGGCTTTGTTTGAGGTCAAACAATTATGTAAGTTCGGGAGAGTTTGATAAGTGCAAACTGTAGCTCTTATTGTATATAAGTTTTGTTGCACTTATCGATACTTTTTGTTAAAATCGTTCGAATAAACCCCACTTTGTATGTAAATGTGTATATTTAGTGTATAATCAAGTTTTAGTGTATTTGTGTACCGTTTGATAGTTTTCTACTCATTTTGTAGGTATTGAGGTGTATTTGGAGCATGAGCAATAAAGTGTCGAAGACACGGCTTCAAACGCGCGATTTTGAGTAACTCATCAACGAATAAGGCTCAAAATGAGGATAATATAAATCACCAATTTGGTTGATATTTATTCATTGTTAGATAGGAAATTGAATAAGCTTTCCAACGCTTCGAACCGGGCGAAAAACGGAGTTACGGTTCTCAAGTTATGGCTGAAACATTTTTCAAGTCTGCTGGTAGCCTGCTGAGCGTGCTCCAAGCCCGCTGAGCGCGCTCCGAGCATGCTGAGCGCGCTTGTAAGGCGATTTAAATTTAAAAAGAGCGCGCTGAGCGCCCATAACGCGCTCAGCCCGGTCTGCGATGATGACAATAATAAATATGGGTAAAAAACACATTTTTAGGGATGGTTTTGGGTATTTTTTGCTCCCAACTCCATCAAACTTTATTTTTCTTGTAGATTAGCTTAGAAAACATCATTGGAGCTTGCATTTGGATGATCTGGAGTCGAATCTCTCGTCGATTGGTGTTGACAAACCAAGAAATGTTTGGTTCCTCTTCTCTCTTCTCTTTGTAATTTCTTTTTGTTGGGTATTGTATAGTTACTATGAACATATGTATCTTTGTTGATCTTAATATTATATGAAATTTGCTTTACAAATCATTATCGATGTCTTCCTTGATCTTTTTGCATTTATGTTTGGATTTGTGTTGTGTTAGAGATAAACATCACGAATCTTGATTAGGGATGGATATCTATTGTCTAGATGCTAGAGATAGATTTAGATGATAATCTTTTGGGTGTCGAAATTTAATGTCTTCCGTCTTTCGAGGCGTCGTGCGCGAGAGTGACGACGAGAGTAATACAGTTGTCTCTAAGCTCAGTGTGCCAGAGATGGACACTGTTGTGAGTGATGCTGGATGATTTTGACGAGTATTACAGGTGGAGTATAATTGGTCGGTTAATTTATGTTTCTGACGAGTGGATTATATGTATGATTGATAAGTTCAACTTGTTGAAGAATGAATTATTTTTATGTATTTATTTACTTTTCTGTTTTTATGCTTTAAACCATTTAAACCCAAACTCATAAACTTAGAGATTGTCGAACGACAGTTCAGTAGCACCGATCTTTGTGGACAATAAATTCCTAAAAAAATACTTCCAATTCTTTTTGCTTGCTTGCCCTATTCCGCAACCAACAAAATGGCGTTGTTGCCGGGGATTGATGTTTTTATTGAATCGCATTGCGATAGTTTCTTTATTTTTCAGTTTTGTAGATATCGTATATATTGTCTATTTTCACTTGTTGATATTGATACTTGTATATGTTTACCATATTTGTGAATTTTACATGTTTTGCATAATTGTAAATATAGTGTATATATTTGTTTCTCTTCACGTTTGCTAAGTGTTTGGTTAGGTTTCGTCGTCGGTGAGCGCTAACCGTGTAAAGAGGCAACTTGGAGAAGTGTGTATAAATAATAGGCGTCGAGCTTACAACGTAAAACAAGCGTGGTTTATCATTTTGTTCCGTTATTACTTTTGCATTGTATATGAGATTGTGTAGGTGTTAAGTGGAGGCCTACACTTGAACCTTGTTGTTGTACTGGTTTTTCTGGTTCTGGTGTAGCGCGCTCAGCTTGCTTTGCTGTGCTGAACCAGTGATTTCTTTTAATTGTTCACTTGGCTCCCCCTTTTTACCACTTCCACCAAGCCCTTATATATTTGTAATTATTAGTAATTTTTCTAATTCTTTTGTTGTTGTTTGGACTCAAATTTTTGCCCGATTGCTTGAAGTCGCATTCGGTGTTTGTCCATTTTTGATCATTTCAACTTGCGAATGCATGGTAATGATAGTGTTTAAAGTTTTGTACATGTTCGAGCTATGTGTTTATCGATTTCTTGACTTTAGCATATTCATGATACTTAGGCGTTTTACAACTTTCATGCCATTCATTTTTTGTATACTTGTTCGTATGTGAATCACTTTAGTTCCCAACCTTTTATTGAGAAAGCCTTACATTGTTCATATATGCTCGGATTACCAATATTCTTGTTTTAACTGGATTTTATTATGTTGAATCTATTGTTTGTATTGCTTATATGAATGCATGAAAAGGATGAAGGCATTTTGTTTCATTTTGAGCACAACTACCTAAGCCAAATAGTCAATTCACCTTGTGAGTGTGTGATCGTTTGTAAACCCTTTGAGCCTTTGGTTATTATCCATGTTGTTTGAGTTTGATTCTTGTCTATGAGTGTCAAATTCATTTTTTGTGTGGATCTTGATTGTTGTTTTTTCTTGAACCCTCAACTTTGTGTTGTTGTATGAATTTTTACCTTGCCTTAGAAAGTAGGGAGTATTCACATGATGATGTGGTTGAATTCAAGTTGGGGAGAGCAATGTTTTCTCACTTATGTTATTGGTTGCTATGAGGTTGAAAAAGAAAAGAAAAAAGAGAAAAATATGACAAGAAAAAAGAAAAATAAAAAAGAAAGAAAAAAAAATTCTTGAGAAAGGAAACAAAAAGAGTTCCAATAATTGTGCTAAATAAGTATTGTGTTTTGTGTAACACTTGGGATTTTGGAAGAAGTTTGATTGAAATTTTGTGTTTGAACTTTTGTGAGTTGATCACTCCCTTAGGCTTAGGCAAGTTTTTGTTTCGATTAGCTTTAGGAATTACCCCTTTTTTGTTCACCCGACCACGTTACAACCTTGAAAAGTCCTTGTGATTCTTGCCTTTGTATGTTCAATATGATTTTTGGATGGATGCATAATTTAGTCTTTTGTTTGCAAGATAGTTGTGTGAGTGAAAGTACCTCATTTTATGTTTTTCATCTACCGATGATTGTTTTTTCTAGGTGTGATTCTCATTTGGAACTTGTGTTGTTTTAGAATGTTTGGCATGACTTTTGTATTTAGCATTTGTTTCGTGATTACGTTATCGTTGTGGTTTAGTGGTAAGTATTTACTTTGTGTGTACCATTTTCGATTGAACCATTGCATGTGTTTTCGGTTTTCAAAACTTGTTGTTGCGTGATTTCTTGGATTTCTCTTTTGTTCCTTTAGATGTTGGCTTTGTTTGAGGTCAAACAATTATGTAAGTTCGGGAGAGTTTGATAAGTGCAAACTGTAGCTATTATTGTATATAAGTTTTGTTGCACTTATCGATACTTTTTGTTAAAATCGTTCGGATAAACCCCACTTTGTATGTAAATGTGTATATTTAGTGTATAATCAAGTTTAAGTGTATTTGTGTACCGTTTGATAGTTTTCTACTCATTTTGTAGGTATTGAGGTGTATTTGGAGCATGAGCAATAAAGTGTCGAAGACACGGCTTCAAACGCGCGATTTTGAGCAACTCATCAACGAATAAGGCTCAAAATGAGGATAATATAAATCACCAATTTGGTTGATATTTATTCATTGTTAGATAGGAAATTGAATAAGATTTCCAACCCTTCGAACCGGGCGAAAAACGGAGTTATGGTTCTCAAGTTATGGCTGAAACATTTTTCAAGTCAGCTGGTAGTCTGCTGAGCGTGCTCCAAGCCCGTTGAGCGCGCTCCGAGCGCGCTGAGCGCGCTTGTAAGGCGGTTTAACTTTAAAAAGAGCGCGCTGAGCGCCCATTGCGCGCTCAGCGCGGTCTGCGATGATGACAATAATAAATATGGGTAAAAAACACATTTTTAGGGATGGTTTTGGGTATTTTTTGCTCCCAACTCCATCAAACTTTATTTTTCTTGTAGATTAGCTTAGAAAACATCATTGGAGCTTGCATTTGGATGATCTGGAGTCGAATCTCTCGTCGATTGGTGTTGACAAACCAAGAAATGTTTGGTTCCTCTTCTCTCTTCTCTTTGTAATTTCTTTTTGTTGGGTATTGTATAGTTACTATGAACATATGTATCTTTGTTGATCTTAATATTATATGAAATTTGCTTTACAAATCATTATCGATGTCTTCCTTGATCTTTTTGCATTTATGTTTGGATTTGTGTTATGTTAGAGATAAACATCACGAATCTTGATTAGGGATGGATATCTATTGTCTAGATGCTATAGATAGATTTAGATGATAATCTTTTGGGTGTCGGAACTTAATGTCTTCCGTGTTTCGAGGCGTCGTGCGCGAGAGTGACGACGAGAGTAATACAGTTGTCTCTAAGCTCAGTGTGCCAGAGATGGACACTGTTGTGAGTGATGCTGGATGATTTTGACGAGTATTGCAGGTGGAGTATAATTGGTCGGTAAATTTATGTTTCTGACGAGTGGATTATATGTATGATTGATAAGTTCGTCTTGTTGAAGAATGAATTATTTTTATGTATTTATTTACTTTTCTGTTTTTACGCTTTAAACCATTTAAACCCAAACTCATAAACTTAGAGATTGTCGAACGACAGTTCAGTAGCACCGATCTTTGTGGACGATAAATTCCTAAAAAAATACTTCCAATTCTTTTTGCTTGCTTGCCCTATTCCGCAACCAACAAAATGGTGCTGTTGCCGGGGATCGATGTTTTTATTGAATCGCATTGCGATAGTTTCTTTATTTTTCAGTTTTGTAGATATCGTATATATTGTCTATTTTCACTTGTTGATATTGATACTTGTATATGTTTACCATATTTGTGAATTTTACATGTTTTGCATAATTGTAAATATAGTGTATATATTTGTTTCTCTTCACGTTTGCTAAGTGTTTGGTTAGGATTCGTCGTCGGTGAGCGCTAACCGTGTAAAGAGGCAACTTGGAGAAGTGTGTATAAATAATAGGCGTCGAGCTTACAACGTAAAACAAGCGTGGTTTATCATTTTGTTCCGTTATTACTTTTGCATTGTATATGAGATTGTGTAGGTGTTAAGTGGAGGCCTACACTTGAACCTTGTTGTTGTACTGGTTTTTCTGGTTCTGGTGTAGCGCGCTCAGCGCGCTTTGCTGTGCTGAACCAGTGATTTCTTTTAATTGTTCACTTGGCTCCCCCTTTTTACCACTTCCACCAAGCCCTTATATATTAGTAATTATTAGTAATTTTTCTAATTCTTTTGTTGTTGTTTGGACTCAAATTTTTGCCCGATTGCTTGAAGTCGCATTCGGTGTTTGTCCATTTTTGATCATTTCGACTTGCGAATGCATGGTAATGATAGTGTTTAAAGTTTTGTACATGTTCGAGCTATGTGTTTATCGATTTCTTGACTTTAGCATATTCATGATACTTAGGCTTTTTACAACTTTCATGCCATTCATTTTTTGTATACTTGTTCGTATGTGAATCACTTTAGTTCCCAACCTTTTATTGAGAAAGCCTTACATTGTTCATATATGCTCGGATTACCAATATTCTTGTTTTAACTGGATTTTATTATGTTGAATCTATTGTTTGTATTGCTTATATGAATGCATGAAAAGGATGAAGGCATTTTGTTTCATTTTGAGCACAACTACCTAAGCCAAATAGTCAATTCACCTTGTGAGTGTGTGATCGTTTGTAAACCCTTTGAGCCTTTGGTCATTATCCATGTTGTTTGAGTTTGATTCTTGTCTATGAGTGTCAAATTCATTTTTTGTGTGGATCTTGATTGTTGTTTTTTCTTGAACCCTCAATTTTGTGTTGTTGTATGAATTTTTACCTTGCCTTAGAAAGTAGGGAGTATTCACATGATGATGTGGTTGAATTCAAGTTGGGGAGAGCAATGTTTTCTCACTTATGTTATTGGTTGCTATGAGGTTGAAAAAGAAAAGAAAAAAGAGAAAAATATGACAAGAAAAAAGAAAAATAAAAAAGAAAGAAAAAAAAATTCTTGAGAAAGGAAACAAAAAGAGTTCCAATAATTGTGCTAAATAAGTATTGTGTTTTGTGTAACACTTGGGATTTTGGAAGAAGTTTGATTGAAATTTTGTGTTTGAACTTTTGTGAGTTGATCACTCCCTTAGGCTTAGGCAAGTTTTTGTTTCGATTAGCTTTAGGAATTACCCCTTTTTTGTTCACCCGACCACGTTACAACCTTGAAAAGTCCTTGTGATTCTTGCCTTTGTATGTTCAATATGATTTTTGGATGGATACATAATTTAGTCTTTTGTTTGCAAGATAGTTGTGTGAGTGAAAGTACCTCATTTTATGTTTTTCATCTACCGATGATTGTTTTTTCTAGGTGTGATTCTCATTTGGAACTTGTGTTGTTTTAGAATGTTTGGCATGACTTTTGTATTTAGCATTTGTTTCGTGATTACGTTATCGTTGTGGTTTAGTGGTAAGTATTTACTTTGTGTGTACCATTTTCGATTGAACCATTGCATTTGTTTTCAGTTTTCAAAACTTGTTGTTGCGTGATTTCTTGGATTTCGCTTTTGTTCCTTTAGATGTTGGCTTTGTTTGAGGTCAAACAATTATGTAAGTTCGGGAGAGTTTGATAAGTGCAAACTGTAGCTATTATTGTATATAAGTTTTGTTGCACTTATCGATACTTTTTGTTAAAATCGTTCGAATAAACCCCACTTTGTATGTAAATGTGTATATTTAGTGTATAATCAAGTTTAAGTGTATTTGTGTACCGTTTGATAGTTTTCTACTCATTTTGTAGGTATTGAGGTGTATTTGGAGCATGAGCAATAAAGTGTCGAAGACACGGCTTCAAACGCGCGATTTTGAGCAACTCAT
This sequence comes from Lathyrus tuberosus, assembly GCA_022829125.1. NCBI lineage: Eukaryota > Viridiplantae > Streptophyta > Magnoliopsida > Fabales > Fabaceae > Lathyrus > Lathyrus tuberosus. Next base: position 15,934,533 of record JALAZF010000036.1, on the reverse strand, counting down.
CAACGAATAAGGCTCAAAATGAGGATAATATAAATCACCAATTTGGTTGATATTTATTCATTGTTAGATAGGAAACTGAATAAGCTTTCCAACGCTTCGAACCGGGCGAAAAACGGAGTTATGGTTCTCAAGTTATGGCTGAAACATTTTTCAAGTCAGCTGGTAGTCTGCTGAGCGTGCTCCAAGCCCGTTGAGCGCGCTCCGAGCGCGTTGAGCGCGCTTGTAAGGCGGTTTAACTTTAAAAAGAGCGCGCTGAGCGCCCATAGCGCGTTCAGCGCGGTCTGCGATGATGACAATAATAAATATGGGTAAAAAACACATTTTTAGGGATGGTTTTGGGTATTTTTTGCTCCCAACTCCATCAAACTTTATTTTTCTTGTAGATTAGCTTAGAAAACATCATTGGAGCTTGCATTTGGATGATCTGGAGTCGAATCTCTCGTCGATTGGTGTTGACAAACCAAGAAATGTTTGGTTCCTCTTCTCTCTTCTCTTTGTAATTTCTTTTTGTTGGGTATTGTATAGTTACTATGAACATATGTATCTTTGTTGATCTTAATATTATATGAAATTTGCTTTACAAATCATTATCGATGTCTTCCTTGATCTTTTTGCATTTATGTTTGGATTTGTGTTGTGTTATAGATAAACATCACGAATCTTGATTAGGGATGGATATCTATTGTCTAGATGCTAGAGATAGATTTAGATGATAATCTTTTGGGTGTCGGAACTTAATGTCTTCCGTGTTTCGAGGCGTCGTGCGCGAGAGTGACGACGAGAGTAATACAGTTGTCTCTAAGCTCAGTGTGCCAGAGATGGACACTGTTGTGAGTGATGCTGGATGATTTTGACGAGTATTGCAGGTGGAGTATAATTGGTCGGTAAATTTATGTTTCTGACGAGTGGATTATATGTATGATTGATAAGTTCGTCTTGTTGAAGAATGAATTATTTTTATGTATTTATTTACTTTTCTGTTTTTACGCTTTAAACCATTTAAACCCAAACTCATAAACTTAGAGATTGTCGAACGACAGTTCAGTAGCACCGATCTTTGTGGACGATAAATTCCTGAAAAAATACTTCCAAATCTTTTTGCTTGCTTGCCCTATTCCGCAACCAACAAAATGGCGCTGTTGCCGGGGATCGATGTTTTTATTGAATCGCATTGCGATAGTTTCTTTATTTTTCAGTTTTGTAGATATCGTATATATTGTCTATTTTCACTTGTTGATATTGATACTTGTATATGTTTACCATATTTGTGAATTTTACATGTTTTGTATAATTGTAAATATAGTGTATATATTTGTTTCTCTTCACGTTTACTAAGTGTTTGGTTAGGTTTCGTCGTCAGTGAGCGTTAACCGTGTAAAGAGGCAACTTGGAGAAGTGTGTATAAATAATAGGCGTCGAGCTTACGGCGTAAAACAAGCGTGTTTTATCATTTTTTTGTTCCGTTATTACTTTTGCATTGTATATGAGATTGTGTAGGTGTTAAGTGGAGGCCTACACTTGAACCTTGTTGCTGTACTGGTTTTTTTGGTTCTGGTGTAGCGCGCTCAGCGCTTTGCTGTGCTGAACCAGTGATTTCTTTTTATTGTTCACTTGGCTCCCCCTTTTTCCCACTTCCACCAAGGCCTTATATATTAGTAATTATTAGTAATTTTTCTAATTCTTTTGTTGTTGTTTGGACTCAAAATTTTGCCCGATTGCTTGAAGTCGCATTCGGTGTTTGTCCATTTTTTATCATTTCAACTTGCGAATGCATGGTAATGATAGTGTTTAAAGTTTTGTACATGTTCGAGCTATGTGTTTATCGATTTCTTGACTTTAGCATATTCATGATACTTAGGCTTTTTACAACTTTCATGCCATTCATTTTTTGTATACTTGTTCGTATGTGAATCACTTTAGTTCCCAACCTTTTATTGAGAAAGCCTTACATTGTTCATATATGCTCGGATTACCAATATTCTTGTTTTAACTGGATTTTATTATGTTGAATCTATTGTTTGTATTGCTTATATGAATGCATGAAAAGGATGAAGGCATTTTGTTTCATTTTGAGCACAGCTACCTAAGCCAAATAATCAATTCACCTTGTGAGTGTGTGATCGTTTGTAAACCCTTTGAGCCTTTGGTCATTATCCATGTTGTTTGAGTTTGATTCTTGTCTATGAGTGTCAAATTCATTTTTTGTGTGGATCTTGATTGTTGTTTTTTCTTGAACCCTCAACTTTGTGTTGTTGTATGAATTTTTACCTTGCCTTAGAAAGTAGGGAGTATTCACATGATGATGTGGTTGAATTCAAGTTGGGGAGAGCAATGTTTTCTCACTTATGTTATTGGTTGCTATGAGGTTGAAAAAGAAAAGAAAAAAGAGAAAAATATGACAAGAAAAAAGAAAAATAAAAAAGAAAGAAAAAAAAATTCTTGAGAAAGGAAACAAAAAGAGTTCCAATAATTGTGCTAAATAAGTATTGTGTATTGTGTAACACTTGGGATTTTGGAAGAAGTTTGATTGAAATTTTGTGTTTGAACTTTTGTGAGTTGATCACTCCCTTAGGCTTAGGCAAGTTTTTGTTTCGATTAGCTTTAGGAATTACCCCTTTTTTGTTCACCCGACCACGTTACAACCTTGAAAAGTCCTTGTGATTCTTGCCTTTGTATGTTCAATATGATTTTTGGATGGATGCATAATTTAGTCTTTTGTTTGCAAGATAGTTGTGTGAGTGAAAGTACCTCATTTTATGTTTTTCATCTACCGATGATTGTTTTTTCTAGGTGTGATTCTCATTTGGAACTTGTGTTGTTTTAGAATGTTTGGCATGACTTTTGTATTTAGCATTTGTTTCGTGATTACGTTATCGTTGTGGTTTAGTAGTAAGTATTTACTTTGTGTGTACCATTTTCGATTGAACCATTGCATTTGTTTTCGGTTTTCAAAACTTGTTGTTGCGTGATTTCATGGATTTCGCTTTTGTTCCTTTAGATGTTGGCTTTGTTTGAGGTCAAACAATTATGTAAGTTCGGGAGAGTTTGATAAGTGCAAACTGTAGCTATTATTGTATATAAGTTTTGTTGCACTTATCGATACTTTTTGTTAAAATCGTTCGAATAAACCCCACTTTGTATGTAAATGTGTATATTTAGTGTATAATCAAGTTTAAGTGTATTTGTGTACCGTTTGATAGTTTTCTACTCATTTTGTAGGTATTGAGGTGTATTTGGAGCATGAGCAATAAAGTGTCGAAGACACGGCTTCAAATGCACGATTTTGAGCAACTCATCAACGAATAAGGCTCAAAATGAGGATAATATAAATCACCAATTTGGTTGATATTTATTCATTGTTAGATAGGAAATTGAATAAGCTTTCCAACGCTTCGAACCGGGCGAAAAACGGAGTTATGGTTCTCAAGTTATGGCTGAAACATTTTTCAAGTCAGCTGGTAGTCTGCTGAGCGTGCTCCAAGCCCGTTGAGGGCGCTCCGAGCGCGCTGAGCGCGCTTGTAAGGCGGTTTAACTTTAAAAAGAGCGCGCTGAGCGCCCATAGCGTGCTCAGCGCGGTCTGCGATGATGACAATAATAAATATGGGTAAAAAACACATTTTTAGGGATGGTTTTGGGTATTTTTTTACTCCCAACTCCATCAAACTTTATTTTTCTTGTAGATTAGCTTAGAAAACATCATTGGAGCTTGCATTTGGATGATCTGGAGTCGAATCTCTCGTCGATTGGTGTTGACAAACCAAGAAATGTTTGGTTCCTCTTCTCTCTTCTCTTTGTAATTTCTTTTTGTTGGGTATTGTATAGTTACTATGAACATATGTATCTTTGTTGATCTTAATATTATATGAAATTTGCTTTACAAATCATTATCGATGTCTTCCTTGATCTTTTTGCATTTATGTTTGGATTTGTGTTGTGTTAGAGATAAACATCACGAATCTTGATTAGGGATGGATATCTATTGTCTAGATGCTAGAGATAGATTTAGATGATAATCTTTTGGGTGTCGGAACTTAATGTCTTCCGTGTTTCGAGGCGTCGTGCGCGAGAGTGACGACGAGAGTAATACAGTTGTCTCTAAGCTCAGTGTGCCAGAGATGGACACTGTTGTGAGTGATGCTGGATGATTTTGACGAGTATTGCAGGTGGAGTATAATTGGTCGGTAAATTTATGTTTCTGACGAGTGGATTATATGTATGATTGATAAGTTCGTCTTGTTGAAGAATGAATTATTTTTATGTATTTATTTACTTTTCTGTTTTTACGCTTTAAACCATTTAAACCCAAACTCATAAACTTAGAGATTGTCGAACGACAGTTCAGTAGCACCGATCTTTGTGGACGATAAATTCCTGAAAAAATACTTCCAAATCTTTTTGCTTGCTTGCCCTATTCCGCAACCAACAAAATGGCGCTGTTGCCGGGGATCGATGTTTTTATTGAATCGCATTGCGATAGTTTCTTTATTTTTCAGTTTTGTAGATATCGTATATATTGTCTATTTTCACTTGTTGATATTAATACTTGTATATGTTTACCATATTTGTGAATTTTACATGTTTTGTATAATTGTAAATATAGTGTATATATTTGTTTCTCTTCACGTTTACTAAGTGTTTGGTTAGGTTTCGTCGTCAGTGAGCGTTAACCGTGTAAAGAGGCAACTTGGAAAAGTGTGTATAAATAATAGGCGTCGAGCTTACGGCGTAAAACAAGCGTGTTTTATCATTTTTTTGTTCCGTTATTACTTTTGCATTGTATATGAGATTGTGTAGGTGTTAAGTGGAGGCCTACACTTGAACCTTGTTGCTGTACTGGTTTTTTTGGTTCTGGTGTAGCGCGCTCAGCGCTTTGCTGTGCTGAACCAGTGATTTCTTTTTATTGTTCACTTGGCTCTCCCTTTTTCCCACTTCCACCAAGGCCTTATATATTAGTAATTATTAGTAATTTTTCTAATTCTTTTGTTGTTGTTTGGACTCAAATTTTTGGCCGATTGCTTGAAGTCGCATTCGGTGTTTGTCCATTTTTGATCATTTCAACTTGCGAATGCATGGTAATGATAGTGTTTAAAGTTTTGTACATGTTCGAGCTATGTGTTTATCGATTTCTTGACTTTAGCATATTCATGATACTTAGGCTTTTTACAACTTTCATGCCATTCATTTTTTGTATACTTGTTCGTATGTGAATCACTTTAGTTCCCAACCTTTTATTGAGAAAGCCTTACATTGTTCATATATGCTCGGATTACCAATATTCTTGTTTTAACTGGATTTTATTATGTTGAATCTATTGTTTGTATTGCTTATATGAATGCATGAAAAGGATGAAGGCATTTTGTTTCATTTTGAGCACAACTACCTAAGCCAAATAATCAATTCACCTTGTGAGTGTGTGATCGTTTGTAAACCCTTTGAGCCTTTGGTCATTATCCATGTTGTTTGAGTTTGATTCTTGTCTATGAGTGTCAAATTCATTTTTTGTGTGGATCTTGATTGTTGTTTTTTCTTGAACCCTCAACTTTGTGTTGTTGTATGAATTTTTACCTTGCCTTAGAAAGTAGGGAGTATTCACATGATGATGTGGTTGAATTCAAGTTGGGGAGAGCAATGTTTTCTCACTTATGTTATTGGTTGCTATGAGGTTGAAAAAGAAAAGAAAAAAGAGAAAAATATGACAAGAAAAAAGAAAAATAAAAAAGAAAGAAAAAAAAATTCTTGAGAAAGGAAACAAAAAGAGTTCCAATAATTGTGCTAAATAAGTATTGTGTTTTGTGTAACACTTGGGATTTTGGAAGAAGTTTGATTGAAATTTTGTGTTTGAACTTTTGTGAGTTGATCACTCCCTTAGGCTTAGGCAAGTTTTTGTTTCGATTAGCTTTAGGAATTACCCCTTTTTTATTCACCCGACCATGTTACAACCTTGAAAAGTCCTTGTGATTCTTGCCTTTGTATGTTCAATATGATTTTTGGATGGATGCATAATTTAGTCTTTTGTTTGCAAGATAGTTGTGTGAGTGAAAGTACCTCATTTTATGTTTTTCATCTACCGATGATTGTTTTTTCTAGGTGTGATTCTCATTTGGAACTTGTGTTGTTTTAGAATGTTTGGCATGACTTTTGTATTTAGCATTTGTTTCGTGATTACGTTATCGTTGTGGTTTAGTAGTAAGTATTTACTTTGTGTGTACCATTTTCGATTGAACCATTGCATTTGTTTTCGGTTTTCAAAACTTGTTGTTGCGTGATTTCATGGATTTCGCTTTTGTTCCTTTAGATGTTGGCTTTGTTTGAGGTCAAACAATTATGTAAGTTCGGGAGAGTTTGATAAGTGCAAACTGTAGCTATTATTGTATATAAGTTTTGTTGCACTTATCGATACTTTTTGTTAAAATCATTCGAATAAACCCCACTTTGTATGTAAATGTGTATATTTAGTGTATAATCAAGTTTAAGTGTATTTGTGTACCGTTTGATAGTTTTCTACTCATTTTGTAGGTATTGAGGTGTATTTGGAGCATGAGCAATAAAGTGTCGAAGACACGGCTTCAAATGCGCGATTTTGAGCAACTCATCAACGAATAAGGCTCAAAATGAGGATAATATAAATCACCAATTTGGTTGATATTTATTCATTGTTAGATAGGAAATTGAATAAGCTTTCCAACGCTTCGAACCGGGCGAAAAACGGAGTTATGGTTCTCAAGTTATGGCTGAAACATTTTTCAAGTCAGCTGGTAGTCTGCTGAGCGTGCTCCAAGCCCGTTGAGCGCGCTCCGAGCGCGCTGAGCGCGCTTGTAAGGCGGTTTAACTTTAAAAAGAGCGCGCTGAGCGCCCATAGCGTGCTCAGCGCGGTCTGCGATGATGACAATAATAAATATGGGTAAAAAACACATTTTTAGGGATGGTTTTGGGTATTTTTTGCTCCCAACTCCATCAAACTTTATTTTTCTTGTAGATTAGCTTAGAAAACATCATTGGAGCTTGCATTTGGATGATCTGGAGTCGAATCTCTCGTCGATTGGTGTTGACAAACCAAGAAATGTTTGGTTCCTCTTCTCTCTTCTCTTTGTAATTTCTTTTTGTTGGGTATTGTATAGTTACTATGAACATATGTATCTTTGTTGATCTTAATATTATATGAAATTTGCTTTACAAATCATTATCGATGTCTTCCTTGATCTTTTTGCATTTATGTTTGGATTTGTGTTGTGTTAGAGATAAACATCACGAATCTTGATTTGGGATGGATATCTATTGTCTAGATGCTAGAGATAGATTTAGATGATAATCTTTTGGGTGTCGGAACTTAATGTCTTCCGTGTTTCGAGGCGTCGTGCGCGAGAGTGACGACGAGAGTAATACAGTTGTCTCTAAGCTTAGTGTGCCAGAGATGGACACTGTTGTGAGTGATGCTGGATGATTTTGACGAGTATTGCAGGTGGAGTATAATTGGTCGGTAAATTTATGTTTCTGACGAGTGGATTATATGTATGATTGATAAGTTCGTCTTGTTGAAGAATGAATTATTTTTATGTATTTATTTACTTTTCTATTTTTACGCTTTAAACCATTTAAACCCAAACTCATAAACTTAGAGATTGTCGAACGACAGTTCAGTAGCACCGATCTTTGTGGACGATAAATTCCTAAAAAAATACTTCCAATTCTTTTTGCTTGCTTGCCCTATTCCGCAACCAACAAAATGGCGCTGTTGCCGGGGATCGATGTTTTTATTGAATCGCATTGCGATAGTTTCTTTATTTTTCAGTTTTGTAGATATCGTATATATTGTCTATTTTCACTTGTTGATATTGATACTTGTATATGTTTACCATATTTGTGAATTTTACATGTTTTGCATAATTGTAAATATAGTGTATATATTTGTTTCTCTTCACGTTTGCTAAGTGTTTGGTTAGGTTTCGTCGTCGGTGAGCGCTAACCGTGTAAAGAGGCAACTTGGAGAAGTGTGTATAAATAATAGGCGTCAAGCTTACAACGTAAAACAAGCGTGGTTTATCATTTTGTTCCGTTATTACTTTTGCAATGTATATGAGATTGTGTAGGTGTTAAGTGGAGGCCTACACTTGAACCTTGTTGTTGTACTGGTTTTTCTGGTTCTGGTGTAGCGCGCTCAGCGCGCTTTGCTGTGCTGAACCAGTGATTTCTTTTAATTGTTCACTTGGCTCCCCCTTTTTACCACTTCCACCAAGCCCTTATATATTAGTAATTATTAGTAATTTTTCTAATTCTTTTGTTGTTGTTTGGACTCAAATTTTTGCCCGATTGCTTGAAGTCGCATTCGGTGTTTGTCCATTTTTGATCATTTCAACTTGCGAATGCATGGTAATGATAGTGTTTAAAGTTTTGTACACGTTCGAGCTATGTGTTTATCGATTTCTTGACTTTAGCATATTCATGATACTTAGGCTTTTTACAACTTTCATGCCATTCATTTTTTGTATACTTGTTCGTATGTGAATCACTTTAGTTCCCAACCTTTTATTGAGAAAGCCTTACATTGTTCATATATGCTCGGATTACCAATATTCTTGTTTTAACTGGATTTTATTATGTTGAATCTATTGTTTGTATTGCTCATATGAATGCATGAAAAGGATGAAGGCATTTTGTTTCATTTTGAGCACAACTACCTAAGCCAAATAGTCAATTCACCTTGTGAGTGTGTGATCGTTTGTAAACCCTTTGAGCCTTTGGTCATTATCCATGTTGTTTGAGTTTGATTCTTGTCTATGAGTGTCAAATTCATTTTTTGTGTGGATCTTGATTGTTGTTTTTTCTTGAACCCTCAACTTTGTGTTGTTGTATGAATTTTTACCTTGCCTTAGAAAGTAGGGAGTATTCACATGATGATGTGGTTGAATTCAAGTTGGGGAGAGCAATGTTTTCTCACTTATGTTATTGGTTGCTATGAGGTTGAAAAAGAAAAGAAAAAAGAGAAAAATATGACAAGAAAAAAGAAAAATAAAAAAGAAAGAAAAAAAAATTCTTGAGAAAGGAAACAAAAAGAGTTCCAATAATTGTGCTAAATAAGTATTGTGTTTTGTGTAACACTTGGGATTTTGGAAGAAGTTTGATTGAAATTTTGTGTTTGAACTTTTGTGAGTTGATCACTCCCTTAGGCTTAGGCAAGTTTTTGTTTCGATTAGCTTTAGGAATTACCCCTTTTTTGTTCACCCGACCACATTACAACCTTGAAAAGTCCTTGTGATTCTTGCCTTTGTATGTTCAATATGATTTTTGGATGGATGCATAATTTAGTCTTTTGTTTGCAAGATAGTTGTGTGAGTGAAAGTACCTCATTTTATGTTTTTCATCTACCGATGATTGTTTTTTCTAGGTGTGATTCTCATTTGGAACTTGTGTTGTTTTAGAATGTTTGGCATGACTTTTGTATTTAGCATTTGTTTCGTGATTACGTTATCGTTGTGGTTTAGTGGTAAGTATTTACTTTGTGTGTACCATTTTCGATTGAACCATTGCATTTGTTTTCGGTTTTCAAAACTTGTTGTTGCGTGATTTCTTGGATTTTGCTTTTGTTCCTTTAGATGTTGGCTTTGTTTGAGGTCAAACAATTATGTAAGTTCGGGAGAGTTTGATAAGTGCCAACTGTAGCTATTATTGTATATAAGTTTTGTTGCACTTATCGATACTTTTTGTTAAAATCGTTCGAATAAACCTCACTTTGTATGTAAATGTGTATATTTAGTGTATAATCAAGTTTAAGTGTATTTGTGTACCGTTTGATAGTTTTCTACTCATTTTGTAGGTATTGAGGTGTATTTGGAGCATGAGCAATAAAGTGTCGAAGACACGGCTTCAAACGCGCGATTTTGAGCAACTCATCAACGAATAAGGCTCAAAATGAGGATAATATAAATCACCAATTTGGTTGATATTTATTCATTGTTAGATAGGAAATTGAATAAGCTTTCCAACGCTTCGAACCGGGCGAAAAACGGAGTTATGGTTCTCAAGTTATGGCTGAAACATTTTTCAAGTCAGCTGGTAGTCTGCTGAGCGTGCTCCAAGCCCGTTGAGCGCGCTCCGAGCACGCTGAGCGCACTTGTAAGGCGGTTTAACTTTAAAAAGAGCGCGCTGAGCGCCCATAGCGCGCTCAGCGCGGTCTGCGATGATGACAATAATAAATATGGGTAAAAAACACATTTTTAGGGATGGTTTTGGGTATTTTTTGCTCCCAACTCCATCAAACTTTATTTTTCTTGTAGATTAGCTTAGAAAACATCATTGGAGCTTGCATTTGGATGATCTGGAGTCGAATCTCTCGTCGATTGGTGTTGACAAACCAAGAAATGTTTTGTTCCTCTTCTCTCTTCTCTTTGTAATTTCTTTTTGTTGGGTATTGTATAGTTACTATGAACATATGTATCTTTGTTGATCTTAATATTATATGAAATTTGCTTTACAAATCATTATCGATGTCTTCCTTGATCTGTTTGCATTTATGTTTGGATTTGTGTTGTGTTAGAGATAAACATCACGAATCTTGATTAGGGATGGATATCTATTGTCTAGATGTTAGAGATAGATTTAGATGATAATATTTTGGGTGTCGGAACTTAATGTCTTCCGTGTTTCGAGGCGTCGTGCGCGAGAGTGACGACGAGAGTAATACAGTTTTCTCTAAGCTCAGTGTGCCAGAGATGGACACTGTTGTGAGTGATGCTGGATGATTTTGACGAGTATTGCAGGTGGAGTATAATTGGTCGGTAAATTTATGTTTCTGACGAGTGGATTATATGTATGATTGATAAGTTCGTCTTGTTGAAGAATGAATTATTTTTATGTATTTATTTACTTTTCTGTTTTTACGCTTTAAACCATTTAAACCCAAACTCATAAACTTAGAGATTGTCGAACGACAGTTCAGTAGCACCGATCTTTGTGGACGATAAATTCCTAAAAAAATACTTCCAATTCTTTTTGCTTGCTTGCCCTATTCCGCAACCAACAAAATGGCGCTGTTGCCGGGGATCGATGTTTTTATTGAATCGCATTGCGATAGTTTCTTTATTTTTCAGTTTTGTAGATATCGTATATATTGTCTATTTTCACTTGTTGATATTGATACTTGTATATGTTTACCATATTTGTGAATTTTACATGTTTTGCATAATTGTAAATATAGTGTATATATTTGTTTCTCTTCACGTTTGCTAAGTGTTTGGTTAGGTTTCGTCGTCGGTGAGCGCTAACCGTGTAAAGAGGCAACTTGGAGAAGTGTGTATAAATAATAGGCGTCGAGCTTACAACGTAAAACAAGCGTGGTTTATCATTTTGTTCCGTTATTACTTTTGCATTGTATATGAGATTGTGTAGGTGTTAAGTGGAGGCCTACACTTGAACCTTGTTGTTGTACTGGTTTTTCTGCTTCTGGTGTAGCGCGCTCAGCGCGCTTTGCTGTGCTGAACCAGTGATTTCTTTTAACTGTTCACTTGGCTCCCCCTTTTTACCACTTCCACCAAGCCCTTATATATTAGTAATTATTAGTAATTTTCCTAATTCTTTTGTTGTTGTTTGGACTCAAATTTTTGCCCGATTGCTTGAAGTCGCATTCGGTGTTTGTCCATTTTTTATCATTTCAACTTGCGAATGCATGGTAATGATAGTGTTTAAAGTTTTGTACATGTTCGAGCTATGTGTTTATCGATTTCTTGACTTTAGCATATTCATGATACTTAGGCTTTTTACAACTTTCATGCCATTCATTTTTTGTATACTTGTTCGTATGTGAATCACTTTAGTTCCCAACCTTTTATTGAGAAAGCCTTACATTGTTCATATATGCTCGGATTACCAATATTCTTGTTTTAACTGGATTTTATTATGTTGAATCTATTGTTTGTATTGCTTATATGAATGCATGAAAAGTATGAAGGCATTTTGTTTCATTTTGAGCACAACTACCTAAGCCAAATAGTCAATTCACCTTGTGAGTGTGTGATCGTTTGTAAACCCTTTGAGCCTTTGGTCATTATCCATGTTGTTTGAGTTTGATTCTTGTCTATGAGTGTCAAATTCATTTTTTGTGTGGATCTTGATTGTTGTTTTTTCTTGAACCCTCAACTTTGTGTTGTTGTATGAATTTTTACCTTGCCTTAGAAAGTAGGGAGTATTCACATGATGATGTGGTTGAATTCAAGTTGGGGAGAGCAATGTTTTCTCACTTATGTTATTGGTTGCTATGAGGTTGAAAAAGAAAAGAAAAAAGAGAAAAATATGACAAGAAAAAAGAAAAATAAAAAAGAAAGAAAAAAAAATTCTTGAGAAAGGAAACAAAAAGAGTTCCAATAATTGTGCTAAATAAGTATTGTGTTTTGTGTAACACTTGGGATTTTGGAAGAAGTTTGATTGAAATTTTGTGTTTGAACTTTTGTGAGTTGATCACTCCCTTAGGCTTAGGCAAGTTTTTGTTTCGATTAGCTTTAGGAATTACCCCTTTTTTGTTCACCCGACCACGTTACAACCTTGAAAAGTCCTTGTGATTCTTGCCTTTGTATGTTCAATATGATTTTTGGATGGATGCATAATTTAGTCTTTTGTTTGCAAGATAGTTGTGTGAGTGAAAGTACCTCATTTTATGTTTTTCATCTACCGATGATTGTTTTTTCTAGGTGTGATTCTCATTTGGAACTTGTGTTGTTTTAGAATGTTTGGCATGACTTTTGTATTTAGCATTTGTTTCGTGATTACGTTATCGTTGTGGTTTAGTGGTAAGTATTTACTTTGTGTGTACCATTTTCGATTGAACCATTGCATTTGTTTTCAGTTTTCAAAACTTGTTGTTGCGTGATTTCTTGGATTTCGCTTTTGTTCCTTTAGATGTTGGCTTTGTTTGAGGTCAAACAATTATGTAAGTTCGGGAGAGTTTGATAAGTGCAAACTGTAGCTATTATTGTATATAAGTTTTGTTGCACTTATCGATACTTTTTGTTAAAATCGTTCGAATAAACCCCACTTTGTATGTAAATGTGTATATTTAGTGTATAATCAAGTTTAAGTGTATTTGTGTACCGTTTGATAGTTTTCTACTCATTTTGTAGGTATTGAGGTGTATTTGGAGCATGAGCAATAAAGTGTCGAAGACACGGCTTCAAACGCGCGATTTTGAGCAACTCATCAACGAATAAGGCTCAAAATGAGGATAATATAAATCACCAATTTGGTTGATATTTATTCATTGTTAGATAGGAAATTGAATAAGCTTTCCAACGCTTCGAACCGGGCGAAAAACGGAGTTATGGTTCTCAAGTTATGGCTGAAACATTTTTCAAGTCAGCTGGTAGTCTGCTGAGCGTGCTCCAAGCCCGTTGAGCGCGCTCCGAGCGCGCTGAGCGCGCTTGTAAGGCGGTTTAACTTTAAAAAGAGCGCGCTAAGCGCCCATAGCGCGCTCAGCGCGGTCTGCGATGATGACAATAATAAATATGGGTAAAAAACACATTTTTAGGGATGGTTTTGGGTATTTTTTGCTCCCAACTCCATCAAACTTTATTTTTCTTGTAGATTAGCTTAGAAAACATCATTGGAGCTTGCATTTGGATGATCTGGAGTCGAATCTCTCGTCGATTGGTGTTGACAAACCAAGAAATGTTTGGTTCCTCTTCTCTCTTCTCTTTGTAATTTCTTTTTGTTGGGTATTGTATAGTTACTATGAACATATGTATCTTTGTTGATCTTAATATTATATGAAATTTTCTTTACAGATCATTATCGAGGTCTTCCTTGATCTTTTTGCATTTATGTTTGGATTTGTGTTGTGTTAGAGATAAACATCACGAATCTTGATTAGGGATGGATATCTATTGTCTAGATGCTAGATATAGATTTAGATGATAATCTTTTGGGTGTCGGAACTTAATGTCTTCCGTGTTTTGAGGCGTCGTGCGCGAGAGTGATGACGAGAGTAATACAGTTGTCTCTAAGCTCAGTGTGCCAGAGATGGACACTGTTGTGAGTGATGCTGGATGATTTTGACGAGTATTGCAGGTGGAGTATAATTGGTCGGTAAATTTATGTTTCTGACGAGTGGATTATATGTATGATTGATAAGTTCGTCTTGTTGAAGAATGAATTATTTTTATGTATTTATTTACTTTTCTGTTTTTACGCTTTAAACCATTTAAACCCAAACTCATAAACTTAGAGATTGTCGAACGACAGTTCAGTAGCACCGATCTTTGTGGACGATAAATTCCTAAAAAAATACTTCCAATTCTTTTTGCTTGCTTGCCCTATTCCGCAACCAACAAAATGGCGCTGTTGCCGGGGATCGATGTTTTTATTGAATCGCATTGCGATAGTTTCTTTATTTTTCAGCTTTGTAGATATCGTATATATTGTCTATTTTCACTTGTTGATATTGATACTTGTATATGTTTACCATATTTGTGAATTTTACATGTTTTGCATAATTGTAAATATAGTGTATATATTTGTTTCTCTTCACGTTTACTAAGTGTTTGGTTAGGTTTCGTCGTCAGTGAGCGTTAACCGTGTAAAGAGGCAACTTGGAGAAGTGTGTATAAATAATAGGCGTCGAGCTTACGGCGTAAAACAAGCGTGTTTTATCATTTTTTTGTTCCGTTATTACTTTTGTATTGTATATGAGATTGTGTAGGTGTTAAGTGGAGGCCTACACTTGAACCTTGTTGCTGTACTGGTTTTTTTGGTTCTGGTGTAGCGTGCTCAGCGCTTTGCTGTGCTGAACCAGTGATTTCTTTTTATTGTTCACTTGGCTCCCCCTTTTTCCCACTTCCACCAAGGCCTTATATATTAGTAATTATTAGTAATTTTTCTAATTCTTTTGTTGTTGTTTGGACTCAAATTTTTGCCCGATTGCTTGAAGTCGCATTCGGTGTTTGTCCATTTTTGATCATTTCAACTTGCGAATGTGTGGTAATGATAGTGTTTAAAGTTTTGTACATGTTCGAGCTATGTGTTTATCGCTTTCTTGACTTTAGCATATTCATGATACTTAGGCTTTTTACAACTTTCATGCCATTCATTCTTTTGTATACTTGTTCGTATGTGAATCACTTTAGTTCCCAACCTTTTTGTGAGAAAGCCTTATATTGTTCATATATGCTCGGATTACCAATATTCTTGTTTTAACTGGATTTTATTATGTTGAATCTGTTGTTTGTATTGCTTATATGAATTCATGAAAAGGATCAAGGCATTTTGTTTCATTTTGAGCACAACTACCTAAGCCAAATAGTCAATTCACCTTGTGAGTGTGTGATCGTTTTTAAACCCTTTGAGCCTTTGGTCATTATCCATGTTGTTTGAGTTTGATTCTTGTCTATGAGTGGCAAATTCATTTTTTGTGTGGATCTTGATTGTTGTTTTTTCTTGAACCCTCAACTTTGTGTTGTTGTATGAATTTTTACATTGCCTTAGAAAGTAGGGAGTATTCACATGATGATGTGGTTGAATTCAAGTTGGGGGAGCAATGTTTTCTCACTTATGTTATTGGTTTGTATGAGGTTGAAAAAGAAAAGAAAAAAGAGTAAAATATGACAAGAAAAAAGAAAAATAAAAAAGAAAGAAAAAAAAATTCTTGAGAAAGGAAACAAAAAGAGTTCCAATAATTGTGCTAAATAAGTATTGTGTTTTGTGTAACACTTGGGATTTTGGAAGAAGTTTGATTGAAATTTTGTGTTTGACCTTTTGTGAGTTGATCACTCCCTTAGGTTTAGGCAAGTTTTTGTTTCGATTAGCTTTAGGAATTACCCCTTGTTTGTTCACCCGACCACGTTACAACCTTGAAAAGTCCTTGTGATTCTTGCCTTTGTATGTTCAATATGATTTTTGGATGGATGCATAATTTAGTCTTTTGTTTGCAAGATAGTTGTGTGAGTGAAAGTACCTCATTTTATGTTTTTTATCTACGGATGATTGTTTTTTCTATGTGTGATTCTCATTTGGAACTTGTGTTGTTTTAGAATGTTTGGCATGACTTTTGTATTTAGCATTTGTTTCGTGATTACGTTATCGTTGTGGTTTAGTGGTAAGTATTTACTTTGTGTGTACCATTTTCGATTGAACCATTGCATTTGTTTTCGGTTTTCAAAACTTGTTGTTGCGTGATTTCTTGGATTTTGCTTTTGTTCCTTTAGATGTTGGCTTTGTTTGAGGTCAAACAATTATGTAAGTTGGGGAGAGTTTGATAAGTGCAAATTGTAGCTATTATTGTATATAAGTTTTGTTGCACTTATCGATACTTTTTGTTAAAATCGTTCGAATAAACCCCACTTTGTATGTAAATGTGTATATTTAGTGTATAATCGAGTTTTAGTGTATTTGTGTACCGTTTGATAGTTTTCTACTCATTTTGTAGGTATTGAGGTGTATTTGGAGCATGAGCAATAAAGTGTCGAAGACACGACTTCAAACGCGCGATTTTGAGCAACTCATCAACGAATAAGGCTCAAAATGAGGATAATATAAATCACCAATTTGGTTGATATTTATTCATTTTAGATAGGAAATTGAATAAGCTTTCCAATGCTTCGAACTGGGCGAAAAACGGAGTTACGGTTCTTAAGTTATGGCTGCAACAATTTTCAAGTCAGTTGGTAGCCTGCTGAGCGTGCTCCAAGCCCGCTGAGCGCGCTCCGAGCCCGCTGAGCGCGCTTGTAAGGCGGTTTAACTTTAAAAAGAGCACGCTGAGCGTCCATAGCGCGCTCAGCGCGGTCTGCGATGATGACAACAATAAATATGGGTAAAAAACACATTTTTAGGGATGGTTTTGGGTATTTTTTGCTCCCAACTCCATCAAACTTCATTTTTCTTGTAGATTAGCTTAGAAAACATCATTGGAGCTTGCATTTGGATGATCCGGAGTCGAATCTCTCGTCGATTGGTGTTGACAAATCAAGAAATGTTTGGTTCCTCCTCTCTCTTCTCTTTGTAATTTCTATTTGTTGGGTATTGTATAGTTACTATGAACATATGTATCTTTGTTGATCTTAATATTATATGAAATTTGCTTTACAAATCATTATCGATGTCTTCCTTGATCTTTTTGCATTTATGTTTGGATTGGTGTTGTGTTAGAGATAAACATCACGAATCTTGATTAGGGATGGATATCTATTGTCTAGATGCTAGAGATAGATTTAGATGATAATCTTTTGGGTGTCGGAACTTAATGTCTTCCGTGTTTCGAGGCGTCGTGCGCGAGAGTGACGACGAGAGTAATACAGTTGTCTCTAAGCTCAGTGTACCAGAGATGGACACTGTTGTGAGTGATGCTGGAGGATTTTGACGAGTATTGCAGGTGGAGTATAAAGTGTCGGTAAATTTATGTTTCTGACGAGTGGATTATATGTATGCTTGATAAGTTCGTCTTGTTGAAGAATGAATTGTTTTTATGTTTTTATTTACTTTTCTGTTTTTATGCTTTAAACCATTTAAACCCAAACTCATAAACTTAGAGATTGTCGAACGGCAGTTCAGTAGCACCGATCTTTGTGGATGATAAATTCCTGGAAAAATACTTCCAAATCTTTTTACTTTCTTGCCCTATTCTGCAACCAACAAAATGGCGCCGTTGCCGGGATTGATGTTTTTATTGAATCGCATTGCGATAGTTTCTTTATTTTTGAGTTTTGTAGATATCGTATATATTGTCTATTTTCACTTGTTGATATTGATACTTGTATATGTTTACCATATTTGTGAATTTTACATGTTTTGCATAATTGTAAATATAGTGTATATATTTGTTTCTCTTCACGTTTGCTAAGTGTTTGGTTAGGTTTCATCGTCGGTGAGCGCTAACCGTGTAAAGAGGCAACTTGGAGAAGTGTGTATAAATAATAGGCATCGAGCTTACAACGTAAAACAAGCGTGTTTTTATCATTTTTTTGTTCCGTTATTACTTTTGCATTGTATATGAGATTGTGTAGGTGTTAAGTGGAGGCCTACACTTGAACCTTGTTGCAGTACTGGTTTTTCTGGTTCAGGTGTAGCGCGCTCAGCGCGGGCCTGCGCACTCAACGCGCTTTGCTGTGCTGAGCCAGTGATTTCTTTTAATTGTTCACTTGGCCCCCCCTTTTTCCCACTTCCACCAGGACCTTATATATTAGTAATTATTAGTAATTTTTCTAATTCTTTTATTGTTGTTTGGACTCAAATTTTTGCCCGATTGCTTGAAGTCGCATTCGGTGTTTGTCCATTTTTGATCATTTCAACTTGCGAATGCGTGGTAATGATAGTGTTTAAAGTTTTGTACATGTTCGAGGTATGTGTTTATCGCTTTCTTGACTTTAGCATATTCATGATACTTAGGCTTTTTACAACTTTCATGCCATTCATTCTTTTGTATACTTGTTCGTATGTGAATCATTTTAGTTCCCAACCTTTTTGTGAGGAAGCCTTACATTGTTCATATATGCTCGGAGTACCAATATTCTTGTTTTAACTGGATTTTATTATGTTGAATCTGTTGTTTGTATTGCTTATATGAATGCATGAAAAGGATCAAGGCATTTTGTTTCATTTTGAGCACAACTACCTAAGCCAAATAGTCAATTCACCTTGTGAGTGTGTGATCGTTTGTAAACCCTTTGAGCCTTTGGTCATTATCCATGTTGTTTGAGTTTGATTCTTGTCTATGAGTGTCAAATTCATTTTTTATGTGGATCTTGATTGTTGTTTTTTCTTGAACCCTCAACTTTGTGTTGTTGGCATGAATTTTTACCTTGCCTTAGAAAGTAGGGAGTATTCTCATGATGATGTGGTTGAATTCAAGTTGGGGAGAGCAATGTTTTCTCACTTATGTTATTGGTTGCTATGAGGTTGAAAAAGAAAAGAAAAAAGAGAAAGATTTAACAAGAGAAAAGAAAAATAAAAAAGAAAGAAAAAAAATTTCTTGAGAAAGGAAACAAAAAGAGTTCCAATAATTGTGCTAAATAAGTATTGTGTTTTGTGTAACACTTGGGATTTTGGAAGAAGTTTGATTGAAATTTTGTGTTTGAACTTTTGTGAGTTGATCACTCCCTTAGGTTTAGGCAAGTTTTTGTTTCGATTAGCTTTAGGAATTACCCCTTGTTTGTTCACCCGACCACGTTACAACCTTGAAAAGTCCTTGTGATTCTTGCCTTTGTATGTTCAATATGATTTTTGGATGGATGCATAATTTAGTCTTTTGTTTGCAAGATTGTTGTGTGAGTGAAAGTACCTCATTTTATGTTTTTCATCTACCGATGATTGTTTTTTCTAGGTGTGATTCACATTTGGAACTTGTGTTGTTTTAGAATGTTTGGCATGACTTTTGTATTTAGCATTTGTTTCGTGATTACGTTATCGTTGTGGTTTAGTGGTAAGTATTTACTTTGTGTGTACCATTTTCGATTGAACCATTGCATTTGTTTTCGGTTTTCAAAACTTGTTGCGTGATTTCTTGGATTTTGCTTTTGTTCCTTTAGATGTTGGCTTTGTTTGAGGTCAAACAATTATGTAAGTTGGGGAGAGTTTGATAAGTGCAAATTGTAGCTATTATTGTATATAAGTTTTGTTGCACTTATCGATACTTTTTGTTAAAATCGTTCGAATAAACCCCACTTTGTATGTAAATGTGTATATTTAGTGTATAATCGAGTTTTAGTGTATTTGTGTACCGTTTGATAGTTTTCTACTCATTTTGTAGGTATTGAGGTGTATTTGGAGCATGAGCAATAAAGTGTCGAAGACACGACTTCAAACGCGCGATTTTGAGCAATTCATCAACGAATAAGGCTCAAAATGAGGATAATATAAATCACCAATTTGGTTGATATTTATTCATTTTAGATAGGAAATTGAATAAGCTTTCCAATGCTTCGAACTGGGCGAAAAACGGAGTTACGGTTCTCAAGTTATGGCTGAAACAATTTTCAAGTCAGCTGGTAGCCTGCTGAGCGTGCTCCAAGCCCGCTGAGCGCGCTCCGAGCCCGCTGAGCGCGCTCCGAGCCCGCTGAGCGCGCTTGTAAGGCGGTTTAACTTTAAAAAGAGCGCGCTGAGTGTCCATAGCGCGCTCAGCGCGGTCTGCAATGATGACAACAATAAATATGGGTAAAAAACACATTTTTAGGGATGGTTTTGGGTATTTTTTCCTCCCAACTCCATCAAACTTCATTTTTCTTGTAGATTAGCTTAGAAAACATCATTGGAGCTTGCATTTGGATGATCCGGAGTCGAATCTGTCGTCGATTGGTGTTGACAAATCAAGAAATGTTTGGTTCCTCCTCTCTCTTCTCTTTGTAATTTCTATTTGTTGGGTATTGTATAGTTACTATGAACATATGTATCTTTGTTGATCTTAATATTATATGAAATTTGCTTTACAAATCATTATCGATGTCTTCCTTGATCTTTTTGCATTTATATTTGGATTGGTGTTGTGTTAGAGATAAACATCACGAATCTTGATTAGGGATGGATATCTATTGTCTAGATGCTAGAGATAGATTTAGATGATAATCTTTTGGGTGTCGGAACTTAATGTCTTCCGTGTTTCGAGGCGTCGTGCGCGAGAGTGACGACGAGAGTAATACAGTTGTCTCAAAGCTCAGTGTACCAGAGATGGACACTGTTGTGAGTGATGCTGGAGGATTTTGAAGAGTATTGCAGGTGGAGTATAAAGTGTCGGTAAATTTATGTTTCTGACGAGTGGATTATATGTATGCTTGATAAGTTCGTCTTGTTGAAGAATGAATTATTTTTATGTTTTTATTTACTTTTCTGTTTTTATGCTTTAAACCATTTAAACCCAAACTCATAAACTTAGAGATTGTCGAACGGCATTTCAGTAGCACCGATCTCTGTGGACGATAAATTCCTGGAAAAATACTTCCAAATCTTTTTGCTTTCTTGCCCTATTCTGCAACCAACAAAATGGCGCCGTTGCCGGGATCGATGTTTTTATTGAATCGCATTGCGATAGTTTCTTTATTTTTGAGTATTGTAGATATCGTATATATTGTCTATTTTCACTTGTTGATATTGATACTTGTATATGTTTACCATATTTGTGAATTTTACATGTTTTGCATAATTGTAAATATAGTGTATATATTTGTTTCTCTTCACGTTTGCTAAGTGTTTGGTTAGGTTTCATCGTCGGTGAGCGCTAACCGTGTAAAGAGGCAACTTGGAGAAGTGTGTATAAATAATAGGCATCGAGCTTACAACGTAAAACAAGCGTGTTTTATCATTTTTTTGTTCTGTTATTACTTTTGCATTGTATATGAGATTGCGTAGGTGATAAGTGGAGGCCTACACTTGAACCTTGTTGCAGTACTGGTTTTTCTGGTTCTGGTGTAGCACGCTCAGCGCGGGCCTGCGCACTCAATGCGCTTTGCTGTGCTGAGCCAGTGATTTCTTTTAATTGTTCACTTGGCCCCCCCTTTTTCCCACTTCCACCAAGACCTTATATATTAGTAATTATTAGTAATTTTTCTAATTCTTTTATTGTTGTTTGGACTCAAATTTTTGCCCAATTGCTTGAAGTCGCATTCGGTGTTTGTCCATTTTTTATCATTTCAACTTGTGAATGCGTGGTAATGATAGTGTTTAAAGTTTTGTACATGTTCGAGGTATGTGTTTATCGCTTTCTTGACTTTAGCATATTCATGATACTTAGGCTTTTTACAACTTTCATGCCATTCATTCTTTTGTATACTTGTTCGTATGTGAATCACTTTAGTTCCCAACCTTTTTGTGAGGAAGCCTTACATTGTTCATATATGCTCGGAGTACCAATATTCTTGTTTTAACTGGATTTTATTATGTTGAATCTGTTGTTTGTATTGCTTATATGAATGCATGAAAAGGATGAAGACATTTTGTTTCATTTTGAGCACAACTACCTAAGCCAAATAGTCAATTCACCTTGTGAGTGTGTGATCGTTTGTAAACCCTTTGAGCCTTTGGTCATTATCCATGTTGTTTGAGTTTGATTCTTGTCTATGAGTGTCAAATTCATTTTTTGTGTGGATCTTGATTGTTGTTTTTTCTTGAACCCTCAACTTTGTGTTGTTGGCATGAATTTTTACCTTGCCTTAGAAAGTAGGGAGTATTCTCATGATGATGTGGTTGAATTCAAGTTGGGGAGAGCAATGTTTTCTCACTTATGTTATTGGTTGCTATGAGGTTGAAAAAGAAAAGAAAAAAGAGAAAGATATAACAAGAGAAAAGAAAAATAAAAAAGAAAGAAAAAAAATTTCTTGAGAAAGGAAACAAAGAGAGTTCCAATAATTGTGCTAAATAAGTATTGTGTTTTGTGTAACACTTGGGATTTTGGAAGAAGTTTGATTGAAATTTTGTGTTTGAACTTTTGTGAGTTGATCACTCCCTTAGGTTTAGGCAAGTTTTTGTTTCGATTAGCTTTAGGAATTACCCCTTGTTTGTTCACCCGACCACGTTACAACCTTGAAAAGTCCTTGTGATTCTTGCCTTTGTATGTTCAATATGATTTTTGGATGGATGCATAATTTAGTCTTTTGTTTGCAAGATTGTTGTGTGAGTGAAAGTACCTCATTTTATGTTTTTCATCTACCGATGATTGTTTTTTCTAGGTGTGATTCACATTTGGAACTTGTGTTGTTTTAGAATGTTTGGCATGGCTTTTGTATTTAGCATTTGTTTCGTGATTACGTTATCGTTGTGGTTTAGTGGTAAGTATTTACTTTGTGTGTACCATTTTCGATTGAACCATTGCATTTGTTTTCGGTTTTCAAAACTTGTTGTTGCGTGATTTCTTGGATTTCTCTTTAGTTCCTTTAGCTGTTGGCTTTGTTTGAGGACAAACAATTATGTAAGTTGGGGAGAGTTTGATAAGTGAAAATTGTAGCTATTATTGTATATAAGTTTTGATGCACTTATCGATACTTTTTGTTAAAATCGTTCGAATAAACCCCACTTTGTATGTAAATGTGTATATTTAGTGTATAATAAAGTTTTAGTGTATTTGTGTACCGTTTGATAGTTTTCTACTCATTTTGTAGATATTGAGGTGTATTTGGAGCATGAGCAATAAAGTGTCGAAGACACAGCTTCAAACGCGCGATTTTGAGCAACTCATCAACGAATAAGGCTCAAAATGAGGATAACATAAATCACCAATTTGGTTGATATTTATTAATTGTTAGATAGGAAATTGAATAAGCTTTCCAATGGTTCGAACCGGGCGAAAAACGGAGTTACGGTTCTCAAGTTATGGCTGAAACATTTTTCAAGTCAGCTGGTAGCCCGCTGAGCACGCTCCAAGCCTGCTGAGCGCGCTCCGAGCCCACTGAGCTCACTTGTAAGGCGGTTTAACTTTAAAAAGAGCGCCCTGAGCGCCCATAGCGCGCTCAGCGCGGTCTGCGATGATGACAATAATAAATATGGGTAAAAAACACATTTCTAGGGATGGTTTTGGGTATTTTTTGCTCCCAACTCCATCAAACTTCATTTTTCTTGTAGATTAGCTTAGAAAACATCATTGGAGCTTGCATTTGGATGATCCGGAGTCGAATCTCTCGTCGATTGGTGTTGACAAACCAAGAAATGTTTGGTTCCTCTTCTCTCTTCTCTTTGTAATTTCTTTTTGTTGGGTATTGTATAGTTACTATGAACATATGTATCTTTGTTGATCTTAATATTATATGAAATTTGCTTTACAAATCATTATCGATGTCTTCCTTGATCTTTTTGCATTTATATTTGGATTTGTGTTGTGTTAGAGGTAAACATCACGAATCTTAATTAGGGATGGATATCTATTGTCTAGATGCTAGAGATAGATTTAGATGATAATCTTATGGGTGTCGGAACTTAATGTCTTCCGTGTTTCGAGGCGTCGTGCGCGAGAGTGACGACGAGAGTAATACAGTTGTCTCTCAGCTTAGTGTGCCAGAGATGGACACTGTTGTGAGTGATGCTGGACGATTTTGACGAGTATTGCAGGTGGAGTATAATTGGTCGGTAAATTTATGTTTGTGACGAGTGGATTATATGTATGCTTGATAAGTTCGTCTTGTTGAAGAATGAATTGTTTTTATGTTTTTATTTACTTTTCTGTTTTTACGCTTTAAACCATTTAAACCCAAACTCATAAACTTAGAGATTGTTGAACGACAGTTCAGTAGCACCGATCTCTGTGGACGATAAATTCCCGGAAAAATACTTCCAAATCTTTTTGCTTGCTTGCCCTATTCCGCTACCAACAAAATGGCGCCGTTGCCAGAGATCGATGTTTTTATTGAATCGCATTGCGATAGTTTCTTTATTTTTGAGTTTTGTAGATATCGTATATATTATCTATTTTCACTTGTTGATATTGATACTTGTATATGTTTACCATATTTGTGAATTTTACATGTTTTGCATAATTGTAAATATAGTGTATATATTTGTTTCTCTTCACACTTGCTAAGTGTTTGGTTAGGTTTCGTCGTCGGTGAGCGCTAACCGTGTAAAGAGGCAACTTGGAGAAGTGTGTATAAATAATAGGCGTCGAGCTTACGACGTAAAACAAGCGTGTTTTATCATTTTTTGTTCTGTTATTACTTTTGCATTGTATATGAGATTATGTAGGTGTTAAGTGGAGGCCTACACTTGAACCTTGTTGCGGTACTGGTTTTTCTGGTTCTGGTGTAGCGCGCTCAGCGCGGGCCTGCGCGCTCCGCGCGTTCTGCTGTGCTGAGCCAGTGATTTCTTTTAATTGTTCATTTGGCTCCCCCCTTTTTCCCACTTCCACCAAGGCCTTATATATTAGTAATTATTAGTAATTTTTCTAATTCTTTTGTTGTTGTTTGGACTCAAATTTTTGCCCGATTGCTTGAAGTCGCATTCGGTGTTTGTCCATTTTTTATCATTTCAACTTGCGAATGCGTGGTCATGATAGTGTTTAAAGTTTTGTACATGTTCGAGGTATGTGTTTATCGCTTTCTTGACTTTAGCATATTCATGATACTTAGGCTTTTTACAACTTTCATGCCATTCATTCTTTTGTAAACTTGTTCGTATCTGAATCACTTTAGTTCCCAACCTTTTTGTGAGGAAGCCTTACATTAATCATATATGCTCGGAGTACCAATATTCTTGTTTTAACTGGATTTTATGATGTTGAATCTGTTGTTTGTATTGCTTATATGAATGCATGAAAAGGATCAAGGCATTTTGTTTCATTTTGAGCACAACTACCTAAGCCAAATAGTCAATTCACCTTGTGAGTGTGTGATGTTTTGTAAACCCTTTGAGCCTTTGGTCATTATCCATGTTATTTGAGTTTGATTCTTGTCTATGAGTGTCAAAT
Source organism: Lathyrus tuberosus (assembly GCA_022829125.1). Classification (NCBI taxonomy): domain Eukaryota; kingdom Viridiplantae; phylum Streptophyta; class Magnoliopsida; order Fabales; family Fabaceae; genus Lathyrus; species Lathyrus tuberosus. The sequence goes on along the minus strand of JALAZF010000036.1, from coordinate 15,909,185 downwards.
TCATTTTTTGTGTGGATCTTGATTGTTGTTTTTTCTTGAACCCTCAACTTTGAGTTGTTGTATGAATTTTTACCTTGCCTTAGAAAGTAGGGAGTATTCACATGATGATGTGGTTGAATTCAAGTTGGGGAGAGCAATGTTTTCTCACTTATGTTATTGGTTGCTATGAGGTTGAAAAAGAAAAGAAAAAAGAGAAAAATATGACAAGAGTAAAGAAAAATAAAAAAGAAAGAAAAAAAAATTCTTGAGAAAGGAAACAAAAAGAGTTCCAATAATTGTGCTAAATAAGTATTGTGTTTTGTGTAACACTTGGGATTTTGGAAGAAGTTTGATTGAAATTTTGTGTTTGAACTTTTGTGAGTTGATCACTCCCTTAGGTTTAGGCAAGTTTTTGTTTTGATTAGCTTTAGGAATTACCCATTGTTTGTTCACCCGACCACGTTACAACCTTGAAAAGTCCTTGTGATTCTTGCCCTTGTATGTTCAATATGATTTTTGGATGGATGCATAATTTAGTCTTTTGTTTGCAAGATTGTTGTGTGAGTGAAAGTACCTCATTTTATGTTTTTCATCTACAGATGATTGTTTTTTCTAGGTGTGATTCACATTTGGAACTTGTGTTGTTTTAGAATGTTTGGCATGACTTTTGTATTTAGCATTTGTTTCGTGATTACGTTATCGTTGTGGTTTAGTGGTAAGTATTTACTTTGTGTGTACCATTTTCGATTGAACCATTGCATTTGTTTTCGGTTTTCAAAACTTGTTGTTGCGTGATTTCTTAGATTTTGCTTTTGTTCCTTTAGATGTTGGCTTTGTTAGAGGACAAACAATTATGTAAGTTGGGGAGAGTTTGATAAGTGCAAATTGTAGCTATTATTGTATATAAGTTTTGTTGCACTTATCGATACTTTTTGTTCAAATCGTTCGAATAAACCCCACTTTGTATGTAAATGTGTATATTTAGTGTATAATCAAGTTTTAGTTTATTTGTGTACCGTTTGATAGTTTTCTACTCATTTTGTAGGTATTGAGGTGTATTTGGAGCATGAGCAATAAAGTGTCGAAGACACGGCTTCAAACGCGCGATTTTGAGCAACTCATCAACGAATAAGGCTCAAAGAGAGGATAATATAAATCACCAATTTGGTTGATATTTATTAATTGTTAGATAGGAAATTGAATAAGCTTTCCAACGCTTCGAACCGGGCAAAAAACGGAGTTACGGTTTTCAAGTTATGGCTGAAACATTTTTCAAGTCAGCTGGTAGCCCGCTGAGCGTGCTCCGAGCCCACTGAGCACGCTTGTTAGGCGGTTTAACTTTAAAAAGAGCGCGCTGAGCGCCCATAGCATGCTTAGCGCGATCTGCGATGATGACAGCAATAAATATGGGTAAAAAACACATTTTTAGGGATGGTTTTGGGTATTTTTTGCTCCCAACTCCATCAAACTTCATTTTTCTTGTAGATTAGCTTAGAAAACATTATTAAAGCTTGCATTTGGATGATCCAAAGTCGAATCTCTCGTCGATTGGTGTTGAATAACCAATAAATGTTTGGTTCCTCTTCTCTCTTTTCTTTGTAATTTCTTTTTGTTGGGTATTGTATAGTTACTATGAACATATGTATCTTTGTTGATCTTAATATTATATGAAATTTGCTTTACAAATCATTATCGATGTCTTCCTTGATCTTTTTGCATTTATGTTTGGATTTGTGTTGTGTTAGAGATAAACATCACGAATCTTGATTAGGGATGGATATCTATTGTCTAGATGCTAGAGATAGATTTAGATGATAATCTTTTGGGTGTCGAAACTTAATGTCTTCCGTGTTTCGAGGCGTCGTGCGCGAGAGTGACGACGAGAGTAATACAGTTGTCTCTAAGCTCAGTGTGCCAGAGATGGACACTGTTGTGAGTGATGTTGGATGATTTTGACGAGTATTGTAGGTGGAGTATAATTGGTCGGTAAATTTATGTTTGTGATGAGTGGATTATATGTATGCTTGATAAGTTCGTGTTGTTGAAGAATGAATTGTTTTTATGTTTTTATTTACTTTTCTGTTTTTACGCTTTAAACCATTTAAACCCAAACTCATAAACTTAGAGATTGTCGAACGGCAGTTCAGTAGCACCGATCTCTGTGGACACGATAATTCCCGGAAAAATACTTCCAAATCTTTTTGCTTGCTTGCCCTATTCCGCAACCAACAGTCATCAAAATACATAGTTTTGTCATCATAAAAAAAGGGGAGATTGTGTGAACAAGATTTGGTTATGCAACTTTATCTTTAAGTTTTGATGATATTAAAGTGTATTTCTGTATGCACAAATTTGTATAGCTAATGATTGTTATTTGTGAGAACTTAACAAACAGATTATGCTTCCGTAAAACGGCGCGAACTCAATACTTAAAGGAAAATACTTCGCCTAAGAAGCAGAACTCAATACGAGAGAATACAAAGTTCAGATGCTGATACAAAAGAAAAGGAGAACGAGTTCTAAAGATCTGAAGACATAGGTTCTGATAGAACGAAGTCCAGATGCTGAAGACTTCCGCTCTCTGATCAAGGTTCTGAAGACTTAATCAAGTCTCTACTCATGCTTCATTCATATACTATCATAAGCCTCTGAAGATTTGAGGACAACGCACCAAGCAAACAAGGTTCTGAAGACCAAGTGCCGAAGACTCTGAAGACGCTGCTTTGAAGATTCGAAGACTTGAGAAACTCAAGAACCTAGCCAAGTTTTCCCTTCTTACTCATGCTCTTGAAAAGCCTCTGAAGTTGAGAAGCCAAGAAGACAAAGCTACATAGTACAACTATACCTTAATTCTAGCGAAGATATCTTGGTAACAGTGCAACGGTACAATCAAAGACAGATAGCGTAGCACGCAAAAGGTTTTATCTATCCTCACGCTTCTAGCCGCCAGCCTACTTAGATATAATGATTACACTTCAACGGCTCTTTTCACACGGCTATTAAAGGAAGCAAAAGACTTGAAGAAAGATACACACGAACGCTACCGCATATTCTGGTCAAAAACGTGTTTACATTTTCAGCTTGTATAGAAGTACATTTCTGTAAACGTAATTTGTTCAAACTTAGGTTTGTGTTCCTTGAGAAATACCTTGTGGTGGTATTTCTTGAGAAGTCTAAGTCGTGTGTCTTAGAGGTTGTTCCTTGAGTAAGACCTGTGAGGTTGTATTACTTGAGAAGTCTAAAACTTGTGAGTTTTAGAGGTTGTGTTAGTCACCAGCAATTGGGCTCGTGCATTGTACTGATTTGTATGAATAGTGGATTAAGACCTCGTTGAGAGAGGAAAAATCACCTTGGCGGGTGAACTAGACTAACTTGAGGGTTTCTCAAGTGAACTAGTATAAACATAACTTGTTCATCACTTGATTCTTAACATAGGTCACTACCATTAAAACGAAAGGTTTCTAAAAAGAATTTATTTTTGAGAAAGAAGTTTATTTTGAAAAACCAATTCAAACCCCCCTTTCTTGTGTTTTTCACTCCTTCAAGAAGTGCTGGGTAGTAGTAAGTGTGTATGACTTGAGAGTCCTTATCCCCTCGTGGGAATTTTTTTTATAGGAGTTCCCCGAAGTCTAGGGCTTTTACCTCCTTGGACGTGGTCTTTGTCATACCCCAAATTTTGACCACTAAGATTTCCTATCATTGTTCAAATCATCATCACAATATGGATGTACTTTTATGCCTCATCAATCTCCTCAAGGAATTGTTGAGCATTCACTACTAACAAGCATTAGGGTTTTAAGCCCTCTTAGAGCCTTAGACCAAAGATCAATCAAGAAATGACACGATCTTCAACTTGTCTAGCCTCTCAAACACCCAAAATGGATCAAGAGGACTCCCACATCAAGAATCAAGCACAAGGTTGCAACATTCCAAGTGGATCAAGCCTCAAGATCACCAGTGTCACGAAATTAGGGTTTTGGTCGACTGGGGCCTCCAGATGAAAATTTTCCTCTGGGCATGAGCCAATGCTTCAAAGTATAACCCAAGATACTACAAAGGACCTCATGGACCCAATCATCAGCTCAATTTAGCCTCAGGGGATGTATTCACCAAAAAAAATCAGGAATTGGGGTTTCTTGACCTAATTCACCCCTAAGTTGACTTTTGGGACAAAACATGAGCCAAGACCTCAAGACATGATTTGAGGGTCTCCAACACACTAAATTTATCCATTTACAACAATGGATTGATCCAAGAAGCTTGATCCACAAGCTTCAATTTCATCAGGACCACAATTAGGGTTTCGAGGGAAAAGTCAACTGTACCTTTGACTTTTGACTCAGACATGCTCCCAAGCCCTGGGACATGATTCAATACACCCTATAACACCTATGGAACATATCCATCAAGGTTGATTTAGGTCAAGGACTTGATTTCACAAAGGATCACATAGTTTGGAATTCATCTGATAAAAAGTCAATTGTGCACAAAAGTCAAGTTTGACTTTTTGAGATTTTTCATAATTATGGTTCCTCAACCCTAAAACAATGTTAATATGTCATTTGAATCATCATTCTTCAAGAAAAATCAAAGAAAGTGGGATAACCTGTAAAAGGGGTAACCATAAAAACTTAGAATTTTTCTAAGTTATGGAACAAAGTGGCTAGGGTACCAACTTCCAAGGATCATAACTTGAGATCCAAGCAACCATTTTGGATGGTCCAAAGATGGATTTGTAGCTCTCATGGCATACTTTAAAAGTGTCAACTACACCTCATTCCAATTCTTCATGGATTTTTAGTTATGGAGTGATCAAAATGACTGAAAACATGAAATGTCACTTTTTCCAGCACTTAGTGAAATTTTCACTAAGTCAGAATCTGTCTTGCTTTTTTTCAAAATGTAGGGGCACTTTTCACTTGGATCTAAAAAGTTTCAAGACAAACTATGATCACACATGTGTTGTGTCACATGAGGGCTTTCCAAAATGTCCAAGAACTCCATCAAACTCCACCTGAGCTAGGAGTTATGACAGCTGCAACATGCCTTGCTGCAAACTGTCTTGGCAGGGAAGATTTGTGCATAAAGGCCTGATTTGCTCAAATTATGCAATTCCAAGCATGCTTATCCATCTGTACATCTCAAGGGGGAACAACCAAGGGACAAGCACTAATTCATCAGCCTCCCAAGTCCAAGATTCCCCAAGTAGCATGCCAAACCCTAAAAAACCTAAAAGAGGCCAAGACTCCAATTTTGTTTCCAAGCATTCAATGGATGCACCAAGGTGGCATGAACTGAGCCTATTCCAACTGAATGAGTCAAGGATAAGCTCTGAACCAAAGAACCATAGGCCTGTGCTCTAACCTCTAGTCAATGGCTAGAGGAGACTTGAGATTCCAAAATGATCCAATTGGCCAAAGGTCTGCTGCAGTTGCCACACACTATTGCTGCCAAAACAAACTTGCTCAACTATAAATAGAGCTCATTTGTGCTCAGTTTAAGTACACCAAAGCACTACAACACTTGCTTTCCTAAAAATCTCTTTCTCTAGGAAAAAATGCCTTCTTTTGCAAGGTAACTCTGAGTTTTTGAGTTAGAGAGCATTTCCATCATAGCTCATGATCCAAACACATCCAATATGTCATATCTAAGCTTTCCAAACTCTCATAGGTGACCTGTAACACCAAAATCACAAAGTCCCCTCTCAAAACCTCAAAATTGGACTTTTTTTTTGCATTTTTCAAGCCATGTCTTGATTCAATCACTTTCAAAGCCAGATAAGACCTCAAACACACTCTAAATATCATCCTTGAACTGTCCCAACTGGCTCCCCACATTTGGAACACCATTTGAGAGAGTTGCCATATTGGTCACTTTTGCCCTTTTTGCAAGAAAGAGATCAAACTTGTTCCTGAGGATTCCAGTTAGTTCCAACCATTTTAAAAGCTTCTAAGTGATCATTTGAGGGTGTCCAAAGCATCAAATTGTTTCTGGCACAAGAAACTTGGCAGATAACCCAAAAAGCTCCTAAAGAGGTAAGCATCACAACTTGAACTCTTAGAAATATGCATTGCTTTAAAGTCCACTGATCATGCACATCTCATACTTGTTATATATGTTGGGTTTGAACCAATTCATCATGTAATTCATGCCTGTAACAAGAGGTAGCATAGAAAATGCAATTATAGGCCTATTTCAAGAACACTACCGAGTTTTGAAATAGGACCCTCATCTAAAAAAACCACCACCACCATTGGATTCCTTATGAAATTCTAGGCAGGATAGACCTAAATTTTGTCCCAATCCATGGAGAAATGAGAAAGTTACAAGCTTCACGTTTTTGGCCAAAACCTTGCATTGCCTTGCCTTGGCCAGGCCAAAGACAAGGCATGCCTCATATATTCATGGGGTGGTTTTGATACACGGATGTATCACCACCCCAGGGGTAGAGGGCGCGCGCTGCACCCTAGAGATCTGGGTTTCGAATCCCCCTCGCCCCAGATCCTCTCTTTTATCACTTTTTCCACTTTTTATTATTTTTCATGTTATTTTTAAATGATTTGGAAAATTAATAACTCTCTCAATTTTAATTATTTTTTATTGGTTCTTTTTGCAAAAAATCAAAAAAATGTTGAAATATTTTATTCCACAAAAAAATAAAATTTATATAATTTATTTAATATAGTTGGTATTTTTGTAAATAAATTCATTTTTTTATTGTTTTTAAACCTTTTAAAAATGAATATTCATCTTGAAAATCAAAATCAAATGAGTTCTAAATCATCTTGTCATTAAAACCTCATTTTTCAAACCTTAACCAAAAATCACAAGTAGTTTATTCAGACTTATTTGGTATTTTTGTCATTTTATGCATTTTTAAAAGGATTACCTTTAAAAGAAAATGAAATTAGGGTTTCTTTGATTTTCACCCCAACAAATCTTTTTCAAACACTCATGGGCCTCTAATAGAGTGTAAGCCCAAACCCTTTGAAAATACAAAACCTTGGGCCTCAGATATTGTATAAGTCCCTCTGAGTTAAAAAAAATATCGGCGCGATCTCCATTTTCAAACAGAAAATATCTGGGCCTACCCTCGTGTTGTAAGTCCCAATTCTTCTCTTTAAACATTTTTGGACCTCTAATAGAGTGTAAGACCTAACCCCTTTTTAAAACTAAGACTTTTTGGGCCTCGGTCATCGTATAAGACCCAATGTGTTTTCAAACCTCGGCGCGATCGCCATTTTTCAAACAAATAACTTTGAGCCTCTCCTCGAGCTATAAGTCCCATTCCTTTTAAAAAATAAACTCTGGGCCTCTAATAGAGTGTAAGACCCAACCCCTTTTTGTAAAAATACCATTTTTGGGCCTCAGTGTATTGTATAAGTCCCGATACAGCTTTAGAAACTCCGACGAGATCGTCGTGTTCAAACTATTTCTAACTGGGCCTACCCTTGTGTTGTAAGTCCTATTTCTTTTCTTTAAAAAACCTCTGGGTTTCTCTTTGAGTTATAAGACCCATCCCTTTGTACAGAAAACTTTTTTGGGCATCAGTCGTTGTATAAGTCCCGATACGATACTCAAAACAACAGTACAATCACTGTTCAAACCTTGGGCCTCTCCTTGAGTATAAGCCCCAACAATTTTTTCACAAAAAACTCCCTTTTGATTTTGGTTCAAATATACAGTTGTTATCAAAACTTTCTTTAATTTCTCTGAACAACTAACAATACAGCATGGAAGCTCACTCACCTGTAAGTTTTAAACAACTTTCCTTTACTCGCTTTAATATATATAACTGTATTGTGGGAAGCTGTGCATGGTTAGTCTTCTTTCATTCTTTTAAATACACGTCAGAAATATATATATATATATATATATATATATATATATATATATATATATATATATATATATATATATATATATAACTGTATTGTGGGAAGCTGCACATGGTTAGTCTTCTTTCGTACCTTTTAAAATACTTGTCATATATCAACTGTATATATACTAGTATAGTTATTTAGAGTTTTCCCCGGCAACTAGGTATAGAACTAGGTAAAGCCTGTTGGTCACTCTTAAATACAAATAAAACTAGATCCCCCATAGGATTTCCAGATACAGTCTTCCCTTCTCTTGAGGTTAAACAATATGGAACAAAGAGAAAGGCAGTATTCTCGGTGAACCTTTTCTCAGACTGTCACTCTTAGAAATTGTCAAAGAAATTCTACTCCCCGGAGTTGATCTATTATCTGTGAATAAAATCTCTTGAGTTTCTTCCAAACCCTCAAACTTTCCTGGAATGATATTTTCTTTGTGAATTGCATTTCTTGAACTTCTCTTGGTTTGGAGACCCACAGGCTTCCTAAAAGTATCCCCTCCTCCTCTTGGGCTTTGTACTAGGACCCTTCGACTTCTTAGAAGTTCTCATGCATTCTCTTGGGCTTAATACAAGGACCCTGACGACCTCTTAAAGGTATAAGACAGAAATTAGCCATCCTTTGCTAGATCATTCTTTCCAGTGTCAGACTTCAGGCCACTTTAGGGTTGATTCTCATCCCTTAATGCCTTTGCCTCCTCTTGGAGGCATCATACAAAAGATAAAACTCCTCCACACCACCAGACTTGGAAAGTCTAACCCCCTTGAGTCTCAAAGACATTCTCAAGTTCCTTACAACCATAGGAAGAAATCCCGGGCTTTCTGGATCTACCTCCTGCAGAAACCCAGCCTCTCTCATGAGAGTTCCCCGACTAGGGTCAACACTATCACAAATTAGAACCTCAGGGTATCTGACATCTCAACTCTTTTGTAACCCTCATCAAGAGTTGATTCCCCACTTGGACCTGCCTGAGGATCTCAATTATCCCCGGCAAAAGATGGCCTCCTCTTAGGCTTTGTATAAGGACATTTCCTCAGTGGAAAGCTAGCCTTCTCTTAGGCTTCGTATAATGATCCATCCTCGGCGAAGTCAGCCTCCTCTTGGGCTTTGTACAAATGATTCTCCCCCAGCGGAGCTAACCTCTCCAGACTCTCTTGTTGAGTCAAGACCCTTTTTTGCCTCAATCTCGGGCTTCGTACGATACAACAAATCACTCTCTTGTTGAGTATAAAAGACTTTCTTGTTGAGTCAATCACCTTTTCAGACTCTCTTATTGAGTCAATCACCTTTCGGACTCTCTTGTTGAGTCAATCACCATTCAAAACTCTCTTGTTGAGTCAGAACCCTTTTAGCCTCAATCTTGGGCTTTGTGCAAGACATAAATTTCTCTCTCTTAAACTGGGGACAGATATCGTCCCCAGCCGAGTCATTTCCTCCCAGCCTTCGTTTAGGCTTTGAGGAATAATTTTCCCAAGCAGAGTCAAAACTCTTTTCAGCCCCCGTCTTGGGTTTTGTACAAGACAGATAATACTCTCCAACAGAGTCAAAAATCCTTTTAGCCTTAATCTTGGGCTTTGTACAAGACGCATAAAAAAATATCCTCACCGAGTCAGTTGAATTTCCCATTTCAGCCTCAATCTTGGGCTTTGTACAAGACACATATAAACCTCCCCCGACGGAGTCAAACCCCTTTTTAGCCTCCTCTTAGGCTTTGTATAATGATATCCCCAAAGAGCCAGTCTCTTTTTAGCCTCAATCTTAGGGTTTATACAAGACAGATAAAACACTCTCTCGTTGAGTGGGTCTTATCCAGCCCCCTCTTAGGCTTTGTATAAAGAAATCCCTTAGCCAAATCAATTAACCTTTTAGCATCAACCTTGTGCTTTGATCAAGGCACACAAAAATAAATAATTCTTCTTTAGAGATGACAAATTCCCTCTCAATACCCTTTTAGCTTCAATCTTGGGCTTTGAACAAGACACAAATACCCTTTTAGCTTCAATCTTGGGCTTTGAACAAGACACAAATACCCTTTTAGCTTCAATCTTGGGCTTTGAGCAAGACACCAAAACATTATTTTCCTCCCTTAGAATAGGAGGAAATACGATTGCTCTGATTCAATGCCTATATGACTTCGGTTATTGAAAGCAGATTGTTCGATTGGGTTATCTGAGAAGCTGAGGATTTTAGTAGACTGAAACCATGTTACTATTTTGTAGTGCGGAAGCTATCGGAAATAGTTGTCACGCGATACTACCCTCATTTGAGATTACTCTAAGATACTGCAGCTCGCTCGGGTGAACCAATCTGCTGTTGTTATCCTAAGAGGGGTCAATGGTTGTGAGGACAGGTACAAAAAATCACCAGTATAACCTTTGGGGATGGGTAGAGCCATGACTTCATGACACCGAACCTTTGACCCCATGTTTTTTCTATGTTTTTGTGTGCTGCATTCATGCATTCATTTCATTAAAAAACATTAAAACAAAAAAAATCTCTTCTCTTCTACTATCTCTTTTTCAAATTAAACTAAGACAATGATTGAAAATATTAGAGAAATGAGATTGCGTTATGGATTTTGGTAGAAGGAATACTCACAAGTACACCTTCAAGGTTCCAAAATTACAGGATTTGAGAGCTCTGGCAAGGATGATCACCAATCCTGATGCTTTCAGAGCTAAGTACGGAGGACTGCTGTCTCTATTAAGGGTCCATGTAATTGAAGGAATACTGGCTACGCTCATTCAGTTTTATGATCCGGTCTATCACTGTTTTACATTCCCGGATTATCAACTAGCACCAACACTGGAGGAGTACTCTCACCTGACTGATTTACGTATCACTGACCAAGCTCCCTTTTCTGGACTGGAAGAAATTCCAAAGGATCAAACCATTGCAAGAGCAATCTATTTGGACGAGTCAGAAGTCAGGACTCACATGACCACTAAGGGTGGAATCCAAGGTTTGCCAGCCCAGTTCTTGATAAAGAAAGCCATGTACTTTACCAGTATAGGGAACGTGGCCGCTCTCGAGAGCATCTTTATTTTGCTCACCTACGGGTTATTTTTGTTTCCCAAAATCGATAACTTCGTAGATATCAATGCCATTAAGATATTTTTGATTGGAAACCCTATACGAACCTTGCTCACAGATGCTTATCATTCTGTACACTTAAGGAATTTGTACAGCGGAGGATGATCACATGTTGTGTACCCCTGCTGTACAAATGGTTCATTTCCCACTTGCCCAAGTCTGCTGGATTTTGGGATCCTAAGAATACTTTACGTTGGTCGCAGAGAATCATGTCTCTTACCAACTCCGACATAGACTGGTACTATCAAATCTATGACGGAATCAGAATCATTGACCGTTGTGGAAACTTCCCTAATGTACCCCTCATAGGAACTAAAGGAGGAATAAACTATCATCCAATTTTAGTTCGTTGTCAATTCGGATACCCGATGAGGCATGTCCCGCGTAATTCTCATTTGGAAGGTCTTTTCTTCAAGTAAGGAGAAAACGACTGGGCACTAAAGACAGAAATAGTGCATGCCTGGAAACATGTTCACAGGAAAGGAAGCGAGTCTCTAAGAAAACCGGATTGTGTCTCGGTGGAACCTTATCTCCACTGGGTACAAACTAGAGCTCTCAAGCTGAGGATGCCTTACCCTCGTCAGGAAGTTCTTCAATTAAGGGACCCTGTCCTTTATTTTATGTCTGATATGAAAAAACTCCAGGTTACTCTCAACAGAGTTCAACAGGAGAAGAAGTCTTGGAAGAACAAGTACCGTATTCTCAATGTGGAGTATAAGAAAATACAGCAACTGTTAAAAGAAAAAGACGCTCTGATCGAGATTTTAGAGCAACATGCTGTAGAAAACCAGGATGACCAAAGGAATTTGCTCACTCCTTTCACTTGGCAAAGGAATGACAACCCGACATTGACTCGAGAGCCCCAGTCAAAGAAAAGGAAAATACCAGAACCAACACCTGAGCTCTCCTCAGAGAGGACTCAGGATCCATAAGTTTAGATTTCCTTTTACAGCACTATGTAAATTATTGTATTTCCATTTCCGCAATCTTTAAATTCAATAAAACGGGGTTTCCCCACTGTTTGATATTTGCAATCCAATTGTCGAAGTTTATTTTGATTAAACAAAAAATATATAATTAATATAATCATTGCATATCATTCATCATTCTCACGTAACGCATTCTTCTTACCTACGAATCTCACATTTGTGTCTTGATTCTAGAGTCAAACTGTCTCATTCATACAATACCCGGGCCAGTCAACAAAAGAAAATGGATAATCTCGAGGAAGAGAACAGAGAGTTGAGAGAAGAACTCGACGCTCTGAAAGAAGACTTGAGAAAGCTTCACAACAATATGCAAGCTCTGGTAGCAGCCAAGATGCAACAACAACGGACTGTGATCTCAGAGATCACATCGACACCCATAGTGGAAAAGTATGATCCTCGATATACCATGCCTAAAGATCGTCCCTGGGGCATGCCACTTAACTATATCCCGAAAGGATATATTCCGTTGATCACGGATGATCCAGAAACTGCAGCAGGAACCGCTGGGCTTGAAGGTTATAAAACTTTGGGAAAACGAAGATCCCAGGGGCATGACAGCAACTCCTGAAGGTTACAAACTTCGGGAGAGGGAAGTACTAAGAGTCACTGCCGTAATGACTATACCATAACCTGTGGTACACACTGTCCCGGAAGGACAGATTTCCCAGATACCGTCTGGTGGAAACAAAAGTTTGGACAAGAGAATGAGGGAATTCCAGGAGCAGTTCCTGGAGATGCAGAAAGAACTCCAAGCCATTCGCGGTCAGGATCTATTTGGAAAGGACGCCGCAGACCATTGTTTGCTCCCCAATGTGAAAGTTCCGCACAAATTCAAGGCGCCCGAATTTGAAAAATACAAGGGTAACTCTTGCCCTCAAAGTCATTTGGTGATGTACGCTCGGAGAATGTCAACTCAGACAGAGAACCAATAGCTATTGATCCATGATTTCCAAGATAGTTTAACCGGTGCGCCACTCAAATGGTACAAGTGTTTAAACCGCACTAAGATCATCACTTTCAGAGACCTTGGCACTGACTTTGTTCAACAATATAAGTATAACCTGGACATGGCACCCGACAGAGATCAACTCAAAGCCATGTCGCAGAAGGATAAGGAAACCTTTAAGGAGTACGCTCAGAGATGGCGTGAAATTGCCACCCAGATTTTTCCAACTCTTGAGGAAAAAAAGATGACAAAGATCTTCTTGAAAACCTTGAGCTCATTCTACTACAACATAATGGTCGCCAGTGCAACCAGTGACTTCACTGAGATGGTAGGCATGGGAGTTCGTCTTGAAGAAGCAGTTCGAGAAGGACGTCTGTTCAAAGATGCCGGACCATCAAGAAGTACCAAAAGATATGGTAGTGCTCTCCCTAAGAAAAAAGAGCAGGATATTGGCAATATCTCTCTTGGAAAGCAAAGGCGACTGTACCAACCAGCAGCAGCTGTAACTCCTGCTATCAACCCTACGCCTATTCCTACGTATCAACCTTAGGTTGCGTAGAGCCAACCTAATCAACAACAATATCAGCAAAGGACATAACAGACTATTCAGTAGGCTCGTCCTCCGAACAACAACAACCATACAATGCGACCACCAGGGTTCGACCCTATACCCATGTTGTACGCAGAACTATTTCCACTATTACTAGTCAAAGGACACGTCCAAACCAGGGCTCCTCTTACAATTCTGGAAAATCCGCCTTTTTGGTTCAAAGCGGACCAGACTTGCCCTTACCATCAAGGAGGACCAGGGCATAACATAGAAAATTGCCTCAGCTTCAAATCCGACGTGCAGAAGCTTGTTAGGAGCGGGGTCTTATCCTTCAAGGATACAAGTCCTAATGTTCAGACGAACCCGCTGCCTCAGCATGAGAAAGCTGCAGTAAATTTGATAGAGGAAGAGTCTAACCACAACTATCAAATTCATGATGTACTCTTATTGAGGGCCAACCTGGTCAAAATGCATCACAGACAGAGCGGATATCTGCATGTACCATCTCATAACTATCACCAGTGTGATATCTGCTATAAAAATAATCAAGGATGTTCTGTGGTGTAATCATCTCTACAGGAACAGTTGGATCTCGAATGGATCCAGGATCACCGAATTCGTGAAGTCAACATGACTTATACAAATTCCAGCGTCATTCAGAACCACAACATTCTGGCCATGAATGTCAACTTGGTGGCAATGCACTCAAGGCAAAGTAAACATCATAATCTGTCACGGCACGATTATGATTCCTGTCTGATTTGCTCGGTAAACAATCAGGGATGCTCTTTTATACAAGAGACCCTCCAGCACCAGATGGATCTTGGACAGATTCAGGATTACCGCGATAGAAATCAGTATCAAGTGAATATGATTCAAATCTTTGATATTCGCTTGATGAATACCAGCTTGGTGGAGTTACATGCTAAGCAGGTCCAGCTCGGTTTTGTGACTTTGCATAATTATCAGAACTATACAGTATGCCGTAAGAGCGACCAGGGATGCACTCTCGTTCAAAGAACTTTGCAACACTTGTTAAACCACTGGTGGCTTCCGATCTATTTAAACGAAGACACACAACAAGTCAGCATGATTAATGGGAACCCTACTAGGCATCAAAGTCCGAATGTTCGATCAATGGAAACAGACCTAGTGAGGTTACACTACATACAAAGCGGACGTGGCCGGGTGCCACCACATAACTATGAACGCTGTAGAGTTTGCTCTGAAGATAATCAAGGATGTTATCTCGTGCGAGCAGCCCTTCAGAGTCAGTTGGACAACAAAGAGATTCGACTGTGTCCAAGTTCTAGGTCAACCAATTCGATGCCAGACTTTGTTGCTGATCAAATCAAAGATGTTGTCGTAATCTCTGATCATAAGAGGACCAAAGATGTTTGTACCATCATCCCTTTACTTGACGAATCGAAAGTTCCCAACCAGGAGCTGATTGAAATTACTTACAATGGTCAGAAGAATCAGAAGGCTCCTGTAGTTATCTATCTACCGGGACCATTACCGTATGAATCAACTAAAGCTATCCCTTACAAATACGGTGCAACAACAATTGAGAATGGAAAGGAAATTCCATTACCCTCCGTCGTGAATATTGCAGACATCAGTCGAGTAACACGAAGTGGTCGAATCTTCAACCGAGGAGTTGGAGAACCCAGCAAAGAAAAGGAACCTCAGGCAGAGATTCCTGATCAACCAGTCAGTCCGTCTAGTGATCCCGACCTTTCAAAGAACAACGATGAGATATTGAAGCTCATCCAGAAGAGTGAATACAACATTGTTGATCAGCTGTTGCAAACTCCTTCAAAAATCTCAGTGCTATCACTTTTACTCAGTTCCGAAGCTCACAAGGAGGCTTTACAGAAAGTCTTAGAGCAGGCCTTTGTGGAACAAGATGTATCAATAAGACAATTTGACAGCATCATCTCCAACATCACTTCCTGCAACAACTTGGAGTTTAGTGATGAGGAACTGCCGGAAGAGGGCCATGGTCATAACGTGGCACTCAATATCACAGTCAAATGCCAGGACGATGTTTTAGCCAGCATACTGGTAGACACCGGATCAACTCTAAACGTGATGCCGAAATCCACTCTAATGCGACTATCATTCAATGGATCTCCGATGAGAGGCAGTGAGGTCACCGTCAAAGCATTTGACGGATCCCGGAAAATAGTTATCGGCGAAGTCGGTCTTCCCATAACTATCGGTCCTCACACATTCCAAGTCACTTTCCAGGTCATAGACATCCAGGCAGCATACAACTGTTTGTTAGGAAGACCTTGGATACACGAGGCTGGGGCAGTCACTTCGACACTTCACCAAAAGCTGAAGTTCGTCAAGAACGACCAACTAATCACAGTCTGCGGAGAGCAAGCCTTGATCATGATTAACTTATCATCGTCCACTTGTGTAGAACCACAAGAGGTTTTAGGAACCCAGTTCCAAGCACTTTCAGTGAGCAACGACAATCAATCAGAAAGAGGAACATCGATTTCCTCGTACAGAGATGCTCTCGAAGTGATTAAAAGTAACAATGCAAAAGGATGGGGACATCTCATAATTCCTACTGATAACAAGACAAAGAAAGGTCTTGGGTTTTCTTCAAACTGTACCCAGACAGCTACCAACGATGAAAGTCTTCATCCCATTCAGGACTTCTTCCATAGTGGAGGTTTCCTTCACCCAGTGTCTCAAGAAGTACATACCATCAACGAGGGTGATACCTCCGATCCGGATGAAGAATGGAAGTCCTATCTTAATGAGGACGGTTATATATCTCAGGAAGAGGTGCCTACGCCATTTTTCTATCCCGCACAGAGTCTGAGATATATACCTAGATCAGACGTCAAAATGATATACGGAGATTGTGATCCAGAAGGATGTCGTGCTCCACCAAACTCATTAGAGAAGGATACTCTGATAAAGGACAACTTTGACCATGACTATTATGGCCCAATGGATAGTCTGCCTATCTGGCAGTCGTACCTAGGAGACTTGGGGCAAAAGAGTCAGCCCAACCATGCATATCAGCTGAGCATCATTGAAAAGAATACTTGCGTCCCCATAGAATCATGGGATCAACACTCAGGGCATTTTGAAAATATCCAGCACGACGATGAATTTGCAAACTTGCCAGACTAGAGTTCATCAACTACACTTTTTTCGAGGTCAACGTCATCGAGAGAGATGACTCCTCCAATTCCAAAGAGGTGTGGGACACCTTGGGACAACCAAGTGGAAAATTCGACTTTCTGGTCAAGTACACCGCTCCTGAAAGCTCTCGTATCAGGCTCGAAGACATCCAGCCAACTGGATGGGGAGATCCGCCTGATAGTGAAAACACTGTGCAAGATGCAATTGAGGAATCCTCCTACGACAACTCTGCCTGGGAGACAGATTCCAACAATCTTGCTCCACCAGAAATCAGCGTTATTTCTGAAGACAAGCCAAGAGGGAAAGTGCCAGACTTTGTGATTCACCGAGGAGTTCGCCGCCAATGGGTTGCTGTCAACATTCCGAAAGTTGTTCATAAGTCGAAGTAATTGCCGTCTTTATCTTAACCTTTCACCTTGCCCAAGTGAAACATATGTTTTATAGGGCTCACTTTCTGTAAATGTACCTCTTCGCTTTGCCCAAAGCGACAAAGTTTTATTTTATAGGGCTGTAGTTTCAAGAATCGACAAAATCATAAATAAAATAACGTCATTTTGTAATTTCTGCATTTATTGCTGTTTTCTCTTTTCTATTTTTCAGAAATTGGTAATCCTAAAAAACAGCTCAAATAATAAAAACAAGCATTTTTCAGAAAATACATTGCACGCACTCTTGCATTTCTCTCTATCTCTTCTAAAAACAAATCATCACGTCATGCAGATTGTTTGTTTTAAACCCCGTTCAAACACACGATCCAATGCCTTCTCCCAACTTTGAATTCCCGGTATTTGAGGCTGAAGAAGAAGATGACAAAGAAATTCCAAAAGAGATCTCCCGATTACTCAGACAAGAGGAAAGGTCCATTAAACCTCATAAAGAGCCGTTGGAAATGGTCAACTTGGGTTCATAGGAAGAGAGAAAAGAAGTCAATATTGGGGCACTTCTCAGTCCGACTGTCAATGAAAGTTTGACAAAGCTTCTCAAAGAATTTCCCGATGTATTCGCTTGGTCCTACCAGGATATGCCAGGGTTGGATACCAGGATCGTGGAACATCATCTACCATTAAGATCAAAATGTCCGCTGTTGAACCCTAATTTTTACCCCTAAGATTTCACACATCTCATTTGCATATCATTACCACGAACAAGATCACTCAATCTTTGTGTTTCTCCCTGGTATCTGTGTATTTTCTCACTTGCTTTATTTCTTGTTTCTATTTACCAACCTCTAACCAAAATACCAAAAAAGTTTGCTGCAGTTTCTCTCTGTGTGTGTTTTGTAGATTTGTCAAAGACAATGAAGTGATTTCAAGTCAAATGTGACTGTTGTTCTTAATCCAGATCAGATGGATGTTTGACCTAATACTGATCAAACTATCAAGCAATTGTTTCAAATGCGAGTTATATGTGCCAGTGGTTTGTTTCTCAAGCAGTGACTGTTCAAGGTCAGGATGTCTTGTGGTTGAGATTCTTCAGTTTATTAAGCAGTTGTTCATGTGAGGTTTGAATTCAGAAAAACCCAAGGTTGACAGTTGTGGCTTCAATGGCAAGATTGTTCAGTGGTAGCTATGTATAGTTTATCAGAGGCTTGTAAAAAAGTTTGGTTATCCATTTGCTATCCATGATCCACTTCATAAACCATCCACATTTCCTAATCCAAGTTCCATTATCCACATTTTTAACCAATCTTTCCATATTCCACTTTTTGCTATCAAGACCATTTTTCAACTATCCATTCTCTAAACCATTTTTTTCTAATCCATATTCTAAACCATTTTCTTATCCTTTTCTCAAAATCCAATTACCCATTGTTCAAACCATATCCAATGATATCCATTTTCCATTCAAACTTTCAATTTTTAATTCATATCCATTATATTCAATTATCCATTACCCATTTAAACTATTTCCATTTCTCCATATTTTATTAACCAAATATCCATATCATTATCCACTTTACTTCCAATATCCATTTTATTCAAATCCATAAATCAATTTCCAATATTCATTTTTTTAACCCACTAAACCAAATACCCACATTTTAAATGTCCATTTTTCAATACCATTAACTTTTTCTTACAAAACATATATTCTAAAATTCCAAAAGGCCATTTCAATTACAAAAATCACAATTGAAGCCCATCCAAATTTCAGTCCAAATGCATTCACAAAAAAAATGCAGCAAAAATAATGAAGTTCATGGCCAAGAAAGAGTCCAATACATGGCCCATTTGATTGAAAAAGCTGCAGATGATTTCTTCCAAGCCTTCACATTCTCAAAGCCACATCCAAGCTTTATACACGAGCCAAATATGCTACAATCACACAAGCTCACCTTCATGTCAGTCACTTTGAAAACTCCAAGCCAAAGCAATATTCGAATTGTTGTATCGCAAAACCACGCAAGTCAAGCTGCCACAATGCCAAGCCATTCCAACCAATATCCCAGCCAACAAGCCAGCTTCAGCCACATGAAGTAACATAAATTATCAGCTGCAAAAGCCACGTGACCTATAAAATTACACAATAACACAAGCCTTGTTCAATTCCAAAAGCACGTCTGGCCCATCAAGCATCAGCACAAGTGAAACAACGCCAAGCCGTCACGCGATACAACCTGCAAACTTCACAAAACGCCGTTACCAAGCCCAACCACTGTACACGAATTACTATGACACGCTTCAAGTTACTTCTCAAATAAGCCATGAGCTGCAAAATAAAACATTCAAAACGGCAAAGAGAAGTCTTAAACGGCAACAAACTTCATCTAATTCCAATTTCAAAACTCACCTCATATTCTATAAATAAGGACCTCTTTCCTTCAATTTGAGGAAGCTTTCCTAAGCCAAGATCACCCTGCCAAACTCAAAGCAAACTTCAATCCAAATTTTCTTCAAATCATCTTCCACATTCATCGCGCAACTCATACCATTTCTCCCAATTCAATCACAACTGCTCCATTGCAACTCTGCTGTAACACAAAACCTCTGCAAATTCTTCCTTCAACATTCAACTGAATTCACCTCAATCATGCTTCACGCACAAACACCTTCAGCAACGACAAGAACACGACCTTCAAACTCAACAATTCAATAATAGTTTCATACATCGCATAACAGAGTAAAAGCAAGATCATCTCGTACTTAATCTCGTTTTAAATCTGCTTTAAGTTTGTGGTTCAATTGGCGATTTCGACGAAGTAAACAATGCAGTGAATCTCTCTTTTCGGACGGATGATTAAAAAAAAGAGAGTGACATCTGAGTTCAGTAGCCGGCACGATGTAGCACAAGACGAGATAAGAAGCAACATTCCGACCATCGTGTATGGAAGAAGGAGAGGAGGATTTTTTTTTTATGAACAGTGATAGTGGGATGTTAGATTTGAAGAAGAAGAAGCTAGGAAATCTGTTCTTGACCCTATTTTTCTCTTTTTCTTCGTTGCATGTGTTTGGGCTTTGGGCCGTGTAGTTCTTTGAACTACTACCAGCACCTCCCTCTCATTTCTTTTTTTTTTTTAATCTTCTTTTAATTTTCTATTTCAAATCCATTAGATATTAGTATTTCCTTTCTTTTTCTTTATAAAAAAAAATCTCAATTTTTTTTTTCAAGTTATATTTGGCTTTATTTTTTTACTTGAATATTTTCATTTTTGATTTTATTTTCTTGAATTTTCATTTTGATTCTTATTGTTGGTTGTGTGGATCATAAATGTTAGATCCACTTTTCTCCATCTCGTTTCTTTTTGATCGATGAAAGTCTAAGAGATGTTGGAATTCCTTTGTTGAATTTCGATCAAGACTAGATCGTTACCATTTTTCTTTTCGTACGGTATTGCTTTCGGATGACGATTTACATATCATTCATCTAGCATGCATTAGCACAAAGATCTATTGACCGGCCTCATTGTAGGGTAATTACTCCGTAAATTACTCGGCGATTGCTTAACATAGCGCAATATTTGTCCCGCATCGGAAAACTACCAAGAATAGTTGATTATTTGTATTTTGGTTCAAAACTTATGAAACTTGTTGTTAGGAGGCTTTGGTCTTATCAATCCTCTAATGAGTTCTCATTAATCTTTGCCTAAGTGCAATAATTCAATTATTATTGATCACTAACTCTAACAACTAATCATTAACTTACTAACAATACTATTGTACTAACTTTGTTTACAATTCCTTCTCGCTCCCTATCTCTTTTACTTTTATGCTCCATTATTATAATTTCATATCATGTTTATGCTTCCGCAATTTTTCCTTTGTCCGTTGGACACATGTTTATGCTTCCACAGTTTTTCCTTTGTTCGTTGGACACATGTTTATGCTTATGCCTTTTTCTCTTTGTCCACTTAGACCAAAAACATTAATAAAGGCTAAAACCTCTAAAAAAACTTGTGCTTCTAAACTTGGACTATGGTTACTATCCTATGCAATGGACATGGAGTTTTGCACCTAGACCTTGGACTTCAATGCTATTCTTGAATCTTTCGATTTAGACCTTGGACATCCAATGCAATTCTTGGCACCGTGGACTTAGAACTAGGACCTTTTCCCTTTGCTTTGGAATTATGGTTTGAAGACTATGGAGCTTACTTGTGTGGTTAGGCTATTCTTATCATTAACTTTTACTTTATGCTCTAGGATAGTCACTTCTTCTCCACCCATTTCTTCAATTTTCAAAACTCTCTCTCTTTTTCAAAACTTTCTTGATTTCAAACTATCACTTCTTTCATAATCAAACCTTGACTTTGTCAAGTGATTTTACTCTTTTCCTTTCATTTCTTAACAAATGCTAAACTACATAAGCATGTTGACACCTTTTTCAAAAGACTTTAAAAAACACCAAACTCATCAATCTTCTTTTGTGCCCTAGTGCACTTTTCCTTTAACTTTTTCATAAGTTTAGACATGATTCATTTCTTTAAGCGGAATTATTCGCTTGGAAATGACGACTTGTCTTTACATTTAAAATCAACCAAAACAAACAAATTTCATTCATTGTACCACGAACTACGGGGTTTTGATCCTACATTGTACATCGTGGGTACGTAGGCATGAGACGACAAGTCTCTCCAAACACAAAAATCTTAAAAAACAATTTCTCTTATCATCTCCTCAATCACTTTTCAAGCAAACATTTTCAGACCAAAAGCGGTAGATATTTCAAAGGGCTCCTATAGAGTACTATAGACGTTTTGGGTGCTAACACCTTCCCATTGCGTAACCAACCCCTCTTATCCAGTCTCTCTTCACTTGTTCTTGTTGTAGAGCTTGTGTAGGTTTTGTTCGCTCTTTTTCCTTTCCTTTCTGGATAAAATAAAAGTGCGGTGGCAACTCTTGCTTTTCGAGTTAAGTTAATCAATAGCTTACACTCACGATTTTGCCGCTACATCCGCCAGTAAAACAGAGGTTGAGAAGAACTCACCCGAACATGCCCATCAAAATCAAAGAGGAAGTACAGAAACAGATTGACACGGGTTTCCTCGCCACATCAGAATATCCTCAATGGTTAGCCAACATCGTGCCAGTTCCGAAAATGGATGGAAAGGTCAGAATGTGTGCAGACTACAGGGATCTGAACAAAGCCAATCCAAAGGATGACTTTCCCTTACCACACATAGACATGCTGATGGACAGTACAACAAAGTTCAAAGTCTTCTCCTTCGTGGATGGATTCCTGGGATATAATCAAATCAAAATGACGCTAAAAGACATGGAGAAAACTTCCTTCATCACCCCATGGGGCACTTTTTGTTACAAGGTAATGCCGTTCGGTTTGAAGAACGCCGGGGCAACCTATCAAAGGGCCATGACTACTCTATTTCATGACATGATACACAAAGAAATCGAGGTATATGTCGATAATATGATTGCCAAATCTAAAACAGAAGAGGAGCATGTGACTCACCTGTTAAAGCTATTCGAGCGTCTGAGGAAGTACAAACTCCACTTGAATCCCAACAAGTGCACATTCGGTGTCCGTTCGGGGAAACTTTTAGGGTTCATCGTCAGCCAGAAAGAAATTGAGGTTGATCCTGACAAAGTCAAGGCCATTCAAGAAATGCCTTCTCCAAAGACTGAGAAACAAGTCCGAGGATTTTTGGGACGTTTGAATTACATTTCCAGATTTATATTCCCCATGACCGCAACATGTGCGCCGATTTTCAAGTTACTCAAAAAGAATCAGGAATACGTTTGGACAGAAGACTGCCAAACCGCCTTCTACAATATCAAGGAATACATACCTGTTGAGCCCGCCGATTCTATCACCTCCAGTGGAAGGAAGACCACTGATCATTTACCTAATAGTCTTGGAAGACTCAATGGGTTGTGTACTTGGCCAACAAGACGAAACCAAAAGGAAGGAGTCTGCCATATACTATTTTAGCAAGAAATTTACCGACTGCAAGACTCAGTACACTATGCTTGAGAAAACTTGTTGTGCTTTGGCTTGGGCAGCCAAACGTCTTCGCCAATATATGATTCGTCACACTACTTGGTTAATCTCCGAAATGGATCCAATCAAGTATGTCTTTGAAAAGCCTGCTCTCATGGGAAGGATTGCCCGTTGGCAGATGTTGTTATTAGAATACGACATCGAGTACCACGCTCAGAAAGCCATTAAGGGAAGTGTTTTAGCCGATCATTTGGCTCATCAACCGATTAACGATTAGGAATCGATTAGATTTGACTTCCTAGATGAAGATGTCATGTATATGAAAATGAAAGATTGCGATGAACCGCTACCCAGTGAAGGGCCAGAACCAGGTTCCCAATGGGGACTAATCTTTGACGGAGCTGTCAATCATTATGGAAACGGAATTGGGGAAATCATCATAACACCTCAGGGTATCCATATTCCTTTCACTGCCAGATTGACATTCAAGTGTACAAACAACGAGGCCGAATACGAAGCTTGTATCATGGGTCTCGTAGAAGCGATCGACTTAAGGATCAAAAACTTGGATGTATATGGCGACTCAGCCCTGGTTATTTGATGACACTAAATTATACTGTATTTTCGACTCTGATTTCACATGCATATTAGTTGTTTTTCTATTTTTATGCTTTGTTATTGTTATGTTTTCCTTTGTTTTCAGGTTTTCAATAAAATCGAGGTCCCAGACGGAAAAGGATGCAAAAGGAGCAAGAATTCTAGTTTGGCAGCAAATTGCTCTTGTCGCTTCTCTTGTCGCGGACGCCCCAGGGTAGGCGACGATGTGTCCCGTGATCTCCTCAACTCAACTGCCACGTTCCCACGATCAGCACTCTCCTTTGCCTCTTTCTTCTTGTCGCGGGCGCGATGGTCCTGTCGCGGGAGCGACCAGGCAAATTGTGTTCCCGCCCATTTTCAAACCAAGGTCGTTTTTGTCCTTACACCACGCCAACTTTGCCTATAAATACTTGTAGAACTCGAACTTCAGGATCATCCAATCTTAGTTTACTTCACCCTAGGCATTAATTTCAGTGTTGTAAAGCGGTAATCTTCTCACATCGAGGAGTTATTGCACTGTGTGTGATCGAGTTTGTAATCAAGTCTTGGAGTGTCTGTAATCAAGTTGGAGCATTTTATTTTCCGTGCATTGTACCATATTTAAAGACTCCGCTTTGGAGCAGGTTTTATTTTAATCGCATTTACTTTCATTTATTTCTCGCACTTGCTTTATTTTGTTTATTTATTGTCTTGCCTTACTTTTCAATACTTTACTTTTCAAAAGACTTAATTCCATACATGATAAAAATTAACATGACTGTTGTTACTACCATGGCTGGCTAAGTTTTAGATAGGTAAGAATGTAAAGACCATAACCACCGTAATACGTCTATGTGTTAATAGAAATACTTAAGGGCTGTTTTAATCTTTAACACAAGTTTTCTGTTCCTAAAAGCAATGTTGGGTAAGATCGAAAGCCGTCCAACAATTTGTAAACCTGTTTAGTTCTCAACTGATCAAATACAGCGAAAGCGCTTTGCTCAGTCGAGTAGGGATTTCTAACACTTTAGAAAAGAGATTTTAAAACTATTTTCGGACGCGTTAGTGGGATTAGAATCTGGTTCATTTTGAACCTCTTTAGTTTAGAGATTTCAGGTCAAAATACTTTTCAGTTTAGTTTAGAATTTGCATTTCTTAAAAGTAAGTTTTCCATGACTCTAACGCAATGCGCGCCTTTTTATAAGTGACAATAAAGGGGTTAGTTTAGAGGGTAAACTTGGTTCTGATTACGCGAAAGCGACAGTTCCTGTTAAATCGAATTCTTTTCTTAAAATAGAAGATATTGCCCGTAAGTAGTTCTGTTGATGAATATAGAAATATTATCGGTTTTGAGAATTACATTCAAGCCTATTGTTTTGTCTGAATTTTATTACCTCGTCATTTACTTTTATTTATTTTCCTCTGCATTAGTAAACCCTGAATTGAACTGCCTTAGATAAGCACTGTAACAAACGGAAATCGTTAGATAGACATTTGGTCCCTGTGGATACGATAACTTTTTATATTACTCTGACGCGATTCGTGCACTTGCGAATACAAACGCATCATTATTAATCAGATCAAAGGAGATTGGAACACATACCAATTAGGACTGATTCCTTACAAAGACTATGCGAGAAGGTTGTTACCATTTTTCAACAGAGTCGAGTTTCATCACATCCCTCATGAAGAGAATCACATGGCTTATGCATTAGCCACTCTCTCTTCCATGATTTGTGTAGGTCAATGGAATGACATACCTAAGATTTACATAATGCGCCTAGAACGGCCCGCTTACATCTTCCTGATTGAAGCAGTCATAGACGATAAACCTTGGTATTACGATATACAATGCTTCCTTCAGAAACAAGAGTACCCACCTGGGGCATCCAGAAAAGACAGAAAGACTCTCAGAAGACTGGCAGGCAACTTCTTTCTGAACGGTGATACACTCTATAAGAGAAACTTTGACATGGTCTTGCTCCAATGTGTAGGCAGACCAGAGGCGGACATACTGATAAAAGAAAATCACGAAGGATCCTTTGGCACTCATGCCAACCGACACACAATGGCGAGAAAAATTCTAAGAGCAGGGTACTATTGGTTGACCATGGAATCTGATTGCTACAAGTACATGAGAAAGTGTCACAAGTGTCATATATACTCAGACAAAATCCATGTACCGCCAACGCATCTCAAAGTTCTTTCTTCCCCATGGCCATTTTCTATATAGGGAATCGACATGATTGGCATGATCGAACCCAAAGCTTTAAACAGACATCGTTTCATCCTAGTAGCCATTGACTACTTCACCAAGTGGGTCAAAGCAACGTCATTCGCCAATGTAACCCGACAGGTGGTGGTCCGCTTTATCAAAAATAATCTCATCTGCTGTTATGGTGTTCAAAGCCAGATCATTACCGATAATAGATCCAACTTGAACAACAAGATGATGAAAGAGTCGTGCGTTGAGCTCAAAATCGAACACCATAACTCATCTCCCTACCGACCCAAGATGAACGGAGCGGTTGAAGCGGCCAATAAGAACATCAAGAAGATTGTTCAGAAGA
Organism: Lathyrus tuberosus; assembly: GCA_022829125.1. Lineage (NCBI taxonomy): Eukaryota > Viridiplantae > Streptophyta > Magnoliopsida > Fabales > Fabaceae > Lathyrus > Lathyrus tuberosus. The sequence continues at coordinate 15,883,038 of JALAZF010000036.1, read as the reverse complement.
TGGTTGTAACCTATAAAGACTGGCATGAAATGCTACCCTTTGCCCTTCACGATTATCGCACATCTGTCCGCACTTCAACAGGAGCAACCCCTTTCTCTCTAGTATATGGCATGGAGGCAGTACTCCCCATAGAAGTAGAGATCCCATCAATCCAGGTATTGATGGGAGATAAGCTAACAGAGGCTGAATGGCGTCAAAGTCGACACGACGAACTGAATCTGATCGAGGAAAAGCAAATAACGGCACTATGCCATGGTCAGTTGTATCAGCAAAGAATGAAGAAGGCATTTGACAAAAAGGTCTGACCTCGCGTCTTCCGGAAAGGAGACCTTTTGCTCAAGAAGATACAATCATTTCTCACTGATTCCTAGGGCAAATGAACTCCGAATTATGACGGCCCCTATGTGGTCAAGAAAGTTTCTTAGGCGGCGCCTTGAGACTCGCAACCATGGATGGAGAGGAATTTGCCTACCCCACGAACGTTGACGTAGTCAAGAAATACTTCGCCTAAACGAAAAAAAAACGTCTCGGTGGATTGTATACCCGAAAGGGCGGTCCAGGCAAAAATTAGAGACATAATAAAAAATCATCCCGGTGGATTGGAAATATCAAAGTACAATCCAGGCAAAAGTTAGGGATAATGACAAGTAACTATGTCTGATCAATTCAACTCCTCAGCAGTAATACCATCCGTCAGAAAGACTCCAGTCAAGGTCATCTTCGACAGAAGCTCTCGATGTCCCGAATTCAAAGTTGGTAGAAGGATAGCGGTCGCTATGTTTCAATGTAGCCCTTTTCCCTTAAATTACCATTTTCTAACTTTGTGAATACTCTATGGAATCACGCGCTTGGCTGATCTCCATCCTATCAATAAAATTTGAGCCCTAGTGCTTTTGTTTGCAATTCTTATTTGTTTTAGCTTTACAAAATGACATTTTAACATGATTTACGGTTCTTGAAATAAAACAAAAATGAATTTACTTGTCAAAATTTTGCTGCTTTTTAAAATAAAGATGGAAATTTCTTTTGACTGTTGAACATCGAAAGAATATCGATCACTTCTCCAGAAGTAATCAAGCTTCAAAGTGTAGAATCAAAGTACTCCTTCTAAACCGGTACGCCTGAACGAAGGATCAGCTGTGTCAGATACCGTGTTTCATCTGACATCCCCGACAGAGTTCTTATCTACTAAGCCAGACCAACGGTTGTTCCCCATAGGGACTATCTCTCCTAAGCAAGGAAGAATTGCTAATTTTGGACCATTGATACTTTTCATCCTCTGCAGTGGCCGAGTATCCAGTCGTGTTCATCCACTAGTCTGTATGTCGCGTCAGTTTTGTCAGCATATATATACATACATCATGCATTATTGATTTGCATTCATATTCATATTGCATCACTATCACTCTAGTCAATCTTAACTCTAAGTGGTAAAGTCCTCTTGTCAATCGAGTTGTCAGTTCTTTCCTCGTCAGGAAGCGAATCATCTAAGGAATCTCTCCCCAGTTTATTTCTGGGATGGAGACGGTCCTCGACCACTTTGATAACTTGAACCTCTCAAAAGCAAGAAAACTTTCGACGAACGTCACTCTTCTCCATTGAAGAGGATATCTTTGCTTTCCCGAATTAAGGAAAATCCCAGAGAGAGCCTCGCAACTAAAGACTCTCAGCAACATAGTGGTTCTTCCCTCCAGAAAATCAATGTTAATGAAGTCATCAACACCTCAAAATTGGGGTACATTGTATGGCATTTCTCCGAGAAGGTCTCGAAGAAAAGTATGATGTAGTATCCCCAAGCAGGAAACAGTCTCTCAAGAGACTCGTTTTTCCCCAGTAGAGTCAACAAATGGCGTCTCCAACAGAGAAGTTTGAACACCTCTACAGCTCAGGCGGATGGGTTCCCCAGCAAGTCTGACAGTAAAACTTTTTCCATCAAATGGCATCTCCCTAGGAAAATTCGGCGAGAAGTTTGAGGAAAAACCGCTACAAACAACGTCCATTGTCAAGAAAGTTTATTGACAAAAGAAACTGAGACCAGTTCCTTTGTAGGAAACCAGGATCGAGGGGAAGTTTATTTCAGAAACTGAGACCAGTTCCTTGGCAAGAAACCAAGATCGAGGGGAAGTTTACATCAGAAACTGAGACCAGTTCCCTGGCCGAAAACCAGGATCGAGGAGAGGTTTAGTCCAAAAGAAAACTGAGACCAGTTCCTTGGTAGGAAACCAGGATCAAGGGGAAGTTTGCATCAGAAACTGAGACCAGTTCCTTGGTAGGAAACCAGGATCGAGGGGAAGTTTTACCTTTTCTAAGTATTAATGCTTAGCAAAAGAAGATGAATGTGTAAACTACCATTCATAACCATTGTCAAAATTTTTGATATTCTGATATTTAATCATCTTGAACCCCGAATACCCGAATACCTTCGCCACTGACACCTTCGGGTCCAAGAAGATTAAATAGGGGAATCTGTCATACCCCAAATTTTGACCACTAAGATTTCCCATCATTGTGCAAATCATCATCACAATATGGATGTAGTTTCATGTCTCATCAATCTCCTCAAGTAATTGTTGAGCATTCACTACTAACAAGCATTAGGGTTTTAAGCCCTCTTAGAGCCTTAGACCAAAGATCAATCAAGAAATGACATGATCTTCAACTTGTCTAGCCTCTCAAACACCCAAAATGGATCAAGAGGACTCCCACATCAAGAATCAAGCACAAGGTTGCAACATTCCAAGTGGATCAAGCCTCAAGATCGCCAGTGTCACCAAATTAGGGTTTTGGTCGACTGGGGCCTCCAGATGAAAATTTTCCTCTGGGCATTGTAGCGCAATTTTTGTGGTTTCGAATCACTATCGCTTTGGTGCTACAGTTTGATTTATTTTTTATCCTGTGAAGGTGATTAAGGAAGGGAAATAGATATCTCCAATTAACTCTGCTTGCATACTGAGGTTAAACAGTCAAAACTGTTGGTTTACAGATGCTATAAAAAAGGGGGGTCTGTCTTAGGTTATTTGCTTAAAAACACTGCCTAGACTATTTGCTAGGTTTCTGGTAAGATGTTAGGTCTGATGCTTCTTGATTGATGTATGGAGGTACTGGATTTTGAGTTTTTGATTAGTATGCTCGCTAAGATTTTGCAATCTTATGCCTACGTATTCCCGTTTAACGAAACAGGGAAATCAGAGCGATCGTAGTTCCTCCTATTCTATGTGAGGAAAGAGATGTTTTGGTGTCTTGTTCAAAGCCCAAGACATGAAGCCCAAGTGTCACTCCCAGGATTTTCATCCAGGTACAAATGCGAAAGTGGCGCGGAAACAGAGTCGCCTGCAATGTGTATTTTTCCCAAGAGAGGGAAAGGAAACACTGCGTAAACCTGAGGGAAGGGAAAGAGCATGGCCTCGCGACCAAGAGAAACGGGTAAGGGAGTCGGTTACGCGAGGGGAAGGTATTAGCACCCCACGCGTCTATCGTACTCGATGGGATCCATGCTTGTTGTCTCGATCAAAGGGTGTCGTCGTCTGGAGCTCCACTGCTACTGGAAAGAAGAAGGAACGAGAACGGAAGAGAACGAAGAAATGGGGAAGAAAATAAAAATAAGTGACTCAATAGGACATCATCGTCCTATGCCTACGTATTCCCTTGTGTAATGGAAAAGTCAGAGTCAACGTAGTTCGGACACAAACTAAGGGGGGAGGTTGCTCGCCAAGACATCGCCGTCTCGTGCCTACGTATCCTCAATCTAACCAGAAAGAGGAAATAAGAGCAGTCGTAGTTCGACCAAACAAGGTCTTAGTGTTTTTTATGAGCGACGTTAAGTTCGTGTCCGGCAGTTAGGGTCGATGCCTGTTTGCGACAAAACGGAAAATAACGTGCTATTTTCTGAAAATGAGTTTGAAACTTAACGACCCCGAAGGATGAAAAAGGTTTGAGTTTGTTTTGGTGTTTTTTAGACAAGAAGTGGATTAAAGTTAGTTTGCAACTTGCATTGCACCCAAGTCTACAACATAGGAACGAATACGTCGTGTATCGTCCATAATAGGACGTACACTAAGTACCCTAGAAGAATTAAGGGATACCTCCCATTATTCACTTCCCATATATAAGGCTCATGCGCAATACACATTATCCTATATTAAGTGTTTTAGAAGGGTTATGAGATGAGAAGAGAAGACTCAAGGCAAAGAAAACATTAAGGGGAATTCTATCCTAATGTTATCATACAAAAGATGGCCCTAAGGTTGAGGTCAAAGGGGGAACATCTACCTAAGTTAGCATGCATAGTTCGTAACCTAATGTCTATCCTACTCCGAGCTTAATCAGAAATTAAGTTGGACTAGGAGCCTAAGGGAGCAAATCCAAGACTTAGACAAGTCTTGAGATTCAAGGGAAGAGAAGGAGTTAAAAGAAGAGAAACAAACAACGGCTACAACAGCGCTTTAGCACCTGCACAGCGATAAAAACCAGCAAACACACCACACAGCATTCAACAGCTCAGATTCAGCACAAGGATAGGTGTAAAAAGGCCAAACAGCAGCACATATAATAACACATATGCACATAGACAGCAGTGAAAACAGGGCAGCATGCAATGCGTTCGAACAACCATTCATACAAGCGATGATAAAAAATGAACATGCATATCAAGACCAACCAATTGTACAGATTGCTAACACCAAGAATGAACAACGTGATCATGATAACAATTTAAAAACAATTACTCCACAAAGTTGCACAACACAAACATTGGTTTCCATATCATGCATAAGCAACCACAGAAACAAACAACAATCACGCATCGCATGTCCAGCAAGTTGAGCCTTAATCAATCATTAACTTGATTCAAATGTGCGTGTGCATCGTGTTTATCGCATCAATTAATAAACATTGCAAACATAAACATTCATCGAGGAAAACCAAGAATCGCGTGTCGAAGAATCGTGTTCATGCAAGGGTGTGAGGTGAAACAGCTCAAGAATAATCCACAAATCATCAACATATTAATCCATGAAGTTTAGGGATACAAAGGATCTCAAACAAACAAGAAAATGCACAAAAATACACATTCTGTCCCAGAGTAACCGGTTAACAATGGTGAGTAATCGATTACTTAGTTAAAAATCAGGCAATTTACGCAAAAATACAACATGTTAACCGGTTAACAAACGGTGAGTAACCGGTTACTCAGGGACAGTGGTCAAAAAAACTGTTTCAAAAGCACTTTTCAGCAGCAAATCACTTCTCCAAACATCCAAATAAACATTCAATCAATTAAGCATGAAATTACATTGAATCACAGTCATCAAACATCAATTGAATCCAACAAACAACAACATCCACAATCAAATTGAAGCAAATGAATCAAAACACAACAAAAGTCATGGATCTACATTGTATAAGTTACAATTAAGCCAAATCAAGTATGGATCTAAAGAAAACCAACCTACAAAGATGAGATTTGCTTTGGTAAGTGTTGTAAACGAAAATTGATGGATCCAAAGAAGAAAACCAGAGATCTATGAAGCTTTATCAAGAAAACTTGAAGATCCAAGCAAGAACACTCCAAATAAGAAAAAGCTGTTCCGAAAGTGATTCTAACAGCTTAATCCAAGATCCAAACCAGCTGCTTCTATAGAATTGAACTAAGAATGAGGATGTGATGGAGGTTTAGCTCAAGAATTCACAAATTCCAATGAAGAATTTGTGAATATATGGATTTGGAGCTTTGGTGAAAGGTTGAAAATGAAGATGGAGAATGAAAAAGTGAGAGAGAATTGAGAGTAAATTCTGAAAAATGAGAGTGAAAAATGATCTAGCTCCTGTGTGGTTTGGGATGAATTGATTTAAATAACCCCTAGGTTAGGAGTTAAGTTTGGGTTTGGAGTGAGGTTTAGTGGGTGGAAATTGGGGTGAAAAATGAATTAGGAAAGGAAAAGAGGAATTAGAGTGGAAAGTCTTGGAAGGGATTTGAATTTTGGATGGAAAATGATGAAATTGAATCAATTCTAGATCCTTCACACACTTGCACAAGCCAAGCACTTGATCACTAATGATGCAAACTTAATTTTTTCAAAATGTGCTCAGAGTAATCGGTTAACAAACGGTGAGTAACCGGTTACTTTGTTCAAATCTGCTAATGGTGCGCAGAAAAACAAAGGCGTAACTGGTTAACGCATGGTGAGTAACCGGTTACTCAGTTCAAATTTTGAATTTTGGCGCCTTTTGGAGGGAAACTTGGAAAAGTGACTTCTGGCAGTTGTTTTAAACCCGTTAAGCCTCTGAAACTCAAGACTTGATGTTGCTATTGAATAACACCTGGAATGAAACACAAATTCTTGCTGACAACCCAGAATACCTTGTTGAATTAATAATGTCTGATGCCGGGTTGCTTGATCAGAAAATGGTTGTTGAAGCTTCTGATTGTCAAAGCGTCTAATGAGCAAAATAAAAGCTCCAAAAGACCTTGAAAATTACCTGCTTGGCTCTGAATGCTGCTGAAAGTAGTACTGGAACTGATAACGCTGTGAGCTGCTAGAAAATACCTCGATCCCATGCTAAGAACCAATGATATGCAAAGATGATAATGCAAGAATGAAATGAAACATAAGCCAGTTAAGGTCAAAAGCAAGAGGGCAAATTTTGAGGTGTTATAGCTGCCCCTATTCAAACTTCTTGGATCTGAGGGTATGATAGCAACGGCTTTCAGACAATCAGGATACACGGGGTTTGAATACCAAAATAACCTGGAAATTTGCAACCTGTGGGGGTAATGAAACAAGGCAATTACGAGGACGGCCGAAGGCGAACTCGAAAAGAAAGACCGGCCGAAGGCGGATTCTGCGGGGGGGGGGGGGGGACAAGATAATACGAGGACGACCGAAGGAGAACTCGAAAAGGTAGACCGGTCGAAGGCGGGCAAATAACCAGAACAACACGAGGACAACCGAAGGCGAACTCGAACAGAAACACCAGCCGAAGGAGGAATTATACTGGGGAGGAAGACAAGACCGATCGAAGGTGAGCTAATCAACGAAAGTGAAACGAGAACGGCCGAAGGCGAACTCGAAAAGAAAGACTGGCCGAAGTCGGAATTTCTAATAACAATAAAATGAGGACGGCTGAAGGCGGACTTGAAAAGAAAGACCAAGCCGAAGGTTGACTTTCAAAGAAAGACTATGCCGAAGGTAGACTTTCAAACAAGGGATACGAGGACGACCGAAGGCGAACTCGAAAAGAAAGACCAAGCCAAAGGTTGACTTTCAAGGAAAGGCTATGCCGAAGGTAGACTTTCAAACAAGGGATACGAGGACGACCGAAGGCGAACTCGAAAAGAAAGACCAAGCTGAAGGTTAACTTTCAAGGAAAGGCTATGCCGAAGGTAGACTTTCAAATAAGGGTTACGAGGACGACCGAATGTGAACTCGAAAAGAAAGACCAAGCTGAAGGTTGACTTTCAAAGAAAGACTATGCCGAAGGTAGACTTTCAACAAAGGAATACGAGACCAAGCCAAAGGTAGACTCGAAAAAGAAAGACCAAACCGAAGGTGGACTTTCAAAGAAAGACTAAGCCGAAGGTAGACTTTCAAACAAAAAAATACGAGACCAAGCCAAAGGTGGACTCAAAAAGAAAGACCAAACTGAAGGTGGACTTTCAAAGAAAGACTATACCGAAGGTAGACTCTCAAACAAAGGATATCAGACCAAGCCGGAGGTGAACTCGAAAAGAAAGGCCAAGCCGAGGGTGGACTTTCAAACCCAACAATACGAGACCAAGCCAAAGGTGGACTCGAAAAGAAAGACCAAGCTGGAGGTGGACTTTCGAAGAAAGACTGTGCCGAAGGTAGACTCTCAAACAAAGGATACGAGACCAAGCCAAAGGTGAACTCGAAAAAGAAAGGCCAAGCCGAGGGTGGACTTTTAAACCCAACAATACGAGACCAAGCCAAAGGTGGTCTCGAAAAGAAAAGGCTAAGTAGAATTAACAAATCTACAAAGATGACTCCGCTGGGGAAAAGAGAAATCTCAACAGACAACTTTGTAGGGGAGTACAGGAAGGAATAACCAATAAGAAGGACAAATCCACTGGTTGCAGTGTAATGTTAAACAACATCTCCTGAATTACATCTCTTTCTGCTGAGGGAAGAAACTGGTAACAGATATCAAACCTGGCTTATGCTTTGAATGCATATGTTTGAATTTTTCTATGGCGTAATGCTCCATACGAAATGGAAATGCTATGCGTTTGGGAGGATGCCATGCAAAAGTGCTTATGCAATGCAAAAGAGGCGTCTCAGCAAAATAAATGCTGAAGACGAAAGCAACTCCACCGGGGATGACAAACTAAATTGTCATCTGTATTAAAAGTCCCTGCTGAGGAAGATTTCAACGAACGACTTCCGGATCACCAACTCTGCTGGAGATGAAGACTCTGAGAGAAATTCCATTCTGTTGGAGATGGATGAATATTGCAGATGAAACCCAAGAAATTTCTCTCCGCTGGAGATTACTCATGGCTTCTACCGAAGACAGAACTCAAAACACGGATCTGAAAGATGCCAATAACAATTGGACTTAAACTTGCTGAGGATGTCAACCACTGTTGAACAAACCAATGTGAAGATCACCACCAAACTCTGCTTGGGGGACAAGTCAAAAATACCGAACCTGCTTGGGGATACTGCTGAACTTAACCTGCTACTGGGAGACATCTGTACCTTCACTTTGCTGGGGAGTATTAGCCACTATTAGCAAACCTGCTTAGAGAATGGGGATTGTCGACATCAACTCTGCTAGGGGATACCTTCAAGCTTACTCATCTGTTGGGGATCAGACCATACCGTTGCTGATGAGAAAAACACTTCCTGACTAGCTGAGGAAAATGGGCGCCAAGACTCTGCGGGGAAAAACATCTTTGTCAAAAGAAGATATTCCATCAGTCTCTTGCTGGGGATGCAAAAGTATCAACTTCTGGCTGCTTGCTAAGAGAGTAATCAATCAACCACCACTCTAGCTGAGGAAATAGTCCTCTGTACTCTGGCTGGGGAGAGTAATAACCTGCTAAGGAGGATGAAATTTCAATGCTGAGGAGAATAGCTCTACTGGGGAGAAACTTGGGTGTTTCACCTTTCTACTGATCAACTACATACTGATCTCCATACACGACCAACGGTCCTTTAAACTTTCCACTTGCCCCAGACCACAGGGTCTAATGAAAGAAATCATCTCAAGAGGATTTTATAGAAGACCTGTCGTTCACACTGCCCCAGGGTCTTCAAACTCTTGGAGAGATTTATCAGATCTCGACATAACTTCCCCAGACTTCATAACTCATGAAGTAACTTGCCTCGAAAGGATTGGTAATGACTGGAAATATTCTGCCCAAGTATATTGAACTTTGAAGAGGTACTTTCAATTGACCATCTTCAGGCGTGGGCAACTTCTCGTGCCTTTGAGGTGGCCTGCCCCGGTACAAGCCTTGAAGTGAATTTGCCCCTGACCGACTGGTCTTTGAGAGATTTGTCGAATCTCGACGTGATTGCTCCCTTTTAGCTGCTTCAGGGAAAATTTTCAATGTAACTGTTCCAGATTGACTGTATCTTATCACCATTCATCGGGAACCCCCAGGCTGCGCACAGTCTCTTGGCCACATACCCCTTGACATGACTGTCCTTCGAAGTTTTCACCATCTCAACTTAGCGTGATCGAGCTTCTCACCTGATGTTCATCATGTAAGCTTCTTTGATACTAAACACATGCAAGCAGAAAATGTTTATTATGAGAATGACAATTCTAATGCAACACACATGTTACCCTTGAAGTTTTATTGAAAGCATGTCGCCAAGCCTTGTGAACGAATCACTGGCTGGGATGCGACATTGATTTTTGAATGGAAAAACAATACGTACATGCAATACCAACAAAAATCTTATTAGCATAACTCATAGGAGTCAGGAACGCTATCTCGCTGAAGTGCACTTTTGGAATAAACCCTGCTTCAATTAGGACTTTTGAGGGTTGTATCGTGGCCTGGTTCACAGTTTTGAGAAAAAAAGATTTAAGGCTCAAAGTTTATCGGTGCCCACCCACTCTTCGTGATGTTCTCCGTTCCTACGTTCAGCTAATCAGACCCAAGCCCTCATTTCTCAAAAGGTTCTATGATCTTTAAGGAACCCATGCAACTGATGGTTTGAGACCAGATGAGGTTTTGGAGCAACAGTCACCCCTTTTGTCTGTTGTGTCTGTAGTCACACGACTTTGTTCTTTGCTGGAGGATTTTTCTTTGTAATCCTTTTCGCTTTTTGCTTTTCATTCTTTTGCTTTTTTGTTTCCCTGATTTTTACCTGGACTGACTCTTTTGAGTTTTTCGATTTTGAAGTCCAGCGGGATGCCCTAACTTTTGCCTAAGTCGCTTGTTTTCAAGTTTCGACTTAGCGAGCTTTTTTTCTCTATTTTTTCTTTTTTTTTGAACAAATCGTGTGACACTAATTTATCTGACTTGCTTGAAAGGGTTATGACTGCCTCATTCCTTAACTGTTGATGGATAACCATTGTGGTTTCACATCTTTTGACCTCTTGACGGTGGAATAGAAGGTAATGGATCCTCAGATTCACACTCCTCTTGAAATCTGAACGCTCGGTCAAACTAACTGACGCCTACCCTGCCCCTGGGTTAAGTGTGAGGGTTTTTTCATACGAAAGAAACTCCTACTTCAAGGCTCAAAGGGGTTGACGAGGGCCTACCTCCTTTATATCTCCAGTGTTTAGGGATTGGAAACAATGCCTGTACATCCTCAACAGGGTTTTATCCAAAAGCACACAACCAAAGATTTTGCGTTTTCACCTCATCATCCTCCTTCAAGAGTTTTAAGGCAAGAAAGTTGGTATTGCAGTGCATATAAACATGATATGAGTGCATAAAAGTAAAATACTTCAAGAAAAACACATTCATTGCATTAAAAGTATCATTCAACACATAAACAAGTTTTTACATGCAGACAATGTTTAAACAAACAAATGAAAGCTACATATGAAAATGCAGTAAAGGAAGCTGATGATTGCCCTTGTTGAGGATTCTTGACTCTGTCTGGACTTATTGCTTCTGATGATGTCTTCGCAGCCTCGAGTGCTCACTCTGATAAAGAAGCTTCACCTTGTGGGGGTACCATCTGGGGCGATGACCTTTGAGTCAATCAAATCTTGCACCTTGTGCTGGAACACATTACAGCTATCAAGTGTATGCCCAAACGTTCCTAAATGGAACTCACAGCTAGCATTCATGTCATAGTCCAGAGGAATAGGGTATGGCACTGGCATGGCATATCTCAGCTGAATCAGAGAGCTTTTGAGCAAGCGAGTAAACAACTGACTGTAAGGAATAGGAATAGGATCAAATATCCCCCTGGGCCTTCTTGGTCTGAGTTGCTTCTGCTGCTGATGGTTCTGCCGCTGATACTGATTTGGATGCCCCATTTGCCCCTGTATTTTCCTTTCCAGACGAGGCCCAAATAAGTGTTGCTGACGTAGAGCTTCTGCAACATAAGGTTGTGGAAGAGATCCCAGACGCGAGGTGGATCCTTGGGAAAAGGAGGGAGTTCCTAATTCCTTTGCAACAATGGGAGTAAAATCACCTTGTTTACCAGTGCCAACTGATGTAAAATTGATTGCCTCTGAATCAATGAGCTCTTGGACTTTATGCTTGAACCTTGTACAATTCTCAACATTATGATCAGGTACCCTAGAGTGGAATTCACATCTAGCATTAGCATTAGGTCCCAGAGGAAGCTTTGTGGGAAGAGGTCCCAAACTAACACGTTCAACCAGTTTGAGCTCGAGAAAATAAGAAAGCAACTGCACATACGACATTGGAATGGGATCAAACTTCCTCTTAGGCCCCTCTGACTTAGGATCCTCTTGGGGAGCAGGAAATGATTGCTGATGAGAAAGCTCTGAAACTTCAGTTTATGGAGGGGAATCACGAGGCAATCCATGATCTAGAGCAAACCCCAAAGAGATGGGAGGAGTAAGGACCTCTATTGTGGAAGCGAGCACATGATTGTTTTCCTTCTTTAACACTTATTCAAGATTTCCATAACCAGGCCCATCTGAGTCCTCATCTGATTGACTTCCCCTCTTAGTAGTTTCTGGCCCTGGGACATAGCCTGCATATCTTCCCCAAACTGCCTCATCTGAATCTTCATTTCTGTTACTTCTGCACAGAGACGTTCCATGGCTATCTTCTGATTGAGGCTGGTAGAATACTGATGAATTTGCTGGTCAGCAATCCTGTCTGTAGAAGAATACGATAAGAAAACCAGAGATAACCTGTTATGAAAAATGATTATGATTATGCAAATGCAAATGCAAACATCATATTTAAACATTTCTAGGGCGTATCTGCTTTGATTCCAGTCTTTAAAACCGGGCAAGGGATTTGACACATCATCGGAAAATAAATCCGAACCCAGAAATACCGTATAATCAACACAAAGGAAGCACCCTTCAAAAACTGAGAGTCGTTGATACATACATGATTAAACCAAGCATTTTATATCATGTCATAAGAATTCATACAGACGGGTCTGATACAATCAAAGGCGATTCCATCAACAATCCTGATGGTAATCATAACACAATATAACAACGAGATCACTACAAATTAATTCCAAACAAGCTGGCTTCAACTTCCTCAAGGAGATCCACAGTGTTTGGATGTGTAGGTCGCTCTATCAGCCCTTTGATCAGTCTGTTTATCTTTTCAATATCTTGATTCAACCTGACAATCTGTTCTTCAACATTGTTGCCTTCGCGCCTTGACTTCTTGACCTCGGCTTGCAACTTGAGCCCTTCAATTTCTTTCTGAGCTTCTTTCCACTTACCAGAGAAATGCTTTTTTCTTGCTTTCATCCTTTGAAGTTCTTCTTTCAACTCCCCATTCTCAATCTTGACCTTTTCCCACATCTCCTGGTACATGGCAAGCTTGGCTTCAGTCTCGGTCAAGAGCTTCTTGCTTTTCCTATAGGCCTTGCTAGAGGATTCAGCATCCATACTGACTTTTCTGAAGTGCTGAGCTCTGTTAGTGAGATCCTTCTCCTTTTCTTCCAAGCGCTCTGTCACATCCTGAACTTTCCATTTCAAATCCCTGTTGTCATGTAAAGCACCCTACAGCTGAGTACTCATACCAACATTTTCTACCCTCAAATCATGCACCAATTCTCGCTGCTTATCGAATTCTTCAATGGGTAGAGTAAGCCTCTCCTCCACAACCTCAGGATACAAGGGAGGCGCCCAATCAAAAGGCAAGTAGAACTCTTCTACCCTCTTCTTTATCCAGTCTACGTAGGGAGAGAAAGCTTGATTATTGGGTTTGCCCAAAGTGGCTTTTCCTTTCTTTTGTCTGCTGAGCCATGCTTCGGAAGCTTTCTGCGCCACAGCTAAACCATCGGCTACATGAAAATACAAAGACTCTTTCAAATCTTTTTCAACCGGAGGATCTTTCAGAGCATATCCAAACTGCTTGATAGCCAAAGAAGGATTGTAATTAATACCTCCTTTTCTCCCCATCAATGGTACGTTAGGGTACTCACCACAGCTGTGCAAAATGTCTTTGCCAAGCAATCCTTGATCCACCCAAACAATATCCTTAGCAGCTAGACCCATCAGACGTTTACCCCAATCCAGAGAAGTTCTAGTATCCACAAAAGCGCCTGACCGGGGTAGACGGTTTGCAAACCACTCATAGAAAAGAGATGCACAACAATGAACTATCCCACCTCGTCTCTTCTCATTCCTATTGTACAAGGCATAGTGAAGATCTCCTAACAAGGTCGACACTAGATTCTGAGTTGTAAAGATCTGGATAGCGTCCGTATCAACAAAATCCGATTCATTGGGAAAAAGGACAATACCATATACACAGAGAGCCAGTATTTCATTGAAAGTTGTCCGCCTCTTCTCCTTAGCCGCTTCTTGAGCCTTCTTTACCAAGTACGCCAAGTGATAACCACAGGACTTTCCCTTGCTGGAAATGTCAGCCTCCAAAGTTGATTTGCTCAAATAAAGAGCCTCAGCCACATCTTTGAAGTCAAGGCCTGCCTTAGAACCACAGAAAGGAACACCTTCTTTAATGGAAATCCCCAGGATGTTTGAGTACTCCTCCAGAGTAGGCACCAATACATAGTCTGGCAACACGAAGCATCTCAGGGAAGGATCATAGAATTGCATCAAGGTGTGAAAGCCATTATATTCATACTCACTGATGTTACGAACGAAAGATAAGATCCAACCATATTTCTCTTTGAACATTCCCAACACTTCCGGACCTGCCATTTCCTGTAAACTGCCAATTTGACCAAGAATGAGCTTCGGGAATTTGTAAACAATGATATTTTTCTTACTCTTCTGAGTGTCCATCCCGATGACTGCCTGTTGACTGGAATCGAAAGATCAGATACTACCTGGAAATGCAAAAATATGAATGTCAGAAAAATGAAATGCAATGCAAAGCATGGGATCAAGGTATCCACACAAGCTAGACAACTACTGCACTGAACTGACTGAATAATCTCAAGGTTCTGCCCAAATACCCAGAACACCAGAGTAACCACACTGATAAGAAATACTGATAAGAAATCCAAAGTATCGGGTATGCTGGAAGTCAAAGTTGCCTGCAAACCTGCAAACACCCAACCCTCTCACATGTGGGTACTAGAAAGGCGAGGATCCTCAATATCACGGACTCTCAGGTAGAGAAATGATGATACGTTCACCATTTCTGGTTTGGCATCATCGTCAATCGAGGAGGCCTCAACTGATTCCCCTAAAAAAGGATATCCTATAGCAAGTTCCCAGCATTGGGTCCTCGGATCGAGAAGTGTAATGGGTTTGCCATTTCTGGTCTGCCATTATCAAATCTCGGGAGGAGTGCCACAACTGAGTCCTCGGGAATGGTCACCGGAGTCGATAGTTCCTCAAGAGAATAACTACTGGCCTGTATCAACATACAGTAGCAGATATCTCCTGATAGAACCTCGTCTGGCTATAGGTCTCGTGAACACCCGCGTGTGGCCAACACCACGGGAGCGTCACGCCTGCCCACGCTAATACCTATGTGTATGCTCAAGCATGGGTAGTGGGCTTATCTCTCTGAAATCCCAACCTACCAAACAGAAAATCCAGTATAGCACAGCACAGTCTAGCATAATAATGAAATGCAATGCAATAAATGTGGTAAATATAGTAAAACAGTAAAACAGTAATACATTAATATACAACTAAATAAAGCACCACAATAAACACCCAATGAAAAAAACAGACAAGCGCTAGGATTGACTCGCAAAGGGGATGGACCAGCAAGAGGTCAACCAGCCCCTAGCAGAGTCGCCAGCTGTCGCTCCCAGGATTTTCATCCAGGTACAAACGCGAAAGTGGCGCGGAAACAGAGTCACCAACAATGTGTATTTATCCCAAGAGAGGGAAAGGAAACACTGCGTAAACCTGAGGGAAGGGAAAGAGCATGGTCTCGTGACCAAGAGAAACGGGTAAGAGAGTCGGTTACGCGAGGGGAAAGTATTAGCACCCCACACGTCCATCGTACTCGATGGGATCCAAGGTTGTTGTCTCGATCAAAGGGTGTCGCCGTCTGGAGCTCCACTGCTACTGGAAAGAAAAAGGAACGGGAACGAAAGAGAACAAAGAAACGGGAAGAAAAGAAAAACAAGTGACTCGATAGGACATCTTCGTCCTACGCCTACGTATTCCCGCGTGCAATGTAAAAGTCAGAGTCATCGTAGTTCGGACACGAACTAAGGGGGGAGGTTGCTCGCCAAGACATTGCCGTCTCGTGCCTACGTATCCTCAATCTAACCAGAAAGAGGAAATCAGAGCAGTCATAGTTCGACCTAACAAAGTCTTAGTGTTTTTTATGAGCGACGTTAAGTTCGCGTCCGGCAGTTAGGGTCGATGCATGTTTG
This sequence comes from Lathyrus tuberosus, assembly GCA_022829125.1. Taxonomy (NCBI): domain Eukaryota; kingdom Viridiplantae; phylum Streptophyta; class Magnoliopsida; order Fabales; family Fabaceae; genus Lathyrus; species Lathyrus tuberosus. Next base: position 15,867,067 of record JALAZF010000036.1, on the reverse strand, counting down.
CGACGAAACGGAAAATAACGTGCTCTTTTCATAAAATGAGTTTGAAACTTAATGACCCCGAAGGATGAAAAAGGTTTGAGTTTGTTTTGGTGTTTTTTAGACAAGAAGTGGATTAAAGTTAGTTTGCAACTTGCATTGCACCCAAGTCTAAAACATAGGAACGAATACGTCGCGTATCGTCCCCAATAGGACGTACACTAAGTACCCTAGAAGAATGAAGGGAGACCCCCCCCATTATTCACTTCCCATATATAAGGCTCATGCGCAATACACGTTATCCTTTATTAAGTGTTTTAGAAGAGTTATGAGATGAGAAAAGAAGACTCAAGGCAAAGAAAACACTAAGGGGAATTCTATCCTAATGTTATCATGCAAAAGATGGCCCTAAGGTTGAGGTCAAAGGGGAAACATCTACCTAAGTTAGCATGCATAGTTCATAACCTAATGTTTATCCTACTCCGAGCTGAATCGGAAATTAAGTCGGACTAAGAGCCTAAGAGAGCAACTCCAAGACTTAAACAAGTCTTGAGATTCAAGGGAAGATAAGGAGTTAAAAGAAGAGAAACAAACAGCGGCTACAACAGCGCTTCAGCACCTGCACAATGATAAAAACCAGCAAACACACCACACAACATTCAACAGCTAAGATTCAGCACAAGTATAGGTGTAAAAAGGCCAAACAACAGCACATATAACAACACATATGCACATAGACAGCAGTGAAAACAGGGCAGCATGCAATGCGTTCGAACAACCATTCATACAAGCGATGATCACAAATGAACATGCATATCAAGACCAACCAATTGTACAGATTGCAAACACCAAGAATAAACAACGTGATCATGATAACAATTTAAGAAAAATTACTCCACAAAGTTGCACAACTCAAACATTGGTCACCATATCATGCACAAGCAACCACGGAAACAAACAACAATCATGCATCGCATGTCCAGTAAGTTGAGCCTTAATCAAACATTAACATGATTCAAATGTGCGTGTGCATCGTGTTTATCGCATCAATTAATCAACAACGCAAACATAAACATTCATCGAGGAAAACCAAGAATCGCGTGTCGAAGAATCGTGTTCATGCAAGGGTGTGAGGTGAAACAGCTCAAGAATAATCCACAAATCATCAACATATTAATCCATGAAGTTTAGGCATGCAAAGGATCTCAAACAAACAAGAGAATGCACAAAAATACACATTCTGTCCCAGAGTAACCGGTTAACAAATGGTGAGTAACCGGTTACTTAGTTAAAAATCAGGCAATTTACGCAAAAATACAACATGTTAACCGGTTAACAAACGGTGAGTAACCGGTTACTCTGGGACAGTGGCCAAAAAAACTGTTTCAAAAGTAATTTTCAGCAGCAAATCACTTCTCCAAACATCCAAATAAACATGCAATCAATTAAGCACGAAATTACATTGAATCACAGTCATCAAACATCAATTGAATCCAACAAACAACAACATCCACAATCAAATTGAAGCAAATGAATCAAAACACAACAAAAGTCATGGGTCTACATTGTATAAGTTGCAATTAAGCCAAATCAAGTATGGATCTTAAGAAAACCAACTTACAAAGCTGAGATTTGCTTTGGTAAGTGTTGTAAACGAAAATTGATGGATCCAAACAAGAAAACCAGAGATCTATGAAGCTTTATCAAGAAAACTTGAAGATCCAAGTAAGAACACTCCAAATAAGCAAAAGCTATTCCGAAAGTGATTCTAACAGCTTAATCCAAGATCCAAACTAGTTGCTTCTGCAAAATTGAACTAAGAATGAGGATGTGATGAAGGTTTAGCTCAAGAATTCACAAATTCCAATAAAGAATTTGTGAATATATGGATTTGGAGCTTTGGTGAGAGGTTGAAAATGAAGATGGAGAATGAAAAAGTGAGAGAGAATTGAGAGCAAATTCGGAAAAATGAGAGTGAAAAATAATCTAGCTCCTGTGTGGTTTGGGATGAATTGATTTAAATAACCCCTAGGTTAGGAGTTAAGTTTGGGTTTGGAGTGAGGTTTAGTGGGTGGAAATTGGGGTGAAAAATGAATTAGGAAAGGAAAGGAGGAATTAGAGTGGAAAGTCCTAGAAGGGATTTGAATTTTGGATGGAAAATGATGAAATTGAATCAATTCTAGATCCTTCCCACACTTGCACAAACCAAGCACTTGATCACTAATGATGCAAACTTAATTTTTTCAAAATATGCTCAGAGTAACCAGTGAACAAACGGTGAGTAACCGGTTACTTAGTTCAAATATGCTAATGGTGCGCAGAAAAACAAAGGAGTAACCGGTTAACGCATGGTGAGTAACCGGTTACTCAGTTCAAATTTTGAATTTTGGCGCCTTTTGGAGGGAAACTTGGAAAAGTGACTTCTGGCAGTTGTTTTGAACCCGTTAAGCCTCTGAAACTCAAGACTTGATGTTGCTATTGAATAACACCTGGAATGAAACACAAATTCTTGCTGACAACCCAGAATACCTTGTTGAATTAATAATGTCTGATGTCGGGTTGCTTGATTAGAAAATGGATGTTGAAGCTTCTAATTGTCAAAGCATCTAATGAGCAAAATAAAAGCTCCAAAAGACCTTGAAAATTACCTGATTGGCTCTGAATGCTGCTGAAAGTAGTACTGAAACTGATAATGCTGTGAGCTGCTTGAAAATACCTCGATCCCATGCTAAGAACCAATGATATGCAAAGGTGATAATGCAAGAATGAAATGAAACATAAGCCAGTTAAGGTCAAAAGCAAGAGGGCAAATTTTGAGGTGTTACACCAAGATGTGAAGCTGAAGGGTTATTTGTATCTTGTTCAAAGCCCAAGATGTGAAGCTAAAGATTTGACTGAGATAGAATTTGTCATCTCTAAAGAGGGATTGTTGATTTTTGTGTGCTTTGATCAAAGCACAAGTTTGATGCTAAAAGGTTGATTGACTCAACCGGGGATTTCTTTATACAAAGCCTAAGAGGAGGCTAGAAGTTTGACTTTTCTGGGGGAAATATTCTTTCTGTCTTATACAACGCCCAAGATTGAGGCTAAAAAGGATTTTGACTCCGTTGGGGAGAATGTATCTTGTATAAAGCCCAAGATGGAGGTTGAAATGGTTTGACTCAACAAGAGGGTACTTTTATCTGTCCTGTATAAAGCCTAAGACAAAGGCTAAAAGAGTTTGACTCAACAAGAGAGTTCGAAGATTGATTGACTCAACAAGAGAGTCTGAAGGTTGATCGACTCAACAAGAGAGTCTTTTATACTCAACAAGGGAGTGATTTGCTATCTCGTACGAAGCCCGAGATTGAGGCTAAAAGGAGATTAACTCAACAAGAGAGTCTTTTATACTCAACAAGAGAGTGTTTTTTCTATCTTGTACAAAGCCCGAGATTGAGGCCAGAAAGGAATTGACTCAAAAAGAGAGTCTTTTATACTCAACAAGAGAGTGTTTTGTATGTCTTGTACAAAACCCAAGATTGAGGCTAAGAAGGGTTTGACTCAACAAGAGAGTCTTTTATAATTAACAAGAGAGTGTTTTATATGTCTTGTACGAAGCCCAAGACGGGGGCTAAAAAGGGTTTGACTCAACAAGAGAGTCTTTTATACTCAACAAGAGAGTGTTTTATATGTCTTGTACGAAGCCCAAGACGGAGGCTAATAAGGGGTTGACTCAACAAGAGAGTCTGAAAAGGTTAGCTCCTCTAGGGAGAACCATTTGTACAAAGCCCAAGAGGAGGATGTCTTACTGCTGAGGATTATTGAGATCCTGAAGCGGGTCTAAGTGTGGGGAACTCTCATGAGAGAGACCGGGTTTCTGCGGGAGATTGATCCAGAGTGATCGGTAATTTTTTCTATTATTTGAAAGGAACTTGAGAATGTATTTGAGACTCAAGAGGTTTAGACTGTCCAAGTCTAGAGTTTTATCTTTTGTATGATGCCCAAGAGGAGGCACGAGTATTAAGGGATGTGTATCAACCCTAAAATGGCCGAAGTTTTGACGCTGGAAAGACTGCTCTAGCAAAGGATGACTAAGTTCTGTCTTATACCTTTAAGAGGTCACCAGGGTCCTTGTATTAAGCCCAAGAGAAGACATGAGAACTTCTAAGAAGCCGAAGGGTCCTTGTACAACGCCCAAGAGGAGGCGGGGATGCTTTTAGGAAGCCTGTGAGTCCCCAAACCAAGAGAAGTTCAAGAAATGCAATTCACAGAGAAGAGATCATTCCAGGGAAGTTCGAGAATTTGGAAGAAACTTAAGAGATGCCATTCACGGAGAAAAGATCATCTTTGGGGAGTTAGAGTTTCTTTGACAATTTCTAAGGGTGACAGTCTGAGAAAAGGTGCACCGAGAATAGTGCCTTTCTCTTTGTTCCATATTGTTTAACCCCAAGAGGAGGGAAGACTGTATCTGGAATCCTACGGGGGATCTAGTTTTGTTTGTATTTAAGAGTGACCACCAGAGCTTTACCTAGGTCTAGACGTAGTTGCCGGGGAAAACTCTAAATAACTATACTAGTATTACATAGTGGATATGTGACAAGTATATAAAAGGATGTGAAAGAAGACTTACAGTGAAACAGCCCCACAATACAGTTATATATATGAAATCGGTAAATGAAAGCGGATAAACACTTACCCGTTGTAGAGCTTCCATGCTCTTTTGTTAGTTGTTCAACAAAGAAATTAAAGAAAGTTTTGACGACAACATATATTTTAATTTAAAATCAAAGGAGAAAGTGCTTTGAAAGATTGTTGGGGCTTACAGATCAAGGAGAGGCCCAAGTTTTAACGATGATCGCACCGTTGTTTTGTAAACTTTACAGAGGGACTTATACAATATGTGAGGCCCAAAAGGTTTTTTTATGTACAAGGGGATGGGGCTTATAGCTTAAGGAGAGGCCCAAAAAGGTTTGTTGGAAAACAGCGATCGTGCCGAGGTTTTCTTTTAACGCATAGGGACTTATACAATATCTGAGGCCCAAATGGTTTTGGTTAAAAGGGGATTGGGTCTTACACTCTATTAGAGGCCCAAAGATTTATTTTTGTACAAGTGATGTGGCTTACAGCTCAAGGAGAGGCCCCGGGTTTTTGTTTAAAAAGGGTGATGATCGTTTTGAAAGAAATGGGACTTACAACACGAGGGTAGGCCCAGATGGTTCTCGTTTTGAAATGGCAATTGCGCCGAGATTTTTGAAATCGCAGTGGGTCTTATATAACAACTGAGTCCCAAATTATTTTGGTTTCATAAATGATTAGGTCTTACACTCTATTAGAGACCCAAAGAGTTTGAAAAATGATTTGTTTAGGGTGATTAAGATCAAAACCCTAAATTTATTTCAAAATGCATTCTAATTAAATAAGAATTTAATTAAAATGATCAAAATTATCAAACATGTTGTGAAAAACAAGTTGTGATCTTGGATTAATGTTTGAAAAATCATATTAAATTTGGAAAATCAAAGAGGAAAAAATATTTTAAATGTTAAAAAACAAATAAAAGATTAATTTTTTGCAAAAATATCAAGTATATGAAATTGTCATACCCCAAATTTTGACCACTAAGAGGTCCCATCATTGTGTCAATCATCATCACAATATGGAGGAACCATCATACCTTGTCAGTCTCCCCAAAGATGGGTGAGCATCCACTACGATCAAAATTAGGGTTTCAAGCCCTCTCAGAGCCTTAGACAAAGGATCAATCAAGGAGTGAAATGATCTTCAACTTATCTAACCTCTCAAACATACACAAAGGATAAAAAAGGACTCCCACTTCAAGTATTAAGCACAAGGCTGCTCCCTTCTAGGTGGATCAAGCCTCAAGATCGCCAATGTCACCAAATTAGGGTTTTGGTCGACCAGGGCCTCCAGATGGAAAATTTCATCTGGGCACAAGCCAATAATCCAAAACCTAACCTAATATACTCCATGGAACCTCATGGACCCAAGCATCAAGTCAATTTTGCCTTAGGGGATGCATTTATCAAAAATCAGGAATTAGGGTTTCTTGACCTAATTCACCCCTAAGTTGACTTTTGGGACAAACCATGAGCCAAGACCTCAAGAGAGGGTTTGAGGGTCTCTAATGAACTATATTGATCCATTTGGAACAATGGATTAATCCAAGAAGCTTGAGCAACAAGTCTCAATTTCATCTGCACCACAATTAGGGTTTTAAGGGAAAAGTCAACTGTAACTTTGACTTTTGACCAGGACATGCTCCCAAGCCCTAAGACATGACTCAATATGCAATATGACACCCATGGAACATGTCCATCAAGTTTGATTTAAGTCACGGACATGATTTCATGAAGAATGGCACAGTTTGGAATTCATCTGAGAAAAAGTCAACTGTGCACAAAAGTCAACTTTGACTTTTTGAAATTTTTCACCAAAATGGATTTTTAACCCTAAAATGATCTTAATGTATGATTTGAATCATCATTCATTAAGAAAAATCAAGAAAAGTTGGATAACTTGTAAAAGGGGTAACCATAAAAACTTAGAAAATTTTCTAAGTTAAAAATTAAGTGACAAGGGTACCAACTTTGGAGGATCATAACTCCTAAACCACAAAGCCATTTTTCCTCATCTAAAGATGGATTTGTAGCCCTCATTACCCTCTACAAAAACTTCAACTAGACCTAAGTCCAATTCATTAAGGATTTTTAGGTATGGAGTGATCAAAGTGGCTGAAAAGTGAAAATATCATTTTTTCCAACACTTAGTGAAATTTTCACTAAGTCCAAATCTGTCTTCACTTTTTGCCAAATGTAGGGGGATTTTTCACTTGGATTCAAAAGAGATCAAAACCAAACATGTTCAAACATGAGGTACCATCTTCAACTCCAAACCATTTCAATCCATTCCAAGCACTCAGACACATCACTTGGCACCTAGGGAAGCTATCCACATCATTGGAACCTAGCTGTAACACCTCCAACACAAATCACGATCACCAGCTGCAAGTGGTAAGCATGAGCTCTTCTAACTCTATGATCCATGCAATTTTCGCTGCACAATAATTTGGCCATATGTTCATAATCATGCATGGAATGTTTCCCCTCAATTAATTGCATTGTTTGAATCGTGTATCAAAAATCCTAGCCTTCATGCAGAAATTAGGGTTCTTGAGGATTTTTCATGATTTCTTGTTATATGTTTGATTTAAATGAAATTAATTGACATAGACATGATCGTGAGGTTGAGACGAGCATAATGATATGTGGATTGCATGTTATAATTAAGTATTCAGTGAGATTGGAGAGAAAAGGCAAATCTGGCCAAGCCCAGAACACGCGCGTGTTCTTGGTGTGTTCTTGGCGCCATTTTTAGAAATTTGAATATTTGAATTTTTTGATTTTATTTAATTGATTCAAAAATTAATTTCTCTCTGAGTTTTAATGATTTTGAGTTGATTCTTTTTTTAATAATTCACAAAAATTTTAAAATATTTTATTTTATCAAAAAATCCCAAAAATATTATTTATTTCATATAATTGATATTTTTGCAAAGAATTAATATTTTAATTGTTTTTGACATTTTAAATATTTTTTCCACATTGATTTTGCAACTTTTAATGCTTTCTAATTATTTTGTAGGTCAATACTAAATTTTTGAAGCATTAATCCAAGATCACAATTTGTTTTTCATATGTTAAACAATTTTGATCATTTTAATTGAATTTTTATTCAATTAAATGCATTTTTGAAAACAAATTAGGGTTTTTGGATTAATTCAACCCTCATAAATCATTTTCAAAACATTTTTGGGCCTCTAATAGAGTGTAAGACCCAATCCTTTTTTTGACCAAATCATTTTGGGCCTCAGTGTATTGTATAAGTCCCGATACCGTAAAAAACAAACGGCGCGATCGTCGCCAGTTTAAAAATAAACCATTTGGGCCTCTCCTTGAGCTATAAGACCCATTCAAAACACTTTGGGCCTCTAATAGAGTGTAAGACCCAACCCCCTTTTAACCAAAATCATTTGGGCCTCACTTATTGTATAAGTCCCTCTGCGTTAAAAGAAAATCTCGGCGCGATCGCCATTTTAAACGGAAAAATCTCTTGGGCCTACCCTCGTGTTATAAGCCCCACTCTTCTTTCTTTAAACTTTTTGGGCCTCTTGAGAGAGTGTAAGACCCATCCCTTTGTACAGAAAACCTTTTTTGGGCCTCAGTCACTTGTATAAGTCCCTCTGTACAAATTCAAACAGTGCGCTCACTGATAAAACTCTGGGCCTCTCCTTGAGATGTAAGCCCCAAACCTTTCTTTTTTAAAAGCACTTTCTCCTTTGATTTTGAATATACTGTTGTTTTCAATCTTTCTTTGTTGAACAACTAACCAAACAGCATGGAAGCTCTACAACCGAGTAAGTGGTTATTGCTTTCATTTACTGCTTTCATATACATATAACTGTATTGTGGGGCTGTTTCGCTGTAAGTCTTCTTTCATAAACTCATATCAACTGTGTAATAATAGTATAGATATTTCGAGTTTCACCGGCAATTACGTCTAGAACTAAGTGACGCCATTTTGTTAAGTCATAGAAATAGACAACTAGATCCCTAATAGGATCACCAGATACAGTCTTCTCTTCGGCTGTCCTCATTAGGAATTGTCAAGAAGCTCTACTCCCCAAGATAAATGTATTCTTCGTGAATGGAATCTTTGAGTTTCTTCCAAATGCTCGAACTTTCCTGACTTTGATCTATTCTCGGTGAATAGCATTGCCTTGAATTTCTCGGGGTTTGGGGACCCATCGGCTTCTTAAAAGCATTGGCCTCCTCTTGGGCATCGTACAAGGACCCACAGGCTTCCCAAAAGCAACCTAGCCTAATCTTGGGCTTAGTACAAGGACCCTACGGCTTCTTAGAAGTATTCACAGCCTCCTCTTAGGCTTCATATAATGATCTCTTCCTCCGGGAATGATAGCCTTCTCTTGGGCTTCGTACAAGGACCCGTCGGCTTCTTAAAAGCTTCCAGCCTCCTCTTGGGCTTCGTACAAATTGTCCCGACGACCTCCTAGAGGTATAGGAACAGAACCTAGTCATCTTCATAGAACAGTCCTTTCATAGAGTCTACTATTGTTTCTCAAAAGATAGTACAAAGGTTAAAACTCTAGACTTGGACAGTCTAACTTCCTTGAGTCTCAAAGACATTCTCAAGTGACCCCTTCGTTAAATAGGAAGGAAACCTGCAGACTCTGACAGTCTCAATACCCTTTGGATTTCCCGCTTCCTTAAAGAACAGGAATAACCCGGATCCTTGAATCAAATCCCTGAGTACAGTGTTGCTCATATAAGAACTGATTTTCTCTTTCTAAATCAGTATACTGGACCTGTCACTTAACTGAGACAACATTTAGCCTCTTTCTCGGGCTTTGTACGAGACACATAAGAGACTCCCTCGTTGAGTCAATCACCCCTTTCGCCTCCATCTCGGGCTTTATACGAGATACAAAAAGGTTCTTATTGAGCCAAACAAATGATAGCCTCCATCTCGGGCTTTATACGAGATACCAAAAGATTCCATCGTTGAGTCAAAACCTTTTAGCCTCTCTCTCGGGCTTTGTACGAGACACATGATAGCCTTCTTTTAGGCTTTGTATAAGAAAACCACTGGTTAATCCAATTAACCTTTTAGCATCAAAGCATTGCCTCGTTCACAGTATACAAACATCAACAACTCCTCCCCTTTCATCTAATTGCTGTAAGCGGCAAGCCTCTGGATCATCTACATCAATGCCACTGTCCCTCTTTTAGCATGAGAAATTCCTAAGGAAAGATAGCATTGCTCTACACTGAGTTAAAGTCTTCTCCTTCAGGTAGAACTCCCCTATAAAGGAAATTATGGCATTGCCGGATTCACATATCCCGATTAAAGTAATTCCCCTTTATAAACAGTTGTGACATACAACCCCCCCTTTAGAGATGACAAATTCTCTCTAAAGTCAACACCTTTAGCTTCACATCTTGGGCTTTGAACAAGATACAAACTACCTTTCGCTTCACGTCTTGGGCTTTGAACAAGACACCAAAAACCAATTTCCTCCCATAACTACGAACGCTCTGATTTCCCTGTTTCGGTAAACGGGAATACATAGGCATAAGATTGAAAGAAAAATCTTAGCGAGCACACTAAACAAAAACCCAAAATCCCATATCTCCATCAACCCGAAAGCAGTAATTCAAAAACATCAGTCCTAACATCCTAATCCTTGTTCCCCGCCAGAAACCTTCTGTCAAGGTAAAAAGAAGAAGAAAACAGTATTGGCGAAAATACAAATAACCAGTACAAAGGTCCCCCCACATTGATAGCATCCGTAACCTAACAGACCGCTGTTTAAACTCAGTATGCAAAGCAGGGTTAATTGGAGACATCTATTTCCCTTCCTTCATCAGCTTTAATAGGATAAAAAATGAATCGACCTGTAGTTTAAGCTCAAACCGCAGAGAGCGACCAGCGCTTAAGAACCGCGTCCAAAAATCGCTCGCTACAGAAATAAATAATATTTTTGGGAATTTTTGGTAAAATAAAATATTTTAACATTTTTGTGAATTATTAAAAAAAGAATCAACTCAAAATCATTAAGACTCAGAGAGAAATTCATTTTTGAATCAATTAAACAAAATCACAAAATTCAAATATTCAAAAAATGGCGCCAAGAACACACCAAGAACACGCGCCACCCCTCTGTTTCACCTCTTGTGTGGAAAACACAGATTGAGGCTCCCGCTGGGGAACCCATTTTCTGCCAGGAAGTTAGGATTCATAGCTTTAAAGGTCTAGGATGTTTAGGACAAATATATATACTGCTTTTCCTAATTGCTATACATGTTTATTTTTCTGCTAATGGGAATGCGGGTGATGCCGTGTGTGGAAAGATTGAGAATACACTTAAGATAAGTGTTGGCGACGGGGTCGACCATCAACCTCAGTGGAGGCTGACCAACGCAACCCATTCTCTCACCTAGACAATCGGCCGGTTGTTAAGTCTGAGAAGCTGAGGAGCCAAACCCTTTCGTAGTGCGGAAACTATCGGAAATAGTTGTTACGCAATACTACCCTCATTTGAGGCTGGTGATCTATTCTCGGTGAATGGCACTTACTCTAAGATTGCTCTACAACTCGCTGGCGATCAGCTTGTTGTTTTGCTTTCCTGGGAGGAGCAGATGATAATGAGTACAGGTACAAAAATCACCCTAGTATAAACCTTTGGGGATGGGTAGAGCCTTGACTTCATGACAACGACCCTTTGACCCCATGTTTTTTCTATGTTTTTGTGTGCTGCATTCATGTATTCATCTAAAAAAAACATTAAAACATTAAAAAAAAATTTCTCTTCTAGTCTCTCTATTTTTCAAAATAAACTAAGACTGTGATTGCAAATATCAAAGAAAAGGATTGCGCTAATGGATTTCGGTAGAAGGAGAACTCATACTTACACCTTCAAGGTTCCAAAGATAGAGGATTTGAGAAGGTTAGCGAGGATGATCACTAACCAAGAGGCTTTCAGAGCCAAGCACGGAGGTTTGCTACCACTGTTAAGAGTCCATGTGATTGAGGGAATCATGGATGCGCTCATTCAGTTTTATGATCCAGTTTATCACTGTTTCACATTCCCGGATTACCAGCTCGTACCAACGCTGGAGGAGTATTCTCACCTGATCGATCTACACATTACAGATCGAGCTCCATTTTCTGGACTAGAAGAAATTCCAAAGAATCAGACTATTGCAAGAGCAATTCATTTGGACGAGTCTGAGGTTAGGACTCACCTAACTACTAAGGGTGGCATCCAAGGTTTGCCAGCCAAGTTCTTGACAAAGAAAGCCCTGTATTTCGCTAGTATAGGAAACGTGACTGCTTTTGAAAGCATCTTTGTCTTGCTCACCTACGGGTTATTTTTGTTTCCCAACATCAATAACTTCATCGATATCAACTCCATTAAGGTTTTTCTCATTGGAAACCCTGTGTCGACTTTGCTCGCAGATGCGTATCATTCTGTACACTTGGGAAATTTGTACAGCGGAGGGGAGATCACGTGCTGTGTACCTTTGCTTTATAAATGGTTTATCTCTCACTTACCCAAGTATGCTGCTTTTTGGGATTGCAAGAGTGCCTTACGTTGGTCGCAGAAGATCATGTCTCTTACCAACTCTGACATTGATTGGTGTAATAGGATTTATGAGGGAATTAGGATCATTGAATGTTGTGGAAACTTCCCCAACGTACCCCTCATAGGAACTAAAGGAGGAATCAACTACCATCCGATATTGGTTCGCCATCAATTTGGATACCCGATGAGACACATCCCACTGGGTGTTCATCTGGAAGGTCTTTTCTTCAAGGAAGGGGAAAATGACAGAGCACTAAAGATAGAAATAGTGCACGCTTGGAAGCATGTTCATAAGAAAGGACGAGAGTCTCTAGGAAAACTGGACTGTGTCTCGGTGGAGCCTTATCTCCATTGGGTACAAACTAGAGCTCTCAAGCTAAAGATGCCTTATCCTCGTTACGGGATTCTTCCGCCAAAGGAACCTGTCATGTACTTCATGATGGAAACTGAAAAGCTTCAGGTTACTCTCAACAAAGTTCAAAAGGAGAGAAGGTCTTGGAAGAATAAGTACCGCACTCTCCACGTAGAGTGCATCAAAATACAGCAATTACTAATAGAAAAGGATGCTCTGATTGAGATTTTAGAGCAACATGTTGTGGATAATCAAGATGACCAAAGGAATTTGCTTGCTCCTTTCACCTGGCAAAGGAATGACAACCCGACAATGGCCCAAGAGCCCCGGTCAAAGAAAAGGAAGATACCAGAATCAGCACCCGATTTCTCTTCAGAGAGGACTCGGGACCCATTAGCTTAGGTTTCTGTTTCTGCACCTTGTAATCTACTGTATTTCCATTTCTGTAATCCTTTGAATTCAATAAAAAGGGGTTTCCCCACCGTTTGATATTTGCAATCTAATTGTCAAAGTTTATTTTGATTAAACCAAAAAACAATTAATATAATCATTGCATTCATCATTCTCACATCGCGTATTCTTCTTCCCTGCGAATCTCACGTTTGTGTCTCGGTTCTAGAGTCAAACTGTCTCATTCGTATAATACTCGGGCCAATCGTCAGAAAAAGATGGATGATCTTGAGGAAGAAAACAGAGAGTTGAAAGAAGAGATCGACGCTCTGAGAGAGGATATGAGAAAGCTTCGTAACGACATGCAAGCCATGGCAGAAGCTCAGCTACAAAGGACTGTGATCTCAGAGATCACCTCAACGCCCATCGTGGAGAAGTATGATCCTAGGTATCAAATACCAAAAGATCGTCCTTGGGGCATGCCTGTTAACTATATCCCAGAAGGATATGTTCCGCCGATCACTGAAGATCATCGAATCGCAACAAAAGCCGCTGGGCCTGAAGGTTACTAACTTCAGGAAAGCGAAGATGCCAGGGGCATACTGAAGACTCCTGAAGGTTACAAACTTCGGGAAACGCCAAGACTCACTGCCGTAGTCACGGTACCACCCCCTGTGGTGCACACTGTCCCGGAAGGACAGATTCCACAGACAGCTTCTGGTAGGAAGGAAACTATATTTGACAGAATGGAGGAATTCCAGGAGAAATTCTTGGAAATACAGAAGGAGTTGTAAGCCATTCGCGGCCAGGATCTATTTGGAAAGGACGCCGCAGACCTCTGCTTGGTCCCAAATGTGAAAGTTCCGCACAAATTTCAAGTGCCCGACTTTGAAAAATACAAGGGTAACTCTTGCCCTCAGAACCATCTGGTGCTGTACGCTCGGCGGATGTCAGCCCAGACGGAGAATCAGGACCTATTGATTCACTACTTCCAGGATAGTTTAACCGGTGCCGCACTCAAATGGTACATGGGTTTAAACCGTGCCACGATCAGCATTTTCAGAGATCTTGGCACTGCCTTCGTCCAACAATACAAATACAATCTGGACATGACAAAAGGACAAGGAAATCTTTAAGGAGTATGCTCAAAGGTGGCGTGAAATTGCCGCTCAAAGGTGGCATGAAATTGCCGCTCAAATTTGTCCACCTCTTGAGGAAAAAGAGATGACAAAGATCTTCTTAAAGACCTTAAGCTCATTTTACTATGACCGAATGGTTGCCAGTGTGCCCAGTGATTTCACCGAAATGGTCGGCATGGGCGTACGTCTTGAGGAAGCCGTCCGAGAAGGACGTTTGGTAAAAGACACTGGATCGACGAGCGGTACTAAAAAATACGGTAGTGCTCTCCCTGAGAAAAAAGAGCAAGATATTGGGAATATCTCTCTCGGAAAGCAAAGGCGACGTTATCAACCGGTAGCGGCTGTGACTCCTGTTATCAGCCCTGCGCCTATTCCTACGTATCAACCTCAGGTTACGCAGAGCCAGCCTGATCAGCAAAGGACACAACAACCTCTTCAGCATGCTCGTCCCCCATATAACAACAACCGTACAACACGGCCACCAGGATTTGATCCTATACCCGTAACGTACGCAGAACTGTTTCCATTACTACTGGCTAAGGGGCACATTCAGACTAAATCTCCTCTTACAGTACCGGAAAATCCGCCTTTTTGGTTTAAGGTCGATCAAATATGCCCTTATCATCAAGGAGGTTCAGGGCATAACATAGAGACTTGTCTCAATTTCAAGTCCGACGTGCAAAAACTTGTTAGGAGCGGGGTCTTATCCTTCAAGGATACAAATCCTAATGTTCTCACGAATCCGCTGCCTCAACACGAGAAGGCTGCTGTCAATTTGATAGAAGGGGAGACTAACGATGTCTATCAAATTCACGATGTACTCTTGTTGAAAACCAATCTGGTCAAGATGCATTGTAGACAGAGTGGATATGGCCATGTGCCACCTCATAACTATCACCAGTGTGATATCTGCTCTAAAGACAATCAAGGGTGTTCTGTAGTAAAAGCAGCTCTGCAGGAACAGATGGATCTCGGATGGATCCAAGAGCACCGAGTTCGTGGAGTCAACATGGTCTACACGAATTCTAACGTTATTCAGAACCACGACATCCGTGCAATGAATGTCAATCTGGTGGCAATGCACTCAAGGCAAAACCAACATCATAATCTGCCGCGGCACGATTACAGTTCCTGTCTGATTTGCTCGGTAAACAAACAGGGATGCTCTTTTGTACAAGAGGTCCTCCAGCGTCAGATGGATCTTGGATGGATCCAAGACTACCATGATAGGAACCCTTATCAGATCAACATGGTTCAGATCTTCGATATTCGTGTGATGAATACCAACCTGGTAGAGTTACATGCTGAGCAGGTCCGACTCGGATTCTTAATATCACATGACTATCAAAGCTGTAAAGCAGGTTGCGAAAATAATCGAGGTTGTACCCTTGTCCAGGAGGCACTTCAGCACTTGTTAAATCACTGGTGGATGCCAATCTACATGGACGAAGATACTCAGCAGATTAGTATCAGTAATAGAAACCCCACTCGGCGTCAAATTCAGGATGTCCGATCAGTGGAAGCTAACCTAGTAAGGTTACATTGTATTCAAAGTGGGCGTGGCCAGGTGCCACCACACAACTATGACAGTTGTAGCATCTATTCGGAAAGTAACCAAGGGTGTTACCTTGTCAGAGCAGCTCTTCAGGGTCAGGTCGATCGTGGAGAAATTCGTCCATATCAGGGTTCTGGACCCATCGACTGGACGCCGAACTACCTTGCCGAGCAAGTTGAGGATGTTGTCACGATCTCTGGTCATCACAGGACCAGGGATGTTTTTGCCATTATTCCTCTACTTGACGAATCTAAAGTTCCCAACCGGGAATGAATTGAGATTACTTATGATGGTCAGAAAAATCAGAGGGCTCCCATAGTCATCTCTCTACCGGGACCATTACCGTATGAATCAACTAAGGCTATCCCTTACAAATACGGTTCAACGACAATTGAAAATGGAAAGGAAATTCGAATACCCTCCGTCGTGAATATTGCAGGCATCAGTCGTGTAACACGGAGCGGTCGAATCTTCAACCGAGGAGTTGGAGAACTTAGCAAGGAGAAGGAACTTCAGACGAAAACTCCTGATCCACCAGTCGGTCAATCCAGTAATCTCGACCTTTCGAAAAACAATGATGAGATGTTGAGGCTCATCCAAAGGAGTGAGTACAACATTGTCGATCAACTGTTACAGACTCCTTCAAAGATCTCGGTGTTATCACTGTTACTCAGTTCAGAAGCGCATAGGGAGACTCTACAGAAAGTCTTGGAGTAAGCCTTTGTGGAACAAGATGTAACAATCAGACAGTTCGATAACATTGTCTCTAACATCACTTCCTGCAATAATTTGGGATTTAGTGATGAGGAATTACCCGAAGAGGGTCGCCGTCATAACATGGCACTCAATATCACAGTCAACTGCCAGGACGATGCTTTAGCCAGCGTACTGGTAGACACAGGGTCAACCCTGAATATTATGCCGAAGTCCACTTTGATGCAATTATCATTCAAAGGCCCTCCGATGAGAATCAGCGAGGTCGTCGTCAAAGCATTCGACGGATCCAGAAAAACAGTTATCGGCGAAGTTGATCTTCCTATAATTATCGGTCCTCACACTTTCCAAGTCACTTTCCAGGTCATGGACATCCGGGAAACGTACAGTTGTTTATTAGGAAGACCTTGGATACATCAAGCTGGAGCGGTTACTTCCACCCTCCACCAAAAGCTAAAGTCCGTCAAGAACGGCCAACTTGTCATAGTCTGCGGGGAGCAGGCCTTGCTGGTGAGTAACTTATCATCATCTGCTGGTATAGAACCCGAGGAGGTTATTGGAACTCAGTTCCAAGCACTGTCAGTGAGCAAGGACAATCAGTTCAGAGGAGGAACCTCGATTTCCTCGTACAAAGATGTTATCAAAGCGGTCGAGAGTACCGATACAACAGGATGGGCACAGCTTGCCATTCCTACTGACAATAAAACGAAGAAGGGTCTTGGTTTTTCTGTAACCTATACCCAGACAGCTGCCAGCGATGAAAGTCTTCATCCCCTTCAAAACTTCTTTCACAGTGGAGGTTTCCTTCACCCAGTGTCTCAAGCAGTACATGCTATCAATGAGGAAGATCCCTCTGACCCAGATGAAGAATGGAAATTCTATCTTAATGAGGACGGTTATATGTCTCAGGAAGAGGTACCTATGCCTTTTTGCTTTCCCACAGAAAGTCCGAGATTTATACCACGGTCAGACATCGAAATGATATACGGGGATTGTGATCCGGAAGGATGCCGTGCTCCGCCAAATTCATTAGAGGAGGACACTCTGATGAAAGACAATTTTGACTACAACTACTATGGCCCAATGGATGGTCTGCCAATGTGGCAACCTTACCCAGGAAACTTGGGGCAAGAGAGTCAGCCGAACAATGAAAATCAACTGACCCTCATTGAACAGAATACATGTGTCCCCACCATGTCATGGGATCAACACTCAGGTCATTCAGAAACTACTCTACATGAAGATGAATTAGCAACGTTTGCAGGACTTGAATTCATCAACTATGCTTTTCCTGAGGTCAACGTCATCGAGAGAGATGACTCCTCCAGTTCGAAAGAAGTGTGGGACACCTTGGGACAACCAAGTGGAAAATACGAATATATGGTCAAGTACACTGCGCCCGAAAGCTCTCGTATCAGGCTCGAAGACATCCAACCAACTGGATGGGAAGATACAGTTGAGAGCACAAATGCTATGCAAAATATAACTGAGGAATCCTCCTATGACAACTCTGCCTGGGAGACAGATTCCAATGATCATGCTCCACCAGAAATCAGCGTTATTTCTGAAGACAAATTAAGGAAGGTGCCAGACTTTGTGATTCACCGAGGAGTTCGCCGCCAATGGGTTGCCGTCGAGATTCCGAAGATCATTCATCAGTCAAAGTAATTGCCGTCTTTTAACCTTTCACCCTGCCCAGGTGAAACGGATGTTTTGATAGGGCTCGCTTTCTGTAAATTTTCCCTCTTAGCTTCGCCCAAAGCGACAGAGTTTTGTTTTATAGGGCTATAGTTTCAAGATTCGACTTGTTCATTAATAAAATAACGTCGTTCTGTAATTTCTGCATTAATTGCTGTTTTCTCTTTTCGTTTTTCAGAAAATGGTAATCCTAAAAAACAATTCAAATAAAAACAAGCAGTAAAATAAAAACACTGCACACACTCGCATTTTTCTCTATCTCTTCTAAACACGAATCATCACGTCATGCAGATTGCTTGTTTTAAACCCAGTTGAAACATACGATCCGATGCCTTCTCCCAACTTTGAGTTCCCAGTATTCGAGGCTGAAGGAGAAAGTGACGACAAAATTCCAGAAGAGATCTCTCGATTACTCAGACAAGAGGAAAGGTCCATTGAACCTCACAAAGAACCATTGGAAACGGTAAACTTGGGTTCAGAGCAAGAGAGAAAAGAAATCAGGATTGGGGCACTGCTCAGTCCAACTGCCAGAGAGGGTTTGATAAAGCTTCTCAAAGAATTTCCCGATGTATTCGCTTGGTCCTATCAGGATATGCCAGGGTTGGATACCAGCATCATGGAACATCACTTACCGTTGAGATCGGAATGTCCACCACAGTAAAGCAAAGGTTGAGATGCACTCACCCGGACATGGCCATCAAAATCAAAGAGGAGGTACAGAAACAGATTGACGCGGGTTTCCTCGTTACGTCTGAATATCCTCAATGGTTAGCCAACATCGTACCCGTTCCCAAAAAGGACGGAAAAGTCATAATGTGTGTCGACTACAGGGACCTGAATAAGGCTAGTCCAAAGGACGACTTTCCTTTACCACACATTGACATGCTGGTAG
This sequence comes from Lathyrus tuberosus, assembly GCA_022829125.1. Lineage (NCBI taxonomy): Eukaryota > Viridiplantae > Streptophyta > Magnoliopsida > Fabales > Fabaceae > Lathyrus > Lathyrus tuberosus. The sequence goes on along the minus strand of JALAZF010000036.1, from coordinate 15,848,188 downwards.
ACAGTACATCAAAGTTCAAAGTCTTCTCCTTCATGGATGGATTCTCGGGCTATAACCAGATCAAAATGGCGCCGAAAGACATAGAGAAAACTTCATTCATTACCCCATGGGGCACCTTTTGTTACAAGGTAATGCCGTTCGGTTTAAAGAACGCCGGGGCAACCTATCAAAGGACCATGACAACTCTGTTTCATGACATGATACACAATGAAATCGAGGTATATGTTGATGATATGATTGCAAAATAAAAAACAGAAAGTGAGCACGTTGGACATCTGTCAAAATTGTTCGAACGTTTAAGAAAATTCAAGCTCCGCTTGAATCCCAACAAGTGCACCTTCGGTGTCCGTTCAGGGAAACTACTAGGGTTCATCCTCAGCCAGAAAGGAATTGAGGTTGATCCTGACAAGGTCAAGGCCATTCAAGAAATGCCTTCTCGGAAAACTGAAAAACAAGTCAGAGGATTCCTGGGACGTTTGAACTACATCTCCAGATTCATATTCCTTATGACCGCGACATGCGCGCCGATTTTCAAATTACTCAAAAAGAACCAGGATTGCGTTTGGTCAGAAGATTGCCAAACTGCCTTCGACAGTATTAAGGAATACCTGTTGAACCCTCCGATTCTATCACCTCCAGTGGAAGGAAGACCACTGATCATTTACCTCACAGTTCTGGAGGACTCAATGGGATGTGTACTTGGCCAACAAGACGAAACTAAACGGAAAGAGTCTGCCATTTACTATCTAAGCAAGAAATTCACCAACTGCGAAATTGGGTACACGATGCTTGAGAAAACTTGTTGCATTTTAGCTTGGGCAGCCAAACGTCTTCGCCAATACATGATTCGTCATACTACTTGGTTGGTCTCCGAAATGGATCCAATCAAGTACGTCTTCAAAAAACCTGCTCTCACGGGAAGGATTGCCCGTTGGCAAATGCTGTTATCAGAATATGACATAGAGTACCACGCTCAAAAAGCCGTTATGGGAAGTATCTTAGCCGATCATTTGGCTCATCAACCGATTGACGATCAAGAATCAATCGGGTTTGACTTCCCAGACGAAGATGTCATGTATCTAAAGATGAAAGACTGCAATGAATCGTTACCCAATGAAGGGCCAGAACCAGGTTCCCAATGGGGACTTATCTTTGATGGAGCAGTTAATCATTACGGAAATGGAATTGGGGCAATCATTGTTACCCCTCAGGGTACCCACATTCCTTTCACTGCCAGACTTACGTTCAAATGTACGAACAACGAGGCCAAATACGAAGCTTGTATTATGGGTCTCGAGGAAGCAATTGATTTAAGGATCAAAAACTTGGACGTATACGGCGATTCAACCTTGGTTATCAATCAGATAAAAGGAGATTGGAACACATACCAATCAGGACTGATTCCTTACAAAGACTATGCAAGAAGGTTATTACCTTTCTTCAACAGGGTTGAGTTTCATCACATCCCTCGTGATCAGAATCACATGGCTGACGCATTAGCCACTATCTTTTCCATGATTAGTGTAGGTCAATGGAATTCCATACCTAAGATAGACATAATGCGCCTTGAACGACCCACTTACATCTTCACGATCGAAGCAGTCATAGACGACAAACCTTGGTATCACGATATCAAATGCTTCCTTCAGAAACAAGAGTACCCACCTGGGGCACTCAGATAAGACAGGAAAAACCCTCAGAAGATTGGCTGGAAACTTCTTCCTGAGCGGTGACACTCTTTATAAGAGGAATTTTGACTTGGTCTTGCTCCGATGCGTAGACAGACCAGAAGCAGATATGCTTATGAAAGAAATTCATGAATGATCCTTTGGCACTCATGCCAACAGACACACAATGGCGAGAAAAATTCTGAGAGCAGGGTACTACTGGTTGACCATGGAATCCGACTGCTATAAGTACATGAGGAGGTGTCACAAGTGTCAAATATACTCTGACAAAATTCATGTACCGTCATCACATCTCAAAGTTCTCTCTTCCCCATGGCCATTTTCCATATGGGGAATCGACATGATTGGCATGATTGAGCCCAAGGATTCAAACAGACATCGGTTCATCCTGGTAGCCATTGACTACTTCACCAAGTGGGTCGAAGCAGCGTCGTACGCTAATGTAACCCGACAAGTGGTGGTCTGATTTATCAAAAACAATATCATCTGCCGTTATGGTGTTCCAAGCGAGATCATTACTGATAATGGATCTAACTTGAACAACAAGATGATGAAGGAGTTGTGCGCTGAGTTCAAGATCGAACACCATAACTCATCTCCCTACCGACCCAAGATGAACAGAGCGGTAGAAGCGGCTAACAAGAACATTAAAAAGATCGTTCAAAAGATGGTTGTAACCTACAAAGACTGGCACAAGATGCCACCCTTTGCGCTTCACGGTTATCGAACATCTGTCCGCACTTCAACAGGGGCTACCCCTTTCTCTCTAGTATATGGCATGGAGGCAGTTCTCCCCATAGAAGTAGAGATCCCATCAATCCGGGTATTGATGGAAGCGAAGCTCACCGAAGTTGAATGGTGTCAAAGTCGACACGACGAACTGAATCTGATCGAAGAAAAGCGAATCACGGCATTATGCCACGGTCAGTTGTATCAGCAGAGAATGAAGAAGGCGTTCGACAAAAAGGTCCGACCTCGTGTCTTCAAAAAAGGAGACCTCGTGCTCAAGAAGATACAATCTTTTCTCACTGATTCCCGGGGCAAGTGGACTCCGAATTATGATGGCCCCTATGTGGTCACAAAAGCTTTCTCAGGCGGTGCCTTGAGACTTGCAACCATGGACGGAGAGGAATTTGCCTACCCCACGAATGTTGATGTAGTCAAGAAATACTTCGCCTAAAAAAAAACGTCTCGGTGGATTGAAAACCCGAAAGGGCAGTCCAGGCAAAAATTAGAGACATGAAAAAAAATCATCCCGGTGGATTGGAAACATCAAAGTACAATCCAGGCAAAAATTAGGGATAATGGCAAGTAACTAAGTTCAACAGAGGCGAGTCCCTCAGCAGCAGCAGTTACATCATCCACCAGGTAAACTCTAGTCAAGGTCATCTTCGACAGAAGCCTAGGATGTCCTGAATTCTAAGTTGGTAGAAGGACAGTGGTCGTTATGTTTCAATGTAGCCCTTTTCCCTGTAAATTACCATTTTCAAACTTTGTATATACTCTTTGGAATCACGCGTTTGGCTGATCTCCATCTTATCAATAAAATTTGAGCCCTTGTGCTTTTGTTTGTAATTCTTATTTGTTTTAGCTTTACAGAACGACGTTGTTAACATGACTAATGACTCTTGAAATAAAACAAAAATGAATTTACTTGGTAAAAATTTTGCTGCTTTTAAAATAAAGATGGCAATTTCTTTTGACTGTCGAACATCAAAGGAACATTAACCGCTTCTTCAGAAGTAATCGAACTTCGAAGTGCAGAATCAAAGTACTCCTTCTAACCCAATATGCCTGAATGAAGGGATCAACTGTGTCAGAGACCTTGTTTCTTCTGACACGCCTCGGCCGAGTTCTTATCTCCTAAGCCCGATCAACGGTATTCCCCGCAGGGACTATCTCTCCTAAGCAAGGTGGAATTGCTATCTTGAACCAGCAATGTCTCTACACGCCCCGCGATGGCCGAGTATCCAGTCATGTTCATCTTTTAGTTTGTGTGTCGCGTCAGTTTTGTCAGCATAAACATACATGCATCATGCATTTATTGATTTGCATTCACATTTCATATTGCATCACTATCACTCTAGTCGGTCTTGTCCCCTAGTGATAGAAGTTCTCTCAATCGAGTTGTCAGTTCTTGCTTCGTCAGGTTTGAACAACCTCGCCTCCAGTTTATTTCTGGGAGGAAGTTGGCCTTTGACCGCTTTGATAACTTGAACCTCTGAAAAGCCAGAGAAAACTTTCAACAAATGTCACTCTTCGCCATTGAAGATGATATCCTTGCTTTCCCGGATTAAGGAAAATCCATAGAGAAAGCCCCTAAATCAGAGATTCGGCAGTACGGCAGTTTTTCTCCGAAAGAACCCACTGATGAAAAGGTCATCGGCACCTCAAAATTGGACCCCATCATATGGCGTTTCTCCGGGAAGATCCCGAGAAAAGTATGATGTGAGACCCCCGAGCGACAACAGTCTCCCAAGAGACCTGCTTTCTCCAGTAGAAACAAATGGCATCTCCAGCAGATAAGTTTGTACACCTCTACAACTCAGACGACTGGGTTCCCCAGCAAGTCTGACATTAAAACTTTTTCCGTCAAATGGCATCTCCCTAGGAAAATCAGGCGAGAAGTTTGAGGAAAGCCGCTATGAATAGCGTCCCTTGTCAAGAAAGTTTATTGACAAAAGAAACTTAGACCAGTTCCTTGGTAGGAAACCAGGATCGAGGGGAAGTTTAAATCAGAAACTAAGACCAGTTCCTTGGTAGGAAACCAGGATCGAGGGGAAGTTTACAAGAGAAACTGAGACCAGTTCCTTGGCTGAAAACCAGGATCGAGGTGAAGTTTTACATCAGAAACTAAGACCAGTTCCTTGGTAGGAAACCAGGATCGAGGGGAAGTTTAAATCAGAAACTTAGACTAGTTCCTTGGTAGGAAACCAAGATCGAGGGAAAGTTTATTTCAGCAACTTAGACCAGTTCCCTGGTAGGAAACCAGGATCGCGGGGAAGTTTTTACCTTTTCTAAGCATCATTGCTTAGCAAAAGAAGATGAATGCGTGAACTACCATTCATAGACGCCATCAAAATTTCGGGTATTCCGATATTTAATCCTCTTGCACCCCGAATGCCCGAATACCTTCGTCATTCAAACCATCGTGTCCAAGAAGATTAAATAGGGGCATCTGTCATACCCCAAATTTTGACCACTAAGAGGTTGCATCATTGTGTCAATCATCATCACAATATGGAGGAACCATCATACCTTGTCAGTCTCCCCAAAGATGGGTGAGCATCCACTACGATCAAAATTAGGGTTTCAAGCCCTCTCAGAGCCTTAGACAAAGGATCAATCAAGGAATGACATGATCTTTAACTTGTCTAACCTCTCAAACATACAAAAAGGATCAAAAAGGACTCCCACTTCAAGGATTAAGCACAAGGCTGCTCCCTTCTAGGTGGATCAAGCCTCAAGATCGTCAGTGTCACCAAATTAGTGTTTTGGTCGACCAGGGCCTCCAGATGGAAAATTTCATCTGGGCACAAGTCAATAATCCAAAACCTAACTTAATATACTCCATGGAACCTCATGGACCCAAGCATCAAGTCAATTTTGCCTTAGGGGATGCATTTATCAAAAATCAGGAATTATGGTTTCTTGACCTAATTCACCCCTAAGTTGACTTTTGGGACAAACCATGAGCCAAGACCTCAAGAGAGGGTTTGAGGGTCTCTAATGAACTATATTGATCCATTTGGAACAATGGATTAATCCAAGAAGCTTGAGCAACAAGTCTCAATTTCATCTGCACCACAATTAGGGTTTTAAGGGAAAAGTCAACTGTAACTTTGACTTTTGACCAGGACATGCTCCCAAGCCCTAAGACATGATTCAATATGCCCTATGACACCCATGGAACATGTCCATCAAGTTTGATTTAGGTCAAGGACATGATTTCATGAAGAATGGCACAGTTTGGAATTCATCTGATAAAAAGTCAACTGTGCACAAAAGTCAACTTTGACTTTTTGAGATTTTTCACCAAAATGGATTTTTAACCCTAAAATGATGTTAATGTATGATTTGAATCATCATTCATCAAGAAAAATCAAGAAAATTTGGATAACTTGTAAAAGGGGTAACCATAAAAACTTAGAAAATTTTCTAAGTTAAAAATAAAGTGACAAGGGTACCAACTTTGGAGGATCATAACTCCTAAACCACAAAGCCATTTTTCCTCATCCAAAGATGGATTTGTAGCCCTCCTTACCCTCTACAAAAACTTCAACTAGACCTAAGTCCAATTCATTAAGGATTTTGAGTTATGGAGTGATCAAAGTGGCTGAAAAGTGAGAATATCACTTTTTCCAACACTTAGTGAAATTTTCACTAAGTCCAAATCTGTCTTCACTTTTTGCCAAATGTAGGGGGATTTTTCACTTGGATTCAAAAGAGATAAAAAAAACATGTTCAAACAGTTGTTGTATCATGTAAGGGCTTTCCAAAATGGTCAAGAGCATTACCAAATTCAACTTACAACATGAGATATGACATTGGCAAGTTGCCTTGCTGAAATCTGTCAAGGCAAGGCAGAATTTGCAATTTTACTCGATTTGCCAAAATCAGCCAAATTCAAATGCTCCTATCCACTTGGACACATCTGAGGATTGAATCTAAAGGGGACAATCACTGAGCCAAGCCTCCAAAGTCCATGGAACAAGAAATAGCATGTTGAACCTAGAATGGCCAAAATAAGGACAAGACTCCAAATTTGGATTGAAGCATTCAATGGAAGCATCAAGGTGGCATGGACTGAGCCATTCTCATCTGAAATCAGTCAAGAATTATCCAAGACCAAGGGAACCAAAGCTCTGTGCCCTAACCTCTAGTCAATGGCTAGAGGAGACTTGGATTTTCATTTGCCAACATTGGCCAAACCTACTTAACAGCTGCCATTCACTATTCTTTGCAAAACAAACTTGCTCTACTATAAATAGAGCTCAATTGTGTTCAGTTTAAGTACACCAAAGGCCTACAACACTTGCCTTTCTCAAAATCTCTTTCTCTTGGCAAAAATGCCTTTCTTAGCAAGGTAGCTATCGGGTTTTGAGTTTAAGAGCTTTTCCAATCAAACCAGTCACTCACACACCTCACATACATCATATAGAAGTGATCCAAACACTCACATAACATCTGGAACACAGATTTCACAAAATCACCAGCCAATTGCTCAAGTTCTTGACAGTTTTGCAGTTGAGGTACCATCTTCAACTCCAAACCATTTCAATCCATTCCAAGCACTCAGACACATCACTTGGCACCTAGGGAAGCTATCCACATCATTGGAACCTAGCTGTAACACCTCCAACACAAATCACGATCACCAGCTGCAAGTGGTAAGCATGAGCTCTTCTAACTCTATGATCCATGCAATTTTCGCTGCACAATAATTTGGCCATATGTTCATAATCATGCATGGAATGTTTCCCCTCAATTAATTGCATTGTTTGAATCGTGTATCAAAAATCCTAGCCTTCATGCAGAAATTAGGGTTCTTGAGGATTTTTCATGATTTCTTGTTATATGTTTGATTTAAATGAAATTAATTGACATAGACATGATCGTGAGGTTGAGACGAGCATAATGATATGTGGATTGCATGTTATAATTAAGTATTCAGTGAGATTGGAGAGAAAAGGCAAATCTGGCCAAGCCCAGAACATGCGCGTGTTCTTGGTGTGTTCTTGGCGCCATTTTTAGAAATTTGAATATTTGAATTTTGTGATTTTATTTAATTGATTCAAAAATTAATTTCTCTCTGAGTTTTAATGATTTTGAGTTAATTCTTTTTTTAATAATTCACAAAAATGTTAAAATATTTTATTTTATCAAAAAATCCCAAAAATATTATTTATTTCATATAATTGATATTTTTGCAAAGAATTAATATTTTAATTGTTTTTGACATTTTAAATATTTTTTCCACATTGATTTTGCAACTTTTAATGCTTTCTAATTATTTTGTAGGTCAATACTAAATTTTTGAAGCATTAATCCAAGATCACAATTTGTTTTTCATATGTTAAACAATTTTGACCATTTTAATTGAATTTTTATTCAATTAAATGCATTTTTGAAAACAAATTAGGGTTTTTGGATTAATTCAACCCTCATAAATCATTTTCAAAACATTTTTGGGCCTCTAATAGAGTGTAAGACCCAATCCTTTTTTTGACCAAATCATTTTGGGCCTCAGTGTATTGTATAAGTCCCGATACCGTCAAAAACAAACGGCTCGATCGTCGCCAGTTTAAAAATAAACCATTTGGGCCTCTCCTTGAGCTATAAGACCCATTCAAAACACTTTGGGCCTCTAATAGAGTGTAAGACCCAACCCCCTTTTAACCAAAATCATTTGGGCCTCACTTATTGTATAAGTCCCTCTGCGTTAAAAGAAAATCTCGGCGCGATCGCCATTTTAAACGGAAAAATCTCTTGGGCCTACCCTCGTGTTATAAGCCCCACTCTTCTTTCTTTAAACTTTTTGGGCCTCTTGAGAGAGTGTAAGACCCATCCCTTTGTACAGAAAACCTTTTTTGGGCCTCAGTCACTTGTATAAGTCCCTCTGTACAAATTCAAACAGTGCACTCACTGATAAAACTCTGGGCCTCTCCTTGAGATGTAAGCCCCAAACCTTTCTTTTTTAAAAGCACTTTCTCCTTTGATTTTGAATATACTGTTGTTTTCAATCTTTCTTTGTTGAACAACTAACCAAACAGCATAGAAGCTCTACAACCGAGTAAGTGGTTATTGCTTTCATTTACTGCTTTCATATACATATAACTGTATTGTGGGGCTGTTTCGCTGTAAGTCTTCTTTCATAAACTCATATCAACTGTGTAATAATAGTATAGATATTTCGAGTTTCCCCGGCAATTACGTCTAGAACTAAGTGACGCCATTATGTTAAGTCATAGAAATAGACAACTAGATCCCTAATAGGATCACCAGATACAGTCTTCTCTTCGGCTGTCCTCATTAGGAATTGTCAAGAAGCTCTACTCCCCAAGATGAATGTATTCTCTGTGAATGGCATCTTTGAGTTTCTTCCAAATTCTCAAACTTTCCTGACTTTGATCTATTCTCGGTGAATAGCATTGCCTTGAATTTCTCGGGGTTTGGGGACCCATCGGCTTCTTAAAAGCATCGGCCTCCTCTTGGGCATCGTACAAGGACCCACAGGCTTCCTAAAAGCAACCTAGCCTCCTCTTGGGCTTAGTACAAGGACCCTACGGCTTCTTAGAAGTATTCACAACCTCCTCTTAGGCTTCGCATAATGATCTCTTCCTCCGGGAATGATAGCCTTCTCTTGGGCTTCGTACAAGGACCCGTCGACTTTTTAAAAGCTTCCAGCCTCCTCTTTGGCTTCGTACAAATTATCCCGACGACCTCCTAGAGGTATAGGAACATAACCTAGTCATCTTCATAGAACAGTCCTTTCATAGAGTCTACTACTGTTTCTCAAAACATAGTACAAAGGTTAAAACTCTAGACTTGGACAGTCTAACTTCCTTGAGTCTCAAAGACATTCTCAAGTGACCCCTTCGTTAAATAGGAAGGAAACCTGCAGACTCGGACAGTCTCAATACCCTTTGGATTTCCCGCTTCCTTAAAGAACAGGAATAACCCGGATCCTTGAATCAAATCCCTGAGTACAGTGTTGCTCATATAAGAACTGATTTTCTCTTTCAAAATCAGTATACCGGGCCTGTCACTTAACTGAGACAACATTTAGCCTCTTTCTCGGGCTTTGTACGAGACACATAAGAGACTCCCTCGTTGAGTCAATCACCCCTTTCGCCTCCATCTCGGGCTTTATACGAGATACAAAAAGGTTCTTATTGAGCCAAACAAATGATAGCCTCCATCTCGGGCTTTATACGAGATACCAAAAGATTCCATCGTTGAGTGAAAACCTTTTAGCCTCTCTCTCGGGATTTGTACGAGACACATGATAGCCTTCTTTTAGGCTTTGTATAAGAAAACCACTGGTTAATCCAATTAACCTTTTAGCATCAAAGTTGTGCCTCGTTCACAGTATACAAACATCAACAACTCCTCCCCTTTCATCTAATTGCTGTAAGCGGCAAGCCTCTGGATCATCTACATCAATGCCACTGTCCCTCTTTTAGCATGAGAAATTCCTAAGGAAAGATAGCATTACTCTACACTGAGTTAAAGTCTTCTCCTTCAGGTAGAACTCCCCTATAAAGGAAATTATGGCATTGCCGGATTCACATATCCCGGTTAAAGTAATTCCCCTTTATAAACAGTTGTGACATACAACCCCCCCTTTTGAGATGACAAATTCTCTCTAAAGTCAACACCTTTAGCTTCACATCTTGGGCTTTGAACAGGATACAAACTACCTTTCACTTCACGTCTTGGGCTTTGAACAACACACCAAAAACCAATTTCCTCCCATAGAATAGGAGGAACTACGAACGCTCTGATTTCCCTGTTTCGGTAAACGGTAATACGTAGGCATAAGATTGAAAGAAAAATCTTAGCGAGCACACTAAACAAAAACCCAAAATCCCATATCTCCATCAACCCGAAAGCAGTAATTCAAAAACATCAGTCCTAACATCCTAATCCTTGTTCCCCGCCAGAAACCTTCTGTCAAGGTAAAAAGAAGAAGAAAACAATATTGGCGAAAATACAAATAACCAGTACAAAGGCCCCCCCACATTGATAGCATCCGTAACCTAACAGACCGTTGTTTAAACTCAGTATGCAAAGCAGGGTTAATTGGAGACATCTATTTCCCTTCCTTCATTAGGTTTAATAGGATAAAAAATGAATCGACCTGTAGTTTAAGCTCAAACCGTAGAGAGCGACCAGTGCTTAAGAACCGCGTCCAAAAATCGCTCGCTACAGAAATAAATAATATTTTTGGGAATTTTTGGTAAAATAAAATATTTTAACATTTTTGTGAATTGTTTAAAAAATAATCAACTCAAAATCATTAAGACTCAGAGAGAAATTCATTTTTGAATCAATTAAACAAAATCACAAAATTCAAATATTCAAAAAATGGCGCCAAGAACACGCGCCACCCCTCTGTTTCTGCAGATTTGCATTTTCTCACCAATATCACTGAATACTTGATGAAATCACACAATCCACATATCAATCTACTCATTTTCACCTTACGATCGTGTCTATGGTCTTTAATTTCATTTATTTTAAGCATGGAATAAGAAATCAAGACAAAACCTCAAGAACCCTAAATTCTGCATGAAGGCTGAGAATTTTGATACACGATTCAAACAAAGCAATTAATTAAGGGGAAACATTCTATGCATGATTATGAACATTTTGCAAAATTGTTGTGCGAAGAAATATGCATAGATTAAGAGATGACCAAGTTTAGGCTTACTTGAAGGCCGTGACAGCAAGAGCAAAGTGATTTTTGAGTTGGAGATGTTACAGATGAGTTGTGATGATCTGAACAGCTTCCCTACACCATATGGAGTGTGTTTGAATGCCTGAACTTGATTGGAAATGGCTGGATCACTTCATGGCATCTCAACTGAAACTTGGTTAAAACCTTGAGCAATTGGCTGGTGATTCTGAGAAATCAGTGTTCCAGTTGTGGTTTAAGTGTTTGGATCACTTCTATATGATGTTTATGAGGTGTGTGTGTGATTGGTTTGGTTGGAATGGCTCTCAAACTCAAAACCCGACAGTGACTTACTTTGGAAGGCAATTTTGGAGTGAAAGAAGAGATTTTGAGGAAAGCATCAGTTTGATGGCTTTGGTGTACTTAAACTGAACACAAATGAGCTCTATTTATAGTAGAGCAAGTTTGTTTTGGCTGCAATAGTGAATGGCAACTGCTGCAGAGGTTAGGCAAATGTTGATAAATAGGAATCCAAGTCTCCTCTAGCCATTGACTAGAGGTTAGAGCACATGCCTTTGGTTCCCTAGTTCAGAGATCATCCTTGACTCATTCAGTTGGAAATGGGTCAGTTCATGCCACCTTGGTGCATCCATTGAATGCTCCAAAACAAAATTGGAGTCTTGTCCCCTCTTTAGGGTTTTTTAGGTTTGGCGTGCTATTTTTAGTTCCAAAGACTTTGGAGGCTTATGGATCAGTGTTTGTCCCTCCTTCGTCTCTCCCTGAGGTATTTAGAAGGGTAAACTTGTTTGTCATTTGTACAAATTGCTCACATCGAGCAAAATGCACAAATCTGCCTACTTATGACAGTTGCAGCAAGGCATATTGCCACTGTCATAACTCTTAGCTCAAATGGAATTTCATGGGGTTCTTGGCCATTTTGGAAAGCTCTCATATGATACAGCATATGTGTGATCATAGTTTATCTTGACACTTTTTGGATCCAAGTGAAAAATGCCCTTACATTTTGGAAAAAGTGAAACAGATTCTGACTTAGTGAAAATTTCACTAAGTGTTGGAAAAAGTGACATTTCATGTTTTCAGCCATTTTGATCCAACCATAACTCAAAATCCATGATGAATTGGAATGAGGTGTAGTTGAAACTTTTAAAGTATTCCATGAGAGCTACAAATCCATCTTTGGATCAGGCAAAATGGTTGCTTGGATCTCAAGTTATGATCCTTGGAAGTTGGTACCCTAGCCACTTTATTCCATAACTTAGAAAAATTCTAAGTTTTTATGGTTACCCCTTTTACATGTTATCCCATTTTTCTTGATTTTGCTTGATGAATGATGATTCCAATCACACATTAACATCATTTTAGGGTTAGGGAACCATAATTGATAAAAAAATCAAAAAGTCAAACTTTGACTTTTGGGCACAGTTGACTTTTTATCAAGTCCTTGTTATCAGATGAATTCCAAATTGTGCGATCCTCTATGAAATCAAGTCCTTGACCTAAATCAAACTTGATGGATTGATTTCATAGGTGTTATAGGGTGTATTGAATCGTGTCCCAAGGTTTGGGAGCATGTCCTGGTCAAAAGTCAAAGGCACAATTGAATTTTTCCGTGAAACCCTAACTGTGGTTCTGATGAACTTGAAACTTGTGAATCAAGCTTCTTGGATCAATCCATTGTTGAAAATGGATCAATGTAGTGTATTAGGGTCCCTCAAATCATGTCTTGAGGTCTTGACTCATGTTTTGTCCCAAAAGTCAACTTAGGGGCGAATTAAGTCAAGAAACCCTAATTCCTGATTTTTATTGTATGCACCCCCTGAGGCAAAATTGACTTCATGATTGGATTCATGATGTCCCTTGGAGCATCCTGAGTTATGGTTTGAATTATTAGCTCATGCCCAGAGGAAAAATTCCATCTGGAGGCCTTGGTCGACCAAACCCTAATTTGGTGACCATGGCGATCTTAAGGCTTGATCCACTTGGAATGTTGCAACCTTGTGCATGATTCTTGAAGTGGGAGTCCTCTTGATCCTTTATGGATGATTGAGAGGTTTAGACAAGTTGAGGATCATGTCATTTCTTGATTGATCCTTTGCCTAAAAGCTCTGAGAGGGCTTGAAACCCTAAGTCTGATTGCAGTGAGTGCTCAACAACCCTTGAGGAGATTGATGAGGCACAAAGGTACATCCATATTGTGCTGATGATTTGCACAATGATGGGAAATCTTAGTGGTCAAAATTTGGGGTATGACAGATGCCCCTATTTAATCTTCTTGGACCCGAAGGTGTGAATGGCGAAGGTATTCGGGCATTCGGGGTGCAAGAGGATTAAATATCGGAATTCCCGAAATTTTGATGGTGGTTAGGAATGGTAGTTCACGCATCTTTCTTCTTTTACTAATCAATGATGCTTAGAAAAGGTAAACTTCCCCTCGATCCTGGTTTCCTACCAAGGAACTGGTCTTAGTTTCTGAAATGAACTTCCCCTCGATCCTGGTTTCCTACCAAGGAACTGGTCTCAGTTTCTGAAATAAACTTTCCCTCGACCCTGGTTTCCTACCAAGGAGCTGGTCTCAGTTTCTGAAATAAACTTCCCCTCGATCCCGGTTTCCTACCAAGGAACTGGTCTCTGTTTCTTTTGTCAATAAACTTTCTTGACAAGGGACGCTGTTTGTAGCGGCTTTCCTCAAACTTCTCGCCGAATTTTCCTGGGGAGATTCCATTTGATGGAAAAACTTTTGATGTCAGACTTGCTGGGGAAACCCTTTCGTCTGAGCTGTAGAGTGTAGCGCGATTTTTGTGGTCCTGAGTCACTATCGCACGAGTACTACAGTTCGATTCATTTTTCATCCTATTGAGCTGATTAAGGAAGGGAAATAGATGTCTCCAATTAACCCTGCTTTCATACTGAGTTTGAAGAGCGGTCTGTTAGGTTACAGATGCTATGTGGAGGTGGGGCCCAATCTTTGGTTATTTCGGTTGAGAACATAATGTCTGGATTATTTGTGAGGTTTTTGATGTTGTGTTTAGATTTGATGCTTTTGGGTTGATTTGGTGGAGATACTGGATTTTGGGTTTTTGATTAGTGTGCTCGCTAAGATTTTTTCAATCTTATGCCTACGTATTCCCGTTTGATGAAACAGGGAAATCAGAGCGATCGTAGTTCCTCCTATTTTATGGGAGGAAAAAGGTTGTTTATGTGTCTTGTTCAAAGCCCAAGACGTGAAGCTAAAGGTGGTTTGTATCTTGTTCAAAGCCCAAGATGTGAAGTTGAAGGGTATATTTGTATCTTGTTCGAAGCCCAAGATATGAAGCTAAAGGGTTTTTTGACTTTAGAGAGAATTTGTCATCTCTAAAGGGGATGTTTATCACAACTGTTGGGTGACTGATTATAAAGGAGAATTACTTTAACTGGGATATGTGAATCCAACAATGCCATAATTTCCTTTATAGGGGATTTTTAACCTGAAGGAGAAGACTTTAACTCAGTGTAGAGTAGTGCTATCTTTCCTTAGGAATTTCTCATGCTAAAAGAGGGACTGTGGCATGGATGTAAATAATCTAGAGGCTTGCCACTTACAGCAATTTAGATGGGGGAAAAGGAGTTGTTGATGTTTGTATATTGTGAACGAAGCACAACTTTTGATGCTAAAAGGTTGATTGACTCAACTGGGGGTTCCCTTATACAAAGCCTAAGAGGAGGCTATTGTCCCAAAAAGAGGGTGCTTTTATGTGTCTCGTACGAAGCCCGAGATGGAGGCTAAAAGGGTTGACTCGACAAGAGAGTATTTTATACTCAACAAGAGAGTGATTTTGTATCTCGTACGAAGCCCGAGATGGAGGCTGAAAAGGCTTGACTCAACAAGAGAGTCTTTTGTACTCAACAAGAGAGTGTTTTTGTATCTCGTACGAAGCCCGAGATGGAGGCTGAAAGGATTGACTCAACAAGAGAGTCTTTATATCTCGTACGATGCCCGAGATAGAGGCTGAAGGTTTGACTCAAGAGGGTCTTTTATACTCAACCAAAGAGTGTGAATAGGTTAGCTCCGCTGGGGAGAATCATTGTACCAAGCCCAAGATGAGGCTATTGTAACTGTTTCAGTTTAGTGACAGGTCCAATATATTGGATAAAGAGAAAATCAGTTCTTATATGGGTAATGTTGTGCTTAGGGATTGATCAGAGGATCAGGGTTATTTCCTATTCTTTAAGGAAATGGGAAATCCAAAGGGTATTGAGACTGTCCAAGTCTACGGGTGTTTTGAGAAATCGATTCTTAGGTAGTGAATGATCTTTGTATGAGGCCCAAGAGAAGACTGGCATGTTAAGGGATGAAGGTCAACCCATTAACTGATCTGACACTTGACTCAGAAATACAGCTCTAGGGAATTGATGCCTAGGTTCTGTTCTTATACCTGTAGAGGTCTCTGGGTCCTTGTACTAAGCCCAAGAGGAGGCATGAGAGCTTTTAAGAAGCTGAAGGGTCCTTGTACAATGACCAAGAGGAGGCGGGGATGCTTTTAAGAAGTCTGTGGGTCCCCAAACCCCGAGAAGTTCAAGACATGCCATTCACCGAGAATAGATTAAGCCAGGAAAGTCTGAGAATTTGGAAGAAACTCAAGAGATGCCATTCACGGAGAAAAGATCATCTATGGGGAGTTAGAGTTTCTTTGACAGTGTCTAAGGGTGACAGTCTGAGAAAGGGTGCATTGAGAATGCTTCCTTTCACGTCTCCATATTATTTAACCCCAAGAGGAGGGAAGACTGTGTCTGGTAATCCTATGGGGATCTAGTTTTGACTGTATTTAAGAGTGACCAACAGGGCTTTACCTAGTGCTAGACGTAGTTGCCGGGGAAAACTCTAAATAACTATACTAGTATTACACAGTTGATATTTGACAAGTATATAAAAGTTTGTGAAAGAAGACTTACAGTGAGCAGCCCCACAATACAGTTATATATATATATATATATATATATATATATATGAAAGCGGGTAAAGAAAGTGGGTAAACACTTACTCGGTTGTAGAGCTTCCATACTGTTTTGCTAGTTGTTCAACAAAGAAAGCTTTGATAACAATATTATATTCAAAATCAAAGTAGAAAGTGTTTTGAAAAGATTGTTGGGGCTTACAGCTCAAGGAGAGGCCCAAGGTTTTATTAGTGATTGCACTGTTGTTTTGAATTTGTACAGGGACTTATACAAGTGACTGAGGCCCAAAAGGTTTTATGTACAAAGGGCTGGGTTTTACACTCTCTCAACAGGCCCAAAGGTTTAAAGAAAAAGAATGGGGCTTATAACACGAGGGTAGGCCCAAAGAGGTTTTGTTTTAAAAGGCGACGATCGCGCCGAACTTTTTGATGGTATCTGGACTTATTCAATACACTGAGGCCCAAATTATTTTGGTTTCTACAAAGGGTTGGGTCTTACACTCTACTAGAGGCCCAAAAGGTTTTTAAAGAAAAATAATGAGGCTTATAACACGAGGGTAGGCCCAAAAGGTTTGATTTTTGAACTGGCGATCGCGCCGAGATTTTCTTTTAACGCAGAGGGACTTATACAATATCTGAGGCCCAAAATTGTTTTGGTTAAAAGGGGATTGGGTCTTACACTCTATTAGAGGCCCAAAGGTTTAAGGAATTTTGTTTGAGTGAAAATCAAGGAAACCCTAAATTTGTTTTCTTTTAAAAGTAAATATTTAAAGAAAATCAAATAAAAATGATAAATATACCAAATAAGTTTGAATAAACCACTTGTGATTTTTGTTTATGGTTTATAAAATGAGGTTTTAATCACAAGATGGATTAAAACTCATTTGGTTTTGATTTTCAAAGTAAATATTTACTTTTAAATGGTTAAAAACAAATAAAAATGAATTTACTCACAAAAATACTAATTATATTAAATAACTAATATAAATTTAATTTTTTTGTGGAATAAAATATTTCAACATTTTTGTGATTTTTTGCAAAAAGAACCAATCAAAAATAATTAAAATTAAGGGAGTTATTAATTTTTCAAATCATTAAAAATAATAAGAAAAACAATAAAAAAAGTGGAGAAAATAGCAAAAAGAGGATCTGGGGCGAGGGGGATTCGAACCCCAGACCTGTTGTGTATAGGGCGCGCGCCTTACCACTTGGGTGGTGATACATCCGTTGATTGAAACACAACCACAAATATACAAGGCTTGCCTTGTTTTTGGCCTGGCCCAAGGCAAGGCAAGGCAAGATTTTGGTTGAAAACGTGAAGGCCACAACTTTCTCATTTCTTCATGGATTGGGACAAAATTTAGGTCTATCCTACCTAGAATTTCACAAGGAATCCAATGGTGGTGGTATTTTTTTCAGATCATGCTCCTATTGAAAAACCCGATAGTGGTTTTGAAATAGGCCATGCTTTGCATTTTCTATGCCATCTCTTGGTACAAGCATAAATTACATGATAAATTGGTGCAAACATAACACATATAACATGTATAAGAGATGCATGATCAGTGGACATCAAAAGAAAGCACGATTCAAAGAATCCAAGTTGTGATGCTTACCTCTTTTTGGAGCTTTTGTGCAATCTGCCAAGCCACTTGTTCCAGAAATGATTTGATGCTGTGGACACCCTCAAATGATCTTTTAGAAGCTTTTAGGATGGTTGGAATCAGCTGGAAACCTCAGGAGCAAGTTTGAGCTCTTTCTTGCAAAACGGGCAAAAGTGACCAAAATAGCAACTCTCTCAAATGGTGTTCCAGATGTGTGGAACCATTTGGGACAGTTCAAGGATGATATTTGGAGTATGTTTTAGGTTTTATCTGGTTTGGAAAGTGACTGAATCAAGACATGGCTTGAAAAATGCACAAAAGTCCTATTTTGAGGTTTTGAGAGGTGACTTTGTGATTTTGGTGTTATAGGTCACTTGTGAGAGTTTGGACAGCTTAGATATGATATATTGGATGTGTTTGGATCATAAGCTGTGGTGGAATTGCTCTCTAACTCAAAAACTCAGAGTTACCTTGCTAAAGAAGGTATTTTTGCCTATAGAAAGAGATTTTGAGGAAAGCAAGTGTTGTAGTGCTTTGGTGTACTCAAACTGAACATAATTGAGCTCTATTTATAGTAGAGCAAGTTTGTTTTGGCTGCAATAGTGAATGGCAACTGCAGCAGAGGTTTGGCCAATGTTGAGCAATGAGAATCCAAGTCTCCTCTAGCCATTGACTAGAGGTTAGGGCACAGGCTGCTGGTTCCCTTGGTCTTGGATAAGTCTTGACTGAATTCAGTTGGAAATGGCTCAGTCCATGCCACCTTGGTGCATCCATTAAATGCTCCAATCCAAAATTGGAATCTTGTCCCTCTTTTAGGCATTTCTAGGTTTGGCATGCTATTTTTGGTTCCAAAGACTTGGGAGGCTTGGGATCAGAGTTGGTTCCTCCTTGGTCCCCTCTTGAGGTGTTCAGATGGATAGAGTTGCTTCCCCTTTGCAAAATTTGAGCAAATCAAGCAAAACTCCCAAATCTGCCTTGCCATGACAGTTTGCAGCAAGGTATATTTGCATTGTCATATCTCATGGCTCAAGAGGACTTTGATGGAGTTCTTGGCCATTTTGGAAAGCCCTCATATGATACAACAACTGTTTGATCATAATTAGTTTTTATACTTTTTGGATCCAAGTGAAAAATGCTCCTACATTTGGAAAAAAGTGAAGGCAGATTCTGACTTAGTGAAATTTTCACTAAGTGTTGGAAAAAGTGGCATTTCATGTTTTCAGCCATTTTGATCATTCCATAACTCAAAATCCATGATGACTTGGAATGAGGTGTAGTTGAAGCTTTTGTAGAGGGCCATGAGGGCTACAAATCCAGTTTTGAATGGGGAAAAATGGCCTTGTGGTTTAGGAGTTATGATCCTCCAAAGTTGGTACCCTTGCCACTTTGTCCCATAACAGAATTTTTTTTAAGTTTTTATGGTTACCCCTTTTACAAGTTATCCCACTTTTCTCGATTTTTCTTGATGAATGATGATTCCAATCACACATTAACATCATTTTATGGTTAAGGACCCATAATTGTGAAAAATCTCAAAAAGTCGAAGTTGACTTTTGTGCACAGTTGACTTTTTGTCAGATGAACTCCAAACTGTGTGATCCTCTATGAAATCAAGTCCTTGACCTAAATCAAACTTGATGGATTGATTTCATAGGTGTTATAGGGTGTATTTAATCATGTCCTAGGGTTTGGGAGCATGTCTTGGTCAAAAGTCAAAGGCACAGTTGACTTTTCCTGCGAAACCCTAATTGTGGTTCTGATGAAATTGAGACTTGTTGCTCAAGTTTCTTGGATCAATCCATTGTTGCAAATGGATCAATGTGGTTTTTTAGGGACCCTCAAATCATCTCTTGAGGTCTTGGCTCATTATTTGTCCCAAAAGTCAACTTAGGGGTGAATTAGGTCAAGAAACCCTAATTCCTGATTTTTTAGTGAATGCATCCCCTGAGGCTAAATTGACTTGATGACGGGGTTTATGAGGTCCCATAGAGTAATTCAAATTATGCTTTGAAGAATTGGCTCATGCCTAGAGGAAAATTTCCATCTGGAGGCCCTGGTCGACCAAAACCCTAATTTGGTGACACTGGCGATCTTGAGGCTTGATCCACCTAGAAGGGAGCAGCCTTGTGTTTAATTCCTGAAGTGAGATTCCTCTTGATCCTTTGTGGATGTTTGAGAGGTTAGAAAAGTTGAAGATCATGTCATTCCTTGATTGATCCTTTGTCTAAGAGCTCTGAGAGGGCCTGAAACCCTAATCCTTGTTTGTGGTGAATGCTCACCCACCTTTGGGGAGACAGATGAGGCATAATGGTTCATCCATATTGTTGTAATAATTTTCACAATGATGGGAAATCTTAGTGGTCAAAATTTGGGGTATGACATAGAGGTGTACAAACTTCTCTGTTGGAGATGCCATTCGTTGACTCTACTGGGGAAAACGAGTCTCTTGAGAGACTGCTTTCGCTTGGGGGTATTACATCATACTTTTCTATGGATCTTCTTGGAGAAATGACATATGATGTGATCCAATTTTGAGGTGCCGATGACCTTTTCGTCAGCGAATTTTTTGGAGAAAAACTGTTGTACTGCCGAATCTCTGATTAAGAGGCTTTCTCTGGGGATCTTCCTCAATCCAGGAAAGCGAATAAATCATCTTCAATGGTGAAGAGTGACGTTTGTCAAAAGCTTTATGGCTTTTCATAGGTTCAAGTTATCAAAGTGGTCAAAGAACCACCTTCAATTCAGAAATGAACTGGAAGAGAGGTTGTTCAGACGCGACGTTTCCTGACAAGGAAAGAACTGACAACGCGACTGAGAGGAATTTTATCACTTGGGGATAAGACTGGCCAGAGTGATATTGATGCAATATGAATGTGAATGTAAATTAATAATGCATGATGTATGTATGTATATACTGACAAAACTGACACGACATACAGAGTAACGGATGAACATGACCGGATACTCGGCCACTGCGGGGGACGAAGAGGTACCACTGGGTTCAAAATAGCAATTTTGCCTTGCTTAGGAGAGATAATCCCTGCGGGGAACAACTGTTGGTCGGGCTTAGGAGATAAGAACTCTGTCGGGGATGTCGGACGGAATATTCGCATCTAACACAGCTGATCCTTTATTCAAGCGTACTAGCTTAGAAGGGGTACTTTGATTCTGCACTTTGAAGTTCGATTACTTCTGGAGAAGCGGTCGACGTTCTTTCGATGTTCAACAGTCAAAAGAAATTGACATCCTTATTTTGAAAAGAAGAAAAATTTTAACAAGTAAATTTTTGTTTTATTTCAAGAATCGTTAATCACATTAAAACGTCATTCTGTAAAGCTAAAACAAATGAGAATTGCAAACAAAAGCACTAGGGCTCAAATTTTATTGATAGGATGAAAATCAGCCAAATGTGTGATCCCATGGAGTATTTACAAAGTTTATAAAATGGTAATTTAAGGGAAAATGGTTATATTGAAACATAACGACTGCTATCCTTATACCAACTTTGAATTCTGGACATCCTGAGCTTCCGTCGAAGATGACCTTGACTGAAGTTTTTCTGGCTGATGGTGTAATTGCTGCTGAGGGACTTGCCCCTTTGTTGAACATAGTTACTTGCCATTATCCCTAATTTTTGCCTGGATTGTACTCTGAGATTTCCAATCCATCGGGATGATTTTTTACTATGTCTCTAATTTTTGCCTGGACCGCCCTTTCGGGTTTTCAATCCACCGAGACTCTTTTTTTTTATTTAGGCAAAGTATTTCTTGACTACGTCAACATTTGTGGGGTAGGCAAATTCCTCTCCATCCATGGTTGCGAGTCTCAAGGTGCTTCCTGAGAAAGCTATCTTGACCACATATGGGCCATCATAGTTCGGGGTCCATTTGCCCCGGGAATCAGTGAGAAATGATTGTATCTTTTTTAGCATAATGTCTCCTTTCCTGAAGATGCAAGGTTGGACCTTTTTGTCGAACGCCTTCTTCATTCTTTGTTGATACAACTGACCATGGCACAGAGCCGTTATTCGCTTCTCTTCGATCAGATTCAGCTCATCGTGTCGACTTTGACACCATTCAGCCTCTGTTAGCTCAGCTTCCATCAATACCCGGATTGATGGGATCTCTATTTCTATGGGGAGCATTGCTTCCATGCCATATACTAGAGAGAAAGGGGTTGCCCCTTTTTAAGTGCGGACAGATGTGCGATAACCGTGAAGAGCAAAGGGTAGCATCTCATGCCAATCTTTGTAGGTTACAACCATCTTCTGAACAATCTTCTTGATGTTCTTGTTAGCCGCTTCTACCGCTCCATTCATCTTAGGTCGGTAGGGAGATGAGTTATAGTGTTCAATCTTGAACTCAGTACACAACTCTTTCATCATCCTATTGTTCAAGTTAGATCCATTATCCGTAATGATCTGGCTTGGAACACCATAACGACAAATGATATTGTTTCTAATAAATCAAACCACCACTTGTCGGGTTACATTGGCGTATGACGCTGCTTCGACCCACTTGGTGAAGTAGTCAATGGCTACTAGAATGAACTGATGCCCGTTTGAAGCTTTGGGTTCGATCATGCCAATCATGTCAATTCTGTTAGTTCTAGTATTGGCTGGAATTTTGGTAAAACAAAGTTGAACAATGTTGATGTCATATGTCTGATGTCATAACATTGGTTCCTAACATTAGCTGTTGCAGGGTTGAAGTTTTATATGCTGATGTTATACTTGATGTCTTGACATCAGTTATCAGAACATCATAACATCAGGTTGTGATGTTTTAGGGCTGCGCGTATTAGTTTGGTTTGAGGAGATCTGTTAGAGAGATTGGATGCAAAGGTCTTTGAGAAGATATTTTCAATCAGATAATTTGCAGATCATGGAGCAGATCATGTAACTAACATTATGGCTGATTTGAAGAGATTTAAAAAGATTTGAAGATCAAATCTGTTTTAATTTCTGGTTTTAAAGAAAATCAAATCAGATATTTTGGATGAGGTCCAAGCCCAAGTCAGAATTCTATAAAAGCAGCCTCAACCCTTGTTGGTAAAAAAGAGAAGACAGAGAGCACAGACTGAGAGTCAATTTGAGTTTTCGTGTATGTGTTGTAAACCTTTCATGTTTGAATTGGTGTTACTATTTTTAGGTGTTAATTGTTCTTGATCAAAGCTGTTAAGCAGAATCAAGTTGTGTGTTTTAAAGTGTAATCATTGGATTGTATCACTAAGGTGATTTAGGGAGTGAGTGGTTTCTCATACCTAAGTGGTTTCTTAGGTAGAAGTGTCATTGGGTAGTGATCAAGTTAGGTAGATGTCAACTGGGATTGTTGAGTCTGTAATTTGATACTACTAATAGTGAATTTCCTCCCTGGCTTGGTAGCCCCCAGACGTAGGTAGTTAGACCGAACTGGGTGAACAATTCATTGTGTTATTTTCTGTTGTTATTACCTTGTTCATAGAGCAGATTGTGTTGTTGTGACATCACACTTAACATCACACATCTGATACCAGAATTTCAATTGGTATCAGAGCAGGCATCCTGCTCTGCATCTGGGTGAGATCTTGGGCTGATACTTTCTGGTGCAATGGACGAGGAGAGTGGTGGATTTGTGAATAGACCCCCTATTCTAGATGGCTCTAATTATGACTATTGGAAACCACAGATGGTTACCTTCTTGAAGTCATTAGACAGCAGGGCTTGGAAGGCTGTCTTAAAAGAATGGAAAGCACCTGTTATTGTTGAAAAGGATGGTACAACTAAGCTAAAACCTGAGGAAGATTGGACAAAGGAAGAAGATGAGCTTGCACTTGGAAATTCAAAAGCCTTGAATGCCATCTTTAATGGTATTGACAAGAACATCTTTAGACTGGTAAACACTTGTGAAGTAACTAAGGAAGCTTGGGATGTCTTGAAAACTACTCATGAAGGAACCTCCAAGGTCAAGATGTCAAGACTTCAACTACTGACTACAAATTTTGAAAATCTGAAGATGAAGGAGGATGAAACCATTCATGATTTTCACATGAATATTCTTGAGCTGTCCAATGCTTCTAGTCCTTTAGGAGAAAGAATGACTGAAGAGAAGCTGGTACGGAAGATTCTCAGATCCCTTCCCAAGAGATATAATATGAAGGTGACTGCTATTGAAGAAGCTCAAGACATCAGCAAGATGAGGGTTGATGAGTTGATTGGTTTTCTTCAAACCTTTGAGTTGGGATTGAATGAGGAGCCTGAAAAGAAGACCAAAAGCATAGCTTTGGTGTCCAATACTGAAGATGGTAAGAAGGAGTGTAATTTTGAAACTCAGGAGGAACTGTCAAATGTTGTTGTGATGCTTGGGAGAGAGTTTAATAAGGTGTTAAAGAGAATGGATAGAAACTATAGACCTAATGTTAAGAACATCACATCTGACAACAACAGGTCTAGTGATCAAGTGAAGAAAACAAGAGATGAAGAAAAGTCCAATCATGACAAAGGAGTTCAATGCTATGAGGGTGAAGGTTACGGTCATGTCAAGAAAGAATGCCCTACTTACCTCAAAAAGCAGAAAAAGGGGTTATCTGTTTCCTGGTCTGATACAGATAGTGAAAGTGAAGAAGAGAATGCCAAGCATGTTAAGGCATTGACTGGACTATGTGCCTCTGATGGAGAGTCTAGTGATGGTGAATTAACCTTTGAAGAGCTGGCATCCTCTTATCAAGAGTTGTGTCTGAAAAGTGAAGAGGTCCTTCAAGAAGGGGAGAAGAAGAAGAAGATTATTGTACAGCTTGAGACTGAGAAAGCTGAACTTAAGAATGAAGTATTGTTGTTAAAATCCCAGCTTGATCAAATGTCAAAATCCATCAGAATGTTAAATAGTGGAACGAACACTCTGGATAAAATACTTGAAGCTGGAAAAGGTGCAAGTGATAAGACTGGTCTAGGATATGAGGGTGAGAAGAAGATATCTGCAGAGGCTAGTTCTTCTGGGGTTAAACAAAACATTCCTCATCAAAATGAAAAAGGACATGGTTCCGAAATTAAGAAGGTTGGGCCACAAAATAATGGAAAGGGCTATGGTCCTGTGCCTAAGAAGTTTCTGTCTCAACCTCAAGGAAAGCCTCAGGTTTCTGGAGCTAGACAGTATATGCCTCCCCAATACCATAGGAGTATGCAGGCTTATAATCTCAAACATAACATGTTCCATCCGATGTCTCAGCATCAAGGGAAAATGTATGGGTTTGGACCTAATAATGCTGTGCCTCATGGTTATGGCAGAAGAAGGCCACATCATCATGGTAAAAGACAGCCTAAGCACTACAGAAGACAGCCTAATTATGGGAGAAGACAACATCAATATTTTGACAGATGGTAGCCTCAGCATTATGACAGAAATCATCATCAAGGTGGGAGACATTTCAATCACTTCAGAGAAGAGATTCAAAGAGTAAGATGTTACTACTGTGGAAGATTTGGCCATATACAATCTTCTTGCTTTAAACTGCATGGTTATCCCAAGCCGGTTCCTCAACCTAGACAGAAGCAGGACATGCCTCAGACTGTTAAACAATGGGTTCCTAAAGCTGCTGTCACATGTCTACTAGCTCACTCATCTGTTAGAACCCCAACTATGGATGGTTGGTATTTTGACAGTGGTTGCTCAATGCATATAACTGGTTTCAAGAATCAGTTGGTGGATATCGGGACTTACTCCACAAACAATGTAACCTTTGGTAATGGAGAAAAAGGGGAAGTTAGTGGAATTGGAAAATTGAATTGTGAGGCTGGACCTAATCTTGAAAGTGTACTTCTGGTCAAAGGATTGACTGCTAACTTGATTAGCATCAGTCAGTTATGTGATGAAGGATTCAAGGTTAGCTACACTAAAGATGAATGTTTAGTGACTAATGAGAAGAGTGAAGTTGTTATGAGGGTAGTTAGATCCATAGATAACTGTTATTTATGGGTTCCTCAAGAGTCCAGCTTATCATGTAATGTCAAGGATGATGTTATGACATCTGAATGTGACATTAGAAGGATCACAAAACAACCTAGTGTTATGCAACTATTCAGAGGAAATATTGAAGAAACCAAGGTAGTAGAGGTTGATCATTCAGGTATGAAGGGTAATAATGATTTTCCTAAAGATATGTGTGCTGAAATTTGTGAAGTGTTAAGTAGAAATTTGGGCATGTGGAAAAGGATTCAAAGGTTAGTGAATTATGGTGTGCATTTATTAAATTTCAAAAATTTAAAAGGAAATTTGTTTTGGTGGGGAAAATACATTTATTGGCCTTTAAGTGACCAACAAAAGCAGTCCCCTTACCTTAGGCTATCATTCCCTATTATTACTCTCACACCCTACTTCAATCTCCACACTCCTAGTCCGTTCATCTTCCCCCCTAAGAACAGAGATTACAAAACACCTTTGGTCATCAGTTGTTACACAGGAATGATGTCTAAACAAGTGTCATCTCCATCCAAGAAGGCTGCGTCCAAAAGTTCCACTCATGCAAATTCTAGGGTTTCGACAGAAGAGGTATCTGTGGATGAAGCTATGGACATTGCTCCTATCTCAATGATTCCAGCCTTAGAAAAGACAAGACCTGAGAAGTTTCAACCTAAGAGGCCTTCAAAATGTAATACTTCTAATCAATCTACGGGTAAGAAATTTGATGGTAGCAAGAGCAGAGCGTTTGTCACTAGTGTTTTGTTTGGAGACAAACCTACTCCTAAGACTACCACCCCTCTTCCTCAAGCTGTTGAAGAAAGGGTAGATGTGGACAAAAGCATTGATCAAATTGTAACAAAAATATTTGAGAAAGGGATTTCTGTGAAGGGAATATCTAGACCTCTGAGTCAACTTTCTGCTGATCAATCAGTTAGAGAAAAGGGTGACATTGAAACTTCTGAAACAAATCTTCACAGATTAGCTATTCCAGTCATTGAAGATGCTGAGATTGAAGATGAAGTTGAAGCTGAAGCTGGAAGAGAAAGGGATACTCATGTTGAAGATGAGGTTGATGTTGAACATGATGTTGGAACATCACCTACTAGGGATGTTACTCCTAGTCCCAGAGGGAAGAAGAATGCTGATGTGGTGGATGCTGTTGACTTATCTGATAATGAAGTAATTGGTAATGTTGTTCCTGGTATTGGCAATAGATTGAAGACTAGAAAAGGAAAGACTGTGGAATCTTCTCCTAAGATAACAGCTGAAGGCAAGAAGAAAAAGACATCTGTTGTTGGTCCAACTAAATCTTGGAGCAAGGTTGCTGTAACTTCCAAAAAGAGAAAGATTAGAGAAGAATCTGGATCTGAGTATGATGTTGAGGAAGATGTTCAAGACATCACCCCTGTCAGAAAGTCCATTTTGAAGAGAATTTCTGATAAGGTTCCTGAAGTGCCAGTGGACAACATATCCTTTCATTATGCTAGCAGTGCTCCAATGTGGAAATTTGTGTGTCAAAGGAGATTAGCTCTGGCGAGAGAGCTGGGCAAAGATGCATTGGAGATGAAAGAAATTATGGAGCTCATTCATGTTGCTGGCCTGTTGAAGACTGTGACAAAATTCTCTAAGTGCTATGGTGGACTTGTTAAGGAATTTGTTGTTAACATTCCTATAGACATTTTTGATAAAAGAAGTGTGGACTTCATGAGGGTGTTTGTTAGGGGTAAGTGTATTAATTTCTCTCCTAGTACCATCAATAAGTATCTGGGAAGAGATGATCAAGAGGGTTCTGAACTGGAAGTGACTGATAATGATGTGTGTAAAGAGATCACAGCCACTCAAGTGAAGGTTTGGCCACTGAAAGGTAAATTGACAGCTAGCAAACTCAGTATCAAGTATGCTATTTTGCACATAATTGGAGCTGCTAACTGGGTACCTACTAATCACAAAACTACCATAGCTGTGGGATTAGGAAGGTTTATTTATGCTGTTGGGAAAAAGGTCAAGTTCAATTATGGAAATTACATATTTGATCAAGTTGTGAAGCATGGTGCCACTAATGCTCTTAAGATGCCTATAGCATTCCCTTCCCTTGTCTATGGAATGATCTTAGATCAACATCCTGGAATTCTAACCAGTTCAGATGTAGCATGTAAGAGGGATTCAGCTTTATCCTTGCATCCCAGGCTGTTTGTTGGGAATCATATTCCAGACATTGGTGTAACATCAAGTTCTGGTGTTAAGAAGGCCAATACTAAAACTGAGTTGATTGAAGAATTGAAGGCGGCCTGCAAGGATCTTGATATGGTTATCAGTACTAGCACTGCTAGGAAGATGAAAATTGAGCAGATGATCAAATCCTTGGAACAGGGTGAAGATGATGAGAATGTCAATACTGAAGATTTAGGTTCAGAGGAAAGTGATGAGGATGCTGCAGATGGTTCTGATGCTAATGAAGATTGAAGTGCTGCTTTTGCTGTTTATTGCTGTTGTAGTTTGTAGTTTTTTTCTGCACATTGTGTGCATGGTGTGTAACTTGGATAAAAGTACTTTTATGCTTATCTTGGTTTTGTTCTATGATTTGTCTTGTCTTGTGGTGCTGACTGTTGACTGACAAGGAGAGCTAGTAGGACTAACTGTAGTAAAGTGGTAGGGTATAACTTGTTGGGAGTTGGCCAATTATGGTTAAAAAGGGGGAGAGTTAGCCTTTGTGCCTCTAGGCTTGAGGGGGAGTGTGCATGTTTGAACAGCTGGTATGCTGGTTCTTGTTTTGAGGGGGAGTTTAGCTTTGTGCAGTTTGATTGTGATTGCTGCTGGTATGAAGTTTTTCCGCTGCAGGTACCTCTGATGATGGAAGAGATTGTTTTAGCCAAAATTAGCCAAAGGGGGAGATTGTTAGTTCTAGTATTGGCTGGAATTTTGGTAAAACAAAGTTGAAAAATGTTGATGTCATATGTCTGATGTCATAACATTGGTTCCTAACATTAGCTGTTGCAAGGTTGAAGTTTTATATGCTGATGTTATACTTGATGTCTTGACATCAGTTATCAGAACATCAGGTTATGATGTTTTAGGGCTGCGCGTGTTAGTTTGGTTTGAGGAGATCTGTTAGAGAGATTGGATGCGAAGATCTTGGAGAAGATATTTTCAATCAGATAATTTGCAGATCATGGAGCAGATCATGTAACTAACATTAGGGCTGATTTGAAGAGATTTAAAAAGATTTGAAGATCAAATCTGTTTTAATTTCTGGTTTTAAAACAAATCAAATCAGATATTTTGGATGAGGTCTAAGCACAAGTCAGAATTCTATAAAAACAGCCTCAACCCTTGTTGGTAAAAAAGAGAAGACAGAGAGCACAGACTGAGAGTAAATTTGAGTTTTCGTGTGTGTGTTGTAAACCATTCATGTTTGAATTGGTGTTACTAGTTTGAGGTGTTAATTGTTCTTGATCAAAGCTGTTAAGCAGAATCAAGTTGTGTGTTTTAAAGTGTAATCATTGGATTGTATCACTGAGGTGATTTAGGGAGTGAGTGGTTTCTCATACCTAAGTGGTTTCTTAGGTAGAAGTGTCATTGGGTAGTGATCAAGTTAGGTAGATGTCAACTGGGATTGTTGAGTCTGTAATTTGATACTACTAATAGTGAATTTCCTCCCTGGCTTGGTAGCCCCCAGACGTAGGTAGTTAGACCGAACTGGGTGAACAATTCATTGTGTTATTTTCTGTTGTTATTACCTTGTTCATATAGCAGATTGTATTGTTGTGACATCACACTTAACATCACACATATGATACCAGAATTTCAAATTCCCCATATGGAAAAAGGCCTCGGGGAAGAGGGAAATTTGAGATGCGTTGGCGGTACATGGATTTTGTCTTAGTATATCTGACACTTGTGACACCTCCTCATGTACTTGTAGCAGTCGGATTCCATGGTCAACCAGTAGTACCCTGCTTTCAGAATTTTTCTCGCCGTTGTGTGTCCATTAGCATGAGTGCCGAAGGATCCCTCTTGAATTTCTTTTATCAACATGTTTGCTTCTGGTCTGTCTACACATTGGAGCAAGACCATGTCAAAGTTTCTCTTATAGAGGGTATCACTGCTCAGGAAGAAGCTGCCTGCCAACCTTCTGAGGGTCTTTCTGTCCTTTCTTAATGCCCCGGGTGGGTACTCTTGTTTCTGAAGGAAGCATTTGATATCGTGATACCAAGGTTTGTCGTCTATGACTACTTCAATCTTGAAGATGTAAGCGGGCCGTTCAAGGTGCATTATGTAAATCTTAGGTATGTCGTTCCATTGACCTACACTAATCCTGGAAGAGAGAGTGGCTAATGCATCAGCCATGTGATTCTCTTCACGAGGGGTGTGATGAAACTCGATTATGTTGAAGAAGGGTAACAACCTTCTCGCGTAATCTTTGTAAGGAATCAATCCTGACTGGTATGTGTTCCAATCTCCTTTGATCTGATTGATAACCAGGGCTGAGTCACCATATACATCCAAGTTCTTGATCCTTAATTCGATCGCTTCTTCGAGACCCATGATACAAGCTTCGTATTCGACCTTGTTGTTTGTACAGTTGAATGTCAATCTGGAGGTGAAAGGAATGTGGGTACCCTGAGGTGTTATAATGATTTTCCCAATTCCATTTCCATAATAATTGACAGCTCCGTCAAAGATTAGTCCCCATTGGGAACCTGGTTCTGGCCCTTCACTGGGTAGCGGTTCATCGCAATCTTTCATTTTCAAGTACATGACATCTTTGTTTGGGAAGTCAAATTCGACTGATTCCTGATCGTCAATCAGTTGATGAGCCAAATGATCGGCTAAAACACTTCCCTTAACGGCTTTCTGAGCATGGTATTCGATGTCATACTCTGATAACAACATCTGCCAACGGGTTATCCTTCCCGTGAGAGCAGGTTTTTCAAAGACGTACTTGATTGGATCCATTTCGGAGATTAACCAAGTAGTGTGATGAATCATATACTGGCGAAGACGCTTGGCTGCCCAAGCCAGAGCACAACAAGTTTTCTCGAGCATAGTATACTGAGTCTCGCAAACGGTGAACTTCTTGCTCAAATAGTAGATGGCAGACTCTTTCCTTTTTGTTTCGCCTTGTTGGCCAAGTACACAACCCATCGAGTCTTCCAAGACTGTTAGGTAGATGATCAATGGTATTCCTTCCACTGGAGGTGATAGAATCAATGGGTTCAACAGGTATTCCTTGATACTGTCGAAGGCGGTCTGGCAGTCTTCTGTCCAAATACAATCCTGATTCTTTTTGAGTAATTTGAAAATCGGCGCGCATGTCGCGGTCATAAGGAATATAAATCTGGAAATGTAGTTCAAACGTCCCAGGAATCCCCTTACTTGTTTTTCAGTCTTTGGAGAAGGCATTTCTTGAATGACCTTGACCTTGTCAGGACCAACCTCAATTCGTTTTTGGCTGACAATGAACCCTAAGAGTTTCCCTAAACGGACACCGAATGTGCACTTATTGGGATTCAAGCAGAGTTTGTACTTTCTCAGACGCTCAAATAACTTTGACAGGTGGGTCACATGCTCCTCCTCTGTTCTAGATTTGACAATCATATCATCGACATATACCTCGATTTCTTTGTGTATCATATCATGAAACAGAGTAGTCATGGCCCTTTGATAGGTTGCCCCGACGTTATTCAACCCGAACGACATTACCTTGTAACAAAAAGTACCTCATGGGGTGATGAACGAAGTTTTCTCCATATCTTCCGGTGCCATTTTTATCTGATTATAGCCCGAGAATCCATCCATGAAAGAGAAGACTTTGAACTTTGTTGTACTGTCTACCAGCATGTCTATGTGTGGTAAGGGAAAGTCATCCTTTGGACTTGCTTTGTTCAGATCCCTGCAGTCTACACACATTCTGACCTTTCCGTCCTTTTTCGGAACTGGTACTATGTTGGCTAACCATTGAGAATATTCTGATGTGGCGAGGAAACCCGCGTCAATCTGTTTCTGTACTTCCTTTTTTATTTTGATGGCCATGTCTGGATGAGTCCGTCTCAACCTTTGTTTTATCGGCGGACATTCTGATCTTAACGGAAGATGATGTTCCACGATGCTGGTTTCTAACCCTGGCATGTCCTGATAGGACCAAGCGAATACATCGGGAAACTCTTTGAGAAGCTTTATCAAACTTTCTTTGACAGTTGGACTGAGCAGTGCCCCAATCCTGATTTCAGTTCCCTCTTCTTCTGACCCCAAGTTGACCATTTCCAACGGCTCCTTGTAAGGTTTAATGGACCTTTCCTCTTGTCTGAGTAATCGGGAGATCTCTTCTAGAATCTCTTCGTCATCTTCTTCTTCAGCCTCAAATACCGGGAATTCAAAGTTGGGAGAAGGCATCAGATCGTATGTTTCAACGGGGTTTAAAACAAGCAATCTGCATGACGTGCTGATTTGTTTTTAGAAGAGATAGAAGGAATACAAGAGTGTGTGCAGTATTTTTCTGAAAACTGCTTGTTTTTATTATTTGTGATGTTTTTAGGATTACCATTTTCTGAAAAAGCGGAAAGAGAAAACAACAATAAATGCGGAAATTACAGAACGACGTTATTTTATTAATGATCTTGTCGATTCTTGAAACTACAGCCCTATAAAACAAAACTTCATTGCTTTGGGCCAAGCGAAGAGGGATATTTACAGAAAGTGAGCCCTATCAAAACATCTGTTTCACCTGGGCAGGGTGAAAGGTTAAGATAAAGACGACAATTACTTTGACTTATGAACGATCTTCAGAACATCGACAGCAACCCATTTACGGCGAACTCCTAGGTGAATCACAAAGTCTGGTACCTTCTTTCTTGATTTGTCTTCAGAAATAATGTTGATTTTTAGTGGATCAGGATCATTGGAATCTGTCTCCCAGGCAGAGTTGTCGTAGGAGGATTCCTCAGTTGTATTTTGCATCGTATTTGTGTTCTCAGGTAAATCTCCCCATCCAGTTAGCTGGATGTCTTCAAGCCTGATACGAGAGCTTTCAGGATCGGTGTATTTGACCATGAAGTCGTATTTGCCACTTGGTTGTCCCAAGGTATCCCACACCTCTTTGGAACTGGAGGAGTCATCCCTTTCGATGACGTTGACCTCGGGAAAAGCATAGTTAATGAATTCTAGTCCAGCAAACTTTGCAAATTCATCGTCGTGCTGGATATTTTCTGAATGCCCTGAGTGTGGATCCCATGATTCAGTGGGGACACAGGTATTCTTTTCGATGATACTGAGCTGATAAGCATCGTTGGGCTGATTCTCTTGGCCCAAGTCTCCTGCGTATGACTGCCACATAGGCAGGCCATCCATCGAGCCATAATAGTCGTGGTCAAAGTTATATTTCATCAGAGTGTCCTCCTCTAATGAATTTGGTGGAGCATGGCATCCTTCCGGATCACAATCTCCATATATCACTTCGACATTTGACCTTGGTATAAATCTCGAACTTTGTGCGGGATAGAAAAATGGCGTAGGAAACTCTTCTTGAGACATATAACTATCCTTGTTAAGATAGGACTTCCATTCCTCATCTGTGTTGGAGGAATCTCCCTCGTTGATGGTATGTACTTCTTGAGACACTGGGTGAAGGAAACCTCCACTGTGGAAGAAATTCTGAATGAGATGAAAACTTTCATCTTTAGTAGTCAGGGTACAGGTTGAGGAAAAGTCAAGACATTTCTTTGTTTTGTTATCAGTAGGAATGTCAAGCTGTCCCCATCCTTTTGTGTTGTTACTCTCGATTACTTTGAGAGCATCTTTGTACGAGGAAATCGATGTTCCTTTTTCTGATTAATTCCCATTGCTCACCGAAAGCGCTTGGAACTGGGTTCCCATAACCTCCTCGGGTTCTACACAAGTGGACAATGAAAGGTTACTTACGATCAAGCCTTGTTCTCCACAGACCGTGACGAGTTGGTCATTCTTGACGAACTTCAGCTTCTGGTGAAGTGTTGAAGTGACTGCCCCAGATGTATGTTGCCCGGATGTCCATGACCTGGAAAGTTACTTGGAAAGTGTAAGGATTGATAGTTAAGGGAAGGTCGACTTCGCCGATAACCGTTTTTCGGGATCCGTCAAATGCTTTGACGATGAACTCACTGCCTCTCATCGGAGATCCTTTAAATGATAGTCGCATTAGAGTGGACTTCGGCATAACGTTGAGAGCCGATCCGGTGTCTACCAGTACGCTGGCTAAAGCATCGTCCTGGCAGTTGACTGTGATATTTAGCGCCGTGTTGTGACTTTTGCCTTCTTCCGGCAATACCTCATCACTAAACCCCAAGTTATTGCAGGAAGTGATGTTAGAGATGATATTGTCGAATTGCCTTATCCACACATCCTGTTCCACAAAGGCTTGCTCTAAGAATTTCTATAGAGCCTCTCTGTGGGCTTCGGAACTGAGTAAAAGAGATAACACAGAGATCTTTGAAGGAGTTTGTAATAGCTGATCAACAATATTGTACTCACTCCTTTGGATGAGCTTCAGCATCTCATCATCGTTCTTTGAAAGGTCGGGATCGTTGGATTGACCGACTGGTGGATTAGGAACTTTCGTTTGAGGTTCCTTTTCTCTGTTAGGTTCTCCAACTCCTCAGTTGAAGATTCGACCGCTCCGTGTTACTCGACTGATGTCTGTAATATTCACGACGGAGGGTAATGGAATTTCATTTCATTCTCAATTGTTGTTGCACCGTATTTGTAAGGGATAGCTTTATCAGACTTGTACGACACTGATCCCAGCAAATAGATAACTACAGGAGCCTTCTAATTTCTCTGACTGTCGTAAGTAACTTCAATCAATTCCTGGTTAAGAACCTTTGATTCGTCAAGTAGATGGATGATGGTACAAACATCTTTGGTCCTTTCATGATCAGAGATCACAACAACATCCTTAATCTGATCAGCAAAATAGTCTGGTGTCCAGTTGATTGATCCAGAACATGGACACGGTTGAATCTCTTTGGGAGCCAAGTGACTTTGAATGGCTGCTCGCACGAGGTAACATCCTTGATTATTTTCTGAGCAGACTCTACATCGCTCGTAGTTGTGTGGTGGCACCTGGCCACGTCCGCTTTGAATGCAGTGCAACCTTACCAGGTCTATTTCCATAGATCAGACATCCTGACTTTGATGCCTACTAGGGTTCCCGTTTGTCACACTGATTTGTTGCGTGTCTTCATCCATATAGATCGGAAACCACCAATGGTTTAACAAGTGTTGTAAAGTTCTTTGAACGAGAGCGCACCTTTGGTTACTCTCACAACATACGTTATAGTTCTGATAATTATGCGAAGTTTGGAAACCGAGCTGGACTTGTGTAGCATGTAAATCCACTAAGCCGGTATTCATCAAGCGAATATCAAAGATTTGAATCATATTCACTTGATACTGATTTCTATCGTGGTAATCCCGAATCCATCCAAGATCCATCTGACGCTGGAGGGCCTCTTGTACAAAAGAGCATCCCTGTTTGTTTACCGAGCAAATCAGACAGGAATTATAGTCGTGCCGTGGGAGATTATGATACTGGCTTTGCCTTGAGTGCATTGCCACCAAGTTGACATTCATTGCACGGATGTCATGGTTCTGAATGATGTTGGAATTTGCGTAAATCATGTTGACCCCACAAACTCGGTGCTATTGGATCCATCTGAGAACCAATTGTTCCTATAGAGCTGATTGCACCATAAAACATCCTTGATTATTTTTAGAGCAGATATCACACTGGTGATAATTATGAGGTGGCACATGGCCATATCCACTCTGTCTACAATGCATCTTGACCAAGTTGGCCCTCAATAAGAGTACATCATGAATTTGATAGCTGTTGTTAGACTCTCCTTCTATCAAATTTACCGTAGCTTTCCCATGTTGAGGCAGCGGGTTTGTGAGAACATTAGGATTCGTATCTTTGAAGGATAAAACCCCACTCCTAACAAGCTTTTGCACAGCGGATTTGAAACTGAGACAGTTTTCTATGTTATGCCCTGGTCCTCCTTGATGATAAAGGCAAGTCTGATCCGCTTTGAACCAAAAAGGCGGAGTTCGGGTACTGTAAGAGGTGACCTGGTTTGGACATGCCCCTTGACCAGTAAGAGTGGAAACAGTTCTGCGTACAACATTGGTATAGGATCAAACCCTGGAGGTCGAGTTGTACGGTTGTTGTTATATGGAGGACGAGCCAGCTGAAGAGGCTGTTGTATCCTTTGCTGAAATTGTTGTTGATTTGGTTGGCTCTGAGCAACCTGAGGTTGATACGTAGGAATAGGCGCAGAGTTGATAGCAGGAGTTGCAGCTTCTACTGGTTGGTACCGTCGCCTTTGCTTTCCGAGAGAGATATTGCCAATATCTTACTCTTTTTTATTAGGGAGAGCACTACCGTATCATTTTGTATTACTTGATGATCCAGCGTCTTTAAATAAACGTCCCTCTCAGACTGCTTCCTCAAGATGAACTCCCATGCCCAGCATCTCAGTGAAGTAATTGGGCGCACTGGCAACCATTCTATCGTAGTAAAATGAGCTTCAGGTTTTCAAGAAGATCTTTGTCATCTCTTTTTCCTCAAGAGGTGGACAAATCTGAGCTGTAATTTCACGCCATCTCTGAGCATATTCCTTAAAGGTTTCCCTGTCCTTTTGTGACATCGATCTGAGTTGATCTCTGTCCGGTGCCATGTCCAAGTTATACTTATATTGTTGAACGAAGGCAGCGCCAAGATCTCTGAAAGTGCCGATCTTAGTGCGGTTTAAACCCATGTACCATTTGAATGTGGCACATGTTAAAATATCCTGAAAATAGTGAATCAGTAGCTCCTGGTTCTTTGTCTGAGTTGACATTCGCCGAGCGTACATCACCAAATGGCTTTGAGGGCAAGAGTTACCCTTGTATTTTTCAAATTAAGGCACTTTGAACATGTGCGAAACTTTCACATTGGGGACCAAACAAAGGTCTGTGGCGTCATTTTCAAATAGATCCTGGCCGCGAATGGTATGCAGTTCCTTATGTATTTCCAGGAACTGTTCCTGGAACTCATTCATTCTGTCGAACATACTTCCGTTTCCACCAGAAGGTATTTGTAGAATCTGTCCTTCCGGGACA
This sequence comes from Lathyrus tuberosus, assembly GCA_022829125.1. Classification (NCBI taxonomy): domain Eukaryota; kingdom Viridiplantae; phylum Streptophyta; class Magnoliopsida; order Fabales; family Fabaceae; genus Lathyrus; species Lathyrus tuberosus. The sequence goes on along the minus strand of JALAZF010000036.1, from coordinate 15,811,474 downwards.
GTGTGTACCACGGGTGGTGGTATAGTCATCATGGTAGTGACTCTAGGTCCTTCCCTCTCCCGAAGTTTGTAACCTTCATGAGTTGCTGTCATTCCCCTAGCATCTTCGCTTTCCCAAAGTTTGTAACCTTCAGGCCCAGCGGCTCCTGCAACGGTTCCCTGATCTTCAGTGATCGGCGGAACATATCCTTCCGGGATATAGTTAATAGGCATGCCCCAGGGACGATTTTTAGGCATGTGTCATACCCCAAATTTTGACCACTAAGATTTCCCATCATTGTGAAAATCATCATCACAATATGGAGAAACCACCATACCTCATTAGTCTCCCCAAAGATGGGTGAGCATCCACTACAATTAAATTTAGGGTTTCCAGCCCTCTCAGAGCTTTTAGACAAAGGATAAATCAAGGGATGACATGATCTTCAACTTGTCTAGCCTCTCAAATATCCACAAGGGATCAAGAGGACTCCCGCTTCAAGGATTAAGCACAAGGTTACTCCCTTCCAGGTGGATCAAGCCTCAAGATCGCCAGTGTCACCAAATTAGGGTTTGGTCGACCAGGGCCTCCAGATGAAAATTTTCCTTTGGGCATGAGCCAATGCTTCAAAGCATATCCTAAAATACTCCATGGAACCTCATGGGCCCAAGCATCAAGTCAATTTGACCTCAGGGGATGCATACATCAAAAATCAGGAATTAGGGTTTCTTGACCTAATTCACCCCTAAGTTGACTTTTGGGACAAATCATGAGCCAAGACCTAAAGACATGACTTGAGGATCTCCAACATACCACATTGATCCATTTGTAACAATGGATTGATCCAGGAAGCTTGAGAAGCAAGTCTCAATTTCATCAGTACCACAGTTAGGGTTTCGCGAGAAAAGTCAACTGTATCTTTGACTTTTGACCAGGACATGCTCCCAAACCCTAGGACATGGTTCAATATACCCTATAACACCCATGGAACATGTCCATCAAGTTTGATTTAGGTCAAGGACATGATTTCCTAAAGGATCGCACAGTTTGGAATTCATCTGACAAAAAGTCAACAGTGCACAAAAGTCAAAACTTTTTGAGATTTTTCACAAAAATGGTTTTTTAACCCTAAAATGATGTTAATGTATGATTTGAATCATCATTCATCAAGAAAAATCAAGAAAAGTGGGATAACTTGTAAAAGGGGTAACCATAAAAACTTAGAAAATTTTCTAAGTTATGAATAAAGTGACAAGGGTACCAACTTTGGAGGATCATAACTCCTAAACCACAAAGCCATTTTTCCCCATCCAAAGCTTGATTTGTAGATTTCATTACCCTCTACAAAAGCTTAAAACTGACCCCCCCCCCCCTCCAAATTCCTCATGGATTTTGAGTTATGGAATGATCAAAATCACAAAAAGTGAAAATGTCACTTTTTTCCAACACTTAGTGAAATTTTCACCAAGTCAGAATCTGCCTTCACTTTTTTCCAAATGTAGGGGGATTTTTCACTTGGATCCAAAATGTATCAAAACCAAATATGATCAAACAGTTGTTGTATCATATGAGGGCTTTCCAAAATGGCCAAGAACATCACCAAATTCCACTTGGGCCAAGAGATATGACAACGACAATATGCCTTGCTGAAAACTACCAAGGATAGGAAGAATTTTGCATTTTTGCTCGATTTGGAAAAATCAAATAATTCCAAGCCTTGTCATCACTTTGGACACATATGAGGATTAAATCTAAAGGGGACAAACACTGAGCCAAGCCTCCAAAGTCATTGGAACAAGAAGTAGCATGCCAAACCTAGAATTGCCTAAAGGAGGGACAAGACTCCAATTTTGGATTGGAGCATTCAATGCATACACCAAGGTGGCATGGACTGAGCCATTTGCAACTAAATTCAGTCAAGACTTATCCAAGACCAAGGGAACCACAGCCCTGTGCCCTAACCTCTAGTCAATGGCTAGAGGAGACTTGGATTCCAAAGTGCAACCATTGGCCAAACCTCTGTTGCAGTTGCCATTCACTATTGCTTGCAAAAAAAACTTGCTCTACTATAAATAGGGCTCATTTGTGATCAGTTTGAGTACACCAAAGCCATCAAACAGATGCTTTCCTCAAAATCTCTTCTTTCACTTTAATTTTGCCTTTTAAGGCAAGTCACTATCGGGTTTTGAGTTTGAGAGCTATTCCAATCAAACCAATCGCACACATACCTCATAAACATCATATAGAAGTGATCCAAACACTTAAACAACATCTGGAACACTGATTTCTCAGAATCACCAGCCAGTTGCTCAAGGTTTTAACCAAGTTGCAGCTGAGATGCCATGAACTGATCCAGCCATTTCCAGTCAAGTCCAAGCATTGAAACACACTTCATAGGTCATAGGGAAGTTGTTCAGATCATCACAACTCATCTGTAACACCTCCAACTCAAAAATCACATTGCACTTGCTGTCACGACCTTTAAGTAAGCCTAAACTTGGCCATCTCTTAATCTATGCATATTTCCTCGCACAATACTTTTGCCAAATGTTCAAAATCATGCATAGAATGTTTCCCCTCAATTAATTGCTTTGTTTGAACCGTGTATCAAAATTCTCAGCCTTCTTGCAAATTTTAGGGTTCTTGAGGTTTTGTCTTGATTTCTTATTCCATGTTAAAAATAAATGAAATTAAAGACCATAAACATGATCGTGAGGTTGAAACGAGCAGATTGATAGGTGGTTTGAATGATTCCATCAAGTATTCAGTGAGATTGGAGAGTAAATGCAAATCTGGGCAAACCTCAGAACACGCGCGTGTTCTTGCGTGTCCTTGGCGCACTTTTTTTTTTTGAAAATTCAAATATTTGAATTTTGTGATTTTGTTTAATTGATTCAAAAATTAATTTCTCTCTGAGTTTTAATGATTTTGAGTTGATTCTTTTTTTAATAATTCACAAAAATGTTAAAATATTTTATTTTACCAAAAAATCCCAAAAATATTATTTATTTCATATAATTGATATTTTTGCAAAGAATTAATATTTTAATTGTTTTTGACATTTAAAATATTTTTTTCTTCTTGATTTTGCAAATTTAAATGACTTCTAATCATTTTATAGGTCAAAATATGATTTTTGAAACATTAATCCAAGATCACAATTTGATTTCCACATGTTAAACAATTTTGATCATTTTAATTGAAATTTTTATTCAATTAAAATACATTTTGGAAACAAATTAGGCTTTTGATTAATTCAACCCTCATCAAACCTTTTAAAAAACACTTTGGGCCTCTAATAAAGTGTAAGACCCAATCCCCTTTTAACCAAAACTTTTTGGGCCTTCGATATTGTATAAGTCCCTCTGCGTTAAAAGAAAATCTCAGCACGATCGCCAATTCAAAAATCAAACTAAATGGGCCTACCCTCGTGTTATAAGCCCCATGTCTTTTCTTTAAACCTTTTTGGGCCTCTAATAGAGTGTAAGACCCAATCCTTTGTAAACACAAACCTATCTTGGGTCTCACTTATTGTATAAGTCCCGTTGTATTTCAAAAAGTTTGACGCGATCATCGTCCGTTGAAAAAATGACCCTGGGCCTCTCCTTGAGCTATAAGCCCCACCACTTGTATAGAAATAAATCTTTTGGGCCTCTTGAGAGAGTGTAAGACCCATCCCCTTGTACAAAAAACCTTTCTTGGGCCTCAGTCACTTGTATAAGTCCCTCTGTACAAAATGACAGTGCGATCACTGATAAACCTTGGGCCTCTCCTTGATCTGTAAGCCCCAACATCTTTTCAAAGCACTTTCTCCTTTAATTTTGAATATACTGTTGTTTTCAAAGCTTTCTTTGTTGAACAACTAACCAAACAGCATGGAAGCTCTACAACCGAGTAAGTGTTTACCCGCTTTCATTTACCGCTTTTATATACCTATAAACTGTATTGTGGAGCTGTTTCACTGTAAGTCTTCTTTCATAAACTCATATCAACTGTGTAATACTAGTATAGATATTTAGAGTTTCCTCGGCAACTACGTCTAACACTAAGCCCTGTTGATCACTCTTAAATAGACAAAACTAGATCCTCATAGGATTACCAGACACAGTCTTCCCTCCTCTTGGGGTTAAACAATATGGAGATGTTAAAGGCATATTCTTTTTGAACCCTTTCTCAGACTGTCACCTTTAGAAGTTGTCAAAGAGACTCTACTCCCCAGATATGATCTTTTCTCCGTGAATGGTATCTCTCGAGTTTCTTCCAAATTCTCGGACTTTCCTGGCTTGATCTATTCTCTGTGAATAGCCTGTCTTGAATTTCTCGGGGTTTGGGGATCCACTGGCTTCCTAAAAGCATCCCCGCATCCTCTTGGGCATTGTACAAGGACCCTACGGCTTCTTAGAAGTATTCGCAACCTCCTCTTAGGCTTCATATAAGGATTCTTCCTTTGGGAAGAGAGCCTCCTCTTGGGCTTCGTACAAATTATCCCTCGGCTTCTTAAAAGTTTCCAGCCTCCTCTTGGGCTTCGTACAAATTGTCCCGATGACCTCCTAGAGGTATAGGAAGAGAAATTAGTCATCTTAATAGAACAGTCTTTCAAAGAGTCTAGATCTTTCTACCGTGAACGTACTACTACTGTTTCTTTAAGCATAGTACAAAAGATAAAACTCTAGACTTGGACAGTCTAATCTCCTTGAGTCTCGAAGGCATTCTCAAGTAGGGAAAAACACCAGTAGACTCGGATAGTCTCCAATACCCTCTAGATTCCCCATTTCCTTAAAGAAAAGGAAATAACCCTGATCCTCTGATCAATCCCAAAGCATAGCCTTACCTTTAGTCAGTCTCTTTATAAGAACTGATTTTCTCTTTTAACCAACCTACTGGACCTGTCACTCAACTGAAACAGCAACCTTTAGCCTCTATCTCGGGCTTCGTACGAGATACAAATCACTCTCTTGTTGAGTATAAAAGACTCTCTTGTTGAGTCAACCTTTAGCCTCCATCTCGGGCTTCATACGAGATACAAAAGCACTCTCTTGTTGAGTCAACCTTTAGCCTCTCTCTCGGGCTTTGTACGAGACACATCTAAAAGCACTCTCTTGTTGAGTCAAACCTTTTTAACCTCTCTCTCGGGCTTCGTACGAGACACATAAAAACACCCTCTTGTTGGGTCAATAGCCTCCTCTTAGGCTTTGTATAAGAAAAACCCCGGTTGAGTCAATCAACCATTTAGCATCAAAACTGTGCCTCGTTCACAGGATACAAACATCAACAACTCCTTTCATCTAATCGCTGTAAGCGGCAAGCTTCTAGATTATTAACATCCACGCCACTGTCCCTCTTTTAGCATGAGAAATTCCTAAGGAAAGATGGCATTGCTCTACACTGAGTTTAAGTCTTCTCCTTCAGGTTAAAACCCCCTATAAAGGAAATTATGGCATTGCTAGGATTAACATATCCTGGTTAAAGTAATCCTTCTTTTATAGTCAGTCACCCAAACAGCCGTGACAAACAGACCCCCTTTAGAGATGACAAATTCTCTCTAAAGACAACACCTTTTTAGCTTCACATCTTGGGCTTCGAACAAGATACAAATAGACCCTTCAGCTTCACATCTTGGGCTTTGAACAAGATACAAACCACCTTTAGCTTCATGTCTTGGGCTTTGAACAAGACACCAAAACACCATTTCCTCCCATAGAATAGGAGAAACTACGATCACTCTGATTTCCCTGTTTCGGTAAATGGGAATACGTAGGCATAAGATTGAAAGAAAAATCTTAGCGAGCACACTAATCCAAAACCCAAATCCAGTACCTTCACATCTCAATCAAAAAGCATCAGTCTTAACCTCCCACCAATCGCCCGGGCACTATTTTAACAAAATAACCTAAGAGATACCCACAATCTTTGTAGCATATGTAAACCAACAGTCATTTGTTCAAACTCAGTTTGCAAGCAGGGTTAATTGGAGACATCTATTTCCCTTCCTTCATCAGCTTCAATAGGATAAAAAATGAATCGAACTGTAGTACCCCAAAGCGATACTGCTTCGCAACCACATCCAAAAATTCGCGCTACAGAAAAATGGCGACTTCACTGGGGAGGTCGAGATCTTGTTCTCTTCCCATCTCTTAGGTAGAAACCTTAAAAAAGTACCACAGAAAAGTGGTGCCCACCGTGGGGCTCTTTTCTTTTTCTTTCTTTCTTTGGGGATTTCACTGGGATAGGACCTTTTTGACTTCACTAGGATCTTAGGTCAAAACCTTTAAAGTTGGGAAGGTACCACAGAATGGCGACTCTGTCGGGGAGCCATTTTTGTCAGGAACATAGGATTCATAGCTCTTTAAAGTCTAGGACTGTAGGACAAATATATATACTGCTTTTCCTATTTGATATCTGTGTTTATTTTTCTGCTAATGGGAATGCGTGTGATGCCGTATGTGGAAAGATTGAGTATACACCTAGGAAAAACCTCTTTTAGTAGTGCAGAAACTATTGGAAATGGTTGTCACGCGATACTACCCTCATCTGATGGTTCTTCGAAAAACATCACCTAGCACGGTTCCCAGCCCGCTGGTGTTTTCTCGACAAGAACTGATGATGTTGAGACACAGGTACAAAAATCACTAGTATAAACCTTTGTGGGGGGGGGGGGGGTAGAGCCTTGACTTCATGACACCGACCCTTTGACCCCATGTTTTTTCTATGTTTTTGTGTGCTGCATTCATGCATTCATCTAAAAAACATTACATCAAAGAAAATTTTCTCTTCTAGTCTCTCTTTTTCAAATTAAACTAAGGCAATGATTGCAAATGTCAGAGAAAAAGATTGCGCTCATGGATTTCGGTAGAAGGAGAACTCATAAGTATACCTTCAGGGTTCCAAAACTAGAAGATTTGAGGGGATTAGTGAGGATGATCACTAACCCTGAAGCTTTCAGAGCCAAGTACGGAGGTCTTCTACCTCTGTTAAGAGTCCATGTGATTGAAGGAATCATGGAGGCACTCATTCAATTTTACGATCCGGTCTATCACTGTTTCACATTCCCGGATTACCAGCTCGCACCAACACTGGAGGAGTATTCTCACCTAACCGATCTACACATTACTGATCGAGCTCCATTTTGTGGACTGGAAGAAATTCCAAAGGATCAAACCATTGCAAGAGCAATCTATTTGGATGAGTCGGAAATCAAGACTCACATGACCACCAAGGGTGGGCTCCCAGGTTTGCCAGCCCAGTTCCTGACAAAGAAGGCTCTGTACTTTGCTAGTATAGGGAACATGACTGCTTTTGAAAGCATCTTTGTCCTACTCACCTACGGGTTATTTCTGTTTCCCAACATTAATAGCTTCGTCGATATCAACGCCATTAAGGTTTTTCTCATTGGAAACCCTGTGCCGACCTTGCTCGCAGATGCGTATCATTCTGTACACTTAGGAAATTTGTACAGTGGAGGGATGATCACATGTTGTGTACCCCTGCTATATAAATGGTTTATCTCCCATTTGCCTAAGTCTGCTGCGTTTTGGGATCATAAGAGTGCCTTACGTTGGTCGCAGAAAATCATGTCTCTTGCCAACTCTGATATAGATCGGTGCAATAGGATTTATGACGGGATCAGGATCATTGATCATTGTGGAAACTTCCCCAACGTAACCCTCATAGGAACTAAGGGAGGAATCAACTACCATCCAGTATTGGTTCGTCGTCAATTTGGATACCTGATGAGGCATGTCCCGCGTAATGCTCATCTGAAGGGTCTTTTCTTCAAAGAAGGAGAAAATGACAGGGCACTAAAGATGGAAATAGTGCACGCTTGGAAACATGTTCATAAGAAAGGACGAGAGTCTCTAGGAAAACCGGACTGTGTCTTGGTGGAGCCTTATCTCCACTGGGTACAAACTAGAGCTCTCAAGCTAAAGATGCCTTATCCTCGTCACGGAGTTCTTCTGCCGAGGGAATCTGTCATGTACTTCATGACTGAAACGGAAAAACTTCAGGTTACTCTCAACAAAGTTCAACAAGAGAGGAGGTCTTGGAAGAATAAATACCGCACTCTCAATGTAGAGTGTACCAAAATACAGCGACTGCTGAAAGATATGGATGCTCTGATTGAGATTTTGGAGTAACATGTTGTGGATAATCAGGATGACCAAAGGAATTTGCTCGCTCCTTTCACTTGGCAAAGGAATGACAACTCGACAACGGCCCAAGAGCCCCGGTCCAAGAAAAGGAAAGTACCTGAATCAGCACCCGGTTTCCCCCCAAAGAGGACTCGGGACCCCTTAGCTTAGGTTTCCTTTTTCAGCACTTTGTAATCTACTGTATTTCCATTTTTGCAATCCTTTGAATTCAATAAAACGGGGTTTCCCCACTGTTTGATATTTGCAATCTAATTGTCGAAGTTTATTTTGATTAAACCAAAAAAACAACAATTAAAATAATCATTGCATTCATTATTCTCACATCATGTATTCTTCTTACCGACGAATCTCACATTTGTTCCTCGGTTCTAGAGTTAAACTGTCTCATTCGTACAATACTCGGGCCAATCGTCAAAAAAAGATGGATGATCTCGAGGAAGAGAACAGAGAGTTGAGAGAAGAGATCGACGCTCTGAGAGAGGATATGAGAAAGCTTCATAACGACATGCAAGCCATGGCAGAAGCTCAGCTACAAAGGACTGTGATCTTGAAGATCACCTCAACGCCCATAGTGGAGAAGTCTGATCCTAGGTACAAAATGCCAAAAGATCATCCCTGGGGCATGCCACTTAACTATATCCCTAAAGGATATGTTCTGCCGATCAATGAGGATTAGGGAACCACAGCAGGGACCGCTGGGCCTGAAGGTTACAAACTTTGGGAAAGCGAAGATGCCAGGGGCATGACAGTAACTCCTGAAGGTTACAAACTTTGGGAGGCACCAAGAGTCTCGGCCATAATGACTATACCACCGCCCGTGGTACACACTGTCCCGGAAGGACAGATTCCACAGATACCTTCTGGTGGAAATGACAACATGTTTGAAAGAATGAATGAGTTCCAGGAACAGTTCTTGGGAATGCAGAAAGAACTGCAGGCCCTTCGCGGTCAGGATTTATTTGGAAAGGATGCCGCGGACCTCTGTTTGGTCCCTAATGTGAAGGTCCCGCACAAATTCCAGGTGCCCGACTTTGAAAAGTACAAGGGTAACTCTTGCCCTCAGAGTCACTTGGTGATGTACGCTCGGTGAATGTCAGCTCAGACAGAGAATCAGGATTTACTGATTCACTACTTTCAGGATAGTTTAACCGGTGCCGCCCTAAAATGGTACATGGGTTTAAACCGTGCTACGATTAGCACTTTCAGAGATCTTGGCACTGCCTTCTTCCAACAATATAAATACAACCTGGACATGGCACCCGACAGAGATCAACTCAGATCAATGTCACAAAAGGACAAAGAAACCTTTAAGGAGTACGCTCAGCGATGGCGTGAAATTGCCGCTCAAATTTGTCCACCTCTTGAGGAAAATGAGATGACAAAGATCTTCTTAAAGACCTTAAGCTCATTTTATTACGACAGAATGGTTGCTAGTGCACCCAGTGACTTCACCGAGATGGTCGGTATGGGAGTTCGTCTTGAGGAAGCCGTCCGAGAAGGACGTCTAGTCAAAGACACTGGATCATCAAGTAGTACAAAACGATACGGTAGTGCTCTCCCTAAGAAAAAAGAGCAAGATATTGGGAATATCTCTCTCGGAAATCAAAGGCAACATTATCAGCTGGTGGCGGCTGTGACTCCTGCTATCAATCATGCGCCTATTTCTACGTATCAACCTCAGGTTATGCAGAGCCAACCTAATCAACAAAGGATACAACAGCCTCTTCAGCAGGCTCGTCCTCCGTACAACAAAAACCGTACAATGCGGCCATCGGGATTTGATCCTATACCCGTATCGTACGCAGAACTATTTCCGTTACTATTAGCTAAGGGGCATGTTCAGACTAAGTCCCCTCTTACAGTACCGAAAAATCAGTCTTTTTTGTTTAAGGTGGATCAGACTTGCCCTTACCATCAAGGAGGACTAGAGCATAACATAGAGAATTGTCTCAATTTCAAATCCGACGTACAAAAGCTTGTTAGGAGAGGGGTCTTATCTTTCAAGGATACAAATCCTAATGTTCTCACAAACCCGCTGCCTCAACACGAGAAAGCTACAGTCAATTTGATAGAGGGAGAGACTAACAACGTCTATCAAATTCATGATGTACTCTTGTTAAGGACCAATCTGGTCAAGATGCTTTGCAGACAGAGTGGATATGGCCATGTGCCACCTCATAACTATCACCAGTGTGATATCTGCTCTAAAAGCAATCGAGGGTGTTCTGTGGTGCAATCAGCTCTACAAGAACAGATGGATCTCGGATGGATCCAAGAGCACCGAGTTCATGGAGTTAACATGGTTTACACGAATTCTAATATCATTCAGAACCACGACATCCGTGCAATGAATGTCAACTTGGTGGCGATGCATTCCAGACAAGGCCAGTATCATAATCTGCCGCAGCACGATTACAGTTCTTGTCTGACTTACTCGGTAAACAAACAGGGATGCTCTTTTGTACAAGAGGCCCTCCAGCGTCAGATGGATCTTGGATGGATCCAGGACTACCATGATAGGAATCCCTATTAGATCAACATGATTCAAATCTTCGATATTCGCTTGATGAATACCAGCCTGGTGGAGTTACATGCTAAACAGGTCCAGCTCGGGTTCCTGGTATCACATGATTATCAGAGCTGTAGGGCGGGTTACGAAAACGATCAAGGTTGTTCCCTTGTCCAGGAAACCCTTCAGCACTTGTTGAACCACTGGTGGCTTCCAATCTATATGGATGAAGACACCCAACAAATTAGTATTACCAACAAGAACCCTACTCGGCATCAAAGTCGGGACGTTCGATCTTTGGAAACTGACCTAGTGAGGTTACATTGTATTCAAAGCGGGAGTGACCAGGTGCCACCACACAACTATGAACGTTGTAGAGTCTGTTCGGAAAGTAACCAAGGATGTTACCTTGTGCGAGCAGCTCTTCAAGGTCAGGTGGATCGTAGAGAGATTCGCCAATATCCGGGTTCCGGACCAATCAACTGGTCGCCGGACTACCTCGCTGATCAAATTGAGGATGTTGTCGTAATCTCTAATCATCAGAGAAACAAGGATGTTTGTACCATCATCCCTCTACTTGACGAATCGAGAGTTCCCAACCAGGAACGGATCGAAATTGCTTACGATGGTCGGAAAAATCAGAAGGCTCCCATAGTAATCTATCTACTGGGACCATTACCGTATGAATCAACTAAGGCTATCCCTTACAAATACGGTGCAATAATAGTCGAGAATGGAAAGGAAATTCCATTACCCTCCGTCGTGAATATTGCAGACATCAGTCAAGTAACACGGAGTGGTAGAATCTTCAACAGAGGAGTTGGAGAACCCAGCAAAGAAAAGGAACCTCAGACAGAAGTTCCCGATCCACCAGTCGGTCAATCCAGTAATCCTGACCTTTCAAAAAATGATGATGAGATGCTGAAGCTCATCCAAAGGAGTGAATACAATATTGTTGATCAGCTGTTACAAACTCCTTCAAAGATCTCGGTATTGTCACTTTTACTCAGTTCAGAAGCGCACAGGGAAGCTCTACAGAAAGTCTTGGAGCAATCCTTTGTGGAATAGGATGTAACAATCAGACAGTTCGATAGCATTGTCTCTAACATCACTTCCTGCAATAACTTGGGATTTAGTGATGAGGAATTATCTGAAGAGGGTCACTGTCATAACATGGCGCTCAATATCACGGCCAGCTGCCAGGGCGATGCTTTAGCCAGCGTACTGGTAGACACAGGGTCAGCCCTGAATGTTATGCCGAAGTCCACTTTGATGTAATTATCCTTCAAAGGACCCCCGATGAGAACCAGTGAGGTCATCGTCAAAGCATTTGACGGGTCCAGAAAAATGGTTATCGGCGAAGTCGACCTTCTCATAACTATTGGTCCTCACACTTTCCAAGTCGCTTTCCAGGTCATGGACATCCGGGCAACATACAGTTGTTTATTAGGAAGACCTTGGATATATCAGGCTGGGACGGTCACGTCGACCCTCCACCAAAAGTTAAAGTTCGTCAAAAACGATCAACTCGTCACGGTCTGTGGGGAGCAAGCCTTGCTCATGAGTAACTTATCATCATCTACTTGTGTAGAACCCGAGGAGGTTATTGGAACTCAGTTCCAAGCACTGTCGGTGAGCAAGGACAATCAATCCGAAGAGGGAACTTCCATTTCCTCATACAAAGATGTTATCAAAGCGGTCGAGAGTACCAATACAACAGGATGGGGACAGCTAGTCATTCCTACTAACAATAAAACAAGGAAGGGTCTTGGTTTTTTTGCAACCTATACCCAGACAGCTACTACCAGTGATGAAAGTCTTCATCCCATTCAAGACTTCTTCCACAGTGGAGGTTTCCTTCACCCAGTGCCTCAAGAAGTGCATACCATCAATAAAGATGAGTCCTCTGATATGGAGGAAGAATGGGGGGCCTATCTTAACAAGGACAGATATATGTCTCAGGAAGAGGTGCCTACGCCCTTTTGCTTTCCTACACAGAGTCTGAGATTTATACCCAGGTCAGAAGTCGAAATGATATACGGAGATTGTGATTCGGAAGGATGTCGTGCTCCACCAAATTCATTAGAGGAGGACACTCTGATGAAGGATAACTTTGACCACAACTATTATGGCCCGATGGATGGCCTGCCAATGTGGCAGCCGTATCCAGGAGACTTGGGGCAAGAAAGTCAGCCAAACAATGAAAATCAGCTGAGCATCATTGAAAAGAATACCTGCGTCCCCACCATATCATGGGATCAACAATCAGGTCATTCAGAAAATGCCCAGCATGACTGTCATACCCCAAATTTTACCCTTAGATCCATTGATCTTTTGCATATCATCTTAGATCAATCATATTGCATAACTAACCCAATTTACCAGGTTTTGTTTATTTTGTTTCACTTGTGAATCAGGGTTTCTCTCCTTTGGTGTTCACAATCAATAAGTGTCGTTGAGTTGAGTCTCTTGAGGCTATCTGGTCCAATGATCTGTGGCGGGAAAGTGCATTTGTGGAGTTTTTAAGTGTTGTGGTGGCATGTTACCTTTATCCGTACCCATTCCCGTAATCATTTTTAATCCATCCCGCTTTCAGTTCAGATATTTGTACCTTAAACCATAACCATTATTTATCCATACTTTCTATGTCCATACATTATCCATTAAAAAATCCACTTCAAAGATCCATTAAATCCATTTCTCATTTTTTAAATTCAATTGTCCATCTTTTGTTATTAATTATCACGCAAAATTCACGTTACCACATTTTTTTGTTCACAAAATCCATATTTAATCCATTTTTTTTTACTTTCCATAACATCCATCTTTATCCATTTTTTTTTCTAATATCTAATTTCCATTTATCATTTTAATTCATTTTTTTTTTACAAATCTAATTCAATCCATAGCATCTACAACCGTAATAAAAAGGGGTCCATTAGCAAAAATGCTACAAGGGCAACGAGAGTCCAAAATCACTTACTATTTTGCCATTACATTCAAGATTCATCACATCTACTACCAGCCAAATGCAAGCCCACTTTGACCCTGCGTTCCTCACTGCTACCAAAGCTACCCCACCCCAAAACAAAACGCTCCAAGACAAGCCAATTTCAAAACCACTCCCATGCAACGAGACCTACAACTTCATACAACATGTTATTCCAAAGCAAAACTAAATATTAAAACAAAATCACAAGGTCTGCTAGCCAAAAAACCCAGCTTTCTGCAAACCGTACCATCAACACATGCCAATTGCCAAAACCATCTTTCCTGCTACCAAGACCCTACAACACGCCACTCTATCCCCTGCGCCACAGCTTACAAGGAGACAAAGACTGCTATGCTGCTATTACTGAAACAAAACCATTGACCCTGCTACATATCAGATGCAACAACATTACCACTACAACCTTCTGCACTTGATAATAACAACTCAAGTAAAGATAGGAAGAGAAGAGATTATTAAAAAAACTTACTTGAACACAAAGGAAGAGGAGGACCGGCGGATTCAAAAAAACCCCATTCTTCAATCACAGAACTGGCCTCCATCCTTTCAAACCTCACAAACTCCACTTCCATCGACTTTCTTCAAACTCTCAGAACAACCCAATACTCAAACTTTCAAACCAGAACCTTCTTTGACTGATCCCTAACCTTCATTCCATAGACCCTCACAGCCTTCGATGCTTCATCCTCCATCAACTACTTTTCAAACTAAATTACCCAAAATAACCACAATTTCCAAAACTCCTTCAACACTCCTCTTATTCGTCAACAACAAACAACATTCACCACCAAACTTTCATTTCTCTGCCACCAAACAAACCATTTTCAAACCTAACTTCAAACCCATTCACCTCAAATGGTGAATCCGTCTTCCACCTTCTTCAACCTTTAACCTTATCAATTTCTCTAACACTCAATCAACCATAAACCAAAGAACAAGAAAGAGATGACGTGAAAATAATCAGAATCAAACCAATCCAAACCTGAAGCGAAAGAGACCGAGAACGATCCGCACACAAGACTGGAGATACCCTTCACAACTTATTTCTTTTTTTCCATTTTCGTTTTGGTATAGTGTTGTTTACCCTGTTTCCTTCACGAAGACTGTGACTTGATTTCATTCTGAAAAAGTCTGATGTTGCTGTTTCTTATAACTATTTTAGCTTTTGTGGACCGTGGCTTCATTATATGTTGTGACTGTCATGAAACCTAGTTTCTTTCTTCTTTTTTTGTTTTTTAAAGAAAATGTGGGTTGTTTGGTTCTATTGGGGCTTGGTAGAGCCCACGGGATTCTCATCCACACACTTTGATTACACAACTTTTGTTGCTGTTGGCTGAGTGATTTTTGGTGGGCCTCACGACTCATTGATTTCATCGGCTCCTCTTTTACTTTCACATGCCTTTGTGGATGTGTGTGATGAATGGGCTTGAAGCCCATTGTGATTCACACTTTCCAGATTCTGTACGCCCCACCTTTTTTTTTTATTATTATTAAATAATCTTCATTATTAATTTGTTTTAAAGAAAAATCTTGGATAAGTTTTGATAATTATTTTTGATTAAGTTTTTATTAATATAGCTTTTGTAAATCCTTGCTAACTATTTATTGGTTACCATTCTATTTAGATTTTTACTTGGATTCTCATCTTCGGTTTTCATTATCATCTCAATGTTTATTTTTGGCCAATGATATTACACAAATCTTGACTTTGATTATTTCAAATCGATAAAGTCTTGATAAATATGAGGCCACTTTTTTTATTTATTTTTATTGGTCGACAAAAGTTAAAAATCTAAGATTATCGATTTATCGATTTAAATCTTGATTAAGACGAGACTAACTTTATTTTTCATTTCGATTCCATTTTCTTTACTTTGGGTCGATGACATAACAAACTTCATGGTTTGGTTGACTTTATTGAATCAACAAAACTTTGATCGATAGGAGACCACTGTCTTTTATTTCAGTTTCATTCACTTTATGGTCGATGAAAGTCAAGAATCATGGGTGTCAATCTTATTGATAAACTATGATTAAGACTAGACCATTTTTATTTCTATTTCATTTTAATTTTTAATTTATTTGAACACTAACTTTTCATTTCTCTCTTTGGTGAGACTTGTAAATATTCCTGATAAAGTCTTGTGGGTGACCCTCTTTGTTTTTGTTATGATTGTGGTTGTTTGTTTCATTTGACACTTCCTCAATATCCTTCCAAAGGAAAGCTTCTCTATTAACCTCAAAGTCATAGAAAGCTCATTTCCATCTTGGCCTCCTTAGAGCCATCTCCCTCCTTTGACCTCATAGTCATAGGACATCAGCTTTGACCTCATAGTCATAGCCATCATCCTCCTTGACCTCATAGTCATAGGTAACCTCTTCCCTCGGCCTCATAGCCATTCAATCATAACGTAGACTTAGAGAGTTTCCTTAAACTCTAAATGAGCTCATACTTATTTCCCCTTGGAACTTTGGCCATAGTCAATGGTTCCTCTTTCACCCTTAGTTAGGCGAACTACGGTTGCTCTGATTCTTTAGTCAGATACGTAGGCACAAGATGCGACGTCTTGGCGAGCAAACTTAGTGTATATACCCTTAGGTCTTTACCTTCACTTTAGCAGATTTCCTTAGCAAGCAAACATAACATAACACAAACTAAACAAGAGGTTCCTGTAGAATACTACAGATATTAAGGGTGCTAATACCTTCCCTTAGTATAACCAACCCCTGAACCTTAGATCTCCCCCCATTTAGGTTTTTCTCGATCTTGAACCTTTCCTTTGGATAAATCAAAGTCGGTGGTGAATTCAAAGAAATGTGATGCAAGTTAATTAATAGCTTGTTATCCGATTCTCACCGCAACAATGACGATCAATTCACAACATTTGCAGGACTAGAATTCATTAACTATACTTTTCCAGAGGTCAACGTCATTGAGAAAGATGACTCATCCGGTTCCACAGAAGTGTGGGACACCCTGGGACAACCAAGTGGGAAATATGACTATATGGTCAAGTACACCGCTCCTGAAAGCTCTCATATCAGGTTCGAAGACATCCAGCCAACTGGACGGGGAGATCTACCTGAGAGCACAAATGTTGTGCAAAATGCAACAGAGGAATCCTCCTACGACAACTCTGCCTGGGATACGGATTCCAATGATCCTGCTCCACCAGAAATCAGTGTTATTTCTGAAGACAAATCAAGGAAGGTGCCAGACTTTGTGATTCACCGAGGAGTTCGCCGCCAATGGGTTGTTGTCGATGTTCCAAAGATTATTCATAAGTCAAAGTAATTACCGTCTTTAACCTTTCACCCTGCCCAGGTGAAACAAATGTTTTGATAGGGCTCACTTTCTGTAAATTTCCCTCTTCGCTTCGCCCAAAGCGACAGAGCTTTGTTTTATAGGGCTGTAGTTTCAGGGATCTACTTGTTCATTAATAAAATAACGTCGTTCTGTAATTTCTGCATTAATTGCTATTTTCTCTTTTTGCTTTTCTCAGAAAATGGTAATCCTAAAAAACAAATCAATAATAACAAACAAGCAGTTTTTCAAAGAAATACACTGCACACACTTTTGCGTTCTCTCTATCTCTTCTAAACACAAATCATACCGTCATGGAGATTGCTTGTTTTAAACCCCATTGAAACATACGATCCGATGCCTTCTCCCAACTTTAAATTCCCAGTATTTGAGGCTGAAGAAGAAAATGACGAAGAAATTCCAGAAGAGATCTCCTGATTACTCAAACAGGAGGAAAGGTCCATTGAACCTCATAAAGAGCCACTGGAAACAGTAAACTTAGGTTCGGAAAAAGAGAGAAAAGAAATCAGGATTGGGGCACTGCTCAGTCCAACTGCCATAGAGGGTTTGGTAAAGCTTCTCAAATAATTCCCCGATGTATTCGCTTGGTCCTATCAGGATATGCCAGGGTTGGATACCAGCATCGTGGAGCATCATTTACCATTGAGATCGAAATGTCTGCCAGTAAAACAGAGGTTGAGACGGACTCACCCGGACATGGCCATCAAAATCAAAGAGGAGGTACAGAAACAGATTGATGCGTGTTTCCTCGCCACATCAGAATATCCTCAATGGTTAGCCAACATCGTACCCATTCCCAAAAAGGAGGAAAAGTCAAAATGTGTGTAGACTACAGGGATCTAAACAAGGCTAGTCCAAAGGACGACTTTCCTTTACCACACATTGACATACTGGTAGACAGTACAATAAAGTTCAAAGTTTTCTCATTCATGGATGGATTCTCGGGCTATAATCGGATGAAAATGGCGCCGAAAGACATAGAGGAAACTTCGTTCATTACCCCATGGGGTACCTTTTGTTACAAGGTGACGCCGTTCGGTTTGAAGAACGTCGGGGCGACCTATCAAAGTGCCATGACTACTCTGTTTCATGACATGATACACAAAGAAATCGAGGTATATGTCGATGATATGATTTCCAAATCTAGAACAGAGGAGGAGCATGTGACCCACCTGTCAAAACTATTCGAGCGACTGAGAAAGTACAAACTCCGCTTGAATCCCAACAAATGCAACTTCGGTGTCCGTTCGAAAAAACTTTTAGGGTTCATCGTGAGCCAGAAAGGAATTGAGGTTGATCCTGACAAGGTCAAGGCCATTCAAGAAATGCCTTCTCCGAAAACTGAAAAACAAATCAGAGGATTCCTGGGACGTTTGAACTACATCTCCAGATTCATATTCCTCATGACCGCGACATATGCGCCGATTTTCAAACTGCTCAAAAAGAATCAGGACTGCGTTTGGACAGAAGATTGGCAAACCGCCTTCGACAGTATTAAGGAATACCTATTGAACCCTCCGATTCTATCACCTCCAGTGGAAGGAAGACCGCTGATCATCTACCTCACATTCTTGGAAGACTCCATGGGCTGTGTACTTGGCCAACAAGACGAAACAAAAAGGAAGGAGTCTGCCATCTACTATTTGAGCAAGAAATTCACCGACTGCGAGACTCGGTATACTATGCTTGAGAAAACTTGCTGTGCATTGGCTTGGGCAGCCAAACGTCTCTGCCAGTACATGATTCGTCACACTACTTGGTTGATCTTCGAAATGAATCCAATCAAGTATGTATTTGAAAAACCTGCTCTCACAGGAAGGATTGCCCGTTGGCAGATGTTGCTATCAGAATATGACATAGAGTACCATGCTCAAAAATCCATTAAGGGGAGTATTTTAGCCGATCATTTGGCTCATCAACCGATTGACGATCAAGAATCAATCAGGTTTGACTTCCTAGACGAAGATGTCATGTATTTGAAAATGAAAGATTGCGATGAACCACTACCCAGTGAAGGGCCAGAACCAGATTCCCAATGGGGGCTTATCTTTGACGGAGCTGTCAATCATTACCGAAACGGAATTGGGGAAATCATTATCACCCATCAGGGTACCCACATTCCTTTCACCGCCAGACTTAGATTCAAGTGCACAAACAACGAGGCCGAATACGAAGCTTGTATTATGGGTCTCGAGGAAGCGATCGATTTGAGGATCAAAAACTTGGACGTATATGGCGATTCAGCCCTAGTAATCAATCAGATCAAAGGAGATTGGAACACATACCAATCAGGATTGATGCCTTACAAAGACTACACAAGAAGGTTGCTACCCTTCTTCGACAGAGTTGAGTTTCATCACATCCCTCGTGAGGAGAATCACCTGGTTGATGCATTATCCACCCTCTCTTCCATGATTAGTGTAGGTCAATGGAATGACATACCTAAGATCGACATAATGCACCTTGAACGGCCCGCTTACATCTTCAAGATTGAAGCAGTCGTAGACGACAAACCTTGATATCACGATATCAAATGCTTCCTTCAGAAACAAGAGTACCCACCTGGGGCACTAAGGAAGGACAGGAAAACCCTCAGAAGGCTGGCAGGCAGTTTCTTCCTGAGCGGTGATACTCTCTATAAGCGAAATTTTGACATGGTCTTGCTCCGATGTGTAGACAGACCAGAAGCAGACATGATGATAAAAGAAATTCACGAAGGGTCCTTTGGCACTCATGCCAACGGACATACAATGGCGAGAAAAATTCTAAGAGCAGGGTACTATTGGTTTACAATGGAATTCGACTGCTACAAGTACATGAGAAGATGTCACAAGTGTCAGATATACTCCGACAAAATCCATGTACCGCCAACGAATCTCAAAGTTCTTTCTTCCCCATGGCCTTTTTCCATATGGGGAATCGACATAATTGGCTTGATTGAGCCCAAAGCTACAAACGGACATCGGTTCATTCTGGTAGCCATTGATTACTTCACTAAGTGGGTCGAAGAAGCGTCGTACGCTAATGTAACCCGACAAGTGGTGGTCCGATTTATCAAAAACAATATCATCTGCCGTTATGGTGTTCCAGGCCAGATCATTACCGATGATGGATCCAACTTGAACAATAAGATGATGAAAGAGTTATGCGCAAAGTTCTCTCTTCCCCATAACTCATCTCCCTACCGACCCAAGATGAACGGATCGGTAGAAGCAGCGAACAAGAACATCAATAGGATTGTTCAAAAGATGGTTGTAACCTATAAAGACTGGCACGAGATGCTACCCTTTGCTCTTCATGGTTATCGCACATCTGTCCGCACTGCAACAAGGGCAACCCCTTTCTCTCTAGTGTATGGCATGGAGGCAGTGCTCCCCATAGAAGTAGAGATCCCATCAATTCGGGTATTGATGGAAGCTAAGCTTACAGAAGCTGAATGGTGTCAAAGTCAACACGACGAACTAAACCTGATCGAAGAGAAGAGAATAACGGCTATATGCCACGGTCAGTTGTATCGGCAAATAATGAAGAAGGTGTTTGACAAAAAGGTTCGACCTCGCATCTTCAGGAAAGGAGACCTTGTGCTCAAGAAGATACAATCTTTTCTCACTGAATCTCGGTGCAAATGGACTCCGAATTATGACGGCCCCTATGTGGTCAAGAAAGCTTTCTCAGGCGGTGCCTTGAGACTTGCAACCATGGACAGAGAGGAATTTGCCTACCCCACAAATGTTGATGTAGTCAAGAAATACTTCGCCTAAACTAAAAAAAAAAAAGAAAAAAAATGTCTCGGTGGATTGAAAACCCGAAAGGGCGGTCCAGGTAAAAATTAGAGACATGATCAAAAATCATCCCGGTGGATTGGAAATCTCAAAGTACAATCCAGGAAAAAATTGGGGATAACGGCAAGTAACTACTTTCGACAAAGGGGCAAGTCCCTCAACAGCAGTTACATCATCCGTCAGGAAAGCTCCAGTCACGGTCATCTTCGACAGAAACTCAGGATGCCCAGAATTGAAAGTTGGTAGAAGGATAATGGTCGTTATGTTTCAATGTAGCCCTTTTCCCTTAAATTACCATTTTCAAACTTTGTAAATGCTCTATGGAACCACGCGTTTGGCTGATTTCCATCCTATCAATAAAATTTGAGCCCTTGTGCTTTTATTTGCAATTCATATTTGTTTAGCTTTACAAAATGATGTTTTTAACATGATCAACGATTCTTGAAATAAAACAAAAATGAATTTACTTGTCAAACTTTTCTCCTTTTAAAAATAAAGACGACAATTTCTTTTGATGGTTGAACATCGAAAGAACATCGATCGCTTCTCCAAAGGTGGTTGAGCCTCAAAGTGCAGAATCAAAATACTCCTTCTAAACCAGTATGCCTGAATAAAGGATCAGCTATGTCAGATGTGAATGCTCCATTTGACCTCTTCGGCCGAGTTCTCATCTCCTAAGCCCGACCGACGGTTGTTCCCCGCGGGGATTATCTCTCCTAAGCAAGGCAGAATTGCTATCTTGAACCAGCGGTACTTCTTCGCCCCGCGATGGCCGAGTATCCAGTCATGTTCATCTATTAGTTTATATGTTGCGTCAGTTTTGTCAGCATATACATACATACATCACGCATTATTGATTTGCATTCATATTCATATTGCATCACTATCACTCCTGTCGGTCTTGTCCCCTAGTGATAACAGTCCTCTCAATCGAGTTGTCAGTTCTTTCCTCGTTAGGAAAGGTTGCGCCTGAATAATCTCTCTCCTCCAGTTTAGTTCTAGATCAGAATTGGCCCTTGACCACTTTGATAACTTGAACCTCTGAATGACCAGAGAACCTTCAACCGATGTCACTCTTCGCCATTGAAGATGATATTTTCACTTTCCCGGATTAAGGAAAATCCCTAGAGAAAGCCTCTTAAAGCAGAGATTCGGCAATACAGCAGTTTTTCTCCGAAAAGACTGCTGATGAAAAGGTCATCAGCACCTCAAAATTGGATCACATCATATGGCATTTCTACGGGATGATCCCGAGAAAAGTATGATGTAATATCCCCAAGCGTGAAAGCAGTCTCTCAAGAGACTCGTTTTCCCCAGTAGAGTCGGCAAATGGCGTCTCCAAACAGAGAAGTTTGTACACCTCTACAACTCAAACGACTGGGTTCCCCAGCAAGTCTGACATCAAAACTTTTTCTATCAAATGGCATCTCTCCAGGAAAATTCGGCGAGAAGTTTGAGGAAAATCGCTACGAATAGCGTCCCTTGTCAATAAAGTTTATTGACAAAAGAAACTTAGACCAGTTCCTTGGTAGGAAACCAGGATCGAGGGGAAGTTTATTTCAGAAACTAAGACCACTTCCTTGGTAGAAAACCAGGATCGAGGGGAAGTTTATTTCAGAAACTAAGACCAGTTCCTTGGTAGGAAACCAGGATCGAGGGGAAGTTTATTTCAGAAACAAAGACCAGTTCCTTGCTAGGAAACCAGGATCGAGGGAAAGTGTTTTACCTTTTCTAAGCATCATTGCCTAGCAAAATAAGAAGGATGCCCAAGCTACCATTCTTAACCACCATCAAAATTTCGGGTATTCCGATATTTAATCCTCTTGCACCCCGAATGCCCGAATACCTTCGACATTCACACCTGCGGGTCCAAGAAGATTAAATAGGGGCATCTGTGATACCCCAAATTTTGACCACTAAGATTTCCCATCATTGTGAAAATCATCATCACAATATGGAGAAACCATCATACCTCATTATTCTCCCCAAAGATGGGTGAGCATCCACTACAATCAAATTTAGGGTTTCCAGCCCTCTCAGAGCTTTTAGACAAATGATCAATCAAGGGATGACATGATCTTCAACTGGTCTAGCCTCTCAAATATCCACAAGGGATCAAGAGGACTCCCACTTCAAGGATTAAGCACAAGGCTGCTCCCTTCCAGGTGGATCAAGCCTCAAGATCGCCAGTGTCACCAAATTAGGGTTTGGTGGACCAGGGCCTCCGGATGAAAATTTTCCTTTGGGCATGAGTCAATGCTTTAAAGCATATCCTAAAATACTCCATGGAACCTCATGGGCCCAAGCATCAAGTCAATTTGACCTCAGGGGATGCATACATCAAAAATCAGGAATTAGGGTTTCTTGACCTAATTCACCCCTAAGTTGACTTTTGGGACAAATCATGAGTCAAGACCTTAAGACATGACTTAAGGGTCTCCAACATACCACATTGATCCATTTGTAACAATGGATTGATCCAGGAAGCTTGAGCAGTAAGTCTCAATTTCATCAGTACCACAGCTAGGGTTTCACGAGAAAAGTCAACTGTATCTTTGACTTTTGACCAGGACATGCTCCCAAACCCTAGGACATGGTTCAATATACCCTATAACACCCATGGAACATGTCCATCAAGTTTTATTTAGGTCAAGGACGTGATTTCCTAAAGGATCGCATAGTTTGGAATTCATCTGACAAAAAGTCAACTGTGCACAAAAGTCAACTTTGACTTTTAGAGATTTTTCACAAAAATGGGTTTTTAACCCTAAAATGATGTTAATGTATGATTTGAATCATCATTCATCAAGAAAAATAAGAAAAGTGGGATAACTTGTAAAAGGGGTAACCATAAAAACTTAGAAAATTTTCTAAGTTATGAACAAAGTGGCAAGGGTACCAACTTTGGAGGATCATAACTCCTAAACCACAAAGCCATTTTTCCCCATCCAAAGCTTGATTTGTAGATCTCATTACCCTATACAAAATCTTAAAACTGACCCCTTCCAAATTCCTCATGGATTTTGAGTTATGGAATGATCAAAATCACAAAAAGTGAAAATGTCACTTTTTTCCAACACTTAGTGAAATTTTCACTAAGTCAGAATCTGCCTTCACTTTTTTCCAAATGTAGGTGGATTTTTCACTTGGATCCAAAAGGTATCAAAACCAAATATGATCAAACAGTTGTTGTATCATATGAGGGCTTTCAAAAATGGCCAAGAACATCACCAAATTCCACTTGGGCCAAGAGATATGACAATGGCAACATGCCTTGCTGAAAACTGCCAAGGCTAGGAAGAATTTTGTATTTTTGCTCGATTTGGCAAAATCAAATAATTGCAAGCCTTGTCATCACTTTGGACACATCTGAGGATCAAATCTAAAGGGGACAAACACTGAGCCAAGCCTCCAAAGTCCTTGGAACAAGAAGTAGCATGCCAAACCTAGAATTGCCTAAAAGAGGGACAAGACTCCAATTTTGGATTGGAGCATTCAATACATACACCAAGGTGGCATGGAATGAGCCATTTACAACTGAATTCAGTCAAGACTTATCCAAGACCAAGGGAACCACAACCCTGTGCCCTAACCTCTAGTAAATGGCTAGAGGAGACTTGGATTCCAAAGTGCAACCATTGGCCAAACCTCTGCTGCAGTTGCCATTCACTATTGCTTGCAAAACAAACTTGCTCTACTATAAATAGAGCTCATTTGTGATCAGTTTAAGTACACCAAATCCATCAAACAGATGCTTTCCTCAAAATCTCTTCTTTCACTCCAATTTTGCCTTCTAAGGCAAGTCACTATCGGGTTTTGAGTTTGAGAGCTATTACAATCAAACCAATCACACACACACCTCATAAACATCATATAGAAGTGATCCAAACACTTAAACAACATCTGGAACACTGATTTCTCAGAATCACCAGCCAGTTGCTCATGGTTTTAACCAAGTTGCAGCTGAGATGCCATGAAGTGATCTAGCCATTTCCAGTCAAGTCCAAGCATTCAAACACACTCCATAAAGTGTAGGGAAGCTGTTCAGATCATCACAACTCATATGTAACACCTCCAACTCAAAAATCACATTGCACTTGCTGTCACGACTTTCAAGTAAGCCTAAACTTGGTCATCTCTTAATCTATGCATATTTCCTCGCACAATACTTTTGTCAAATGTTCATAATCATGCATATAATGTTTCCCCTCAATTAATTACTTTGTTTGAATCGTGTATCAAAATTCTCAGCCTTCATGCAAATTTTAGGGTTCTTGAGGTTTTGTCTTGATTTCTTATTCCATGTTAAAAATAAATGAAATTAAAGACCATAGACATGATCGTGAGGTTGAAACGAGCAGATTGATAGGTGGTTTGCATGATTCCATCAAGTATTCAGTGAGATTGGAGAGAAAATGCAAATCTGGGCAAAACTCAGAACACGCGCGTGTTCTTGGCGCCCTTTTTTTTTTGAAAATTCAAATATTTGAATTTTGTGATTTTATTTAATTGATTCAAAAATTAATTTCTCTCTGAGTTTTAATGATTTTTAGTTGATTCTTTTTTTAATAATTCACAAAAATGTTAAAATATTTTATTTTACCAAAAAATCCCAAAAATATTATTTATTTCATATAATTGATATTTTTACAAAGAATTAACATTTTAATTGTTTTTGACATTTAAAATATTTTTTCCTTCTTGATTTTGCAAATTTTAATGACTTCTAATCATTTTATAGGTCAAAATATGATTTTTAAAACATTAATCCAAGATCACAATTTGTTTTCCACATGTTAAACAATTTTGATCATTTTAATTGAATTTTTTATTCAATTAATATACATTTTGGAAACAAATTAGGGTTTTGATTAATTCAACCCTCATCAAACCTTTTAAAAAACACTTTGGGTCTCTAATAGAGTGTAAGACCCAATCCCCTTTTAACCAAAACTTTTTGGGCCTCCGATATTGTATAAGTCCCTCTGCGTTAAAAGAAAATCTCGGCGCGATCGTCAATTCAAAAATCAAACCAAATGGGCCTACCCTCGTGTTATAAGCCCCATGTCTTTTCTCTAAACCTTTTTGGGCCTCTAATAGGGTGTAAGACCCAATCCTTTGTAAATACAAACCTATCTTGGGCCTCACTTATTGTATAAGTCCCGTTGTATTTCAAAAAGTTCGACGCGATCATCGTCCGTTGAAAATAAATCTTTTGGGGCCTCTTTAGAGAGTGTAAGACCCTTCCCCTTGTACAGAAAACGTTTCTTGGGGCTCAGTCATTTGTATAAGTCCCTCTGTACAAAACGACAGTGCGATCACTGATAAACCTTGGGCCTCTCCTTGAGTTGTAAGCCCCAACATCTTTTCAAAGCACTTTCTCCTTTAATTTTGAATATATTGTTGTTTTCAAAGCCTTCTTTGTTGAACAACTAACCAAACAGCATGGAAGCTCTACAACCGAGTAAGTGTTTACCCGCTTTCATATACCTATAAATTGTATTGTGGGGCTGTTTCACTGTAAGTCTTCTTTCATAAACTTATATCAACTGTGTAATACTAGTATAGATATTTAGAGTTTCCTCGGTAACTACGTCTAGCACTAAGCCCTGTTGATCACTCTTAAATAGACAAAACTAGATCCCCATAGGATTACCAGACACAGTCTTCCCTCCTCTTGGGGTTAAACAATATGGAGATGTGAAATGCAGATTTTTTTTGAACCCTTTCTCAGACTGTCACCTTTAGAAGTTGTCAAAGAGACTCTACTCCCCAGAGATTATCTTTTCTCCGTGAATGGCATCTCTTGAGTTTCTTCCAAATTCTTGGACTTTCCTGGCTTGATCTATTCTCTCTGAATAGCCTGTCTTGAATTTCTCGGGGTTTGGGGACCCACAGGCTTCCTAAAAGCATCCCCGCCTCCTCTTGGGCGTTGTACAAGGACCCTACGACTTCTTAGAAGTATTCACAGCCTCCTCTTAGGCTTCGTATAAGGATTCTTACTTTGGGAAGAGAGCCTCCTCTTGGGCTTCGTACAAATTTTCCCTCGGCTTCTTAAAAGTTTCCAGGTTCCTCTTGGGCTTCGTACAAATTGTCCCGACGACCTCCTAGAGGTATAGGAACATAAATTAGTCAACTTAATAGAACAGTCTTTCAAAGAGTCTAGATCTTTCTACCGTGAACGTACTACTACTGTTTCTTTAAGCATAGTACAAAATATAAAACTCTAGACTTGGACAGTCTAATCTCCTTGAGTCTCGAAGGCATTCTCAAGTAGGGAAAAACACCAGTAGACTCGGACAGTCTCCAATACCCTCTGGATTCCCCATTTCCTTAAAGAATAGGAAATAACCCTGATCCTCTAATCAATCCCAAAGCATAGCCTTACCTTTAATCAGTCTCGTTATAAGAACTGATTTTCTCTTTTAACCAACCTATTGGATCTGTCACTCAACTGAAACAACAACCTTTAGCCTCCATCTCGGGCTTCGTACGAGATACAAATCACTTTCTTGTTGAGTATAAAAGACTCTCTTGTTGATTCAACCTTTAGCCTCCATCTCGGGCTTCGTACGAGATACAAATGCACTCTCTTGTTGAGTCAACCTTTAGCCTCTCTCTCGGGCTTTGTACGAGACACATCTAAAAGCACTCTCTTGTTGAGTCAAACCCTTTTATCCTCTCTCTCGGGCTTCGTACGAGACACATAAAAACACCCTCTTGTTGGGTCAATAGCCTCCTCTTAGGCTTTGTATAAGAAAAACCCCGGTTGAGTCAATCAACCTTTTAGCATCAAAAATGTGCCTCGTTCACAGGATACAAACATCAACAACGCTTTTCATCTAATCGCTGTAAGCAGCAAGCCTCTGGATTATTTACATCCACGTTAGTGTCCCTCTTTTAGCATGAGAAATTCCTAAGGAAAGATGGCATTGCTCTACACTGAGTTAAAGTCTTCTCCTTCAGGTTAATACCCCCTATAAAGGAAATTATGGCATTACTAGGATTCATATATCCCGGTTAAAGTAATCCTCCTTTATAGTCAGTCACCCAAACAGTCGTGACAAACAGACCCCCTTTAGAGATGACAAATTCTCTCTAAAGACAACACCTTTTTAGCTTCACATCTCGGGCTTCGAACAAGATACAAATAGACCCTTCAGCTTCACATCTTGGGCTTTGAACAAGATACAAACCACCTTTAGCTTCATCTCTTGGGCTTTGAACAAGACACCAAAACACCATTTCCTCCCATAGAATAGGAGGAACTACGATCGCTCTGATTTCCCTGTTTCGGTAAACGGGAATACGTAGGCATAAGATTGAAAGAAAAATCTTAGCGAGCACACTAATCCAAAACCCAAATCCCGTACCTTCACACCTCAATCGAAAAGCATCAGTCTTAACCTCCCACCAATCGCCCCGGCACTATTTTAACAAAATAACCTAAGAGAGACCCACAATCTTTGTAGCATCTGTAAACCAACAGTCATCTGTTCAAACTCAGTTTGCAATCAGGGTTAATTGAAGACATCTATTTCCCTTCCTTCATCAGCTTCAATAGGATAAAAAATGAATCAAGCTGTAGTACCCCAAAGCGATAGTGCTTCACAACCACGTCCAAAAATTCGCGCTACAGCATGGTATACCGAGGGTCATACTTTTCCACTATGGGCATTGGTGTGATCTCTGAGATCACAGTCCTTTGTTGTTGCATCTGAGCTTCTACTAGAGCTTGCATGTAGTTATGAAGCTTTCTCAGATCCTCTTTCAGAGTGTCGATCTCTTCCCTCAACTCTCTGTTCTCCTCCTCGAGATCATCCATCTTTTTATGTCGATTGGCCCGAGTATTATACGAATGAGACAGTTTGACTCTAGAATCGAGACACAAACGTGAGATTCGTAGGTAAGAAGAATGCGTTATGTGAGAATGATGAATGATATGCAATGATTATATTAATTGTATATATTTTTTTGTTTATTCAAAGTAAACTTCGACAATTGGATTGCAAATATCAAACTGTGGGGAAGACCCTGTTTTATTCAATTCAAAGATTGCGAAAATGGAAATACAGTAATTTACATAGTGCTGTAAAAGGAAATCTAAACTTATGGGTCCCGAGTCCTCTCTGAGGGGAGCTCAGGTGCTGGTTCTGGTACTTTTCTTTTCTTTGACCGGGGCTCTTGGGTCGTTGTCGGGTTGTCACCCCTCTGCCAAGTGAAAGGAGCGAATGAATTCCTCTGGTCGTCCTGATTTTCTACAGCATGTTGCTCTAAAATCTCGATCAGAGCATCTTTATCTTTCAATAGTTGCTGTAATTTCTTACACTCCACATTGAGAATACGGTACTTGTTCCTCCAATACCTCTTCTCCTGTTGAAATTTGTTGAGAGTAACCTGAAGTTTTTTTGTATCAGACATAAAGTAAAGGACGGGGTCCCTTAATGGAAGAACTTCTTGACGAGGGTAAGGCATCCTCAGCTTGAGAGCTCTAGTTTGTACCCAGTGGAGATAAGGCTCCACCGAGACACAATCCGGCTTTCCTAGAGACTCTCTTCCTTTCCTATGAACGTGTTTCCAGGCATGTACCATTTTCTGTCTTTAGTGCCCTGTCATTTTCTCATTCCTTGAAGAAAAGACCTTCCAGATGAGCATTACGTGGGACATGCCTCATCGGGTATCCAAATTGATGACGAACCAAAACTGGATGATAATTGATTCCTCCTTTAATTCCTATGAGGAGTACATTTGGGAAATTTCCATAACGGTCAATGATTCTGATTCCGTCATAGATTCGATTGTACCAATTGATGTCAGAGTTGGTAAGAGACATGATTCTCTGCGACCAACATAAATTATTCTTATGATCCCAAAATGCAGCAGACTTGGGTAAGTGGGAAATGAACCATTTGTATAGTAGGGGTACACAGCATGTGATCATTCCTCCGCTGTACAAATTCCTTAAGTGTCAGAATGATAAGCATCTACGAGCAGGGTCGGTACAGGGTTTCCAATCAGAAAAATCTTAATGGTATTGATGTCTACAAATTTATCGATGTTGGGAAACAAAAATAACCCGTAGGTGAGCAAAACAAAGATGCTTTCGAAAGCGGCCACGTTCCCTATAGTAGCAAAGTACAGAGCTTTCTTTATCAAGAACTGGGCTGGCAAACCCTGGATACCACCCTTAATGATCATATGAGACCTGACTTCTAACTCGTCCAAATAGATTGCTCTTGCAATGGTTTGATCCTTTGGAATTTCTTCCAGTCCAGAAAAGGGAGCTTGATCAGTAATTGTAAATCAGTCAGGTGAGAGTACTCCTCCAGTGTTGGTGCTAGCTGATAATCTGGGAATGTGAAACAGTGATAAACTGGATTAGTGTGGACAGGATTCCTTCGATTACATGGATCCTTAACAGAGACAGCAGTGCTCCATACTTAGCTTTGAAAGCCTCAGGGTTGGTTATCATCCTCGCCAGACCTCTTAAATCCTCTAATTTTGGAACCTTGAAGGTATACTTATGAGTTTTCCATCTACCAAAATCCATTAGCACAATCTCTTTATTTGACATTTGCAATCATTGTCTTAGTTTAATTTGAAAAAGAGAGACTATAAGAGAAATTTTTCTTTGTTTTAATGTTTTTTAAATGAATGCATGAATGCAGCACACAAAAACATAGAAAAAACATGGGGTCAAAGGGTCGGTGTCATGAAGTCAAGGCTCTACCCATCCCCAAAGGTTTATACTGGTATTTTTTGTACCGGTCCTCAAAATCACTGACCCCTTTTGGGATAACAACAGCAAGCGGATCGCCAGCGAGCTGTAGTATCTTAGAGTAGTCTCAAATGAGGGTAGTATCACGTGACAACTATTTCTGATAGCTTCCGCACTACAAAATGGTTTCAGTCTACTAAAAGCCTCAGCTTCTCAGATAACCTAATGGAACAATCTTCTTTCAACAACCAAAGTTGTATAGGCATTGAATCCGCAAAGGGAATCTCCACTGATTTGATGGTCGACCGGGACCTCTTATCTGGGATTCACTCCCCGTAAGATAACCCGTATAATGCCATCACTTATCTTAGGTGTATACTCATTCTTTCCAGATGCGGCATCACACGCATTCCCATTAGCAGAAAAATAAACACGGATATCAATTAGGAATAGCAATATATATATTTGTCCTAACATCCTTGACCTCTAGCCTTATGATCCTATACAAACAATGACTCCCCAGCAGAGTTGTCATTTCTATGGTACCGAGTGAATTTAAGGCTTTCTACCTAAGCTTGTAAAAGGTCTTCTCTTACCGTAAGACTGCAAGAGATAAATACCTCCCACCGTGGTCGCCATTCTTCTGTGGCGGCCACAGTGAAAATGACTTGTTCAAGGTTTCTACCTAAAACTGTAAGAAAGAATGCCTCCCACTGTGATCGCCATTCTTCTGTAGCGCGATTTTTGTGGTTTCAAATCACTATCGCTTTGGTACTACAGTTTGATTCATTTTTTATCCTGAAGCTGATTAAGGAAGGGAAATAGATGTCTCCAATTAACCCTGCTTGCATACTGAGGTTAAACAGTCAAAACTGTTGGTTTACAGATGCTACCAAAAAGGGGGGTATGTCTTAGGTTATTTGCTTAATAACACTGTCTAGACTATTTGCTAGGTTTTTGGTAAGGTGTTAGGTCTGATGCTTCTTGATTGATGTATGGAGGTACTGGATTTTGAGTTTTTGATTCGTATGCTCGCTAAGATTTTGCAATCTTATGCCTACGTATTCCCGTTTAACGAAACAGGGAAATCAGAGCGATCGTAGTTCCTCCTATTCTATGGGAGGAAAGAGATGTTTTGGTGTCTTGTTCAAAGCCCAAGACATGAAGCTAAAAGTGATTTGTATCTTGTTCAAAGCCCAAGATGTGAAGCTGAAGGGTTATTTGTATCTTGTTCAAAGCCCAAGATGTGAAGCTAAAGGTTTGACTGAGAGAGAATTCGTCATCTCTAAAGAGGGATTGTTGATTTTCGTGTGCTTTGATCAAAGCACGAGTTTGATGCTAAAAGGTTGATTGACTCAACCAGGTATTTCTTTATACAAAGCCTAAGAGGAGGCTAGAAGTTTGACTTTTCTGGGGGAAATGTTCTTTCTGTCTTGTGCAACACCCAAGATTGAGGCTAAAAGGGATTTTGAATCCGTTGGGGAGAATGTATCTTGTATAAAACCCAAGATGGAGGCTGAAATGGTTTGACTCAACAAAGAGAGTACTTTTACCTGTCCTGTATAAAGCCCAAGACAGAGGCTAAAAGAGTTTGACTCAACAAGAGAGTTCGAAGATTGATTGACTCAACAAGAGAGTCTGAAGGTTGATTGACTCAACAAGAGAGTCTTTTATACTCAACAAGGGAGTGATTTGCTATCTCGTACGAAGCCCGAGATTGAGGCTAAAAGGAGATTGACTCAACAAGATATTCTTTTATACTCAACAAGAGAGTGTTTTTTCTATCTCGTACAAAGCCCGAGATTGAGGCCAGAAAGGGATTGACTCAACAAGAGAGTCTTTTATACTCAACAAGAGAGTGTTTTGTATGTCTTATACAAAACCCAAGATTGAGGCTAAGAAGGGTTTGACTCAACAAGAGAGTCTTTTATACTCAACAAGAGAGTATTTTATATGTCTTGTACGAAGCCCAAGACGGAGGCTAAAAAGGGTTTGACTCAATAAGAGAGTCTTTTATACTCAACAAGAGAGTGTTTTATATGTCTTGTACGAAGCCCAAGACGGAGGCTAAAAAAGGTTTGACTCAACAAGAGAGTCTAAAAAGGTTAGCTCCACTAGGGAGAATCATTTGTACAAAGCCCAAGAGGAGGCTGCCTTACTGCTGAGGATTATTGAGATCCTGAAGCGGGTCCAAGTGTGGGGAATTCTCATGAGAGAGATCGGGTTTCTGCGGGAGATTGATCCAGAGTGATCGGTAATTTTTCCTATTGTTTGAAAGGAACTTGAGAATGTCTTTGAGACTCAAGAGGTTTAGACTGTCCAAGTCTAGATTTTTATCTTTTGTATGATGCCCAAGAGGAGGCACGGGTATTAAGGGATGAGTATCAACCCTAAAATGGCCAGAGTTTTGACGCTGGAAAGACTGCTCTAGCAAAGGATGACTAAGGTCTGTCTTATACCTTTAAGAGGTCGTCAGGGTCCTTGTATTAAGCCCAAGAGAAGGCATGAGAACTTCTAAGAAGCCGAAGGGTCCTTGTACAACGCCCAAGAGGAGGCGGGGATGCTTTTAGGAAGCCTGTGGGTCCCTAAACCAAGAGAAGTTCAAGAAATGCAATTCACAGAGAAGAGATCATTCGAGGAAAGTTCAAGAATTTGGAAGAAACTCAAGAGATGCCATTCACAGAGAAAAGATCATCTCTGGGGAGTTAGAGTTTCTTTGACAATTTCTAAGGGTGACAGTCTGAGAAAAGGTTCACCGAGAATACTGCCTTTCTCTTTGTTCCATATTGTTTAACCCCAAGAGGAGGGAAGACTGTATCTGGAATCCTACGGGGGATCTAGTTTTGTTTGTATTTAAGAGTGACCAACAGGGCTTTACCAAGGTCTAGACATAGTTGCCGGGTAAAACTCTAAATAACTATACTAGTATTACACAGTGGATATGTGACAAGTATATAAAAGGATGTGAAAGAAGACTTACAGTGAAACAGCCCCACAATACAGTTATATATATGAAAGTGGTAAATGAAAGCGGATAAACACTTACCTGTTGTAGAGCTTACATTCTATTTTGTTAGTTGTTCAACAAAGAAATTAAATAAAGTTTTGATGACAACATATGTTTTAATTCAAAATCAAAGGAGAAAGTGCTTTGAAAAGATTATTGGGGCTTACAGCTCAAGGAGAGGCCCAAGTTTTAACGATGATCGCACCGTTGTTTTGTAAACTGTACAGAGGGACTTATACAATATGTGAGGCCCAAAAGGTTTTTTATGTACAAGGGGATGGGGCTTATAGCTCAAGGAGAGGCCCAAAAAGGTTTGTTGGAAAACAACGATCGTGTCGAAGTTTTCTTTTAACGCATAGGGACTTATACAATATCTGAGGACCAAAATGGTTATGGTTAAAAGGGGATTGGGTATTACACTCTATTAGAGGCCCAAAGATTTATTTTTGTACAAGTGATGGGGCTTACAACTCAAGGAGAGGCCCAGGGTTTTTGTTTAAAAAGGGCGACGATCGTGCCGAACTTTTTTGACGGTATCGTGACTTATACAATACACTGAGGCCCAAAATGGTTTTAATTTATGAAAGGATGGGACTTACACTCTCTCAAGAGGCCCAAAGAGTTATTTAAAGAAAAGAAATGGGACTTACAACACGAGGGTAGGCCCAGATGGTTCTCGTTTTGAAATGGCGATTGCGCCGAGATTTTTGAAATCGTAGTGGGTCTTATACAATAACTGAGGCCCAAATTATTTTGGTTTAAAAAAGGATTGGATCTTACACTCTATTAGAGGCCCAAAGAGTTTTAAAAATGATTTGTTTAGGGTGATTAAGATCAAAACCCTAAATTAATTTCAAAATGCATTTTAATTAAATAAGAATTTAATTAAAATGATCAAAATTATCAAACATGTTGTGAAAAACAAGTTGTGATCTTGGATTAATGTTTTAAAAATCATGTTTATATCCACAAAATCATTGGAAACCAATTAAATTTGGAAAATCAAAGGGGAAAAAATATTTTAAATGTTAAAAACAAATAAAAGATTAATTTTTTGCAAACATATCAAGTATATGAAATATATAATATTTTTGGTAATTTTTGGCAAAATAAAATATTTTAACATTTTTGTGAATTAATAAAAAAAGAATCAACTCAAAATCATTAAAACTCAGAGAGAAATTAATTTTTGAATCAATTAAACAAAATCACAAAATTCAAATATTCAAATATTCAAAAAATGGCGCCAAGAACACGCGACACCCCTCTGTTTCTGCAGATTTACATTTTCTCACCAATCTCACTGAATACTTGATGAAATCACACAATCCACATATCAATCTACTCGTTTTCACCTCACGATTGTGTCTATGGTCTTTAATTTCATTTATTTTAAGCATGGAATAAGAAATCAAGACAAAACCTCAAGAACCCTAAATTCTGCATGAAGGCTGAGAATTTTGATACACGATTCAAACAAAGCAATTAATTGAGGGGAAACATTCTATGCATGATTATGGACATTTGGCAAAAGTATTGTGCCAGGAAATATGCATAGATTAAGAGATGACCAAGTTTAGGCTTACTTGAAGGTCGTGACAGCAAGAGCAAAGTGATTTTTGAGTTGGAGGTGTTAGAGATGAGTTGTGATGATCCGAACGGCTTCCCTACACCATATGGAGCGTGTTTGAATGCCTGGACTTGATTGGAAATGGTCGTATCACTTCATGGCATCTCAACTGCAACTTGGTTAAAACCTTGAGCAATTGGCTGGTGATTCTGAGAAATCAGTGTTCCAGTTATGGTTTAAATGTTTGGATCACTTCTATATGATGTTTATGAGGTGTGTGTGTGTGTGATTGGTTTGGTTGGAATGGCTCTCAAACTCAAAACCCGATAGTGACTTGCTTTGGAAGGCAATTTTAGAGTGAAAGAAGAGATTTTGAGGAAAGCATCAGTTTGATGGCTTTGGTGTACTTAAACTAAGCACAAATGAGCACTATTTATAGTAGAGCAAGTTTCTTTTGGCTGCAATAGTGAATGGAAACTGCTGCAGAGGTTTGGCAAATGTTGATCAATAGGAATCCATGTCTCCTCTAGCCATTGACTAGAGGTTAGAGCACATGCCTTTGGTTCCCTAGTTCAGAGATCATCCTTGACTCATTCAGTTGGAAATGGCTCAGTTCATGCCACCTTGGTGCATCCATTGAATGCTCCAAAACAAAATTGGAGTCTTGTCCCCTCTTTAGGGTTTTTTAGGTTTGGCATGTTATTTTTAGTTCCAAAGACTTGGGAGGCTTATGGATCAGTGGTTGTCCCTCCTTGGTCTCTCCCTGAGGTGTTCAGATGGATAAACTTGTTTGTCATTGAAATTCTGGTACCAGATATGTGATGTTACATGTGATGTCACAACAACACACTCTGCAATGGACAATGTAAAACAATAGAAGAGTACACGAAGTATTGTTCACCCAGTTCAGTTAAACAACTTACTCTGGGGGCTACCAAGCCAGGAAGGAATTTCACTATCCGTAGGATTAATTTACAGACTCAACAACCCAGTTGACATCTCCTAAACTTAATCCCTACCTAATGAACTTTCTACCTAAGAGACCACTTAGGTATAAAAACACTACTCACTTCCTTAAAGACCTCAAAGATCACACTTTGAGAAACACCTTGATCCTGCTTACAAGCTTTGATCAAGTAACAACACTCTCTTGTTTCACTGCTCTAAGAGAGTACACTTTACAACTCACCAATTCAACCTAGAATGGCTTACAAAATACTCGTACAAAGACAATAATTGACACTCAGTCTATGCTCTCTATCTTCTGTTCTTTCTTCAAAGGATTGATGCGCTTTAAATAGCTATTTGATTTGGTCTTGGACCTGCTACAATATCTGACCTGATTTGTTATTTAAAACTGAATCATCAATAGATTTTCTCTCTCAAAATCTTCTTAAATCTTCAGCCTTTAAACACTCCTATAAATCTGCATCAAATCTGTTTGCAACAGAAAATATCTCCTCCAAGATATTCGCATCCAATAACTGTAACAGCTCTCCCAAATTCCAGCTAATACGCTTAACCCTAAAAACATCTTAAACCTGATGTTTTAAAGATCTGCATATATGATGTCATGACATCGCATGTGACATCAGACTTCACAACTTCAACAAGCTAAACACTTAACATAAACCAATGTTAAGACTCAATGTTAAGACATCACCCATGTGACATCAACATTGAACAACTTTGTTTTACCAAAATTCTAGCCAATCCAAGAACCAACAATCTCCCCCTTTGGCTAATTTTGGCTAAAACAATCTCTGCAACATCAAAGACTTCAGCAGCGGATAGAAATTGAAAAAAAGTTTAAAACTCCTAGCAGTTAGCAGTTAGCAGCACTCCTTCAAAACAACTCCTACTTCAAAATGCTGCACATACTTCATCAGCTCAGCAAAGGGTCAAGCTCCCCCTCAAAACCAGAACCAGCATACAGCTGCACAAACACTCTCCCCCTCAACTTCTGCACCACATCAGAAACAGGATTCATAACCACACCTTGGCTTGGCTACCTCTCCCCCTTTTTAGCCATAATTAGACAAACACCTACTAACTACCAGTTAGTCCTAAGCTAGCTCTCATTGTCAGTCTAAAGTCAGCATACAAGACAAGACAAATCATAGAACATAAAAAGTGCTTAAAAAGCCACAATATTCAAATTACATAATTAAGAACATCAAGTGCAGAACAAAACAACAAAAGCAAAAAAAACTATTGTCTAGCAGAAAAAACAAAAGAAACTTAATCTTCATCAGAGCTAGACCCATCTTCATCATCAGTGCTAGGGCCACCTTCTTCAGAACCTGGTCCTTCAACATCATCATCATTTTGGCTAGCATTGACTGCTTCATCTTCTTTTTCTGCCAATCTCAGAGTCATGAGAAGTTTTTCAAATTTTAGCTTTCTTTCAGTACTCACTCTGATGACTTCATCCAACTCCTTGCAAGCCTCCTCCAATTCTGAAATCAACCTAGTTTTGGCAGGTGGTTGTTGTGATGTTGAAGCTGATGTCTTGACAATGTCAGGGACATGTTTCCCTTCAAACAGCTTATAGTGGATTGACAAGGCAGATTCTCTCTTACACACCACATCAGAGTGATGAAGAATCTCAAGATGTTGTGACAAGATGATCCCACAAATGAGAGAGGGAAAGGCAATAGGCATCTTCACTGCATTTGTAGCAGCATGCTTGATAGTCTGGTCATACATATAAGCCCCATAATCAAATAACCTCTTTGTCCCAACAGCATAAATAAATTTTCCCAATCCAACAGAGATAGTTGTCTTGTGATTGGTAGGGACCCAATTAGCTGGTCCTATTCTGTGCAGAATAGCATATTTGACACTTAACAAACTGGCAGACAATTTTCCTTTCAGAGGCCAGACTTTCACTTGCCCTGCTGTGATCTCCTTGCATACAGCATTGTCTGTTTCTTCTAACTCTCTATACTCCTGCTCATCCCTTCCTAGGTAAGTGTTAATTACCTCTGGAGAAAAGTTAACACATTGACCTCTCACATAAACCTTTCTAAAATCCATATTTCTACTGTCATTAATAGCCATAGGAATGTTGACAATAAATTCCTTGACTAATCCATCATAGCACTTGGACAGTCCAGACACAGTCTTCATTAACCCAGCAAATCAAATCAATTCAATGACTTCCTTAAGATCCAAGGCATCTCCACCAAGTTCTCTCTCCAGTGCTAGTCTCCTCTGACAGACAAATTTCCACATGGATGCACTGCTAGCATAGTGGAATGAAATATTGTCAACAGGGATATCAGGGATCTTATCAGCAATTCTCTTTAATATAGACCTTCTCACAGGTGTGATGTCTTGAACATCATCCTCAACATCAAATTCAGACTCTGAATCTTCCCTCACCTTTCTCTTTTTGGATTTCACAGCCACTTTGCTCCATGACTTGGTTGGACCAACCACAGAAACCTTTTTCTTCTTCCCTTCAGCTGACTTCTTAGGAGAAGATTCCACATTCTTTCCTTTCCTTGTTTTCAATCTATTGGCAATCCCAGGGACAGCTCTTCCAATCACTTCATTATCAGATAGATCAATTACATCCACCTTATCAGTATTCTTCTTTTCACTAGGGCTAGTTTCAACATCCCTATCAGGCGATGTTCTGACATTTGTTTCAACATCGGCTTCCTCATGAACACCTTCTTCTTCACCACCTACTTCAGCATCTTCTATGACAGACATAGCCAGTCTATGAAGATTTGTATCAGTACTTTGCATGTCCTCCTTTTCAGCAGGCATTTGTCTAAGGGGAATAGAGATGCCTCTTGAAAACCTTGTTAAACTGTCTTCCCAGCATAGCAATGACCTGAGACAGCTCCTCCTGAGATTCAACATCATTCCCTTTCTTCTCTTCTTGAGTATTAGATACCAAGGCTATACTCTTGGTCTTCTTTTCAGGTTCCTCTTCATTCAACCCTAACTCAAATGTTTGAAGAGATCCAATTAGCTCATCAACTCTCATTTTGCTGATGTCTTGAGCTTCTTCAATTGCAGTCACCTTCATCTTATACCTCTTGGGAAGGGATCTAAGGATTTTCCTCACCAGCTTTTCTTCAGTCATCTTCTCTCCAAGAGCACTAGAGGCATTAGACAACTCAAGAATACTCATATGAAAGTCATGAATAGTTTCATCTTCCTTCATCTTTAGACTTTCAAACTTTGATGTCAGAAGTTGAAGTCTTGACATCTTAACCTTTGAAGTTCCTTCATGAGTAGTCTTCAAGATGTCCCAAGCTTCCTTAGCAACTTCACAAGTATTGATCAACCTGAATATGTTCTTATCAACTCCATTGAAAATAGCATTTAAAGCTTTGGAATTACCAAGGGCAAGCTCATCTTCTTCCTTGGTCCATTCTTCTTCAGGTTTCAGTTTTGAGCTGCCTTCTTTTTCTTTCCCAGCATCATCTTTCTCAACAACAACAGGTGCTTTCCATTCTTTTATGATAGCCTTCCAAGCCCTGCTGTCCAAGGATTTCAAAAAGGTAATCATCCTTGGCTTCCAATAATCATAATTAGAGCCATCCAAAATAAGGGGTCTATTCACAAATCCACCAACTTCCTTGTCCATCTTTACCAGAAAGTATCAGCCCTAGATCTCACCTAGATTCAGAGCAGGATGCCTGCTCTGATACCAATTGAAATTCTGGTACCAGATATGTGATGTTATGTGTGATGTCACAACAACACACTCTGCAATGGACAATGTAAAACAACAGAAGAGTACACAAAGTATTGTTCACCCAGTTCAGTTAAACAACTTACTCTGGGGGCTACCAAGCCAAGAAGGAATTTCACTATCTGTAGGATTAATTTACAGA
Source organism: Lathyrus tuberosus (assembly GCA_022829125.1). Lineage (NCBI taxonomy): Eukaryota > Viridiplantae > Streptophyta > Magnoliopsida > Fabales > Fabaceae > Lathyrus > Lathyrus tuberosus. Next base: position 15,771,565 of record JALAZF010000036.1, on the reverse strand, counting down.
CTCAACAACCCAGTTGACATCTCCTAAACTTAATCCCTACCTAATGAACTTTCTACCTAAGAGACCACTTAGGTATGAGAACACTACTCACTTCCTAAAACACCTCAAAGATCACACTTTGAGAAACACCTTGATCCTGCTTACAAGCTTTGATCAAGTAACAACACTCTCTTACTTCACTGCTCTAAGAGAGTACACTTTACAACTCACCAATTCAACCTAGAATGGCTTACAAAATACTCGTACAAAGACAATAATTGACACTCAGTCTATGCTCTCTATCTTCTGTACTTTCTTCAAAGGATTGATGCGCTTTAAATAGCTATTTGATTTGGTCTTGGACCTGCTACAATTTCTGACTTGATTTGTTATTTAAAACTGAATCTTCAACAGATTTTCTCTCTCAAAATCTTCTTAAATCTTCAGCCTTTAAACACTCCTACAAATCTGCATCAAATCTGTTTGCAACAGAAAATATCTCCTCCAAGATATTTGCATCCAATAACTCTAACAACTCTCCCAAATTCCAGCTAATACGCTTAACCCTAAAAACATCTCAAACCTGATGTTTTAAAGATCTGCATATCTGATGTCATGACATCGCATGTGACATCAAACTTCACAACTTCAACAAGCTAAACACTTAACATAAACCAATGTTAAGACATCACCCATGTGACATCAACATTGAACAACTTTGTTTTACCAAAATTCTAGCCAATCCAAGAACCAACAGTCATTTGCACAAATTGCTCACATCGAGCAAAATGCACAAATCTGCCTAGTTATGATAGTTGCAGCAAGGCATATTGCCACTGTCATAACTCTTAGCTCAAATGGAATTTCATGGGGTTCTTGGCCATTTTGGAAAGCTCTCATATGATACAAAATATGTGTAATCATAGTTTGTCTTGACACTTTTTGGATCCAAGTGAAAAATGCTCTTACATTTTGTAAAAAGTGAAACAGATTCTGACTTAGTGAAAATTTCACTTAGTGTTGGAAAAAGTGACATTTCATGTTTTCAACCATTTTGATCCAACCATAACTCAAAATCCATGATGAATTGGAATGAGGTGTATTTGACACTTTTAAAGTATGCTTGGATCTTAAGTTATGATCCTTGGAAGTTGGTACCCTAGCCACTTTGTTCCATAACTTAGAAAAATTATAAGTTTTTATGGTTACCCCCTTTTACAAGTTATCCCAGTTTTCTTGATTTTTCTTGATGAATGATGATTCCAATCACACATTAACATCATTTTAGGGTTAGGGAACCATAATTGATAAAAAAAATCAAAAAGTCAAACTTTGACTTTTGGGCACAGTTGACTTTTTATCAGATGAATTCCAAACTGTGCGATCCTCTATGAAATCAAGTCCTTGACCTAAATCAAACTTGATAGATTTATTTCATAGGTGTTATAGGGTGTATTGAATCATGTCCCAAGGTTTAGGAGCATGTCCTGGTCAAAAGTCAAAGGCACAGTTGACTTTTTCCGTGAAACCCTAATTGTGGTTCTGATGAACTTGAAACTTGTAAATCAAGCTTCTTGGATCAATCCATTGTTGCAAATGGATCAATGTAGCGTATTAGGGTCCCTCAAATCATGTCTTGAGGTCTTGACTCATGTTTTATTCCAAAAGTCAACTTAGGGGTGAATTAGGTCAAGAAACCCTAATTCCTGATTTTTATTGTATGCATCCCCTGAGGCAAAATTGACTTGATGATTGGATTCATGATGTCCCTTGGAGCATCCTGAGTTATGCTTTGAAATATTGGCTCATGACCAGAGGAAAAATTCCACTTGGAGGCCTTGGTTAACCAAAACCCTAATTTGGTGACCCTGGCGATCTTAAGGCTTGATCCACTTGGAATGTTGCAACCTTGTGCTTGATTCTTGAAGTGGGAGTCCTCTTGATCCTTTGTGGATGTTTGAGAGGTTTAGACAAGTTGAGGATCATGTCATTTCTTGATTGATCCTTTTCCTAAAAGCTTTGAGAGGGCTTGAAACCCTAAGTCTGATTGAGTGAGTGCTCAACAACCGTTGAGGAGATTGATGAGGCACAAAGGTAGATCCATATTGTGTTGATGATTTGCACAATGATGGGAAATCTTAGTGGTTAAAAATTGGGGTATGACAGGCATGAGCCAATGCTTCAAAGCATAACCCAAGATACTACAAAGGACCTCATGGATCCAATCATCAAGTCAATTTAGCCTCAGGGGATGCATTCACAAAAAAAAAGAATTAGGGTTTCTTGACCTAATTCACCCCTAAGTTGACTTTTGGGACAAAACATGAGCCAAGACCTCAAGACATGATTTGAGGGTCTCCAACACACTACATTGATCCATTTACAATAATGGATTGATCCAAGAAGCTTGATCCACAAGTTTCAATTTCATCAGGACCATAATTGGGGTTTCGAGGGAAAAGTCAACTGTACCTTTCACTTTTGACTCAGACATGCTCCCAAGCCCTGGGACATGATTCAATAAACCCTATAACACCTATTGAACATATCCATCAAGGTTGATTTAGGTCAAGGACTTGATTTCACAAAGGATCGCACAGTTTGGAATTCATCTGATAAAAAGTCAACTGTGCACAAAAGTCAAGTGTGACTTTTTGAGAGTTTTCATAATTATGGTTCCTCAACCCTAAAACAATGTTAATATGTGATTTAAATCATCATTCATCAAGAAAAATCAAATAAAGTGGGATAACTTGTAAAAGGGGTAACCATAAAAACTTAGAATTTTTCTAAGTTATGGAACAAAGTGGCTTGGGTACCAACTTCCAAGGATCATAACTTGAGATCCAAACAACCATTTTGGATGGTCCAAAGATGGATTTGTAGCTCTCATGGCATACTTTAAAAGTGTCAACTACACCTCATTCCAAGTCTTCATGGATTTTTAGTTATGGAGTGATCAAAATGGCTGAAAACATGAAATGTCACTTTTTCCAACACTTAGTGAAATTTTCACTAAGTCAGAATCTGTCTTGCTTTTTTTCAAAATGTAGGGGCATTTTTCACTTGGATCCAAAAAGTTTCAAGACAAACTATAATCACACATGTGTTGTGTCACATGAGGGCTTTCCAAAATGTCTAAGAACTCCATCAAACTCCACCTGAGCTAGGAGTTATGACAGTTGCAACATGCCTTGCTGCAAACTGTCTTGGCAAGGAAGATTTGTACATAAAGGCTCGATTTGCTCAAATTGTGCAATTCCAAGCATGCTTATCCATCTGCACACCTCAAGGGGGAACAACCAAGGGACAAGCACTGATTCATCAGCCTCCTAAGTCCAAGATTCCCCAAGTAGCATGCCAAACCCTAAAAAGCCTAAAAGAGGCCAAGACTCCAATTTTGTTTCCAAGCATTCAATGGATGCACCAAGGTGGCATGAACTGAGCCTATTCCAACTGAATGAGTCAAGGATAAGCTCTGAACCAAAGAACCATAGGCATGTGCTCTAACCTCTTGTCAATGGCTAGAGGAGACTTGAGATTCCAAAATGATCCAATTGGCCAAAGGCCTGCTGCAGTTGCCACACACTATTGCTGCCAAAACAAATTCGCTCTACTATAAATATAGCTCATTTGTGCTCAGTTTAAGTACACCAAAGCACTACAACACTTGATTTCCTCAAAATCTCTTTCTCTAGGCAAAAATGCCTTCTTTTGGAAGGTAACTCTGAGTTTTTGAGTTAGAGAGAATTTCCATCACAACTCATGATCCAAACACATCCAATATGTCATATCTAAGTTGTCCAAACTCTCATAAGTGACTTGTAACACCAAAATCACAAAGTCCCCTCTCAAAACCTCAAAATTGGACTTTTTTGCATTTTTCAAGCCATGTCTTGATTCAGTCACTTTCAAAGCCAGATAAGACCTCAAACACACTCCAAATATCATCCTTGAACTGTCCTAAATGGTTCCCCACATCTGGAACACCATTTGAGAGAGTTTCCATATTGGTCACTTTTACCTTTTTGGCAAACTTGTTCCTGAGGATTCCAGTTGGTTTCAACCATTCTAAAATCTTCTAAGGGATCATTTGAGGGTGTCCAAAGCATCAAATTGTTTCTGGCACAAGAAACTTGGCAGATAGCCCAAAAAGCTCCTAAAGAGGTAAGCATCACAACTTAAACTCTTAGAAATATGCATTGCTTTGAAGTCCACTGATCATGCACATCTCATACATGTTATATATGTTGGGTTTGAACCAATTCATCATGTAATTCATGCCTGTAACAAGAGGTAGCATAGAAAATGCAATTATAGGCTTATTTCAAGAACACTACCATGTTTTGAAATAGGAGCCTCGTCTGAAAAAACCACCACCACCATTGGTTTCCTTGTGAAATTATATGCAGGATAGACCTAAATTTTGTCCCAATCCATGGAGAAATGAGAAAGTTACAAGCTTCACGTTTTTTGCCAAAACCTTGCCTTGCCTTGTCTTGGCCAGGCCAAAAACAAGGCATGCCTCATATATTCATGGGGTGGTTTTGATACACGGATGTATCACCACCCCAGTGGTAGAGGGCGCGCGCTGCACCCTAGAGGTCTGGGGTTCGAATCCCCCTCGCCCCAGATCCTCTCTTTTATCACTTTTTCCACTTTTTATTATTTTTCATGTTATTTTTAAATCATTTGGAAAATTAATAACTCTCTCAATTTTAATTATTTTTTATTGGTTCTTTTTGTAAAAAATCACAAAAATGTTGAAATATTTTACTCCACAAAAAAAATCAGATTTATATTATTTATTTAATATAGTTGGTATTTTTGTAAATAAATTCATTTTTATTGTTTTTAAACCTTTTAAAAATGAATATTCATCTTGAAAATCAAAATCAAATGAGTTCTAAATCATCTTGTGATTAAAACCTCATTTTTCAAACCTTAACCAAAAATCACAAGTAGTTTATTCAGACTTATTTGGTATTTTTGTCATTTTATTCATTTTTAAAAGGATTACCTTTAAAAGAAAATGAAATTAGGGTTTCTTTGATTTTCACCCCAATAAATCTTTTTCAAACACTCATGGGCCTCTAATAGAGTGTAAGACCCAAATCCTTTGAAAATACAAAACCTTGGGCCTCAGATATTGTATAAGTCCCTTTGCGTTAAAAAAAATCTCGGCGCGATCGCCATTTTCAATTAGAAAATCATCTGGGTCTACCATCGTGTTGTAAGTCCCATTTCTTCTCTTTAAACATTTTTGGGCCTCTAATAGAGTGTAAGACCCAATCCCTTTTGAAAACCAAAACTTTTTGGGCCTCGGTCATCGTATAAGACCCATTGTGTTTTCAAACCTCGACGCGATCGCCATTTTTCAAACAATTAACTTTGGGACTCTCCTCGAGCTATAAGTCTCATTCCTTTTCAAAAATAAACTTTGGGCCTCTAATAGAGTGTAAGACCCAACCCCTTTTTGTAAAAAAAACCAATTTTTGGCCTCAGTGTATTGTATAAGTCCCGATACAGCTTCAGAAACTCCGACGAGATCGTCGTGTTCAAACTATTTCTAACTGGGCCTACCTTTGTGTTGTAAGTCCCATTTCTTCTATTTAAATAACCTTTGGGCTTCTATTTGAGTTATAATACCCATCCATTTGTACATAAAACTTTTTTGGGCCTCATTCGTTGTATTAGTCTCGATACGATATTCAAAACAACAGTATAATCACTGTTCAAACCTTGGGCCTCTCCTTGAGTATAAGCCCCAACAATTTTTTCACAAACAACTCCCTTTTGATTTTGGTTCAAATATACAGTTGTTATCAAAACTTTCTTTAATTTCTCTGAACAACTAACAATACAACATGGAAGCTCACTCACCTGTAGGTTTTAAACAACTTTCCTTTACTCGCTTTAATATATATAATTGTATTATGGGAAGCCGCGCATGGTTAGTCTTCTTTCATTCTTTTAAATGCAGCTCAGATATATATATATATATAACTGTATTGTGGGAAGCTGTGCATGGTTAGTCTTCTTTCGTACCTTTTAAAATACTAGTCATATATCAACTGTATCTATACTAGTATAGTTATTTAGAGTTTTCCCCGGCAACTAGGTCTAGAACTAGGTAAAGCCTGTTGGTCAATCTTAAATACAAACAAAACTAGATCCCCCATAGGATTTCCAGATATAGTCTTCCCTTATCTTGGGGTTAAACAATATGGAACAAAGAGAAAGGCAGTATTCTCGGTGAACCTTTTCTCAGACTGTCATTGATAACGAGAAATCGTATCATATAAACACCGCATTTTTAGTCCATTTTCATAGTGCATTAATCCGTTTAACTCCCGATTGTTGCGAGTTTTTATGTTTTTCCACAGGTACAATGGTTCTCTACTCAAAAGTGTGCAAAAAGATCATATGAAGAAATTCAACATGAAAAGATAGAAGAAACCAACAATCTGCCAAAGTCTGCATATTTTGTAGCTCTGACGGTCGTAACAGCTCTCTTACGATCGTAACACACTTCTAGCGCGTGACGACCGTAACACGCTACTTAATGTGAAAAATGCCTGTCACCAAGTTCTTACGATCGTGACAAGCCCAATTTAGTTTTATGAAGAATGTGAAGACGTGGCCAACGAAAGGTGGAAGAGTCTTCAGTGACTCCTACTTTCTCTCAACCTCAACGACCAACGAAGCTGCCCAGTCTCCTGATTTCTCTCAACAAACAGCATGCTGAAGCCCACGAACTTTCTCCAACTGACAAACACAAATGCTTATAAATACCAAAGAATCAGATGAAGAAAGGGACGGAGTTTTTGATATAATTTTCTTGCGGAAGCTCTGCCGAACTTGCAACCTAAATTTCCAGTTTTATTTCAGTTTTTTTATTTCTGTTCTTCATTTCCTGTTTTTCCCTTTACCGTTAAATAGCAATTTCCAACATCAGGAGATTGCTATCGTAGCTAGGATTTATTTGTTTTAGCCTCAGAACTTGTTAAATTTCAATTCCAAGAGTTCCAAACTTGCCATCACCTGTGGAAGAGGGAGCTTGAGGAATAGTGCATTGTATCAGGTTCTGAACCGTATTAATATAATTGTCATTTGTTTTATGCTAAATTATCGTTATTTAATTACTATGAGTATTCTACTGCATCTAGATTATATCGTTTATTTATCTGTTTTGATTAGTATGTCTAGCTAATTTTCTAGAGTCGGTATGTATAAGAGTAACTGAACGGGTAAAACCGATCATAAGCTAAAATCCTAAATAACTTAATTTCTGGCTGTGACTTTTTATTATAAAACCAGGCTTTTTGTTACGAGAGTAAGAAAAGTAGAATAGGTTAGGATCGAGACCACGAGAGTGTGAGGTTTTAACCGGATAGCTAAAGTTAGGCATTTGATTTAAATACAGCGAGAGCGCTTTAAAATGAATTAGACTTTATTAAGTTTTCAAAGAGTATTTTCTAAACACTTATGGGCTAGCGAGAGCAGGCATAGGGCTTTAGGAGTATAATCTAATACAAGACCACGAGAGTGTGAGTTGAGGGTTTTTAAACTGATAATTTTTACAGAATAACTTAAGTGAAATATTTTCATATGCTTAGTTTCGATTAAATTCGCATAGGTTCACTATACTACATACCGACTGCTTTATTAATATTTCTTAATCCAATTTAGTTTCCCTCTTTAATTCTTTAGAAATTAAAACCGTGACATTATCCGCCTTAGCTAAACATAGTAACTATAGGTAGCACTAGATTGATTATCAAGTCCTTGTGGGTTCGATATCTTTTTAAAACTACGCGATAGGACTGTGCACTTGCAGTCAGAATCTATAGACGTACTAAGTCGCGACCAAGTTTTTGGCGCCGTTGCCGGGGACTTCGATTTAGTCAATAGTGCAATTCCATTGTTGCGCCGTATAGACTAAGGCACCAACCATATTTCCCTTTCATTTGTCGATTGTATGCCAAGTTCTCGCTCTCAAGGCGACATCTTGCAACCACCAATCGACGAATTAGAAAGTTTCTTACATTTAAGACGCAGAATAGTAGAGTATCAACGCAAGCATAACATTCCCGATCTTCTTGCTTATCCTCCTGAACCAGTCAACGAACAAGACATGGCCGAAGGACCTCAGGACAGACCGCTGAAGTATTACGCTACTCCGTCTCAACAGGAGCCTCATACTAGCATTGCTGCTCCCGCTATCAACCGAAACGATTTCGAGTTGAAACCTTCATTGCTGTCAGCCGTACAACAACACCAATTTTCTGGAAATCCGATGGACGATCCTAATGAACACTTGACCAAGTTTGTGCAGTATGCTGACACAGTGAAAGCAAATGGTGTGACTCCAGACGCGATAAGACTATGTATTTTTCCTTTCTCTCTAAGAGATAGAGCTTGGGCTTGGTTGCAATCCTTGCCATCCAACTCTGTTACTACGTGGGAAGAGTTAAAGAACGTTTTCTTAGCAAGATATTTTCCACCGAGTAAAACCGCTATGCTAAGGGCTCAAATCAACGGATTTAGACAAAAAGATTCAGAATCTCTCTACGAAGCGTGGGAGAGATACAAAGACATGATGAGACTTTGTCCACATCACGGTCTTGAAAACTGGGTAACCATTCATACCTTCTACAATGGGCTTCTATACAACACCAGATTAACAATAGACGCTGCCGCGGGCGGTGCACTTATGGACAAGCCATACAATGAAGCCTATACCCTCATTGAAAATATGGCTCAAAACCATTGTCAATGGGGAGGTGAGAGAACTGCTGTGGAGAAACCCCAGATGAAAGGCGGAATGTATGAAGTAAGCAGCCTAGATCACGTCCACGCAAAGGTAGATGCCCTTGCCCAAAAAATTGATAACTTGACCATAACACCCCCAGCCACCGTGGCTGCTGTAAGTCCAAATTGCGAAATATGCGGAACTCCAGGACACACTGCCCCAGAATGTCAAATTTTAGCTGGAATGACCACAGACCAGGTGAATTATGCTCAAGGAAATCCGTACTCAAATACCTATAACCCAGGCTGGAAAAATCATCCGAACTTTTCCTATAAGAACAATAATGCCTTGTATGCACCTAACCAAGCACCTGCTGTACCACCGGGATATCAAAAACCAGCCATAGCCGCTCCAAAAGTTCCTAGAAAATCCAACCTTGAATTGATGATGGAAAATTGCATAGCTACCCAAACTCAAACGAACAAAGAATTCCTAAATCAAAACATACACACTAGTGAACAGATTAAGCAATTAGAGAGCAAAGTAGACGCTTTAGCCACCCACAATAAAATGCTTGAAACTCAGATTTCACAAGTGGCTCAACAACAAGCATCTACTGCTGCTCCAGCCGGCACATTTCCAGGACAGCCACAACCAAATCCAAAAGGTCATGCAAACGCAGTTATATTAAGAAGTGAAAAAGAATTAGACGGACCTATTGATCTTAGGATTGAAAACCCAGCTATGTACCAAAAACCAGATAAACCAACTGAAAAGGAGAATGAACCGTAAGAGAGATGGAAGCAGAACAAACCACATATTCGGAGATAATGAAAATCCAAATCCCCCCGATTTTCAAAGATGACGATTGGCGCGAACCGTATCAAGATGATAGTCTAAGCGTAAGTTTAGCACTTACACCGGATCATATGCCAAGTCCAAAGGAATCATACTCAGAACTGAAAACCTTACCCAGAAACCTAAGATACGAATTCCTAGACACCGAATGTAAGCGACCAGTAATAGTCAATTCCAATTTAGGAATGCTCGAAACTAAGAAATTATTAGACGTCCTAAGGAAGTACCCGACTGCACTAGGTTACAACATTTCTGATCTGAAAGGAATATGTCCTTCAATCTGCATGCACCGTATTATGCTAGAAGAAGATTGCAAAACCTCTAGAGAACCTCAGAGAAGAATTAACCCAATCCTCAGCACTGTAGTCAGAGATGAAGTTAAGAAGCTACTGGAAGTAGGAATTATATATCCGATCTCCGACAGTCAATGGGTTAGCCCAGTGCATGTCGTACCAAAGAAAGGAGGTATCACTGTTGTGAAGAACGCAAAAGGCGAATCTATAACTCAAAGAGTTGTGACTGGAAGTAGAATGTGCATCGACTATCGAAAACTAAATAAAGCTACTCGAAAAGATCACTTCCCTCTACCTTTCATAGATCAAATGTTAGAACGATTAGCCAAACACTCGTATTTCTGCTATCTAGATGGTTACTCCGGATTTTTCCAAATCCCTATTCACCCTGATGATCAAGAGAAGACTACATTCACGTGCCCCTATGGAACGTTCGCTTATAGACGAATGCCCTTCGGATTGTGTAATGCCCCTGCAACCTTTCAACGATGCATGATGTCAATCTTCGCAGATTTCATAGATAACATCATGGAAGTGTTCATGGACAACTTCTCTGTATGCGGGCAAAGTTTTGAAGGATGCTTATCAAACCTAGAAAAGGTACTAGAAAGATGTGTGAAAGTAAACCTCGTGCTTAACTGGGAAAAATGCCATTTCATGGTCAGAGAAGGAATCATGCTAGGACATGTTATATCAGATAAGGGAATTGAAGTTGATAAAGCTAAGATAGAATTCATAAAAGAGCTTCAACCCCCAAAGACCGTACGAGAAATACGAAGCTTTTTAGGCCACGCCGGTTTCTACCGACGTTTCATTAAAGATTTCTCGAAAATCACTAAACCCCTTACCGGTCTATTAATGAAAGACGCTGAGTTCATATTCGATGAAAAGTGTCTTAACGCTTTTGAGACTCTAAAAATAGCTCTTATCACCGCACCAATCATGCAACCACCCGATTGGAGATTACCCTTTGAGATCATGTGTGATGTGAGTGATTATGCCGTAGGCGCAGTTCTAGGACAAAGGAAGGACAAGAAACTTCACGCAATCTACTATGCTAGTAGAACCTTAGATTCCGATCAGATGAACTATGCCACGACTGAGAAAGAACTGTTAGCAGTTGTCTTCGCCCTTGACAAATTTCGTTCCTATCTAGTAGGAGCTAAGATAATCATTTACACGGACCACGCTGCTATCAGATACTTACTAACCAAGAAGGATGCCAAACCAAGACTCCTAAGATGGATCCTACTATTGTAAGAGTTTGATCTGGAGATCAAAGATAAGAAAGGCACTGAGAACGTCGTAGCAGACCACTTGTCAAGAATAGAAAGTATTAAACCCGAACAAGTGCCTATTAATGACGATTTTCCATACGAACAGCTGATAATGCAAATAAGAAGCGATCTACCTCGACTAGATCCAAACAAACCAGAACCTAAAGAAGCCGTGGAAGAAATCCATACAGATGAAAGACTGCCATGGTATGCTGACATAGTCAACTACTTAGCTGCAGGCGCACTTCCACCGGATTTAACATATCAGCAGAAAAAGAAATTCTTCCATGATCTCAAGTACTATTATTGGGATGAACCCTTATTATTTAAGAGAGGACCAGATGGAATCTTCCGTCGATGCATACCCAAAGAAGAAATAGAAGATGTCATTTCTCATTGTCATTCATCTCCATATGGCGGACATGCAAGCACTTCGAAAACTTGTGCCAAGATCTTACAAGCCGGCCTATTCTGGCCTAATCTATGGAAAGACGTCCACATCGCTGTGATCAACTGTGATCGGTGTCAACGCACTGGTAATATCTCAAGACGCGATGAAATGCCTCAAAGAGGAATATTAGAGGTGGAAGTCTTCGATGTGTGGGGAATCGATTTCATGGGACCCTTCCCATCTTCTTTCGGAAACAAGTACATACTCGTAGCTGTTGATTATGTTTCAAAATGGATCGAGGCTATAGCTTCTCCTACAAATGACACACGAGTAGTAATTAAGCTCTTCAAGAATGTAATCTTTCCAAGATTTGGTGTGCCTAGACTTGTCATTAGTGACGGTGGCTCTCATTTCATCTCGAAAATATTCGACAAATTACTGTCTAAGTATGGAGTCAGACACCGTGTAGCAACACCTTATCACCCACAAACCAGTGGACAGGTTGAAGTCTCAAACAGAGAAATAAAGTAAATTCTAGAAAAGACTGTCGCCATATCTAGGAAAGATTGGTCATCCAAGCTTAACGAAGCTTTATGGGCTTATAGGACCGCCTACAAGACACCTATAGGAACTACACCCTTCAAACTTGTGTACGGAAAGTCCTGTCACCTCCCGGTAGAGCTAGAACACAAAGCATATTGGGCGATTAAAACGCTGAATATAAACTACACTGCCGCAGGAGAAAAGCGAGTCCTTGATATAAACGAACTGGAAGAATTAAGATTAGACGCTTATGAGAACGCTAAGATATATAAAGAAAGAACCAAAAGATGGCACGACAAGCGTTTATCTAGGAAAGAATTCAGTGTGGGAGACGTTGTGCTCCTTTTCAACTCTAGACTTAGGCTCTTTCCTGGGAAATTGAAATCTAGATGGTCAGGCCCCTTTGAAATTACGAAAGTGTTCCCTAGCGGAGCGATAGAAATTAAGGGTAGGAATAGTGAACCGTTCACAGTAAACGGACAATGATTAAAACATTACCATCACATAGAAAATAGAGACTATGCGAATAGTCTAAAACTCTTAGAGTTGTCCACTAATTCCCCTGACTAATCTACTACTAAGCACTACGTCAGGCTTATGACGGTAAAAACAGCGCTTAGTGGGAGACAACCCACCTTATTGCTTTCTTTGTTTTATTTTTATTTGTTTCTCTTCATCATTATTGATTTTATCTTATTTTCCACTTTCTTCATTTTCGTTTCTTTTAAAGCTTTGTTTTCATTATTTTCTTTCGTTTTGTTTTCAAAAATTTTTATAAAACTGCTGTACTGATTTAAAAATTCTACATGCTACAGGATTTCTAAAAAGCCTTTTCTACCTTACCCTTTTTTCCCTGATTTGTTTCTCCTTCTCTAACATTCACTATGGAATCAAAACCACAGAACTTTATGGAAACCACTTTTAGAGGAAGAAACCAAATGAGGAGGTTTGAAGAGTTATCACAGAGGAACATTGGTATGACTCTGTATTATGATGAACCAACTATGGACATCCTAGGTATCTCTGACAGTATCCTTTACCTGTATAACCAACTTGGATGGGAAAAAGCCCACATTAAGTCTAGATTTGTCACCTACCGCGAGCTTACCTTTGAATTCTTGAGCTCCCTAGTTCATATACCTGAGCGCGGTTTCGGACCTAGAAAAGGATTTATCGGTTTCAGACTATTCGGTATTGAATTCGTTTATAACCATAAGGAATTAGCTGACCTCCTAGGATTCCCTAGCGGACCTTTTGCTTTTACTGAAACCCAGGTAGAACTGATGGATATTGAGTTGGATTTCTTTTGGGGAACCTTAACCGGAAATTATCACCCTGAGCCGAATAACATGGATAACAATGAAATACATAATCCCGCTATTCGCTATTTCCATAAGATCCTAGCCCATACCATATTCGGAAAGGAAGAAAACCGAACCGAGGTGTCTAAGGATGAGATATTTTTACTGTACTGTATGACCCAAGGCCGCCCTGTCAATGTTGTGCCCTTCATGATGAAAACCTTTTGCCGCATTCTTCAGGACCCTGATGCACCGATCATCATAGGAGGCCTTGTCACTATGATTGCTAACGCACTTGGACTTAGATACCAGCTGCATAAGTGTACACCCTTTGGTTCCATTCGTCCTATGAATATAGATTTCTGTTTTGACCGACGCCTAATAGGAAATATAGGACCTGCACCTTTTGAATACCTGATAAGGGACGAAGTTGTCACCTTATTCACCCTTCCGAACCATGCAAAAGTGATTGTCCACAATCGTGACAATTGGCTTTATGAGCTGAACCCACCTGACCATCCATCAACACCTGAGACACCACAATCTTATCAAGTCATTGATGAAAATATGTCTGATTATGAGAATGATCCTGAGACCCCTCCTGGTTATTATGAAATTAACAACATTGTTGAGGATACTGATGCCCCTGAAATAAACAAAGGAGAGTACACTGAGAGTTTGAACAAAATCTTAACCACTCTGGAAGTTTATCGGACTGAGATTAATGGAGTTAAGGATGAATTGAAAAGCATGCGTCTCGATATAATAGGCTTAACTGACATTACAGTGGACCTGTTTTATCATATGAATTCAGCCTTGGAAGAATTAAAGAAGAGACTTGGATGATGCAGTAGTGATCAGCATTTTTATTTTTCTTTCTGTTTTTGTTTCTAGGTAGTTTCCCTTTTTGCAATTTACATTTCAGTCTGATTCAATTCTGCACAATTTTACTTTCTGCAAATTTTAAATTTCTGTTCAAGAACAAGTATTAATTTGAATGCAAATTTCATTTAGTTTTCTTATTTACAAGTTTCGTTCAAATTAAATTTACTACATATTTATTAATTTTCTGCTCATTAAATTACTATCAGTAACTTATAACACTGATATCTCCATTTTGAAATTTTTTATTGGCTATATAATGATTGAGATGTGTTTTAAATTTCTGATATTATGCTAATTTTATATAATGTTGAAATGATGTGTTGGAAGAGTTGTGATAGAATGAAAATATAAGTGATTTCTAGGGAGAAATTCAAAAATTGTTGTTGTAACGGTCGTATCATACCCATGACGATCATAACGCGCATTATCCCGTGTTAAGACCGTAAGCCCTTCGTGACGACCGTCATGCCGTTCTGAAACACGTCTGTTTTTCCATTAACCACCCATTATCACCACTTAATCCCCACTACCCCATTCACATTCCAACTTCCCACAGTCACATTCCAACTTCCCACGTTCTTTTCCTCATCTATATATTCAAACCATTTCTTCATAAATCTCCACATCTCTCAAACCCAAACCTTTCAATCTCAAAACTTGTTGCATGCTATGGCCAACAACCAACAACAAATCCCTAACCTCATTTTCAGAGATGGAAACCAAGGAGAAACCCAAAGAACCAGATACCAGAAATTCCAACGCCGCGGTCTCTAACCGACTCGGTATGTCGACCATGACTGCCTGAGGACATTGGGACTGTTTGAGAGTGTTCAACATCTTCTGAGAATGTCAACTTATGGCATCTGTGCAGCCAGCCTCAACCTATTTACGAAGCCCTCACATTGGAGTTCCTGAGTTCATTTGTTTACATAACTCCATCAGGATCTACCAGCCAACTC
The DNA here is from genome assembly GCA_022829125.1 of Lathyrus tuberosus. NCBI lineage: Eukaryota > Viridiplantae > Streptophyta > Magnoliopsida > Fabales > Fabaceae > Lathyrus > Lathyrus tuberosus. Next base: position 15,756,324 of record JALAZF010000036.1, on the reverse strand, counting down.
ACTGGCGTGGCCACATTCCGCATGTTTGGCGTAGAGTATCAGTACACACAAAATGATATCGTGCATTTGCTTGGTTTTAGTTACGGTGAGGAAGTTCATCGCCGTGTGCCCGATAATTTCAATGAGGAAGCCTTTAATTTATGGCACAGACTGTCCAACAATCGTGCAGCATCATTCGAGAGCCTCAACGCCACTCTCATTCATAACCCCGCCATCTGGTACTTCCACCGCATCCTGTGCAACAATATTTTTGCCAGAGATAGCAACCACAAGCTCAACTCCAAGGAGCTTTTCTTCCTGCATTGTGCATTGACCGGTCAGCAAATAAACGCCGCTCCATTTCTCTTGGCTCATATTCACTCCATTTGCACAAGAGGTCGCCAACCCTTCTATTTCGGAGGGATTATCACTTCTATTGCCTTAGGTTTGACTCTTGGTGCCGCTCTCGCTGATATGCCTTCTATGGCACCGACTTTGCTTACCCTAGACCACTGCAAGTTTGTACACCTCATCCATGAGCGAGAAGATGGCAAATTCAATCCGGTGATCCGAGGTGTCATTTATCATAACATTATTTTGCCTTGCATGAACCGAATTGATCCACAAAACCCAGCCAATTGGCTATTTGATCCAGCAGCTCCCGAGGGCCACATTCCTATTCATGAAGAGCAGCCTAATGCCCCCGTGGACGAGATAGAGGAAGAGATGGACCGTACTGCCCCTGTTCACGACATACCTGAGGCTTTATCCAGGCAGCCTCCAGCTGATGTCACTCTTGAAGAAATTCTCCGTGCCATCCACCAACAGAACCAACTTGCCGCCGCACTTGAAAGGAAACAACAAGAGCAATATGATAGCCTCTTTGCACAAAATGTTCAGATCTTAAGCAGGCAGCAGGCGATGGACGAGAAGCTCACAGAAGCTTTAAGTGAGATAGGCGCCTTGAGAGCAGAAGTCAACACTCTTAGCGTCCATGACTCCGACAGCGAAGCCACACCTACTAGACGTGCACGCACCAGGAGCAGAGGACGCAGTCATCAGTAGTCTAGTTTTATTTTAGATTGCATTTTCCCTTTCGTTTTATTTTTATATTGTATTTCCCTGCTATTATATCACAACATTGAGGACAATGTCTGATATAGTGTGGGCGACATACCTTTCCTTTCCTTGTATTTCCCTTCCGCATTTTCACTTAAGCATGAATTTCTATATGATATCTCTCATTTTCAATTTTCCCCGCTTTATTTAGCCATACCGAAAAAATTTTATTTATCTTCGCATAGCTCGACATATCTACCTTAATGGAATCTTAGATAGGAAGCCGAGAAAGATTCAACAAGATCGATACAGTTATGACACCTTTGACTTCTTACTTACGTGATCCGTTTCAATAACTGTTATACCTATATCTTAAGTTTTAGTTCTAGAGTAACCCCCAGTAGTTTATACTAGCAGTCAGCACCGTCTAGACACAAACCACGTGGGGAGCCGATGAATATAAGTGTTTGATGCCTAATCAATGAAATATCCTTCTTATCTCGCTGCTAAGAAAGGAAAATTTGCACCAAAATTATACGGTCGCATACAAGAGATGAGCAAATAATGAAGGAATCCATTGTTGGTTGGTTCAGAGGTAACTGGTTCTGAACTCGGTAGGGCGTGCTACGGCTCGATCCCCCACAACCTCTAATTTGGATAATATGTAAAGGGTGGCCACACTCGTGTACCAGACCCCGTGCTAAAAAGGATCAAAGTCACTAACCGGCTACTCCACTACGTGCGCGAAAAGACAAAGGGCTTAATGTGATTGCGCTAGAACGAAATCGGGTGAAATAAGAACAAGAGACTCTAGGCAGAATTATAATAGATATATTGAACAGCTTGTTTAAAATGGAAGTCCACGACTCAGCTTGTTGCTTGTGTCATTAGTGTATCGTTAGTGTTTTACTTAAGTATCGGTCGAACTAACAAATGGTTTCCCGTAATTGTTTCGAAAACCAAAGATATGTTATGCATGTGCGTCTGATAAAACTTGTCCGATTTTCTAATTGATTATTTTCTTGAGGACAAGCAAAGGTTTAAGTATGGGGGAGTTTGATAACGAGAAATCGTATCATATAAACACCGCATTTTTAGTCCATTTTCATAGTGCATTAATCCGTTTAACTCCCGATTGTTGCGAGTTTTTATGTTTTTCCACAGGTACAATGGTTCTCTACTCAAAAGTGTGCAAAAAGATCATATGAAGAAATTCAACATGAAAAGATAGAAGAAACCAACAATCTGCCAAAGTCTGCATATTTTGTAGCTCTGACGGTCGTAACAGCTCTCTTACGATCGTAACACACTTCTAGCGCGTGACGACCGTCACATATTGCTTATGACCGTAACACGCTACTTAATGTGAAAAATGCTCGTCACCAAGTTCTTACGATCGTGACAAGCCCAATTTAGTTTTGTGAAGAATGTGAAGACGTGGCCAACGAAAGGTGGAAGAGTCTTCAGTGACTCCTACTTTCTCTCAACCTCAACGACCAACGAAGCTGCCCAGTCTTCTGATTTCTCTCAACAAACAGCATGCTGAAGCCCACTAACTTTCTCCAACTGACAAACACAAATGCTTATAAATACCAAAGAATCAGATGAAGAAAGGGACGGAGTTTTTGATATAATTTTCTTGCGGAAGCTCTGCCGAACTTGCAACCTAAATTTCCAGTTTTATTTCAGTTTTTTTATTTCTGTTCTTCATTTCCTGTTTTTCCCTTTACCGTTAAATAGCAATTTCCAACATCAGGAGATTGCTATCGTAGCTAGGATTTATTTGTTTTAGCCTCAGAACTTGTTAAATTTCAATTCCAAGAGTTCCAAACTTGCCATCACCTGTGGAAGAGGGAGCTTGAGGAATAGTGCATTGTATCAGGTTCTGAAGCTTATTAATATAATTGTCATTTGTTTTATGCTAAATTATCGTTATTTAATTACTATGAGTATTCTACTGCATCTAGATTATATCGTTTGTTTATCTGTTTTGATTAGTATGTCTAGCTAATTTTCTAGAGTCTGTATGTATAAGAGTAACTGAGCGGGTAAAACCGATCCTAAGCTAAAATCCTAAATAACTTAATTTCTGGCTGTGACTTTTTATTATAAAACCAGGCTTTTTGTTACGAGAGTAAGAAAAGTAGAATAGGTTAGGATCGAGACCACGAGAGTGTGAGGTTTTAACCGGATAGCTAAAGTTAGGCATTTGATTTAAATACAGCGAGAGCGCTTTAAAATGAATTAGACTTTATTAAGTTTTCAAAGAGTATTTTCTAAACACTTATGGGCTAGCGAGAGCAGGCATAGGGCTTTAGGAGTATAATCTAATACAAGACCACGAGAGTGTGAGTTGAGGGTTTTTAAACTGATAATTTTTACAGAATAACTTAAGTGAAATATTTTCATATGCTTAGTTTCGATTAAATCCGCATAGGTTCACTATACTACATACTGACTGCTTTATTAATATTTCTTAATCCAATTTAGTTTCCCGCTTTAATTCTTTAGAAATTAAAACCGTGACATTATCCGCCTTAGCTAAACATAGTAACTATAGGTAGCACTAGATTGATTATCAAGTCCTTGTGGGTTCGATATCTTTTTAAAACTACGCGATAGGACTGTGCACTTGCAGTCAGAATCTATAGACGTACTAAGTCGCGACCAGTCACCCTTAGAAATTGTCAAAGAAATTCTACTCCCCGGAGTTGATCTATTCTCTGTGAATAGCATCTCTTGAGTTTCTTCCAAATCCTCGAACTTTCCTGGAATGATATCTTCTCTGTGAATTACATTTCTTGAACTTCTCTTGGTTTGGGGACCCACAGGCTTCCTAAAAGTATCCCCGCCTCCTCTTGGGCTTTGTACAAGGACCCTTCGACTTCTTAGAAGTTCTCATGCCTTCTCTTGGGCTTAATACAAGGACCCTGACGACCTCTTAAAGGTATAAGACATAACTTAGTCATCCTTTGCTAGAGCAGTCTTTACAGTGTCAGACTTCAGGCCAATTTAGAGTCGATTCTCATCCCTTAATGCCTTTGCCTCCTCTTGGAGGCATCATACAAAAGATAAAACTCCTCCATGCCAGCAGACTTGGACAGTCTAATCCCCTTGAGTCCAAAAGACATTCTCCAGTTCCTTACAACCATAAGAAGAAACCCCGGCCATTCTGGATCGACCTTCAGCAGAAACCCAGCCTCTCTCATGAGAGTTCCCCGACCAGGGTCAACACTATCTCAAATCAGAACCTCAGGGTATCTAACATCTTAACTCTTCTGTAACCCTCAGCAAGAGTTGATTCCCCACTTAGACCTGCCTGAGGATCTTAATTATCCCCGGCAAAAGATGTCCTCCTCTTAGGCTTTGTATAAGGACCTTTCCTCAGCAGAAAGCTAGCCTCCTCTTAGGCTTCGTATAATGATCCTTCCTCAGCGAAGTCAGTCTCCTCTTAGGCTTTGTAAAAATGATTATCCCCCAGCGGAGCTAACCTCTCCAAACTCTCTTGTTGAATCAAGACCCTTTTTTGCCTCAATCTCGGGCTCCGTACGAGACAACAAATCACTCTCTTGTTGAGTATAAAAGACTCTCTTGTTGAGTCAATCACCTTTTCAGACTCTCTTGTTGAGTCAATCACCTTTCAGACTCTCTTGTTGAGTCAATCACCGTTCAAAACTCTCTTGTTGAGTCAGAACCCTTTTAGCCTCAATCTTGGGCTTTGTGCAAGACATAAATTTCCCTCTCTTAAACTGGGGACAAATATCTTCCCCAGCCGAGTCTTTTCCTCCCAACCTTCGTTTAGGCTTTGAGGAATAATTTTCCCAAGCAGAGTCAAAACTCTTTTCAGCCCCCGTCTTGGGTTTTGTACAAGACAGATAATACTCTCCAACAGAGTCAAAAATCCTTTTAGCCTCAATCTTGGGCTTTGTACAAGACGCATAAAAAAATATCCTCACTCGAGTCAGTTGAATTTCCTATTTCAGCCTCAATCTTGGCTTTGTACAAGACACATATAAACCTCCCCCGACGGAGTCAAAACCCTTTTTATCCTCCTCTTAGGCTTTGTATAATGATATCCTCAAAGAGTCAATCTCTTTTTAGCCTCAATCTTTGGCTTTATACAAGACAGATAAAACACTATCTCATTGAGTCGGTCTTATCCAGCCTCCTCTTAGGCTTTGTATAAAGAAATCCCCTAGCCAAATCAATTAACCTTTTAGCATCAACCTTGTGCTTTGATCAAGGCACACAAAAATTAACAATCATTCTTTAGAGATGACAAATTCCCTCTCAATACCCTTTTAGCTTCAATTTTGGGCTTTGAACAAGACACAAATACCCTTTTAGCTTCAATCTTGGGCTTTTAACAAGACACCAAAACATTATTTTCCTCCCTTAGAATAAGAGGAACTACGATTGCTTTGATTTCCCTGTTTCGTTTAAACGAGAATACGTAGGCATAAGATTGCGAAATCTTAGCAAGCATACCAATCAAAAGCCCTAGGTCCTGTACCTTCATATCAATCAAAACTTTAGGTTTCATGCCTTAAGCCATCATCATCATCATCATTTTCCACAGAAAATAAAACTCACTCTCCCCGTCACACTTTTCCAAGAAACTTTCCCAACCCATCAGCAGATAAACACTATCAATTACAAAGCGAAACCTAAAAGCTAATATCCTGTGAATAACCACATATAGGATGGATAATTGACAACTACTCATTGTATAACCTGACCCCATACTCCCCGAATCTCTTAAAGCGTTTGTTCAGTTAAACATTCGCGTGCAAGGTTAGTTTTAGATACCTTCCCTTTCCCTTCCAGCTTTACGGGATAAATAAGAAATCAGAAAGTAGCACCCTTTCTCCCCGAGGAGAAAACCCAAACTTCAGCGATAAGGTGGTCGCGTCACCGACAAAAATCGCTCGCTACAGTCTTAACTGCTCCCCTTTTATTGGGGGAGGTTATTGACCGCTTATCTTCATGGGATCATCGAGGACCCTTTCAACTTAACTTCTACATTTGAAAAAGCTCTTTGGGCGACTCTCTTGAATCCCCTCTCGAGCGGCTCAACTACTGAGAGAAGGCGCCTTGGTTTAAAGTCTTTATCAAATATAACACTACTTATTACAATTAAAAAGAATGAATTTACAAATTAACTCGAAGCAAATAAATTAATAGTATTAAACACAAATTAAAATAGTTAAAAATATAAAAATTAAAGAGATTGAAATATCTCCATTCTTAACCTGTATTCGCTACTTGGTTGTGACTCAAATGTGACTAAAAAATTGCAAATAATATTATACAATTAAGTTTGATTGTTTTTTGTCTCTAAATATAATTTCTATTGCATATTTTACTTTTAACAAAAAAAAAACGTTGGTAGAATAAATAATGTATTTATATTATGTACAAATATACCCAAAATATTATTTATATAAGTGACTTATATTTTAAGACATCATTAGATATTAGTTTAAAAACTTAAATAAATAAATATAATTATTTAAAAGATTGAATATAACTCATTGACAATATAAAATAGTTTTACACTGTCAGTTAATAAAGATTCATCATTCATTCATATATCACTATTACTTTAAAAATATCAAAATAACTTAACAAAATACATAATAGTATTTGATTGATAGTGTAAAATTATTTTACACTATCAGTATATATATTTTTTCTCATAATTTAAAAAGAGTTATATTCAAAGATAATTTCTTCATTAAATGGTACTCATATTCAGAAATAGGAGAATAATAGTTTTTTATAAGGTTATCAACATTTGATCTATACAAATATTTACACCGATAATCAGAATGACAAGTGTGACAAGTGTTAATATAGCGTCATAATTTTTCACGAGACATTAGCGTCATAATTTTAATATAGCTTCATAATTTTTCACGAGACATTAGCAGTTGTGACAAGTTTTTTGCCACGTAAAAATCACGTCACAACGTTGCGTCGTAATTTTCACGTCACGAACATTTGCCACGTGATTTTCACGTCATTAATATCATATTTGCGTCGTATTTTTTACTTCACTAATTTGAAAAATAATTTATAATTAGCGTCGTGTTTCCCATGTCACAAATTTATTTTTTATTTTAAAAAATAATTAATTATGAAATTAGTAAAAAATTATTTACAAATTTATTTATTAATAATTGGGTTTAATGGTAGTGCACTGTCAGTGTAAAAAAGTATTACACATACATCCAATCAAAATATTTTAAAGTGCCAAGTCATTTAAATAATTTAAAATTTACAGGCTGACTTGGCGGGATACATGGTTGTCATTGATTGACAGTGTAAAAGTAATTTACACTGTCAATGCACCATCCATTTTCTCTTAATAATTTCAATTTATTAAAATATGAAATTAATAATAAAAAAATTATAAAGTTATTTATAATAAAAAATATTAATTTCAATTAATATTTAAAAATATTAATATTATCAAATAATATTTAAAAATATAAATTTCAATTAAAATAAATAAATTTAAAATAATTACAAATATTTTACAAAAATCAACATTTAAAAGGAAAATAACAATAAAAAAATCAATCAACATCATCATCCCCCATTTCTTCGTCCACATCATCATCATCATCATCCACATCATTGTCCATTGAATTATTTGTTTGGTTTCCTTGTTGTGAGAGCAATCCTCTCATTATTTCCTCCATCTCAATTTTCTCTTCTTCATTTCCTCCATTTGGGCATTTATTGTCGCCTCACGTTCTGCCGCCTCACGTCTTGCATCTGTTAGTGCCAATTGTCAAACTGTTTCTATCATTTGGGGTGTTAAACATTGTGGACGTGATGATCGTTTCCCGTCCGCAACTCTATCAAATAATGTTATATTTCCTTCTTCTCTGAAGTTTCTGGCCAAAGATCCAACACCAAAATAAACATCTGTTAGGTCTTTTCTTGCTTATTACTAAATTCCAAATATAAAGATCTACATAATCATCAATCGAGTTTGATCCTATCGGAGTATACTGAAGATTTTGAACTGAAAAATATGCGAGCAAAGTCTCACAGTCCTTCTACACATACAATTTTTTTTTTAAAAATTAAATATAGTTTAAACAATATATATATATATATATATATATATATATATATATATATATATAATTAAATAAAATAAAATAATTAAATATAGCCACGTGATTTTCATGCCACAAACATTAAATTAGTTGCAACATGAAAATCACGCCACAACTTTGCCATTCGATATTAAAAAAATTTGAACAATTTATTCATATACAAGAATTAATTTAAATAACATAATACAATATAAACAACTTACCAAAGCCAATCTGGTACTTTCGTTAACAAAATCCCTCAAGTTTTTGGTACGGGTCTTTGCAACCAGCTCATTCATTCGCGAGCGTCTCCCCAATTCCTTAGACTAATCAATAAAATCAACTTTAAATAAAAATATATATTAAATCAAAATATAACTTAAAAAGGTAGTTATAATTACCATGCGACGAGCATGTTCAGCGACACTAATGCTTCCAACTGCATTGAGGTGACCCCTTTTTCGGATGCTCTCATTTTCTTTGCATTTTCAGATCTTGTTTTAAAACCAGGTGAATCCCAATAGACAATAAGTTCTTCAAAAACTTCCTTGCCTATCCATTTAGGACGTACACCTTGCTCTTCCCAACGACTTCTAGCACGCCGTAGCATGTCAGAAAGTCGGACTGCTGTTCTGCCCCGCCAATTTTTTAAGCCTCGTCAATTGTTTTCCACATACACTTTTCCTACAATGTTTTAAGACATTCAAATATAATTGTTACATAATTATAATAAAAAAGTAATTAAAATAACAATAACTTAAAATAAATTCATTATACCTTAAATTTGTTAAACCATGCATCTTTATCACTCTTGGAATATATTCGAAATCTCTTCCAAGATTTTTATACATTTGTTGAATAACATAACTTATACATTGGGCATCAACCCGAATCGGCTCAAAACTAAACAACAACAAATTGAATAAGTATTATTGAATCTAAAAAAAGGTAACATGTTTACTTAAATTAAAAATATATAAATTTGATACTTACGTTTTTTCATATGGCCAAATATAGTATCTTTCATCAATAATCTGATACTCGCTCGAATGTGCGGCGCGATCCTTCCCCTGCTAATCGTCCTCATCATGTCCGTCATGATTGTCCTTATGATCGTCCTCATCCCCCCTTATCATCCTTCTTACGTGCAGGTATGTGTGTGGTAGGTGAGGTGCGAGGTCCTCCATGATGCATGGATGGTGAGGGTATATGTATGGTAGGTGAGGGGCAGGGTCCCTAGGTTGCATGGATCATGAAGGTATGTGTGTGGGTGTTGGGTGCGAGATTCCCTATGCTGCATGGATGATGCAGGTATGTGTGTGGGATGTAGGGTGCGGGATATCCCAGGCTCCAATGTAGGTATGTGTGAGGAATGTGGGGTATGGGATCCCCAAGCTGCATGGATGGCGAGGGTATGTGTGAAGGATGATGAGGGTATGGAAAGCTAGACACCCAGTCTGCTGGTATGGAAAGCTAGATCCACCAATCTGCTGGAATGGAAAGCTAGATCCCTTAGATGGTCCAATGAAAGATAGGGTCCTAGATGAGAACATAGGATAGTCATAAGAGGAGAGTAGTGACATAAAAGGTTAAGAACTAGACATAGACATGGGATCTACCTGGCTTTATGGGGGAGGACACATAGCCAAAAAAGGTGCCTCACATACAATTACCCTCGTACGCTGATGCTGGCCCTTACCCTTACCCTTATCAGTTCGGGGTGGAATTTTATCTATTTTGAGAGAATACACATATAATAAATTATCACAACATATACAACTAATTCATCAACACAATTAATAAATCAACAAAACACAATATATTCATCAAGTAAAATTACACATTATTTTCTATCAAACATTAAGTAAAATTAAAAAAATGATATATTTAAATTCTTCATGCTCTTCATCCATATCACTCTCATCATCTGATCTGATATATTGTCCTCAGATCCAAACTCATCATTCTCTTTGTCCACATTATTTTCTTCCAACAATATAGAGGCATCAACTTGATGACCCTTAACCACTGTACCACACAAACTTGTAATTTGTTCAACTTCAATCATATCATAATTTTGAGAATTTTCATCAACTCAGTAAGCAACGTCTTCAACTATTTCGTCAGTTTCAAAATGACCCATTGGTTTTGTTTTGATTACAACACACCACCCTCGTTTACGTGGCACTATTTAAGGATAAGGAACGTAATAAACTTTCCTAACAATATGTGACATTATGAATGGGTCATACTCTGTGTACCTTCTTTCCGTTCGAATCTCAACAGTATTATATTTCTTATATATTTTTGTGCCTCTGTTAGATGGATCTTACCAACTAAAATAAAACAAAACAACTTTATTTTCCAAGTCCAAGTAATTGTATACCAACTAATAGATATGTGTAACAACCCCATAGAAGTCGTCTTCACCACCATCTATAACTCCTTTTATAAATATACCACTGGTTATGGTTTTTTTCCTCCAGTCCATAATTTATATCCATTCATAAAGAATGCGTGCCATTCATTTGCACTTTGAACAGGGCCTTCAGACAAGTTTCTCAAATGGAATATTTCTTGAGTCGGTGCAACAATGCATGACAATTGTTTATTGAACCATGTTGGAAAATACGCATGAATGTGGCTGGTACTTGCTTGTTCACCGATGCTATGAAAATAGGAGGTGTTAAATTCCCTATAAAGAAACACACTATAAGTTTGAATGTAATAAGTTTTATATTCACAATGTAAATACGTTGTTAGGGTATACTTACTCAAGATATGGTTTAACTTCAGCGCAGTTAATCAAGACATGAACATGCGCAAATTGCATTTCTTCTTTCTAGAGGGATGACCTAGAAGACCAAAGACTGATAAGTTAAATTGACTTATTTTGTTAACATTTATTACATTCCTTATGATTCTTGGAGTTAACATCAAGTGATTGAAATAATGACCGCAAAAATGTGATGTTTCCTGATGCAAGTAATGTGCACATATTAATCCTTGAACTTTATCTCTATTTTTCATTGATCACTTTGAATCACCCATGAACCTTTCAAACGGATACATCAACTTATATTTGATAAGCCTGCCAAGATAAGCTTCATATGCAAGATGCACAGATAGATGTTCCATAGAGTCGAAAAAACCAGGAGGAAATACTTGTTCCAACTTACAGAGCATGACTGGAATATTTTCGTCCAACTTAATAATGTCGTCCACTCTTAAAGCTGAAGCACAAAAATCTATAAAAAAAATGACTACTTTTAGTTATTGGATTAAACACATGTTTGGGTAGTGAACGGACGCAATTGGAAGCAATCGTTCCATGAAAATATGGCAATCATGACTTTTCATTCCATGCAACTTCCCAGTGCTAGGGTCGGCACACCTTGCTATGTTTAAAGCATAACCATCAGGTATTCTCAATTCATGTAACCATCAACAAACGATTTTAGCTTCTTGGGAAGTTAGACTATAAGTAGCCTTGCATTTTAATAATTTCCCATTCAGCTGAGGCTTCAACTCCAACTCTTTTCGATTACACCAAATTTTCATGTCTTGTCTAGCCTTCTCATTATCTTTTTTTTCCTTGAACATCCATCACCGTGTTAAATACATTGTCAAAAACATTCTTCTCGAGATGCATAATATCAAGATTATGTCGCAACAAATTATCTTTCCAATATGGGAGGTCCCAAAATATAATTTTTTTCCAATTCTGTGTGACCCCATATCCTTGAATTCTTCATGCTTTACCATTATTTGTGAATTTTGGCAGTTCACAAACCTAGTTCCATACTTTACCTGGTAACAATCGAGGGGGAGGAAAATCTGTTACTCGGTTGTGTTTTTTGAAATCATTCTTGTTTCTTCTAAAGACATGATGTCCTGGTAAGAATTTGCGGCTACAATCAAACCATAAACTTTTCCCCCTTTTTCCAACATAAACGCCTTGGTGTATTATATGCAATGCGGACAACCCATTTTTCCACGTGTACCCCAACCAGACAACATGACATATGCGGGAAAGGCCTTAATAGTCCACATCAAGGTAGCTCACAAAGTAAAGTTTTGTTTACATGATTTATCATAAGTCCATTCTCCAATCCACAATGATGCATGGTTTTCGCAAGTGTACGAAACGCGTCAGAGTAATACAAAAGATTATCGATTCCACAGAGACCAATCTTTAATCTATCGATTCCTATAGTTACGGTGTTTATCTAAGGCAAGTAAATTCAGGGATTTATAAGTGCATAGTAAAAGTAAAGTAAAACAAAGTACGAAGATATAAAATTCAAATGAAAATAACAGGCTTGAATGTAATTCACACAGTCAGGTACCATTCCAATGTATGTAACAGAACTACTTGTGGGCAATGTTTTTTACTTTATGAAAAGAACTAATTTAACGGGAACTGTCGCTTTCGCGTATTCAGAACCGAGTTTAACCTTTAAACAAACTCTCTTATTGTCACTTATAAAAAGGCGCGCATTGCGTTAAAGTTGAAAAACCTATTTTTAAGAAATATAGTTTTTTGACTAAGTTGAAAAGTATTTTGATCTGAAACTTTTAAACAAAAGAGGTTCATGCGAACCGGATTTTAAACCTACAAACACGTCCAAAAATAGTTCTAAAATCGTTTTTCTAAAGTATTAAAAATTCCTACTTAACTGTGCAAAGCGTTGTCGCTTCCTTTGTACAGTTAAGACTAACCAAGTTTATCTAAGGGTTGGACGGCTTTCGATCTTACCCAACAGAAATTAAGTGTGGAAAACTCGTGTTAAAAACCAAAATAGCCCCTAAGTGTTTCTATCGATGCATTGTGTGAAATGATACTTAAACCGTGATCCTTACATCCTAACCTTTAAGATTTAGCCAGACATGGAAATGTAAACAGACATATTTAATTTTATCATGTCAAGTAAAGTCTTTTTGATATAAAAGGTTTTGAAAGTAAATAATGCGAATAAAGTAAAGCGGATGCGAGAAATAAATAAAGTAAAGGCGGATGCGAGAAATAAATAAAGTAAAGGCGGATGCAAGAAATAAATAAAGTAAAGCGGATGCGAGAAATAAATAAAGTAAAGCGGTGCGAGAAATAAATAAAGTAAAGCGCTTAATTCATAAATAGAAACCTGCTCCAATCGGAGGCTTTAATTCTGAAAGTAACTGGAAAATGACTGGAAAAGGAAATGGCGGCAGGATTAACTTCCACCAAGTGCTCCAAACTCGATTACAGACTCGATCACACAAATGTGATAACTTCCCGATGTGAGAAGATTATCACTTACAAAAGACTTGATTATTTATGCCTAAGGTGTTTGCAACTAAGTTTGGATGCTTTGAAATGAACAAGAGGCCTTCTATTTATAGACCAAGGAAAAGGCATGAAAGGACAAGGATGCCCTCCAACTTCTTTTGGGAGGGGAAAAAATCATCAAAGGTGGCGCCCTCCACCCCATATGGCGCCCGCCATGTGAACTGGGGAAGAAGGTGGTGGGAGACGTGGCAGTTGTCAGCAGTTGAGTCCTTTTCAACTTGTGGCCTACCCCATGGCGCCCGCCATGCTGGGTGCCACATGTGCAATTCCTTCAAAAGTTGGCTTTTTGCTCGATTTCCTTCATTTCTTCGTGGATGGCTCCGGAAACACCTAGAATCTGAAAACAATACAAAATACAAGCATAATACAAGAAAATGATAATAAAATCCTAAGAAGCATGTGCAATTCGAGTAAAAAACACGGTGTAATTCGGTGTTATCACACAACCTCTTCAAATCATCAATTAAAGGTTGTAAATACACATCAGTTCCGGCTTTTGAATTCGACGACCATGGAATGAGTCAAGTCAAAAACATGTATGATTTTGTCATGCACATCTCAAGAGGGAGGTTGTAAGGGGTTACAATAACTGGCCAACAAGAATATCCACTTCCCGACGCTTAGACATATAGAGTAAAACCATTAGAGCATAATCCAAGCCTCACATTTCTAGGTTCTGCAGCAAAATTAGGATGTATCCGATCAAAGTTCTTCCATGCCTCGCCATCAGATGGATGTCGAATAGTGCCATAACTTGTTTTGTTTGTATGATGTCATGTCATTTGACTTGCAATGTGCATTGAAGCGGATATTCTTTTTAATCTTGGTATTATCGAAAGATAAAACATGGACTTCACTGCTACACGTTTTTGCTTACGATTAATGGCTTTACTATGAACTTTATATCTTGGACTCTTACAAAACTTACATCCCTCCAACGCTCCATCCTTAGTACCTAACTCATTGTCATAAAACAACATGCAACCACTAATGCAACAATCAATCTTTCTTTCTTCTAAACCCAACTTCGACACCAACCTCTTTGTATCATAAAAACTTGTAGGCCAATAATCTAACACACATTGATAATTCTGAGTATGACGACCCCTTAAACAATGTCGTATTCATTTCTTTCAACTACTGATAAAATATTCGTGCTTCCTAATTTGACAACTCTTCCCCATCAAAATCTTCAGGTTCATCATAGGTCACATTCACCCCAAAAGCATCGCCAACCATCTTATCAGTCAGATTAAATTTTCCATCATATTCCATATGTGCTTGACTACTCGAAGCATGCGTATTAGTTGTCCCTGATACATTACTCGACAGTTCTTCTCCATTATATGTCCAAACCCAATAATTTTTAATGAAACACCTTCTCTTCAAATGATGTTTTACTTTCTCTGGGTCACTAATTATAGGTCTTCAGTCACATTTAAGACAATGACATCTTACTCCTCATTCGCTTCGAAAACATTCTTGAGCAAATGCCCACGTGATAAACCCTTTAACTCCTTACTCAAAATTTGGTTTAAATGCACGTCTTCCTGAATAAAGTCTATCGTACATCCAACTACAATAGTATCGATAATATTTCATACTGCTCATTTGTACAATCATTATCATTTTAATTAAAAATGTGATTTTAATATATGCAAAATAATATAATTTTTTTTCACATTGTTTTAACCATAATTACATTTCATACTATATAAGTTTAGTCAAATTGTATATTTCATAACTATATATACTTACTATAAATACTACATTGCATAACTATGCTTAATATATATACTTATTTAAGTAAAAAATATTATTTAATATATCTTTACTTATAATATATTTCCTTACTAAATAATATTTACTTAAAAATAAATATATATTTACTTAATATATACTACATCTAGTCCTTTTTATAAGGAACATTTCACTTTTTGAGATTCATTAAATAATTAATGTATCTGGTCTATAATGCGGACCAGATACATTAATTATCTAATGAATCTAAAAATGTGAGGTGTTTTTTATAAAAAAGACCGGAGAAAGTATTACTTAATAATATTTTACTTACTTAATAATAATTTTACATACTTAATATTATTTAATTTAAAAAATATATTATTTCTCAAATTGTATTTATTATATAAAATATATATTTACTAAAATTTTATTTACTTACTAAACTTTAAAATATATATACTTACCTATATAAAATTATTACTTAATAAATATATTTACTAACTTATTATATAATACTTACTTAAAACATTTTATTAAAAAAATTTATTTACTTACTATATAATAGTTATTTTAAAAAAAAATTTATTCCCCCCTCAACTTTCCCAAATTCCATTTACAAAGACCCTGGGTCACCCATGGATTCAAGATTCTGTGACGTGGCATGTTGACCTCGCTGACTGGGTATGAGTTGACTGCCACATGGATTTTTATATTTATTTTTAAAATTTTTTAATCTTTATTCTTTACTTTTTAAATTTTTTTTTTCGTATTATTTTTTTTCCAAGTCACCCTTTATTTATTAATTTTTTTATATATTATATTTTTGTATTAATTTTTTTAACGTTTTTTAAAATTATTTTTATTAAATATTTTTTTCAGAAATTATTTTTAATTCTATTTTAAACAAATTGTTATTTTAAAAATTAATTTAATTGAGTCACAAACAAACACACACAAGTCTATTATAACTCCACTCTCTCTGGCCCATATATTATTTCATTTGTGATATGATTGATAAGTAACATATATAAACACTTTCATTTAGTAAATAGTTTTCGATGTGGGACTTTCACAACAACCATAACAACTTCTCATGTCATCCAAGGTTAACAAATAATAGCTTATAACTGACATCTATATTTAACTAAACTTCAACTAATCAATTTCAAAATATTCCTAAGCAGGCTCTTTATGCAAGATGATGATGGAGTTGGGAAGAAGATGATGCACTGTTGAACCACACCAATGTTATTCAATAGCAGTTTGATTTTACTCATCCACCGCTAGCCATCACTTTGAGAGAAATAATTAATGCAACATCATCAACTACTCAAACTTTGAGCGGACAATTGGGCTGATGGCCAGCGCAAAACTGCGGGAATTAGCAGCTAACTCCAAGGCAGCTGTTGATCCTTTTGTAACCAAATCAATAACGGCTTACATGAGATAACCGAGGATCCTACCAAAGAGCTATCAATGTTAGATACTCCCTCCATTTCTATTTATAAGCAAATTTTAACATTTTAGATTCATTAAGTAATTAATGCATCTAATCTATATATAGTCCAAATACATTATTTATTGAATGAATCTAGAAAGTCAAAATTTGCTTATAAAAGAGAATGGAGGGAGTACATTAGTGTTCATTAGGAGAAATACATATTATTTTCAACTTTCCTATGCTATATACGGTAGTGTTTGTAAACTGTGTGTAGGATATTGTTAATTGATATTACTAAATTGAATTTATCCACAATTTTTTATCTTTAAATTTCAATAGTGGATTAGGTTTCTAACACCACTCTTTAAAAGTGATATATTTGATATTTAAGGTAATAGTGATATATTTGATATTTGAGAGAAATATATGATAATTCTAGAAGAAAAAAAATCTTAAAACTTTTATGTAAAAATATATATATATATCTGTCTTTCATTGGAGTTGATTAACCTCAACAGTGCAATGATCTGCATTAGTCTTGTCATCAATTGATTTTCATGTCACTTGTAACACCCCGATTTTTAACAGCGGGAGTGTATATTTTTTTTTTTGAATGCCATACATAATATTGACAACTGTCTTTTCAGGAAAATAATAAAAATGATGAATCAGAGTACGAGCTTTCGATCTAAGTCTTTTCCATACATAGGACCAGCGTAATGCTCACTGTTATAAATATTTGTCCATACACATAAAAATAAGCACTCAGCTTTACCAATAACAACAACAACAACAACATGGACACATCAAAACATGACCCTAAGCTGATCTTGAATTCCTAGCCCAAAGACATCGCATCTTACAAGCCTTCACGACACCTGGATACCTTAACTATCACCACTTCTAAACCTGGGTGGTCGTTAGCCACATCATAATAATAGTAGAGGGTCACAATCTAAAAACAACATATATGGAAGAATACACACATGCCAGCAGAACATGATATACATAACAACATGAATAAGATGACAATATGATATGCAGAGCAACATAAATGAGGTGACAGTATGATATATGTAACAATCACAACATTTAATTTAACACACAAATGCAATGCACAAACATCCTAAATGCAGACCTATATGAATTTGGTGGTCCCAATTCGTCGGGTACCCTTACCATGCATGAATCCCGGAATTTAACCTCTCCGCAGAGAGTCGTGATACCCCCCTTGGGTCCTCACTAACTGTGCTGCCTCGCAGACACAAAAGTGCTGCCCTTGCAGACACCCGGTGTTGCCTCCCTCGCATTCACCTGACTCAATTTGATCTCAAAGGATCGATGACGGCTCAGTCACATCACCTGGTGCAGTAGAATTCCCTTCGGGATTAGGTGATGATTCAGAACCCATCACCCTGGCCTATTCGGTGCCAACTACCTACACGTAACTATGGTATGCATGAACTCACACATGCAAATGCAACAGTTTATATAACCACAATATGTATAATAACAAGGTGTAAAATCACAATTCACAATTCAGTTCATATATCTATCACAGATCATATGAACAATTCTCAGTACCCACAGGTGGCTCAAACACACCCCGTGTTGTCCTCCTCGACATACACATTAACCGCAATTCATATATTTATCATAAATCATATGAATAATTCTCATTACCAACAGGTGGCTCAGACACACCTCGTGTTGTCCTCCTCGACATACACATCAACCGCAATTCATATATTTATCACAAATCATATGAATGCACATCACAAGTTTAGCGTCATAGTATACACACATATCCCCAACCGGGCACACAATCACGAATATAACCACACAACCTCAACTGACACACAATCATTCAAACATCCCCACAAGGGCACACAGTCATGAATACAAACACACATGCATTCAATCACATATAATATCGTTAGAAAGTGCCCTTACCTGAGCAAGCTTCCAACCCAAACAACTTACGCTACGTAAGATCGATTTGTCTCTCACGATGAAATCTCGTACCCGATTCACACTTTTAACCTTATAAAATACATAAAGGACTTAAGTTAAAACCAACTCAGATACATCTACAATAAGGCTGGGTCTTGATCGCTAACCTAAACAATTAGGGCTTTAGGTTTTCACTCCCCGATTACTAAACTAATCGCTCTATAGAAAAACCCACACAATTTAAATTCATTTATTTTGAACAACAATTTGAATTCCAAAAATCTAGGATTCACGCCATTAGGCCACCCACAGTACATCATATAACAGCTCACTGGCTCCACGTTATATAACAAAAGCACAACACACAGTAAAACACCGACCACACACACTTTACGTGATAAAACCCAACACTTTTTCAAAACCACAAAAACTAAAATCATCTCTTGCCCTCCAAACCATTTTTAATAGAAAGAACATCCCGTTAGCTTTCCAACGCTTCGAACGGGGATCAAAACCGACTTACGGATCAAAATATATGAATTTTCGAAGTTTTCGCCGAAAACCCCCCTTTTGCCTTGAAAACCTACGGGTTTTGGCCTTTCCACCCGAAAATCCGACCGATTCAATTATTTTCTTCGAAATAACCACATACTCGTACTCACCTAACATATAGCAGTGAATTAGAACCATTAAACACGATTTCAACGACGTCCGTTTTCGATTCAATTCTTAAAACCCTCATTTCTCAAAAATGTCCAAAGTTACGAAATCACCCGAATTCAATCTTACAAGTTTCAATAATCACGGCCTAACATTCCTCGACTAAACTACGCAATTTATTTCGAATTTCATCCGTGAAAACATCGATTTCTATCGATTTTACCAATTTTGCTCAAATATGTAAAACCTAACATTTTCTAACCAAAACCAACCAAACAAACACCTACATATACATATACTATCGTAGGATAATCGAGTTTAGTAAACTTACCCGATTTAATCGAAGATCCGGCTCCGATTCGGATGTTTTCCCCATTTTTCCCTCTTTTCTCTCTTTCTCCTCTCTTCTCCTTTCTTTCCTCTTCTTTTCTTTCCTTTTACTTTCTTTCTCTCTAATCTCTCTATATATATAATCTAAACTTTCCACTTAATCCCCATCATATCCTTTTCTAAAATATCTAATCCGCAAGATTACCGTTTTACCCTTTTGCCTAAATATCTCCTAAACGCTCTCAAAACGCGATCAAACGAAAACATCGATGAAAAAATATATATTATAAAATAAAAGTCAAGAATAAAATTACAATATACCCGCCAAAAATATCTAATGGATATAATAATAATATCTCAACAAAATATGTAATGGATTTAATAATAATATCTCAACAAAAATCTAAAAGATCTTATCTTAAAAACATATAATAATAGTATAACCCAAAAATATCTAGATATTTAATGTCTCACACTTAAAAAAAATGTTCTGACTCATACGAGTCGTAACTCGCTCACGAACAACTTTTTATGAAAACCGAAAAATTTCACCGTCGCATTTTAATTAAAACCACCCAAAATTTTCGAATAAATTTTATTCCGAATAAATTTTTGTTCCTTAACTCAGAAAGATATATTGAGATTAAATTCTCAATATCGGCGATATATAAAACTCCCATTTAAATTTTGATGACAATCGGAGTCCGTAAAAATTTAAACGACGGGTATAATTTGCCCGTTTTCCCAAAAATCGGCAGAAACACATTTTTGAAATTTTGAAAATATAGAAACATTCGGAATCCAATATAACTACCGTGCCAATAGAAAAAGTCTGATTGAATTAAAAAGAAACCACGTGGATCAATCCAGACCACAACCGAACACCCTAGAAATATCGGGTATAATTTGCTCGCTACTCTAAATTTAGTAGAAAAACAGATTAAAATGATAAAACATCATAATATCATACGGACTAAAATATACGGGTCTTACATCACTGTCAATTGAATTGCGGTCATGTTTGGGAAAATATTAAGTTGACTTGATTTTGGCATATCAAATTGGGTTGAAAATGAAGTGACTTAGCCCCTCAACCCATAAATTGTACATTGAAAATTAATTCTTTATTCAACCAAAATCACTTATTGAGATTTGATATGTATCTATCTAAAGAGATACAAGATAGCTACATGCAGCTATTTCGTTGGAATTCAACTATCCAAGTATGTACATTTAATAATTTGTCGTTCATTATTCAGCAAAGAGGTGGCAAAAACAATAAATATAACTACACAAGAGGCTCAACCGAATCTATTATGCTTCTAAATGCAATCATTAGTTTGAAAGGTTAGCTTACTTGTAAACATAGTTACATAATTCGCTAGTTTTTCTAGAAAACTGCGAATTGGTTCGTGAGTATCGGTTCGCGGTACTTTTGTGAACCGGTTCGTGTGAATTCTCACAGAATTCAGTAAATTTAAAGTACCAGTAAACCAAGCTGAAAATTTTTGAACTTATTTAATTCATTAGCTACGTGCCATTATGCGTGGCTACCTATACAGAGCACACATAGAGCTTGTTGGCAACTAATATATTTAATAATATTTTAACTTATTTACTGCATGCTATATAAGACCCCACACACCCATTGCTTGCTTGGATTGAATTGTTTTTACATTCTTTAATTTATAGAGTAGTTTTACTTTTCTTATTCTCTATGTCTTCGATGTGGGACATTTCCACGTACATATGTCTTACACGTAACAGCCATTGTATATATATTATTTATGTATAAACTTCAATAATTTAAAAGAATTTTTTTTATTATTCAGTTCTTTTATCTTAATTTTTTTAATTATAATATATAGATTATAATATTTAAATGTATTACGAATTCATATAACGTACCATGAACCCATATAACGTATCAACTATGCATACCCCCCACGTACCGAATTCTTTGACCGTTGCGAACTGCGTACCCGAATTCGTACCACGAACCGAAACGAATTGCGAACCATGTGACTATGCTTGTAAATCACTACGCCAAAAATGATTTTAGGCAGCGCACCTTAGACAACGCTTTTTTCCAAAAGCGCTGCTATAAGTTAAATAAAAAATAAAACACGGAAAGTATGTACGAAATTGTGTAAAAGCGCTGCTAAAAGGCCCACCTTAGACAACGCTATTCAAAAGCGCTGCTAAAAGGCCTACATTAGACAGCGCTTTACAAAAGCGCTGCTAAAAATCTCACCTTAGACAGCGCTTCTAAAAAGCGCTGCTAAAGGCCCATGTACGAAGCGCTGCTAAAGGCCCATATTAGAAAGCGCTTTACTTAAAGCGCAGCTAAAGGCCCAACTACAAAGCGAAAACGCTACTAAAAGCACTAATTAGATAGCGCTTCACAAAAGCGCTGTCTAAAGTCGTTTAAAATTAAAATTAAAAAACATATTCTATTCATTCTATCTATTCTCAGAACTGTTTCTCTCTCTCGCGAAAAACCCTAAACCCAGAAAAAATCTCCGTCCTCCGTCCTCTCACGCACCTCCGTCCTCTCACGCACCTCCGTCCTCTCCGACGAGGCTTCTGGGTTCCACAATCAGACGAAGCTTTTTCACGGTATACTTTTTCTTAGCTTTTTCACGGCCATAGCTTTTTCACGGCCATAGCTTTTTCTTTGATTTCTTTTACATTTGTTTCTAGTAAATTCATGCAATTGTTTAGTGTAAGTTCATGCAATTGTACAGTAGCAAACATGTACATTTGAATATCATTTAATATTTTAACCACATTCTGAAAAATATTAAAGAACTGTAACAAATCCTTTCTTTTTGAATTCATTTCTCTTATCTCTCCATTCTATCTGCAGCATTTTTGTTTCACACATAAATATTTTTCCTGCGCACTGCCAAACTCTAAAGTAGGAACTGCAGGTCTTTTACTACATGAACACGCCACATACTCCTTTCTTTGGTTTATGTCATTTGTAACTTGAATACTTTTGTACTTTGGAATCACATGTGAACTCTCAATTTTTGTATCCAACCTTGTACATTATGAATATTTGTCGTGGAATCACTTGGAGCTTGAATATTGAATTCCTTTTTTATTCTTTCTGACGAGAACTGCTCACTTGTAATTGAATATGGTACGCAAGTAAGGTAGTTTGTTGCATGGGAAGATGATTTACTATGCATAGCAGCTTCTATAAGTACACCAAGCCAGTGTGGACTTTGCTTGTAATCCGCTAGTGTTGTTAGGCTTGTAATCCATACTGCTTGTACCTTGTCCTTTTAAATCAATCATAACACACATTCTTGTAAAAAAATTATTCAGTTTTGTACTTGTAATTTTAGAAATGAACTTGACTTGTATCTCAAAATTCTTGTGTAGAATTAATTTGAGCTTTGTATACTTCTTGCATTTTTTGTTTCACACATTAATTTGAGTTTCACACATTTTTCTCTAATCTCATTTTTGTTTAATTTTCTGTTATTATTATGTTGATAATCTAGAAGCATTTGTAGATGCGTGCACAATAAGCCGATGGTCTGATGTTCCTACATTTTGTTATCTTAAGAAAACAGTACGCTTTTGGGTTTATTTTTTTGTTTTATTATCCTTAGATCTTTTGAATTTTATATCCTTAGATAATAGAATTGTGAGAATATTGTGATATTGCATTATTTTGTAAATGAAATGTAACTATTACAATCTCTTATTACAGGTTAGATGGCTAGTAACGAGGATCACCCACATGATGATTCTATTCATGATGGAGATGAGACCGGTAATGCAGTGGAAAGGGAAATTAGACGAGGAATTACAATTATGAAGCGACTCATTCGTGATAGAGATCGAGGCATAAAACATGATGTGCATTGGAGTCAAGATAACCAACTAATTGAGCCTAACGGTTCAACGTTGACAAATTATCTTGGTTCAGTTGCAAGGAGAGAAGTTCCAATTACTTGTGATGAATGGAGAAACAAATTGTTGAAAGACGCTAAAGATAAAATATGGATTGAGATACAGGTACCATATGTGATGTTATTTGTTTTTAATGTCGATTATGTATTTAAATTACTTATACTAATGCACTCTGTGTATGATTTTCGTAGAGGTCTTTCAACATTGATGATACCAGAAAAGATTATATACTCGGATTGGCCGGAAAAATACATAGAGGGTTTAGATCTTTTTTATCAAACAAGTATCTTAAGGATGCGGATAAAAAATTTATTGATGCAGAGCTTCCACGGAAATATGCAGATTTGATTACACCTCATGAATGGGAAACTTTTAAATCCAAATGAAAAACCCCAGAATTTGAGAGTGTAAGTGACATAAATCGACAACGAACATCAAGTCCCGCGTATCCATACAAAAAAGGGCGTATGGGATATGCAGGCTTACAACAATCTATAGTAAGTATCTATAAATTGCAATGATATACTTGTTCATCATGAGTTATTTTTTATCATGTTATTTGGCTTAATGTGTAGTTAACAAAGGAGAAAAGTTCTGAAACATCTCTTCCAGACCATGTTTTGTGGAAGGAAGCCCGTGTGGGTAAGGATGAAGTTGTTAAAGAAGATGTTCAACAAATTTTTGAGAAATGTGTAAGTATAACATTATTGCTTGAATTAAATCAAACGTTTATTAACATATAATTAAGTCAAATTTTCAATATTCATATGAATTTCAGGAGATTCTATCTCAGTCTATATCTCCAGATGAAGACAATGATTGCAGGAGGCTACTTAGTCGAGCATTAGATGTTCGTGAGTATTCTGGTCGTGTGAGGGGTAAGGGATATGGGATCACTCCAACATCCTTGAAAGAACCAAAGAAAAAAACGGCAAGCAATAAAGAATTGCAGGCAAAGTTAGAAGCATTAAAATCTGAAGTTCATGAATTGAAAAAGGAAAAAGAAAGAGATAAAAAAGAAAGAGATCGAGCTTCAGCTTTTAAATATACTAGTGAGAAAGATAGTATCAATTGTAATTTTCAACCGAATATTCCCGAGGTAATTATATATATTATTATGAAATTAAATTAGCTTAATTTATTTAATTGACATATATACACATTAACAATGTCATATTTATTATTGGTTTTAGGGCATTTCTCGTTGTCAACTTTATTTATCGTCACCGACTTATCGGATGGTTGGCAAGGGAAAAATGCATAACACTTTGGGAGAAATGCTTCACCATAAACCGCTCCCCACTGGATTTTTGAAAGTATCGATTGATATTCTTTTAGAGGGGGATGCCTTATGACCACTAGCTGACGATGTTTCGGATGCAACATTGTTGGGAGATGCAATAGGATCGTTTGTTGCATGGCCTTCAAGCCTCATTTGCCTAGATGATAAGGTAAGCTTAAAACCATTATGAACCTTTGTGTATTCAAATTTTTTACGGGCATTTTACGTACATTTTTTTTACATGGTAATGTTAGACTCCAACAAAATCCAAATCAAATGATAAGGGGATTATGCGGGAAACCGAGTCGGTTGCATCGAGAAAAGAGGTACAACACAATTATATGATATTTATGCATGGAAAATGTTAATTCGTGATCTTATACTTCACCTAACTAATTATATGATATTTAGATTCAGGCTAAAGAGATTGAACAAGTCAGTAGGGGTAAGATGCCTGAAATTAGAAACATTCCCACACAAACAAAGGGTGTTGCTAAGAAGACCGCGGCTAGAAAAAAACCTACTTCTCAGTATAGGTTGTGCCTTCAGACATGTTTACTTATAACAGATATTCCGGATGGTGGTACTCGGCTTATACCTATGGAGGAAGGTATTTTTGGTTTTGAATATTTGGAAACAATTGGTAGAGAGGACATGGAGCAAGTTTTTAAACATTTGGAATTGGGCATCGGTGTTGTCGATACATACATTCGGTATACTCCGATCAACTTTGTTTAATTAATTGAACAATTTATTTACTCATTTCAAATGAATAGTCTAATATGTTAATGATGTTTTTATTTAAGGTTTCTGTATGACAAATTGATGCGCCCGCGTGGATTGGAACAAAGATTCGCTTTCTTATCTCCCATGACTATCAACTCATGGTTAATCGTACAGAAACCAGATGAAGTTATACAGTATGCACTCGGTTTATTTATGGCCAGCAAAGATACAGAAAAGTTGTTCTTTTTACCATATAATACTGGCAACGGGTTAGATTTTCATTCTAACTTCATCTATTATAATTTTTTGTTTTTTGAAGTTGTGTAGAAAGTTTCCATCTAACCTTTGTTTAATCTTACAGTGGACATTGGTTGTTGGTGGCAATTAATCCGATAAGAGAAATTGTATATTATCTGGATTCTTTACACAATGATCAAGCAACATACCCAGATATGAAGAAGTTGATTGATACGTAAGTGAGACTGTTCTAAAAATTGGTGTGTATATTTATTTATTTATGTGACATGTTCTAAATATTCGTTTATATTTTATTAGCGTTATACAAGTTTTTCGATCACAAAGAGATATTCAAGTTCCAAAGAGCAAAGTCAACAACATTACATGGATTAGAGTGGAGGTATATTTTCACAATTTTGATTATATTAGTGATGATACTTGATAAAACTAGTTAAGAGGTATATCCTGATATATATCTGTATTTTCTTTCCATGTGTAGTGTCCTCGTCAGCGCAATGGAATAGATTGCGGATATTTCATGTTGAGGTTTATGAAAGAAACTCTTCTTTTGGATCAAATAGATATTCCATCCAAGGTATGGATTTCTAACTTAGGAATTATTTTAATATTTACCACATATGTCTCATATAATTAAATAGTTTTAGCTAAATCCTACTATGTTATATTATTATGTAGTACTTTGATGAATTCAAATGTGTTCATTACTCAAAAGATCAATTGGATGAACTTAAGGAGGAATGGTGTCAATTCATTATTGAGCTGAGAGTTTTATAAGGTATATTGTCTTTCTTTCATTGATGAGAATTTTGAGTATATATAAGTTTGAGTTTTGATGAATATGTCGTCATTAGTATATTAAATTGTGTTGCAATGTTGTTGTTGTTTGTTATAGAAGGTTGGAATCATAAATTGTGTTGGTGCTGCCAAATATTGATTGGTATCTTGTCCTTAGAAGGTTGGAATCATATACTGATTTTCATAGGAACTTGGCAATATTCAATAACTCATGATCATTTGTTGACATTTTTGGCAATGCTTGCAGCTTAAATATCAGATTTGGCAATGCTTGCAGCTTGAATATCAGATAAGAACAATGCCTTCTTTGTTTTCTTCTATATTTTGTCTAATGTTGTTGTTGTTGTTTTGTTTCAGGTTATATGTGCAGATGTAGAAGATAGAGCTAACAAGTTCATTGTTGTTGTTTTTTAGCTTGAATATCAGATTTTTTGTAGCTAACAAGATATATGAATTGTTGTTGTTTTATAGCTTGAATATCATCAATTTTTTGTATATATAAATTATTGGATTAAAGATGTATATATAAATAGACAAATTTGGTGCATATTTATTGTATTGAAGCTCTAATTTATGAAAATTTGGTGCAAATTCTAAATGCATATTCTGGTGCAAAATGTGGTGAAAACCTGGTGCAAAATATGGTGATAATCTGGTAAATATTTATTGTATATATCAGACAGCGCTTTTTTAAAGTTTTATATATAACAAATTTCGTGGACATTAGACAGCGCTTCAAAGAAAAAAACGCTGTCTGAAGTGGGGATTAGACAGCGCTTTAAATAAAAAGCGCTGCTTAAAGTAGATAATAGACATCGCTTCTAAAGGAAAGCGCCGTCTAAAGCAATGCCTAAAGATAACCAAAAGCGCTGTCTAAAGTCAAAGCGCTGCCTAAAGGGGTTCTTTAGACAGCGCTTTTACAGACAAAGCGCTGGCTAAAGTGACAAACAGATTGCGCTTTCAAAGTAAAAGCGCTGGCTAAAGCAGACATTTAGCAGCGCTTTCTCATTAACTAAAGCGCTGTCTTTACTTATAGAAGCGGTCGAATAGGCAGCGCTTTTAAGCGCTGTCTAATCCCTTCTTTGGCATAGTGAATACTTTTGTTAAATTGGATTTCATTTTCTTCCCAACTCCATCATCATCTTGCATAAAGAGCCTGCAACGTCACCAGCGGCGGCGGAAGGCAATCCCTCACAGTTCAAACACGTTTGTGAACCTCTCTCTTTCCCTTGTTCCTAATTCGTTCTTCATCTTCTTCAACTTTTTTCCTCCATTCTTCTTCTTCTTCATCTTCTTCAACTTTTTTCCTCCATTTTTCATCTTCTTGAAGTTAGTTGTGTAAATGGTGATGGTATGCTCATGTTGTTACTTGGACTAGCTGTTGGTGCTTATGTTAGTTGAATTTTGAAAATATGGTTAGATGTGCTGAAATCTCTCAAAGTGATGGCTAGCGGTGGATGTGTAAAATCAAACTGCTATTGAATAACATTGGTGTGGTTCAACAGTGCATCATCTTCTTCCCAACTCCATCATCATCTTGCATAAAGAGCCTGCTTAGGAATATTTTGAAATTGGTTAGTTGAAGTTTAGTTAAATATAGATGTCAGTTATAAGCTATTACTTGTTAACCTTGGATGACATGAGAAGTTGTTGTTATGGTTGTTGTGAAAGTCCCACATCGAAAACTAATTACTAAATGAAAGTGTTTATATATGTTACTTGTCAATAATATAACAAATGAAATAATATATGGGCCATAGAGAGTCGAGTTATAATGGACTTGTGTGTGTTTTTGTTTGTGGCCCAATTAAACTAATTTTTAAAATAACAATTTGTTTAAAATAGAATTAAAAATAATTTCTGAAAAAATATTTAATAAAAATAATTTTAAAAAATGTTAAAAAATTAATACAAAAATATAATATATAAAAAATTAATAATTAAAGGGTGACTTGGAAAAAAAAAAAATACGAAAAAAAATTTAAAAAGTCAAAAATAAAGATTAAAAAATTTAAAAAATAAATATAAAAATCCATGTGGCAGTCAACTCATTCCCAGTTAGCGAGGTCAATATGCCACGTCACAGAATCTTAAAACCATAGGTGAATCAGGGTCTTTGTAAATAGAATCTAGGAAAGTTGAGGGGGGAATACAAATTTTTTGTCTTAAGGGCGGTAAACCAAAACACGCCTATATGGCAGGGGGGTAAACACTATTTAACCCTTTAAAAAATATATACTTATTTAAAAAATCTATTAGTTAACAATATTTTTACTTACTTAGTAATATTTATTTTAAAAAATATATACTCATCAAATTTTATTTTCTTACTTATCTAAAAATTATATATACTTACTTATATAAAAATATTACTTAATAAATATATTCTCAAAAATAATTTACTTACTTATATAAAAATAATACTTAATAAATAAATAAAAAATTATTTATAATTCAATATACTCTGTTTAATATATTTTATATTTTATAAAATATTAAATAAATCTAATAATATATATAATGAAGCAACAAAATATATTTTGTGGAGCAACTTTTTCTCTTAATAACCTAAATTGAAAACGAAAAAAAATAATAACAAAATAAAATTCTATTAACATAAAATTAAGTAAAGAAAGAATAATATGAATAATTGTTTACCTTGTTAAATTGGAAGAGATAAAAGATGAAAAAATTGAGGTTGGAAAAATAAGGATGAATATGAGAAAATTTGAGAATGAGTTAAGAGGGAGGAAGAAATCTGAGAATGAGAAAAAGGGAGAAACGAAATGAGATTGAGTAGGTTCTGTGAGTGTGAGAACGAAATTGCAAGATATATATTGATGCATGCGTCGTGGAAATCATGTTGCAACTCAACGACGTTTATTTCACGTGGCAAACAAAAAGTATCTGTTACCTTGCGACGTGAATTCCACGTCGGTAACATTGACCTGAACACAACCGTCATATTGTTCTGACCAAACCAGCAGTTCATGCAGAAAAGATTCTCACATTATGTTTGAATTTTCTAAAAAGTTGGTTGCGACACAATTTTCACGTCACAACTTTTTATTTTTTAAATTCGAATCTCCCCATGTGCAATCTGTGACGAGATATTTGATTTATTTGAAAATATATGTTGCAACATGTTTAACACAACACAACATTTAAAAAAAAAAATTAAAACGTCCAACCATTTGAAATCTTATTTAATTATTACAAAATATTTGTGACGTGAAATTCACGTTGCAACAACATTATTTTGCCACGTTAATTTCGTGTTGCAACATCATGACGTTGGAGAAAGTTTTTCTTATAGTGATATTATACTTTTTTAAGAAACAAATTAAATTTAAATTTAATACATTTTATTATAATTATCAATAGTTAAGTGTTTTTTAATACTTGAATGGAAAGGGATAAGCATGAAACAATGATAAAGAGATGTGCTTGAATAAATTTACAAAATTGAATTTCATATTATATTTGGAAAATGTACTTAATAAAAGCTTCTATTTCTTTTTTATTTTATTTGGTAAATTTGGTAAATATTCCAAAATTTTGAATTTAGTTGGATATCGCTACTCTCAACCAATTAAAAATTATAATTCAATGCCATATTATTATTTTTATATTATATTTTATTTTAAAATAATTTGTATTAAAAATACTAGTATCCAACTTAAATTTATAAATATCAAAGAATTTATTTATTTTTTATATTGAAAGATATAATTATTTTAAACTATGCATTTTAATCTTTTTATATCATGTATATTAAGTAAGTTTGAATATAACCATAAAAAAACAAAAAAGTTGACCGCATCTCTCATTTTAGTGATTTTATTATTAATCATGTAGAAAGAAACTCAATTTTTTTTATTTTTAAGTTTAAGTATACAATAAATTAAGTAATAAATTGAAAAATTAAAAGATCTAATATTTAATTAATTTTAACTATGTTATAAATCTCAAAAAAAAAAAAAAAAAAAACACTATAAATATACTACTATTATCAATCTCTTTTTCACTAAAACACATTATCAATCTCTTCTTCACCAAACACTTTTCTTCAATATTTTCAATGGCAACTGACAAAAATGCATCCTCATCTTTCTCCATATTTTCTAGAAATGAATTCCTAGAAGCGAATTCTCCAAGATTTGAGAGTGGATACCAAATCCCTCACACAACCAACCCATACATTGAACAACCTTCTTCCGGTGGGATTCATGAGCTCTCTGAAGAGTCAACAGAGGACAACTCTTTGTCCCCCTCTAGACCTTCGGGGTCTAAGAATCAACATAAACCACCCATAGTTATAATGGAAAATTCAACTGTTGACATGGAAAATATTGTCCTTGAGATCCCTACCGGAAATGATGTTGTGGAAGCCATAATTAACTTTGCTAGGCGTCATGAAGCTAGCATAGACGTGATGCAGGGTTCCGGTCTTGTCTCTGACATTATCCTTCTCGAACCAGATTCTCGTGTCCCGGCGTTCCAATTGGATGGTCCTTTTAATGTGTTATCTATAGCTGGAGTGTATTTAAATCCTGATTGTTTTCCTATTCCTCCTCAACTTATCCATGATCCATTATGTACCGCTTTTGCCCTTCAACTCTCTGGATCTCGAGGACAAGTGTTTGGTGGAGTGGTTGGAGGAAAGATTAATGCTGCCAGTGACATTCAGATTTCAGCTTCCCTTTTTAAGAGGCCTCAATTGCTTAGGGTGGTCACCACTGATGGAAATGTTCAATTATTTGAAGATGATGACGTCCCAACAATTACTGGTGATGTTGATGTTGATGATGATGGTGTTGATGCCAGTGAAACTAATCCAAAATCAGATGATCAAATTCTCCCTTAGTCATCATGCTATTCATATGTCTTTTTCCTTGTTGTTTTTCCAGCCTTTTAATTATCAATAAAATAATTTTTTTTCTTATTTATTTATTTACAGAGATTAATGATTGATAATTTTAAAAGAGAGATTAATTGATACTTATAATTTTATATGTTTCAGAGTCATGTATTATATATCTTCATAATATTTAAATATTTCCTTGTGAATGTTGTTACAATTATAAATTTAGAGTGTAGCAAGATGGAGATTTAGATGGATTAGAAGAAATAAATTGTTCCATAAAAAATATACAGAGTTTTATTCAGTTTAAATGTTTTATTTTAAAAATATTGATTCGATTTAATGACATTTAGATTAATTTAAAATATTTTTTTGGAGCAAAAGAAATAATTATATTACCCACAAATAATTCCGAAGAGTACAAAGCCGATCCAAGGATCCAGGCAATTAAGGGACTACAACGACTAGTCGAACAAAGATCCATCTACAATCAAATTCTATTACAATATATAGCAAGCTTTTTGTCAGTTCCGGTTCGCAAGAGGATAATATCAATGATATTTTTACTTTGAATACCCTCAACCGTCTTGTTCTAGAAAATCATCTTGTTCCTACTCGTCCATATAGTGTATATAGTTTTTGCTAGAGCAATCTTTAGAAGTTTTTTCTTGCATCCTTTACCTCCCGTATTTTGGCATAGCCAAATCATTTCACTCTTCCAATCCCCCAGATTGTGGTTAATATTCATCCATCGCAGGATATTGTTCCACACTCCTTTTGTCACATTGCACTCAAAGAACAAATGGTTACAACTCTCTTGTAAACCACAAAATACACATTTACCATCAGTGATAGTGCCAAAACATTGTAGCTTATCTTCCGTGGGTAATCTTTTCTAACAGGCTAGCCATAGAATGAACATCGCTCTTGGTCTAGCCTAATTTCCATATAATAGTTCTCTCTAGCTCACTTTAGGTTTGACACCTCTCAACATGTGGTAAACCTTCTTTGTTTCATATTTTCTTGTATTTTGGAAATACGTCCAAATTGCAGATTGCATGAGCGTATCACGATGCTTGAACATCGCTTTCAAGATCTAAGAACTATGGTTAGCAGGAATGTAAACAACGAGATCCACTGTTTTCAGATAATAAGCGTGAATCTAATTTATCCACAATTTGTCTTTCTTCGGACAAACATTCTAAAGAAAATTTCCAATAATTGCTTTGTTCCATTCTTTTAGGGAGATAAGATTCAATCCCCCCGCTGATAGAGGGTCGCTGATGTGGTCCCAAGCTACTGGCACCTTTCTAGTTTTGTTTAACTTAAAAGGTTGTAATGAATATCAAAACAACTAACATAAATTTTTTATTCAATATCTAAATAATAAAGATATGATAAATAAGTATTATTTGTGTAAAAAATTTTAAAATCAATATTACAAATGATGATATATTTGAAATATATTAAATAATTAATAAAAATAGATTAAATTATACTAATAAGTAATTATGAACATAACATACTAAATAAAATAATTATATTAAAAAAATTAAAATATACGCACTTGCTTTTATTTTAAAAGAAATCTTAAATCCATTTTGATTATGAGTGTTGCAGTGCGGTTTGGGCGGTTTTAACGCTGAAAATCATTTGAGCCGTTAGAGAAAAAAGTGTGCGGTTTGATTTGGTTTGGTTGGTTGGCTTTTAGAAATAAAACTAAACCAAATCAAACGCAACCAAACCATTGCGGTTTGATTTGATTCAATTGGTTCGGTTTTCTTAAAAAAGTATTGAGACATACATACACATATAGGGACACATAACTTTGTGTTTAGCCATTCATACATTATCAAATAATAAAAAAAAAACTCATTATATTTAGACAACAACTTCTCATTTAATATATAAAAATCAGATTTAAAAAATGGAATAATTAACATAAAACAATATCAAAAATATTATAATGAAAAAAAGAGGTGAGAGATTAGTGAAGATGAAAAAGAAAGAACATATAAGATGAGAGATTAGAGAAGAAGATGTGTGATAAAAACGAAATTGGAAACAATAGAATACAAATGAGAAGATGAAAAAGAAAGAGTATGTGAGAGTGAAGATTAGAGAAAAAAAGGTAAGATGTACATGACGAAAAAGGCGTGATACTATTAGGAGAGATTTGAGAAGGCTGAACCGAAACCCTAAGTGTGAGACATAGAAAATCATTTGTAATCATAAGACTAAAGCATAATAGGTTTGTGTTTGGGTTGAATGTGGGTTAAGTGAAGTTTAAGTTATAACAAAACGCGGTTTGCTTCGGTTTGGTCCGGTTTGCAAAATACAAACCGCAAACTAAACCGAATCATATGTTTTTATTAAAAGATGGTTCAAACACATCCAAGACAAATGTAGTTTTTTGTAATTTTTGGTTTGATTTGATTCACTTTGCGGTTTTCTATTGAGTCGGTTTGATTTTAAGCACCCATAAATTTGATATCACCAATTTAAAAAAAAAAAAGACATTTAAATACATCCAATATTATTTTATGTGATTTTTTATTTATTAAATTGATTTACAGTTTTAATTTAGATCAATATAGTTTTATATATCTTTTAGTTTGTTTTTACATCTACGAGAGAGTATTTTTTTTAATATATAAAAATAATAATCTTTGATTAAATTAAAGTTTAGATTATGACTAAACATAATATTAAATAAGGGACATATCAATGAAAAATATTAACTATATATTTTTATGTATTTATTAATGGAAAATATTTTTCAGATGTTTAAATAAGGACCATAATCAATAAAAAATATTTAACTATATTTTTTTTGTATATTTATTAAAAGAAGATATTTTTTGATCGGAGGTGATCAGACTGGATCGTCGTGACCTTCGTGTAGGACAGATGAGGATGCTTGTAGGAGAGGAAAGAGGGTTGTACCTACAAGGTACTTCGATACCAAAGTAAGTAATTGGGCAAGAGAGAGAAAGCAAGTACAAAGGTAAGATTTCAAGTATTGAATAGTGATCAACCTGCACCTCTCAAGTGAGAGGGTATTTATAGAAGTAACCCCTAGCGCGGGGCCAAGGTCTCCCATGTGGCCGAAGTGTCTGGTCGACCAATGGGTGACTGCCAGGTGGAGGGTCAAGTGCATGACCCTTTGACCTGGTCCAACTGTTTCTGTGAGATCTAGGGAAACAGTTGGTCGCGTGAACTGTCAAGCGAGTGAGAGGGACATGCCCAACGGTCACATTCTGCCCAACGGCTAGTTTCTGCCCAACGGCTAGTTTTTGGCTATTGTGCCTGGCCAAGGGCTAGACTGGATTGGGCCTTGCCCTACTATGGGCCAAGCGCCTGCCCAGTCCAAAACAGGAGCCCCCCAAGTCTTTGCACTGAGTGTAGCATGCGATTTTTATCGGTGACGCGACCACCTTATCGCCATTGGGTTCTCTCCTCACCGTAGTGAGGGGGAGTGGAGTGCTACTTTCTGATTTCTTATTTATCCCGTGAAGCTGAAAGGGAAAGGAAAGCTATCTATAACTAACCTTGCACGCGAATGTTTAACTGAACAAACGCTGAAAGAGATTCGGGGGTCCGGGGTCAGGTTATACAATGGAGAGTTGTCAATTATCCATCCTATATGTGGTTATCCACAAGTTGTTAGTTTTAGGTTCTGCTTTGTACTTGATGGTGTTTATCTGTTGATGGGTTGGGAAATTTTCTTGTTTGAGAGAGAGATAGTTTTTGATTGGTATGTGTGAAGTTACTGGACCTAGGGTTTTGATTAGTATGTGTGAAGGTACTGGACCTAGAGTTTTTGATTGGTATGCTCGCTAAGATTTTGCAACCTTATGCCTACGTATTCCCGTTAAAGATTAACAGGGAAATCAGATCAATCGTAGTTCCTCCTATTCTATGGGAGGAAAAGATATTTGGTGTCTTGTTCAAAGCCCAAGATTGAAGCTAAAAGGTTTGACTGAGAGAGAATTTGTCATCTCTATAGGGAGACATCTTGTCTATTTATCACAACTATTGGGTGACTGTTTATAAAGTAGGATTACTTTAACTAGGAAATGTGAATCCAGCAATGCCATAATTTCCTTTATAGGGGTGTCGTCCTGAATGAGAAAACTTTAACTCAGTGTTGAGCAATTCCATTTTTCCTTATGAGTCTTTCATGCTAAGAGAGGGGCAGTGGCGTGGATATAAATAATCCAGAGGCTTGCCACTTACAACAATTAGATGAAAGATGGAGTTTTACCAGGATAAGAAATGGACTACAACTTGGATTTTTGAATCAACAAGTGTGCCACTTATAGCAGTTATCTGGGATTAGGGTTTGTTTGATTTGTTTGTTTTGATGTGTGATGACATAGAGAAATGTTTTCCTACAGAGATTTTGATTTCCTCTGAGGGGATGTTGGTTTTTGTGTGCCTTGATCAAAGGTCAAGGTTGCAGCTAAGAGATTGATTGACTCCACTAGGGAAGTCCTTATATAAAGCCTAAGAGGAGGCTGGAAAAGACTGACTCAACAAGAGAGTATTATTACCTATCTTGTACAAAGCCCAAGATTGAGGCTAAAAAGAGTCTGACTCTTTTGGGGATATCATTATATAAAGCCTAAGAGGAGGCTAAAAGTTTGACTTTTCTGGGGAAATATTTTTTTTGTCTTGTACAAAGTCCAAGATTGAGTCTAAAAGGGATTTTGATTCCGCTGGGGAGGGTTTGTATGTGTCTTGTACAAAGCCCAAGATTGAGGCTGAAAAGAAGACTGACTCTGTGGGAAAGAAATCTTTATCTGTCTTGTACAAAGCCCAAGATTGAGGCTAAAATGAGACTTTACTGACTCGGCTGAGGATATTTTAAGGTGTCTTGTACAAAGCCCAAGATTGAGGCTGAAAAGATTTTGACTCTGCTGGAGAGTATTATCTATCTTGTACAAAGCCCATGATTGAGGTTGGAAAGAGGATTGACTCTGCTTAGGAGAATTTATATGGTGTATTGTACAAAGCCCCAGGATTGAAGCTGAAAAAGGTTGACTCAACAAGAGAGTGTTTTTATCTGTCTTGTACAAAGCCCAAGATTGAGGCTGAAAGGGTTGACTCAACAAGAGAGTGCTTTTGTTTTATACCATTGACTCAACAAGAGAGTATGGAAAGGTGATTAACTGAAAAAGAGAGTCTGAAGAGGTTAACTCAGCTGGGGAAAATCATTGTACAAAGCCCAAGAGGAGGCTGACTTTGCTAGGGGAGAACAAAGAAAGAAATCATTATACAAAGTCTAAAAGGAGGCTGAATATGCTAAGGAAAGGAAGGATCATTATACAAAGCCTAAGAGGAGGCTAGCTTCTGCTGAGGATTATTGAGATCCAGAGGTAGGTCCAAATGGGGAATCAACTCTTGCTGAGGGTTTACAAAAGAGTTGAGATATCAGATGCCTTGAGGTTCTGATTTGGGATAGTGTTATACTGATGATAAACTGACCCTGGTTGGGGAATCTTTAGGAGAAAGACTGGGTTTAGAACCCATGGGTTTTAACTCTACTGGAGATTGATTAAATGACCAGGGTTTTTCCTGTGTTTGCAGGGAACTTGAGAATGTCTTTGAGATCCATGAGGAGATTAGACTATCAAAGTCTACTGGTATGGAAGATGTTTATCTTTGTATGATGCCCAAGAGGAGGGTGGTGTTTTAAGGGATGAGTGTCAAACCTAAAATGGTTTGATGTTTTGACACTAGAAAGAGTGCTCTAGCAAAGGATGATTAAGTTCTGTTCTATACCTTTAAGAGGTCTTCAGGGTCCTTGTACTAAGCCCAAGAGAAGGCATGAGAACTTCTAAGAAGCCGTAGGGTCCTTGTACAAAGCCCAAGAGGAGGCGAGGATGCTTTTAGGAAGCTTGTGGGTCCAAACTTAAGAAAAGTTCAAGAAAAGTTTTACCGGGAATAATCTTTCCTTTAGTGAACAATTCTAGGGTTTGAAGAAATTCAAGAGAGGTTTCACCGGGAATTAATCCTCTCTGGGGAAGTGAATTTCTTTGACAATTTTCTAATAGTGACAGTCTGAGAAAAGTTTCACCGGGAATAATGACTTTCTCTTTGTTCCATATTGTTTAAGCCCAAGAGAAGGCAAGACTGTATCTGGAAATCCTATTGGGATCTAGTTTTGACTGTATTTAAGAGTGACCAACTGACTTTGCTTAATTCTAGACTTATTTGCCGAGGAAAACTCTAAGCAGATATACTAGTATATATATAATTGATATATGACAAGTATTTAAAAGGATATGAAAGAAGGACTTACAGGTGAGCAAGCTTCCAGCAATACAGTTATATATACATATGAAAGCGAGTAAATGAAAGCTGATAAAACTTAAAGGCAAGCGAGCTTCCATTGTAACAGCTGTATGGTTAGTTGCTCAAGAAATTAAAGAAAGTTTTGACAACAACTATGGATTTGAACCTAAATCAAGAGGGAAGTTGTTTTGAAAAAATTGTTGGGGCTTATACTCAAGGAGAGACCCAGATGAAAAAAGAGTAATCGTACCATTGTTTTGTAGACTGTACTGGGGCTTATACAATAACTAAGGCCCAAAAAGGTTTTCTATACAAAAGGATGGGTCTTACAACTCAAGGAGAGGCCCAAAGGTTTGAAAAAAAAGAAAATAAATGGGACTTATAACACAAGGGTAGGCCCAAATGGTTTTCGTTTAAAAGGCGACGACCGCGCCGAAATTTTAAAATCGTAGTGGGACTTATACAATGACTGAGGCCCAAAAAAGGTTTTGGTTAAAAAGGGATTGGATGTTACACTCTAATGGAGGCCCAAAGTTTATTTTATATACAAGTGATGGGGCTTACAACTCAAGGAGAGGCCCAAGTGATTTTTGTTTAAAAGGCGATGACCGCTCCGAGATTTTAAAATCGTATCGGGACTTATACAATGATTGAGGACCAAATTATTTATTTACAAGTGAGGGTTGGGTCTTACACTCTATTAGAGGCCCAAAGGTTGTTTGAAAATTTAAAATCGAGAGGAAACCCTAATTTTTAAATAAAATGTCATTTTTCAAAGGTAATTTAAATAATAAATGATAAAATATCAATTATATTCAAAAACAAGTTGTACACTTTGGAAAATATTTTGAAAAATCATGTTTAATCATATGAAAGCTTAAAATTCAATTGATTTTGAAAGATCAAAGTGGGAATTTCATTTTAAAAATGTTTAAAACAATAAAAAATGAAATTAATTACGAAAATTCTAACTATATTAAATAAATAATATAAATTGGATTTTTTGTAAAATAAAATATTAAAACATTTTTGTGAATTTTGAGAAAAAGAATCAATTAAAAAACATAAATATTCAGAGAGAAATTAATTTTTGAATTAATTAAACAAAAATAACTAAAATTAAAAAATTTGAATTATGGTGCCAAGAACACTTGGTTCTTGCCCGCGCCCTCTGTTTTTGCAGATTTGCGTTCTCTCACTTTTCTCCATGATTTCTCAATGGTTTTCCATGATTCAAGTACCAATCTTGTTCGTTTTTTATCAAGGATCACAACCATATAGTTTAATTGCATTTATATTAAGTATGGAGAAAGAAATCAACAGAAAACCTCAAGAACCCTAATTTTAGCATGAACACAATGAAATTCCATACACGATTGATTCATGGCAATTGATTGAGGGTTATCACTCTATACACATGCAAGACCAAGATGGTAACTCAAAAATTTATTTATGATGCATGGAATATAGAGTTTGAAGGGTTCATGCTTACCTCTTGCAGCTGGTGATCGAGTTTGGTGATGGAGGTGTTGCAGCTAGGTTCCAATGATCTGGACAGCTTCCTTAGGTGCCATGGAGCGTGTTTGAATGCTTGGAGTGGATTGAAATGAGATGGAACTGGTTGTGGTACCTCAACCGCAGCTCTGTCAAGAACTTGAGCAATTGGCTGGTGATTTTGAGAATCTGATGTTCTAGATGTGATTTTGTGTTATGGATCACTCGCATATGATGTTTATGAGGTGTGTGTGTGTGTGATTGGTTTGGTTGGAATTGCTCTCAAACTCAAAACCCGATAGTGACTTGAGTTAGAAGGCAAAATTGGAATGAAAGGGAGATTTTGAGGAAAGCATCAGTTTGGGTGCTTTGGTGTACTCAAACTGAGCACAAATGAGTTCTATTTATAGTAGAGGAAGTTTGTTTTACAAGCAATAGTGTGTGGCAACTGCAGCAGGTCTGTGGCCAATGTGGATCAAATGGAATCTCAAGTCTCCTCTAGCCATTGATTTGAGGTTAGAGCATAGGCCTATGGTCACCTGGTTCAGAGATAAGGCTTGACTCATTCAGTTAAACTTGCCTCAGTTCATGCCACCTTGATGCATCCATTGAATGCATTGAAACTAAATTGGAGTCTTGGCACTTTTTAGCTCTTTTAGGTTTGGCATGGCTATGTAGATCCTTGGACTTGGGAGGCTTGGGGATCATATCATTCTCCTTTTGTTTTATCCTCAGATGTGTCCAAATGGATGACAAGGCTTGCAGTTGTCCAAATTTTCCAAATTGAGCAAAATGCCAAAATCTGCCAAAATCTGCCTTGTCCAAGACAGTTGGAAATGATGATTTTGAGGGATTCATATCTCCCTGCTCAGGTTGAGTTATGGGAGGCTCTTGTGCTTTTTAGAAAGCCCTCATATGATACAAAACATGTGTGATCATAGTTTGTTTTGAAATTATTTGGATCCCATTGAAAAATCCTCATGAACATTGATGTTCAAGGCAGATAACTTAGGCAGATTTTCACTAAGTGTTGGAAAAAGTGTCATTTTCATGTTTTTGTCATTTTGATCACTCTATAACTTAAAATCCATAAGGAATTGGAGTTTGAGGTAGTTGAAGCTTTTGTAGAGTGTAGCAAGACCTAAAAATCCTGCTTTGGATCACCCAAAATGGTTGCTTGGATCTCAAGTTATGGTCCTTGGAAGTTGGTACCAAAACCACTTTTATTCCATAACTTAGAAAAATTTTGGTTTCTCAAGGTTGCCCCTTTTGTAAGAAACCTCAATTTTACTGATTTTTATTGATGGATGATGATCAATATCATACATTAACATTATTTTTGACTTAGGGGAACCATATTTGTGAAAATTTCCAAAAAGTCAAACTTGATTTTGTGCACAGTTGACTTTTTATCGGATGAAATCCAAACTGTGTGATCCTTTGTGAAATCAAGTCCTTGACCTAAATCAAACATAATGGATGTATTCCATAGGTGTTATAGGGTGTATTGAATCATGTCCCAAGGTTTGGGAGCATGTTTTGGTCAAAAGTCAAAGATACAGTTGACTTTTTCCTCGAAACCCTAATTGTGGTCCAGATGAAATTGAAACTTGTGAATCAAGTTTCTTGGATCAATCCATTATTGAAAATGGATCAATGTGGTATATTTGGGGCCCTCAAATCATGTCTTGAGGTCTTGGCTCATGCTTTGTCCCTAAAGTCAACTTAGGGGTGAATTAGGTCAAGAAACCCTAATTCCTGATTTTTGGTAAATGCATCCCCTGAGGTCAAATTAACTTGATGACTGGGTCCATGAGGTCCCTTGGAGTATCTTGGGTTGTGCTTTGAAGCATTGGCTCATGTTCAGATGAAATTTTCATCTGGAGGCCTCAGTCGACCAAAACCCTAATTTGGTGACACTGACAATCTTGAGGCTTGATACACTTGGAATGTTGCAACTTTGTGCTTGATTCTTAATGTGGGAGTCCTCTTGATCCTTTATAGGTGCTTAATAGGTTTATAGAAGTTTAAGATCATGTCATTTCTTGATTGATCCTTTGTCTAAGTGCTCTGAGAGGGCTTAAAACCCTAACTCTTGATTGTGGTGAATGCTCAACCATCTTCGAGGAGATTGATGAGGCATATAGGTACATCCATATTGTGATGATGTCTTGCACAATGATGGGAAATCTTGGTGGTCAAAATTTGGGGTATGACAGATGCCCCTATTTAATCTTCTTGGACCCGAAGGTGTGAATGATGAAGGTATTCGGGCATTCGGGGTGGAAGAAGATTAAATATCGAAATACCCGAAATTTTGATGGTGGTTATGAATGGCAGTTTTCTCATCCATCTTATTTTGCTAAGAAATGATGCTTAGAAAAGGGTAAAACTTCCCCTCGATCCTAGTTTTTAGCCACGGAACTGCTCTAAGTTTCTTTTGTCAATAAACTTCCCCCCGATCCTGGTCTTCAGCCAAGGAACTGGTCTTAGTTTTTTGAATTAAACTTCCCCTCGATCCTGGTGTCGCTCCCGGGATTTTCATCCAAGTACAAACGCAAAAGTGGCACCGAAACAGAGTCGCCAGCAATGTGTATTTATCCCAAGAGAGGGAAAGGAAACACCGCATAAACCTGAAGGAAGGAAAGAACATGGTCTTGCGACCAAGAGAAATGGATTCGGGAGTCGGTTAAGCGAAGGGAAGGTATTAGCACCCCCACGCGTCCATCGTACCTGATGGGATCCACGCTTGCTTGTCTCGATCAAAGGGTGATAGAAAGGATACTGGAAAAGGAACTGCTAGAGAACTGGAAAAGGAAAGGAGAGAGAAAGAGAAACAAATGTAGGGAAAATAAAAGAAATGCTCGAATGGGCCCTACCCCACTGCCTACGTATCTCATCGGGATCATGAGAATCAGAGCGACGTAGTTCCCCTCACTAGGGATGGATTGTTTGTATTTTTTAAGGAACGTCTAACGTTCTAGTTCAGGTGTTGCAGGCTCGCTGGTCCGAGTGCGTTACCATCTTGCAAGAGAACGAGAAGAAGCACGTTCATACGTTAAGAATGAGTGGGATGAGAAAAGAATTCCCGAAGGAAAGACGTTATTGTTTGTTTTTGTCTTTTAAGAAATTTTGTTATTTGTTTGCATATGATAGTGTATCTAAATCTTAATCATTGAAATGTATACATCCTCACATTCCAAGATGGAATGAGTAAGAAAATACACTAAGTGTGAAGAAGACCCTCACATTTAGTTCCAATTATTAAGGTTCAAACACACTAGCATACTTGTATTTATTAAGTGCTTTTGTTGATTATGAAATGAAGAAGTGTTTTTTCTTTATTTGTATCTTCAACAAGTATTGCATTTAAGTCCCTCATACAAGATCAAATGTTTAACACATTGACCCAAGATGGGCCATATGCTACACATTCTAAGGTTATAAGAGAAGACCCCTTATAATCTTTTCTTTATATGAAAGGCCTAAATGCAATAAGTGCCTACCTTTATTAGATATTTTGAATTTTCTTTGAGATGAGAAGATGAAAGACTCAAGGGGATCAAAGGTAAAAATCTATGTGAACTAAGACTCAATCCTAATTGATTAGTCAAGGGAGTGATCCTAAAGGTTTGTGAGGTTACAAATCCTAAAGTCTAAAGAAGGAATGAGTTAAACAATTCACTTCTAAAGTAG
Organism: Lathyrus tuberosus; assembly: GCA_022829125.1. Taxonomy (NCBI): domain Eukaryota; kingdom Viridiplantae; phylum Streptophyta; class Magnoliopsida; order Fabales; family Fabaceae; genus Lathyrus; species Lathyrus tuberosus. The sequence continues at coordinate 15,713,373 of JALAZF010000036.1, read as the reverse complement.
AAGATGAATTGTAACTCAAAAGGGAAAGTAATGAGTTAATCAAAGAAAGCATGTAAATGCTTATCAAACACAAATTTGAATGATTAAATGAAATATGAGAAGATGAGGGAGAGAAATGTATGTGGAACTAAGTCCACACACTTACTTACCTTTAGCACCTACATGAAAAGGTTAGTTCAAAAACCAATTACAAGTAATGAAATAAGGAAAAGATGACAAGTAATGATCAAACAAAACAAGAATCAATGAATAAGGATTCTAAGAGATTAAAATCAATCAAAGTTAGAACCTATGTCTAAAGGATGTTCTCTAAGGTTAAGATGCCTAATGAGATCAAACTATGTTAAATTGTGTACCAAAACTTTACCCAAATGTACATTGTTCACAAACTTGAAGAAAATAGATGCTTAGGCATCATGTAAGTGAATTAAAGCATGATTATATCTCAAGTTCAGGAGTGGATGAAGTGTATTAAGATATGAAAATGTCATTAGAAGCATATGGAAGTCATATATCCAAGCAATCTCAAAGTTTGAACAAGTTATGCACAAGTATCATCACAAAAAGTGCAACATACAAGTCATGCAACTTTAAAAGAATAAGGTGAGATTAAAAGTCAAGTGAATATGGTCAGTAATGCTACAAGTCAGTACCTACACCATTCATTATTGAACTTTCAATTTCCAAAAAGAAATGGCAAAAGAAAGTGTTCAAAAAGTCTTAAAAGAATGCACAAAATCACACCTAAGTCTAGGTATTTTCAACCAACTAAATCACCAAACAAAATTCCATAAGAAATAGTTGCATGCTTTGGAAAATTATGGTATTTTAATCAAAAACAATGGAGTCAGTATTAATGCATCACCAAAATATAGGACCAAAATTCGTCTTTCAACAAGCTCAAATTAAATCAAACAATTCACTCGTAGTCGATTAACAAACCTATACAAAATGGTGTCCAACATGCCATCAAATATAGTCTAAAAATTCATAAAAAATGCATAAGGCTCTCCAATGTGTGCTTAATACATGTGCCAAATGGCCTGTAAAGATTCAGTTCCTAACTGGTTACAAAAAATCAAATATACAACAAGTATCCCAAAGTATTAACACATGAATACACCTTAAAGAAAATTCAATAAGAAAAACAATATGAACAGAAAGGGAAAATAAAAATCATCAAAAATTACATGACATGTTTATGATCAACCATGAATTTATTCAGAATTTTTTAGTGTACACAAGTATTTTTAATGTTGATATTTTGAAACATATGAAAAAAAAAGAAATTAAAGAGAAAGAGAGAAGCCAGGGGTGTACAGTTAGCAATTGGCTAGTTTAACCTTCACACTGAGCTCATTTAGGGGGGGGGGGCAATTAATAAAAGCATACAAGCCCAATGAAGGAGTGGCTTGGAGGCGCATGGCATGGGTCTTCAGTCAATTCAGTTGACCAAGGAATGCAATCCTGGCCGTTGGATCTTATTGGTGATTATGATGGATGAATCTTAAGGTTGCAAGCGGAGGGAGCATGGTAGGAAATGTGGATAACACACGTGTGAATTTGAATCAAGGTCCTACCAGACGGTGACAAGTGTCACCGCCTGAGTGGACCGCGCCACCACTAATCTCATCCTTATCTCTTTATATGAACAAGTGAAACAAATCTCTCTCTCTCCGTTCGTTCATAACTCCTGCCTCATTTCTGAAATGAGCTAACCTAAGTTGGCCAGAGAAGGCCGGTGGCCGCCGGCGGGGCAACCGTCTTCTCCGGCGGTCCAACACCTTCAATCAAAAAACCTTAAACACAAACCCTAGGTACTCTACCTCCCTGATTACGTATCAACAACTAGTTTCGTCTAATTCTCAGCCAAACGGCGGGATCGAAGGCACAAAAATTCCGATCAAACACATTCACATTTGAAGCATAAAATTGAATCGCGAGGGAGAACGTATTTACGTACCTACTGGAGACAAGTCTGGTGCCTCTTCGAACCGACGAATATGACGAGAAAAAACAGAGATGAGGTAATATTCTTCCCAATTCTTGCTCTGCTTCTTCTTATCTCTTCTGCGTACAACTTCGATGTTTCTGCTTGCAAAATCGTAGCTTATCGTAATCTGTCGAACTCTTGCAGATACGTTGCGTTCTTGCATAGTATGAAAGCGTGAATTTGTGGCTTTACTGTGATTGTTGAATTGGTGAAGATTGGACGCGATGAACGTTTGATTCTGTGGTTATTGTAGTAATTGCAGGTTGTTGATTTTCTACATTGATATTGAATTCTTGATGGTTAATCTGTTGTTGCAGGTAAGATGATGAAGATATGATGGTGAGGCTTTGTTGAATTGATGAAGAACGAAGATGAAGAATGAAGATTTTGTGGGAGATTATGCAGAATGATGAGGGAAGAAGGAATCGTGAAGAAGAAAAAGAATGAAGATGAGAGAGATTGAAGGTGATGAAAGTGAGGAATTATGTAGAATGCAGAGGAACCCCCAGAATGAAGATGATGATGAAGCTTTATAGAGAAGATGGAGGGTAGTTTGGTCTGCACAATTGAAATTCGGTTAGGAGTTTGTTAGAGTTGGTTAGAGGTGGTTAGTGATTGCAACTGAAATTGTTAGTTTTCTAGTTAGGGAAATCTCTGTTAGAAGAGTTATGGTAGTTATTGAATTCGGTTAGTGGTTTCTGTTAAGAGAAGTTCAGTTCTGTTAGAAGTTAGGAGTGTTTAAGAAGTTTCTGTTATCAAGTGGAACTGATGAAACTGCTAGAGGTTTTTTTGTTATTGATTTTTTTTGTATGAATTGGTTTGCTTTTCTGTTATATCAGTTTTCTTTTTCGCCATGCCTTTTAATCCTGGTCCCACAATCGTTGTTTCTACATCACCAAGCTGAGATATTATAATACCCCGTAATGTCCATTGAACAAGGAAGATATAATAGAACCAAATCCACCAGCCCGGAACAGAGTTAATGAGCACCGTCATCAGATGCGGATGAAAGGATGATTATAGAAATGGATGTGGATTTTTGGTTAAAAATATATGGACATTGGATTTGGATAATTGGAATTGAAAATGGTTAATTTGGATTGGATTTAAAAAATGATTTTCAAAGTTGAACAACATGGATATGGAATATAGATTAGATGTTTGGATTTGAACTAAAATTAAATAAAATGGATATCCAACATGGTTATAGGTTCTGGATGTTGAGAAAGGGTTAATGACTAAAAAAGAATGGATAATGGTTTGTGCTATTCTCATAATGAAAAGAATGGAAGTAATTGGGCAGTAAAGGTTATGGATATTTGAAATTAAAAGGATAAAAAAAAGGAAAATGGATTAAAAACAAATGGATATGAAAATTGGATAATTGAAAGTGATTTGGATAAAAAAAGAAAAATGGATTAAAGAGTGGATAATTGAATAGAAATGAACTAAAATTGGATAAAATGGATTTTTGGATATTTGGATATTTATGGAAATGGTATCAGCAATGGTTAGGGGTTAACAAAAAGGAGTTGTGACTCGAATTCCAAGCAAGTCACATAACCGCATCTCAACACATTCAACCCACATCAAGCTTCCGATCCAATACAAACTCGTGTCCTTAATGGCTCCCCATCTTCAATCAATAAACTCAGTCAAACTTGACCACATGTAATTCTAACCAATGATTCTCAGTTGACGACTATCCACAAATTCAACCCTGAATGAGGAACCTTGATTCACACCCAATAAAACCTGACCCCACGCCTCTGATGAATCCTCTAAAATAAGAAACCCCCTCTTGATGTACACTGGTAATCTTCTGAATACGGAAAGCTCAAACCAAATGAAGATGCCTTGATCACACGTCTTAGGAACCCAATGCAAATGAGGGAATGAGTTATGACCTAACGGATATGCAGATGGATGCGAAGCGAAAGCCAAAAAAAGTAGGGCAAATTTTGGGGTGCTACAGCTGCCCCTATTCAAGCGACTTGGACCCGAAAGGATGATAGCAACTGCTTTCAGACATTAAAGGTACAAGGCGATTGAATACAAAAAGAACCACAAAATTTGCACTCTGTGGAGAAACAAAAATACTGGAGCCCAATCACACCTAGCAAAGGAATCTGACGGAAAGACAACATACCCAGAGAACCGCATCGTCAAAGGGGTTTGACGGGAAGAAAAATGGAACCCGAATGAAAGGGCACATCGTCATAGGGATGACGACAAGAAGACTCAACGGAAGGAACACATTGTCATAGGTATGACAGGAAGAAGATGAACCCCAACCGAAAGGACACATCGTCAAAGCAATTTGACGGCAGGAAGACTCAACCCAAGGAAACACATTGTCATAGGGATGACAGAAAGAAGATGAACCCCAAGAAACACCTCGTCAAAGGGTTGACGGGAAGAGGACTCGACCAAAGGAGACACATTGTCATAGGGATGACAGAAAGAAGACTCGACCAAACGAAGCACATTGTCATAGGGATGACAGGAAGACGACTCGACCAAACGAAGCACATTGTCATAGGGATGACAGGAAGACGACTCGACCAAGCGAAGCACATTGTCATGGGGATGACAGAAAGAAGACTCGACACCCGACCGAACGAAGCACATTGTCATGGGGATGACAGAAAGAAGACTCAACCGAAGGAAGCACATCGTCAAAGGGGTTTGACGGAAAGAAGATGGAACCCAAAGAAACACATTGTCATAGGGATGACAGAAAGAGGACTCGACCAAAGAAAGCACATCGTCAAAGGGGTTTGACGGAAAGAAAGCTGAAAAGGTAACACGTCATCAAAGGGTTGACGGGAAGAAAATCTAACCGAAGGAAACACATTGTCATAGGGATGACAGAATGAAACCCAAGAAACACCTCGTCAAAGGGGTTTGACGGAAAGAGAACCTAACCGAAGGAAACACATTGTCATAGGGATGACAGAAAGAAAACCTGACCACAGGAGACACATTGTCATAGGGATGACAGAAAGAAAACCTGACCAAGGGAAACACGTTGTCATGGGAATGACAAAAAGAATACCTGACCGAGGGAACACATTGTCATAGGGATGACAGGAAGAAGACCTGACCGAAATGTCTTCATCAAGGGGTTGATGGACAATGACTGGTCGAGGGTAAGATCGACGTATGATCTACGACCCAAAAGAAAGGTAAGCAGAGGGGTTGATTGTAATGTCTGCTGGGGATATGTCACCGTCTTGACTGGAAATGGATTCGGGCTTTCGTGCAAGGTACCAAATCTGGCTTATGCTTCGCATGCATATGGTTGAATTTTCTTTCTATGGCGTAATGCTCCATACGAAATGGAAATGCTACGCGTTTTGAGGATGCTATGATTGCTATATGCAAAATGCCAATGTATGCTCGGGCCATCGGGGAAGAAGGATGTGCCAAGTATAATCGAACTTTTCTGGCAGGAACAAGTGAAACCTGATGGTGATTGTTTTTTCAAAGGCGAAATCTTTCTGGGTACCAATGGGGATTGGATTTTGAATGAAGTGCCAATAGGGATTGGACTTCAGGTTTTAAGGGAACGCCAATAGGGATAGGATTTTAGGTTTTTGAAATATACCAGCAAAGTGGGTTGTGGCAGGATGCCGAGCAAGGTTGGGCTATGGATTTCCTGTTCGGTTTTACAAGGTTTCATGCAATGCTATGCTAATGATATGCGATGATGATTATGCCATGATGTTTATGATATGCAACAATAGAACTCCAGCAAAATAAATGCTGAAGAGACGAGGCTAACTCCACTGGGGATAACAAACCGAATCATCTTCAGGGTCATAAACTGCTCGAGATCCCAACTAAACCTCCATTCGGCCGAAAAGTGTGAATAAAAACTTCTACTGGAAGAAACATCCCAGGATTCCGCTGAAGAAAAAATGCCAATGAAAATCGACCTTTGACTTGCTAGGGAACGCTAACCACCACCCAAAAATATGCCTAGGGGATAATGATTGATGATATCAGCTCTGCTAGGGGACAAGATCAGACTTGGTCCTCTGTTGGGAATCTACCTTCTACCCTTACTCTGTTGGGGAGACGAAAACTTTACAGTAAACTGAGGAAGCACAAATCCAACACTCTTATCCGGTACGGGAGTATGAACTCTTGCTGAAGAAAAATAAACTTTGTCAAGCTGGCCAGGGGAGAGCGAACTCCGAAACTCTTGCTGAGGAGAATAATTCACAATCTTCACAATGCTCTGCTGAATGATAAAACTTCATCCATCTCTGCCGAGGCGAGAAACTCTACCGGGGACGTCACGTGTTAACTATCAACATGAACCTGCAAGTATGATATGACCAAAAGAGGTGCCCCGATGCAGCATAACCTGTAAATGAACATGTCTTCAGAATGTCTCATGAAGATCCGACATATATTGCCCCATGGCTGTGATTTACCGTTCTCTGGAGAGAATAACTTTTTGCGCTCTTGAGGCGGCCTGCCCCAGTCTTGAAATGATTTGTGCCCCTGTCTGGCTGATCTGTGAAGGAATACCTCTGACTGACTGACCTTCGAGAGATTTGTCGAATCTCGACTTGATTGCCCCAGATTCTCGACATAATTGCCCTAGATTAACCGAACGACAGAGATATTTCACAACATAACTGCCCCAGATTGATAACTTTTTAGCACAAATTGCCGTGAAAGCACACACCCAACATAGTCACTTGATGACACATCCCCTGTCACACTCATCCCCGGAGTTTTCAAGCATCTCACTTTGGCGTGATCAAAATTCTCAACTCATGTTCACTTTGTAAGCCTTACGGGTTTCAAATACATGTGAGCAAGCAGAAAAGATTTATTCCAAGAATTAGAATTATAATGCAACACGTATATTAATCTCGAAGTTTTTTCTTTTTTTCGAAAAGATATCGCCAACACCTGTGAACGAGTCACTGGTGAAGGTGCAACACAACAATTTTAAATGGAAAATAGCATGCACATGCAATACCAACCAAGGTCTTTTAGCACAACTCATGGGAGTCAGGAACGCTATCTTGTTGAAATACGCCTTCAGAATAAACCCTGTTTCAATTAGGACTTTTGCGGGTTGTAACGTGGCCTGGTTCGCGGTTTAAGAAAGAAAGGGTTTATGGCTCAAAACTTTGTTTGTACCCACCCATTCTCCTTGATGTTCTCCAGTCCTACGTTCAGCTAACTTGACACAAGCGCTCACCTTTCGAAAGGTTATGAACGGTATGAGGATGGTTAAGGAACCCACACGGTTTACAGAGTGACATTCACCCCTTTTTGCCTTTGGCTTCTGTGGTCACACGACTTGTTCTTTCCTCGAGGATTTTTCTTTTTGTAATCCTTTTGTTTTTGTTTTTCCCTGATTTTGCCTGGACTCATTCTTTTTCCTTTTTTTCGATTTTGGAGTCTAGCGGGATGCCCTACTTTTGCCTAAGTCACTTGTTTTCAAGTTTTGACTTAGCGGGCTTTTCTTTTTTTCTTTTGATTCCTTTTTTTTATTCTTTTCTCTTTTTTTTTTGACCAATCGTGTGACACTGGCTTATCTTGACTTATAAAGGGTTCCGACCGTCCCACTCTTCGGTTGGTGAGGGATAACCGTAGGTGTAATTGATCCTTAGATGCACATTCCTTTTGAAATTTGAACGCTCAGTCAAATTAACCGACACCTACCCTGCCCCGGGTTAAGATTGAGGGTTTTTTCGTTTACAGAAAGAAACTCCTACTTCTGGGCTCAACAGGGTTTAGCAAAGGTTTCACTCCCTTATTTCTCCGGTGTTTAGGAATTTGAAACAATGCCTGTACATCCTCAACAGGATTTTATCCAAAAGCATACAACCAAAGATTTTGCATTTTTACCTCATCATCCTCCCTCCAAGAGTTTAAACAAGACAGTTAATATTGCAGTGCATACAAATATTAAATGAGTGAATACGAATGAACTTTCCGAGAAAAACATATTTATTGCATTAAAATCATCATTCAAGAACAAACAAGGTTATTACATGCAAACATTAACCAGTAATGAAAATTACAAATGAAAATGCAGTAAAGAAAATTGATATTTGCCATTGCTGAGGAGACTTGGCTCCGACTGGACTGATTGCTTTAGGAGATGTCTTTGTGGTCCCAAGTGCTCACTTGAGAAGCTTCAGTTAACATACAGACCGTCTTCAGTGAAAATGATAAGCCCAGCGTCAATGAGATCTTCCACCTTATGCCTGAACATCTTACACTCTTCAAGAATATGCCCATGTGTCCCTGAGTGGTACTCGCATCTAACACTCTTGTCATAACTTGGAGGAAGGGGAAATGGAACAGGAGCAGCCTTCTCTAGCTGAATCAAAGAGTCTTGAAGTAAACGGTCGAGCAAGTAACTGTAAGGAATAGTAATAGGATCAAACTTTCTCTCCTTCATTCTGGATCTTTGCTGTCTCCTCTGGGAGATAGTTTGTTGTCGATATCGACTTGTGCCTTCTTCTCGTTCGGGTGCTTTCTTCCACAAACTTGGCTTAAGAGTAGGCAACAAATGAGGACTAGAAGATTCTGAAACCATAGGTTGCGAGAAATGCCCCTGAATTGATGTAGCTATAGGAGAGACAACAGGGATATACACTTCTTTCGCATCAACAGGAGTAAGACCACCTTGTACGCTTACGCCGCCCGACACGAATTCAATTGCTTTCAAGTCGATCAGATCCTGGACCACATGATGAAAGGCTTTACATTTTTCCACATTATGCCCCGGCGCACCAGAGTGAAAATCGCAATGGGCATTTGCATCATAATCGAATGAGAGCTTTCCACGAGGAGGATTTATCGTCCGAAGTTCAACCAATTGGAGCTGAAGTAGTGACCTCAACAGCTGAGCATAAGACATAGGAATCAGATCAAAGATTCTGTCAGCTTTCTTCGACTTTTGTGGGTACTTCTTAGCCTCGAGGTTGTCTTGGGAGACGAGAGGTAACTGCTGATGAGAAAATTCCGGAAACCTAGGTTGTGCAGAAAATCCGTGAGGTAACTCACTCTTTGGGATAGATCCCACAGGCAATTGTGGAATGCCAATTTCTGCTGCAGCCTCAGGCATGGGATTATCATCTTTTTTGAGCACATTTCTCACAACTTCCATGACCAGAATCATCTGAGTCTTCAGTTGGTTGACCTCTTCGTTCAACACTTTCTGGTCTTGAATCAGAGCTTGCATGTCCCACATAAACTCCCCCATTTGGCTTCGCATTAACCTCAACTCTGCTTGAATCAGATCCATGGTCAACTTCCGAATGGCTTGAGCAGTTAAGTCTGAAATTCCAAAGAAAACCATACCAGAATAAGAATAACCAAGCCTCGAACACCTTCTATGCAAATGATTATGAAAATCCAATGTTATGAATGCAATAAGACATGGGATCAAAGCTTCCACATAATCTGAATAATCATTGTGTTGTACTGATGACTGAATAAGTTCATGAGTCTGTTCTGAAGAGAATACCGGAATAACCAGAATAACCAGGCTGATAAGTCCACACTGATAGGAAAACCAGAATACCGGGTTGGTTGAAGGTTACGGTTACCTGCAAACCTGTAAACAACCCGCCCTTACTCACGTGTTGTTCCTAGAAAACAAGGTTTGCCAGCTTCGGAGGTTTGAGAAGCGATAGCACATTCAGCCCGTAGGATACAATGCTATGCCAATCAAAGAGGTCGTCCACTGACTTACCTTAGAAAATAAAGGTCATCCTATGCAAGTTCCAAAGTGGGCCCTCGGGTGCGAGTGGGTTTGCCACAGAATGTGGTCTGCCACTGTCACCACTAAAGAGAGATGTTTCCACTAAGGTCTTCATGATCGGTCACTAGAGTCGACAGCTCTCTAGATCGACATCCTAGAATACGCAAGATGCGTACGCCATGATGGGTCCCAAGATAGCCTCGTCTAGCTGTGAATTTCGTGATTACCCAATGTACACAGATGGTACGTAGGTCCCACTACTCTCCACTCTAAATCTAAGTGTGCACTCGAGCCTTGGTAATGGGCTCATCTCTCAGAAATCCCATCCCGCCAAACAGACAGAATAGTGCAACACAGTATAATATATGAAATGTAAATGCTAACATGTTGTAAATATGGTACAAGTAATAAAATACAGTAAACAGCAAATACAAGATAACAGTAAACACCCAATGAAAGAAAAGCAAACAAGCGCTAGGATTGACTCGCTTAGGATGGACTAGCAATAGGTCAATCTGTCCCCAGCAGAGTCGCCAGCTGTCGCTCCCGGGATTTTCATCCAAGTACAAACGCGAAAGTGGCACCGAAACAGAGTCGCCAGCAATGTGTATTTATCCCAAGAGAGGGAAAGGAAACACCGCATAAACCTGAAGGAAGGAAAGAACATGGTCTTGCGACCAAGAGAAATGGATTCGGGAGTCGGTTACGCGAAGGGAAGGTATTTGCACCCCCACGCGTCCATCGTACCCGATGGGATCCACGCTTGCTTGTCTCGATCAAAGGGTGATAGAAAGGATACTGGAAAAGGAACTGCTAGAGAACTTGAAAAGGAAAGGAGAGAGAAAGAGAAACAAATGTAGGGAAAATAAAAGAAATGCTCGAATGGGCCCTACCCCACTGCCTACGTATCTCATCAGGATCATGAGAATCAGAGCGACGTAGTTCCCCTCACTAGGGATTGATTGTTTGTATTTTTTAAGGAACGGCTAACGTTCTAGCTCAGGTGTTGCAGGCTTGCTGGTCCGAGTGCGTTACCATCTTGCAAGAGAACGAGAAGAAGCACGTTCATACGTTAAGAATGAGTGGGATGAGAAAAGAATTTCCGAAGGAAAGACGTTATTGTTTGTTTTTGTCTTTTAAGAAATTTTGTTATTTGTTTGCATATGATAGTGTATCTAAATCTTAATCATTGGAATGTATACATCCTCACATTCCAAGATGGAATGAGTAAGAAAATACACTAAGTGTGAAGAAGACCCTCACATTTAGTTCCAATTATTAAGGTTCAAACACACTAGCATACTTGTATTTATTAAGTGTTTTTGTTGATTATGAAATGAAGAAGTGTTTTTTCTTTATTTGTATCTTCAACAAGTATTGCAATTAAGTCCCTCATACAAGATCAAATATTTAACACATTGACCCAAGATGGGCCATATGCTACACATTCTAAGGTTATAAGAGAAGACCCCTTATAATCTTTTCTTTATATGAAAGGCCTAAATGCAATAAGTGCCTACCTTTATTAGATATTTTGAATTTTCTTTGAGATGAGAAGATGAAAGACTCAAGGGGATCAAAGGTAAAAATCTATGTGAACTAAGACTCAATCCTAATTGATTAGTCAAGGGAGTGATCCTAAAGGTTTGTGAGGTTACAAAGCCTAAAGTCTAAAGAAGGAATGACTTAAACAATTCACTTCTAAAGTAGAAGATGAATTGTAACTCAAAAGGGAAAGTAATGAGTTAATCAAAGAAAGCATGTAAATGCTTATCAAACACAAATTTGAATGATTAAATGAAATATGAGAAGATGAGGGAGAGAAATGTATGTGGAACTAAGTCCACACACTTACTTACCTTTAGCACCTACATGAAAAGGTTATTTCAAAAACCAATTACAAGTAATGAAATAAGGAAAAGATGACAAGGAATGATCAAACAAAACAAGAATCAATGAATAAGGATTCTAAGAGATTAAAATCAATCAAAGTCAGAACCTATGTCTAAAGGATGTTCTCTAAGGTTAAGATGCCTAATGAGATCAAACTATGTTAAATTGTGTACCAAAACTTTACACAAATGTACATTGTTCACAAACTTGAAGAAAATAGATGCTTAGGCATCATGTAAGTGAATTAAAGCATGATTATATCTCAAGGTCAAGAGTGGATGAAGTGTATTAAGATATGAAAATGTCATTAGAAGCATATGGAAGTCATATATCCAAGCAATCTCAAAGTTTGAACAAGTTATGCACAAGTATCATCACCTAAAGTGCAACATACAAGTCATGCAACTTTAAAAGAATAAGGTGAGATTAAAAGTCAAGTGAATATGGTCAGTAATGCTACAAGTCAGTACCTACACCATTCATTATTGAACTTTCAATTTCCAAAAAGAAATGGCAAAAGAAAGTGTTCAAAAAGTCTTAAAAGAATGCACAAAATCACACCTAAGTCTAGGTATTTTCAACCAACTAAATCACCAAACAAAATTCCATGAGAAATAGTTGCATGCTTTGGAAAATTATGGTATTTTAATAAAAAACAATGGAGTCAGTAGTAATGCATCACCAAAAGATAGGACCAAAATTCGTCTTTCAACAAGCTCAAATTAAATCAAACAATTCACTCGTAGTCGATTAACAAACCTATACAAAATGGTGTCCAACATGCCATCAAATATAGTCTAAAAATTCATAAAAAATGCATAAGGCTCTCCAATGTGTGCTTAATACATGTGCCAAATGGCCTGTAAAGATTCAGTTCCTAACTGGTTACAAAAAATCAAATATACAACAAGTATCCCAAAGTATGAACACATGAATACACCTTAAAGAAAATTCAATAAGAAAAACAATATGAACAGAAAGGGAAAATAAAAATCATCAAAAATTACAAGACATGTTTATGATCAACCATGAATTTATTCAGAATTTTTTAGTGTACACAAGTATTTTTAATGTTGATATTTTGAAACATATGAAAAAAAAGAAATTAAAGAGAAAGAGAGAAGCCAGGGGTGTACAGTTAGCAATTGGCTAGTTTAACCTTCACACTGAGCTCGTTTAGGGGGGGGGGGGGGTACAATTAATAAAAGTATACAAGCCCAATGAAGGAGTGGCTTGGAGGCGCATGGCATGGGTCTTCAGTCAATTCAGTTGACCAAGGAATGCAATCCTGGCCGTTGGATCTTATTGGTGATTATGATGGATGAATCTTAAGGTTGCAAGCTGAGGGAGCAAGGGAGGAAATGTGGATAACACACGTGTGAATTTGAATCAAGGTCCTACTGGACGGTGACAAGTGTCACCGCCTGAGTGGACCACGCCACCACTAATCTCATCCTTATCTCTTTATATGAACAAGTGAAACAAATCTCTCTCTCCGTTCGTTCATAACTCCTGCCTCATTTCTCAAATGCGCAAACCTATGTTGGACGGAGAAGGCCGGTGGCCGCCGGCGGGGCAACCGTCTTCTCCGGCGGTCCAACACCTTCAATCAAAAAACCTTAAACACAAACCCTAGGTACTCTACCTCCCTGATTACGAATCAACAACTAGTTTAGTCTAATTCTCAGCCAAACGGCGGGATCGAAAGCACAAAAATTCTGATCAAACACATTCACATTTGAAGCATAAAATTGAACCGCAAGGGAGAACGTATTTACGTACCAACCGGAGACAAGTCCGGCGCCTCTTCGAACCGACGAATATGACGAGAAAAACCAGAGATGAGGTAATATTCTTTCCAATTCTTGCTCTGCTTCTTCTTCTCTTTTCTGCGTACAACTTCGATGATTCTGCTTGCGAAATCATAGCTTATCGTAATCTGTCGAACTCTTGCAGATGCGTTGCGTTCTTGTGTAGTATGAAAGCGTAAATTTGTGGCTTTATTGTGATTGTTGAATTGGTGAAGATTGGACGCGATGAACGTTTGATTCTGTGGTTATTGTAGTAATTGAAGGTTGTTGATTTTCTACATTGATATTGAATTCTTGATGGTTAATCTGTTGTTGCAGGTAAGATGATGAAGATATGATGGTGAGGCTTTGTTGAATTGATGAAGAACGAAGATGAAGAATGAAGATTTTGTGGGAGATTATGCAGAATGATGAGGGAAGAAGGAATCGTGAAGAAGAAAAAGAATGAAGATGAGAGAGATTGAAGGTGATGAAAGTGAGGAATTATGTAGAATGCAGAGGAACCCCCAGAATGAAGATGATGATGAAGCTTTATAGAGAAGATGGAGGGTAGTTTGGTCTGCACAATTGAAATTCGGTTAGGAGTTTGTTAGAGTTGGTTAGAGGTGGTTAGTGATTGCAACTGAAATTGTTAGTTTTCTGGTTAGGGAAATCTCTGTTAGAAGAGTTATGGTAGTTATTGAATTCGGTTAGTGGTTTCTGTTAAGAGAAGTTCAGTTCTGTTAGAAGTTAGGAGTGTTTAAGAAGTTTCTGTTATCAAGTGGAACTGATGAAACTGCTAGAGGTTTTTTTGTTATTGATTTTTTTTGTATGAATTGGTTTGCTTTTCTGTTATATCAGTTTTCTTTTTCGCCATGCCTTTTAACCCTGGTCCCACAATCGTTGTTTCTACATCACCAAGCTGAGATATTATAATACCCCGTAATGTCCATTGAACAAGGCAGATATAATAGAACCAAATCCACCATCCTGGAACAGAGTTAATGAGCACCGTCATCAGATGCGGATGAAAGGATGATTATAGAAATGGATGTGGATTTTTGGTTAAAAATATATGGACATTGGATTTGGATAATTGGAATTGAAAATGGTTAATTTGGATTGGATTTAAAAAATGATTTCCAAAGTTGAACAACATGGATATGGAATATAGATTAGATGTTTGGATTTGAACTAAAATTAAATAAAATGGATATCCAACATGGTTATAGGTTCTGGATGTTGAGAAAGGGTTAATGACTAAAAAAGAATGGATAATGGTTTGTGCTATTCTCATAATGAAAAGAATGGAAGTAATTGGGCAGTAAAGGTTATGGATATTTGAAATTAAAAGGATAAAAAAAAGGAAAATGGATTAAAAACAAATGGATATGAAAATTGGATAATTGGAAGTGATTTGGATAAAAAAAGAAAAATGGATTAAAGAGTGGATAATTGAATAGAAATGAACTAAAATTGGATAAAATGGATTTTTGGATATTTATGGAAATGGTATCAGAAATGGTTAGGGGTTAGCAAAAAGGAGTTGTGACTCGAATTCCAAGCAAGTCAATGACCGCATCTCAACACATTCAACCCACATCAAGCTTCCGATCCAATACAAACTCGTGTCCTTAATGGCTCCCCATCTTCAATCAATAAACTCAGTCAAACTTGACCACATGTAATTCTAACCAATGATTCTCAGTTGACGACTATCCACAAATTCAACCCTGAATGAGGAACCTTGATTCACACCCAATAAAACCTGACCCCACGCCTCTGATGAATCCTCTAAAATAAGAAACCCCCTCTTGATGTACACTGGTAATCTTCTGAATACGGAAAGCTCAAACCAAATGAAGATGCCTTGATCACACGTCTTAGGAACCCAATGCAAATGAGGGAATGAGTTATGACCTAACGGATATGCAGATGGATGCGAAGCGAAAGCCAAAAAAAGTAGGGCAAATTTTGGGGTGCTACACCTGGTCTTTAGCCATGGAACTGGTCTCAGTTTCTTTTGTCAATAAACTTCCCCTCGATCCTGGTCTTCAGCCAAGGAACTGGTCTCATTGTTTTTTTTTCAAGTTCCTTCCTTAACAAGGGACGTTATGTGTATCGGTTTTCCTCAAACTTCTCGCCGAATTTTCCTGGGGAGATGCCATTTGATGGGAAAAAGTTTTGATGTCAGACTTGCTGGGGAAACCCATTCGTATGAGTTGTAGAGGTGTTCAAACTTCTCTGTTGGAGACGCCATTTGTTGACTCTATTGGGGAAAACAAGTCTCTTGAGAGGCTGTTTCCTGCTTGGGGATATTACATCATACTTTTCTTCGAGATCTTCTCGAAGAAATGCCATGTGATGTAATCCAATTTTGAGGTGCTGATGACTTCATTAACATTGACTTTCTGGAGAGAAAAACCAAGGTGTTGCTGAGAGTCCTCGGTTGAGAGGCTTTCTCTGAGGATTTTTCTTTATCCGGGAAAGCGAAAATATCATCTTTAATGGTGAAGAATGACGTTTGTCGAATATCTTCTTGCATTTCAGAGGTTCAAGTTATCAAAGTGGTCAAGGACTGACTCCAATCCAGAAATAAACTGGGGAGAGATTGTTCAGACAAAACATTTCCTCACGAGGAAAGAACTGATAACTCGATTGAGAGGACTTTTATCACTTGGGGATAAGAATGACCAGAGTGATAGTGATGCAATAT
The DNA here is from genome assembly GCA_022829125.1 of Lathyrus tuberosus. Lineage (NCBI taxonomy): Eukaryota > Viridiplantae > Streptophyta > Magnoliopsida > Fabales > Fabaceae > Lathyrus > Lathyrus tuberosus. Next base: position 15,697,234 of record JALAZF010000036.1, on the reverse strand, counting down.
GAATATGAATGTGAATCAATAATGCATGATGTATGTATGTTTATGCTGACAAAACTGACGCGACATACAGACTAATAGATGAATACGACTGGATACTCGGCCACTGCGGGGAATGAGAAGTACCAATGGTTTAAGATAGCAGATCTTGTCTTGCTTTGGAGAGATAGACCTTGTGGAGGTGAAAGAATCGTTCAATCGGTCTTAAGAGGTGCGTACTCTGCCGGGGATGTCAGATGAAACATGGTTTCTGACACAGTTGATCCTCCATTCAGATGCTCTGGTTTTAGAAGGAGTACTTTGATTCTGCACTTTGAGGTTCAACCATCTTCGTAGAAGCGATCGATGTTCTTTCGATGTTTAACAATCAAAAGAATTGTCATCTTTATTTAAAAAAGCAGAAAAGTTTTTGACAAGTAAATTCATTTTTGTTTTATTTCGCGAATCGTTGATCATGTTAAAAATATCATTCTGTAAAGCTAAAACAAATAAGAATTGCAAACAAAAGGACTAGGGCTCAAATTTTATTGATAGGATGGAAATCAACCAAGTGCGTGATCCTATAGAGTATTTACAAACTTAGAAAATGGTAATTTAAGGGAAAAAGGCTACATTGAAACATAACGACTGTTATCCTTCTACCAAAATTTGAATTTCGGACATCCTGAGCTTCTGTCGAAGATGACATTGACTAGAGTTTTCCTGATGTAGGGCATTACTGCTGAGGGTTTTAACCTTGTCGGACGTAGTTACTTGTCATTAATCCCTAAATTTTGCCTGGATTGTACTTTGAGATTTTCAATCCATCGAGATGATTTTTGCTTATGTCTCTAATTTTTTCCTGGACCACCCTTTCAGGTTTCCAATCCACCGAGACGTTTTTTTGTTTAGGTGAAGTATTTCTTGACTACGTCAACATTCGCGAGGTAGGAAAGATCCTCTCCATCCATGGTTGCGAGTCTCAAGGCGCCACCTGAGAAAGCTTTCTTGAACACATAGGGGCCATTGTAATTCAGAGTCCATTTTCCCCGGGAATCAGTGATGAATGATTGTATCTTCTTAAGCACGAGGTCTCCTTTCCTGAAGATACGGGGTCAGACCTTTTTGTCAAATGCTTTCTTCATTCTTTGTTGATACAACTGACCATGGCATAGTGCCGTTATTCGCTTTTCTTCGATTAGGTTCAGTTCATCGTGTCGACTTTGGCACCATTCAGCTTCTGTTAGCTTAGCTTCCAATAATACCCGGATTGATGGGATCTCTACTTCTATGGGGAGCACTGCTTCCATGCCATATACCAGATAGAAAGGGGTTGCCCCTGTTGAAGTGAAGACAGATGTTCGATAACCGTGAAGAGCAAAGGGTAGCATCTCGTGCCAGTCTTTGTAGGTTACAACCATCTTTTGAACAATCTTATTGATGTTCTTGTTAGCCGCTTCTACCGCTCCGTTCATCTTAGGTCGATAGGGAGCTGAGTTATGGTGTTCGATCTTGAACTCAGCATACAACTCTTTCACCATCTTATTGTTCAAGTTAGACCCATTGTCAGTAATGATATGGCTTGGAACACCATAACGGCAGATGAGATTGTTTTTGATAAATCAGACCACCACTTGTCGGGTTACATTGGGGTATGATTCTGCTTCGACCCACTTGGTGAAGTAGTCAATGGCTACTAGAATGAACCGATGTCCGTTTGAAGCTTTGAGTTCAATCATGCCAATCATGTTAATTCCCCATATGGAAAAAGGCCATGGGGAAGAGAGAACTTTGAGATACGTTGGCGGTACATGGATTTTGTCTGAGTATATCTGACACTTGTGAAATATCCTCATGTACTTGTAGCCATCGGATTCCATTATCAGCGAATAGTACCCTGCTCTCAAAATTTTTCTCGCCATTGTGTGTTCGTTGGCATGAGTGCCAAAGGATCCTTCGTGAATATCTTTCATCAACATGTTTGCTTCTGGTCTGTCTACGCATCGGAGCAAGACCATGTCGAAGTTTCTCTTATAAAGTGTATCACTGCTCAGAAAGAAACTGCCTGCCAATATTCTGAGGGTCTTTCTGTCTTTTCTGGATGTCCCAGGTGGATACTCTTGTTTTTGAAGGAAGCATTTGATATCATGAAACCAAGGTTTGTCGTCTATGACTGCTTCGATTATGAAGATGTAAGTGGGCCGTTCCAGGCGCATTATGTCGATCTTAGGTATGGCATTCCATTGACCTACACTAATCATGGAGGAGAGAGTGGCTAATGCATCAGCCATGTAATTTTCTTCGCGAGGGATGTGATGAAACTCGATTCTGTTGAAGAATGGTAACAACCTTCTTGCGTAGTCTTTGTAAGGAATCAACCCTAATTGGTATGTATTCCAATCTCCTTTGATTTGATTGATTACCAGGGCTGAGCCTCCGTACACATCCAAGTTCTTAATCCTTAAGTCAATCGCTTCTTCAAGACCCATGATACAAGCTTCGTATTCGGCATCGTTGTTTGTGCATTTGAAAGTCAGTCGGGCGGTGAAAGGAATATGGGTACCCTGAGGTGTTATGATGATTACCCCAATTCCATTTCTATAATGGTTCACAGCTCCATCAAAGATTAGTCCCCATTGGGAACTTGGTTCTGGCCTTTCACTGGGTAGCGGTTCATCGCAATATTTCATTTTCAAATACATGACATCTTCGTCTGGGAAGTCAAATCTGACTGATTCTCGATCGTCAATCGGTTGATGAGCCAAATGATCGGCTAAAATACTTTCTTTGACGGCTTTCTGAGCATGGTACTCGATGTCGTATTCTGATAACAAAATCTGCCAACGGGCAATCCTTCCCGTGAGAGCAGGTTTTTCAAATACATACTTGATTGTATCCATTTCGGAGATTAACCAAGTAGTGTGACAAATCATATACTAGCAAAGACGTTTGGCTGCCCAAGCCAGAGCACAACAAGTTTTCTCTAGCATAGTGTACCGAGTTTCACAGTCGGTAAATTTCTTTCTCAAATAGTAGATGGCAAACTCTTTTCTTTTTGTTTCATCTTGTGGACCAAGCACACAACCCATGAAGTCTTCCAAAACTGTTAAATAGACGATCAGCGGTCTTTCCTCCACTGGAGGTGATAGAATTTGTGGGTTCAACAGGAATTCCTTGATACTGTCGAAGGAGGTTTGGCAGTGTTCTGTCCATACGCAGTCCTAATCTTTTTGAGTAATTTGAAGACTGGCGTGTATGTCGCGGTCATGAGGAATATAAATCTGGAAATGTAATTCAAACATCCCAGGAATCCTCTGACTTATTTTTTAGTTTTTGGAGAAGCCATTTCTTGAATGGCCTTGACTTTGTCAGGATCAACCTCAATTCCTTTCTGGCTGACGAATAACCCTAGCAGTTTTCCTAAGCGGATACCGAATGTGCATTTATTGGGATTCAAGCGGAGTTTGTACTTTCTCAGGCGCTCGAATAACTTTGACAGCTGGGTCACATGCTCCTCTTCTGTTTTAGATTTGGCAATCATATCATCGACATACACTTCTATTTCTTTGTGTATCATGTCATGAAACAGAGTTGTCAAGGCCCTTTGATAGGCCGCCCCGACGTTCTTCAAACCAAACGAAATTACCTTGTAACAAAAGGTTCCCCATGGGGTGATGAATGAAGTTTTCTCCATATCCTACGGTGCCATTTTGATTTGATTATAGCCCGAGAATCCATCCATGAAGGAGAATACTTTAAACTTTGATGTACTGTCTACCAGCATGTCTATGTGCGGTAAGGGAAAGTCATCCTTTGGACTAGCCTTGTTCAGATCCTTGTAGTCCATGCTCATTCTAAATTTTTTGTCCTTTTTCGGAACTGGTACTATGTTGGCTAACCATTGAGGATATTCTGAGGTGGCAAGGAAACCTGCGTCGATTTGTTTCTGTACTTCCTCCTAGATTTTGATAGCCATATCTGGATGAGTTCTTCTCAGTCTTTGTTTCACTGGTGGACATTCTGATCTTAACGGTAGATGATGTTCCACGATGCTGATATCCAATCCTGGCATGTCCTGATAGGACCAAGCAAACACGTCGGGAAATCTTTGAGAAGTTTTATCAATTTTTCTTTGACAGTTGGACTGAGCAGTGTCCCAATCTTGACTTCTTTTCTCGCTTCTTCTGAACCCAAGTTTACTGTTTCCAATGGATCTTTGTGAGGTTCAATGGACCTTTCCTCTTGTCTGAGTAATCGGGAAATCTCTTCTAGAATTTCTTCGTCTTCTTCTTCTTCAGCCTCAAATATCGGGAATTCAAAGTTGGGAGAAGGCATTGGATCGTATGTTTCAATGGGGTTTAAAACAAGCAATCTCCATGACGTGATGATTGTTTTATAGAAGAGATAGAGAGAAATGCAAGAGTGTGTGCAGTGTATTTTCTGAAAAATGTTTGTTTTTGTTTTTGAGTTGTTTTTAGGATTACCATTTTCTAAAAAAGCGGAAAGTGAAAACAACAATAAATGCGGAAATTACAAAATGACATTTATTTATTTATGATTTGATCGATTCCTGAAACTACAACCCTATAAAACAAAACTCTGTCACTTCGGGCAAAGCGAAGAGGGACATTTACAAAAAGTGAGCCCTATCAAAACATCCGTTTCACCTGGGCAGGGTGAAATGTCAAAACAAAGACGACAATTACTTAGACTTATGGACGACTTTCGGGACATCGACAGCAACCCATTGATGGTGAACTCCTCGATGAATCACAAAGTCTGGTACCTTCTTTCTTGGCTTGTCTTCAGAAATGACACTGATTTCTGGTGGAGAAGGATCATTGGAGTCTTCCTCCCAGGCAGAACCATCGTAGACGAACTCTTCTATTGTATCTTGTACAGTATTTTCATTCTCACGCAGATCTCCCCATCCAGTTGGCTGGATGTCTTCGAGCCTGATACGAGAGCTTTTAGGAGCGGTGTACTTGACCAAGAAGTCAAATTTGCCACTCGGTTGTCCTAAAGTGTCCCATACTTTTGTGGAACTAGAGGAGTCATCCTTCTCGATGAAGTTGACCTCAGGAAAAGCATAGTTGATGAACTCTTGTCCTGCAATATTTGCAGATTCATCGCTGTTCCAGATATTTTTGGAATGTCCTAAGTAATGATCTCATGATTTGGTGGGAACGCATGTGTTCTTTTCAATGATGCTTAGTTGACATGTATTGTTTGGCTGACTCTATTGCCCCAAGTCTTCTGGGTACGGATGCCAGATAGGCAAGTCATCCATTGGGTCATAATAGTCATAGTCAAAGTTGTCTTTCATCAGAGTGCCCCCCTCTAATGAGTTGGGTGGAGCCCGACTTCCTTTCGGATCACAATCTCCGTATATCATCTTGACATCTGATCTCAGTATATATCTCAAACTCTGTGTGGGATAGAAAAATGGCGTATGCGCCTCTCCCTGAGACATATAACCGTCCTCGTTGAGATAGGAATTCCACTCTTCATCTGTATCGGAGGAGTCACCCTCATTGATGGTATGTACTTCTTGAGATACTGGGTGGAGAAAGCCTCCACTGCAGAAGAAGTCCTAAATGGGGTGAAAACTTTCATCGTTAGTAGCAGTCTGGATAAAGGTTGAGGAAAAACCAAGACCTTTCTTTTTCTTGTTATCCGCAGGAATGACAAGCTGTCCCCATCCTTTTGCGTTGTTTCTCTCGATTGCTTTGAGAGCATCTTTGTACGAGGAAATCGATGTTCCTTTTTCTGATTGATTCTCATTGCTCACCGAAAGTGTTTGGAATTGAGTTCCAACAACCTCCTCAGGTTCTACACAGGAGAATGATAAGTTGCTTACGATTAAGGTCTGCTCTCCGTATACTGTTACTAACTTGTCATTCTTGACGAACTTCAGCTTCTGGTGAAGTGTCGAAGTGACTGCCCCAGCCTCGTGTATCCAAGGTCTTCCTAATAAACATCTGTATGCTGCTCGGATGTCCATGACTTGGAAAGTAACTTGGAAAGTGTGAGGGCCGATAGTAATGTGAAGGTCGACTTCGCCGATAACTATTTTTGTGGATTCATCAAAGGCTTTGACGATGACTTCACCGCTTCTCATCGGGGATCCTTGAAATGATAGTCACATCAGAGTAGATTTTCGCATAACATTCAGAGCTGATCGTGTGTCTACCAGTACGCTGGCTAAAGCATCGTCCTGGCAGTTAACTGTAATGTTAAGCGCCATATTGTGATTTTTTCCTTCTTCCGCAGTTCTTCATCACTGAATCCTAAATTGTTGCAAGAAGTGATGTTGGAGATTATGCTGTCGAATTATCTTATCGTCATATCTTGTTCCACAAAGGATTTCTCTAAGACTTTCTGTAGAGCTTCTCTGTGAGCTTCGAAACTGAGCAAAAGAGATAGGACAGAGATTCTTGAAGGAGTTTGCAACAGTTGGTCTACAATGTTGTACTCGCTTTTTTGGATGAGCTTCAGCATCTCATCGTTGTTCTTTGAAAGGTCGGGATTACTGGATTGCCCGACAGGTTAGTTTGGAACTTCTGTTTGAGGTTCCTTTTCTCTGGTGGGTTCTCCAACTCCTCTTTTGAAGATCCGGCCACTCCGTGTCACTCGACAGATACCGGCAATGTTCACGACGGAGGGTAATGGAGTTTCCTTTCCATTCTCGATTGTTGTTGCACCGTGTTTGTAAGGGATAGCCTTATCGGATTTGTACGGTATTGGTCCTGGCAGATAGATAACTACAAGAGCCTTTTGATTTTTCTGACCATCGTAGCTGGCCTCAATTGGTTCGAGATTGAGAATCTTTCTACTATCAAGAGGAACTCTTGATTCATGGAGTAGAGGGATTATGGCGAATACATCTTTAATCCTTTCATGATCGGAGATTATGACGACGTCTTTGCTTTGATCAGGGAAATAGTCTGACATTATGTTGGCCGACCCAAAATTTGAACATGGTCGAATCTCTTTTCGGTCCACCTGATTTTGAAGAGCTGACCGTACAAGATAACATCCTTGGTTGTTCTCTGAGCAAACTCTACAGCGCTCATAGTTGTGTGGTGGTACCCGGCCACATCCGCTTTGTATGCAGTGCAACTTCACTATATCTATTTCTATCGCGCGAACAACCTGACTTTGATGCCTAGAAGGATTCCAGTCAGTCATACTGACTTGTTGTGTGTCTTCATCTAGGTAGATCAGAAGCCACCAGTGGTTCAATAAGTGTTGAAGTGTTCTTTGGACAAGTGTACTCCTTGGTCGTCCTTACGACATACTTTACAGTTCTAATAATCATGTGAAGCCAGAAAACCGAGCCTGGCCTGCTTAGCGTGTAATTCTACCATACTGGTATTCATCAAGCGAATATCAAAGATTTGAATCATATTAACTTGATAATGACTTCTATCACGGTAGTCCTGAATCATTCCGAGATCCATCTGACGCTAGAGGGCCTCTTGTACAAAAGAGCATCCCTAATTATTTATCGAGCAGATCGGACATGAATTGTAATCGTGCCATGGCAGATCATGATGTTGGCTTTGCCTTGAGTGCATTGCCACCGAGTTGACATTCATTGCTAGAATGTTGTGGTTCTGGACAATGTTGGGTTTTGCATGGGCCATATTGACCTCACGAATTCGGTGATCTTGGATCCATCCGAGATCCATTTGTTCTTGTAGAGCTGATTGTACTACGAAACATCCTTGATTATTCTTTAAGTAGATATCACACTGGTAATAATTGTGAGATGATACATGACCGTACCCGCTCAGTTTGCAATGCATCCTGACCAGATTGATTCCTAATAGGAGTACATCGTGAATTTGATAACTGCGGCTAAATTCTTCCGCAATCAAATTTACTGCAGCCTTCTCGTGTTGAGGCAATGGGTTCGTCTGAACATTTGGATTTGTATCCTTGAAGGATATGACCTCATTCCTGACAAGCTTCTGCACATCTTATTTGAAGCTGAGACAGTTTTCAATGTTGTGCCCCGGTCCTCCTTGATGGTAAGGGCAAGTTTGAGCTGCTTTGAACTAAAAAGACGTATTTTTTGGTACTGTAAGAGGAGACCTGGTTTGGATGTGCCCCTTGACCAGTAGTAGTGGAAACAATTATGTGTACAACATCAGTATATGGTCAAACCCTAGTGATCGCGTTGTACAGTTTTTATTGTTGTACTGAGGATGAGCCTGCTGAAGAGGCTGTTGTGTCCTTTGCTGATACTGTTGTTGATTTGGTTGGCTCTGAGCAACCTGAGGTTGATACGTTGGAACATGCATAGGGTTGATAGCAGGAGTTACTGCTGCTACTATTTGATACCTTCGCCTTTGCTTTCCGAGAGAGATATTACCAATATCTTGCTCTTTTTTCTTAAGGAAAGCACTACCGTATCTTTTGGTACTGCTTGAAGGTCCTGCATCTTTGACCAGACGTCCTTCTGGGACTGCTTCTTCAAGGTGTACTCCCATGTTCACCATCTCAGTGAAGTCACTAGGCGCACTGGATGATAGTTGATTCCTCCTTTAGTTCCTATGAGGGGTACATTATGGAAGTTTCCACAATGGTCGATGATTCTTATCCCGTCATAGATCTGATTGTACCAATCTATGTCAGAGTTGGTAAGAGACATGATTCTCTGTGACCAACGTAGAGTACTCTTATGATCCCAAAAAGCAACAGACTTGGGTAAATGGGAAGTGAACCATTTGTATAGCAGGGGTACACAGTAGGTGATCATTCCTCCACTGTACAAATTCCTTAAATGTACAGAATGAAAAGCATCTATGAGCAGGGTTGGTATGGGGTTTCCAATCAGAAATATCTTAATGGCGTCGATATCAATGAAGTTGTCGATGTTGGGAAAAAGGAATAACCCGTATGTGAGTAGAACAAAGATATCTTCGAAAGTAGTAATGTTTCCTATACTGGCAAAGTACAGGGTTTTCTCTACCAAAAACTTGTCTGGTAAACCTTGGATTCCATCCTTAGCGGTCATGTGAGTCCTGACTTCTGACTCGTCCAAATAGATTGCTCTTGCAATGGTTTGATCCTTTGGAATTTCTTCCAGTCCAGAAAATGGAGCTTGGTCAGTGATGGGTAAATCAGTCAGGTGAGAATACTTTTCCAGCGTTGGTGCTAGTTGATAATCCAGGAACGTGAAACAGTGATAAACCGGATCATAAAATTAGATTAGCATAGACAGGATTCCTTCAACTACATGGACCCTTAACAGAGACAGTAGTCCTCCATACTTAGCTCTGAAAGCATCAGGGTTGGTGATCATCCTTGCCAACCCTCTCAAATCCTCTAGTTTTGGATCCTTGAAGGTGTACTTGTGCATCTTCCTTCTACCGAAATCCATAACGCAATCTTTTTCTCTGATATATGCAATCATTGTTTTAGTTTAATTTGAAAAAAAGAGAGAGACTAGAAAAGAAGATTTTTTTTCTTTGTTTAAAAGTTTTTTTAAATGAATGCATGAATGCAGCACACAAAAGCATAGAAAAAACATGGGTTCAAAGGTTCAGTGTCACGAGCATGGAGTCATGGCTCTACCCATCCCCAAACATTGCACTAAGGTGAATTTTTGTACATGTTCTCAAAATCATTTACCCCCTTGGGATAACAACAACATGCTGGTTCACCCGAGCGAGCTGTAGCATCTTAGGGTAATCTCAATTGAGTGTAGTATCGCGTGTCAACTATTTCCGATAGCTACCGCACTACTAAATAGCCACATGGTTACTGTCTACTAAATCATCAGTTTCATGGATATCACAACCGGACAATCTGCTTTCACAACCGAAGTCGTTAGGCAATGAATCCGCAAAGGGTACCTCCACTGATTTGATGGTCTACTAGGACAGTTTATTCGGGATTCACTCCCTGTAAGACTACCCGTCTCTGCCATCACCTATCTTAGGTATCACTCAAACTTTCCGCATGCAACATCACTCGCATTCCCATTGACAGATAAATAAACACGGATATCAAGTAGGAAAAGCTATATATATATATATATAGTGTGTGATTCCTAAAACTAACATCCTATACCTCTTAAGAGCTATAATCCTAGTCCTAGACAGATCAAAGACATCCCCAGCAGAGTCGCTATTTTCCTGTAGCATGCGATTTTTGTCGGTGACGCGACCACCTTATCACCATTGGGTTCTCTCCTCACCGTAGTGAGGGGGAGTGGGGTGCTACTTTCTGAATTCTTATTTATCCCGTGAAGCTGAAAGGGAAAGGGAAGCAATCTAAAACTAACCTTGCACGCGAATGTTTAACTGAACAAATGCTGAAAGAGATTCGGGGGTTCGGGGTCAGGTTATACAATGGGGAGTTGCTGTCGCTCCCGAAAGATTCGCATCCAACGGTACAAACGCGAGAGTGGCGCAGATAACAGAGTCGCCAGCAATGTGTATTTATCCCAAGAGAGGGAAAGGAAACACTGCATAAACCTGGAAGAAGGAAAGAGCATGGTCTTGCGACCAAGAGATCTGGGTTCGGGAGTCGGTTACGTGAGAGAAAGGTATTAGCACCCCCTCGCGTCCATCGTACCCGATGGGATCCACGCTTGCTTGTCTCGATCAAAGGGTGTCGTCAACTGGAGCTCCGCTGCTACTGGAAAAGGAAAAGGAAATGCTAGCTAGAGAACCGGAAAAGGAAGGGAAAGAGAAAGAGAGAAAATGTAGGGAAAATAAAAGAAGTGCTCGAATGGGCCCTACCCCACTGCCTACGTATCTCATCGGGAGCATGAGAATCTGAGTGACGTAGTTCCCCTCACTAGGGGTGGATTGTGTTTTTTAGGGAACGGTTTACGTTCTAGCTCAGGTGTTGCAGCTCGCTGTATGGAGACTTAGGCGTTACCGTCTTGCAAGAGAACGAGTAGGAGCGCGTTCATACGTTGAGAGTGAGTGAGATGAGAAAAGAATTCCCGAAGGAAAGACGTTATTGTTTGTATAAGTTTTTTTAGACAGAAGTGTTTTTTTAAGTTAGCTTGTAACTTGCATTGCACCAAAGTCTGCCATGCGGGAACGAGTGAATCGCATGGTCGCCCCCAAATGGAACGTATGCTAAACACTCTAGAAGAGGAGGGGAGACCCCTCGTTCTTCACTTCCTACACTTAAGGCTCGAGCGCAATACACGTTAACCTTTATTAAGTATTTTTTACTTTTATTTTGAGATGAGAAGAGGAGCGACACTAGGGAAACTCTAAAGGGAAAACTAAGAGTCCTAATGTTATCATGCATGGATGACCTATGGTTAGTGAGGCTTAGGAAGAACCACTACCTAAAACCTAAAGCTAATCCTACTCCAAGCTTAATCAAAAATTAAGTTGGACTAGGTAGCTCTAAAGGGAAAGAATCCAAGACTTAAACAAGTCTTGAGATCCATGGGAGGAAGAGAGTGAAAGAAAAGAAGAAGAAGAAGAAGAAGAGAGATGAGATACAATGAATGGCAGCAAGTACATCATATCATAAATGTCCAACTCAAATCAATCAACATGTTTCAAAGATCAATGCAAAACAATTCAAGTAAGCATGCAAAACTAAACATGAAAGAATGCAAGCATACTTGTATGAAATGCACAATTAAGCATACATGGACTTCATGACAAAGTGAAATGAGAAAGGCAAGATGAAAATGAAGACAAGTCAGAACCAATACCATATTATCATCAACAAATCATGTGTGCAAAAGTGATTCAAAACATGAAGCATTAAGGTCCAAAGAAGTTCACAAAAGGAAAGGTAATGGTATTCATCATACAATTCAAGCCAAATGCATTCAACTATGCTCAAGCAACATGAAAACCAAGTATAGAGCTCAAGAGGCAGTAGCATATGCATCAATATCATATCAAAACCAAACTCAAGTCATACAAGTTCAAACATCAATCAACAACTTCAAAACATGCACCAAAGCAAACTACAAAAAGAAGACAAAGTTCCAACACTTAGGCATACTCAAACATGATTCAAACATGATCCACAAAGTTCAAAAATTAGTCCCAAAGGACCTCAACCAGGGTTAAACATCATATTAAAAGCACATGCAAAGAACCAACAAGAAATTCAAGCAAATAGACATGGCAAGTCAACTTGTGCAAAGAAGTGTCAAGATATGGTCATGCATAAGTCACTTAAGCACAAAAAATCAAACATGCATCAAATGACATTCTAAAATTGTGAAAATTAAACTCAAATGATATAGGTCAGAATACAACCATATTTTAAAAGATCTCCCACAAATTCACAAGTTAAGCAAGTCAAACAATTAAGCAAAGATCAAGTAAGCACCATGAATCAAAATGCAAAAGAGGAGGACCAAAATGCAATATGTAAAAGTTTTAAAATTGAAACAAAAATGTTTTCATGCACTTCAGAATGTCATCTAATAAATGCAAAAAGAAAGGATTGAAAATCAAGTATAGATGATGAGAAAGAAATTTTTCAAGTTAGAATGTGCAAGTGAAACAATTAAAAAAAGAAAATTAGGAAATTAATTAAATCAGATGCCAAAAATAAAATAAAATGAGAAAATAAAATATGGAAAAATTTTATAAAACTAAAAACAAGCTTCATGATTTTTTATATGATTTTTAGATGAATTAAAATGATTTTAGAAAATAAAATGCAAATGCTACATGAAAAATAAAATAAAACAAATGAAATAAACCAAGGGGGTGCCATCAGCAAAAGAATCACGTTGGAAGATGGAAGGTGGGCTCCGACTGGGGGTGCAATTAACAAGGCCCAAGGCAACAAGTCCAAAGGCGCAAGTCAATGGAGAACACAAGGAATCAGTCAACATGCAGACTCAATAACGACCATAGGATCAATCATACGCTCACCATCAGTCAACATAACCAAAAAGTAATAAAGATGAGAGGCCATGATTAAAAGCACACCACAATTAGTAAACACACGCACGCATACAATTATTCAGAATTAAAATAAAAAGCACGTGACAAGCACACACACATTTTAATGTGCTGTCACCACCTCATTCACACGATCAAATCAACGCATCACATTGAATCATCAATTCAAAAAAATAATCCAAATCAAAGGCTGGGAATGAGGCACACGGTAATAACTGTGGGGTAACAAACACGCAAGCATTAAATAAAAACAAAATGAAGAGAAACGTGGAAGCATGAGGGACGTAGGATTAAGCACACGAACGAATGAGATTTCATCTTCTTCATTCACACCTTTCACCGGCCGGAGCAAGAACCAGTCGCCGGAGCTAGGGCTCCGGTCACCCTCTCCGGTGGACTGCAATTAAAATTTCTCCAGAAAATGCATATGTGTACATCATTCGAACCAGAAAAACACAAGGAACTCAAATATCACATCCATTTTATCAAACAACAAACACACATTGAGAATCGAACGAAAACATTTTTAGATCTAAAACTTTAAACTCAAAATTCATCCATGATACACGTCCAAACTTCAAATAAAATAGATCAACATGCTCAGTGAAGTTCACAGATCATTATGCACACTTAAAATTTGAGTTCTATGATGCTGAAAATCACACTAACCTGAAATCTGTAGAACTTGAAATCCTCCAAGAAATCCCTCCAAAAGCTGCATATCTACTCCTTGGAACCTCTAGTTGCAAAATAAATGCAACTAAAGCTTGAGATCATGCTAGATCTTGAGATTTGAGTTTGAATCCTCTTGAATGACACTTGGTGAAATCCTCAGTATGAGCTCAAAATAGTAGTTGATTCTTGCTCTATTCTCTTCACTGATCAAGAATGTGAAGAGAAATCTCCAAGAAACTCCAAGGAAAGTGAGATTCGAAGAGAGAAAGTGTGAGAGCAAAAAACCAAAACTGTGCAAATGAAAGTCTCTGACCTAGCTGTGAGGGTATGAGTAAGCTTATATACTCTCCATTAGTTCACTGATTAGGATTAGCAAATGATTAGAACCTTGGCTAAAGAGATTTGGATGAAATTGCAAATTTGCATTTTGTACCACCACCACTAATTCACACGTGAGAATCCCTTATAATCAGCATGATTCACCTCCAATTTACTTATTGATCACCTCTGAATTCAAATTGGGCCTTGTACTTGTTTGGTTTGTGAGTTTTTGATCAATTTGCATTTTTGCACTTTGTGAAAATAGTGAGAAATATGGCATGAAATGAATTGATTCAAAAGCCAAAAATACACCTCTTGACTTGTATTTTGATTTTGTAATATAACATGAAGCAATAAAATCAAATACAAGTCCATTTGTGCCAAAATGCCAAAGGTGGAAAAATGGAACCATATGAAAACCTCAAAAGGCACCTTGCCATCTTTTGACCATAACTAGAGTTCCACAAATGATATGGAGATGTTCTAGTACTTTTTGGAAATGGGAGAGAAAGATCTTCAACTTTAATTTTGGAGGAAAATTCATTTGAAGCTTCCTTGATGATGAAAAGTCAAGTTGAATGTGGTGGAAAAATTGCCAAAAATGGAAAGTTTTTATTATAGGTCATTTTCCAAAATTAGTAACTTTTGCACAAACCCTTGATTCTTGAAGAATGGCATGAATCTTGACAATTGAAGACCATATGAGGATGTGAGACCTTGAAAACCATGAAAAGAACCTCAAAATCCTATAGTTGACTTTCTCCTTTACAGTTGACTTTTGCTTAGTTCACCAGCAACTAATCCACTGAACATTCTTCACCATGAACCATCAACCAAATATCCATCCATGAACACTTGTGAGCATATGGAAACCATAAAAACATGCTTGAATCCCCAAAGTTCAACAAGAAGTCCTTTTGATTCACAAACCCTAATTGGTCCCTCTGATCAGGGGGAAAAGATCCACTTGAAATCTTTTGCCATGCTTGATCTTAAGAAGATATGATGAACCCCATGAGCCACCTTGAAGCTTGAGACTTGAGAATATGGACCAAGTGCCTTGATCCCATGCCTTATGCTGAATGCCATGCTATGTAATCTATGACCTACTATGGAATGCAAATGAGTAAAGCATAGACCAATTTATTGAGAAAACACGAAGGTAAATTTTGAGGTATTACAGCTGCCAATTACCCATCCTATATATGGTTATCCACAAGTTGTTAGTTTTAGGTTCTGCTTTTTACTTGATGGTGTTTATCTGTTGATGGGTTGGGAAAGTTTCTTATTTGAGAGAGAGAGAGAGAGAGTTTTTGATTGGTATGTGTGAAGGTAATGGACCTAGGGTTTTGATTAATATGTGTGAAGGTGCTGGACCTAGAGTTTTTGATTGGTATGCTCGCTAATATTTCGCAACCTTATGCCTACGTATTCCCGTTAAAGATAAACAGGGAAATCAAAGCAATCGTAGTTCCTCCTATTCTATGGGAGGAAAAATATTTGGTGTCTTGTTCAAAGCCCAAGATTGAAGCTAAAAGGTTTATTTGTGTCTTGTTCAAAGCCCAGGATTGAAGCTAAAAGGTTTGACTGAGCGGGAATTTGTCATCTCTAAAGGGAGACATCTTGTCTGTTTATCACATCTGTTGGGTGACTGTTTATAAAGGAGGATTACTTTAACTAAGATATGTGAATCCAGCAATGCCATAATTTCCTTTATAAGGGTGTTGTCCTGAAGGAGAAAACTTTAACTCTGTGTTAAGCAATGCCATTTTTCCTTAGGAGTCTTTCATGCTAAGAGAGGGGCAGTGGCGTGGATGTAAATAATCCAGAGGCTTGCCACTTACAACAATTAGATGAAAGATGGAGTTTTACCAGGATAAGAGATGAACTATAGCTTGGATTTTTGAATCAACAAGTGTGCCACTTATAGCAGTTATCTGGGATTAGGGTTTTGTTGAAGTGAGAATCGGATATACAGCTATTAATTAACTTGAATCACAAATCTTTGAACTCACCACCGAGCTTTGATTTATCCAAAGGAACGGGTAAAGATCGAAAGAAAAACCTTTTGCGCCATGTGAAGACACAGCTAAGAGATCGGGGGTTCGGGGGTTGGTTATACTAAGGGAAGGTATTAGCACCCTAAGTATCTGTAGTACTCTACATGAACCTCTTGTTTCTATGTGTTATGTTATGTTTGCTTGCTAAGGAAATCTGCTAAGGGTAGAGGTATGGACCTATGGTGAAGACCAAAGTGCTAAAGGTGAGGACCTAGGGGGGATATACTAAGTATGCTCGCCAAGACGTCGCATCTTGTGCCTATGTATCCTGACTAAAGAATCAGAGCAACCGTAGTTCACCTAACTAAGGATGGATTGATGAACCATTGACTATGGCCAAAGTTCCAAGGGGAATGAGTATGAGCTCATATAGAGTTAAAGAACTCTCTAAGTCTAAGTTGTAAGGGTAAGTGAATACTCATGATGATGAAAATCACATAGAATTGAAGAACTCTAACTTAATTCTAAGTTGAAGGTAAATGGCTCTAAGGAGGCCAAAGGGGAAGGAACATCATAATGATGATGTTCTCCACTATGCCATAAAAGCCTTTAGACAGCGCTTTTTTTGGCATTACACAGCGCTTAAAAGCGCTGTCTAAACTGGCGCTGCTAAAAGATTAGACAACGCTTTGGTTAATGTCAAAAGCGCTATCTAAAGGGGTGCTTTGACTGAAAAAGCGCTGTCGAAGCACCGCTTTAGACAGCGCTTTTACAATAGACAGCGCTTTTGCTTATATTTTAGACAGCTCTTTTATTGTAAAAGCGCTGTCTAAATGGTGCTTTAGACAGCGCTTTTTGTTTTTTTAAGACTAACATTAGACAGCGCTTTTTGCCTTTTTTTTAGACAGCGCTTTTTAGTCAAAGCGTTGTCTAAACCCCACTTTAACCAGCGCTTTTTTTGAAAGCGCTGTCTAAACCCCACCTTAGACAGCGCTTTTGGTGTAAAGTGCTGTCTAAGGTATACGAAATTTTTTATATAAATTACTTAAAAAAAGCGCTGTTTGTTTTATACAGTTTATATGCACCTGTTTTTAAACCACAATTTGCACCAGGTTTTCAACCACAATTTGCACCTGTTTTTCAACCACATTTTGCACCAAAATATCATAAATTGGAGCTTCAAACCAATATATACGCACCAATTTTGCCTATTTATATATACAATTTTCATCCAACAATTTATATATACAAAACAATTGATGATACAAATCATTTCATCTAACAAAACATTTTGCTTCAAATCTACATATTACTTATAGAAATGCTAAGCAAAAAGCAATGCACATCAATATAACTCTATCTTTAACTTTGCACATATAACCTGAAACAACACAAAAAGATTGTAATTCAATTAAAACATGTTACAAAGTTATACATACTCAAAATTCTCATCAATTAAAGTAAGAGTACAATATACCTTATAAAACTCCGAGCTCAATAATGAATTGACACCAATCCTCTTTAATTTCATCCAAATGATCTTTTGAGTAATACGCACACTTGAATTCATCAAAGTACTACATAATAATATAACATAGTTTGATTTAGTTTCAACTATTTAATTATATGAGAAATATGTGTTAAATATTAAAATAACTCATAAGTTAGAAATACATACATCAGATGGAATCTCTATTCGATCCAAAAAAAGAGTTTCTCTCATAAACCTCAACATGAAATAACCGCAATCTATACCATTACGTTGCCGAGGACACTACAAATGAAAAGAAAATATGGATAAATCCTAAGTTTTATCAAGTATCATCACTAATATAATCAAAAATGTGAATATACCTTCACTCCAATCCATGTAATGTTGTTGGCTCTCCTCTTTGGTACTTGGATATCTCTTTGTGCTCGAAAAGCTTGTATAATGCTAATAAAATATAAATGAATATTTAGAACAATTCACATAAATAAATAAATAAATATACACATGAATATTTAGAACAATCTAACTTACGTATCAATCATATTCTTCATATCCAGGTATGTTGTCCAATTATTTCCTAACGAATCCAGATAATACACAACTTCTCTGATAGGATTAATCGCGATCAACAACCAATGTCCACTGTAATATTAAACAAATGTTAGATGGAAACTTTCTACACGACGTCAAAATACAAAAAAATTATAATAGATGAATTTAGAATGAAAATCTAACCCAGTATTAAACGGTAAAAAGAACAACTTTTCTGTATCTTTGTCGGCCATAAAGCGGTTGAGTACATACATCATGACATCATCTGGTTTATTTATGATTAACCCTAAGTTGGTACATGCGGGACTTAAGAATGCGAATCTTTGATCCAATCCACGTGGGCGCATCAATTTGTCATACAGAAACCTTAAATAAAAACATCATTAACATTAGACTATTCATTTGAAACATAAAGTAAATAAGTTGTTCAATTAATATAACAAAGTAGATCGGATATACCTCACGTATATATTGATAACACTGATGCCTAATTCTTCATGACGAAAAACTTGCTCAAATTCCTCATTACCAATTGATTCTTCATATTAAAAGCCATAAATACCTTCCTCCATAGGTACAAGACGAGTACCTCCGTTCGGAATATTTGTCATTTCTAGAAATGTCTGAAGGCACGACCTATACTTGGAAGTAGGTTTTTTTTCTAGGCGCGGTCTTCTTAGCAACGACCTTTTTTTGTGTGGAAACGTTTTCCATGCATAAATATCATATAATTGTGATGTACCTCTTTTTTTGAAACAACGGACTCGGTATGCTGCAGAATCCCCTTATCTGTTGCTTTGGATTTTGTTGGAGTCTAATTAACATTACCATGTAAAAAATGTACGTAAAATGCGCGTAAAAACTTTGAATACTCAAAGGTTCATAATGGTTTTAAGCATACCTCATATCCTACGCTAATGAGGCCTGACGGCCATGCAACAAACGAACCTATTGCATCTCCCACCAATGTTGCATCCGAAACATCGTCAGGATATGGTAATAATGCATCCATCTCTAAAGCAATATCAACCGAGACTTTCAAACATCCAGTAGGGAGCGGTTTAGTGTGAAGTAATTCTCCCAAAGTGTTATACACTTTTCCCTTGCAAACCATCTGATAAGTTAGTGACGATAAGTAGAGGTGACAAGGGGAAATGCCCTAAAACCAATAATAAATATGACATTGTTAATGTGTATATATGTCAATTAAATAATTTAAGCTAATAATTTAATTTCATAAAAATATATATAATTACCTCTGGAATATTCGGTTGAAAGTTACAGTTGATACTATCTTTGTCCGAAGCATCTTTAAAACCTGAAGCGCTATCTCTTTCTTTTTCCTTTCTTAATTCACGAACTTCAGCTTGCAGTGCTTCCAATGTTTGCTGAAGTTATTTATTACTAGGAGCCTTTTGTTTTTTAATATTCAAGGATGTCGGAGTGATCCCAAATACCTTACCCCTCACCCGACCAGAATACTCACGGACATCTAATGCCCGACTAAGTATTCTCCTGGAATCATTGGCTTCATCTGGAGATAAAGACTGAGATAGAGTCTCCTGAAAATCAGATGAATATCGAATATTTGTCAAATATTTGTTAATAAAGTTTTGATTTAATTAAAGAAATAATGTTATACTTACACATTTCTCAAATACTTGTTGAACATCTTCTTTAACAACTCCATCCTTGCCCACACGGGCTTCCTTCCACAAAACATGTGCCGGAAGAGATGTTTCAGAACTATTCTCCTTTTGTAACTACACATTAAGCCAAATAATATGATCAAATATAACTCATGATGAACAAGTATATCATTGCAATTTATAGATACTTACTATAGATTGTTCTAAGTGTCCATATCCAACACGTCATTTTCTGTATGGATACGCGGGACTTGATGCTCTTTCCCGATTTGTTTCACTTACACTTTGAAACTATGGGGTTTTTCGTTTGGCTTTAAACGTGTCCCATTCTTTTTGTGAAATCAAACATCCATATTTAGATGGAAGCTCTGCATCAACAAAATTACCTTCTGCATCCCTAAGAAACTTGGTTGATAAAAATGTTCTAAACCCTCTTAGTAGTTTTCCGGCCAATTTGAGACAAAAAGGTCTTCTATCATCATCAATGTTGAAACACCTCTAAGAAAAACATACACATTATGCGTTAGTACAAGTAATTTAAAAGACATAATTAGTTGGCATAATTAAAGACATAATTATGGTACCTTTATCTCACTCCAAAATTTTCCTTTTGCTTTGTTCAACTGTTTATTTCTCCAATCATCACAAGTAATTGGAACCTCATTCCTTACAAGTGCACCAATAAAACTTGTCAACGTATAACCGTTAGGCTCAATAAGAAGGCCTTGTGGGCTCCAATGCACATCTAATATGATGCCTCGATCTCTATCACGAATCACTTTCTTCATAACTGTTATTCCTCTTTTAATTCCCTCTTCCGCATTAGCTACGTTATTACCTCCATCATGAATAGAATCATCATGTGGGTGATCCTCGTTAGTAGCCATCTAACCTGTAATAAAGAAAACAAGGATATCAAATATAAATTATGATGAAAGTACTTGTCTAAGCTATAAATTACCAAATGATATATAAAATGAAAAATAAAGAAGAGCATATAAATTTATTGAAAAATAAAGAAGAATAAAATACCTTTCTCGTAGTAGCACTTGGTTCAAAACAAATTCTCCTCAAACAACAATCTGAAAAGAACAATCACAATTTAAAGCAATCAATATCAACTTCAAAACTAAAACCATGAAGATGTTAGTAACACAAGAGAAATTAAAGCAAGAATAAGCCATTGAAGAATTCCAAAATTGAATCGTTTATAATTGTATAGTTTTGAATTTAATAGCATAAAACCAAGATATTAATATCCATAAGAGAACAACAAAACACTTAGTACCTAACATATCCATGGAATAAGCCATTCCAGAAATGTTCATATCAGAAAATGGACCTTACAAATCCATGGAACAGTTGTTGGATGACTGAGAAAAAACTTGTAATGATTAAAGTAATGGAGTCTTGTTATGACCTTACAAATCCATGTCTAATGTTAACCTTAATAGAAAAGAAGAAATCTTACCGAAACGGTGGAGAACGGTGGAGTACGGTGGAGGACGGTGGAAGACAATGGAGGAAGGACGACGGCGAGACTGTAACCGAGACGGTGGAGGACGGCGGCGAGAGCTGTTCTTCGTTCGTTCTTGTCGTTCACAGTTCGCAGCAGAGAGGGAAAGAATAGAGATATGAAAAATAGAATACTGATCGATACTATGCAATTTTTTATTTTAATTAATAAGACCTTAGACAACACTTTTCAAAAAGCGCTGGCTAATGTGGACCTTTACTAGCGCTTTAAAAAAAGCGTTGTCTAAGGTAGGCCTTTTACCAGCGCTTTTAAAAAATCGCTGTCTAAGGTAGACCTTTTACCAGCGCTTTTAAAAAATCGTTGTCTAAGGTAGGCCTTTTAGCAGCGCTTTTAATTTTTTTCGTATACAGTTTCCGTGTTTTATTTTTTATTTAACTTATAGCAGCGCTTTTGCATAAAAGCGCTGTCTAAGGTGCGCTAGTAAAAGTCATTTTTGGTGTAGTGCTCATAGAGTTGAGGAACTCTAGGGTGAAACCTAAGTCATGAGGTAAGTGGCTCTAAGGAGGCCAAGGGGAGGAGTGAGCAACTATGAGGATAGTGCTCACAAAAAGGGAAAGATGGCTCTAAGGATGCCAAAGGTGAATCCTTATGAGGATAGGGAATGGGTCTAAGGAGGCCAAGATAGTAAATGAGCTATCTATGACTTAAAAGTCAATAGAGAGTCTTTCCTTTGGAAGAAGGGGAATGATGAGGGTTAAGGAGGGGAAGCTGAAGAGCTTGCTTAATAAAGTTATAAGATAACAAAACATCATAAACAAGAAGAACAAGTGGGCATGGTGATAACCAAAACACTTCAAGGGGAGAACATGTGGAAATGTTTTAACAAACATAAGTGGTATAGGTAAACCAAAAGAATGTGATAACATCTTAAAGTTCAAGTAATAAAAAATGGTAATCCGATGCATACAAGCACTCATAATGGTTCCAAAAATGGCATTCAAGTTTCAAGACATAAACATGTCACATATTTGATCAAACAAGCCCATGTTACAAGACAAATGATCTAAAGAGATCTCATGGTATTTCAAAGGATATTTTCATGTAAAAACACATTATACATCAAGTAAATAAGGTGAAATAAAACATACAAAGTCACCAAATCAAGTAGGGTTCAAGGTAACATGCTTTAGATCTCATTTGATCAATATAAATAAGGAAACATGGCAAAGAAATCAAGAGAAATCAAGATGTTCTTATGAAACCCTAAAAAAGGCCTTTCACTTTCAACATTAACAAATGTTTCAAAAATAATTATTTTCACCAATTTCTTTTTACAATCACAAAATAGACATGGTAAGGAACATTTTTCAAAAAGAATGGATCAAAAAGAGTGAAAAATGAGCAAGTTATGAATGTTTGAAAACAAGGTACAAACCATAAAAAAAGAAATGTAACAAGTGATAAAAAAATAAGGGAAATGCACCCCATGGGTGTTGAACTCATGTCCTGGGGGCTAGTGCACAAAAGCCTTACTATTTAGGCTGCACGCGCAGTGTGAACATAGGGCACAAACATGAAATAAAATAACATAACAAACAAAATAGATTGGAAAAAATAAAAAGGAAAAGGTCTGGGGCGAGGGGGATTCGAACCCCAGACCCTTCGCTTGCCAATACCTACAAAATCCTCCATGGACCAGCGGTGCTACGCTCTCATCCAAACATTATATACTTCAAATTATTTTTATTTTAAAACAACCCCTAAACGACCACCACAGCGCCACATGGGACAGACTGGGGGCAACCACTTCTTCTTCCCCGTTCTCATTCTCTTCTCTCTCGAACCCTAACAATAATAACCATGGCCAAAATTTCCAGCCCACGGATCTCTCTCATCCCTCAACCTAATCAGGTGAAATAAACATCAAAGTTGGAGTAAAAACTCCCAGGATTATAAATATATAATTTGTTCAACCTAACAACCAGTGTATAATACGTAACAAGCATCATAACAGTGCAACAACATAAAAATTCAACAAGTTATATCATGCTAGTTCTCAAATAAACATGGTAAACTGTTATTCTGAATCACAAAGCAAACAGCACACTACATTTTTACATTCAAATAGCGACGACAATATGCATGAATATGTGAGTTTGAAGTTCAGAATTCCTACCTCTTGGAGAAAGTCCAAGGCTTCTTCTATAGCACTTGCAGAGAAGAGGAACAACCTTCTGGAACCTTGTTGACCTTTGGAGAAGAGAAGCAGATGATTGTAATATTTGGAAAGTGCTTCAAATACCGAATCTGATCCTTTATGCAGGCTGAAGTTCAAAAATGGCATTTGATGATGGAAGTGTTACATTTAGGGTTTGAGTGTTTGGAGCTTCTCTATACAATGCCAAGAGAAGGTTTGTGGAGTTTGGATGGAAGTGCACGAAGGAAATGGATGTTTGGAGTTTTCTTGCAATTTTGTAAGAACTTGTGAATGAGAGGATAAAGTAAGCAATCAGCATCTTTTGGGGGTGATTCTGGTGTCTTTTTGAGAGTAGAACAAAGCTCTATTTATAGGAAAGGCTGTGGGTTTGAGGCATGGTCAGAAATGGAAAATTGCCAAGTTTTCCCTTTTGAGAAGCTTCCTTCGTGCGAGCTGGCTTGGCTGAGAAAAGGGTCTTCAAAGCCCTAGCCATAGGCTCTGTTGCATTGTGGTCTGGTTAGATTGGGTCAGATCCCAAGTTACAAGGATAAAAAGAAGTTGCCATGCCTTTGGTTGAAAAGTTTCTCTCACCTTGTGTCAAGTTGCACCAAGTTGATTAAACTCTCATTTCTTTAATGCCAACTTGTAGAAAATCGTGGAAGAGGTTTGCATCATCTTAATCTTGCTTCTAAACATCATAATATTGAGGCATTTGGTGATTAAGAAGAGTAATGCATCATTATGCATAAGTTGGTAACTTAGAAATCAAGAAATAGACCTCAAACTTCTTTCACTCGAATCTCTCAGCTCACTCAATGGATTGAGGAGTTCTTGTACTTTTTGGAAAGCCCCAAATGTCCTCTAAAACTTTCATGTTCAACCCAAGTTCTGGATCAAAAGGGATCTTGGTGAAAAGTGGAGGTGAAGTCAGCTGGTTTTTTAAGGCAAAAAGTAGTGAAATTTCACTAAGTCCTTAAGTGTTTTAAACTTCCAAGCCTTGTAACTTAAAAACCAAGTCTTAACTTGAGAAAGGTCATCTAATATGTTTTGAATTTCATGATGAGAGCTTCCATTTGAGCTTTGAGTCACCAAATTTGGATGTGTGGTTTGAAAGTTATGACTTTCCCAATTTTGCACAAGAAGTGAATTGTTCCTTAGACAATTTTAAGAACAAAACCTTGCCCTTCTTGCAAGAAATCTTTCAAATGATGGTATCTCATGCTCTGATTCAAGGATTGAGCATGTTGAGGTAGAATGTGACTTGAATACTTCATTTTGGGCAAATAACAACCAAAGTCAGAGGCTTGACTTGTCAGTCGAAACCTTAATTTCCTCAGGAATTCCACAGAATGATCTTTGAGGATATTACTTCTTCAATCTCTTTCAAGGTCCATAGATATGGAACCATGTCCCAAGGCTTGGAAACATGTCTTGGTCAAAATCAAAGGCAATGGCTAACTTTCCTGACAAAACCCTAATCTGGGGATAAGATGAACTTGTGATTCTTTGTACTGGTGATGAAAGCCAGGTGATCTTGATTTCTTTGTTGAGTAAGACCTCTTGAATGTAGGTAAGTTCAATTGGTTGATGAACTAATCAAACCTTGACTAATCATGACAAACTTCTTCAATGATTTTTTAGGTTAAAACCCTAATTCCACAACTTTGGTCGGATAATCTCTTGTTGACTTGATTGGATCCTAAGTCTGGAGATCCCAAAATGGTGAACATTTGTGATGATGGTATGGAACCAGAGAATGTCTTAGGAGACCTTGAAACACATGAGAATTTGGTATGGGTTAGGTACAATGCATAGATGATTGAGACCTAAATGTAAGTACAAGATGTTATGACATCTAAGGGGTAAAATTTGGGGTATAACAATTGCCCCTATTTGAATAGCTTTACCAGATGGCACGAGGAATGGAAATCCTCGGGTCGTCAAGGTGAAAGATATTTAAATATAGCAAACCGAACATTTTTCCCTTAGATGGAATGCATATGCTAAGGGCAGGCAATAGACGTGCAAATGCTGACATGCCATGAACTTCTAGTATGATGATATGATGCCATGATAGTGCAAAGATGCAGATAAACAAGACACCAGAGACAAAAAGAAAACATCCACAGGTGAGTTTTACTAGAGAGGGATGAAGGTTAATATCCAAAAGGAACTCACTGGGGATACATACTGACCAATAAAAGAGACTCACTGGGAGACTCTAAGTAAACACTGGGGCTAGAAAAAGATAAAGGGGAAAAATCCCGCAGGTCCTCACTGGAGATAGGAGCCAGAGAGGTGTTCTCCACTGGGAAAGATCCAGGGAGATGGACGACAGGTTCATAGGTGACCGGACGACACTGGGGAAATAAAACACTTTCTTACTGGGCATGAAACCAGAAAGAAGACATGATCTCTACTGGGGATCAACTTGATATAAGAGGATAGATATTCCACAAATATTTTCTGGGGATTTCTTATATTGAAGAGTTCAAACGGGATCTTCAAGAAAAGCCAGAAAAGACAGAGACAAACATAAGCTTTGCGTGCGCCAAATGAAGAAAATCACAAGGACTTTTAAAGAGGTATTCATAATGACCGAACATCCGCTAGGAACAAGATTAAAGTGACAACAATGATTGGACTTAGAAGCAAAAAGTCTTTGAACACCAAATATGATTTGGATAGGATACCAATTTGAGTTGGTTTACCAATAAAGACTGGACTTTAGGTTCATAGCTGACCTGAATTTTTAGGTTCGATGCTGACCAAGGTTCATAGTTGACCTGGGATTTTGGTTCATAGGTGATTTTAGATTTAAAGCTGACCAAGGTTCATAGTTGACCTGATGTTTAGGTTCATAGTTGACCTGAAACAAGCAATGCCAGCAATTACTAGACTTTAGGTTCATAGGTGACCTGAGGTTTTGGTTTAGAGGTGACCAAGGTTCATATTTGACCTGAATTAGGTTCATAGGTGACCTGAAATTTTGGTTTAGAGGTGACCAAGGTCCATATTTGACCTGAATTAGGTTCATAGGTGACCTGAAATTTTGGTTCAGAGGTGACCAGGGTCATAGTTGACCTGAGATTTCGGTTCATAGGTGACCTGAAATTTTTGTTCAGAGGTGACCAAGGTTCATATTTGACCTGAATTAGGTTCATAGGTGACCTGCAATTTTGGTTCAGAGGTGACCAAGGTTCATAGTTGACCTGAGATTTCATTTCATAGGTGACCTGAAATTTTGGTTCAGAGGTGACCAAGGTTCATAGTTGACCTGAGATTTCGGTTCATAGGTGACCTGAAATTTTGGTTCAGAGGTGACCAAGGTTTATAGTTGACCTGAGTGATGTTTTAGGTATCTGATAGGTCAGTACCAGGGTTGCATAAATGAAGATGAGACTTCCTGGGGGATATAGATAATGAGCAAAATCTGGCACACGCGGGTGAAGAACGGACGCAAGTTGGACACAAATCATAGATCAGCAAATTTGAAGTAAAGGGAGGTAAAGACCCACAAGCAAAAGCAAACCAGATGCAAAGATGCAGGATGATACGGTATGATGCGAATTCTCAATGATATGCAAAAGACGACTCTAACGAGAGACGATAGACTGAGGAAAAGTGAGTGGATGGATAACGCATCCACTACTAGGAATCACACTGAATCTGAAGAGAACAGCCCCTCTGGGGATTAAATATGGAATAACCTTCTTTCACTGGGGAAATAAAATCTTCCACAAACATCTGTGAAGCTATTGGGGGAGAAATCCTTTGCATCGTGGTAGTCAGTCATTACTGACATGTCTGATCCAAGAAACATTGTTGATTTTGAATTTGTATCACTGGGTGTAGCGAGTGATTTTTGTCGGTGATGCGACCACTTTATCGCTGGGTTTTCCTCACCACAATGGTAGGAAGGGGTGCTACTTTCTGATTTCTTATTTATCCCATGAAGCTGAAAGGGAAAGAGAAGGTATTTAAAACTAACCTTGCACGCGAATGTTTAACTGAACAAATGCTTAAAGAGATTTGGGGAGTTCTGAGTCAGGTTATACAATGGGTAGTTGTCAATTACCCATCCTATATGTGGTTATCCATAGGATATTAGCTTTAGGTTTTGCTTTGTACTTGATGGTGCTTATCTGGTAATGGGTTGGGAAAGTTTCTTGGGAACTGTGACAGGGAAAGTGAGTTTTTGTTGATGTTTTTGGTAAGGTGTTGGACCTAAGTTTTGATTGATGTATGAAGGCACTGGACCTAGGGTTTTTTATTAGTATGCTCGCTAAGATTTCGAAATCTTATGCCTATGTATTACCGTTTAAACGAAACAGGGAAATTAGAGCAATCGTAGTTCCTCCTATTCTAAGGGAGGAAAAAGATGTTTTGGTGTCTCGTTCAAAGCCCAAGACAGAGGCTAAACGGAGTATTTCTATCTTGTTCAAAGCCCAAGATTGAAGCTAAAAGGTTGACTAAAAGAGAATTTGTTATCTCTAAAGAGGGATTGTTGATTTTTATGTACCTTGATCAAATCCCAAGGTTGAAGCTAAGAGGTTGATTGACTCCACTAGGGAAGTCCTTATACTAAGCCTAAGAGGAGGCTGTATGAGACTGACTCAACAAGAGAGTGGATATATTGGTGTCTTGTACAAAGCCCAAGACGGAGGCTAAAAGAGACTGACTCTTTGGGGATATCATTATATGATTCCTAAGAGGAGGCTAACTTCGCTGGGGAGGTACTTATCTGTCTTGTATGAAGCCCAAGATTGAGGCTAATAAAGGGTTTGACTCTGCTTGGGAAATCATTCCTCAAAGCCTAAAAGAAGGCTGGGAGGAGGTGACCTTGCAGGGGAGGATATTTGTCCCCAAGCTTAAGAGAAGGTTATGACGATTTATGTCTTGTACAAAGCCCAAGATTGAGGCTAAAAGGGTTGACTCAACAAGAGAGTGTTTTTTATCTGTCTCGTACGAAGCCCGAGATTGAGGCAAAAAATGGTTGACTCAACAAGAGAGTGCTTTTTATCTGTCTCGTACGAAGCCCGAGATTGAGACTAAAAAAGGGTTGACTCAACAAGAGAGTCTGAAACGTGATTGACTCAACAAGAGAGTCTGAAAAGTAGTCGACTCAACAAGAGAGTCTGAAAAGGTGATTGACTCAACAAAAGAGTCTGGAAAGTAATTGAATCAACAAGAGAGTCTCAAAAGTAATTGACTCAACAAGAGAGTCTGAAAAGGTTAGATCCGTTGGGGAGAATCATTGTACAAAGCCCAAGAGGAGGCTGGATTTCCTGAGGAAAGGATCATTATACAAAGCCTAAGAGGAGGCTAACTTCTGCTGGAAATTATTGAGATCCCGAGGCATGTCGGGAATCAACTCTTGCATGGGAATACAAAAGAATTGATAGATCAGACACCTTGAGGTTCTGATTTGAGATAGTGTTATATGATGATAAACTGACCCTGGTTGGGGATTTTTTTAGGAGAGAGACTGGGTTTTAGAACCTACCAGTTTTAACTCTGCTGGAGATTAATCCAGTATCCGGGGTTTCTCCCTACGTTTGTAGGGTACTTGAGAATGTCTTTGAGACTCAAGGAGATTTAGACTGTCCAAGTCTATTAGTGTGGTTTATCTTTGTACAAGGCCCAAGAGGAGGCCGCCTCGTTTAAGGGATGAGTATCAACCCTAAAATTGGTCTGAGGGCTTTTGTGACTCTTTTTAGAAAGACAGCTCTAGCAAAGGATGACTAAGTTCTGTCTTATACCTCTAAGAGGTCGTGAGTGTCCTTGTACGAAGCCCAAGAGAAAGCATGAGAACTTTTAAGAAGCCGACAGGTCCTTGTACAAAGCCCAAGAGGAGGCGGGGATGCTTTTAGGAAGCCTGTGGGTCCCCAAACCAAGAGAAGTTTAAGAAATGCAATTCACAGAGAAGAGATCATTCCAGGAAAGTTTGAGTATTTAGAAGAAACTCAAGAGATGTTATTCACGGAGAATAGATCAACTCCGGGGAGTAGAATTTCTTTGACAATTTCTAAGGGTGACTGTCTGAGAAAAGGTTCACCGAGAATACTGCCTTTCCCTTTGTTCCATATTGATTAACCCCAAGAGAAGGGAAGACTGTATCTGGAAAACCCTATGGGGATCTAGTATTGTTTGTATTTTAAGAGTGACCAACATGGCTTTACCTAGTTCTAGACCTAGTTGTCAGGGAAAACTCTAAATAACTATACTAATATATATATATATATATATATATATATATATATATATATATATATATATATATATATAGTTGATATATGACAAGTATTTAAAGGAGTATGAAAGAAGACTAACCATGCACAACTTCCCATAATACAGTTATATATATTTGACATGTATTTAAAAGAATGAAAGAAGACTAACCATACGCAGCTTCCCACAATACAGTTATATATGTTAAAGCGAGTAAATGAAAGTGGATAAAAACTTACAGGTGTGCAAGCTTCCATGCTGTTTTGTTAGTTGTTCAAAGAAATTAAAGAAAGTTTTGATAATAACTGTATATTTGAATCTAAATCAAAAGGGAAATTGTTTTGAAAAGATTGTTGGGGCTTATACTCAAGGAGAGACCCAAGGTTTAACAGTGATCGCACCGTTGTTTTGAATATCGTATTGGGACTTATACAACGACTGAGGCCCAAAGAGGTTTTCTGTACAAGGGTATAGGTCTTACAACTCAAGGAGAGGCCCAAATATTATTTTGAAAAAGAAAGATGGGACTTACAACACGAGGGTAGGCCCAGATGGTTTGTTTGAAAACGGCGATCGCGCCGAGGTTTTTGAAAATACAGTGGGTCTTATATAATATCTGAGGCCCAACAATGTATCTTATTTACAAGGAGTGGGTCTTACCCTCTATTAGAGGCCCAAAAGTGTTTTTGTACAAGGGATGGGTCTTACAACTTAAGGGGAGGCCCAGGTGATTTTAAACTGGTGATCGCGTCGAGATTTTTTATCGTGTCTGGACTTATACAATATCTGAGGCCTAAAATGGTTTTGGTTAAAGGGGATTGGGTCTTACACTCTATTAGAGGCCCAAAGTGTTTAAAAATGAACAAAGATGGGACTTATTGTAATACCCCGTAAATTATTTTACTCTGGATAATATGGTTGTGATCAACTGGACTCCGGTTTACTCTGAGAATTTATTTGATAAAATAATTAGAGTAAACTGATGACCTCAGAGCAGACCCAATTAATATTATCTGATATTGGGGTTTTAAGTGTTGGAGCTTTAGAGACTATTTGGACAATTAATAGTGTTACTAATTAATGATATTTTACTATATCATTTTCCTTTCCACTCTTTTTCCTTACTAGAAGCAAAGGAAGAAAGAGATAGAAAGAAGTGGAAGAGAAAGGAAAGGAGAAGGAAGGAGAGGAAAAAGCTCAAGAACACCAAGTCATCAACCATCACCCATTCTTCATCAAATCATCCTCCAATCTTCATCATCATCATCTATACAAGGTGGGTTATAGATAGAAACTTTTGTTTTAGATTTTCTTGGATTTTAGAACCTAGGTTTGAATTGTAAGAAAATGGATAATCTTGCAAAATCTTGGATTTAACGGTTGAAATGCGGTATAATCTGTGTAGTATACTCACTAGACATGTAGGATCATCTGTTATTACATATGTTTGCATGTTGGTGAAGTTTTGGGATGGAAATGGGTCAGCAAGCTCTGTTTTTACGCTGCTGGAAAACCCAGAATTCGCAGGTTCGCACTGCGAGTGACCTAGCGAAGGGGAAAGCGAACATTCGCTGGACATTCGCATGGCGAGTGTGAAGGCGAGCGTTCGCCAGGTGTTCGCACTGCGAACTTTAGAGTGTTTTGGTTCTGCCACTGTTCGCCAGACGTTCGCACAGCGAATGGGGCAGCGAACCAGTGTTGGCTAGGCATTCGCTGGAAGCTTCGCACTGCGAATGAGGAAGCGAGCATTCGCTGGCTTCTTCGTAATGCGAAAATAGCAGATCATTTAACTTGTTTCTTTCATAACTTTTGACTCGTTTATCCGATGTGAGTATTCTTGGTATCGTTATGAAGCTAGGAACATATTCTAGCTAATGGTAGTGAGAAATATCAGTTTATTGCCCGATTAAATAAATCGAAGGGAACCGTGAATTGGTGTAATTGGTGGTATATTGAATTATATGTTTCCATTATGTGATTAATGACTATTTTACCTACGTTCTTATTGTTAAACATGTTTGAATATATTTGCATGTTAAAATATAAAATAGGTAGAGTGAGGAATATTACCGTAAACAATGTCGGAAATGTAAATGTAATAAACACTAGTATGGAACATGTGTGTTAACCGTTTGGTTGTGATAAGGCGTAATGGCCTTGTGATTGTCGAATACAATCACGTCTGTGTGAGATCACGTAATCGTAACCGGTTATCTTGTGAGTGCGTTTCATGGGTCTCGAGCTCCTCTGAAACATGTGCACGACTACTTGGCAGGTTTGATTCCCGCGTGCAGTACGAATGGTGCTCTGGGAGCGTATGCTTGTGACAGTTAATGGCCCGTGTGAAGTGACGGTTCATATGCGTTGAGTCGCCATTGGTCTTACGTGTTATATTTATGGTATTGAGCCTGATCAACTTAATCCTATCTGTATGACATTTAGGAACATGGCGGACAGACGTAGAAATAACCGGGGTAGACCGAGGACTACTCCAGCAGGGACAAATCTGCAAGGGGACGAAGGGAATGCCCCTTTGTACCAATTTATGCAACAGATGCAGCAACAGCAGAATCAGTTTGTGCAACAAATGGTACAGAAAATGGCTGGTGGTGTGCATCCTCCAGTGGTTGTTCCTGAAGCTGCAGGGGGAACCTTTAGGGATTTCATTCGTATGAATCCTCTGGAGTTTCAGGGAGGGTTAGATCCAGTAAAGGCCCATGAATGTATATCCGGTATGGAGCGGATTTTCTTGATAGTTCAGTGTAGTGAAGAAAATAAGGTTGTTTTCGCTTCTCACTTGTTAAAGGGTCCTTCCATGAGATGGTGGGAAAGCGCTTCAGCCTTAATGACAATTCAAGAGGTACCGAAAGTATGGGAGCAGTTTAAGATAACTTTTATGGAGAAGTATTTCCCAAGTTCCTTAAGGTCTCAGAAAGAATTCGAGTTTCAACAATTGAGACAAGGTAACTTGACTGTGGCTTCTTATGCGGAAAAGTTTGAGGTTATGGATGCTTATTCTAGGCAGGCTATGTATGCTTCTGATGAGAGGTGGAAGATCGATCAGTTTCTGTTTGGTTTAAGGGCTGAAATTTCACATAGTGTATCTCAAAGGGAATTCACTAGTTATGCTGAATTGTTAAGGCAGTGTTATGTGGCGGAGCATAGTTTGAAGAGGGTACAAGCGGAAGGAGAATTGAGTAGGTTGAATCCGAGTGACCGAGGGAGATCGAATCAACAATTCAGACCAAGGCAACAATCTTTCAAAGGGAAGCAAGTTTAGAGTTTTAGGACTAGTGCACCTCCTGTATGTCATCATTGTGGTAGAAATCATCAGGGGAGGTGTGGTATCGAAGGTGTGAGGTGTTATCAGTGTCAGAAAATGGGCCATTTGGCGAGAGGACTGTCCTCAAAAGAAGAATACCGGGCGAGTGTATACCATGGATGCAAGAAAAACAAAGGGTGACAATTCTCTAATTGCTGGTACGTGTCTAGTTAATGGAAATCCTTGTTTTGTGTTATTTGATTGTGGAGCAACACATTCTTTTGTATCGATGCAATGTATGAAGCGACTGGGGTTGCAAGCTATTCCATTGTCTCCACCCATGGTGGTTACTACTGCCATGGATGAGATTGTTGAAACGCCGTTAGTGTGTGAAAATTGTGTTCTATCGGTGAATGAAAGAGTTTTCCAGATTGATCTTATTTGCTTACCTCTTAAGAAAGTGGATGTTGTTCTGGGGATGGATTGGCTTTCAGCTAATTCAGTATTCATCGGGTGTGAAGAAAAACTAATCATTATCCCCTCTACCGAGGCCACTCCGAAGGATGTGTTAACTACTATTTTAGAAGGTACGGTTGGAATGATTAATTTCTTGTTTGAGGAGGAAAAATCCGTTCTTTTGATTCTTACAAAGGAGGAGGGTAGTAACCGTCAAGTTTTGAGTATTCCGGTAGTTTGTGACTTTCCTGAAGTTTTCCCCGAGGATATCACTTCTCTTCCCCCAGAGCGGGAAGTGGAATTCTCTATTGACCTGATACCGGGAACGACTCCAATATCCGTTTCTCCGTATCGGATGGCACCACTTGAACTAAGAGAATTAAAGGATCAATTGGAGGAGTTGTTGACTAAGCATTTTGTTCGACCCAGTGTTTCGCCCTGGGGAGCTCCAGTGTTATTGGTAAAGAAGAAGGATGATGGAATGCGGTTGTGTATTGATTACCTTCAATTGAATAAGGTCACCATCAAGAATAAATACCCATTACCAAGGATAGACGATCTGTTAGATCAATTGAAAGGAGCCTGCATGTTCTCGAAGATTGATTTACGGTCGGGTTATCATCAGATTCGGGTGAAGAGTTCGAATGTACCAAAAACTGCGTTTAGGACCCGTTATGGTCATTATGAATTCTTAGTAATGCCTTTCGGTGTGACTAATGCTCTGGCAGTTTTCATGGATTATATGAACCGGATATTTCAACCTTATTTGGACCAATTTGTGGTGATTTTCATTGATGGCATTCTTATCTATTCTCGTGACCCTCAAGAGCACGGGGAACACCTAAGAATAGTTTTATCCATCTTACAAGAGAGGCAACTTTTTGCCAAGCTAAGCAAGTGTGAGTTTTGGATGTCGGAGGTGAATTTTCTTGGACATGTCATATCTCAGGGAGGTGTCGCGGTTGATCCGTCGAAAGTTAAAGCTGTGATAAATTGGGAGAGACCGAAGAATGTGTCTGAAGTTCGAAGCTTCTTGGGACTAGCAGGTTATTATAGAAGGTTTATTAAAGGCTTTTCTCAATTGGCTTTACCGATGACGAGACTGACTCGGAAGGATTGTTTGTATGAATGGAATTCGGCTTGTGAAAGAAGTTTTATGAGTTTGAAGAAGAGCTTGACGACTGCTCCTGTTTTGATTATTCCTGATCCTAGCAAGTCGTATGAGGTATATTGTGATGCATCGAAAAAGGGATTAGGCGGTCTGTTAATGCAAGATGGACATGTGGTAGCTTATGCTTCTAGACAATTGAAAGTCCATGAAGAGAATTATCCGACGCATGATTTAGAATTGGCAAC
Organism: Lathyrus tuberosus; assembly: GCA_022829125.1. NCBI lineage: Eukaryota > Viridiplantae > Streptophyta > Magnoliopsida > Fabales > Fabaceae > Lathyrus > Lathyrus tuberosus. The sequence goes on along the minus strand of JALAZF010000036.1, from coordinate 15,662,673 downwards.
AGTTGTGTTTACTTTGAAAGTGTGGCATCACTATTTGTATGGTGTACGTTTTGAGATGTTTAGCAACCACAAGAGTTTAAAGTACCTCTTTGATCAGAAGGAACTGAATATGCATCAAAGGAGGTGGATGGAATATTTGTAAGATTAGGACTTGGAGTTAAAGTACCATCCGGGTAGAGCGAATAAGGTGGCAGATGCTTTAAGTAGGAAAGTGTTGCATAGTGCCGACTTGATGATGTTAGAGTATGCCTTAATGGAAAAGTTTAGAGATCTAAATCTTCAATTTAATTAGACTCCTAATTGTGTGATTATGGGGTATTTGAATGTCACCTCTACTCTTAGAGAGGAAATCCAACAAGGATAGAAGTCGAATGAGAAGTTACAAGAGATGTTGACTCAACCGGGTTTTGTGCGAACTACCGACGGGATCATTTCGTTTGGCCAAAGAGTTTGTGTTCCGGATGATGCGGTGTTGAAAAGAAGGATTTTGGAGGAAGCGCATAAGGGTGCTTTTACTATACATCCTGGTGCTTCGAAGATGTATCAAGATTTAAAGAGAAACTATTGGTGGTCCGGGATGAAAAAGGATGTTGCGGTATATGTGTCGGAATGTGCGGTATGCCAACAAGTGAAGATTAAGCACCAAAGACCGGGTGGCTTGTTGCAACCTTTAGGAATTCCGGTGTGGAAATGGGATAGTATTTCGATGGACTTCGCAGTAGGATTACCCCGTGTGCAAGGTGGTTATGATTCGATTTGGGTAATTGTAGATCGGTTGACGAAGCCTGCTCATTTCTTAGCCGTAAAGACTACTTATAAGGCGAGTCATCTCTCCAGGTTGTTCCTTTCAGAATAGTGAGGTTGCATGGTATTCCCATTACTATCGTTTCGGATAGAGATCCAAAGTTTACTTCGAGATTTTGGAGAGCTTTTCAACAAGCGATGGGAACGAAGTTGTGTTTGAGTACGTCAAATCATCCGCAAATGGATGGTCAGACGGAATGGACAATACGAACCATGGAAGATATGCTGAGAGCTTGTGTACTTGAAAGTGGAGGAAATTGGATAGAACTTTTGCCGTTGATTGAGTTCTCTTATAATAACAGTTATCAGGAAAGTATTGGTATGACACCTTATGAAGCCTTATATGGAAGGAAGTGTAGGACACCGTTGTGTTGGACGGAGGTTGGCGAAGATAGAATGTTTTGACCCGAGGTTGTTCATGAAACTACGGAGAAAATTAGAATGATCCGTGATAAAGTCAAACAAGCACAAGATCGTCAGAAAAGCTATGCGGATAACCGTAGAAGACCTTTGGAATTCAATGAGGGTGATCATGTATTTTTGAAGGTTACTCCGAGATTGAGATTGAAAGGACCATTTAAGTTGCGGAAGTTAAGTCCAAGATACGTGGGACCGTATCAGATTTTGGAAAGAATTGGTGAAGTAGCTTACAGATTGGCCTTACCGCCTTCTTTGTCCGAGATGCACGATGTTTTTCATGTGTCTCAACTTCGAAAATTTGTCCCAGATCCTCTTCAGCCAATTTTGCCAGATACAATTGAGATAGAAGCAGATTTAACGTTTGAGCCTCAACCGAGTCATATCACGGGAAGAGAAACTAAGGTGTTAAGGAATAAGGAGATTCCTCTGGTTAAAGTTCAGTGGGATGAGACGCATCCGGGAGATGCGACGTGGGAACTAGAATCAGAGATGCGAGACGCGTATCCTCATCTTTTTAGGTAATTATTTTAAATTCGTGGGCGAATTTCTATTTAAAGGGGGGAGGATGTAATACCCCGTAAATTATTTTACTCTGGATAATATGGTTGTGATCAACTGGACTCCGGTTTACTCTGAGAATTTATTTGATAAAATAATTAGAGTAAACTGATGAGCTCAGAGCAGACCCAATTAATATTATCTGACTCTGGGGTTTTAAGTGTTGGAGCTTTAGAGACTATTTGGACAATTAGTAGTGTTACTAATTAATGATATTTTACTATATCATTTTCCTTTCCACTCTTTTTCCTTACTAGAAGCAAAGGAAGAAAAAGATAGAAAAAAGTGGAAGAGAAAGGGAAGGAGAAGGAAGGAGAGGAAAAAGCTCAAGAACACCAAGTCATCAACCATCACCCATTCTTCATCAAATCATCCTCCAATCTTCATCATCATCATCTATACAAGGTGGGTTATAGATAGAAACTTTTGTTTTAGATTTTCTTGGATTTTAGAACCTAGGTTTGAATTGTAAGAAAATGTATAATCTTGCAAAATCTTGGATTTAACGGTTGAAATGCGGTATAATCTGTGTAGTATACTCACTAGACATGTAGGATCATCTGTTATTACATATGTTTGCATGTTGGTGAAGTTTTGGGATGGAAATGGGTCAGCAAGCTCTGTTTTTACGCTGCTGGAAAACCCAAAATTCGCAGGTTCGCACTGCGAGTGACCTAGCGAAGGGGAAAGCGAACATTCGCTGGACATTCGCATGGCGAGTGTGAAGGCGAGCATTCGCCAGGTGTTCGCACTGTGAACTTTAGAGTGTTTTGGTTCTGCCACTGTTTGCCAGACGTTTGCACTGCGAATGGGGAAGAGAACCAGTGTTGGCTAGGCATTCGATGGAAGCTTCGCACTGCGAATGAGGAAGCGAGCATTCACTGGCTTCTTCGCAATGCGAACATAGCAGATCATCTAACTTGTTTCTTTCATAACTTTTGACTCGTTTATCCGATGTGAGTATTCTTGGTATCGTTATGAAGCTAGGAACATATTCTAGATAATGGTAGTGAGAAGTATCAGTTTATTTCCCGATTAAATAAATCAAAGGGAACCGTGAATTGGTGTAATTGGTGGTATATTGAATTATGTGTTTCCATTATGTGATTAATGACTATTTTACCTACGTTCTTATTGTTAAACATGTTTGAATATGTCTGCATGTTAAAATACAAAATAGGTAGAGTGAGGAATATTACCGTAAACAATGTCGAAAATGTAAATGGAATAAACACTAGTATGGAACATGTGTGTTAACCGTTTGGTTGTGATAAGGCGTAATGGCCTTGTGATTGTCGAATACAATCACGTCTGTGTGAGATCACGTAATCGTAATCGGTTATCTTGTGAGTGCGTTTCATGGGTCTCGAGCTCCTCTGAAACATGTGCACGACTACTTGGCAGGTTTGATTCCCGCGTGCAGTACGAATGACGCTCTGGGAGCGTATGCTTGTGACGGTTAATGGCCCGTGTGAAGTGACGGTTCATAACAGTTAATGGCCCGTAGAACCCGAATCCATTCGTATGTCAAGTAGGTTACCAGGATCCATGACTCGGGTCGACTTCTAGACGTAGAAGCGGACGGGAACAGGGGATGCCTTGGTGTGGTTACCGATTAGTGATATTGTGGGTTGATAAACTCATGACATGTTTCCATATAGTGCGTGTGTACTCAGAGTCACTTCCCTTCCATTTTGACTCGAGTTAGGCTTGTTAGAACCTTGTAAAGCTGAGAGGACATATAAGATAGGTAACTCACTGAGATTTGATGTATCTCACCCCACGTTGTTGTTTACATCACAGGTACTACAGGTTCGGCGAAGGGTAAGGACAAAGTGGTTTGACTTTCCTTACGGATCGTATCTTTTGTGTGGCAAGGCTTCCGTTGTGGAGATTTTGAGATCATTAGTGATCTAGTTCTTAGCTTTATCTTTTGAACATCATATATATATAACATGCCATAGTTGTTGTATTAGGCTTTTTGGGCATTTATATGTATACTGTGTTACTAGGAACTTGTATATTTCAGTACCAAACGTATTATTCATGTATGATATATGCTTTGATGTATGTATATATATATATATATATATATATATATATATATATATATGGGCATTGCACTTATAGCTCAAGGAGAAGCCTAGTTGGTTTTGTTAAAATGGCAACGATCGTGTCGAACTTTTGAAAATATACAGAGGGACTTATACAATGTGTGAGGCCCAAAATTGTTTATTTACAAAAAATGGGGGTTGGGTCTTACACTCTATTAGAGGCCCATGAGTGTTTGAAAATGATTGATGAGAAACCCTAATTTTGTTTAAAATGTAATTAATTTTGTTTAAAATTTAATAAAAAATATTTAAAATATGTGAAAAATGAGTGGTGATCTTGGATCAATGCTTCAAAAATCATGTTTTTATCCACAAAATGATTGAAAATCAATTAAGTTTGGAAAATCAAGAAAGAAATAATATTTTAAATGTTAAAAACAAATAAAAATTAATTCTTTTGCAAAAATATCAAGTATATGAAATAAATAATATTTTTGGGAGTTTTTGGAAAAATAAAATATTTTAACATTTTTGTGAATTATTAAAAAAAGAATCAACTCAAAATCATTAAAATTCAGAGAGAAATTAATTTTTGAATCAATTAAATAAAATCACAAAAATTCAAAAATTCAAAAATTTGAAAAAGGCCGCCAAGAACACCTTGGTCTTGCCCACGTGCTCTGTTCTTGGCTGATTTGCATTTTCTCATCAATCTTACTGAATACTTGATGAAATCACACAATCCACCTATCAATCTACTCGTTTTCACCATAAGATCATGTTTATGGTCTTTAATTTCATTTATTTTAAGCATGGAATAAGAAATCAAAGAGAAACCTCAAGAATCCTAAATTCTACAAGAAGGCTCAGAAATTCCACACACGATTCATACAAGGCAATTAATAGAGGGGAAATATTCTATGCATGATTATGAATATTTGGCAAAAGTATTGTGCGAGGAAATATGCATAGATTAAGAGATGACCAAGTTTAGGCTTACTTGAAGGTCGTGGCAGCAAGAGCAATCTGATTTTTGAGTTGGAGGTGTTACAAATGAGTTGTGATGATCTGAACAGCTTCCCTACACCATATGGAGTGTGTTTGAATGTTTGGACTTGGTTGGAAATGCTTGGATCACTTCATGGCATCTCAGCTGCATATAGGCTTCAAGTGGATTTTGAGCTTTGTGATTTTGGTGTTCCAGATGGCTGGAAGTGGTTTGATCAGCTCAGGTATGATGTATATGAGGTGTTAGAGCAATTGGTTTGAGTGGAATTGCTCTCTACTGAAAAATTCGATAGTGACTTGCTAAGAAAGGAATTTTTGAGAGTGAGAGGGTGATTTTGAGAAAGCCAAGTGTTGTAGGTCTTTGGTGTACTTAAACTGAGCACAAATGAGCTCTATCTATAGTAGAGCAAGTTTGTTTTGAAAGGAATAAGGAATGGCAACTGCAGCAGGCCTTTGGCCAATTGGATCACTTTGGAATCTCAAGTCTCCTCTAGTCATTGAGTTGAGATTAGAGAACAAGCCTATGGTTCTATGATTCAAGGATAAGGCTTGATGAAGCGTTCATATTTACTCTGATACATGCCACCTCAAAGCATCCATTGAATGTACCAAAACAAAATTGGAGTCTTGAAGCATCTTTGGCTTTTTAGGTTTGGCATGCTACTTGTAGTTCCAAAGACTTGGGAGGCTTATGGATCAGTGTTTGTCCCTCCTTGGTCTCCCCTTGAGGTGTGCAGATGGATAAACTTGTTTTTCATTTGTTTAAATTGATCAAATCGAGCATAATGCACAAATCTGCCTTGTCATGACAGTTCCAGCAAGGCATGTTGCAGTTGTCATAATTCTTAGCTCAGATGGAATTTGATGGAATTCTTGGCCATTTTGGAAAGCTATCATATGATACAACATATGTGTGATCATAGTTTGTCTTGACACTTTTTGGATTCAAGTGAAAAATGCCCCTACATTTTGAAAATAGTGAAACAGATTCTGACTTGGTGAAAATTTCACTAAGTGTTAGAAAAAGTGGCATTTTCATGTTTTTGTCATTTTGGTCACTCCATAACTAAAAATCCATGAGGAATTGGAATGAGGTGTAGTTGACACTTTTAAAGTATGCCATGAGAGCTACAAATCCATCTTTGGATCATCCAAAATGGTTGCTTGGATCTGAAGTTATGTTCCTTGGAAGTTGGCACCCTAGCCATTTTGTTTCATAACTTAGAAAAATTCTAAGTTTTTTATGGTTACCCCTTTTACAATATATCTCACTTTCTTTGGTTTTTCTTGATGAATGATGATTCCAATCACACATTAACGTCATTTTAGGGTTAAGGAACCATAATTGTGGAAAATCTCAAAAAGTCAAAACTTTGACTTTTGTGCACAATTGACTTTTTATTAGATGAATTCCAAGCTGTGCGATCCTCTATGAAATCAAGTCCTTGAATTAAATCAAACTTAATATATGGATTCCATAGGTGTTATAGGGTGTATTGAATCATGTCCCAAGGTTTGGGAGCATGTCCTGGTCAAAAGTCAAAGATACAGTTGACTTTTTCTTCAAAACCCTAATTGTGGTTCAGATGAAATGGAAACTTGTGAATCAAGTTTCTTGGATCAATCCATTGTTGCAAATGGATCAATATAGTGTATTTGAGACCCTCAAATCATGTCTTGAGGTCTTGACTCATGTTTTGTCCCAAAGGTCAACTTAGGGCTGAATTAGGTCAAGAAACCCTAATTCCTGATTTTTTGTGAATGCATCCCCTGAGGCTAAATTGAATTGATGATTGAGTTCATGAGGTCCCATGGAGTATCTTAGGTTATGCTTTGAAGCATTGGCTTATGCCCAGAGGAAAATTTCCATCTAGAGGCCTTGGTCGACCAAACCCCTAACTTGGTGACACTGGCGATCTTGATGCTTAATCCACTTGGAATGTAGCAACTTTGTACTTGGTCCTTGATGTGGGAGTCCTCTTGATCCTTTGTGGGTGTTTGAGAAGTTATACAAGTTGAAGATCATGTCATTCCTTAATTGATCCTTTGTCTAAGTGCTCAGAGAGGGCTTGAAACCGTAATTCTTGTTTGTGGCGAATGCTCACCCATCTTTGAGGAGACTGATGAGGCATGATGATTCATCCATATTGTGATGATGATTTGCACAATGATGGGGAATCTTAGTGGTTAAAATTTGGGGTATGACACTGGGGAAACATACGGCAGATGGTTTAACAGTGTTTTCGTCACAATCAAGACTTTATTGGGGAGAGCAAATGATTTCACTAAATCGTCCCTAATGCCAAAGAAAGTTATATGTTTCATTCTGTTTTCTCAAAAGATTTTTCAAATCATTTTCCGCTTTCAAAACCGCTTTAATGAATAAGTGAAGTTTTGCATAACAAGAAAAATAATAGAGCAATGATAAATGTCAAACAAAGAATGGTCCAAAATCTGATTTTATTAAAATGGTAACTTGCCAATGGCGAAACTCCATGGAACTTTACAATTGGAACAATGGCAATTTGGGAAAAGGTTACATCGTATTCAATAACCACTACCATTCCTAATGACTAAGAGTCCCAAAGATGGAATTTGTTGCTGATGAGGGTAAATGAACTTGAACTTTCTACATGAATTCCTTGACATAGGTGACAACCCCGTCTGACACAGTGAAATTCCATTGCCCCTAACTTTTACCTGGATCGCCTTTTCAGGTTTTCAGTCCACCGGGACGCTATTTTTTGCCTAGGCCGCCCTTTCAAGTTTTCAACCTAGCGAGCTCTTTTTCTTTTTATTTAATCCCTAACTTTTGCCTGAGTCTCCTTCATATGTTATGACCCACCGGGATACCCTTTTTTTTCCTAAGTCGCAATTTCTGGTTTTCGACTTAGCGGGCTCTTTAGGCGTAATATTTTCGTACCGAGTCAGCATTCACAGGGTGTGCGAGTTGTTCACCATCCATCGTTGTAAGGAATAAGGAACCTCATAAGAACACAGTTTTTACCACAAACGGGCCCTCATAGCTGGGTGGCCATTTTCCGCGAGCATCCCTCTGAGATGGCAAGATCTTTCTGAGTACAAGTTCTCCTTCACAGAATTCACGAATACGAATCTTCTAATCAAAACCTCTTTTCATCCTTCTCTGATACAAGTGACCATGACACATGGCAGTCAATCGTTTCTCATCGATGAGGTTCAGTTGATCATATCTCTCTCGGACCCACTCTACTTCATCAAGCTTGGTCTCCATCAGAATTCTTAACGATGGTATCTCTACTTCAATGGGGAGAACAACATCCATCCCATATACAAGAGAAAAGGGAGTTGCTCCTGTCGAAGTTCGAACCGAAGTTCTGTACCCATGCAAAGAAAATGGTAACATCTCATGCCAATCCTTATAAGTCTTGACCATTTTCTGCAGGATCTTTTTGATGTTTTTGTTGGCAGCCTCGACAACTCCATTCATCTTTGGACAGTAGGGTGAGGAATTATGATACTCAATCTTGAAATTGTCACACAACTATTTCATTGTCTTGTTGTTCAGATTGGTTCCATTGTCTGTTATGATTTTGTTTGGGATTCCATAACGACAAATGATATTATTCTTGATGAAAAGAGCAACCACTTGCTTGTTCACATTGGTGTAGGAATCAACTTCAACCCTTTTCATGAAGTAGTTAATGGCCACTAAGATGAACCGATGACCGTTGAAAGCTTTCGGCTCAATAACCCCAATCATATCAATGCCCCATATAGAGAAAGGCCAAGGTGACGACAAAACATTCAGCAATGTTGGAGGCACATGCATTTTGTCAGCATAGATCTGGCATTTGTGACATTTTCTGGCGTATTGGATACAGTCAGCTTCCATAGTCAACCAATAATACCCAACCCTCAAGATTTTCTTAACCATGGCATGCCCACTGGCGTGAGTACCAAAGGCTCCTTCATGAATATCATGAATCAACAGGTCTGATTCTCGTTTATCAACACATATTAGCAAAACCATGTCGTGATTCTTTTTGTAGAGTACATCTTGCTGAGGAAAAACTTGGATTATAATCTTCGCAAAGTTTTCTTGTCAAGACTGGAAGCGTTGGTAGGATACTCTTGAGTCTTCAGATAATTCAAGATGTCGTGAAACCACGGTTTCCCATCTACCTCATCTTCAATGGACTAACAGTAGGCTGGTTCAGTCTTGCGCTTGATGTTGATGAGCGGTGCATCATTAACAAAATTAACTTTCAACGTTGAAACTAACATGGCTAGGGCGTCAACTATGTGATTCTCTGATCGAGGAACATGACGGAAAGTAATCTCGTCAAAGTATTGGATCATTTTCACAATGTAAGCGCGGTACAGGATTAGTTTATCGTCTTTATAGTCTCCCATTCGCCTTTGACTTGATAGATAACTAAAGCATAATCACTAATGACTTCTAGGATTTTGATTCTGAGATCAATTGCAGCTTCCAAGCCTAAGATGCATGCTTCATACTCAGCAACATTGTTTGTGCATCCAAAGTCTAACCTTGCTATGAAAGGAGTATAACCACCATTAGGGTTTATCAACACAACACCCACACCATGTTCTTTGTAGTTGGAAAAACTATCAAACATCATCTTCCATCTGGAACCGGGTTCAGGACCTTCGTCAGGGCCTGGTTCTTCACAATCCTTTACCACCATGATGTCTTCATCAGGAAAATTAAACTTGAGAGGCTCATAATCTTCAACAGGCTGATCTGCAAGATACTCTGATAAGACACTTCCTTTGACAGCCTTCTGAGTGACATATTGGATATCATATTCTGACAAAAGCATTTGCCAACGGGCGAGTCTTCCTGTTTGAGCAGGTTTTTCAAAGATATACTTTGTTGGATCCATTTTGGAGATCAACAAAGTAGTGTGGCATATCAAATACTGCCTCAAACATCTGGCGGTCCATGCTAGAGCACAACAGGTCTTCTCTAGCAAGGAATAACGTTTTTTGCAATCAGTGAATGTTTTACTCAAGTAATAGATGACATGCTCCTTGAGACCAGTTTCATCATGTTGGCCCAAGACGCAGCCCATGGATCCTTCTAACATAGTCATGTACATGAAGAGGGGTCTCCCAGGAACAGGGGGAATCAAGATCGGTGGTTCTTGTAAGTAACTCTTGAGTTTGTCAAAGGCCTGCTGGAAGTCGAAATTCCACTCTACAGTCTGGTCTTTGCGAAGCAATTTGAAGATTGGCTCACAAGTGGGAGTCATGTTGGAGATGAATCAAGAGATATAGTTCAAACGACCCAGAAAACCTCTTACCTACGACTCAGTCTGCGGAGCTGGCATTTCTTGAATAGCTCGTATTTTGTCAGGGTCTACCTCAATTCCTCGTTGACTGACAATAAAACCAAGTAGCTTTCCTGGTCTGACACCGAAAGTACATTTGGCAGGATTCAACTTTAGCTGATATTTCCGAAGTCTCTTGAATAATTTCAAAAGATGGTCCAAATGTTCCTCCTCACTCTGAGATTTAGCAATCATATCATCCACATACACTTCAATTTCTTTATGGATCCTGTCAATGGAATAAGGTCACCATAGCCCTCTGATAAGTTGCCCCTGCATTTTTCAAAACGAAAGGCATAACTTTGTAGCAATAAGTTCCCCATGGAGTGATGAATGTAGTCTTATCCATATCGGTCGGATCCATTCTGATCTGAATGTGGCCTGAGAAACCATCCATAAAGGAGAAAACTGCAAAACTGGCTGTATTATCCACAAGAGTGTCAATATGCGGCAGAGGGAAATCGTCCTTTAGACTGGCTTTGTTGAGGTCCCTATAATCTACGCACATTCGAACCTTACCATTCTTCTTCATTACTGGCACGATGTTGGCTACCCATTCCAGATACTTCGAAACTGCCAAGAAACCTGCATCCAATTGTCACTTTACCCCATCTCTGATTTTGAGAGCCATGTCGGGTCTACTTCTTCGAAGTTTCTATTTTACTGGCGGGCATTCAGGCTTGAGTGGTAGTTTATGAACTACAATATATGTATCCAACCCAGGCATGTCCTGATAAGAACATGCAAACACATCAGCATATTCTTCAAGAAGCTTCACTAACCATCGTTTGATCTCTACCCCTAGCATTTCCCCAATCTTGACTTCCTTCTTGTCTTCATCAGTACCAAGATTGATGGTGTCAATTTCTTCCTCATGCGGCTGAAGAGCTGTGTATTCGTACTCACATATTTTTGCCAACTCATCCGGGACCTCATAATCTTCTTCTTCCTCATCCTCAGCTTGATAGATGGGTGAATCAAAGTCAATAGTGAGAGTAGGGTCATTGAATACAACATGTTTGGGATTTATTCTACATGATGGAGGGATTTATTTCATTAAAATGCACAAAGATCAAATGCAAGAAGAAAATATTTTTTTGTAGTTTTGAAAAGATTGTCATTTTTCCTTAAAAGCAAAAACAATAAATAAAGACAAAAGAAATTAACAAAACATCAACTTCATTGATTAATAAGAATTAAAAGCGGTGGTCCATACAAAATAATCCGATAGCCTCAGGCAAGGCTACGGAATTGAAAACAACAACAAAAGCAAGCAAATTACTCTGGCATAGGGTACAAAACAGGGATCTCAATAGCCTCCCAATTACTCAAAGTGGTGTCACACTGAAAAACCAAATGGCTAATGTCCTCGTCTTCAGCATCTTCAATGATGGCATGAACTTCATGTCCTCCACTGACAAATACTTTCTGAATCGTCTTCAGTCGTCTTGTTGTAGTAGCTTTTTCCTCAAGAGTTGGTTTGTAACCCAACCCTTGGTACTTTTCTCTTTCTTGAATCTCGATGACTTTGCCCCATCCTTCAGGTACACCTTCTTGTAGGGCAGATTTGATACTCTTGAAAGAAGAAAAAGATGGATTATTCAAGGCCACTGGCTCTTCATTGTCAAGCATAACAACATTAGCTATCTCAAGAGCTTGGAAAGAAGTTTCCAAAGCATCTTCATCACCTTCAATGTATCGGAAAAAGGATAGGTTACTGATCATTAGAACTTCTTCACCATGGATAATGACCAACTTCTCATCAGCTACAAATTTCATCTTCTGATGCAAAGTCGTTGTTACGGCACTGGCCTCGTGAATCCAAGGCCTCCCCAACAGACAAATGTAAGCGGGATTGATATCCAAGACTTGGAAAATGATGTTGAACACATGAGGACCAATTAGATTAGGTAACTTAATCTCCCCAATTACTGATCTTCTCGAGCCATCAAAGGCTTTGACAACGAGTGAAGTAGGTTTCATCACAGCTCCTTGATAGGTCAACTTTTCCAGAGTTCTCTTCGGCAGTACATTTAGAGATGAACTAGTATCTGCAAGTACTCTGGCTAAAGTATCCTCTTGGCATTTTATGGAGACATGTAAGGCAAGATTATGGTTTTGGCCTCCTCGAGGTAATTCTTCGTCACTGAAACTGAGCGTATTGCAGACTGTGATGTTAGCAACGATGTGGTCAAATTATCCAGCAGTAATGTCTTGAGCTACATGTGCTTGGGCTAGAATTTTCTGCAAAGATGCTCTATGGGTAGGAGAATTCATCAGCAGAGATAAAATTGAAATCTTGGATGGAGTTTGGTGAAGCTGGTCGACCACTTTGTAATCACTTCTCCTGATAATTCTCAGAAACTCATCATCATCTTCCTTCGTAACCACCTCTTTTTCCTTATCTTTGGAGGGTACAGGAGCAACAGTCTCCTTAGGCACATTTCCTTTAAATAGAGGAGTGTAAACTCTACCACTACGGGTCATTCTTCCAGTCCCTAATATGTTGGTCACCTCTTCATTAGTGGCACCCACCTCATTCCTTGGAACCACCTCTTCAATTCTTTTGTCACCCATAATATTCTCATAAATCCACGACATAACTTTTGAACCTCTGAAATGGAATGGAACGGGTTGTCGGATGTTGCTTGGCTTTGAATGATTAGGAGTGGAAGCAACAACGGGTTCAGAATTGCTGAAGATTGGTACTGGCTTGTTAAACACGGGAATCACAGAACCAAACTTTGGTATGTTGAACACAGGCACCTTTTCTTTTGACTTTGGCAAGTTGAATACAGGCTCAATTATTGCAACTTCATCCTTCCTCTCTTTGCTGAACACTTGTAGGAATCCTTCATCGACAAATTCTGAATGTCGGCTTGGATCAAATGGCAACCCTTGACACTGATATTACATTCTTCACAATCATCATGACAGATTTTTACCAATCCAGATTCGAATAGTTTAGCATGGAAGTCCATGATAGGAGTTTTGATCTTTGATGCATCCACTATTAACACCTCATCATTCTCATCCTCAATAGCATTTGTAGTTCCGTGTGTGGGCAGCAGATTAATTTTTACGTTTGGCTGATTATCTGCGAAAGATGGAATTTTCTTTTCCATCAATATCTTCACTACATATTTCAATGCTAAGCAACCCTCCAAGTCATGACCGACTCCTCCTTGATGAAAGGCACAATTAACATTTGGATTGTGGAAAGGCAGAGACTTCTCTGTGGGTGGACCTAGAGGTCTGGTGACAATCAATCCTTGTTGTACTAATGAAAGATAGAGTTCAGTGTAAGACATTGGTAAGGGCAGAAATGTGGCCGTTCCCCCTTGTCTTCTTTGAGGAGCACCTGACTGTGGAGCTTGTTCTGTTTGTTTTTTTGATAATTTTGAGCATTTGGTACTTGATGATAAGCTATCTGTTGTTGATAGGCTGGTGCCTGCAGCACTACTTGATGATTAAAGGTAGGTGTTACAGCTGCTACATAGTGTTGGGGAGCATACTGCATGGGATAAATTGGCTGTTGAGTAAAGTTTGGAACTGACTGTTGTTGATACATTGGCTGTTTCCACACTGGGTTCCTCTTCTTCCCTGTCATGATGGCATTAGTCTCTCCTTCTTTCTTCTTGTGGAAGTGGCTAGGAGCTTTATTTGTATTGGTATTGCTTGAACTTCTTGAGGAACTAACTACTTTTCCACTTTTCAGCCCAACTTCTATTTTCACGCCTACAACGACAATATCAGCAAAATTAGTACTGACGTTACCAATCATCCTCTCAGAAATCTGGCTTCACCTTATCCATAAACCAATCAGCCAATTCTTTTTCAGACAAAGGTGGCTCTACCTGTGAAGCCAACTCTCTCCATCTCTGTGCATACTCCTTAAAAGACTCGGAATTGTTTTGTGACATACTCAGAAGCTGTCTACAATCTGGCACCAGGTCCATGTTATATTTGTAATGCTTTACAAAAGCATCAGATACATCTTGAAAAGAACGGATTCTAGACTGGTCCAGACTTAAGTACCATTTGGCAGCAGCCCCTTTCAAACTATCTTGGAAACAGTGGATCATCAACTTATCATTGTCCATATATGCAGCCATTCTTCAGAAATACATGATCAAATGTGTCTTAGGACATGTTGCACCTGAGTATAGGTCGAAATTGGGTAGTTTAAACTTGGGTGGAATTACCAAGCGTGAGACTAAGCACATGTCTTTAGAATCAGTACTAAATACATTGCTTCCTTCCATTCACTTCATTTTTCTCTGTATGGTCTCGACACTCTCTTTCAGTCTTTCATGTCGCTCATCACCCTCTTCAGACATTTCAGGGTAATCATAAACCGGAGGCGGGTTGTGAAAAATAGGGTGCATTTGAGTTTGTACTGCCACTGGAGTAAAGGTAGGAATAACTTGATGATTCTCGTTACCCAAAGGAACAACTTGTTGAGTAAAAGTGGGAACCGGTGGACGTATGAAGTCAAAAGGAATACCCAAGGAAGGGTTTAAGGTAGTAGTAGTTGGGGGTTCCACAGTAGGAGTGATAACCTCAGAGACCACAGTGGCCTGTGTATCTATCTTTGCTTTTAAGACATGAATAGCCTCAAGAATCTTCCCCATTCCTCCTCGTAGCTCATTTAGCTCATTTTTGACTCTGTCCATATCAAAGTACTATTCTGACATATTTTGACGAGCTTGGGCTCGTGTGTTGTAGCGGTGTCGGGAACTCAGTGTGATGATTCTGAAGAGAATACAGTGACACGAGATAAGACAGGGAAGAAAATGCACATGCTATGACATGATGCAAATGAAAATGCGGATGCAAATGCAAGCTAAACTATCAAGAAACCAAGAAATTTTGCAAACATTGTAGATAACAGGATGTTCATCAAAATAAACTTCTTCATTAGAAATTCTTGCAAATCTCCATAATTCAAATACATAAGCGGAAATGGAAAATACAACATAAAGGAAACCAAGCATCTGGTCCACTGGCGGATGGCCCCTCCCCTCCATTGAGTTTTCTCATAAGCTTGTTGATTCCCCCCTTGATCTTTGCCCTTTCAAGGGTCAATTCTCCTAGCGCATTCTTCAACTTCAACTCTTCCTCTGCAGATGACTCATGACGGGGGTAAGGTACCCTCATCACGAGAGCTATTTCGCGAGACCACTGCAAGCAAGCCTCGGTAATGGAACAATCAGGGTTTTCCTGAGTGGTCTATCTTTGTCTGTTGATTTGGCGCCAAGCACGCTCCTCTCTGATCTTCAGCTCAAAACCTTCATCCACCTCAAGAAAAATCATTTCTAGGTCGTTGAAATAAGGACTCTCCTCCATTGGATGGCCTAAGTGACGGCGAGCAAACACAGGATTGTAGTTGATACACATATTCCTTCCCATGAGAGGCACATTGGGGAAGTCCCCACAGCTGTGGATCATCAGGATCCCTCCATAAACCGGATCATACCATTCAATGTCAGTGTGGCTCAATTACATCAGCTTCTTGGATCAAATTGTGCTATCTTCAACTTTCCAAAAGGATGGCGTCTTCGGTAGGTACGAGATAAACCACTTATAGAAGAGGGCGACGCAACAAACAACCGGCCCCCCATTCCGCATGTATCTTGTATGAACAGCATGATAGGTGTCAGCTAACAGCGTAGGAATTGGATTGTTAAGCATGAAGATTCGGATAGCTTGAACATCGACGAAGTACTTGGCATTAGGAAACAGGAATAGTCCATAGACATGTAAAGCAAAGGTTGATTCAAATAGTGCGGAGTTTCCCGTTTCAGCAAAGTAGAGAACCTTTTCAAGCAAAAATTGAGCGGGCAATCCACGACATCCTCCCTTGTTGGTTAAGTGAGTTCTGATGTCAGACAATCTTAGCCTCATTCCTCTTGCGATGTCTTTGTCAGTGAGCTCCGCCTCTAATCTAGAGAATGGAGGAGAGTCATTGATAGGGATGCCCATCAGAGCAGAGTACTCCTCAAAAGTTGGCATTAGTTGATAGTCTGGGAACACAAAGCAGCAGTAAATAGGATGGTAGAGTTGGACTAGAGTCTCAAGTGGTCCTTCAGTCACTTGGAGTCTCAACAATTGTAGGATCCTCCCATACTTGTCAGTGAAAGCCGACGGGTCTTCAATCATATCTCCCAGCCCCAACAATTGTTCCAACTCGGGAACCTCAAAAGTATACGACCATGTTCTTCTAGCATCCATCTCTACAAAGCATGCAAAACAAGTTACTCGATAGTTTAGCAAAAAAATACGGGATGCAAATGCAAAGTTTCATGGAATTCAGACACTAGTGAAATACCAAGGGATACCAAAAAGTATCATTCTCATTAATAAAATGTGAATTACAAAAGTCAATACACTTTCAAAAGTCTTAAACATAAGGCTAAGCTAAAAAGACCTAAGGAGATTCTTCTAGGAGCCTCATGTTGAGCTTCTTAATTTCCTTCTCCATTTGAGCCTTTTTTTTTACGAGCTTGTCGACGATCAACTTCCATGGAGTAGATTGAGTACCAGAGGTACTTGGTCCTTCTTGGTTCTTCCTCTTCTTGCATGAAAGCAGCTCTTCATTCCTGACTGATAGTTGTTTTTGGAGTTCTAGGTTCTCTTTAACAACCACTTGATATTTGTGCTTCCAAGCTTCTCCTGTCCGTTGGGCTTGGTTCAATGAAATCTTCAACTCTTATTCCATTGACATGAAAAACAGAACATACTCTTCCTTCAAAGCAATTGGCTCTTGTCTAGAATAATGCATCTTCAACTCAATAGCTCTTCTTCGGACCGATTGGAGATACGGTTCCAAGGATACACAGTTAGGTTTTCCCATAGGACTCCTTCCCTTCTTGTGCCTGCAACCCAAAACACTCAAGATCAATTTTCTATGCTCTTCATACTTGTCATATCCTTCAAAAAAGATGTTTTCCAAATGAATACCAAAAGGCTTATCTTTTAGAGGGTACCCCAATTGTCGACGAGCCAACACAGGGTTGTAGCTGATTCCTCCTTTAGTACCAAGAAGAGGTACGTTGCCAAAGTTCCCACAACTGTCTATGATCATTATCCCATCATACACACGGTTATACCAATTGATATCGGAATGAGAAAGAGCCATAATCTTCTTACACCACCATCTCTTCTTAGGGTCCCAAAATGTGCATGCTTTTGGCAAATGTGAAACAAACCACCTATACAACACAAGAGCACAACAAGTGAGCTGACCTCCATCATGGGTATTCCTCAAACAAACTGAATGGTAAGCATCGGCTAGCAGGGTTGGTACGGGATTTTTCTTCAAAAAGATCTTGATAGAATTTATGTCCACAAAGTTGTCAATATTTGGGAACAAGAAGAGTCCATGGATGAGTAATGCAAAAATGGCTTCCAGAGCATCCCTATTTGAGTGCTTAGCATAGTACTGAGCTTTTCCGATTAAGAACTTAGCAGTTAAACCAAATATTCCTCCCTTGGCAGTCATATTGTTTTGGATGTCAACTAACTCCAAGTGGGTTTTCTTAGCTATTTCTTCTTCTTTGGGGTTCCTCTTGAAGATAGGAAAAGGAGACTCATCCTTAATAGGTAAGCCAACTATCTGAGAATACTCTTCAAGGGTAGGAAAGAGTTGATAATCAGGGAAAGTAAAACAATCTTACTTAGGGTCATAGAACTGAAGCAAAGTGGAGAGGAGTCCTTCATCAACCTTCTTATTCAACAAGATCCACAACTTCCCATATCTATCTTTGAATCCTTCAGGGTCTGTCAGTAAATCTCCCAATTTCCTTAGGTCATCCAATTTAGGACTCTTGAAAGTGTATTTCACGGTATTCCTTCGGGAACTGTCCATGATATCCCTATGATATTTATAGAAAAAGGTCTGAGTTCCATGAAACTGGCATGAAATGAATGCTCATGATGTATGGATGCAAAGCAAGCACAAACACATAGATGCACACATATTCACAAATGTACAAGCACACAGACAAAAGGCTTAGGTTAAAGTCGTGAGCATGGAGCCATGGTTCACCCTTCCCAATTGGTATGTACTATTGGTTCGTCAACTGTAGAACGGGGTTCTAAGAAGTTCCCAGAGTCGACAACCCATCTTTCAGATATTATCGATTTCCCGAATGACTCGGTAGTCAATAATATTCTCAAGAGAATCTCGTTTGAGTGTAGTATCACGTGACAACCATTTCAGGTATAGACTCCCTCACAGTCACCGCACTACATCCTAAAAAGGCCAAGTGGGGTTAAAGGTAACTACGATTCTCAATATCAAGGGCACCTAGGTCGAGAGTAGCACGTTTTCACGAATAGACTCATTCAACATGACTAGACTCTCAAGAGGACCTCAACTGAGTGATGGTGTCTCAAGTCAACATTTTCGGGAATCGACTCCCTCAAAGCCTCCTTGAATATACCATCATCCTATAATAAGTGCACTTAAGTCCGGGTTAGGACTTATCTCACCACTCAAAAGTAACACCCTGTAAGAAGAAGAATCCAACAACACAGGTATAGAGATATACAGATATGTACAAATATATAAGCAAGCAAAAACATAAATAAGGACAAACAATGTGGGCTGAACCCTCAAAATATTCCCCAGTGAAGTCGCCATTTCTGTTGTGGTGAGAATCAGATATCAAGCTATTAATTAACTTGAATCACAAATCTTTGAATTCACCACCGAGCTTTGATTTATCCAAAGGAAAAGGTAAAGATCGAAAGAAAAACCTTTTGCGCCATGTGAAGACACAACTAAGAGATCGGGGGTTCGGGGTTGGTTATACTAAGGGAAGGTATTAGCACCCTAAGTATCTGTAGTACTCTACATGAACCTCATGTTTATGTGTGTTATGTTATGTTTGCTTGCTAAGGAAATCTGCTAAGGGTAGAGGTATGGACCTATGGTGAAGACCAAAGTGCTAAAGGTGAGGACCTAGGGGGTATATACTAAGTATGCTCACCAAGACGTCGCATCTTGTGCCTACGTATCCTGACTAAAGAATCAGAGCAACCGTAGTTCACCTAACTAAGGATGGATTAAGGAACCATTGACTATGGCCAAAGTTCCAAGGGGAATGAGTATGAGCTCATATAGAGTTAAAAAACTCTCTAAGTCTAAGTTGTAAAGGTAAGTGAATACTCATGATGATGAGAATCACATAGAGTTGAAGAACTCTAACTTAATTCTAAGTTGAAGGTAAATGGCTCTAAGGAGGCCAAAGGGGAAGGAACATCATAATGATGATGTTCTCATAGAGTTGAGGAACTCTAGGGTGAAACCTAAGTTATGTGGTAAGTGGCTCTAAGGAGGCCAAGGGGAGGAGTGAGCAACTATGAGGATAGTGCTCACAAAAGAGGAAAGATGGCTCTAAGGATGCCAAAGGTGAATCCTTATGAGGATAGGGAATGGCTCTAAGGAGGCCAAGATGGTAAATGAGCTATCTATGACTTAAAAGTCAATAGAGAGTCTTTCCTTTGGAAGGAGGGGAATGATGTGGGTTAAGGAGGGGAAGCTAAAGAGCTTGCCTCACTTGGGGAAGACTTAATAAAGTTATAAGATAAAAAAACATCATAAATAAGAAGAACAAGTGGGCATGTGTAGCGAGCGATTTTGGACGTGGTTCTTAAGCACTGTCGCTCTTTGGGGGGACTACAGGTCGATTCATTTTTTATCCTATTGAAGCTGAAGAAGGAAGGGAAATAGATGTCTCCAACTTACCCTGCTTTGCAAACTGAGGTTAAATAGTCAAAACTGTTGGTTTACAAATGCGATCAATGTGGAGGGGCCTCTCTTGGGTTATTTTGATCGAGTTTGGACTTTTGGTGGGGAATACGGACTTGGATATTTTGATTGATATATAAGGGTTTGTGACCTGAGGTTTTCGATGTGGTGTGCTCGCTAAGATTTCTCTTTCAATCTTATGCCTACGTATTCCCGTTTACCGAAACAAGGAAATCAGAGCGATCGTAGTTCCTCATATTCTATGGGAGGAAATGGTGTTTTGGTGTCTTGTTCAAAGCCCAAGACGTGAAGCTAAAGGTGGTTTGTATCTTGTTCAAAGCCCAAGATGTGAAGTTGAAGGGTCTATTTGTATCTTGTTTGAAGCCCAAGATGTTAAGCTAAAGGGTTTTGACTTTAGAGAGAATTTGTCATCTCTAAAGGGGTTTTGTTTGTCACAACTGTTGGGTGACTGATTATAAAGGAGAATTACTTTAACTAGGATATGTGAATCCAGCAATGCCATAATTTTCTTTATAGGGGATTTTCAACCTGAAGGAGAAGACTTTAACTCAGTTTAGAGCACTGCTATCTTTCCTTAGGAATTCCTCATGCTAAAAGAGGGACAGTGGCGTGGATGTAAATAATCCAGAGGCTTGCCGCTTATAGCAATTAGATGAAGGGAGAGGAGTTGTTGATGTTTGTATACTGTGAACGAGGCACAACTTTTGATGCTAAAAGGTTGATTGGCTCAACCGGGGTTTTCTTATACAAAGCCTAAGAGGAGGCTATTGGCCCAACAAGAGGGTGTTTTTATGTGTCTCGTACGAAGCCCGAGATAGAGGCTAAAAGGGTTGACTCAACAAGAGAGTGTTTTTATATGTGTCTTGTACGAGGCCCAAGACAGAGGCTAAAAGGGTCGACTCAACAAGAGAATCTTTTGTACTCAACAAGAGAGTGTTTTTGTATCTCGTACGAAGCCCGAGATGGAGGCTAAAAGGTTTGACTCAACAAGAGAGTCTTTTATACTCAACAAGAAAGTGTTTTTGTATCTCGTACGAAGCCCGAGATGGAGGCTAAAAGTTAGCTCCGCTGGGGAGAATCATTGTACAAAGCCCAAGAGGAGGCTATGGTAACTGTTTCAGTTGAGTGACAGGTCCAGTATGTTGGTTAAAAGAGAAAATCATTTCTTATGAAGATTAAAGGTAAGGTTGTGTTTTGGCACTGATCGGAGGATCAGGGTTATTTCCTGTTCTTTAAGGAAATAGTAAATCCAAAGGGTATTGAGACTGTCCGAGTCTGCGGGTGTTCTTCCCATTCTTGAAAGGGGCTTGAGAAGGTCTTTGAGACTCAAGGGTTTTAGACTATCCAAGTCTAGAGTTTTATCTTTTGTACTATACTTAAGAGAAATTAAGGGACAGTACAGTTGCGGAGGCAAGATCTAGACTCTTTGAAAGACTGTTCTATTAAGATGACTAATTTATGTTCCTATACCTCTAGGAGGTCGTCGGGACAATTTGTACGAAGCCCAGGAGGAGGCTGGAAACTTTTAAGAAGCCGAGGGACAATTTGTACGAAGCCCAAGAGGAGGCTATCTTCCCAGAGGAAGAATCATTACACGAAGCCTAAGAGGAGGCTGTGAAAACTTCTAAGAAGCCGATAGGTCCTTGTACAACGCCCAAGAGGAGGCGGGGATGCTTTTAGGAAGCCTGTGGGTCCTTGCACTAAGCCCAAGAGGAGGCTGATGAACAGTTCCAGGAGGGGTTTCACTTGGAACATTGGCCTTCTGTATATGAACTGTTCAAAAGGGGGGAAGATCTTAGATCTAGTTATCTAAAATTGTTGTAAGGAGACGAGGTTTTGTCTAGTTCTAGACGTAGTTGCCGGGGAAACTCTAAATATCTATACTATTATTACACAGTTGATATGAGTTTATGAAAGAAGACTTACAGTGAAACAGCCCCACAGTACAGTTATATACATATGAAAGCGGTAAATGAAAGCAGGTAAACACTTACTCGGTTGTAGAGCTTCCATGCTGTATGGTTAGTTGTTCAACAAAGAAAAGTTGAAAACGGTATATTACAAAATCAAATGAGAAAGTGCTTTTAAAAGGAAAATTGGGGCTTACAGCTCAAGGAGAGGCCCAGGGTTTTGTACAAAGGGATGGGTCTTACACTCTCTCAAGAGGCCCAAAGTTGTTTCAAGAAGAGAAATGGGGCTTATAACACGAGGGTAGGCCCAGATGATTTGATTTTTGAACTGGCGATCGCGCCGGGTTTTTTGAAAATACAGTGGGACTTATACAATATCTGAGGCCCAAAAATTGTTTGTATTTACAAAGGATTGGGTCTTACACTCCATTAGAGGCCCAATAATTTATTTTTGTACAAGTGATGGGGCTTACAGCTCAAGGAGAGGCCCATATGTTTTTTGTTTTGAAAACGGCGATCGCGTCGGAATTTTTGAAAATACAGTGGGACTTATACAATATCTAAGGCCCAAAATAAGTTTGTATTTACAAAGGATTGAGTCTTACACTCTATTAGAGGCCCAAAGTTTGAAAAGTTTGTTAGGGTGAAAATCAACAAAAACCCTAATTTCACCATTTTTAAAGTAATTATTCAAAGAAAATTAATTAAAATGATACAAATTCCAAATAAGTTTGAATAAACAACTTGTGATTTTGGTTTTAGGTTTGAAAAATGAGGTTTTAATCACAAGATGAATTAAAACCTATTTGGTGTTGATTTTCCAACACGAATATTTATTTTTAAAAGGGTTTAAAAACAAATAAAAAGGTATTTATTCACAAAAATACTAATTATATTAAATAAATAATATAAATCTAATTTTTTTGTGGAATAAAATATTTCAACATTTTTGTGATTTTTTTGCAAAAAGAACCAATAAAAAATAATTAAAATTGAGTGAGTAATTAATTTTTCAAATCATTTAAAATAAATATGAAAAATAACAAAAAACAAGAAAAAGTGGTAAAAAAGAGATCTGGGGCGAGGGGGATTTGAACCCCATACCTCTCGCTTGCCAATATACATAAAACCAGATGATCAACCACTGGGGCGCAATGCCAATTCAAATATAGTATGGCATATGATAAATATATAGAGAACTTGGTTGGAAATCCTGAAGAATGGCGCCATGGCCATCTTCTTCCTCCAGCTCGTGCATGAAGCCCTCTATCTCTCTCGTTTCTCAACCATTTGACATGATTCAAACACCAAACTCATGCATTTTTTCACAAGGAATAAGATGGCAATACTCAATTTTATTTATTTTCAGTGTATAGCAAGTTATATCTTTGTGGTCGTATGAACCCTAATTTTGCAAAAGCAATCAAGCAGACATGATTACGAGTGCTATGATCAAATTTTTTGAGGAGAAATACTCAGCATATGATGGCAATCAATTGGCAAAAATATCATGCGAGGAAATATGCATGGATCATGAAGTTGAAGTTTTGAGGCTTACCTTGATGCAAGCTGAAATGGAACTCTGCACAGATGGTGTTCCAGAAGAAATTTGATGATCCCTACAACTTCAATGGATGTAGTGAAGTGTGTTGCAAGCTTTGGAACACTCTGAAAACCTTTGGATCAAGTTGGGGAATTCCAACTGCATAATTGAGGCATAATGGCTTGGCTGAAGGGTAATTTTGAGCTAGGGGTGTTACAGTTGGTGTTTAAGTGTTTGGACACCTCAAATACATCATATGTGATGTGTCTGAGCAATTGGAATGGATTGCTTAGGGCTGCAACTCAAAACCCAATGGTGGTTGCTCAAAAATAAGGAAATTTGGCACTTAAGAGAGAATGAGAGAAAGCAGTGCTATAAGGTGATTTGGTGTGCCCTGAATGATCCATTGGAACCTCTATTTATATGTGATCAACTCTTGTCTTGGAGGAATAGTGAATGGCTGCTGGATCAGATCACCTTCAAAGGGATTGGTTGGACATAAATGCCTCTTGCATTAGGTGTAACAGATGCTCCAAATAGATCAACTATGCCTTGACTGAAATCACATTCCTCAGTCATTTTAATTGTTGTTTAATCAGAGAACTTGACTGAGGAGAGTGAGAATCTTGACAATGCACTATTCCACATTAATGCCCTTTGAATTCAAGGAAAAATGTGCCAAAATACATGAACTTCAATGTTGGAAGATTCCTTGGCTTTGTGACTCAGCTTTATCAGTTGGATCAGATGCATTGTGATTGGTTTGAGTACATGTGGCATGATGATCCTCATTTTTGATTCAGAAATTGTGTGTAGCAAGCAAACATGCAAACTAATTTTTCCAAAACAGCTTGCAGCAGCATGACTTTGGGCATGGATTCCTCTTGGCTTAAGTTGAATCAATTCATGCTGAGAGGTTCTTTGGATTCTTAGAAACATATCCAACAACATTGATGTTTACCTTTGGACTTGATTCAGCTTTCAACTATGTGAAAAGATCTCATAAGTTTTGGTGTTTCCAACAAAATCTGCCTTGGCCAGAATTTTTCTAAGTGTTGGAAAATGATGTATTTTCATGTTTCAGTCATTTTGGCCCAATCATAACTCATAATCCACAATGAATTGGAATGAGGTGTAGTTGGAGCTTTTGTATAGGGTAATGAGAGTTACAAATCCAGCTTTGGATGGGGAAGAATGGCCTCGTGGTTTAGGAGTTATGATCCTCCAAAGTTGGTACCCTTGCCACTTTGTTCATAACTTAGAAAATTTTCTAAGTTTTTATGGTTACCCCTTTTATAAGTTATCCCACTTTTCTTGATTTTTCTTGATGAATGATGATTCAAATCATACCTTAACATCATTTTAGGGTTAAAAAAACCATTTTTGTGAAAAATATCAAAAAGCCAAAGATTGACTTTTGTGCACAGTTGACTTTTTGTCAGATGAATTCCAAACTGTGCGATCCTCTATGAAGTCAAGTCCTTGACCTAAATCAAACTTGATGGATTGATTTCATAGGTGTTATAGGGTGTATTGAATCATGTCCTAGGGTTTGGGAGCATGTCCTGGTCAAAAGTCAAAGGTACAGTTGACTTTTCTCGCGAAACCCTAATTGTGGTTCAGATGAAAATGAAACTTGTTGATCAAGCTTCTTGGACCAATCCTTTGTAGAAAATGGATCAATTTAGTATGTTAGAGACCCTCAAATACTCTCTTGAGGCCTTGGCTCATGTTTTGTCCCAAAAGTCAACTTAGGGGTGAATTAGGTCAAGAAACCCTAATTCCTGATTTTTAGTGAATGCATCCCCTGAAGCAAAATTGACTTGATGATTGGGTTCATGATGTCCCTTGGGGCATCATAGGTTATTATTTGAAGCATTGGCTCATGCCCAGAGGAGAATTTCCATCTGGAGGCCCTGGTCGACCAAAACCCTAATTTGGTGACACTGGCGATCTTAAGGCTTGATCCACTTAGAAGGGAGCAACCTTGTGCTTAATCCTTGAAGTAGGAGTCCTCTTGATCCATTGTAGATGTTGGAGAGTTTTAGACAAGTTGAAGATCATGTCATTCCTTGATTGATCCTTTGTCTAAGAGCTCTGAGAGGGCTTGAAACCCTAATTTTTTACTGTAATGGATGCTCACCCATATTTGGGGAGACTAATGGTTCATCCATATTATGATGATGATTTTCACAATGATGGGAATCTTAGTGGTCAAAATTTGGGGTATGACAGATGTCCCTATTTAATCTTCTTGGACCCGAAGGTGTGAATGACGAAGGTATACGGGCATTCGGGGTGCAAGAGGATTAAATATCGGAATACCCGAAATTTTGATGGTGACTAAGAATGGTAGTTTACGCATCCTTCTTCTTTTGCTAAGAAATGATGCTCAGAAAAGGTAAAAACTTCCCCTCGATCCTGGTTTCCTACCAAGGATCTGGTCTTAGTTTCCAAAATAAACTTCCCCTCGATCCTGGTTTCCTACCAAGGAACTGGTCTCAGTTTCTGAAATAAACTTCCCCTCGATCCTGGTTTCCTACCGAGGAACTGGTCTCAGTTTCTGAAATAAACTTCCTCTCGATCATGGTTTCCTACCAAGGAACTGGTCTAAGTTTCTTTTGTCAATAAACTTTCTTGACAAGGGACGCTGTTCGTAGCGGTTTTCCTCAAACTTCTCGCCGAATTTTCCTGGGGAGATGCCATTTGATGAAAAAAACTTTTTATGTCAGACTTGCCAGGGAACCCAATCGTCTGAGTTGTAGAGGTGTACAAACTTCTCTGTTGGAGATGCCATTTGTCGGCTCTACAGGGGAAAGCAGGTCTCTTGAGAGGCTGCTGTCGCTTTGGGATATTACATCATACGTTTCCTCGAGATCTTCTTGAAGAAATGCCATATGATGTGATCCAATTTTGAGGTGCAGATGACTTTTTTAACATTGACTTTCTGGAGAGAAGAACCAATGTGCTGCTGAGAGTCTTCGGTTGAGAGGCTTTCTCTGGGAATTTTCCTTAATCCGGGAAAGTGAAGATATCATCTTCAATGGCGAAGAGTGATGTTGGTCGAAAGTTCTCTAGATTTTCAGAGGTTCAAGTTATCAAAGTGGTCAAGGACCAACTTCATCCCAGAAATACACTGGAGGAGAGATATTATTCAGACGGAACGTTCCCTGACGAGGAAAGGACTGACAACTCATTTAAGAGGACTGTCTATCACTAGGGGACAAGACCGTCTAGAGAGATAGTGATGCAATATGAATATAAATGTAAATCAATAATGCATGATGCATGTATGTATATGCTGACAAAATTGACGCGACATACAGACTAATGGATGAACACGACTGGATACTCAGCCATCGTGGGGCGAAGAAGTACCGCTAGTCCAAAAGTAGCAATTCTGCCTTGCTTTGGAGAAGTAGTCCCTGCGGGGAACAACCGTTGGTCGGGCTTAGGAGGTAAGAACTCGGCCGAAGATGTCAGATGGAGTATTCGTATCTGACATAATTGATCCTTCGTTCAGGCGCTCTGGTTTAGAAGGAGTACTTTGATTCTGCACTTTGAGGTACGCTTACTTCTAGAGAAGCGATCGATGTTCTTCTGATGTTCAACAGTCAAAAGAAATTGCCATCTTTATTGTAAAAGCAGAGAAATTTTAGCAAGTAAATTCATTTTTGTTTTATTTCAAGAATTGTTGATCATGTTACAATGTCGTTCTGTAAGGCTAAAACAAATAAGAATTGTAAACAAAAGCACAAGGGCTCCAATTGTATTGATAGGATGGAAATCAGCCAAACGCGTGATTCCATCGAGTATTTACAAAGCTAGAAAATGGTAATTTACAGGGAAAAAGGGCTATGTTGAAACATAACGACCACTATCTTTCTACCAACTTTGAATTCTGGGCATCCTGAGCTTCTGTCGAAGATGACCTTGATTGGATTTTTCTGATGGATGGCATGACTGCTGCTGAGGGACTCGCCTCTGTTGAACATAGTTACTTGCCATTAATCCCTAATTTTTTCCTGGATTGTACTTTGAGATTTCCAATCCACCGGGATGATTTTTGATTATGTGTCTAATTTTTTCCTGAACCGCCCTTTTGGGTTTTCAATCCACTGAGACGTTATTTTTTAGTTTAGGTGAAGTATTTCTTGACTACATCAACATTTGTGGGGTAGGCAAACTCTTCTCCATCCATGGTTGCGAGTCTCAAGGCGCCGCCTGAGAAAGCTTTCTTGACCACATAGGGGCCGTCATAATTCGGAGTCCATTCTCCCCTAGAATCAGTGAAAAAAGATTGTATTTTCTTGAGCACAAGGTATCCTTTGCTGAAGATGCGAGGTCGGACCTTTTTGTCGAACGCCTTCTTCATTCTTTGCTGATACAACTGACCATGGCATAGTGTCGTTATTCGCTTTTCTTCGATCAGATTGAGTTCTTCATGCCGGCTTTGACACCATTCAGCTTCTGTAAGCTTAGCTTCCATCAATACCCGGATTGATGGGATCTATACTTCTATGGGGAGCACTACTTCCATGCCATATACTAGAGAGAAAGGGGTTACCCCTGTTGAAGTGCGGACAGATGTACGATAACTGTGAAGAGCAAAGGGTAGCATCTCGTGCCAATCTTTGTAGGTTACAACCATCCTCTAAACAATCCTTTTGATGTTCTTGTTAGCCGCTTCTACCGCTCCGTTCATCTTGGGTTGGTAGGGAGATGAGTTATGGTGTTCGATCTTGAACTCTGCGCACAACTCCTTCATCATCTTATTGTTCAAGTTAGATCCATTATCAGTAATGATCTGGCTTGGAACACCATAACGGCAGATGAGATTGTTTTTGATAAATCGGACCACCACTTGTCGGGTTACATTGGCGTATGACGCTGCTTCGACCCACTTGGTGAAGTAATCAATGGCTACCAGGATGAACCGATGTCCGTTCGAAGCCTTAGGCTCAATCATGCCAATCATGTTGATTCCCCATATGGAAAAAGGCCATGGGGAAGAAAGAACTTTGAGATGTCTTGACGGTACATGGATTTTGTCGGAGTATATCTGGCACTTGTGACACTTCCTCATGTACTTGTAGCAGTCGGATTCCATTGTCAACCAATAGTACCCTGCTCTTAGAATTTTTCTCGCCATTGTATGTCCGTTGGCATGAGTGCCAAAGGACCCTTCGTTAATTTCTTTTATCAGCATGTCTGTTTCTGGTCTATCTACACATCGAAGCAAGACCATGTCAAAATTTCTCTTATAGAGTGTGTCACCGCTCAGGAAGAAACTGCCAGCCAGCCTTCTGAGAGTTTTTCTATCCTTTCTGGATGCCCGAGGTGGGTACTCTTGTTTTTGAAGGAAGCATTTGATATCGTGATACCAAGGTTTATTGTCTATGACTGCTTCGATCGTGAAGATGTAAGTGGGCCGTTCATGGCGCATTATGTCGATCTTAGGTAAGTCATTCCATTGACCTAGGCTAATCATGGAAGAGAGGGTGGCTAATGCATCAGCCATGTGATTCTCATCACGAGGGATATGATGAAACTCGACTCTGTTGAAGAAAGGTAACAACCTTCTTGCATAATCTTTGTAAGGAATCAGTCCTGATTGGTATGTGTTCTAATCTCCGTTAATCTAATTAAAAACCAGGGTTGAGTCGTCATATACATCCAAGTTCTTGATCCTTAAGTCGATTGCTTCCTCGAGACCCATGATACAAGCTTCGTATTCGGCCTCATTGTTCGTGCACTTGAATGTCAATCTGGCGGTGAAAGGAATGTGGGTACCCTGAGGTGTTATGATGATTGCCCTAATTCCGTTTCCGTAATGATTGACAGCTCCGTCAAAGATTAGTCCCCATTGGGAACCTGGTTCTGGCCCTTCACTGGGTAGCGGTTCATCGCAGTCTTTCATTTTTAGATACATGACATCTTCGTCTGGGAAGTCAAATCTGACTGATTCCTGATCGTCAATCAGTTGATGAGCCAAATGATCGGCTAAAATACTTCCCTTAACGGCTTTCTGAGCGTGGTACTTTATGTCATATTCTGATAACAACATTTACCAACGGGCAATCTTTCCCGTGAGCGCAGGCTTTTCAAAGACGTACTTGATTGGATCCATTTCAGAGATTAACCAAGTAGT
The DNA here is from genome assembly GCA_022829125.1 of Lathyrus tuberosus. Classification (NCBI taxonomy): domain Eukaryota; kingdom Viridiplantae; phylum Streptophyta; class Magnoliopsida; order Fabales; family Fabaceae; genus Lathyrus; species Lathyrus tuberosus. Next base: position 15,633,111 of record JALAZF010000036.1, on the reverse strand, counting down.
GTGACGAATCATGTACTGGCAAAGACGTTTGGCTGCCCAAGCCAGAGCGCAGCAAGTTTTCTCAAGCATCGTGTACCGAGTTTCACAGTCGGTGAATTTCTTGCTCAAATAGTAGATGGCGGACTCTTTTCTTTTGGTTTCGTCTTGTTGGCCAAGTACACATCCCATTGAGTCCTCTAGGACTATTAAGTAGATGATCAGCGGTCTTCCTTCCACTGGAGGTGATAGAATCGGCGGATTCGACAGGTATTCCTTGATACTGTCGAAGGCGGTTTCGCAGTCTTCTGTCCAAATGTAGTCCTGGTTCTTTTTGAGTAATTTGAAAATCGGCGCACATGTTGCGGTCATGAGGAATATGAATCTGGAGATGTAGTTCAAACGTCCCAGGAATCATCTGACTTGTTTTTCAGTTTTTGGAGAAGGCATTTCTTGAATGGCCTTGACCTTGTCAGGATCAACCTCAATTCCTTTCTGGCTGACGATGAACCCTAAGAGTTTCCCTGAACGGACACCGAAGGTGCACTTGTTAGGATTCAAGCGGAGTTTGTACTTCCTCAGCCGCTTGAATAGTTTTAGCAGGTGGGTCACATGCTCCTCCTCTGTTCTAGATTTGGTAATCATATCATCGACATATACCTCGATTTCCTTATGTATCATGTCATGAAACAGAGTAGTCATGTCTCTTTGATAGGTTTCCCCGACGTTCTTCAAACCGAACGGAATTACCTTGTAACAAAAGGTACCCCATGGGGTGATGAAAGAAGTTTTCTCCATGTCTTTCAGCGCCATTTTTATCTGATTATAGCCCGAGAATCCATCCATGAAGGAAAAAACTTTGAATTTTGTTGTACTATCTACCAACATGTCAATGTGTGGTAAAGGAAAGTCATCCTTTGGACTGACCTTGTTTAGATCTCTGTAGTCGACACACATTCTGACCTTTTCGTCCTTTTTCAGAACGGGTACGATGTTGGCTAACCATTGAGGATATTCTGACGTGGCGAGGAAACCCGCGTCAATCTATTTCTGTACCTCCTCTTTGATTTTGATGGCCATGTCCGGGTGAGTCCGTCTCAACCTCTGTTTTACTGGCGGACATTCTGACCTTAATGATAGATGATGTTCCATGATGCTGGTATCAAACCCTTGCATATCATGATAGGACCAAGAGAATACATTGGGAAACTCTTTGAGAAGCTTTGTCAAACTTTCTTTGGCAGTCGGACTGAGCAGTGCCCCAATCCTGATCTCTTTTCTCTCTTTTTCTGACCCCAAGTTGACCATTTCCAACAGCTCTTTGTGAGGTTCGATGGACCTTTCCTCTTGTCTGAGTAATCGAAAGATCTCTTCTGGAATTTCGTCGTCCACTTCTTCTTCATCCCCAAATCCCGGGAATTCAAAGTTGGGAGAAGGCATCAGATCGTATGTTTCGATGGGGTTTGAAACAAGCAATCTGCATGACGTGATGATTTGTGTTTAGAAGAGATAGAGAGAAATGCAAGTGTGTGCAATGTATTTCTTTTACAACTTGTTTTTATTATTGAGTTATTTTTTAGGATTACCATTTTCTGAAAAACAAAAAGAGAAAACAGTAATTAATGCGGAAATTACAGAACGACGTTGTTTTATTAATGAACAAGTCGATTCTTGAAACTACAGCCCTATAAAACAAAACTTTGTCGCTTTGGGCAAAGCGAAGAGGGAAAATTTACAGAAAGCGAGCCCTATCAAAACATCCGTTTCACCTGGGCAAGGTGAAAGGTTAAAATAAAGACGGCAATTACTTAGACTTATGAACAATCTTCGGAACATCGACAGCAACCCATTGGCGGCGAACTCCTCGGTGAATCACAAAGTATGGTACCTTCCTTGATTTGTCTTCAGAAATAACACTGATTTCTGGTAGAGCTGGATCATTAGAATCTGTCTCCCAGGCAGAGTTGTCGTAGGCGGATTCCTCTGTTGTATTTTGCATAGTATTTGTGCTCTCAGGTATATCTCCCCATCCATTTGGTTGGATATCTTCAAGCCTGATACGAGAGCTTTCAGGAGTGGTGTACTTGACCAAATAGTCGTATTTTCCACTCGGTTGTCCCAAGGTATCCCACACTTCTTTGGGACTGGAGGAGTCATCTCTCTCGATGACGTTGGCCTCGGGAAAAGCATAGTTAATGAATTCTAGTCCTGGAAACTTTACAAATTCATCATCATGCTGAGTATTTCCAGGATAACCTGTGTCTTGATCCCATAACATGGTGGGGACGCAGGTATTCTTCTCAATGATGCTCAGCATATTTTCATTGTTCGGCTGATTTCCTTGCCCTAAGTCTCCCGGATACGGCTGCCACATTGGTAGGCCATCCATCGGGCCGTAGTAGTCATGGTCAAAGTTATCTTTCATCAGAGTGTCCTCCTCTAATGAGTTTGGTGGAGCACGGAATCCTTCCGGATCACAATATCCATATATCATTTCGACATCTGACCTGGGTATAAATATCGGACTCTGTGTAGGAAAGCAAAAGGGAATCTGCGCTTCGTCCGGAGACATATAACCGTCCTCGTTGAGATATGACTTCCATTCTTCCTCGTATCAGATGAATCATCTTTATTGATGGTATGCACTTCTTGAGTCACCGGGTGAGGGAAACCTCCACTGTGGAAGAAATTCTGAATGGGATGAAGACTTTCATCGTTAGCAGCTGTCTAGGTACAGGTAGCAGAAAAACCAAGGCCCTTCTTTGTTTTACGGTTAGTAGGAATGACAAGCTGTCCCCATCCTATTGTATTGGCACCCTCGACCGCTTTGATAGCATATTTGTATGAGGAAATGGAAGTTCCCCCCTCGAATTGACTGTCCTTGTGTAGCGAAAGCATTTGGAACAGGGTTCCGATTATCCCTTTCGGTTCCACATAAGTGGATGACGATAAGTTGCTTACGAGCAAGGCCTGTTCTCCACAAACTGTGACGAGTTAGTCGTTCTGGACGAACTTTAGCTTTTGGTGGAGGGTCGAGGTGACCGCCCCAGCCTGATGTATCCAAGGTCTTCCTAATAAACAGCTGTATGTTGCCTGAATGTCCATGACTTGGAAAGTGACTTCGAAAGTGTGAGGACCGATAGTTATGGGAAGGTCGACTTCGCCGATAACAGTTTTTCTGGGTCCGTCAAATGCTTTGACGACGACCTCGCTGGTTCTAATCGGAGGTCTTTTGAATGATAATTGCATCAAAGTGGATTTCGGCATAACATTTAGGGCTGACCCTGTGTTTACCAGTACGCTGGCTAAAGCATCGTCCTGGCAGTTAACTGTGATATTGAGCGCCATGTTGTGACTTTTGCCCCCCTCTGGCAAATCCTCGTCACTGAATCCTAAGTTATTGCAGGAAGTGATGTTAGAGACAATGCTATCGAACTGTCGTATTGACACATCCTGTTCCACAAAGGCCTGCTCTAAGACTTTCTGTAGAGCCTCCCTGTGCGCTTCTGAACTAAGTAATAGTGATAATATCGAGATCTTTGAAGGAGTTTGTAACAGCTGATCAACAATGTTGTATTCACTCCTTTGGATGAGCTTCAGCATCTCATCATTGTTTTTCGAAAGGTCGAGATTACTGGACTGACCGACTGGTGGATTAGGAACTTCTGTCTGAGGTTCCCTTTCTTTGTTGGGTTTTCCAACTCCTCTGTTGAAGATTCTACCGCTCCGTGTTACTCGACTGATGTCTGCAATATTCACGACGGAGGGTAACGGAATTTCCTTTCCATTCTCAACTGTTGTTGCACCGTATTTGTAAGGGACAGCCTTAATTGATTCATACGGTAGTGGTCCCGGTAGATAGATAACTGTGGGAGCCTTCTGATTTTTCTGACCATCATAAGTAATTTTGATCCGTTCCCGATTGGGAACTCTCGATTCGTCAAGTAGAGGGATGATGATATAAACATCCTTGTTCCTCTCATGATCGGAGATTATGACAACGTCCTCGATTTTATCAGCGAGATAGTTGACTGATCCAGAACTTGACCATGGTCGAATCTCTTTGCGGTCCAACTGACTTTGAAGGGATGCTCGCACGAAGTAGTATCCTTGATTATCCACTGAGCAAACTCCACACCGCTCATAGTTGTGTAGTGGCACCTGGCTGTCATACCCTAATTTTTGACCCTGAGATTCTGTTTTCATTTCGCATCGTCTGCATAGCATATCGCATCATTTCTAGGTCAATCATTCATGCATAGCTAACCAATTTTCTAGACTTGTGTTTGTTTGTTTTCCTTTGTGAATTTAGGGTTGCTGTGGATGGTTCCAAGGTCATTGTATGAGCGTATGCATTGGGATTCTAGTCTTTGCAAGTTGTGTTTGAACTCAGTAGAGATGCCCTCATTCTTATGGTCCATACAAGATCGCTTTTCCTCCCTTAGAAGCTTCCCTCAAGGAGAGCCAGGGTTTTGTTCATTTATGTTGAGAACTGGGTGGAATTTTGTTATGGGTTGTATTACAAGCAGTATATTCGTTTTCAAAGGATTTCTCCGGGCAGGATTTTGTTGGAGCAGGCAATAAAGATTAAGTCCTATTCAAGAGAGACTTTAGTCACATTCATGATGATTGGATCCTTGTTGAGTTTCTTTGGAGTTTATATGTTTGGATTTTGAATCGGATTTAGACAAAAATTTCTCAAAGCAAAGTCTAAGATTCCCCAAAGTTCAAGTTGGTTCTTTGTTTAAGCTCAAACTATGATTGGATCCATTCAATAATTGAGTTTTATACATCTTTCCTTGTCAAATTCAAATTCAAGATTCATGTTCTCCACAAAATTCAAGTGAAAGATTGGTATTCAAGTTCAAGTCATTCAAGGTTCCTTCTCAAAATTGCAAACTCATGTGACTAAAAGCCAAGAAAATTAAGTGTTCAAAATTTATGAAGTAAATTGATTCCAAAATTCTAAGAAAACCATATTTGTTTCAAACTTCATGCCAAGATTTACAAGTCCAAAAGATATAAGCTTAAGGTCCATTTCAAGAGCAGTTACTAAGTTACAAGTGACATTCATCATGAGAATTACATGGTTCAAAATAATCCAAATTGTTTTCTATCTCAGAATCAGACTACAAAGATTCCAAGTGCCAGTTCACACCGAGCATCCCACATCAGGAAAAGTCTCGTAGAACATTAACATACAACACGCATGAGCATCATCAGCCAAAGTGGGACCCTTGCAAATTGAAGCCTCTGCGTGGCTGTGATGTTGAAAAATACTGAAGGGTGGAAAGATTTGAACTTCCCAAAACTCTCATGCACGCGCTATTCATGAGCCTAAGGCATCAACAATGTCCCACTTGTAAAGCTGAAATTGTAAAAGTCAAGGAATCATTAGCATCATGAAAATCTATTACACGAAATCAATAATGAACAAAACAGAAAAGGAAAGTCCTTTAATTCATTGAAATCAGTTCAGTTATTTTCCAAGACAATACACGGATATATTCCATTTGAAAATAGAAATTGGTTCATCACGAAATCATGTCCAGGTAGCAGCTATGTTTCTTTCCAAACGAGTTCCAACATGATATCTCGTAGTTAATTTTGAAATCAGAACTTCAAATATTTGAGCCTATATAAAGTGAAAGATCAGAATGTGTACAAAGCATGCCAAAATGAAAATGGAAAGAAATCACAGGTATTCCAAAACAGTGCGTAAACATGTCGGTACCGAAACAGAAAGCATTCATCAGACAATCGCACAACAAATCAGACAACTTTCATGACAAAGGATCAAAGAGCATTCATGGCCATAATTCTGTTGTTTTCATCAATTAATTCACAAGCCTATAAAAGATACAGAGAGATTCAGGGGTGACCACACACACGTATCAGTAGAGTGACATACACAACACAGAGTTGAGAAATTCACACTAACGTACACACGCTTCAAAAAAACCAGAGAGATTCAGAAAAAAAAAACCAGACACGCACTTTGCAGAGAAAAATACATAGCAGTAACAACTTTTCATACCAGAGAAATTCACATCACACATACACTACAGAGACGAATTCACCAGAAAAATCACAACAATATTGGCCACTAACCTACACAGCCATCACGTGAAGTCTATCCCATCGAATGATGCACGTTCGAACCACCACCACACCATGACTTACAAAGCCAACCGATAACTCACTGTTGCTATTCGTTGTCGCCAAGAGAGATTGAAACCGAGAGACACAACGCACCGCAGTTTGGAATTGAATTGATTGAAATTGCGAGCAGAGAAGAACGAATGGGAGAGACGTGAAGCGAGGCGAATCGCGACGAGAGGACAACTTGAAGCAGAACAGGGCGATTGTGACGGAAACTCCACCACCCATCGTGCAAGCCACCGTCCACCTTTTGGGGTTGCAGAGCACAAGCCTTCGACAACCACGATTAGCTGCGATCGCGCACCATCCACCTTTCTAGTTTCTTCCGCCGCTACGAGAGCTCTTGGAAGGATAAAGGTAACTCTGTTCTTGGCATATGAAAATGTTGTTGCTGTTTGTTTTCTTTTCAAACCCAGTAAACATGTGTGTGAATATGGTCTTTTGACCGAGTGAGTATTGGGCCTTGCACCCAAACTTCTTTGTTTTAGCCCATAAGTTTCTCTTACATTTGTTAAATATTGTTTTATTTATTTCTATTAATTTAGTTTTGGTATTTATTTTTAATAATATGGTTAATTATGATATCATATCTTAGTGATTTAGATCAAAAATAGTGAAAGTATTTGTGTTGAGTTCAATATAAGAGTAGTGTTAATATTGGCATGTATCTTGACTAATCTAAATGTTGCCTTTCGATATTAAGTTCAATCGAATCTTGATGCTAATTTTAATGTTGATTTAAATCGAATGTTAATACTGATGCTGATGTTGACGCAAAATTTAGATTAATCTTGACAAATAGTGGTTAAATCTTGATATACCTTTATTGATGATTTCTTGCCACAACTTGGAGAGGTTATTTCTCGTTGTGATTTCTATATTCCCTTAGGATTTTGGATTCGATTTTATCCTTGATAAATTGAACCAAGGTAGATCATAAGATCGATCTTCGGCATGACTATTTTTAGGATAGTTTCCTCTTCAAACTTTAGAATCTTAGGTTTTAGAATTAGGATAAGCCTTCTGTTTCGTTTAAGATTAAAATCTCTTTTCACAAAAAAATCCAAAAAAATACTTAATTTAGACAACTACCGTTAAGCCCCCTTCTTCTCCCATGAGAGAACTAACTTTAGGTCATTTCCCTTAGCATATACCCTTAGCAAGGAAACAAATAAATAACATAAATAATGACAAGAGGTTCCCGTAGAGTACTACGGACGTTTAGGATGCTAATACCTTCCCTAGGCGTAACCAACCCCCGAACCTTAGATCTCTTAGGTTTTTTCCGTTCTTGAACCTTTCTTTTGGATAAATCAAAGACGATGGTGAATTAAGAATTATGATTCAAGTTAACCCAATAGCTTGGCGTCCGATTCTCACCGCGACAGAAATGGCGACTTCACTGGGGATTTTTCGAGGGTTTCCCCTAACTTGTTTATATTTATGTTATTTATTTACTTGTTTGCCTATATATCTTTATATCTGTATATATACATGTTTTGCTTGGTTTTTCTGTGTGCAGGGTACTATCTGTGTGGTTAGACAAAGTCCTACACCCGGACTAGAGTGAAATTAAGATAGGAAAACGGTGAGACTTCAATGATACTTTGAGGGAGTCGATTCCTGAAAAATTAAATTGAGACTTCACCACTCAGTCTAGGCCCTCTCGAATAAAATATTTGTCCAACGAGTTCATTCGTGAAGACGATATGGTTTCGATCTAAAGGCCCTCAGGACTGGGGACCGTAGTTACCTTTAACCCAACTTGGCCTATTAGGATGTAGTGCGGGGATTATGCGGGAGTCTATTTCTGCAATAGTCGCTACGCGATACTACACTCAGACGAGATTCTCTTGAGGATATTATTGACTACCAAGTGATCTGGAAAATCGATAATATCCGAAAGATGGATTGTAGACTCTGGGAACTTTGTAGAACCCGTTCGGCAGGTACAAATAAACCTCTAGTACATACCTGGGGAAGGGTAGACCATGGCTTCATGCTCGTGATCTTCAAGCCTAGGCCTTCATTTGCCTGTATATGTGTATACCTGTGCTTATGCATCCATTCATGCATTCATGCATAACCATTCGGTTTCAAGAAACTCAATTGTTCTTTCATTTGTAAAATCAATAAAAAAAAATCCTGGATTATAAAATGAAACTTTTTTTCAGCCTTTCCGAAATGTTTGCAACCTACTGGTGAGTTCCTTGAAACCATTGCATCGCATTGCATATCATTTGCATTTTTGCATACATCCGTTTGTCCAACAACTCGTTCCCAGCTGTCTCTATCTTCCAGTGTCACCTGTGAGTTATCAAGCTGATTCCTCGACATCGATACCAGACTAGAGCTAACTACAGACGCATAATGGCAGAGCAAGAAGTACACAATGCTGAGATGCGAATGGAGATCGACGACCTTAAGTCAGGCATGACAAAACTCACTGAGATGCTTCAAGTTTTGATTGCTAGAGGAGAGCCACCTCAAAGAACTGTTATCCAGGAAGTTTTAGATGCAGATCCTCAGCCTGTTCAGGTGCCACCTTCAAATTCGCCAGAGTTTGGGTTACTTCACGACTACTCTCCACTTCTTGCATCTACTGCTATGATTGGGCAGACTTCCAGACCAGTGTTTTAAGCTCTAGTTTTCGCCGAGTCCAGACCTATGGTTCAAACTGCTCGAGCTACTTTTGAGAATCCTCTCTATGAGCATATTGCTGCCAGATCACAACAAGTGAAGCTTCAATCGACTTCAGCGAAAAGCCGGTGTTCCAGACAGGACAACTCATATTTGTTTCTGATTAGTCACTAGACCATGTTTCTTATTGTTTGCATTTTCCTTATTTGTATTGGTTGTTTGCTTTCAATTTATGTTTGTACTTTCATAATTAATAAAATGAGCATTGCGACTTTTGGATTCAATTCATTTGTGTTTGCTATTTACATCTTTATGCCTTCCTTTTCAAAAAGAAAACAAAAAAAAAAAACAAAAACAAATTTTTTTTTTCTCTTTTCCACTTTCTTTTCGATTATGCAAAGATTGGAAGGAGGATGATGAAAACGTAATACTCATAATTGTTGTCGGTATGCTTTCAAATCAAAACTTTGCTGAAGATGTAAGGAATTGTTTCGATTCCCAAACACTGGAGAAATAAGGAAGATAAACCCTCGTCAACCCCTTTGAGCCTTGAAGTAGGAGTTTCTTTTCTTTATAAATAAAAACCCGCAATCTTAACCTGGGGCAGGGTAGTTTTCAGTTAACTTGATTATGCATTCAAATACTAGACTTTCGTGCAAGATGCCTTTCGCATGAAGATTGCATTCTCAAATATTCCTTCGCACACAACAAGCAAGTGTCGAAGATGTCTTTCAAGTCAAAAGTCGATGATGGTTCGCCGTAATCATTAAGCCAAGCAGTCACTTTCTTTCAAAAAAAAAAGGATAAAAAAAAAATAAAAAAAAAAGAAAAAGCCTGCTAAGTCGAAACCTATGAAGGAGACTTAGGCAAAAATTGGGGCATCCCGCTGACTGTAAGACTCACGAGAAACAGTTCTGGCAAAAGTTAGGGATAATAAAAAGGAGAAATCTTTAAATCCTTACCATGAAATCCTCAATGAAAAAAAACAACCAAGAGTTATAAGGAAGTAGTGACTGTCACCTCAAAAGTCCCTTAACTTCTGAACCATCATCACTATCATCAATTCAATCCTTAACCTATGGGAACCTGAGTGCAAAGTCTGAGTTAACTGAGTGTAGGACTGGAGATCATCACGAAGATTGGGTGGGTACAAATAAACTTTGAGCCTTTATCCTTTGTTTATTAAACAGTGAACCAGGCCACGTTATAACCCTCAAAAGACCTAATTGAAGCAAGGTTATTTTGAAAGCATACTGCAACGAGGTTGCGTAAACTGACTCCTAAAGATTTTTGCGGATAATTTGTTTTTGGCATTGCACCTTTTGCTTATACTTTTCAACTTAGTGTCTCGAACCGCCGTGTTCTGACCAGTGACCCTATTGTTTTACCTCTTTCCAAAAATGATTTTGATTTCAAAAGTTGCATGAACTTTGCATTTACTATGTTTGTATGAACACTTTGTTTGCAATCTGGCTTTCGCTTTATGAATTTTCAAAAATTTGAGAAACTTGGTCAGTGATCCAATCAGGGGCAAGTTCCTTCCAGATCCTATTGAGAATCAGTTCGAGATTTGTTGTTCAGGGGCAAGTCCTTCTCAGAATTGGTTTATCTAGAATATTTTTTCAAGACTCAGACTGGGGCAATCTTTCCAAGCGCACAGTAATCCAGTCGTTTCCAGCATCAATCCAGTTAAAGCAACGATCAGCTCACCTACAATAGTCAGCTAATCTAGGGCAGTTTACTTGAAGAATCCCCAAGCAGCTCTTCATCCTCCCTACAAGGATCATCAAATTGATACAATTTTCCAGTGTGGCAGAGATTGTGTTCAGTGGCATCTCTAGTCCCTAAACAGAATGGCAGTGATCTCCGTGTTGAGGAATCAGTCTTCCAGTCTTGTCTTCTCCATAAAAGAGTCGATCTGTGTCGTCGGCATCTGCATTTACATTTGCATTTGATCATATATCATGGCATAATTCATATACATATACATAGCATGAGTGATTCATCCTCGTTTGCATTTCTCCATAGGTCGTGTTGTTGTCCATATCTTACCTCGTGGTCTAAGTCCAACTCACTTGGCACCTACCAAACAAATGGTGTCGCTTTTACCAAATGCTTTCTTGGGTATCTCCTTGTTCAGATTCGTTCAACGCTTTCTTGGACGTTGTGATATCTTTACATCCAATGCCTTCTTGGATTCACCTTTTGTCTCATTTGCGTCTGATGCCTTCTCAGATATTATGAGTTATACCTTTCATCCAAAGCCATTATTGGATGACTGGTCTCTTTACATCCAATACCTTCTTGGATTTCACCTTTTGTCTCATTTGCGTCTGATGCCTTCTCAGATTTTGAGTCGTACCTTTCATTCAAAGCTATTATTTGATGATTGGTCCCTTTACATCCAATGCCTTCTTGGATCTCACCTTTTTACCTCACAGTCATCTAAAGCCATTATTAGATATTGTGATTATGCCTTTCATCCAAAGCCATTATTGGATGTCTGGATTCTTTATCATCTGATGCTTTTCCGGATGGGTCCCTCCTTCTGATGTTTTTCCAGATTGAGTCTTTTATTCTGATGTTCTTCCAGAACTTATCTGATGTTTTTCCAGATATTTCGCTTTGTTATTCTGATGTTTTTTCGGAATTTCATTGCCTTTCACCATCTGATGCTTTTCCGGATGTGTCTCTCTTTCTGATGTTTTTCCAGATTGAGTCTTTTGTTCTGATGTTCTTCCAGAACTTATCTGATGTTTTTCCAGATATTTCGCTTTGTAATTCTGATGTTTTTCCGGAACGACATTGCTTTTACCATCTGATGTTCTTCCGGATGTGTCCCTCTTTCTGATGTTCTTCCAGATCGAGTATTTGTTCACATTCATCTAAAGCCATTATTAGATATTGTGAGTTTACCTTTCATTCAAAGCCATTATTGGATGTCTGGTTTCTTTACCATCTGATGTTTCTTCCGGATGTATCCCTCTTTCTGATGTTCTTCCAGATCGAGTCTTTGTTCACTTTCATCTAAAGACATTATTAGATACTGTGATTATACCTTTCATTCAAAGCCATTATTGGATGACTGGTTTCTTTACCATCTGATGTTTCTTCCGGATGTATCCCTCTTTCTGATGTTCTTCCAGATCGAGTATTTGTTCACTTTCATCTAAAGCCATTATTAGATATGGTGATTATACCTTTCATTCAAAGCCATTATTGGATGTCTGGTTTCTTTACCATCTGATGTTCTTCCGGATGAGTCCCTCTTTCTGATGTTCTTCCAGATCGAGTCTTTGTTCACTTTCATCTAAAGCCATTATTAGATACTGTGATTATACCTTTCATTCAAAGCCATTATTGGATGTCTGGTTTCTTTACCATCTGATGCTCTTCCGGATGAGTCCCCCTTTCTGATGTTCTTCCAGATCGAGTCTTTGTTCAGTCATCTAAAGCCATTATTAGATACTTTGATTATACCTTTCCTTCAAAGCCATTATTGGATGTCTGGTTTCTTTACCATCTGATGCTCTTCCGGATGGGTCCCTCCTTCTGATGTTCTTCCAGATCGAGTCTTTGTTCACATTCATCTAAAGCCATTATTAGATATTGTGATGACTGGTTTCTTTGCATTCAATGCCATTCTTGAATGTAGTCTTTATCTCACATTCATCTAAAGCCATTATTAGATATTGTGATTATACCTTTCATTCAAAGCCATTATTGGAGGACTGGTTACTTTATCACACATTCATCTAAAGATATTATTAGATATTGTGATTATACCTTTCATTCAAAGCCATTATTGGATGTCTGGTTTCTTTACCATCTGATGTTCTTCCGGATGAGTCCCTCTTTCTGATGTTCTTCCAGATCGAGTCTTTGTTCACTTTCATCTAAAGCCATTATTAGATACTGTGATTATACCTTTCATTCAAAGCCATTATTGGATGTCTGGTTTCTTTACCATCTGATGCTCTTCCGGATGAGTCCCCCTTTCTGATGTTCTTCCAGATCGAGTCTTTGTTCAGTCATCTAAAGCCATTATTAGATACTGTGATTATACCTTTCCTTCAAAGCCATTATTGGATGTCTGGTTTCTTTACCATCTGATGCTCTTCCGGATGGGTCCCTCCTTCTAATGTTCTTCCAGATCGAGTCTTTGTTCACATTCATCTAAAGCCATTATTAGATATTGTGATGACTGGTTTCTTTGCATTCAATGCCATTCTTGAATGTAGTCTTTATCTCACATTCATCTAAAGCCATTATTAGATATTGTGATTATACCTTTCATTCAAAGCCATTATTGGAGGACTGGTTACTTTATCACACATTCATCTAAAGCTATTATTAGATATTGTGATTATACCTTTCATTCAAAGCCATTATTGGATGTCTGGTTTCTTTACCATCTGATGTTCTTCCGGATGAGTCCCTCTTTCTGATGTTCTTCCAGATCGAGTATTTGTTCACTTTCATCTAAAGCCATTATTAGATACTGTGATTATACCTTTCCTTCAAAGCCATTATTGGATGTCTGGTTTCTTTACCATCTGATGCTCTTCCGGATGAGTCCCTCTTTCTGATGTTCTTCCAGATCGAGTCTTTGTTCACATTCATCTAAAGCCATTATTAGATATTATGATTTTATCTTTCATTCAAAGCCATTATTGGATGACTGTTTACTTTATCTCACATTCATCTAAAGCCAGTATTAGATATTGTGATTGTACCTTTCATTCAAAACCATTATTGGATGTCTGGTTTCTTTGCCTTTTTCACTTTCATTTGAAGCCATTATCAGATTTTGTAAATGTACCTTTCGTTCAAAGCCATTATTGGATGACTGGTTTCTTTGTGTCCGATGCCTTCTCGGATTACATTATTTTGTCTCATTCTCATCTGTTGTCTTCTTAGATATTCTGAGTTTACTTTTCATCCAAAGCCATTATTGGATGCTTGGTGCTTTTTTTTTCATCCAATACCATTCTTGGATGATGTTTTCCGTATACTTTGCTTTGTTTCAATTCGTTTCTGACACAACTGTAACACCTCTTCCCCCTGTGGCACCTTTCCCCATAGCATCCTTGATTATCCACTGAGCAAACTCCACACCGCTCATAGTTGTGTAGTGGCACCTAGCTGTCATACCCTAATTTTTGACCCTGAGATTCTGTTTTCATTTTGCATCGTCTGCATAGCATATCGCATCATTTCTAGGTCAATCATTCATGCATAGCTAACCAATTTTCTAGACTTGTGTTTGTTTGTTTTCCTTTGTGAATTTAGGGTTGCTGCGGATGGTTCCAAGGTCATTGTATGTGCGTATGCATTGGGATTCTAGTCTTTGCAAGTTGTGTTTGAACTCAGTAGAGATGCCCTCATTCTTATGGTCCATACAAGATCGATTTTCTTCCCTTAGAAGCTTCCCTCAAGGAGAGCCAGGGTTTTGTTCATTTATGTTGAGAACTGGGTGGAATGTTGTTATGGGTTGTATTACAAGCAGTATATTCGTTTTCAAAGGATTTCTCCGGGCAGGATTTTGTTGGAGCAGGCAATAAAGATTAAGTCCTATTCAAGAGAGACTTTAGTCACATTCATGATGATTGGATCCTTGTTGAGTTTTTTTGGAGTTTATATGTTTGGATTTTGAATCGGATTTAGACAAAAATTTCTCAAAGCAAAGTCTAAGATTCACCAAAGTTCAAGTTGGTTCTTTGTTTAAGCTCAAACTATGATTGGATCCATTCAATAATTGAGTTTTATACATCTTTCCTTGTCAAATTCAAATTCAAGATTCATGTTCTCCACAAAATTCAAGTGAAAGATTGGTATTCAAGTTCAAGTCATTCAAGGTTCCTTGTCAAAATTGCAAACTCATGTGACTAAAAGCCAAGAAAATCAAGTGTTCAAAATTTATGAAGTAAATTGATTCCAAAATTCTAAGAAAACCATATTTGTTTCAAACTTCATGCCAAGATTTACAAGTCCAAAAGATATAAGCTTAAGGTCCATTTCAAGAGCAGTTACTAAGTTACAAGTGACATTCATCATGAGAATTACATGGTTCAAAATAATCCAAATTGTTTTCTATCTCAGAATCAGACTACAAAGATTCCAAGTGCCAGTTCACACCGAGCATCCCACATCAGGAAAAGTCTCGTAGAACATTAACATACAACACGCATGAGCATCACCAACCAAAGTGGGACCCTTGCAAATTGAAGCCTCTACGTGACAGTGATGTTGAAAAATACTTAAGGGTGGAAAGATTTGAGCTTCCCAAAACTCTCATGCACGTGCTATTCATGAGCCTAAGGCATCAACAATGTCCCACTTGTAAAGCTGAAATTGTAAAAGTCAAGGAATCATTAGCATCATGAAAATCTGTTACACGAAATCAATAATGAACAAAAAAGAAAGGGAAAGTCCTTTAATTCATTGAAATCGGTTCAGTTATTTTCCAAGACAATACACGGATATATTCCATTTGAAAATAGAAATTGGTTCATCACGAAATCATGTCCAGGTAGCAGCTATGTTTCTTTCCAAACGAGTTCCAACATGATATCTCGTAGTTAATTTCGAAATCGGAACTTCAAATATTTGAGCCTATATAAAGTGAAAGATCAGAATGTGTACAATGCATGCCGAAATGAAAATGGAAAGAAATCACAGGCATTCCAAAACAGTGCGTAAACATGTCGTTACCGAAACAGAAAGGATTCATCCGACAATCGCACAACAAATCAGACAACTTTCATGACAAAGGATCAAAGAGCATTCATGGCCATAATTCTGTTGTTTTCATCAATTAATTCACAAGCCTATAAAAGATACAGAGAGATTCAGGGGTGACCACACACACGTATCAGTAGAGTGACATACACAACACAGAGTTGAGAAATTCACACTAACGTACACACGCTTCAAAAAAACCAGAGAGATTCAGAAAAAAAAAACCAGACACGCACTTTGCAGAGAAAAATACATAGCAGTAACAGCTTTTCATACCAGAGAAATTCACATCACACATACACTACATAGACGAATTCACCAGAAAAATCACAACAATATTGGCCACTAACCTACACAGCCATCGCGTGAAGTCTATCCCATCGAATGATGCACGTTCGAACCACCACCACACCATGACTTACAAAGCCAACCGATAACTCACTGTTGCTATTCGTTGTCGCCAAGAGAGATTGAAACCGACAGACACAATGCACCGCAGTTTGGAATTAAATTGATTGAAATCGCGGGCAGAGAAGAACAAATGGGAGAGACGTGAAGCAAGGCGAATCGCGACGAGAGACCGACTTGAAGCAGAACAGGGCGATTGCGACGGAAACTCCACCACCCATCGCGCAAGCCGCCGTCCACCTTTTTGCGTTGCAGAGCACAAGCCTTCGACAACCACGATTAGCTGCGATCGCGCACCATCCACCTTTCTAGTTTCTTCCGCCGCTACGAGAGCTCTTGGAAGGATAAAGGTAACTCTGTTCTTGGCATATGAAAATGTTGTTGCTGTTTGTTTTCTTTTCAAACCCAGTAAACATGTGTGTGAATATGGTCTTTTGACCAAGTGAGTATTGGGCCTTGCGCCTAAACTTCTTTGTTTTAGCCCATAAGTTTCTCTTACATTTGTTAAATATTGTTTTATTTATTTCTATTAATTTAGTTTTGGTATTTAGTTTTAATAATATGGTTAATTATGATATCATATCTTAGTGATTTTGATCAAAAATAGTGAAAGTATTTGTGTTGAGTTCAATATAAGAGTAGTGTTAATATTGGCATGTATCTTGACTAATCTAAATGTTGCCTTTCGATATTAAGTTCAATCGAATCTTGATGCTAATTTTAATGTTGATTTAAATCGAATGTTAATACTGATGCTGATGTTGACGCAAAATTTAGATTAATCTTGACAAATAGTGGTTAAATCTTGATATACCTTTATTGATGATTTCTTGCCACAACTTGGAGAGGTTATTTCTCGTTGTGATTTCTATATTCCCTTAGGATTTTGGATTCGATTTTATCCTTGATAAATTGAACCAAGGTAGATCATAAGATCGATCTTCGGCATGACTATTTTTAGGATAGTTTCCTCTTCAAACATTAGAATCTTAGGTTTTAGAATTAGGATAAGCCTTCTGTTTCGTTTAAGATTAAAATCTCTTTTCACAAAAAAATCCAAAAAAATACTTAATTTAGACAACTACCATTAAGCCCCATTCTTCTCCCATGAGAGAACTAACTTTAGGTCCTTTCCCTTAGCATATACCCTTAGCAAGCAAACAAATAAATAACATAAATAATGACAAGAGGTTCCCGTAGAGTACTACGGACGTTTAGGATGCTAATACCTTCCCTAGGCGTAACCAACCCCCGGACCTTAGATCTCTTAGGTTTTTTCCGTTCCTGAACCTTTCTTTTGGATAAATCAAAGACGGTGGTGAATTAAGAATTATGATTCAAGTTAACCCAATAGCTTGGCGTCCTATTCTCACCGCGACACTGGCCACGTCCGCTCTGAATATAGTGTATCCTTACTAGGTCTGTTTCCATCGACCGAACATCCTGACTTTGATATCTAGTAGGATTCCCGTTAGTGATACTAATTTGCTAGGTGTCTTCGTCCATATAGATTAGACGCCACCAGTGATTCAACAAGTGCTGAAGTGTTTCCTGGACAAGGCCACAACCCTGACCATTTTTGCAACCCGCTTTACAGTTCTGATAATCATGTTGTACCAGGAACCCGAGTCGGACCTGTTTAGCATATAACTCCACCAGGCTGGTATTCATCAAGCAAATATCGAAGATTTGAACCATGTTGATTTGATAATGATTCCTATCATGGTAGTCTTGAATCCATCCAAGATTCATCTGACGCTGGAGGGCCTCTTGTACAAAAGAGCATCTCTATTTGTTTACCGAGCAAGTCAGGCAGGAATTATAATCGTGACGCGGCAGATTATGATACTGGCCTTGCCTTGAGTGCATTGCCACCAGGTTGACATTCATCGCACAGATATTGTGGTTTTGTATGATGTTGGAATTCATATAAACCATGTAAACTCCACGAACTCGGTGCTCTTGGATCCATCCGAGATCCATCTGTTCCTGTAGAGCTGATTGCACCACAGAACATCCCTGATTGCTTTTAGAGCAGATATCACACTGGTGATAATTATGAGGTGGCACATGGCCATATCCACTCTGTCTACAATGCATCTTGACCAAGTCGGCCCTTAATAAGAGTACATCGTGAATTTGATAGACGTTGTTAGACTCTCCCTCTATCAGATTGACTGCAGCTTTCTCATGTTGAGGCACCGGGTTCGTGAGAACATTCAGATTCGTATCTTTGAAAGATAAAACCCCGCTCCTAACAAGCTTTTGCACGTCAGATTTGAAACTGAGACAATTCTCTATGTTATGCCCTGGTCCTCCATGATGGTAAGGGAAAGTCTGATCCACCTTAAACCAAAAAGGCGGATTTTCCGGTACTGTAAGAGGAGACTTAGTCTGGACATGCCCCTTAGCTAGTATAGGATCAAATCCTGGTGCCCGCATTGTACGGTTGTTGTTGTATTGAGGATGAGCCTGCTGAAGAGATTGTTGTGTCCTTTGCTGAAGTTGCTGTTGATTAGGTTGGCTCTGCACAACCTGAGGTTGATACGTAGGCGCGAGGTTAATAGCAGGAGTTACAACTGCTACCGATTGGTACCGACGCCTTTGCTTTCCGAGAGAGATATTCCCAATATCCTGCTCTTTTTTCTTAGGGAGAGCACTACCGTATAGTTTTGAACTACTTGATGATCCAGCGTCTTTAACTAAACGTCCTTCTCGGACGGCTTCCTTAAGACGCACTCCCATATCGACCATTTTGGTGAAGTCGCTGGGCGCACTGGCAACCATTTTGTCGTAGTAAAATGAGCTCAAGGTCTTTAAGAAAATCTTTGTCATCTCCTTTTCCTCAAGAGGGGGACAAATTTGGGCGGCAATTTTGCGCCATCTCTGCGCGTATTCCTTAAAGGTTTCCTTGTCCTTTTGCGACATTGATCTGAGTTGATCTCTGTCTGGTGCCATGTCCAAATTGTATTTATATTGTTGGACGAAGGTGGTGCCAAGATCTCTGAAAGTGCTGATCTCAGCGCGGTTTAGACCCACGTACCATTTTAATGCGGTACCAGTTAAACTATCCTGAAAGTAGTGAATCCGTAAATCCTGATTCTCTGTCTGAGCTGAAATTCGCCGAGCATACATCACCAAGTGGCTCTGAGGGCAAGAGTTACCCTTGTACTTTTCAAAGTCGGGCACTTGGAACTTGTGCGAAACTTTCACATTGGGGGCCAAGTAGAGGTCTGCGGCGTCCTTTCCAAATAAATCCTGACCGCGAATAGCTTGCAGTTCTTTCTGCATTTCCAGGAACTGCTCTTGGAATTCATCCATTCTGTTAAACATAGTTTCCTTTCTACCAGAAGGTACCTGTGGAATTTGTCCTTCCGGGACAGTGTGCACCACAGGGGGTGGTACCGTTACTACGACAGTGAATCTTGGCGTTTCCCGAAGTTTGTAACCTTCAGGAGTTGTTCGTATGCCTCTAGCATCTTCGCTTTCCCAAAGTTTGTAACCTTCAGGCCCAGCGGCTCCTGTTGAAGTTTCTGGATCTTTAGTGATCGGCGGAATATATCCTTTCGGGATATAGTTAACAGGCATGCCCCAGGGATGATCTTTCGGCATTTGATACCTAGGATCATACTTCTCCACTATGGGCATTGAGGTGATCTCTGAGATCACAGTTCTTTGTAGCTGAGCTTCTGCCATGGCTTGCATGTCCTTACGAAGTTTTCTCATATCTTCTCTTAGAGCGTCAATCTCTTCTTTCAACTGTCTATTTTCTTCCTCAAGATCATCCATCTTTTTCTGACAATTGGCCCGAGTATTGTACGAATGAGACAGTTTGACTCTAGAACCGAGACACAAACGTGTGATTCGTAGGTAAGAAGATTGCGTTACGTGAGAATGATGAATGCAATGATTATATTAATTGTTTTTTTTTTGTTTAATCAAAATAAAATTTGACAATTAGATTGCAAATATCAAATAGTGGGGAAACCCCCATTTTATTGAATTCAAAGGATTGCGGAAATGGAAATACAGTAAATTACTAGGTGCGGAAACAGAAACCTAAGCTAATGGGTCCTGAGTCCTCTCTGAGGAGATCTCGGGTGCTAATTCTGGTACTTTCCTTTTCTTGGACCGGGGCTCTTGGGCCGTTGTCGGGTTGTCATTCCGTTGCCAAGTGAAGGGAGCGAGTAAATTCCTTTGGTCATCCTGATTTTCTACAGCATGCTGCTCCAAAATCTCTATTAGAGCATCCTTATCTTTCAGTAGTTGCTGTATTTTGGTACATTCCACATTGAGAATGCGGTACTTGTTCTTCCAAGACCTCCTCTCCTGTTGAACTTTGTTGAGAGTAACCTGAAGTTTTTCCGTTTCAGTCATGAAGTACATGACAGATTCCCTCGGTGGAAGAACTTCGTGATGAGGATAAGGCATCTTTAGCTTGAGAGCTCTAGTTTGTACACAGTGGAGATAAGGCTCCACCGAGACACAGTCCGGTTTTCCTAGAGACTCCTGTCCTTTCTTATGAACATGTTTCCAAGCATGCACTATGTCCATCTTTAGTGCCCTGTCATTTTCTCCTTCCTTGAAGAAAAGACCTTCCAGATGAGCATTACGCGGGACATGCCTCATCGGGTATCCAAATTAACGAAGAACAAGAACTGGATGGTAATTGATTCCTCCTTTAGTTCCTATAAGGGGTACGTTGGGGAAGTTTCCACAACAGTCAATGATCCTGATTCCGTCATAAATCCTATTGCACCAATCTATGTCAGAGTTGGTAAGGGACATGATTTTTTGCGACCAACGTAAGGCACTCTTATGATCCCAAAAAGCAGCAGACTTAGGTAAATGGGAGATAAACCATTTATATAGCAGGGGTACGCAGCACGTGATCATTCCTCCGCTGTACAAATTCCCTAAATGTACAGAATGATACGCATCTGCGAACAAGGTTGGTACAGGGTTTCCAATGAGAAAAACCTTAATGGCGTTGATATCTACAAAGTTATCGATGTTGGGAAACAAAAATAACCCGTAGGTGAGCAAAACAAAGATGCTCTCGAAAGCGGCCACGTTCCCTATACTGGCAAAGTACAGGGCTTTCTTTACCAGAAACTTGGCTGGTAAACCTGGGATTCCTCCCTTAGTGGTAATGTGAGTCTTGACTTCTGACTCATCCAAATAGATTGCTCTTGCAATAATTTGATCCTTTGGAATTTCTTCCAGTCCAGAAAATGGAGCTTTATCATTGATATGTAAATCAGTCAGGTGAGAGTACTCCTCTAGTGTTGGTGCAAGCTGATAATCCGGGAATGTGAAACAGTGATAAACCGGATCGTAAAACTGAATGAGTGCCTCCATGATTCTTTCAATTACATGGACCCTTAACAAGGGTAGCAGACCTCCGTACTTGGCTCTGAAAGCGCCAGGGTTAGTGATCATCCTTGCTAATCCTCTCAAATCCTCTAGTTTTGGAACCTTGAAGGTATACTTGTGAGTTTTCCTTCTACCGAAATCCATTAGCGCAATCTCCTTTCTCTGACATTTGCAATCATTGTTTTAGTTTAATTTGAAAAAGAGAGACTAGAAGAGAAAATTTTCTTTGTTTTAATGTTTTTTAAATGAATGCATGAATGCAGCACACAAAAACATAGAAAAAACATGGGGTCAAAGGGTCGGTGTCATGAAGTCAAGGCTCTACCCATCCCAACGGTTTATACTAGTGATTTTTGTACATGTTTCTCAAAATCATTAGTTCTTGTCGAGATAACACCAGCGGGCCGGGAACCGTGCTAGGTGATGTTATTTCGAAGAACCTCAGAAGAGGGTAGTATCGCGTAACAACTATTTCCGATAGCTTCCGCACTACTAAAAGAGGTTTTTCCTAGGTGTATACTCAATCTTTCCACATGCGGCATCACACGCATTCCCATTAGCAGAAAAATAAACACAGATATCAATTAGGAAAAGGAGTATATATATTTGTCCTAATGTCCTAGACTTTTTAAGAGCTAGGAATCCTATGTTCCTGATAGAAAATGGCTCCCCGGCGGAATCGCCAATCTGTGGTATTTTCCCAACTTAAAGGTTTTGACCTAAGATCCTAGTGAAGTCAACAAAAAAAAGTCTTATCCTCAGTGAGGTCCCCACTCCTTGGTTTCTACACAAGAGATTAAATGTAGGCCCCACGGTGGGCGCCATTTTTATGTAGCGAGCGATTTTGGACGTGGTTCTTAAGCACTGTCGCTCTTTGGGGGGACTACAGGTCGATTCATTTTTTATCCTATTGAAGCTGAGGAAGGAAGGGAAATAGATGTCTCCAACTAACCTTGCTTTGCAAACTGAGGCTAAACAGTCAAAACTGTTGGTTTACAGATGCGATCAATGTGGAGGGGCCTCTCTTGGGTTATTTTGATCGAGTTTGGACTTTTGGTGGGGAATATGGACTTGGATGTTTTGATTGATATATGAGGGTTTGTGACCTGAGGTTTTCGATGTGGTGTGCTCGCTAAGATTTCTCTTTCAATCTTTTGCCTACGTATTCCCTTTTACCGAAATAGGGAAATCAAAGCGATCATAGCTCCTCCTATTTTATGGGAGGAAATGATGTTTTGGTGTCTTGTTCAAAGCCCAAGACGTGAAGCTAAAGGTGGTTTTTATCTTGTTCAATGCCCAAGATGTGAAGCTGAAGGGTCTATTTGTATCTTGTTTGAAGCCCAAGATGTGAAGCTAAAAGGTTTTGACTTTAGAGAGAATTTGTCATCTCTAAAGGGGTTCTGTTTGTCACAACTGTTGGGTGACTGATTATAAAGGAGAATTACTTTAATTGGGATATGTGAATCCAACAGTGCCATAATTTCCTTTATAGGGGATTTTCAACCTGAAGGAGAAGACTTTAACTCAGTTTAGAGCAATGTTATCTTTCCTTAGGAATTCCTCATGCTAAAAGAGGGACAGTGGCATGGATGTAAATAATCCAGAGGCTTGCCGCTTACAGCAATTAGATGAAGGGAGAGGAGTTGTTGATGTCTTTATACTGTGAACGAGGTATAGCTTTTGATGCTAAAAGGTTGATTGGCTCAATCGGGGTTTTCTTATACAAAGCCTAAGAGGAGGCTATTGGCCCAACAAGAGGGTGTTTTTATGTGTCTCGTACGAAGCCCGAGATAGAGGCTAAAAGGGTTGACTCAACAAGAGAGTGTTTTTATATGTGTCTTGTACAAAGCCCAAGACGGAGGCTAAAAGGGTCGACTCAACAAGAGAATCTTTTGTGCTCAACAAGAGAGTGTTTTTGTATCTCGTACAAAGCCCGAGATGGAGGCTAAAAGGTTTGACTCAACAAGAGAGTCTTTTATACTCAACAAGAGAGTGTTTTTGTATCTCGTATGAAGCCCGAGATAGAGGCTAAAAGTTAGCTCCGCTGGGGAGAATCATTTTACAAAGCCCAAGAGGAGGCTATGGTAACTGTTTCAGTTGAGTGACAGGTCCAGTATGTTGGTTAAAAGAGAAAATCAGTTCTTATGAAGATTAAAGGTAAGGTTGTGCTTTGGCACTGATCGGAGGATCAGGGTTATTTCCTGTTCTTTAAGGAAATAGGAAATCCAAAGGGTATTGAGACTGTCTGAGTCTGCGGGTGTTCTTCCCATTCTTGAAAGGGGCTTGAGAATGTCTTTGAGACTCAAGGGTCTTAGACTATCCAAGTCTAGAGTTTTATCTTTTGTACTATACTTAAGAGAAATTAAGGGACAGTACAGTTGCGGTGGCAAGATTTAGACTCTTTGAAAGACTGTTCCATTAAGATGACTAATTTCTGTTCCTATACCTCTAGGAGGTCGTCGGGACAATTTGTACGACGCCCAAGAGGAGGCTGGAAACTTTTAAGAAGCCGAGGGACAATTTGTACGAAGCCCAAGAGTAGGCTATCTTCCCGGAGGAAGAATCATTATACGAAGCCTAAGAGGAGGCTGTGAAAACTTCTAAGAAGCCGACGGGTTCTTGTACAACGCCCAAGAGGAGGCGGGGATGCTTTTAGGAAGCCTGTGGGTCTTTGCACTAAGCCCAAGAGGAGGCTGATGAATAGTTCTAGAAGGGGTTTCACTTGGAACATTGGCCTTCTGTATATGAACTGTTTAAAAGGGGGGAAGATCTTAGATCTAGTTTTCTAAAATTGTTGTAAGGAGACGAGGTTTTGTCTAGTTCTAGACGTAGTTGCCGGGGAAACTCTAAATATCTATACTATTATTACACAGTTGATATGAGTTTATGAAAGAAGACTTACAGTGAAACAGCCCCACAGTACAGTTATATACATATGAAAGCGGTAAATGAAAGCAGGTAAACACTTACTCGGTTGTATAGCTTCCATGTTGTATGGTTAGTTGTTCAACAAAGAAAAGTTGAAAATAGTATATTACAAAATCAAAGGAGAAAGTGCATTTAAAAGGAAAATTGGGGCTTATAGCTCAAGGAGAGGCCCAGGGTTTTGTACAAAGGGATGGGTCTTACACTCTCTCAAGAGGCCCAAAGTTGTTTCAAGAAGAGGAATGGGGCTTATAACACAAGGGTAGGCCCATATGATTTGATTTTTGAACTGGCGATCGCGCCGGGTTTTTTGAAAATACAGTGGGACTTATACAATATATGAGGCCCAAAAATTGTTTGTATTTACAAATGATTGGGTCTTACACTCCATTAGAGGCCCAATAATTTATTTTTGTACAAGTGATGGGGCTTACAGCTCAAGGAGAGGCCCAAATGTTTTTTGTTTTGAAAACAGCGATCGCGCCGGGATTTTTTAAAATACAGTGGGACTTATACAATATCTGAGGCCCAAAATAGGTTTGTATTTACAAAGGATTGGGTCTTACACTCTATTAGAGGCCCAAAGTTTGAAAAGTTTGTTAGGGTGAAAATAAAAAAAAACCCTAATTTCACCATTTTTAAAGTAATTATTCAAAGAAAATTAATTAAAGTGATACAAATTCCAAATAAGTTTGAATCAACAACTTGTGATTTTGGTTTTAGGTTTGAAAAATGAGGTTTTAATCACAAGATGAATTAAAACCTATTTGGTGTTGATTTTCCAACATGAATATTTATTTTTAAAAGGGTTTAAAAACAAATAAAAAGGTATTTATTCACAAAAATACTAATTATATTAAATAAATAATATAAATCTAATTTTTTTATGGAATAAAATATTTCAACATTTTTGTGATTTTTTCCAAAAAGAACCAATAAAAAATAATTAAAATTGAGTGAGTTATTAATTTTTCAAATCATTTAAAATAAATATGAAAAATAACAAAAAACAAGAAAAAGTGGTAAAAAAGAGATCTGGGGCGAGGGGGATTCGAACCCCAGACCTCTCGCTTGCCAATACACACAACACCAGCTGATCAACTACTGGGGCGCAATGCCAATTCAAATATAGTATGGCAAATGATAAATATATAGAGAACTTGGTTGGAAAACCTGAAGAATGCACTATTCCACATTAATGGCCTTTGAATTCAAGGCAAAATGTGCCAAAATGCATGAACTTCAAGTTGGAAGATTCCTTGGCTTTGTGACTCAGCTTTATCAGTTGGATCAGATGCATTGTGATTGGTTTGAGTACATGTAGCATGATGATCCTCAGTTTTGATTCAGAAATCGTGTGTAGCAAGCAAACATGCAAACTGATTTTTCTAAAACAGCTTGCAGCAGAATGACTTTGGGCATGGATTCCTCTTGGCTTAAGTTAAATCAATTCATGCTGAGAGGTTCTTTGGATTCTTAGAAACATATGCAACAACATTGATGTTTACCTTTGGACTTGATTCAACTTGCAACTATGTGAAAAGATCTCACAAGTTTTGGTGTTTCCAACAAAATCTGCCTTGGCCAGAATTTTTCTAAGTGTTGGAAAATGATGTATTTTCATGTTTTAGTCATTTTGGCCCAATCATAACTCAGAATCCACAATGAATTGGAATGAGGTGTAGTTGGAGCTTTTGTAGAGGGTAATGAGAGCTACAAATCCAGTTTTGGATGGGGAAGAATGGCCTTGTGGTTTAGGAGTTATGATCCTCCAAAGTTGGTACCCTTGCCACTTTGTTCATAACTTAGAAAATTTTCTAAGTTTTTATGGTTACCCCTTTTATAAGTTATCCCACTTTTCTTGATTTTTCTTGATGAACGATGATTCAAATCATACCTTGACATCATTTTAGAGTTAAAAAACCATTTTTGTGAAAAATCTCAAAAAGTCAAAGTTTGACTTTTGTGTACAGTTGACTTTTTGTCAGATGAATTCCAAACTGTGCGATTCTCTATGAAATCAAGTCATTGACCTAAATCAAACTTGATGGATTGATTTCATAGGTGTTATAGTGTGTATTGAATCATGTCCTAGGGTTTGGGAGCATGTCCTTGTCAAAAGTCAAAGGTACAGTTGACTTTTCTCAAGAAACCCTAATTGTGGTTTAGATGAAAATGAAACTTGTTGATCAAGCTTCTTGGACCAATCCATTGTAGCAAATGGATCAATTTAGTATGTTGGAGTCCTCAAATCCTCTCTTGAGGCCTTGGTTCATGTTTTGTCCCAAAAGTCAACTTAGGGGTGAATTAGGTCAAGAAACCCTAATTCCTGATTTTTAGTGAATGCATCCCTGTAGCGAGTGATTTTTGGATGTGGTTGCGAAGCACGATCGCTCTAGTACTACAGTTCGATTCATTTTTTATCCTATTAAAGCTGATGAAGGAAAGGAAATAGATGTCTCCAATTAACCCTTCTTGCATACTGAGATTAAACAGTTGAAACTGTTGGTTTACAGATGCTACAAAGATTCGGGGTCTCTCCTAGGTTATTTTGTTGAAAAGGGGTGCTTTAGGCTATCGGTTAGGATGTTAGGACGGATATATATGAAAGTATGGGATTTTGGGTTTTTGTTTAGTGTGCTCGCTAAGATTTTTCTTTCAATCTTATGCCTACGTATTCCCGTTTACCGAAACAGGGAAATCAGAGCGTTCGTAGTTCCTCCTGTTCTATGGGAGGAAATGGTTGTTTTGGTGTCTTGTTCAAAGCCCAAGACGTGAAGCGAAAGGTGGTTTGTATCTTGTTCAAAGCCTAAGATGTGAAGCTGAAGGGTTTATTTGTATCTTGTACGAAGCCCAAGATGTGAAGCTAAAAGGTTTGACTTTAGAGAGAATTTGTCATCTCTAAAGAGGGGTTTGTCTGTTACGACTGTTTAAAAAGGAGAATTACTTTAACCGGGATTTGTGAATCTGGCAATGCCATAATTTCCTTTATAGGGGATTTCAACCTAAAGTAGAAGACTTTAACTCAGTGTAGAGTAATGCCATCTTTCCTTAGGAATTTCTCATTCTAAAAGAGGGACAGTGGCATGGATGTAGATGATCCAGAGGCTTGCCGCTTACAACGATTAGATGAAGAAGAAGAGTTGTTGAAGTTTGTGTACTGTGAACGAGGCACAACTTTGATGCTAAAAGGTTAATTGGCTCAACCAGTGGTTTTCTTATACAAAGCCTAAGAGAAGGCTATTATGTGTGTCGTACAAAGCCCGAGAGAGAGGCTAAAAGGTTTTGACTCAACGAGGGAATCTTTTGGTATCTCGTATAAAGCCCGAGATGGAGGCTAATTGACTCAACAAGAGAGTTTTTTGTATCTCGTACGAAGCCCGAGATGGAGGCGAAAGGGTGATCGACTCAACGAGGGAGTCTCTTATGTGTCTCGTACAAAGCCCGAGAGAGAGGCTAAAATTGTTAACTACGCTGGGGAGAATCATTGTATAAAGACCAAGAGAGAAACTATTGTAACTGGAGAAGGATCATTATACAAAGCCTAAGAGGAGGCTGTGGCGACTGTTCCAGTTAAGTGATAGGTCCAGTATACTGATTTTGAGAGAGAAAATCAGTTTTTATATGAGCCACACTGTACTCAGGGATTAGATTCGAGGATCAGGGTTATTCCTGTTCTTTAAGGAAGTGGAAAATCCGAAGGGCATTGAGACTGTCCGAGTCTATGGGTTTTCTTCCTATTTTTGAAGGGGTCACTTGAGAATGTCTTTGAGACTCAAGGAGATTAGACTGTCCAAGTCTAGAGTGTCATCTTTTGTATTGTGCTTTGAGAAACAGTAGTAGACTCTATGAAAGAACTGTTCTATGCAGATGATTAAGTTCTGTTCCTATACCTCTAGGAGGTCGTCGGGACAATTTGTACGAAGCCCAAGAGGAGGCTGGAATCTTTTAAGAAGCCGACGGGTCCTTGTACGATGCCCAAGAGGAGGCTATCATTCCCGGAGGAAGAGATCATTATACGAAGCCTAAGAGGAGGTTGTGAATACTTCTAAGAAGCCGAGAGGTCCTTGTACTAAGCCCAAGAGGAGGCGGGGTTGCTTTTAGGAAGCCTGTGGGTCCTTGTACGATGCCCAAGAGGAGGCCGATGCTTTTAAGAAGCCGATGGGTCCCCAAACCCCGAGAAATTCAAGGCAAGCTATTCACAAGGAATAGATCAAGTCAGGAAAGTTCTAGAATTTGGAAGAAACTCAAAGATGCCATTCACGGAGAATACATTCATCTTTGGGAGTAGAGTTTCTTGACAATTCCTAATGAGGACAGCCGAAGAGAAGACTGTATCTGGTGATCCTATTGGGGATCTAGTTGTCTATTTCTACGAATAAACGAAACGGCGTCACCTAGTTCTAGACGTAGTTGCCGGGGAAACTCTAAATATCTATACTATTATTAGACTGTTTATATGAGTTTATGAAAGAAGACTTACAGTGAAACAGCCCCACAATACAGTTATATGTATATGAAAGCGGTAAATAAAAGCAATAACCACTTACTCAGTTGTAGAGCTTCCATGCTGTTTGGTTAGTTGTTCAACAAAGAAAGATTGAAAACAACAGTATATTCAAAATCAAAGGAGAAAGTGCTTTGAAAAAGAAAGATTTTGGGGCTTACAGCTCAAGGAGAGGCCCAGGGTTTTATCAGTGAGCGCACTGTTGAATTTGTACAGAGGGACTTATACAAGTGACTGTGCCCCAAAAATTGTTTTCTGTACAAAGGGATGGGTCTTACACTCTCTCAAGAGGCCCAAAAGGTTTAAAGAAAAAGAGTGGGGCTTATAACACGAGGGTAGGCCCAGTTGACTTTTCGTTTAAAAATGGCGATCGCGCTGAGATTTTCTTTTAACGCGAAGGGGCTTATACAATATCTGAGGCCCAAATGATTTTGGTTAAAAGGGGGTTGGGTCTTACACTCTATTAGAGGCCCAAAAGTGTTGAATGGGTCTTATAGCTCAAGGAGAGGCCCAAAATGTTATTTTTCAAAAAAGGTGACGATCGCGCCGTTTGTACTTGACGGTATCGGGACTTATACAATGCACTGAGGCCCAAAAATGATTTGGTCAAAAAAAGGATTGGGTCTTACACTCTATTAGAGGCCCAAAAGGTTTGACAATGATTTGTTTGAGTGAAAATCAAAGAAACCCTAATTTTATTCTTTAAAAGTAAATATTTAAAGAAAATCAATGAAAAATACCAAATAAGTTTAAATAAACCACTTGTGATTTTTTTTTAAGGTTTGAAAAATGAGGTATAAATCACAAGAGATATTAAAACTCATTTGGTCTTGATTTTTCAAGATGAATATTCATTTTAAAATGTTTAAAAACAAATAAAAGTGAATTTATTCACAAAAATACTAATTATATTAAATAAATAATATAAATTTAATTTTTTTGTGGAATAAAATATTTCAACATTTTTGTGATTTTTTGCAAAAAGAACCAATAAAAAATAATTAAAATTGAAAGAGTTATTAATTTTCCAATTAATTAATAAACCATGAAAATATTGGAAAAAATGGCAAAATGTGAAAAAACACAAAATGGCATGGGTGGGGTTTGAACCCAAGACCTCAAGGTTACAAGGCGCGCGCCTTACCACTGGGGTGGAGATACATCCATTGTTTGAAACAAAACAACAAATATACAAGGCATGACTTGGTTTTAGGCCTGGCCCAAGGCAAGTTTTGGCAAGTTTTGGCTCAGAAATGTGAAGGTCATAACTTTCTCAATTCTTAATGGTTTGAGACAAAATTTATATGCATCTGGACCAGAATTTCATATGGAATCCAATGGTGGTGGTAGTTTTTTCATATCACACTCCCTCCTCAAAACCCGATAGTGGTTTTGAAAATGACCTATAAATGCATTTTCTATGCTACAACTTCGTACAAGCATGGATTACATGGTGAATTAGCTCAAACACAACATATACAACATGTATGAGATGTTTATGATCAATGGACTTCAAAGCATTGCATGTTTGAAAGATTCCAAGTTGTGAGGCTTACCTCTTTTTTGAGATTTTGGAGTTTTTGTGCAATCTGTCAAAAGCTCTTGTTCCAGAAATGATTTGATGCTTTAGACACACTAAAATGATCTCTTAGAAGCTTTTAGGATGATTGGAATTGACTGGTACATGCAAAAACACAAACAGTCCCTTTCTTGCAAAAGGGGTTAAAAGTGACCAAAATAACAACTCTCTCAAATGGTGTTCCAGATGAGGGGAACCATTTGGGACAGTTCAAGGATGATATTTGGAGTGTGTTTGAGGTTTTATCTGGTTTGGAAAGTGACTGAATCAAGACATGGCTTGAAAAGTGCAAAAAAGTCTATTTTGAGGTTTTGAGAAGTGACTTTGTGATTTTGTGATTACAGGTCACTTGTGATAGTTTGCACAGCTTACATATGATATATATGAGGTGTGTGTGTGATTGATTGTGATGAAAAAGCACTCAAGCTCAAAAACTTAAAGTTGCCTTGCTAAAGAAGGCATTTTTTCCAAGAGAAAGAGGTTTTGAGGAAAGCATCTGTTTGATGGCTTTGGTGTACTCAAACTGACCACAATTGAGCTCTATTTATAGTAGAGCAAGTTTGTTTTGGGATCCACAGTGAATGGCAACTGCAGGAGGTGTTTGTTCAATGTTGGCCAATGGAAATCCAAGTCTCCTCTAGCCATTGACTAGAGGTTAGGGCACAGGGTTGTGGTTCCCTTGGTCTTGGATAAGTCTTGACTGAATTCAGTTGCAAATGGCTCAGTCAATGCCACCTTGATGCTTCCATTGAATGGCTCAGTCCATGCCATCTTGATGCTTCCATTGTAGAGGGAAATGAGATCTACAAATCAAGCCTTGGATGGGAGAAAATGGCTTTGTGGTTTAGGAGTTATGACCCTCCAAAGTTAGTACCCTAGCCACTTTATTTTTAACTTAGAAAATTTTCTAAGTTTTTTATGGTTACCCCTTTTACAAGTTATCCAACTTTTCTTATTTTTCTTGATGAATGATGATTCAAATCATACATTAACATCATTTTAGGGTTAAAAATCCATTTTGGTGAAAAATCTCAAAAAGTCAAAGTTGACTTTTGTGCACAGTTGACTTTTTATCAGATGAATTCCAAACTGTGCAATTCTTCAGGAAATAATGTCCTTGACATAAATCAAACTTGATGGACATGTTCCATGGGTGTCACAGGGTATATTGATGCATGTCATAGGGCTTGGGAGCATGTCCTGGTCAAAAGTCAAAGTTACAGTTGACTTTTTCCTTAAAACCCTAACTGTGGTGCAGATGAAATTGAGACTTGTTGCTCAAGCTTCTTGGATTAATCCATTGTTGCAAATGGATCAATATAGTTCATTAGAGACCCTCAAACCCTCTCTTGAGGTCTTGGCTCATGATTTTCCCTAAAAGTCAACTTAGAGGTGAATTAGGTCAAGAAACCCTAATTCCTGATTTTTGATGAATGCATCCCCTGAGGCAAAATTGACTTGATGATTGGGTCCATGAGGTTCCATGGAGTATATTAGGTTAGGTTTTGGATCATTGGCTTGTGCCCAGATGAAAAATTTCCATCTGGAGGCCCTGGTCGACCAAAACCCTAATTTGGTGACACTGTCGATCTTGAGACTTAATCCACCTAGAAGGGAGCAGCCTTGTGCTTAATCCTTGAAGTGGGAGTCCTTTTGATCCATTGTGGATGTTTTAGAGGTTAGAAAAGTTGAAGATCATGTCATTCCTTGATTGATCCTTTGTCTAAGCACTCAGAGAGGGCTTGAAACCCTAATTTTGATTGTAGTGAATGTTCACCCATCTTTGGGGAGACTGATGAAGTATGATGGTTCCTCCATATTGTGATGATGATTTTCACAATGATGGGAAATCTTAGTGGTCAAAATTTGGGGTATGACAGATGCCCCTATTTAATCTTCTTGGACACGAAGGTGTGAATGACGAAGGTATTCGGGCATTCGGGGTGCAAGAGGATTAAATATCGGAATACCCGAAATTTTGATGGTGGTTATGAATGGTAGCTTACGCATTCATCTTCTTTAAATAAGCGGTGATGCTTAGAAAAGGTAAACTTCCCCTCGATCCTGGTCTTCAGCCAAGGAGCTAGTCTCAGTTTCCTTTTGGGATAAACCTCCCCTCGATCCTGGTTTCCTACCAAGGAACTGGTCTTAGTTTCTGATTTAAACTTCCCCTCGATCCTGGTTTCCTACCAAGGAACTGGTCTTAGTTTCTTTTGTAAGCTTCCCCTCGATCCTGGTTTCCTACCAAGGAACTGGTCTCAGTTTCTTTTGTCAATAAACTTTATTGACAAGGGACGCTATTCGTAGCGGCCTTCCTCAAACTTCTTGCCGAATTTTCCTGGGGAGATGCCATTTGAGTGGAAAAAGTTTCGATGTCAGACTTGCTGGGGAACCCAGTCGTCTGAGTTGTAGAGGTGTACAAACTTCTCTGTTGGAGATGCCATTTGTTGACTCTACTTGGGGAATGCGAGTCCCTTGAGAGACTGCTTTCGTTCGGGGTCTTTACATCATACTTTTCTCGGAGATCTTCTCGGAGAAATGCCATATGATGTGATCCAATTGTGAGGTGCCGATGACCTTTTCATCAGTTGGTTTTTCGGAGAAAAACTGCCGTATTGCCGAATCTCCGATTTAGGAGGCTTTCTCTTGGGATTTTCTTTAATCCGGGAAAACAAGGATATCATCTTCAATGGCGAAGAGTGATGTTAACTGAGGGCTCTCTGGTCTTTCAGAGGTTCAAGTTATCAAAGTGGCCGAGGACCCAACTTCAATCCAGAAATAAAACTGGAGGAGAGAGAATGTTCAGACGTAACACTTCCTGACGAGGAAAGGGCTGACAACTCAATTAAGAGGACTTTTATCACTAGGGGACAAGACCGACTAGAGTGATAGTGATGCAATATGACTGTGAATGCAAATCAATAATGCATGATGCATGTATGTATATGCTGACAAAACTGACGCGACATACAAACTAAAAAATGAACACGACTGGAAACTCGGCCATCGCGGGGCGAAGAAGTACCGTTGGTTCAGAATAGCAATTCCGCCTTGCTTAGGAGAGATAGTCCCTGTTGGGAGCTAAGTTGGCCGGGCTTAGGAGATGAGAACTTGGCCGAGGCGTGTCAGACGAAACAAGGTCTCTGACACTGTTGATCCCTTCATTCAGGCGTACTGGGTTAGAAGGAGTACTTTGATTATGCACTTTGAGGTTCGATTACTTCTGGAGAAGCGACCGATGCTCTTCTGAATTTCAACAGTCAAAACAAATTGTCGTCTTTATTAAAAAGCAGAAAAAGTTTTAACAAGTAAATTCATTTTTGTTTTATTTCAAGAATCGTTAATCATATTAAAATGTCGTTCTGTAAAGCTAAAACAAATAAGAATTACAAACAAAAGCACAAGGGCTCAAATTTTATTGATAAGATGGAAATCAGCCAAGCGCGTGATTCCAAAGAGTATTTACAAAGTTAGAAAATGGTAATTTACAGGGAAAAGGGCTACGTTGAAACATAACGACAACTATCTTTCTACCAACTTTGAATTCGGGACATCCTGAGCTTCTGTCGAAGATGACCGTGACTGGAGTTTTCTGGCAGATGATGTAACTGCTGCTGCTGAGGGACTTGCCTCTGTTGAACATAGTTACTTGCCATTATCCCTAATTTTTGCCTGGATTGTACTTTGATGTTTCCAATCCACCGGGATGATTTTTTTCATGTCTCTAACTTTTGCCTGGACCGCCCTTTCGGGTTTTCAATCCACCGAGACGTTTTTTCTTTTTTTTTTTTTAGATTGGGCGAAGTATTTCTTGACTACATCAACATTCGTGGGGTAGGCAAATTCCTCTCCGTCCATGGTTGCAAGTCTCAAGGCGCCGCCTGAGAAAGCTTTCGTGACCACATAGGGGCCATCATAATTTGGGGTCCATTTGCCCCGAGAATCAGTGAGAAAAGATTGTATCTTCTTGAGCACAAGGTCTCCTTTCCTGAAGATGCGAGGTCGGACCTTTTTGTCGAACGCCTTCTTCATTCTCTGTTGATACAACTGACCGTGGCATAGTGTCGTGATTCGCTTCTCTTCGACCAGGTTTAATTCATCGTGTCGACTTTGACACCACTCAGCTTCGGTGAGCTTAGCTTCTATCAATACCCGGATTGACGGGATCTCTACTTCTATGGGGAGCACTGCTTCCATGCCATATACTAGAGAGAAAGGGGTTGCCCCTGTTTAAGTGCGGACAGATGTGCAATAACCGTGAAGAGCAAAGGGTAGCATCTCGTGCCAGTCTTTGTAGGTTACAACCATCTTTAGAACGATCTTCTTGATGTTCTTGTTAGCCGGTTCTACCACTCCGTTCATCTTGGGTCGGTAGGGAGATGAGTTATGGTGTTCGATCTTGAACTCAGCGTACAACTCCTTCATCATCTTGTTGTTCAAGTTAGATCCATTATCAGTAATGATCTGGCT
Organism: Lathyrus tuberosus; assembly: GCA_022829125.1. Classification (NCBI taxonomy): domain Eukaryota; kingdom Viridiplantae; phylum Streptophyta; class Magnoliopsida; order Fabales; family Fabaceae; genus Lathyrus; species Lathyrus tuberosus. Next base: position 15,598,327 of record JALAZF010000036.1, on the reverse strand, counting down.
CAGAACACCATAACGGCAGATGATATTACTTTTGATAAATCGGACCACCACTTGTCGGGTTACATTGGCGAATGACGCTGCTTCGACCCACTTAGTGAAATAGTCAATGGCTACCAGGATGAACCGATGCCCGTTTGAAGCCTTAGGCTCAATCAAGCTAATCATGTCGATTCCCCATATGGAAAAAGGCCACGGGGAAGAAAGAACTTTGAGATGTGATGGCGGTACATGAATTTTGTCGGAGTATATCTAACACTTGTGACACCTCCTTATGTACTTGTAGCAGTCGGATTCCACGGTCAACCAATAGTACCCTGCTCTTAGAATTTTTCTCGCCATTGTATGTCCGTTGGCATGAGTGCCAAAGGATCCTTCATGAATTTCTTTCATAAGCATGTCTTCTTCTAGTCTGTCTACGCATCGGAGCAAGACCATGTCAAAATTTCTCTTATAGAGAGTGTCACCGCTCAGGAAGAAGCTTCCAGCCAATCTTCTGAGGGTTTTCCTATCTTTCCTGGATGCCCCAGGTGGGTACTTTTGTTTCTGAAGGAAGCATTTGATATCATGATACCAAGGTTTGTCGTTTATGACTGCTTCAATCGTGAAGATGTAAGCGGGCCGTTCAAGGCGCATTATGTCGATCTTAGGTAAGTCGTTCCATTGACCCACACTAATCATGGAAGAGATGGTGGCTAATGCATCAGCCATGTGATTCTCCTCACGAGGGATGTGATGAAACTCGACTCTGGTAAAGAAGGGTAACAACCTTCTTGCATAGTCTTTGTAAGGAATCAATCCTGATTGGTATGTGTTCCAATCTCCCTTTATCTGATTGATAACCAGGGCTGAATCGCCGTATACGTCCAAGTTTTTGATCCTTAAATCAATTGCTTCTTCGAGACCCATGATACAAGCTTCGTATTCGGCCTCGTTGTTCGTACATTTGAACGTAAGTCTGGCGATGAAAGGAATGTGGGTACCCTAAGGGGTAACAATGATTGCCCCAATTCCGTTTCCATAATGATTAACTGCTCCGTCAAAGATTAGTCCCCATTGGGAACCTGGTTCTGGCCCTTCACTGGGTAACGGTTCATCGCAATCTTTCATTTTTAGATACATGACGTCTTCGTCTGGGAAGTCAAACCCGATTGATTCTTGATTGTCAATCGGTTGATGAGCCAAATGATCGGCTAAAATACTTCCCTTAACGGCTTTCTGAGCGTGGTACTCAATGTCATATTCTGATAACAACATCTGCCAACGGGCAATCCTTCCCGTGAGAGCAGGCTTTTGGAAGACGTACTTGATTGGATCCATTTCGGAGATTAACCAAGTAGTATGATGAATCATGTATTGGCGAAGACACTTGGCTGCCCAAGCCAAAGCGCAGCAAGTTTTCTCAAGCATCGTGTACCGAGTTTCGCAGTCGGTGAATTTCTTGCTCAAATAGTAGATGGAAGACTCTTTCCGTTTGGTTTCGTCTTGTTGGCCAAGTACACATCCCATTGAGTCTTCCAAGACTGTGAGGTAAATGATCAGCGGTCTTCCTTCCACTGGAGGTGATAGAATCGGAGGATTCAACAGATATTCCTTGATACTGTCGAAGGCGGTTTGGCAATCTTCTGACCAAACGAAACCCTGGTTCTTTTTAAGTAATTTGAAAATCGGCGCACACGTCGCGGTCATGAGGAATATGAATCTGGAGATGTAGTTCAAACGTCCCAGGAATCCTCTGACTTGTTTTTCAGTTTTCGGAGAAGGCATTTCTTGAATGGCCTTGACCTTGTCAGGATCAACCTCAATTCCTTTATGGCTGACGATGAACCCTAGTAGTTTCCCTGAACGGACACCGAAGGTGTACTTGTTGGGATTCAAGCGGAGCTTAAATTTTCTTAGACGTTCGAACAATTTTGACAGATATTCAACGTGCTCACTCTCTGTTTTAGATTTTGCAATCATATCATCGACATACACTTCGATTTCTTTGTGTATCATGTCATGAAAAAGAGTAGTCATGACCCTTTGATAGGTTGCCCCGACGTTCTTCAAACGAACGGCATTACTTTGTAACAAAAGGTGCCCCATGGGGTAATGAACGAAGTTTTCTCCATGTCTTTCGGTGCCATTTTGATTGTGTTATAGACCGAGAATCCATCCATGAAGGAGAAAACTTTGAACTTTGTTGTACTGTCTACCAGCATGTCAATGTGTGGTAAAGGAAAGTCGTCCTTTGGACTAGCCTTGTTCAGATCTCGGTAGTCGACACACATTCTGACCTTTCCGTCCTTTTTGGGAATGGGTACGATGTTGGCTAACCATTGAGGATATTCAGATGTGGCGAGGAAACCCGCCTCAATCTGTTTCTGCACCTCCTCTTTGATTTTGATGGCCATGTCCGGGTAAGTGCGTCTCAACCTTTGCTTTACTGGCGGACATTCCGATCTCAACGGTAAGTGATATTCCACGATGTTGGTATCCAACCCTGGCATATCCTGATAGGACCAAGCGAATACATCGGGGAATTCTTTGAGAAGCTTTATCAAACTCTCTCTGGCAATTGGACTGAGCAGTGCCCCAATCCTGATTTCTTTTCTCTCTTTTTCTGAACCCAAGTTTACCGTTTCCAACGGCTCTTTGTGAGGTTCAATGGAACTTTCCTCTTGTCTGAGTAATCGGGAGATCTCTTCTGGAATTTCGCTGTCAACTTCTTCTTCAGCCCCAAATACCGGGAACCCAAAGTCGGGAGAAGGCATCGGATCATATGTTTCAACGGGGTTTAAAACAAGCAATCTGCATGACGTGATGATTCGTGTTTAGAAGAGATAGAGAAAATGCATGTGTGTGCAGTGTTTTATTTTACTGCTTGTTTTTATTATTGATTTGTTTTTTAGGATTACCATTTTCTGAAAAAAAAACGAAAAGAGAAAACAGCAATAAATGCGGAAATTACAGAACGACGTTTTTTTTATTTATGAACAAGTCGATTCTTGAAACTACAACCCTATAAAACAAAACTCTATCGCTTTGGGCAAAGCGAAGAGGGAAAATTTACAGAAAGCGAGCCCTATCAAAACATCCGTTTCACCTGGGCAGGGTGAAAGGTTAAAAGATGGCAATTACTTTGACTGATGAACGACCTTCGGAACCTCGACGGCAACCCATTGGCGGCGAACTCCTCGGTGAATCACAAAGTCTGGCACCTTCCTTGATTTGTCTTCAGAAATGACGCTGATTTCTGGTGGAACAGGATCATTGGAATCTATCTCCCAGGCAGAATTGTCGTAGGAGAATTCCTCAGTTGTATTTTGCATAGTATTTGTGCTCTCAGCTGTATCTCCCCATCCAGTTGGCTGGATATCTTCGAGCCTGATACGAGAGATTTCGGGAGCGGTGTACTTGACCGTATAGTCGTATTTTGCACTCGGTTGTCCCAAGGTGTCCTAAACTTCTTTGGAACTGGAGGAGTCATCCCTCTCGATGACGTTGACCTCGGGAAAAGCATAGTTGACGAATTCAAGTCCTGCAAACGTTGCAAATTCATCTTCATGTTGAGTAGTTTCAGGATAACCTGAGTGTTGATCCCATGACATGGTGGGGACACAGGTATTCTGTTCAATGATGGTCAGCCAATTTTCGTTGTTCGACTGACTCTCTTGCCCCAAGTTTCCTGGGTAAGGTTGCCACATTGGCAGACCATCCATTGGGCCATAGTAATTGTGGTCAAAGTTGTCTTTCATCGGAGTGTCTTCCTCTAATGAATTTGGCAGAGCACGACATCCTTCCGGATCACAATCCCCGTATATCATTTCAACGTATGACCTTGGTATAAATCTTGGACTCTGTGCGGGATAGCAAAATGGTATAGGCACCTCTTCCTGAGACATATAACCGTCCCCGTTAAGGTAGGACTTCCATTCTTCATCCGTGTCAGAGGGATCTTCCTCATTGATAGCATGTACTGCTTGAGACACTGGCTGAAGAAAACCTCCACTGTGGAAGAAGTTTTGAAGGGGATGAAGACTTTCATCGTTGGCAGTTGTCTGGGTACAGGTTGCAGAAAAACCAAGACCCTTCTTTGTTGCATTGCCAGTAGGAATGACAAGCTGTCCCCATCCTGTCGTATCGGTACTCTCGACCGCTTTGATAGCATCGTTGTATGAAGAAATGGAAGTTCCTTCTTTGAACTGATTGTTCTTGCTCACTGACAGTGCTTGGAACTGAGTTCCAATAACCTCCTCGGGTTCTATATCAGCAGATGATGACAAGTTACTCACAAGCAAGGCTTGTTCCCCACAAACCGTGACAAGTTGATCGTTCTTGACGAACTTTAGCTTTTGGTGGAGGGTTGAAGTAACCGCTCCAGCCTGGTGTATCCAAGGTCTTCCTAATAAACAACTGTACGTTGCCCGGATGTCCATGACCTAGAGAGTGACTTGGAAAGTGTGAGGACCGATAGTTATGGGAAGATCAACTTCGCCGATAACTGTTTTTCTAGATCCGTCGAACACTTTGACGACGACCTCGCTGATTCTCATCGGAGGGCCTTTGAATGATAATTGTGTCAAAGTGGACTTTGGCATAACATTCAGGGCTGACCCTGTGTCTACCAGTACGCTGGCTAAAGCATCGTCCTGGCAGTTAACTTTGATATTGAGCGCCATGTTATGACGGAGACCCTCTTCGGGTAATTCCTCATCACTAAATCCCAAATTGTTGCAGGAAGTGATGTTAGAGACAATACTATCGAACTTTCTAATTGTTACATCCTGTTCCACAAAGGCTTGCTCCAAGACTTTTTGTAGAGCCTCCCTATGTGATTCTGAACTGAGTAACAGTGATAACACAGAGATCTTTGAAGGAGTCTGTAACAGCTGATCAACAATGTTATATTCACTCCTTTGGATGAGCTTCAGCATCTCATCATTGTTTTTTGAAAGGTCGGGATTACTAGATTGATCGACTGATGGATCGGGAGCTTCCGTCTGAAGTTCCTTTTCCTTGTTAAGTTCCCCAACCCTCGGTTGAAGATTCTACCACTCCGTGTTACACGACTGATGTCTGCAATATTCACGACGGAGGGTAATGGAATTTCCTTTCCATTTTCAACTGTCGTTGCACCGTATTTGTAAGGGATTGCCTTAGCTGATTCATACGGTAGTGGTCCCGGTAGATAGATGACTATGGGAACCTTCTGATTTTTCTGACCATCATAAGTAATCTCGATCCGCTCCCGGTTGGGAGCTCTAGATTCGTCAAGTAGAGGGATAATGGCAAAAACATCCCTGGTCCTGTGATGACTAGAGATCGTGACAACATCCTCAACTTGATCGGCAAGGTAGTTCGGCGTCCAGTTGATGGGTCCAGAACCCGGATATGGGCGAATCTCTCCACGATCTACCTGACCCTGAAGAGCTGCTCTCACAAGGTAACCCCCTTGGTTACTTTCCGAACAGACGCTACAACAGTCATAATTGTGTGGTGGCACCTGGCCACGCCCACTTTGAATACAATGTAACCTCACTAGGTTAGTTTCCACAGATCGGACGTCCTGACTCTGACGCCGAGTAGGATTCCTGTTACTGATACTACTTTGCTGAGTATCTTCATCCATATAAATTGGCATCCACCAGTGATTTAACAAGTGCTGAAGTGCCTCCTGGACAAAGGTACAACCTCGATCGTTTTCGCAACCCGCTTTACAGTTTTGATAGTCGTGTGATATTAAGAATCCGAGTCGGACCTGCTCAGCATGTAACTCTACCAGGTTGGTATTCATCACGCGAATATCGAAGATTTGAACCATATTGATCTGATAGGGATTCCTATCATGGTAGTCTTGGATCCATCCAAGATTCATCTGACGCTGGAGGGCCTCTTGTATGAAAGAGCATCCCTCTTTGTTTATCGAGCAAGTCAGACAGGAACTATAATCGTGTCGTGGTAGATTATGATATTGGCTTTGCCTTGAGTGCATCGCCACCAAGTTGACATTCATTGCACGGATATCGTGGTTCTGAATGACGTTAGAATTCGTGTAAACCATGTTAACTCCACGAACTCGGTGCTCTTGGATCCATCCGAGATCCATCTGTTCCTGTAGAGCTGCTTGCACCACAGAACATCCTTGATTACTTTTAGAGCAGACATCACATTGATGATAATTATGAGGTGGCACATGGCCATATCCACTCTGTCTACAATGCATCTTGACCAAATTGGTTTTCAACAAGAGTACATCATTAATTTGATAGACATTGTTAGTCTCTCCTTCTATCAAATTGACTGCAGCCTTCTCATGTTGAGGTAGCAGGTTCGTGAGAACATTAGGATTTGTATCCTTGAAGGATAAGACCCCGCTCCTAAAAGGTTTTTGCACGTCAGACTTGAAATTGAGACAAGTCTCGATGTTATGCCCTGGACCTCCTTGATGATAAGGGCAAGTTTGATCCACCTTAAACCAGAAAGGCGGATTTTCCGGTACTGTAAGAGGAGATTTAGTCTGAATGTGCCCCTTAGCCAATAGTAATGGAAACAGCTTTCTGTACAACATGGGTATAGGATCAAACCCTGGTGGCCGTGTTGTACGGTTGTTGTTGTATGGAGGACGAGCATGTTGAAGAGGCTGTTGTGTCCTTTGCTGATCAGGTTGGCTCTACGCAACCTGAGGTTGATACGTAGGAATAGGCGCAGGGCCGATAGCAGGAGTTACAGCTGCTACTAGTTGATAACGTCGCCTTTGCTTTCCGAGAGAGATATTCCCAATATCTTGCTCTTTTTTATTAGGGAGATCACTACCGTATTTTTTAGTACCGCTCGTCGATCCAGTGTCTTTTACCAAACGTCCTTCTCGGACAGCTTCCTCAAGACGTACGCCCATGCCAACCATTTCGGTGAAATCACTGGGCGCACTGGCAACCATTCGGTCATAGTAATATGAGCTTAAGGTCTTTAAGAAGATCTTTGTCATCTCTTTTTCCTCCAGAGGTGGACAAATTTGAGCGGCAATCTCACGCCACCTTTGAGCGTACTCCTTAAAGGTTTCCTTGTCCTTTTGCGACATCGATCTGAGTTGATCTCTGTCGGGTGCCATGTCCAAATTGTATTTGTATTGTTGGACGAAGGCAGTGCCAAGATCTCTGAATGTGCTGATCATGGCACGATTTAAACCCATGTACCATTTTAATGCGGTACCGGTTAAACTATCCTGAAAGTAGTGAATCAGTAGGTCCTGATTCTCCGTCTGAGCTGACATCCGCCGAGCGTACATCACAGATGGCTTTGAGGGCAAGAGTTACCCTTGTACTTTTCAAAGTCGGGCACATGAAATTTGTGCGGAACTTTCACATTTGGGACCAAGCAGAGATCTGCGGCGTCCTTTCCAAATAGATCCTGACCGCGAATGGCTTGCATCTCCTTCTGCATTTCCAAGAACTGCTCCTGGAATTCCTCTATTTTGTCAAACATAGTTTCCTTCTTACCATAAGGTGTCTGTGGAATCTGTCCTTCCGGGACAGTGTGCACCACAGGGGGTGGTACCATGACTACGGTAGTGAGTCTTGGCATCTCCCGAAGTTTGTAACCTTCAGGAGTCTTCAGTATGCCTCTGGCATCTTCGTTTTCCCGAAGTTTGTAACCTTCAGGCCCAGCGGCTTCTGTTATGATTCCCTGATCCTCAGTGATCGGCGGAACATATCCTTCCGGGATATAGTTAACAGGCATGCCCCAAGGACGATCTTTCGGTATTTGATACCTAGGATCATACCTCTCCACTATGGGCGTCGAGGTGATCTCTGAGATCACAGTCCTTTGTAGCTGAGCTTCTGCCATGGCTTGCATGTCGTTACGAAGCTTTCTCATATCCTCTCTCAGAGCGTCGATCTCTTCTTTCAACTCTCTGTTTTCTTCCTCAAGATCATCCATCTTTTTCTGACGATTGGCCCGAGTATTATACGAATGAGACAGTTTGACTCTAGAACCGAGACACAAATGTGAGATTCGTAGGTAAGAAGAATACGCGATGTGAGAATGATGAATGCAATGATTATATTAATTGTTTAAGGTTTAATCAAAATAAACTTCGACAATAAGATTGCAAATATCAAACAGTGGGGAAACCCCTTTTTATTGAAATTCAAAGGATTACAGAAATGAAAATACAGTAGATTACAAGGTGCAGAAACAGAAACCTAAGCTAATGGGTCCTGAGTCCTCTCTGAAGAGAAATCGGGTGCTGATTCTGGTATCTTCCTTTTCTTTGACCGGGGATCTTGGGCCGTTGTCGGGTTGTCATTCCTTTGCCAGGTGAAAGGAGTGAGCAAATTCCTTTGGTTATCCTGATTATCCACAAAATGTTGCTCTAAAATTTCAATCAGAGCGTCCTTATCTTTCAGTAATTGCTGTATTTTGACGCACTCTACGTCGAGGGTGCGGTACTTGTTCTTCCAAGACCTTCTCTCCTTTTGAACTTTGTTGAGAGTAACTTGAAGCTTTTCAGTTTCTGTCATGAAGTACATGACAGATTCTCTCGGCCGAAGAATTCCGTAACGAGGATAAGGCATTTTTAGCTTGAGAGCTCTAGTTTGTACCCAGTGGAGATAAGGCTCCACCGAGACACAGTCCGGTTTTCCTAGAGACTCCCATCCTTTCTTATGAACATGCTTCCAAGCGTGCACTATTTCTGTCTTTAGTGCTCTGTCATTTTCTCCTTCTTTGAAGAAAAGACCTTCCAGATGAACACCCCGTGGGATGTGTCTCATCGGGTATCCAAATTGATGGCGAACCAACACCGGATGATAGTTGATTCCTCCCTTAATTCCTATAAGGGGTACATTGGGGAAGTTTCCACAACGGTCAATGATCCTGATTCCATCATAGATCCTATTACACCAATCTATATCAGAGTTGGTAAGGGACATGATCTTCTGCGACCAACGTAAGACACTCTTACAATCCCAAAAAGCAGCAGACTTGGGCAAGTGAGAGCTAAACCATTTGTAAAGGAGAGGTACACAGCATGTGATCTCCCCTCCACTGTACAAATTTCCCAAGTGTACAGAATGATACGCATCTGCGAGCAAAGTCGGCACAGGGTTTCCAATGAGAAAAACCTTAATGGAGTTGATATCGACGAAATTATTAATGTTGGGAAACAAAAATAACCCGTAGGTGAGCAAGACAAAGATGCTTTCAAAAGCAGTCACGTTTCCTATACTAGCAAAATACAGGGTTTTCTTTGTCAAGAACTGGGCTGGCAAACCTTGGATGCCACCCTTGGTAGTTAGATGAGTCCTAACCTCAGACTCGTCTAAATGAATTGCTCTTGCAATGGTCTGATTCTTTGGAATTTCTTCCAGTCCAGAAAATGGAGCTCGATCTGTAATATGTAAATCGATCAGATGAGAATACTCCTCCAGCGTTGGTGCGAGCTGGTAATCCGGGAATGTGAAACAGTGATTAACCGGATCGTAAAACTGTATGAGCGCATCCATGATTCCCTCAATCACATGGACTCTTAACAGTGGTAGCAAACCTCCGTGCTTGGCTCTGAAAGCCTCTGTGTTTGTGATCATCCTTGCTAACCTTCTTAAATCATCTAGATTTGGAACCTTAAAGGTGTAACTATGAGTTCTCCTTCTACCGAAATCCATTAGTGCAATCCTTTTCTCTGATATTTGCAATCACAGTCTTAGTTTAATTTGAAAAACAGAGAGACTAGAAGAGAAGTTTTTTGAATGTTTTAATGTTTTTTAAATGAATGCATGAATGCAACACACAAAAACATAGAAAAAACATGGGGTCAAAGGGTCGTTGTCATGAAGTCAAGGCTCTACCCATCCCCAAAGGTTTATACTAGGGTGATTTATGTACCTATACTCATTATCATTAGCTCCTCCCAGGAAAGCAAAACAACAAGCGGATCGCCAGCGAGTTGTAAAGCAATCTTAGAGTAAGTGCCATTCACCGAGAATAGATCACCAGCCTCAAATGAGGGTAGTATCGCGTAACAACTATTCCCGATAGTTTCCACACTACAAAAGGGTTTGGCTCCTCAGCTTCTCAGACATCACAATTGGCCCATTGTCTAGGTGAGAGAATGGGTTGCATTGGTCATCCTCCACTGAGGTTGATGGTCGACCTCGTCGCCATCACTTATCTTAAGTGTATACTCGATCTTTCCACATGCGGCATCACACGCATTCCTATTAGCAGAAAAATAAACACGTATAGCAATTAGGAAAAGCAGTATATATATTTGTCCTAATCATCCTAGACTTTTAAAAGCTAAGAATCTTAAGTTCCTGACAGAAAATGGTTTCCCGGCGGAGTCACCAATCTGTGGTTTCATTCCAAATTAACGGCGTTTTGACCTAAGATCCTAGTGACGTCAAGGTTTCCACCTAGGGGACAAAAAAGAACAAGATCCCTAAAGAGACCTGCGCACTCCCTAGCAGAGTCGCCATTTTTCTGTGGAACTCTTTTTAAGGTTTCTACCTAAGAGATGGGAAGGGAACAAGATCTCGACTTCCCTAGTGAAGTCGCCATTTTTCTGTAGCGAGTGATTTTTGGATGTGGTTGCGAAGCACGATCGCTCTAGTACTATAGTTCGATTCATTTTTTATCCTATTAAAGCTGATGAAGGAAGGGAAATAGATGTCTCCAATTAACCCTGCTTGCATACTGAGATTAAACAGTTGAAACTGTTGGTTTACAGATGCTACAAAGATTCGGGGTCTATCCTAGGTTATTTTGTTGAAAAGGGGTGCTTTAGGCTATCGGTTAGGATGTTAGGACGGATATATATGAAAGTATGGGATTTTGGGTTTTTGTTTAGTGTGCTCGCTAAGATTTTTCTTTCAATCTTATGCCTATGTATTCCCGTTTACCGAACAGGGAAATCAGAGCGTTCGTAGTTCCTCCTATTCTATGGGAGGAAATGGTTGTTTTGGTGTCTTGTTCAAAGCCCAAGATGTGAAGCGAAAGGTGGTTTGTATCTTGTTCAAAGCCCAAGATGTGAAGCTGAAGGGTTTATTTGTATCTTGTTCGAAGCCCAAGATGTGAAGCTAAAAGGTTTGACTTTAGAGAGAATTTGTCATCTCTAAAGAGGGGTTTGTCTGTTACGACTGTTTATAAAGGAGAATTACTTTAACCGGGATTTGTGAATCCGGCAATGCCATAATTTCCTTTATAGGGGATTTCAAACCTGAAGGAGAAGACTTTAACTCAGTGTAGAGTAATGCCATCTTTCCTTAGGAATTTCTCATGCTAAAAGAGGGACAGTGGCATGGATGTAGATGATCCAGAGGCTTGCCGCTTACAGCGATTAGATGAAGAAGAAGAGTTGTTGAAGTTTGTGTACTGTGAACGAGGCACAACTTTGATGTTAAAAGGTTAATTGGCTCAACCAGTGGTTTTCTTATACAAAGCCTAAGAGAAGGCTATTATGTTTCTCGTACAAAGCCCGAGAAAGAGGCTAAAAGGTTTTGACTCAACGAGGGAATCTTTTGGTATCTCGTATAAAGCCCGAGATGGAGGCTAATTGACTCAACAAGAGAGTTTTTTGTATCTCGTACGAAGCCCGAGATGGAGGCGAAAGGGTGATCGACTCAACGAGGGAGTCTCTTATGTGTCTCGTACAAAGCCCGAGAGAGAGCCTAAAATTGTTAACTCCGCTGGGGAGAATCATTGTATAAAGCCCAAGAGAGAGGCTATTGTAACTGGAGAAGGATCATTATACAAAGCCTAAGAGGAGGCTGTGGTGATTGTTCCAGTTAAGTGACAGGTCCAGTATACTGATTTTGAGAGAGAAAATCAATTCTTATATGAGCCACACTGTACTCAGGGATTAGATTCGAGGATCAGGGTTATTCCTGTTCTTTAAGGAAGTGGGAAATCTGAAAGGCATTGAGACTGTCCGAGTCTACGAGTTTTCTTCCTATTTTTGAAGGGGTCACTTGAGAATGTCTTTGAGACTCAAGGAGATTAGACTGTCCAAGTCTAGAGTGTCATCTTTTGTACTGTGCTTTGAGAAACAGTAGTAGACTCTATGAAAGGAATGTTCTATGCAGATGATTAAGTTCTGTTCCTATACCTCTAGGAGGTCGTCGGGACAATTTGTACGAAGCCCAAGAGGAGGCTGGAAACTTTTAAGAAGCCGACGGGTCCTTGTACGATGTCCAAGAGGAGGCTATCATTCCCGAAGGAAGATATCATTATACGAAGCCTAAGAGGAGGCTGTGAATACTTCTAAGAAGCCGAGAGGTCCTTGTACTAAGCCCAAGAGGAGGCGGGGTTTCTTTTAGGAAGCCTGTGGGTCCTTGTACGATGCCCAAGAGGAGGCCGATGCTATTAAGAAGCCGATGGGTCCCCAAACCCCGAGAAATTGAAGGCAAGCTATTCACAAGGAATATATCAAGTCAGGAAAGTTCGAGAATTTGGAAGAAACTCAAAGATGCCATTCACGGAGAATACATTCATCTTTGGGAGTAGAGTTTCTTGACAATTCCTAATGAGGACAGCTAAAGAGAAGAATGTATCTGGTGATCCTATTGGGGATCTAGTTGTCTATTTCTACGAATAAACGAAACGGCGTCACCTAGTTCTAGACGTATTTGCCGGGGAAACTCTAAATATCTATACTATATTTACACAGTTGATATGAGTTTATGAAAGAAGACTTACAGTGAAACAACCCCAAAATACAGTTATATGTATATGAAAGCAGTAAATGAAAGCAATAACCACTTACTCGGTTGTAGAGCTTCCATGCTGTTTGGTTAGTTGTTCAACAAAGAAAGATTGAAAACAACAGTATATTCAAAATCAAAGGAGAAAGTGCTTTGAAAAAGAAAGATTTTGGGGCTTACAGCTCAAGGAGAGGCCCAGGGTTTTATCAGTGAGTGCACTGTTGAATTTGTACAGAGGGACTTATACAAGTGACTGTGGCCCAAAAATTATTTTCTGTACAAAGGGATGGGTCTTACACTCTCTCAAGAGGCCCAAAAGGTTTAAAGAAAAAGAGTGGGGCTTATAACACGAGGGTAGGCCCAGTTGACTTTTCGTTTAAAAATGGCGATCGCGCCGAGATTTTCTTTTAACGCGAAGGGGCTTATATAATATCTGAGGCCCAAATGATTTTGGTTAAAAGGGGGTTGGGTCTTACACTCTATTAGAGGGCCACAAGTGTTGAATGGGTCTTATAGCTCAAGGAGAGGCCCAAAATGTTATTTTTCAAAAAAGGCGACGATCGCGCCGTTTGTTCTTGACGGTATCGGGACTTATACAATGCACTGAGGCCCAAAAATGATTTGGTCAAAAAAAGGATTGGGTCTTACACTCTATTAGAGGCCCAAAAGGTTTGATAATGATTTGTTTGAGTGAAAATCAAAGAAACCCTAATTTTATTCTTTAAAAGTAAATATTTAAAGAAAATCAATGAAAAATACCAAATAGGTTTGAATAAACCACTTGTGATTTTTGTTTAAGGTTTGAAAAGTGAGGTATAAATCACAAGAGATATTAAAACTCATTTGGTCTTGATTTTTCAAGATGAATATTCATTTTAAAAAGTTTAAAAACAAATAAAAGTGAATTTATTCACAAAAATACTAATTATATTAAATAAATAATATAAATTAATTTTTTTTGTGGAATAAAATATTTCAACATTTTTGTGATTTTTTGCAAAAAGAACCAATAAAAAATAATTAAAATTGAAAGAGTTATTAATTTTCCAATTAATTAATAAACCATGAAAATATTGGAAAAAATGGCAAAATGTGAAAAAACACAAAATGGCATGGGTGGGGTTTGAACCCAAGACCTCAAGGTTACAAGGCGCGTGCCTTACCACTGGGGTGGTGATACATCCATTGTTTGAAACAAAACAACAAATATACAAGGCATGACTTGGTTTTAGGCCTGGTCCAAGGCAAGTTTTGGCAAGTTTTGGCTCAGAAACGTGAAGGTCATAACTTTCTCAATTCTTAATGGTTTGAGACAAAATTTATATGCATCTGGACCAGAATTTCATAAGGAATCCAATGGTGGTGGTAGTTTTTTCAGATCACACTCCCTCCTCAAAACCCGATAGTGGTTTTGAAAATGACCTATAAATGCATTTTCTATGCTACAACTTGGTACAAGCTTGGATTACATGGTGAATTAGCTCAAACACAACATATACAACATGTATGAGATGTTTATGATCAATGAACTTCAAAGCATTGCATGTTTGAAAGATTCCAAGTTGTGAGGCTTACCTCTTTTTTGAGATTTTGGAGTTTTTGTGCAATCTGTCAAAAGCTCTTGTTCCATAAATGATTTGATGCTTTAGACACACTCAAATGATCCCTTAGAAGCTTTTAGGATGATTGGAATTGATTGGTACCTGCAAAAACACAAACAGTCCCTTTCTTGCAAAAGGGGTTAAAAGTGACCAAAATAGCAACTCTCTCAAATGGTGTTCCAGATGAGGGGAACCATTTGGGACAGTTCAAGGATGATATTTGGAGTGTGTTTGAGGTTTTATCTGGTTTGGAAAGTGACTGAATCAAGACATGGCTTGAAAAGTGAAAAAAAAGCCTATTTTGAGGTTTTGAGAAGTGACTTTGTGATTTTGTGATTACAGATCACTTGTGATAGTTTGCACAGCTTACATATGATATATATGAGGTGTGTGTGTGATTTATTGTGATGAAAAAGCTCTCAAGCTCAAAAAATCAAAGTTGCCTTGCTAAAGAAGGCATTTTTGCCAAGAGAAAGAGGTTTTGAGGAAAGCATCTGTTTGATGGCTTTGGTGTACTCAAACTGATCACAATTGAGCTCTATTTATAGTAGAGCAAGTTTGTTTTTGGATCCACAGTGAATGGCAACTACAGCAGGTGTTTGTTCAATGTTGGCCAATGGAAATCCAAGTCTCCTCTAGCCATTGACTAGAGGTTAGGGCACAGGGTTGTGGTTCCCTTGGTCTTGGATAAGTCTTGACTGAATTCAGTTGCAAATGGCTCAGTCCATTCCACCTTGATGCTTCCATTGAATGCTCCAATCCAAAATTGGAGTCTTGTCCCTATTTTGGCCATTCTAGGTTCAACATGCTATTTCTTGTTCCAAAGACTTTGGAGGCTTGGCCCAGTGATTATCCCTTTTAGATTCAATCCTCAGAGGTGTCCAAGTGGATAGGAGCATTTAGATTTGGCTGACTTTGGCAAATCGAGCAAAAATGCAAATTCTGCCTTGCCTTGGCAGATTTCAGCAAGGCAACTTTCCAATGTCATATCTCATTACTCAAATTGAATTTGGTGATTTTCTTGGTCATTTTGGAAAGCCCTTACATGATACAACAACTGTTTGAACATATTTTGTTTTGATCTCTTTTGAATCCAAGTGAAAAATCCCCCTACATTTGGCAAAAAGTAGGGTAAAATCTGACTTAGTGAAATTTTCACTAAGTGTTGGAACAAAGTGACTTTTCTTGATTTTGATCACTCCATAACTCAAAATCCATGAGGAGTTGGAATTAGGTCTAGTCGAACTTTTTGTAGAGGGCAATGAGATCTACAAATCAAAACTTGGATGGGATAAAATGGCTTTGTGGTTTAGGAGTTATGACCCTCCAAAGTTAGTACCCTAGCCACTTTATTTTTAACTTAGAAAATTTTCTAAGTTTTTTATGGTTACCCCTTTTACAAGTTATCCAACTTTTCTTGATTTTTCTTGATGAATGATGATTCAAATCATACATTAACATCATTTTAGGGATAAAAATCCATTTTGGTGAAAAATCTCAAAAAGTCAAAGTCGACTTTTGTGCACAGTTGACTTTTTATCAGATGAATTCCAAACTGTGCAATTCTTCAGGAAATCATGTCCTTGACCTAAATCAAACTTGACGGACATGTTCCATGGGTGTCATAGGGTATATTGATGCATGTCATAGGGCTTGGGAGCATGTCCTGGTCAAAAGTCAAAGTTACAGTTGACTTTTTCCTTAAAACCCTAACTGTGGTGCAGATGAAATTGAGTCTTGTTGCTCAAGCTTCTTGGATTAATCCATTGTTGCAAATGGATCAATATAGTTCATTAGAGACCCTCAAACCCTCTCTTGAGGTCTTGGCTCATGATTTGCCCTAAAATTCAACTTAGGGGTGAATTAGGTCAGGAAACCCTAATTCCTGATTTTTTATGAATGCATCCCCTGAGGCAAAATTGACTTGATGATTGGGTCAATGAGGTTCAATGGAGTATATTAGGTTAGGTTTTGGATCATTGGCTTGTGCCCAGATGAAAATTTTCTATCTGGAGGCCCTGGTCGACCAAAACCCTAATTTGGTGACACTGTCGATCTTGAGACTTAATCCACCTAGAAGGGAGCAGCCTTGTGCTTAATCCTTGAAGTGGGAGTCCTTTTGATCCATTGTGGATGTTTTAGAGGTTAGACAAGTTGAAGATCATGTCATTCTTTGATTGATCCTTTGTCTAAGCACTCAGAGAGGGCTTGAAACCCTAATTTTGATTGTAGTGAATGCTCACCCATCTTTGGGGAGACTGATGAAGTATGATGGTTCCTCCATATTGTGATGATGATTTTCACAATGATGGGAAATCTTAGTGGTCAAAATTTGGGGTATGACAATCCCCTGAAGCAAAATTGACTTGATGATTGGGTTCATGATGTCCCTTTGGGAATCATAGGTTATGCTTTGAAGCATTGGCTCATGCTCAGAGGAGAATTTCCATCTGGAGGCCCTGGTCGACTAAAACCCTAATTTGGTGACCCTGGCGATCTTGAGGCTTGATCCACTTAGAAGGGAGCAGCCTTGTGCTTAATCCTTGAAGTGGGAGTCCTCTTGATCCATTGTAGATGTTGGAGAGGTTTAGACAAGTTGAAGATCATGTCATTCCTTGATTGATCCTTTGTCTAAGAGCTCTGAGAGGGCTTGAAACCCTAATTTTTTATTGTAGTGGATGCTCACCCATCTTTGGGGAGACTAATGGTTCATCCATATTGTGATGATGATTTGCACAATGATGGGAATCTTAATGGTCAAAATTTGGGGTATGACAGCATGGTGATAACCAAAACACTTCAAGGGGAGAACATGTGGAAATGTTTTAACAAACATAAGTGGTATAGGTAAACCAAAAGAATGTGGTAACATCTTAAAGTTCAAGTAATAAAAAATGGTAATCCAATGCATACAAGCACTCAAAATGGTTCCAAACATGGCATTCAAGTTTCAAGACATAAACATGTCACATATTTGATCAAACAAGCTCATGTTACAAGACAAATGATCTAAAGAGATCTCATGGTATTTCAAAGGATATTTTCATGTAACAACACATTAAACATCAAGGAAATAAGGTGAAACAAAACATACAAAGTCACCACATCAAGTAAGGTTCAAGGTAACATGCTTTAAGTCTCATTTGATCAATATAAACAAGGAAACATGGCAAAGAAATCAAGAGAAATCAAGATGTTCTTATGAAACCCTAAAAAAGGCCTTTCACTTTCAACATTAACAAATGTATCAAAAATAATTATTTTCACCAATTTCTTTTTGTAATCACAAAATAGACATGGTAAGGAACATTTTGCAAAAAGAATGGATCAAAAAGAGTGAAAAATGAGCAAGTTATGAATGTTTGAAAACAAGGTACAAACCATAAAAAAAGAAATGGAACAAGTGATAAAATAAATAAGGGAAATGCACCCCATGGGTGTTGAACTCACGTCCTGGGGGCTAGTGCACAAAAGCTTTACCAACTAGGTTGCGCATGCAATGTGAATAAAGGGAACAAACATGAAATAAAATAACATAACAAACGAAACAGATTGGAAAAAATAAAATGGAAAAGGTCTGGGCGAGGGGGATTCGAACCCCAGACCCTTCGCTTTCCAATACCTATAAACTCCTCCATGGACCAGCGGCGCTACGCTCTCATCCAAACATTATACACTTCAAATTATTTTTATTTTAAAACAACCCCTAAACGACCAACTCAACTCCAGATGAGACAGACTGGGGGACACCACTTCTTCTTCCCCGTTCTCATTCTCTTCTCTCTCGAACCCTAACAATAATAACCATGGCCAAAACTTCCAGCCCACAGATCGCTCTCATCCCTCAACCAAATCAGGTGAAATAAACACCAAAGTTGGAGTAAAAACTCACCGGATTTTAAATATATCATTTGTTCAACCTAACAACCAATGTATAATACGTAACAAGCATCACAACAGTGCAACAACATAAAATTTCAACAAGTTATATCATGCAAGTTCTCAACCAAACATAGTAATCTTTTATTCAGAATCAGAAAGCAAACAACACACTACATTTTTACATTCAAATAACAACGACAATATGCATGAATATATGGGTTTGAAGTTCAGATTTCCTACCTCTTGGAGAAAGTCCAACGCTTCTTCTATAGCACTTGCAGAGAAAAGGAACAACCTTCTGGAACCTTGTTACCTTTGGAGAAGAGAAGCAGATGATTGGAATCTTTGGAAAGTGCTTCAAATACAGAATCCGATCCTTTATGCAAGTTGAAGTTCAAAAATGGCAGATGATGATGGAAGTGTTACAGTTAGGGTTTGAGTGTTTGGGGCTTCTCTATACAATGCCTAGAGAAGGTTTGTGGAGTTTGGATGGAAGTGCATGAGGGAAATGGATGTTTGGAGTGTTCTTGCAATTTTGCAAGAACTTGTGAATGATAGGATAGAGTGAGCAATCAGCCTCTTTTGGGGGTGATTCTGGTGTCTTTTTTAGAGTAGAACAAAGCTCTATTTATAGGAAAGGCTGAGGGTTTGAGGCATAGTCAGAAATGGAAAATTGCCAAGTTTGCCCTTTTGAGAAGCTTTCTTCGTGTGAGCTGGCTTGGCTGAGCAAAGGGTCTTCAAAGCCCTAGCCATATGCTCGATTACATTGTGGACTGATTAGATTGGGTTAGATCCTAAGTTACAAGGAGAAAAAGAAGTTGCCATGCCTTTGGTTGAAAAGTTTCTCTCACCTTGTGTCAAGTTGCACCAAGTTGATTAAACTCTCATTTTTTTAATGCCAACTTGTAGAAGATTGTGGAAGAGGTTTGCAGCATGTTAATCTTGCTTCTAAACATCAGAATATTGAGGCATTTGGTGATTAAGAAGAGTAATGCATCATTATGCATAAGTTGGTAACTTAGAAATCAAGAAATGGACCTCAAACTTCTTTCATTCAAATCTCTCAGCTCACTCAATGGATTGAGGAGTTCTTGTACTTTTTGGAAAGCCCCAAATGTTCTCTAAAACTTTCATGTTCAACCCAAGTTTTGGATCAAAATGGATCTTGGTGAAAAGTGGAGGTGAAGTCAGCTGGTTTTTTAAAGGCAAAAAGTAGTTAAATTTCACTAAGTCCTTAAGTGTTTTGAACTTCCAAGCCTTGTAACTTAAAAACCAAGCCTTAACTTGAGAAAGATCCTCTAATATGTTTTGAAGTTCAAGAAGAGAGCTTCCATTTGAGCTTTGAGTCACCAAAATTAGATGTGTGGTTTGAAAGTTATGACTTTCCCAATTTTGCACAAGAAGTGAATTCTTCCTTAATTAGAAAATTTTAAGAACAAAACCTTGCCCTTCTTGCATGAAATCTTTCAAATGATGGTATCCCATGCTCTAATTCAAGGATTGAACATGTTGAGGTAGAATGTGACTTGAATACTTCATTTTGGGCAAATAACAACCAAAGTCAGAGGCTTGACTTGTCAGTCAAAACCCTAATTTCCTCAGGAATTCCACAGGATGATCGTTGAGGATCTTGCTTCTTCAATCTCTTTCAAGGTCCATAGACGGCCTCCAAAAAATTTTATGAACATATGGAACCATGTCCCAAGGCTTGGAAACATGTCTTGGTCAAAATCAAAGGCAATGGCTAACTTTCCTGACAAAACCCTAATATGGGGACAAGATGAACTTGTGATTCTTTGTACTGGTGATAAAAGCCAGATGATCTTGATTTCTTTGTTGAGTAAGACCTCTTGAATGTAGGTAATTTCAATTGGTCGATGAACCAATCAAACCTTGACTGATCATGACAAACCTCTTCAATGATTCTTCAGGTTAAAACCCTAATTCCACAACTTTGGTCTGATAATCTCTTGTTGACTTGATTGGATCCTAAGTATCCCAAACTGGTGAACATTTGTGATGATGGCATGGAACCATAGAATGTCTTAGAAGACCTTGAAACACATGAGAATTTGGTTAATTACTCTTGTCCTCTTTCTTGTGTCAATCCTGATTTTCACAAAAGAAACAAACTAGAAAAGGTATGGGTTAGTTAACAATGCATAGATGATTGAGACCTAAATGTAAGTGCAAGATGTTATGACATCTAAGGGGTAAAATTTGGGGTATAACAGGTTTGTTTGATTTGTTTGTTTTGATGTGTGATGACACCGAGAAATGTTTTCCTACAGAGATTTTGATTTCCTCTGAGGGGATGTTGGTTTTTGTGTGCCTTGATCAAAGCCCAAGGTTGCAGCTAAGAGATTGATTGACTCCACTAGGGAAGTCCTTATACAAAGCCTAAGAGGAGGCTGGAAAAGGCTGACTCAACAAGAGAGTATTTTTATCTGTCTTGTACAAAGCCCAAGATTGAGGCTAAAAAGAGACTGACTCTTTTGGGGATATCATTATACAAAGCCTACGAGGAGGCTAAAAGTTTGACTTATCTGGGGAAATATTTTGTCTGTCTTGTACAAAGCCCAAGATTGAGGCTAAAAGGGATTTTGATTCCGCTGGGGAGGGTTTGTATGTGTCTTGTACAAAGCCCAAGATTGAGGCTGAAAAGAAGACTGACTCTGTGGGAAAAAAAATCTTTATCTGTCTTGTACAAAGCCCAAGATTGAGGCTAAAATGAGACTTTACTGACTCCGCTGAGGATATTTTAAGGTGTCTTGTACAAAGCCCAAGATTGAGGCTGAAAAGATTTTGACTCTGTTGGAGAGTATTTATCTGTCTTGTACAAAGCCCAAGATTGAGGTGAAAGGGTTGACTCAACAAGAGAGTGCTTTTGTTTTATACCATTGACTCAACAAGAGAGTGTGGAAAGGTGATTAACTCAACAAGAGAGTCTGAAGAGGTTAACTTAACTGGGGAAAATCATTGTACAAAGCCCAAGAGGAGGTTGACTTTGCTAGGGGAGAAAAAAAGAAAGAAATCAGTATACAAAGCCTAAAAGGAGGCTGAATATGCTGAGGAAAGGAAGGATCATTATACAAAGCCTAAGAGGAGGCTAGCTTCTACTGAGGATTATTGAGATCTAGAGGAAGGTCTAAATGGGGAATCAACTCTTGTTGAGGGTTTACAAAAGAGTTGAGATATCAGATGCCTTGAGGTTCTAATTTGGGATTGTGTTATACTGATGATAAACTGACCATGGCTGGGGAATCTTTAGGAGAAAGACTGGGTTTAGAACCCATGGTTTTAACTCTACTGGAGATTGATTAAAGGGTTAATTATATGAAACCCCCCTGCCATTAGGGCGACATTTGATGTTGCCCCCTTGAAGTTTTTTTTTTAAAACTCCCCCTTATAAAACCTAAAACCAACTTTTACCACACCCTTTTACTGGTGTGGGTGACTGGGCATGCTTAGGTGGCAATTTGTAGGATGTAACAAGTCATAACTTCATCATCAACCTTCAAGCACAGCCTCTGCAATTTTCATAGATCATCAATATTCTTCAGCTTTCATCTTCATCCTCATCGATTCACCTAATCCAAACCTGCGAAATGTAACAAGTCATCAACATCAATTCAATAAAAATTTGCATCGCACACACACTCAAGAACGAACACACACACTCAAGAATGAACTTCATTCGATATTTGGACGGTTTTGTGAATTCAACGATTCAACCAATTCTACAACAACACGATCTAACAACGCAGAAAATTCAGTTCACAGAAGAACCAAGAAAGTGCACAGGAAGTTTGAGCCGGGAGAAAGAGATTGAAGCGTACCTTCGAAGTCGACACTGATTCGGTAAGTGTTCGAGCTAAGCCAATATCAGATCAAAGCTATTCCAAAAGCATGTGATACAAAACAATTCACAACATAAATTCTACACACCCGACAAAGCCGCGGAAGCATGTGAAACAATTCTCTTCAGCAAATTCTACAGACAAAGCCATGCCCCACTTCATGAAGCTGCAACACTAATACATCCAAACAAGACACCAAAAAAAAAACGGTACCTCTGCAAACCTTGCCACTTCAAGACAACCAAGCAAACACACCAGACCAATTCTCCAGCTTTGAAAATGACATGCCAAGCGAAAACAAACAAATTTTGTACTACAAAACTTAACATTCAAGTTTGTTTTGATTTTAAAAAAGACCACAAATAGAACAGAACGAAAAAAAGAAAAGAGAAAACTTTTGTTTGAAACCACACCTCATTTTCTTCATAAACCATTCAAACTCAAACCTGATCAAAAAAGTCATCCAACCATACACCCAGCCACGAACATTTGAAGTGGACCACCAGCGAAATAAACTAACCTCCACACAGATTACAAAACCACCATACAAACCTCCTCTCAAACCACAAAATTATGGCTACAACATCAAACTCTTTTCACCTTTTGATGTTGTTATCACTGAGATCAAGAATCTCCAGTTTCTTCAGCATCCCGATGCTCGCCGGGACCCCGCCGGAGAGATTGTTTCTAGAAAGACTAAGCTCTTCCAGATCATGAAAACCACTAATATGCAACGGAAGTTCACCGTAGAAACCGTTTCCGGTCAAGACGAGTTTCTTGAGAGAGGTGAGGTTGTGGAGAAAAGGTTCAAGAAGTGAAACGACAGATGGGTTGTCAATGAAGACGAGTTCTTGGAGAGCTGGAGGGAAAGAGGAAAGTGTAAGGAGGTCCAAGAAATGGTCAAGGTCCTTGCCCAATCATACCCTAATTACACAGTCAGCAGGCCCAGTCAGCAACACCAATAAAAGGGTGTGGTAAAAGCAGTTTTTGGTTTTATAAGGGGTGGTTTAAAAAAAAAAACTTTAGGGGGCAATATCAAATCTCGCCCTAATGGCAGGGGGGTTTCATATAATTAACCCTTGATTAAATGACCAGGGTTTTTCCTGTGTTTGCAGGGAACTTGAGAATGTCTTTGAGATCCAAGAGGAGATTAGACTGTCCAAGTCTACTGGTATGGAAGATGTTTATCTTTGTATGATGCCCAAGAGGAGGCTGGTGTTTTAAGCGATGAGTGTCAACCCTAAAATGGTTTGATGTTTTGACACTGGAAAGACTACTCTAGCAAAGGATGACTAAGTTCTGTCCTATACCTTTAAGAGGCCTTCAGGGTCCTTGTACTAAGCCCAAGAGAAGGCATGAGAACTTTTAAGAAGCCGGAGGGTCCTTGTACAAAGCCCAAGAGGAGGCGGGGATGCTTTTAGGAAGCCTGTGGGTCCAAACTTAAGAAAAGTTCAAGAAAAGTTTCATCGAGAATAATCTTTCCTTTAGTGAACAGTTTTAGGGTTTGAAGAAATTCAAGAGAGGTTTCACCAGGAATTAATCCTCTCTTGGGAAGTGAATTTCTTTGACAATTTTCTAATAGTGACACTATGAGAAAAGTTTCACCGGGAATAATGTCTTTCTCTTTGTTCCATATTGTTTAAGTCCAAGAGAAGACAAGATTGTATCTGGAAATCCTATGGGGATCTAGTTTTGACTGTATTTAAGAGTGACCAACTGGCTTTGCTTAATTCTAGACTTAGTTGCTGGGGAAAACTCTAAGCAGACATACTAGTATTTATATACAGTTGATACATGACAAGTATTTAAAAGGATATGAAAGAAGGACTTACAGGTGAGCAAGCTTCCAGCAATACAGTTATATATATATATATATATATATATATATATATATATATATATATATATATATATATATATATATATTTGAAAGCGAGTAAATGAAAGCTGATAAAACTTACAGGCGAGCGAGCTTCCATTGTAACAGCTGTATGGTTAGTTGCTCAAGAAATTAAAGAATGTTTTGACAACAACTATGGATTTGAACCTAAATCAAGAGGGAAGTTGTTTTGAAAAGATTGTTGGGGCTTATACTCAAGGAGAGGCCCAGATGAAAAAACAGTAATCGTACCGTTGTTGACTGTACTGGGGCTTATACAATGACTGAGCCCCAAAAAGGTTTTCTGTACAAAGGGATGGGTCTTACAACTCAAGGAGAGGCCCAAAGGTTTGAAAAAAAGGAATATAAATGGGACTTATAACACAAGGGTAGGCCCAGATGATTTTCGTTTAAAAGGCGACGACCGCGCCGAAATTTTAAAATCGCAGTGGGACTTATACAATGACTGAGGCCCAAAAAAGGTTTTGGTTAAAAAGGGATTGGTTATTACACTCTAATGGAGGCCCAAAGTTTATTTTATATACAAGTGATGGGGCTTACAACTCAAGGAGAGGCCCAGGTGATTTTTGTTTAAAAGGCGATGACCGCGTCGAGATTTTAAAATCGTATCGGGACTTATACAATGAATGAGGCCCAAATTATTTATTTACAAGAGGGGGTTGGGTCTTACACTCTATTAAAGGCCCAAAGGTTGTTTGAAAATTTAAAATCGAGAGGAAACCCTAATTTTTAAATAAAAAGTCATTTTTCAAAGGTAATTTAAATAATAAATGATAAAATATCAATTATATTCAAAAACTGGTTGTACACTTTGGAAAATATTTTGAAAAATCATGTTTAATTATATGAAAGCTTAAAATTCAATTGATTTTGAAAGATCAAAGTGGGAATTTCATTTTTAAAATGTTTAAAATAATAAAAAATGAAATTAATTACAAAAATTCTAACTATATTAAATAAATAATATAAATTGGATATTTTTGTAAAATAAAATATTAAAACATTTTTGTGAATTTTGAGAAAAAGAATCAATTAAAAAACATAAATATTCAGAGAGAAATTAATTTTTGAATCAATTAAACAATAATAACTAAAATTCAAAATTTTGAATTATGGCGCCAAGAACATTTGGTTCTTGCCTGCGCCCTCTGTTTTTGCAGATTTGCGTTTTCTCACTTTTCTCCATGATTACTCAATGGTTTTGCATGATTTAAGTACCAATCTTGTTCGTTTTTGAATAAGGATCACAACCATATAGTTTAATTGCATTTATATTAAGTATGGAGAAAGAAATCAACAAAAAACCTCAAGAACCCTAATTTCAGCATGAACACAATGAAATTCCATACACGATTGATTCATGGCAATTGATTAAGGGTTATCACTCTATATACATGTAAGAACAAGATGGTAACTCAAAAATTCATTTATGATGCATGGAATATAGAGTTTGAAGGGTTCATGCTTACCTCTTGCAGCTGGTGATCGAATTTGGTGATGGAGGTGTTGCAGCTAGGTTCCAATGACCTGGACAGCTTCCTTAGGTGCCATGGAGTGTATTTGAATGCTTGGAGTGGATTGAAATGAGCTGGAACTGGTTGTGGTACCTCAATTGCAACTCTATCAAGAACTTGAGCAATTGGCTGGTGATTGTGAGAATCTGATGTTCCAGATGTGATTTTGTGTTATGGATCACTCACATATGATGTTTATAAGGTGTGGTAACTGTAGCAGGTCTGTGGCCAATGTGGATCAAATGGAATCTCAAGTCTCCTCTAGCCATTGATTTGAGGTTAGAGCATAGGACTATGGTCACCTGGTTCAGAGATAAGGCTTGACTCATTTAGTTAAACTTGCCTTAGTTCATGCCACCTTGATGCATCCATTGAATGCATTGAAACAAAATTGGAGTCTTGGCACTTTGTAGCTCTTTTAGGTTTGGCATGGCTATATGTAGATCCTTGGACATGGGAGGCTTGGGGATCAGATCATTCTCCTTTTGTTTTATCCTCAGATGTGTCCAAATGGATGACAAGACGTGGAGTTGTCCAAATTTTCCAAATCGAGCAAAATGCCAAAACCTTCCTTTTCAAAGACAGTTGGAAATGGTGATTTTGAGGGATTCATATCTCCCTGCTCAGGTTGAGTTATGGGAGGCTCTTGTACTTTTTAGAAAGCCCTCATATTATACAAAACATGTGTGATCATAGTTTATTTTGAAACTATTTGGATCCCATTGAAAAATCCTCATGAACATTGATGTTCAAGGTTGATAACTTAGACAAATTTTCACTAAGTGTTGGAAAAAGTGTCATTTTCATGTTTTTGTCATTTTGATCACTCCATAACTTAAAATCCATAAGGAATTGGAGTCTGAGGTAGTTGAAGCTTTTGTAGAGTGTAGCAAGACCTACAAATCCAGCTTTAGATCAACCAAAATGGTTGCTTGGATCTCAAGTTATGGTCCTTGGAAGTTTGCACCAAAACCACTTTTATTCCATAACTTAGAAAAATGTTGGTTTCTCAAGGTTGCCCCTTTTGCAAGAAACCTCACTTTTCTTGATTTTTCTTGATGGATGATGATCAATATCAAACATTAACATTATTTTTGACTTAGGGGAACCATATTTGTGAAAAATTCCAAAAAGTCAAACTTGATTTTGTGCACAGTTGACTTTTTATCTGATGAAATCCAAATTGTGTGATCCTTTGTGAAATCAAGTCCTTAACCTAAATCAAACCCAATGTATGGATTCCATAGGTGTTATAGGGTGTATTGAATCATGTCCCAAGGTTTGGGAGCATGTCTTGGTCAAAAGTCAAAGATACAGTTGACTTTTTCCTCGAAACCATAATTGTGGTCCAGATGAAATTGAAACTTGTGAATCAAGTTTCTTGGATCAATCAATTGTTGAAAATGGATCAATGTGGTATATTTGGAGCCCTCAAATCATGTATTGAGGTCTTGGCTCATGCTTTGTCCCAAAATTCATCTTAGGGGTGAATTAGGTCAAGAAACCCTAATTCCTGATTTTTGGTAAATGCATCCCCTGAGATTAAATTAACTTGATGATTTGGTCCATGAGGTCCCTTGGATTATCTTGGGTTGTGCTTTAAAGCATTGGCTCATTTTCAGATGAAAATTTTAATCTATAGGCCTCAGTCGACCAAAACCCTAATTTGGTGACACTGGCGATCTTGAGGCTTGATCCACTTGGAATGTTGCAACTTTGTGCTTGATTCTTGATGTGGGAGTCCTCTTGATCCTTTATTGGTGCTTAAGAGGTTTAGACAAGTTGAAGATCATGTCATTTCTTGATTGATCCTCTGTCTAAGTGCTCTGAGAGGGTTTAAAACCCTAACTCTTGATTATGGTGACTGCTCAACCATCTTCGTGGAGATTGATGAGGCATGGAGGTACATCCATATTATGATGATGTCTTGTACAATGATGGGAAATCTTGGTGGTCAAAATTTGGGGTATGACACTGAGGAAGAGTGATGACTTGAGAGTTTCGTGGACAATTGCCCTTGAATGACGATGTTCGGGAATATGCTCCTCGCCTATCCCAATGTTGAGGTGGTCGACACTGGTCCTCGATCAGCCCGACCAGCCATTCATGCGCGAGGACATGCTCGCAGAAATGGCATTTTTATGTCGACCAGCCTTGACGAGGACATGAGTTGCGCTCATGGTAGAGGAAGATGTACTCGCGGGGTAGCAGAAGACTTAGTGACTGTAACGTCTAGCTATGGGAATTCCAAACAAAGATTCCCTTTCTGACACATGGTGGAGCATTCAATTTTTGTCAGGTCTAGAGACGCCTAGGCTATGATAGCCTTTACATTTTCCAAGCGAGGGAGTGCTTATAAAAGGGGGGGAGAGAAGATTCATTTGGCACTTTACTAAAATTCTTATCCCCAAATTTCTATGCTCTGCAACTTGTGTTCTTTCCAGAGCTTCTTCACCGCCGTCGACCTTCAAAGCTTAGTTTGTGATCTTCATCTTCTACCTTCGATTTAGCAAGTAATTTATTTATCCCTTTCTGCAATTTCCCCGGTGTTCTTCCTTTATGGAAAATTGCATGAACTTTTCGGTGACACATGAATTTTCCGGTTGAATGTTCCATGTGTTCTTCGATGAACACATGAATTTCTGGAAAATTCATGAAGAACATGAAGAACACGAAGAACATGGGATGAATGTTCATGATTATTGCGTAGGCTTATGTAGATCTTTCTAGATTCTGGTTAGGATTAGTTTTAGGTTTGTAGTCGGGCACTAGGCCTGTTCAACATGAAACTTTGGCTCTCGCGTGACGAACTTATTTTGTCGTGTAAGCTCCTCCTTGTAGCGGTAAAAATGGTGAGCGTAAGCTATTGATTAACTTAACTCATAAAACAAGAGTCGCCACCGCACTTTTATTTTATCCAAAAAAATGAAAAGGAAAAAGAGCGAACAAAACCAAAGGAGTTATAAAAAGCAAGAACAAACAGAGAATGGGTAAGGAGGTTGGTTACTTTAAGGGAAGGTGTTAGCACCCAAAACGTCTATAGTACTCTATAGGAACCCTTTGAAATATCTATCGCTTTTGGTTTGAAAATGGTTTGTTTGAAAATAGATTAGGGAGGTGAGATGAGAAATTTTTTTTAATATTTTTGTGTTTGGAGAGACTTATCGCCTCATGCCTACGTACCCACGAAGTGAAATATAGGATCAAAACCTCATAGTTCGTGGTACAAATAACAAAAATTTATTGGTGATGATTTATTTTATCTTGAAAGGACAACCCGTCATTCTCAAGAGAGAATACTCAACTAATTACCCAAAGGTATGGGAAAGAGGCATTTGCATCACATTAAGATGGAGGATTTGCTTGGATAAAAATCAACAAGACTATCGCTTCAACATCTAAGTGGAAAATGACCATACTTTACACAACACACTATGGTTAGGAGCTTTACATCTCAACAAAGAAAATGACTCATGTCTAATTCTTTTTGAAAAGTTTAAAGAAAAAGTGCATAAAAGCACAAAAAGTTTGAACGAGTTTTTGTATTTTTTAAGTCTTTTTGAAAATGTCAAAATATGATTAACATGGATTGACATTTATTAAAGAAAAAAAAGTTTAAAAAATCACTTGACCGAGGTCAAGGTTTTATTACGAAAGCGGTTTCGAGTTTTGAAAACAAGAAGGTTTTGAAAAAGAGAGGAGATTTTGAAAATTTAAGAAGGGGGTAGAGAAGAAATGATTATCCTAGTGTATAAGTCAAAAGCTAGGGTAAGAAAGATCTAACCACATGGAGGTGTCATACCCTAAATTTTGACCACTAAGATTTCCCATCATTGGGCAAATCATCATCACAATATGGGTAAACCATCATACCTCATCAGTCTCCCCAAAGATGGGTGAGCATTCACTACTATCAAAAATTAGGGTTTCAAGCCCTCTCTGAGCTTTAGACAAAGGATCAATCAAGAATTGACATGATCTTCAACTTGTCTAACCTCTCAAACATCCACAATGGATCAAGAGGACTCCCACAGCAAGAATCAAGCACAAGGTTGCAGCATTCTAAGTGGATCAAGCCTCAAGATCGCTAGTGTCACCAAATTAGGGTTTGGTCGACCAAGGCCTCCAGATGGAAATTTTCCTCTGGGCATGAGCCAATGCTTCAAAGCATAACCTAATAATACTCCATGGAACCTCAATGACCCAATCATCAAGTCAATTTAACCTCAGGGGAAGCATTCATAAAAAATCAGGAATTAGGGTTTCTTGACCTAATTCACCCCTAAGTTGACTTTTGGGACAAATCATGAGCCAAGACCTCAAGACATGATTTGAGGGTCTCTAATAAACCACATTGATCCATTTGCAACAATGGATTGATCCAAGAAGCTTGATTCCCAAGTTTCAAGTTCATCAGAACCACAGTTAGGGTTTCGCGGAAAAAGTCAATTGTGCCTTTGACTTTTGACCAAGACATGCTCCCAAACCTTGGGACATGATTCAATATACCCTATGACACCTATGAAATCAATCCATCAAGTTTGATTTAGGTCAAGGACTTGATTTCATAAAGGATCGCACAGTTTGGAATTCATCTGACAAAAAGTCAACTGTGCGCAAAAGTCAACTTTGACTTTTTGAGATTTTTCACAATTATGGTTCTTTGACCCTAAAATGATGTTAATGTGTGATTTTAATCAACATTCATCAAGAAAAACCAAAGAAAGGGGGATAACTTGTAAAAGGGGTAACCATAAAAACTTAGAAATTTTCTAAGTTATGGAACAAAGTGGCTAGGGTACCAACTTTGGAGGTTCATAACTCCTAAACCACAAGGCTATTTTTCCCCATTCAAAGCTAGATTTGTAGCTCTCATGGCCCTCTACAAAAGCTTCAACTACACCTCATTCCAATTCATCATAGATTTTGAGTTGTGGAATGATCAAAATGGCTGAAAACATGAAATGTCTCATGGCATAACTTGAGATCCAAGCAACCATTTTGGCTGATCCAAAGATGGATTTGTAGCTCTCATGGCATACTACAAAAGCTTCAACTACAACTCATTCCAATTCCTCATGGATTTTAAGTTATGGAATGATCAAAATCACAAAAAGTGAAAATGTCACTTTTTTACAACACTTAGTGAAATTTTCACTAAGTCAGAATCAGCCTTCACTTTTTTCCAAATGTAGGAGCATTTTTCACTTGGATCCAAAAGCTATCAAAACAAACTATGATCACACATGTGTTGTATCATATGAGAGCTTTCCAAAATAGGCAAGAACTCCATGAAACTCCACTTAAGCCATGAGATATGACCATGCCAATATGCCTTGCTGTAAACTGTCATGGCAAGGCAGATTTGGGGATTTTGCTCGATTTGCTCAAATTTTGCAAAGGGCAAGCAAATCTATCCATTTGAACACCTCAGGGGGGGACCAAGGAGGGAGAAACGCTGATCCATCAGCCTCCCAAGTCCTTGGAACCAAAAGTAGCATGCCAAACCTAGAAATCCCTAAAGAGGGGACAAGACTCCAATTTTGTTTTGGAGCATTCAATGGATGCACCAAGGTGGCATGGACTGAGCCATTTCCAACTGAATTTAGTCAAGACATATCCAAGACCAAGGGAACCAGTAGGCTGTGCTCTAACCTCTAGTCATTGGCTATAGGAGACTTAGATTCCCATTGATCAACAATGGCCAAACCTCTACTGCAGTTGCCATTCACTATTACAACCAAAACAAACTTACTCTACTATAAATAGAGCTCATTCGTGCTCAGTTTAAGTACACCAAAGCACTACACCACTTGCTTTCCTCAAAATCTCTTTCTCTAGGCAAAAATACCTTCTTTAGCAAGGTAACTCTGAGTTTTAGAGTTAGAGAGCAATTCCAACATAGCTCATGATCCAAACACATCCAATATGTCATATCTAAGTTGTCCAAACTCTCACAAGTGACCTGTAACACCAAAATCACAAAGTCCCCTCTAAAAACCTCAAAATAGGGCCTTTTTGCATTTTTCAAGCCATGTCTTGATTCAGTCACTTTCCAAACCAGATAAAACCTCAAACATACTCCAAATATCATCCTTGAACTGTCCCAAATGATTTCACACATCTGGAACACCATTTGAGAGAGTTGCTATTTTGGCCACTTTTGCCCCTTTTGCAAGAAAGGGGCAGTTTCCATTCCTGAGGTTTCCAGCTGGTTCTAATCATCCTAAAAGCTTCTAAGGGATCATTTGAGATTGTTCAAAGCATCAAAACATTTCTGGAACAAGGCAATTGACAGATTGCCCAAAAAGCTCCTAAAGAGGTAAGCATCTCAACTTGAACTCTCTGAAATATGCCTTGCTTTGAGTTCCACTGATCATGCATCTCTTGTACATGTTATATGTGTTGTGTTTGCACCAATTTATCATGTTATTCATACCTGTACCAAGAGGTAGCACAGAAAATGCAAACCATGGCCTATTTCAAAACCACTATCAGGTTTTTATGAGGATTTATTTTCTGGAAAAACCACCACCACCATTGGATTCCTTGTGAAATTCTAGGCCAGATACATATAAATTTTGCCTCCATCCATGGAGAAATGAGAAAGTTATGGCCTTCACGTTTCTAGCCAAAATCTTGCCTTGCCTTGCCTTGGGCCAGGCCAAAAGCAAGGCAAGCCTTGTATATTTGTGGTAGTGTTTCAATACACGGATGTATCACCACCCCAGTGGTAAGGCGCACATGTTGTACACAAGAGGTCTGGGGTTCGAATCCCCCTCGCCCCAGACCCTCTTTTTGCTATTTTCTCCACTTTTTACTATTTTTCTTATTATTTTTAATGATCTGAAAAATTAATAACTCCCTCAATTTTAATTATTTTTTATTGGTTCTTTTTGAAAAAAATCACAAAAATATTGAAATATTTTATTACACAAAAAAATCAAATTTATATTATTTATTTAATATAATTGGTATTTTTGTTAATAAATTCATTTTTAATTGTTTTTAAACATTTAAAAGTGAATATTTATTTTGAAAATCAAAACCAAATGAGTTTTAATTCATCTTGTGATTAAAACCTTAAACAAAAATCACAAGTGGTTTATTCAAAATCATTTGGTATTTTTATCATTTTATTGATTTTCTTTAAATATTTACTTTTAAAGAAAAACAAAATTAGGGTTTCTATGATTTTCACCCTCACAAATCTTTTTAAAACACTTGGGCCTCTAATAGAGTGTAAGACCCAACCCCTTTTTGAAACCAAAATGATTTGGGCCTCAGATGTTGTATAAGACCCACTGTGTTTTCAAAAACCTCGGCACGATCGCCGTTTTCAAACAAAAGTCATCTGGGCATACCCTCGTGTTATAAACCCCATTTCTTTTCTTAAAACCAATTTTGGGCCTCTAATAGAGTGTAAGACCCAACCCCTCTTAAAAACCAAAATAATTTGGGCCTCAGTGTATTGTATCAAGTCCCGATACCGTCAAAAAGTTTGGCACGATCGTCGCCTTTTTAACAAAAATCATTTGGGCCTCTCCTTGAGCTGTAAGCCCCCATCACTGGTACAAAAACACTTTGGGCCTCTAATAGAGTGTAAGACCCAACCCCCCCCCCCCCCTTGTACATAAAAACTTTGTGGGCCTCACATATTGTATAAGTCCCCCTGTACAAGTTTACAAAACAACGGTGCACTCATCGTTAAACCTTTAGCCTCTCCACGAGCTCTAAGCCTCGACAACTTTTCAAAGCACTTTATCTTTTGATTTTGAATACATTATTGTTATCAAAGTTTTCTTTGTTGAACATCTAACCAAACAGCATGGAAGCTCTACAACGGGTAAGTGTTTATCCGCTTTCATTTACCACTTTCATATGTATATAACTGTATTGTGGGGCTGGTTCACTGTAAGTAATCTTTCACAAACTTTTATATACTTGTCCAATATCCACTGTGTAATACTAGTATAGTTATTTAGAGTTTTCCCCGGCAACTACGTCTAGCACTAGGTAAAGCCATGTTGGTCACTCTTAAATACAGACAAAACTAGATCCCCATAGGATTTCCAGATACAGTCTTCCCTCCTCTCGGGGTTAAACAATATGGAGACGTGAAAGGAAACATTCTCGGTGAACCCTTTCTCAGATTGTCACCCTTAGACATTGTCAAAGAAACTCTAACTCCCCAGAGATGATCTTTTCTCCATGAATGGCGTCTCTTGAGTTTCTTCCAAATTCTCGGACTTTCCTGGCTTGATCTATTCTCGGTGAATAGCATGTCTTGAACTTCTCGGGGTTTAGGGACCCACAGGCTTCCTAAAAGCATCCCCGCCTCCTCTTGGGCGTTGTACAAGGACCTGTCAGCTTCTTAGAAGTTCTCATGCCTTCTCTTGGGCTTAATACAAGGACCCTGACGCTCTTAAAGGTATAACACAGGACTTAGTCATCCTTTGCTAGAGCAGTCTTTCCAGCGTCAAAACTCTGGCCATTTTAGGGTTGATACTCATCCCTTAATGCCAGTGCCTCCTCTTGGGCATTGTACAATAGATAAAACTCTAGACTTGGACAGTCTAAGACCCTTGAGTCTCAAAGACATTCTCAAGTTCCTTTCAAACATAGGGAGAAACCTCGGTCTCTCTCGTGAGAGTTCCCCACACTTGGACCCACTTCAAGATTTCCAGAATCCACAGCAGTAAGACAGCCTCCTCTTGGGCTTTGTACAAATGATTCTCCCCAACGGAGCTAACCTTTTTCAGACTCTCTTGTTGAGTCAATCACTCTCTTGTTGAGTATAAAAGACTCTCTTGTTGAGTCAATCACCTTTTTCAGACTCTCTTGTTGAGTATAAAAAGGCTCTCTTGTTGAGTCAATCTCTTTTGAGCCTCTATCTCGAGCTTCCTACGAGATACTAAAACACTCTCTTGTTGAGTATAAAAGACTCTCTTGTTGAGTCACTTCACCTTTAGCCTCTATCTCGAGCTTCATACGAGACACTAAATCACTCTCTTTTTTAGTATAAAAGACTCTCTTGTTGACTCAAACCTTTTAGCCTCCGTCTTAGGCTTCATATAAGACAGATAAAAGATTCTCTTGTTGAGTCAAACATTTTAGCCTCTGTCTTGGGCTTCGTACAAGACATATAAAAACACTCTCTTGTTGAGTCAGTCACTTGTTAGCACTCTCTTGTTGAGTCAACCCTTTTAGCCTCTATCTCGGGCTTCGTACGAGACAACAAATAAAATGCACCCTCTTGTTGGGTCAATCGCCTCCTCTTAGGCTTTGTATAAGGAAACCTCGGTTGAGTCAATCAACCGTTTAGCATCAAATTTGTGCCTTGCTCACAGCATACAAACATCAACAACTCCTCTTTAGAGATGACAAACTCTCTCTAACCCTTTAGCTTCACATCTTGGGCTTTAAACAAGATACAAACCACCTTTAGCTTCACGTCTTGGGCTTTGAACAAGACACCAAAACAACCTTTTTCCTCCAATAGAATAGGAGGAACTACGATCGCTCTGATTTCCCTGTTTCGTTAAACGGGAATACGTAGGCATAAGATTGAAAAATCTTAGCGAGCATACTAATAAAAAAACTCAAAAATCCAGTATTTCCATCAAATCAACCCAAAAGCATCAAATCTAAACACATTACCAAAAACCTCACAAATAGTCCAGACACTCTGTTCTTAACAAAATAACCAAAGAGTGGCCCACGTCTTAATAGCATCTGTAAACCAACAGTTTTGACTGTTTAACCTCGGTTTGCAAGCAGGCTTAATTGGAGACATCTATTTCCTTTCCTTAATATGCTTAATAGGATAAAAAATGAATCGAACTGTAGTACCCAAGCGATCGTGACTCAGGACCACAAAAATCGCGCTACAGGAGGCACTCTTCAAATCATAATAAGAAAAGAATTCCTTCCTCTTGAGCCAATAAGCAGGCCAAATAAAGGATAGAGTATCAAATTCCATAATGATCCAAAGCATAAGGGAGAGAATCCTAATTCTAAGTCCATAAGTCCATAATCAAGAGTAGAGATCCTCCAATGCAAGGGATAGTGGCCATAGTCCAACATTAAAAGCACAAGTCTTTTAGTGGTTTAAGCCTTTATTAATGTTTTTTAGTCCAAATGGACAAAAGAAAAACAAAAGCACAAGATAATATGGTCCAAATGGACAAAAGAAAAATGACATAAACATAAACATGATATGATATAATGGCATAAAGCATAAAAAAAACAAAGAGAGATAGGGAGCAAGAAGGAAACATAAACAATATAGTAATATAATAGTATATACATAATAGTAGCATAAAGGCACAAGTGCCAAGAATCCTCAAAAAGGCAACACCGAATATTCCGTCTCGCGTCTTCAACTATATGGTTGGACAATGTACTTAGGTCAAGGTTAAAGAAGACTTGTCAGAAGATTGATAAAATCAAAGCCTCTACGCAACAAGCTTCAAAGATTATGAGCCTAATACAAAAGAACAACCATGCTTGGGCGGACGATCATATGTTCGGGCCACGAAAGTTCAAGTTCTGATTTGGATGGGGAGGGACAAATGTAGCGCTATGTTAAGTAATAGCCAAGTGACTTATAAAGAAGTCACCCTACTCGAGGCCGATCAATAGTTATTTTTGTGCTAATGCATGCTAGATGAACGATATGTAAATCGTCATCCGAAAGCAATACCGCATGAAAAGCAAATAGGTAGCGGTCTAGTCTTGATCAAGAATTCAACAAAGAAATTCTAAGATCCATAAGACTTTCATCGATCAAAATAAAAGAGAAATAGATGAAGAGAAAGCTAAGTTAAACCACAAAATTATGTGATCTAAGGGTAAGAACAAAGGGAAAGGGAAGGAAATGGCAAAACAACCAAAATAGTCCCAAAAATGGAACAAACCTGCATTCTGACTCAAAGTAACTGGTTACTCTATATAGGATAACCGGTTACTCTGCATGCAGAGTCAAAAATATAGTGCAAAATTCAGCATGATCATCTTTCAAAACTTTCTTCAAACACCTTGTGATCATGGAATCAAAATTGCACGAAATTTTAAGTAAAACAATAGTGAAAACCAGAAATCAAACACAATTACAAGATCTAAAGGATCAAGTAACAAGGATCTCCAAAGATCTATATTATAGAAGATGAAGATGAAGCTTCAACAATGGTGAGAGATGAATTTCTACTTCAAATCTGAAAATTACTTTGAATTGCTTCAAGATCCAAACACCAAAGCCTTGATCTATAAGAATTGATGAGGAAAACAAGCTTGGATGAAGGTTTAGCTCAAAGTTGAACAAGATTCAATGTGAATTCTTGTTAACTTTCAAAAGAAGAAAAGTGAGCTTTGAGTGAATTTTGTGGTTGGGAAGAGAATTTGCAAGAGGTTTGTTGGCTCTCAAAAGCTTCAAGAGAAAATTTAGCAAGGTGAATTTGGCTATCAAAAGCTTGTGAAATGAGGCCTCTATTTATAGGATTTAGGCTTGGAAAATTTATTGGTTTGGAAATGAAAATTAGGCCTGGGATTTGAATTTGGAGGGAAATTATCAAAAGAGTGGTGATTAGTGGAGGTACATGGTGGGAATTAATTATGATGATGTAGGGGAATTGAAAATGAGATAGTCTAGAATATTCCACATGTGATCAAAATGATGAAAATTGGTGCCAATTGCTGCAGAATTTAAATTTACTGCCATTTTTCAAATTTTCACGAGGGTAACCGGTTACTCTGAATGAGGTAACCGGTTACTCAATGTAAATTTTGAAAAAAATACCCTTTTTGAGTGCACTGCTGTGGTTCGCCTCGATTCTTTTGCTTGTCAAAGAAGGCATGGAAATAAACACATGAACCTTGGAGTCTGTTGAATAATAATCAATTAAATCTTGGAAACTTTTAATCAAATGATTTTTGAATTACTTGCAGATCAACTTTGACTTTGTTTAGATGAAATTCATTCGAGCTGAGGGACTGATTTTGATATCCTTGATCCAAATTCTTCTGGAAAAAGTTAGTAAAGGAAAACAAACATATTTTTGGATTTTAATTAATCGTTAGTAAACATAAACAAATACAAACATCAAACAAAGAAGAGAACAGGGGTGCTTGGCGATCTCACTCAAGAATAAACCTTCAGAGGAGGGCAAAAGAACTGAAGCTTGTGATCTTGTATGAGATGCAAAAGACATGTGGGATCTTAGGGGTTAAAATTAGGGTATTACAGCTGCCCCTATTTAAGTTTCTTCTATCCGGAGATACGAAGATTGACATCTTTGTCTCAACGAGATAGAAGAGACTTAAATATAACAACAACCCAATTTTTGGCCCTAAGAGACCACAAAATGATATGATTATGCAGATGATATGCAGAAATAAGACCTCTGTAGGGAGAAACGCCGCAGGAGACAAACAAAAGGCTAGGGAGCAAAGAGAAAAGACTCCACAGGGGAAAACAAAAGAGGGAAAACACAATCCTAACGAGAGAGGAAACAATCTCCAATGGGGAAGAATAAATGGTAAGATTCCACTGAGGGAAAATTACCAACACCAGGAACGAAAGAGGGATAACTCGTCCCAACAAGAAGAAAAAAAAAATCTCTACACGGGAAAATGTCATCTACTGCCCGACATCCGGTAATAGCATGATCAAAAGGAAAGATTGCCAACTACCAACCAAGTGATAGCTACAACAAGGCAGTCAACCAAAAGGATATGAGAAATATTACCTACTACCAACAAAGGGCAGGACGACCAAGGTAATAATCTCAAAAAGGGGTACGAGAAATATCACCTACTACCAACTAAAGGGCAGGACGACAAAGATGACAAACCCGAACGAGGAAAAGATTACCAGCTATCAACCAAGTGACAACTATAACAAGGTAACCAAACTGGGCTATATTACCTACTACCAACTAAATGGGCAGGACGACAAAGGTAATAAGCCAGCTATATCACCTAATACCAACTAAATTGGCAGGACGACAAAGGTGATAAGCCAAAAAGAGGGATTACCAACTATCAACCAACTGACAGTTAAAACAAGGTAATCAACCAAGGATATGAGAAATATTACCTACTACCAACAAAGGGCAGGACGACAAAGGTAATAATCTCAAAAGATCCAAGAAATGTCACCTACTACCAACAAAACAGGCAGGACGACAAAGGCAATAAACTCGAACAGGGAAAGATTGCCAGCTATCAACTAAGTGAGAGCTATAACAAGGTAATCAAACCCGGCTATATTACCTACTACCAATAAAGGGTAGGACGACAAAGGTAATAAGCCAACTATATCACCTATTACCAACTAAATGGGTAGGACGACAAAGATGATAAGCCAAAAAGAGGGATTACCAACTATCAACCAAGTGACAGTTAAAACAGGGTAATCAATTAAGGGTATGAGAAATATTACCTACTACCAAAAAGGGCAGGACGACAAAGGTAATAATCTCAAAAGATCCGAGAAATATCACCTACTACCGACAAAACGGGCAGGACGACAAAGGCGATAAACTCGAACAGGGAAAGATTACCAGCTATCAACCAAGTGACAACTATAATAAGGTAATCAAACCCGACTATATTACATACTACCAACAAAGGGCAGGACGACAAAGGTAATAAGCCAGCTATATCACCTACTACCAACTAAATGGGCAGGACGACAAAGGTGATAAGCTTCCACTGCCAAAGCAAGGGACCAAAATTCAATCCGAGAATAAACTAGAGAGAAACGGTCAAACAAGACTCATCCTGAGGAGGAAATATCTCAACCGGGGATTAATTCCATCCAGACAAACGAACTGGGGAGGAAGGCTAAAACAAATATCTTCCAAGAGGCATACACTCAGTGAGGAATTAACAAAGATAGGCATTTTCTGCTTACGGGTCGACACTCTAAATGGGGAGAGGACACACACGCTCTGCGGGGATAACAACACCAGAGAGCAATGAAGCACCAACACAGATTGCAAAATGCACAATACAACAACAACATGCTATGCACAACAAAAGAGTGAATATGCAATGCGTATGAGTATGCTGACAAAACAGACATAAAGATAAACAGAGGGTGGGATAAACAAAACAACACCACTGAATACTCGGCTAATCTCAACAAAAAGGAGATATCATCAACAGCTCTGCTAGGGATACAGCTGAAGAAATCCGGTAAGAGATAAACAAAAGCCATCAAAGGAGAAAAAATCCTATTACAAGGCTCAAATCTTGCTGGAGAAAGGAAGATACTCCTTGGGGAGAAACTCAAATATCAATCTTCTAATATCAACGATCCAGAAAGAGGATAACAACATAAACTCTGCTTTGAGGATGGTAAGAAGGTGTTGGGAAATTAGAACAACCTAAACCTTCTGATTCTTCCTGGGGATAAAAATTCACAGGAACTTCCACTTCAATAAGATGAGGAGATCTGCTGCGGAAAAATAATGAATTCGTTGGGGATTGTAGACATATAAACATCTACGCAAAATCCACTAGGAAAACAGGGCAGATCTGCTGGAGATACGAGCAAAGCATCCTAGACTTGCTGAGGAAAACAACAAAAGGTCAAGCTGTGGGGGATTTTAGATCAATACTCATCATAAATGAGAGAAAACCCAACAGGTGCATAAAAGAGATATCATCAGCGACTTCAATGGGAAACATCTGAAATAATGATGCACAATCTTCACTAGGAGGATAAATCTCTGGAAAAAAAATCCGGAGAGAAGTACATCCTAGACTTGCCAGGGAAAATAAGAAGTTAACATCACTGCTCTATGCTTGGGAAATAATCGAAACAATAATGCAATGCCTCCGTTGAGTGATCGACAAGGATAAATCTCTGGGTAGAACAACCTGGAGAGAGATACATCCACAAGGCAAGATAAAATCGGACAAGCGGCCACTATGTCATTGCTTCTTAAAAGGAAACAACATTACTTTCCGTTTGGAGACGTCCAAAGCAATAGAAACACACCTAGAGGATGAAACTTTGAGTGAGGATTATTTTTATGATTTTTTGCTAGAGATAGCAAAAAAGAATCTCTGCGTGGGAATTAACACCAATGAGAGAGGGTCTTCAAAACTTCTCAACTGCCTGAGCGTAACATAATCAGCTGGAGAAAGTCTGGCTCAAGACATAGCTGGGGGAAAAAACCGAACAACACTCGTCTGGAGAAAACTCAAACCAATATACCATCAAATTATCAATAACTGGTTGCATGAACAAACTCTGGTGAGGAAATATCAACAACTCTATTGGGGAAATATTAACAAACTCTACTGGGGAGCTGTCAATAAATCCTATTAGAGGAGTAAGAACAAACCCTGTTGAGGAAAACATCGATCTTACCATTCTTGGAATAACCGTTGACATTCCTTTTTGCATTCATAAATCAAAGGGAAATGTTTTTATAATTTTCAAAAATTTAAATCAATTATTCACATTTTGTTTCAAAAATCATCATAAAAAATAAATGAAATTCTGCAGACAGAAACAAAGTAAGAATTGCAAACAAAGGCACAAATTTTATTAATAGAATGGTAGTCCGTAAAGGGCGTAACTCCATGGATCATTACAAAGTTTGAAAAATGGTAAAAACATAGAAAGGGTTACATTGGAATACAATGACCACTATTCTCCCTAACAACTTTGAATTCCACTATGCTCAAAACTTCAGCTGAGGATGATTGAAGCTGAATCTTTAATGGACAACGTTGCCTTCAATGATCAAGACTGGCCAGATGCAGTTACTTGCCATAATCCCTAACTTTGGCCTAGATTGCCCTCTCGGGTTTTCAATCTACCGGGATGATTATTTCTGTTTTTGTCTCTAATTTTTGCCTGGACCGCCCTTTCGGGGTTTCAGCCCACCGAGAGGCTCATTTTTGCATAAGCCGTCCTTTCAGGTTTTCAACTTAGCGAGCTGTTCTTTTTATTTTTAGGCGAAGTATTTCTTGACCGTATCGGCATTCACAGGACGAGTGAACTCTTCACCATCCATAGTTATAAGAAGTAATGCACCACCAAAGAAGGCTCACTTAACAACATATGGACCTTCATAATTAGGAGTCCACTTGCCCCTAGAATCATTGGTAAAAGTCGAGATCTTTTTTAGCACGAGGTCGCCTTCTCTGAACACACGAGGTCGAACCTTCTTGTCAAAAGATTTCTTCATTCTCTGTTGATATAACTGGCCATGACACAAGGCCGCCATTCTTTTCTCTTCAATCAAATTCAACTGATCATATCTACTCTGACACCATTCAGCCTCAGACAATTCATCTTCCATCAAAACTCTCATAGAAGGGATTTCAACTTCTACCGGGAGTACTGCTTCAATACCGTAAACAAGAGAGAAAGGGGTTGCCCCTATTGAAGTGCGTACAGATGTACGATACCCATGCAAAGGAAAAGGGAGCATCTCATGCCAATCCTTGTAGGTAACAACCATCTTCTGAACAATCTTCTTAATGTTTTTATTAGCAGCTTCAACAGCCCCATTCATCTTAGGTCTGTAAGGAGAAGAATTATGATGCTCAATCTTAAACTCATCGCATAATTCCTTCATCATCTTGTTATTTAGATTCGACCCATTATCAGTGATAATCTTGCTCGGAACACCATAGCGAAAGATGATTTGGTTCTTGATAAACCAGACCACTACTTGTTTGGTCACATTGGAATATGATGCCGCTTCAACCCACTTGGTAAAATAGTCAATAACCACCAAAATGAAATGGTGTTCGTTCGACGCTTTAGGCTCAATCATTTCAATCATATCAATGCCCCACATGGAGAAAGGCAATGGACAAGAGATAACATTGAGGGGAGTTGGGGGCACATGAATTTTGTCAGCATAAACTTGGCACTTATGGCATTTCTTCACATATTTGCAACAATCAGATTCCATTGTCAGCCAATAACAACCTGCCCTTAACATCTTCTTAGCCATTACATGCCCATTGGCATGGGTACCAAAGGATCCTTCATGAATTTCTTTCATTAACATGTCTCCTTTGTGTCTATCCACGTATCTGAGCAAGACCATGTCACAATTTATTTTATACAACACATCATCATTCAAGAAGAAACTACCAGCCAATCTTCTCAAAGTCTTCTTATCTTTCTTGGATGCCCCAAGTGGATATTCTTGATTCTGAAGAAAACATTTAATATCATAATACCAAGGTTTATCATCAACAACCTCTTCAATCGCAAACACATGAATTGGTCTATCAAGATGCATAACATCGATTTTGGGAACATCATTTCACCGATTCACTACAATCATGGAGGATATAGTTGCTAAAGCATCTACCATTCGATTCTCTACTCTGGATATGTGGTGAAACTCAACCTTATTCAAGAAAGTTGACAACCTTCTTGTATAATCACGATAAGGAATTAAATTAGGTTGACGTGTCTCCCATTCCCCTTTAATCTGATTAACCACTAGAGCTAAATCTCTGTATACATCAAGAATATTAATTCTTAAATCAATAGCTTCTTCTAAGCCTATGATACACGCTTCATACTCAGCCGTATTATTTGTGCAAGTGAACATCAACCTTGCGGTAAAAGGAATATGAGAACCATAAGGAGTAACAATTATTGCCCCAATACCATTACCATATTGATTAACAGCTCCATCAAAAATCAAACCCCAATGGGATACAGGCTCAGGCCCTTCATCAGGTAATGGTTCTTCACAATCTTTAACCTTTAGATACATCATGTCTTCATCAGAAAAATCAAACCTGATAGGTTGATAATCATCAATTAGCTGGTGTGCCAAATAATCAACCAAAACACTTCCTTTTATTGCTTTTTGAGTTTGGTACTCGATATCATATTTTGATAAAAACATTTGCCAACGACCGATCCGCCCAGTCAAAGAAGGCTTTTCAAAGATATACTTGATTGGATCCATCTTCGATATCAACCAAGTTGTATGATTCAACATATACTGGCGGAGGCGCTTGGCAGCCCAAGCTAAAGTACAACATGTCTTTTCAAGCATTGAGTGCCGAGACTCACAATCGGTGAACTTCTTGCTCAAATAATAAATGGAAAATTCTTTCCGACCATATTCATCTTGTTGACCCAGAACACCGCCCATAGACTCTTCCAGCACAGTCAAATACATGATCAAAGGTCTTCCTTCCACAGGAAGAGACAAAATCGGAGGTTCAAGTAGATACTCTTTAATTCTTTCAAAAGCTTTCTGACAATTATCTGTCTAGACACAACCCTGATCTTTGCGAAGAAGCTTGAAGATCGGCGCACATGTGGCCGTCATATTGGATATAAATAGGGAGATATAATTCAAACGTCCCAAGAATCCTCTTACTTGTTTTTCTGTTTTGGTTGCAGGCATCGCCTGAATAGCTTTAACTTTACAAGGATCAACTTCAATGCCTTTTTGGATGACAATAAAGCCCAACAACTTTCTAGAATAGACACCAAAAGTGCACTTATTAGGATTCAAACGGAGCTTAAACTTTCTCAAACGTTGAAATAGCTTCAATAAGTACTCAATATGATCTTCTTCAGTCTTCGACTTACAAATCATATCATCCACATAGACCTCAATTTCCTTATGCATCATATCATGGAACAAAGTGCTCATACCTCTCTGGTACGTCACACCAGCATTTTCAAACCGAAGGGCAATACTCTGTAAAAGAATGTTCCCCAGGGTGTAATGAATGTTGTTTTTTCCATATCCTCGGGTGCCATCTTTATCTGATTATAACCAAAAAATCCGTCCATAAAAGAAAAGATATGGAACTTAGCAGTATTATCTACCAGCATATCATTGTGTGGCAGTGGAAAATCATCTTTCGGACTCGCATTATTCAAATCTCTGTAGTCAACTCACATTCAGACTTTTCCATCTTTCTTTGGAACATGCACAATATTGCCCACCCATTGAGGATACTCAGAAGTCACAAGAAAACCAGCATCAATCTGCTTTTGAACCTCCTCTTTGATCTTCACAGCCATGTCGACAGGAGTTCTTCTTAATTTCTGTTTAACATGCGAACATTCGGGCTTCAACGGCAAATGGTGCTCCATAATATCAGTATCAAGACCAGGCATGTCCTGATAGGACGAAGCAAACACATCAACATATTCTCTAAGAAGCTCTACCATTCTCTTCTTAACATCTGACTGAAGCAGTGCCCCAATCTTGACTTCTTTCTTATC
Source organism: Lathyrus tuberosus (assembly GCA_022829125.1). NCBI lineage: Eukaryota > Viridiplantae > Streptophyta > Magnoliopsida > Fabales > Fabaceae > Lathyrus > Lathyrus tuberosus. The sequence continues at coordinate 15,553,644 of JALAZF010000036.1, read as the reverse complement.
ATCATCTGAACCCAAATTGACCAATTCTACCGGCTCTTCATGGGGCTGAACGGCTTTTTCCTCGTACTCAAGCAACCAAGAAATTTCATCTAAAACCTTCTCAATATCCTCTTCTTCAGCTCCAAATACAGGGAAATCAAAGTTGGGAGAGGGCATAGGGTCATTGTTTTCAATGGGTTTAACAATAAATCTGTACAATGATTTATGTTTGAATTTAGAAAAATGAACAAGAAGTGCAAGTATTATGCAGATAAAAGTGATCATCAAATGATTATTATTATTTTTGGTGTTTTATGTTACCATTTTTCAGAAATAAAGCAAAAAGGGAAAACATAATATGGATAAACAAAATAACATTTTATTCATGATGATAAAATTTGAAACAAATCCCTCACAAATTCACTTTCACCTTGGGTAGAGTGGAAGGATTTTTGAAAGAAACAAAAACAAATTACTTTGAAATATGAATAACAATGGGAACATCAACAACTATCCAATTCTGGCAGATCTGTCTATGTGTCACGAAATTGAAAAGTTCCTCCTCTTCATCATCTTCAATGATGGTAGTAGAAGAGTGATCTTTACTAGGACAATCTTGAACCATATTGACAGACGCCTTGCCATGATTAGGCAGCGGATTTGATTGTACATTAGGATTGGAGTCTTCGAAAGACAAAATACCACTTCTAACTAATCTTTGCACTTCCATCTTCAATGGATAACAGTTCTCAGTATCATGCCCACCTCCTTCCTGATGAAAAGCACAATGAGCTTCAGGCTTATACCACCACGGCGAATCTTTTGGAGCAGCAGGTGGTGGACGGCTCTAAACAAGGATCTTCTGAATTAGACAAGGAAGCAAATCTGTACATGTCATCGAAATCGGATCAAAATCTTTCTGATAACGACCTCGTTGATTATTTTGTTGATTAGAGCATTGTTGATGAGTAGGGGCTACCTGAACAATAGGAGTCAAATTGATAACAGGAGTAACGGATGCAACATGTTGCTAACACTGGTTATTCTTACCATAACTCTTTTTGCGTCCTCCACAAGAAATAGCATTGGTCTCACCTTCTTTCTTTTTGGCAAGTCCTCCCCTATATTTCTTGGAATTACCGGTAGAATTACCATCTTTTGACAAAATTCCCTCACGGACACCTTCTTCTAATCTCATCCCCATATTAACCATCTCAGTGAAGTCACTTGGGGCACTAGCAATCATACGCTTATAATAGAAAAGACTCAGAGTTTTCAGAAAAATCTTGGTCATAACTTTTTCTTCCAAAGGAGGATTAATCTGAACAGCAATCTCGCGCCACCTCTGCGCGTATTCTTTGAATGTCTCCTTATCTTTCTGAGCCATTGCTTGAAGTTGGTCACGATCGGGAGCCATATCCACGTTATATTTATACTACTTCACAAAAGCCTCACCTAAATCTTTGAAAGTGAGAATTCGAGTATTGTCGAGTCCCATATACCATTTCAAGGTTGCACCAGAAAAACTGTCTTGAAAGTAGTGAATGAGAAGCTGATTATTATCTGTCTTAGTCAACATCGTACGAGCATACATAGTCAAATGGTTCAACGGACAAGAGTTACCCTTATACTTTTCAAAGTCAGGGACCTTGAACTTATGTGGGATCTTCACATTAGGAACCAAGCATAACTCATGAGCATTCTTCCTAAACAACCCTTTACCCCCTCAAAGCTTTGATTTATTTTTGCATCTCAGCAAACTAGTCTTGAATCTCTTCCATTCTATCATAAGCATCAACACTCTCACTCGAAGTGGTGTGGAAAATCTATTCTTCACCAAAAGGAACGGTATGAACCACAGGCGGTGGTACAGTCATCACAGGTTGAACAGTAGGAACAACTGGAACTTCAGGAGATGGTGGTGGTTGATAACCTTCAGGAAAAAAGTTATGAGGCATGCCCTAGGGGAAGCCAGGAGGCATGGAGTGTTGAGGAACACAAGCAAACACCATAGAGATGGGCGTAGAGACAATCTCAGAAATGACTGTCCTTTGCACAGGAGTTGAAAGTGGAGAGGAGGGGGTGGTTGATTCTGAGCAGCAACCAATGCTTCCATCATAGCAGTGAGTCTCTCCAAACTATCCTTCAAAGTTGTCACTTCCTCATGAAGCTCACGGTTCTCTTGTTGCAACTGATCCATCCTCTTCTTCAGATTAGCCCGAGTATTATACTAGTGTGACTGTTTGGGTGAATGAAGACCAAAAGAAACATAAGACACCTGGAAAAAGCAAGAAACAATGTACAATGATGCGAATGCAAATGCAAAATGCAAACGTTTCATTCAGTTTTCAAGGATCTTTGAATTATAAAGCTATTGCAAACATCATAAAGATATAACACTTTTTGAAATACTGATAAACATCTCATTTTATTGAATATTGGAAAGAGTTACACTTGGAAGTTCAAGTTACAAAGGATCAAAATACAATAAGAAAAAGATAAATCCTAAAGATCCTAAGGAGCATCTGATGACGATCCAAGCTGATACTTTTTTCGGAGCCTCTTAAGCTCTCGCTCATAGTTGTCCTTCATGGCGGTCTTCTCTAACACGACCCGATCCACGATACCCTTCCAAGCATCGAAAGTAGGAGGATGGGATGCTGAAGTAGTAAAGGAAAATAAATCCTCTGCGTGTCTCTTCACAGCACGTCGCTCAAGCAACTCAATCAAGTCATCTTTCTCCTTTATCTGCTTTTGCAACTCTAACTTCTCAAGGTTTAAAGCGTGAAACTTAGATTCCCAAAGTTCTTTTTCTTCCTTCATTTTGGCTAAAGCATCTTGAAGAGTCTTCACATCATCAGAAGGAATAAGGAGTGGTGTAGCAACCATTGCAGTCATGGGTTTCTCAAAAGAATAAGGCATTTTGAGCTCCTTAGCTCTCTCTTTCACCCAAAGCGTATAAGGTTCCAAGGCAATGCAAACTTGTCTCCCAAGTTGTCCTCTACCCATCTTATGAGTCTTAGTCCAAGCATGAGCCATTCTTTTCCTTAAACCAAGAGAGTCATTCTGTAATACCCCAAAATTTGCTCTCCCCTTTTGGCATCATAGCATGGCATTATCATTTATCATATCATATCCATCTCATTAGCATTGCATTGCATTTAACATAGAAAAATGAAGCATGGCATCCTTCTTACCATCAGGGCATGTGGTCAGGTGGGAGATGGACAATCAAGAGATCATTCAAAGCACAAAGAGGTCAGTCAAGTTGCCTCAAGGCAAGCCAAGAAGCCTTTCATGTCTCATACTATCTCAATTGATCATCCACAACCTCAAGGATAAGAGATACAATGGGAGATTGAAGCATTACATCCTTCACTATGCAAGAGGTTCAAAAACTGAAGGAAAACCCTCAAAAGAGATAGCTCATTGATCCAAAATCATCCTCAAATGGCATATATCATCATCCTTTAAGAAGGTACACAACATACTCTGAGGAATTTGAAATTGAAGACTGCACATTTTTCTCCTAGGAGATGGGCACCAAAACTAGGGTTTCCCATTAAATCAGGGAATCTTTGATTTTTTGGACAAAACTTGATGTCATGGTATTCCATATGTCCCTAAGTGTATGTATGTGGAAAATTACATCTCAATTGGTTTTAGAAGTGGTTCAATTGGAAGAAAGATCAAGAATCAGAGAAATTGGGGCAAAGTCAAATAATCAGAGGAAAAAGTCAACTCTTGACTTTTTGAGGCCAAATTCATAAAATTCATGTTATATGTGTCCAATGTGCAAAATTTGGTCAAGAAACTCCAAAGGAATCATGAAAAAATCAAGATGTGGAAAGTTGCCATTTTTGGGTGAAGTAGGGTTACTAAAAATAGTAAGTTTTGGCCATTTTGCATCAGAGTTTGAACCAAGGCCATTTAAAATTGAAGCACCAAATGAAAATTCCACTCGGCCACAACAAAAGATCTTGTTTTAAGCTTCAAATCCATGTGTGGAACATCTCCATTGGATAAAAATTGAGTGAGATATGATTGATCAAAGTTTGAGCAAAGTAGGTTCAAAACTAGGTCATGACCAAGATTTTCAGGGCACGCGCGCAGTCATTTTAACAAACAGTTGGTGGGCCAAATGTACACCTATTTTTCTCATGGTTATAGGCTTCATTTTCAAAACTTTTCAACATCAAAGTTGTTCCTTGTAGTGTCATCTTCAATACTCATGTTGGACAAAATTCCATTTGATCAAGTTATAGTGGAGATATATTGGTTCAAAGTCATGTTGATTGTGCTGAAATTTTGTGTGCCAAGTTGCCATGCCATGACTTGCTTGCCACGCCCCATAACCAGTTCCCAAACTTGTGTATTCCAAGTCATTTTTCAACCTCTTCCAAGCCTTATTTCAATTCATTTTTCATACCAAGCATGTCCTCTTACATCCCCTCTTTCAAATGAATCCAAAAACTCACCAAACCAATCATTGAGTAGAGAGGAAAACATCATCAAATCACCATATCTCCATTGTTCTCAACTGTCATAAAAAATCAGAAACAGAACCAATGTTGTTGATGTTGTGGTTACAAGATTGCACGTGCATTATTCATACCAGCTATCCATTGCCTTTTTAAACCAAACACATTTCATACACACCATAGCACGTGCCTCATTATGCATGAAAGTAGAAATAACAAGCTTGCTGAACAAGTTTTGTGATACAACAGCCTTTCCATTCAATTCATTTTCACCTCCACCATAGTTTACCATGAGTTGCCATCACCATACTATTGCTCTCCCTAACTAACTTGACTCAGTTAGTTAGGGATGACTCACTTAACTCAACCATGACTCAGCTGACTCACTCGTGTTAACTATGGTTGGCTCACACTATAAATAAAAACCTCACTCTCAAATTTCATTTCTAACTTCATCTTTTCATACATTCACTTCAGAAACTTTCTTTTCTTCTCTCCCAATCTCACCATTTCAACTGATTCTCGAGCTTCACTTTGTTCCTTTTCAATTCAACACTCTCTCTGATTCTCTCTCATTTTCATCACATTGCAACTGGTTTTGAAGTTTGGCTCCATTTTCTTTCCACTGAATCATCATCAACCATTGCATCTAAGCCTTTATTTGGCCAAAAGTAGCTCAAAGAGGAAGCAGGATCTCTGGTTTTCTGAAGAATACCTCAAGGTCTCAAATCTTCAGGTACGAATTTCCACCATTATAGAGCTGATGTGAGGATGTTTTCAGGTTCTTGAAGCTTCTTATAAGCTCAAGAACTTGTCTGGCTAGTTGATAGGCCTTTAGAGGCATAGTTGAAAAGTTAGGGCAAATTTTCCTCTATTCGATTCTCTCATTTCATGAACTGTTTGTGTGTTTTATCACTGGATCCGTGTTCTCCTTTACTTCCTCTTCATTTTGGCATATCATTTGTGGAATTCTGGAAAATTTGAGGTTGCAGACAATGGTGGTTAGCCGGAGAAGATGACCGGAAGTCATCTCCGGCCGGTGGTTTCAGATGCTAGGGTTTGTGTTCGTTTTAATCGTGGCCGTTGGTTTTTCATCATCGTGTGGTTAAGAGTGTGCCAGCACATTAAAATGCACATGCACCTCACGCGTTTTATTTCTGAATTCAATTAATCAACGTGTGGTGCAGTGCATGGTAGTGTGCGTGGACATTCATGTGTGTGCGTTAGATTCAACTACTTTGACTTTTATGCTGACTTGACTTGATCCAATGGCTTGAATTGATTGACTTTTGTTGACTGAGAGTGCATGCTAGTTGTTGTGGATAGCGCGTGTGTGGACCAGGCTCTGAATTGATATTTGCACCCTATGTTTTTCAAGCCCAATGATTTTGAACTGATGGATTGCTATGCTTGCACCCCCTTTCTTTATTTCCATTTCATTTTATTTTCCATGTTTATACACGTTTGCTTTTTAATTTTTAAAAATACTAAATAGCATCATAAAATTCCACAAAAATTCATGAGCATCATTAAAACATTTAGAAAATTTTTCATGATTTTATTTTCTGATTTTATGACCTTTTTGCCCCTGCTCCATAATTTTCTTTGAATTTCTTTGGTGTGTATTCTTAATATGGTACATGATATTGTTTAATTTTGTTCTTGACCATAAAAATTGTTTTGATGCTCTTCTTTTTGCATTGAGTCATTATCATCTTGAGGTATGTTAAGTGATTTTTATTTGATTTTTTAGGTCAGTTTTATGGCATGTTTGGTCTTCACTTTTGTGCTACTTTGTATGATATGTCTATGTGACCTAAGTGCATTGTTTGACATCATTTTGCCTTGGTTATTTGCATGCTACTTTGATATGTGATTCATCTCTGATTAGTGAACTTCAATACCATGTTTTCATAATTTTCATGAGGCCATTTTATTTTTGTTTGATGCATTTCATTTAAAGCATTATAACATGTTATATCATTGTAATCTTTTGTGCATGTTTACATGTTTTCTTTTGTACATAATGGCATGATCATTTGCATATTTGGTGAACCATTCACTTGACATTATAGGTCATTGGTACATATTATATGTCATCCTTGCATGTTGACTTTCATTTAAACCTTGTGCACCTTTAACATGTGGTGTTTGTACTTGTGTTTTCTTTTGAACTTCCATTTCAATTCTACTTCTTCTATTACTTCTTAAATGCTTTGATGTGTCATGCATGAATACTTGTGAGATGTTTGTGAATCATTTTTCATTTCATTTCAATTCTGATCCATGGATTACATGTTCCATTTGTGCATATTTCTTCTTTTCTCTTTCATCTTTCATTCTTCCTTTTCTTATGATATCATGTTCTAATGTCATGGAGGATGTTTGTTGCCTATCCACTTGAGTTTGATTGATAATGATCATTTGTTTTCCATATGATGTACATTCTGGTTGTGGTTATAGGATTTGATTTCTCATTTAATTCTTTTGAGTTTTATGGTGCATTACATGTTCTTTTACTTCTTATAATTCTTGTACATGTTTACTAACCATGTAGGGGCTTTGGTAAGTTGCAATTGAGTGTGGATAAGGAATCCATATTCAACTTCTATCCTTTCTCTTTTACAATTCCATTTTATGTTTTGTTAAGCACTTATGTGCTTTCTTTTAATAACTCATTACTTTCCCTTTTTGAATTACAATTCATCTTCTACTTTAGAAGTGAATTGTTTAATTCTTTCTTTCTTTAGACTTTAGGTTGAAACCTCACAAACCATTAGGATCACTCCCTTTAATCTTCAATTAGGATTGAGTCTTAGTCCATATAGGTTTTACCTTTTCTCCTCTCTTGAGTCTCTCTTCTCATCTCTCAAAGAAAATTCAAAACATATAATAAAGGTAGACACTTATTGCATTTAGGCCTTTCATATAAAGAAAAGATTATAAGGGGTCTTCTCTTGTAATCTTAGAATGTGTAGCATATAGCCCATCTTGGGTCAATGTGTTAAACATTTGATCTTGTATGAGGGACCTAAATGCAATACTTGTTGAAAGCATAAATAATAAAACACTTCTTCATTTCTTAATCAACAAAAACACTTAATAAACGCAAGTATGCTAGTGTGTTTGAACCTTGACAATTGAAACTAAGTGTGGGGGTCTTCTTCATATTTAGTGTACTTTCTTACTCATTCCATCTTGGAATGTGAGAAGGTACACATTCCAAGGACTAAGATTTGGATACACTATCATATGCAAACAAATAACAAAACACTTCTTTCTAAAAGACAAAAACAAACAATAACGTCTTTCCTTCGGGAATTCTTTTCTCACCTCATTCACTCTTAGCGTACGAACGCGCTTCTACTCGTTCTCTTGCAAGACGGTAACACACTCGGACCAGCGAGCCTGCAACACCTGAGCTAGAACGTAAGTCGTTCCTTAAAAAAACACAAACAATTCATCCCTGGTGAGGGGAACTACGTCGCTCTGATTCTCATGTTCCCGATGAGATACGTAGGCAGTGGGGTAGGGCCCATGCGAGCACTTCTTTTATTTTCCCTACATTTGTTTCCCGTTCCTTTTCTTTTCTTTCTCCTTTCTTTCTTTCAGTTCCTTTTCCAGTATCCTTTCTTTACACCCCTTTGATCGAAACAGCAAGCGTGGATCCCATCGGGTACGATGGACGCGTGGGGGTGCTAATACCTTCCCTGCGCGTAACCGACTCCCGAACCCAGATCTCTTGGTCGTAAGACCATGCTTTTCCTTTCTCTCAGGTTTACGCAGTGTTTCCTTTCCCTCTCTTGGGATAAATACACATTGCTGGCGACTCTGTTCGGTGCCACTTTCGCGTTTGTACTTGGATGAAAATCCCGGGAGCGACAGCTGGCGACTCTGCTGGGGAAACGAACCCAGAATCTCTGGTTTCCTTAGCGAGTCAATCCTAGCGCTTGTTTGCTTTTCTTTCATTGGGTGTTTACTGTTGTGCTATATTTACCATTTTATTGTATGGATACTTACTGCTTTACTGTATTTTACTGTATTTATCGCATTTACTGCATTACATATCATTATTATACTGGACTGTGCTGGTTTTCTGTTTGGCGGGATGGGTATTCTGAGAGATAAGCCCACTACCAAGGCTTGAGTACACACATAGGTATTAGAGTGGATAGTCGTGACGCTTGCGTGGTGGTGACCACGCATTGTTGTTCATGAGACCCACAACCAGACGAGGTTCTATCAGGAGCTTTCTGCTACTGCATGTTATGCAGGCCAGTAGTTATTCTCTTGAGGAACTGTCGACTCTGGTGACCATTCCCGAGGACTCAGTTGTGGCACTCCTCCCGAGTTGTGACAGTGGCAGACCACATTCCGTGGCAAACCCATTGCACATTCTCGATCCGAGGACCCAATGCTGGGAACTTGCTATAGGACATCCCTTTTTGAAAGAGAATCAGCGGAGGCACTCCTCGATTGGCGATAGTACTGTACCCAGAGGGATGAATGTACTATTGCTTCTCGACCTCAGTGCCAGAAGCTGAGGACCTTTTTGCTTTGGAGAATCAGTTGAGGCCTCCTCGATTGATGATGATGCCAAACCAGAAATGGTGAACGTATCATCATTTCTTGACCTGAGAGCCCGGGATACTGAACATCCTAGTACCCACATGTGAGAAGGGCGGGTTGTTTACAGGTTTGCAGGTAACCATGACCTCCTACATACCCGGTTTTCTATCATCATTGCACAAAAAGGAAGTTTCATCCTATTGTATTCAGATGGTTCTTATCTATGGTTCTATACTAGTCTCAGAGCTACACTGACACCGTTCACAGTTTAGCACAGACACCTGATTACCTGATCACATTGCCCTTTGCATTGCATTATCATATCCTAACATACATGTTTATTCATTTCCAGGTGCATATATTACCCTTGATTCCAGTCATCAGGTCCCTGCAAAGATGAACACTAAAGAGAGGAAGAATATCATCAGCTATAAGTTCCTTACGCCTACTTTAGGCCCTATTGTTATGCTGAAGGGAATGGCGAGCCCTGCAGTACGAGAAGCTTTTGAAGAGAAATATGGGTGGATTTTATCTATGGTCCGTAATGTCAGTGATTATGAAGCCAGAGGTCTCCATACGTTGATGCAGTTCTATGATCCGCCTCTGAGGTGTTTTGTATTTCCAGACTATGTGTTGGTTCCTACCTTGGAGGAGTATTCCAACATGTTGGGGATTGCTATCAAGGAGGAGCCCCCTTTCTTTGGATCGGTGGGGGATCTTGACTTTGGGAAGGTGGCTGGTGCTCTTTATTTGAGCAAATCAGAGTTAGACGCCAATGTCTCCAACAAAGGAAAGATTCGTGGTTACAAGCTGGAATATCTGATTAAGAAGGCCCAGGAAGCAGCTAAAGGCGAGAAGTGGCTTGTTTTTAATGCTTTGCTAGCCCTTTGTATATACGGCATAGTGTTGTTTCCCAACGAGCCGGATTTTATTGATACGGACGCTATACGAATATTCATGATGAAGAACCCGGTGCCAACGCTACTGGGAGATCTTCACTACGCGTTGTACAACCGAAACGAAAAGAAAAGAGGAGGGATAATTCGTTGTTGTGCACCCTTGTTCTATAAGTGGTTTGCAGGCCGTTTACCACAATCAGGGGCTTTTGTGGATTCCAAAGATTCTCTAGAGTGGAAACAGCGTTTAATGGGATTGGTGGCCAAAGACATCGTATGGGTAGATCACGGGCTGATTGGCAAGAATATTATCCACAGCTGTGGTAAGTTCCCTAACGTTCCACTGATAGGAAGACTGGGTGGGATTAACTACAATCCTTCTTTGGCCATTCGACAATTTGGGTATGCCCTGACAGGTCCGCCTATTAAGAGAGATGTGGAGGAGTCCCTCTATTTTCATACATCAGATGGGTGGGAAGCAGCACAGAAAGCTTCTGAAAGCTGGGGTAGCATACTGAAAAAGGGGAAAGTTACTCTAGGAAAGCCTAACAACCGGGTTTATCCAGCATATGAAGAGTGGGTGAAGAAAAGAGTTGAAGATTTTCTCTTGCCTTTTGGTAAGGCACCCCTTTTGTATCCGGAGAATGAGAAAGCAAGAAGCACTGCTACTGTGGAAGAAGTTGACAAGTTGCAAGCCTTGGTGAAAAAGCTCCAAGGAGAGAATTCCGAGTTGAGTAGCCGTCTTCAGAATGCTCTACATGCCAACAAAGAGCTGGAGCGGAAAGCCCAAGATGCTGAACAAATCCTAACTGCAAAAGAGAAAGACTTTGCTGGAAGAGCCCAACATTTCTGGAAGATTAGTAAAGGTGCTGATGATGCTACTCAAGCTCACAAGCAAACCAAACAGGCGTTAGCACAGACCAAAGAAAAGTTAACAAAGTTTCAGCACGCTTGGGACGAAGTTAGGATAGAGAATGCTGAATTACAGGAACAGTTGCAGATTAAGGACGAAGAGCTTGAAAAGGCGCATGAGCAGAGGAGAAAGTATCGGGAAAGCCTCGGTAAGAGTCAAGAACAGCTAGAAGAAGCTAGAGGTGAGCTGAAGAATACCAAGAAAGAGCTTGAAGAAATCATGATAGAAAGGGAGATACTCAAGACGCAAGCTGGCATAAAGAGACACAAAGGAGTGTGTGATGACGAGGCTCTGATGCTGCATATGGGTTCTTTAACTGAAGCTCTTGAGAAAAGGGATGTCTTGATCAAAGAAATGATTGAAAAGCCGAATCACCAGCGTACCCGTATACTTTTTGAGGAGATCAAATACTCAAGTGATAAGCTGAAGGATGTGGAATTGTCAGACTGATGTTCTTTTCCTTATATTTTGTTGTTAATGGTTACCATCAGGCTTGTTGATGGATCCATTTTTCCTTGTATTGCATTTGCGGTTGAACCTTTCTTAAATGTACTTGAATACTTCGTTGAATGAGTATGAGCAGTTTTAGTCAGAATTATTCTTTATCAGATAGCTGCACACAAGCACATGACCACGACACGTCTCTTTATATCACGATTTCTGGTCTTCAGATTTCTGTGGTTGGATTGGAATCAGGGTATAAAGCACCTCGGAAATGACAAACATGGCATTGCATGGCATTGCATATCATTTTGCATTTTTGTTACTTGCTTTTCAGGTACTCGTTGCAGGGTCTCTAACCTTTATTTGGTTTCAGGCAGTATAGCTGAGAATCATATTCACCGATATTCGACGCGAAGGAATCAAGTAAGAATCATGGATCAAGTGCAAAGTGATTTGGCTGAAATGAGGGCGCGTATGGACCAGTTCATGACCCTCATGACTGGCATGGCGCAAAATCAGGAGAGATTGAGGCTTCTGGTCGAGCGTCCAGACAATGGGCCCGAAGGTGATCAGCATGACAATTCACAGGGACATGGCATCCCTCCTCCCGGTGGCAACCCTCCTCCTGGTGGTAACAATCGGGGTAATGGAAATGGTAGGCATGCTGGTGTTACTCTTGAAGATACTCTGGAAGACCAATTTACTCTATTAGATGCTGATGTGGGTAATCAAGGTGATCGAAGGTATGATGAGTTAGCAGAAAAGATCAGGGCCATAGAATGCAAGAACTCTATGGGTATTGATGTTACTAGCTTAGGGCTGGTCCCAGGAGTCAGAATTCCCCCCAAATTCAAACCTCCTACTTTTGATAAGTATCACGGCAATGCGTGTCCCCAAACGCATCTTCAAGCTTACTTTGGGAAGATTTCAGCCCATACGGATGACGAGAAGCTATGGATGCACTATTTTCAGGACAGTCTGGCTGGGGCGTCCTTGACCTGGTATATGAAGTTGAATAGAGCTGCTGTGAAGAGTTGGAAAGATCTGGCAGAAGCGTTCTTGAAGCAATACCAGTACAATATCGACATGGCGCCCAACCGCACCCAATTGCAGGGATTGTCCCAGAATGCCAAGGAGAGTTTCAAAGAATATGCACAGAGGTGGAGGGAAATGACTGCCCAGGTCCAACCTCCCTTGTCAGATAGAGAAATGGCGGATATGTTTATGGGCACCTTGCAAGGGGCCTATCTTGATAGATTAGCTGCTTGTCCATCAACTGGATTTGCTGATATTGTGATTGCGGGAGAAAGAATAGAAAGTCTGTTAAAGCTTGGAAAGATCCAAGATGTGAGTGAGGCTGGCTCTTCGGGGACGAAGAAACCGTTTGCTAGTAGCCAGAAAAGGAGAGAAGGTGATACGAATGCTGTGTTTAGAGGACGAGGTAGAGGGCGTTCTCAAGCTTATTATCAGGTAGATGCTGTAACAATCCCCACACCGTCTGTTCAGAAACAACAACCCCAACAGCAAGTTCAACAGCAACAACCTTTTTTCCAGCAAAGGTCTAGACAGAGGGATCGTAAGATGGATCCTCTCCCTATGACTTATGCCGCGCTGTTGCCCCGGCTACTCGAGTTAAAGTTGGTAGAACTCCGTACTATGAAAGCTCCGGTTGCTGGAAACCTGCCACCTAACTTCAATGCTAATGCTCGTTGTGAGTTCCACTCAGGTGCTCAGGGGCACTCCATTGAAAAATGCTGGGCTTTCCATCATAAAGTACAAGATTTGATTGATGCTAAAGCCATCAATTTCTCTCCCGCTCCTAATATTACTCAGCATCCCATGCCTGATCATAGTGCAGCCAATGTATATGCTATTGAAGATGGGAGGAGATTGAATTTGGTGGTAGACATACATCAGGTGAGAACTTCTTTGTTGTTGGTAAAAGATCGTTTATTGAAGTGACAGGTGTTCCCGGGCTGTAATCAAGATTGCTCTGAGTGTATGAATCAGGAGAACGGCTGTGATAAGTTGAAGATGGGTTTACAGAATCTGATCGATGAAGGATGTCTACAGTTCGACAGAGTCGTGAAAGACACTGATGAGATATCAACCGTGACCATCTATTACACTCCCGCTGAGATTCAAATGCCGGTCAATGCAGTTCCCGTGGCGAGTGTTGCGCCAGAAAGGCCCAGTCCTGTCACTATCACGGTGCCAGGACCAATTCCGTTCACGTCTACGAAGGCTATCCCATGGCACTATGGGGCAGATGTATATTACGAAGGTAAAAAGCAGGAAGTTGAGTCGTCAGTCAGCCCAAATATTGATAATGTAGGGGGTGTAGGGGGCTTTACAAGGAGTGGAAGGTTGTTCGCTCCCCAAACCTTGAGAAGTGATAAGGAAGTAGAAGCTGCAGCAAAGGCTAAGGGTAAACAGGTGGTTGAAAATGCGCCTACACCTGAAGCAGAGACAAAGATTACTTTTGATAAGGAAATGGAGGAATTTATGAAGATAATCAAGAAAAGCGATTATAAGATTGTGGACCAACTGAATCAGACTCCTTCAAAGATTTCAATCTTGTCACTATTGATGTGCTCTGATGCGCATCGGCAGGCGTTGTTGAAAGTATTGAAGAGTGCATACGTGCCACACGAAATTACTGTTAATCAGCTCGAGGGCGTAATCTCCAATGTTAATGTTAGCCATGGCTTGGGCTTTACAAGTAGAGATCTGACTGTTGAAGGAAGAAACCATAATAAGGCTTTGCATATCACGATGGAGTGTAAGGGCGCAGTGTTATCTCATGTACTGGTAGACACTGGTTCATCACTCAATGTCTTGCCCAAGAAGGCATTAATGAAGCTGGAAGTTGATGGTTTGATCTTAAGGCCTAGTGAATTGGTGGTCAGAGCATTCGATGGAACTAGACGATCTGTGTTTGGTGAGGTGGAATTGCCCGTACAAATTGGACCACAGGTATTCAAATCCACGTTCCATGTAATGGACATACAACCTGCATATAGCTGCTTATTGGGGCGCCCTTGGATTCACGGAGTCGGGGCTGTTACTTCTACTCTACATCAAAAGCTAAAGTATGAGTTTGAAGGGCAGGTTGTGACGGTGTGCGGGGAAGAAGACATCTTTGTGAGTCACCTGTCCACGTTCAAGTACATTGAAATGGATGGAGAAATTCATGAGATGCTGTGCCAATCATTTGAAGCGGTCAGTATTGACGATGCACCTGAGTCTTCTTCTGTACCAATTGGGGCCGGAACCTCCATTTCATCTTACAAACAAGCTGTCGAAGTCGTCAGGGCAGGCAACGCCCAAGGTTGGGGCAGGTTGATAGAGACCCCAATGAAGGAAGACAAATTTGGTATTGGTTATCATCCCTCTACAACTTCAGATGCGGGGAGCAGGGGACCCATTACTTTCAATAGTGGGGGAATTATCTACACAGACCAGTCTTGTGCAGCCACAGAGGATAGTGTTGACAGTAATTGTGACCTGGACAACTGGGTACGCCCTCATGCTCCGGGACAACAAGTGCAAAACTGGTTCGTTGAAGAAGTCATCCGGGTTACTCTTCAGACAGAGTAATTTTTCTTTGTTTTTTCTAACCATAATGCATGTCAAAATCTTGCGCTCTGCCCAAGGCGTATAGATTCATTTGTAGGGCCACCCTGGTTGCATTTGCAATTTTTAATCATTAATAAAGGACGTTTTGCAATCAAATTTTGTTCTCTGTCTTTCAGTTTTTATTTTTGCACAAAAATAATAAAATGGCAATGTTTCATTTTCTTTTGTTTTTGCTTAAAAATAAATTCTAAAATAAGGCATGGACCCGTTTATGCAGACTTGATCCTCCGGATACCACTGATAACGATTTTGATATGATTATGTATGACTTTGACAATCCGATTTATCAAGCCGAAGAAGGGGATGAGAAAGATTGTGAACTCCCTGAAGAATTGGCCAGATTGTTGAAACAAGAGGAAAGGGTCATCCAGCCTCATCAGGAGACTGTAGAAATCATCAATATTGGTACCAAGGACGCCAAGAAAGAGATCAGGATTGGTGCCAGCTTGCAAGCAGATATGAAGAAAACTTTGACTGAAATGTTGCGCGAGTATGTTGACATCTTCGCCTGGTCGTATCAAGACATGCCGGGGTTGGATACGGATATTGTCGTGCACAGGCTGCCATTAAGAGAAGAATGTCCGCCAGTCAAGCAGAAACTTCGTCGGACTCACCCCGACATGGCTTTAAAGATCAAGGAGGAAGTCCAGAAGCAGTGGGATGCTGGTTTTCTTGCTGTGACAAAATATCCTCCGTGGGTAGCCAACATCGTGCCAGTACCGAAGAAAGATGGAAAAGTGAGAATGTGTGTGGATTATCGAGATCTTAATAAAGCTAGCCCGAAAGATGATTTTCCACTACCTCATATTGATGTGCTGGTCGATAATACAGCTCAGTTTTCAGTGTTCTCATTTATGGACGGTTTCTCCGGGTACAACCAGATCAAGATGGCACCTGAAGATATGGAGAAGACCACGTTCATTACTCCGTGGGGTACATATTGTTATAAAGTAATGCCTTTTGGGTTGAAAAACGCAGGGGCAACGTACCAGCGGGCGATGGTGACATTGTTTCATGACTTGATTCATAAGGAGATCGAATGTTATGTAGATGATATGATTGCCAAGTCGAGAACAGAAGAGGAACATCTGGTTAACCTGAAAAAGCTGTTTGAAAGGTTGAGAAAGTTCCGTCTGAGATTAAATCCAAACAAGTGCACGTTTGGGGTACGTTCTGGAAAGTTACTGGGTTTCATTGTGAGCGAAAGAGGAATCGAGGTTGATCCTGCCAAGGTGAAAGCAATACAAGAAATGCCTGAACCGAGAACAGAAAAAGAGGTTCGTGGTTTCTTGGGTAGATTGAACTACATTGCAAGGTTCATATCTCACCTAACAGCCACGTGTGAACCAATATTTAAATTGTTAAGGAAAGATCAAACGGTCAGGTGGAATGACGATTGCCAATTGGCATTCGATAAGATAAAAGAATACTTGCAGGAACCTCCGATTCTAATGCCTCCAGTTGAAGGGAGACCGCTGATAATGTATCTGACAGTGCTTGAAGGTTCCATGGGTTGTGTTCTCGGTCAACATGACGAGACAGGTAGGAAGGAGCATGCTATCTACTACCTGAGCAAAAAGTTCAATGATTGTGAGTCCCGATACTCAATGCCTGAAAAGACATGCTGTGCGCTTGCATGGGCCACTAAGCGATTGAGGCAATATATGGTTAGGCACACAACCTTGTTGATTTCAAAAATGGATCCTATCAAGTACATTTTCGAGAAACCAGCATTGACAGGCAGAGTTGCACGGTGGCAAATGGTCTTGACAGAGTATGACATTCAGTACACTTCACAAAAGGCCATCAAAGGAAGTATCTTGTCCGACTATCTTGCGCAACAGCCGATTGATGATTACCAACCCATGAAGTTTGACTTCCCTGATGAGGACATCATGTTTCTCAAAGCTAAAGACTGCGAGGAACCACTTCCGGAGGAGGGGCCAGACCCTGAATCCAAATGGAGTCTGATGTTTGATGGGGCTGTCAATATGAATGGGTGCGGAGTTGGAGCAGTTCTTATCACGCCGGAAGGTGTTCATATGCCTTTCACTGCCCGAATAACTTTCGGATGCACCAACAATGAAGCAGAGTACGAAGCTTGTATAATGGGGATCGAGGAGGCGGTTAATCTACGGATTAAGACCCTTGATATATTTGGTGATTCAGCTTTGGTAATCAATCAAGTGAAGGGAAGTTGGTACACGTACCAAGCAAATCTAGTGCCGTATAGAGATTATACAAGGAGATTGCTGACGTTTTTCACAACAGTGAAACTGTACCACATTCCTCGAGATGAGAATAGGTTCGCTGATGCCTTGGCCACTTTGTCTTCCATGATCAAAGTGCAAGGATGGAACCATGTACCTAAGATTGAGGTATCCCGCCTTGACAGACCAGCATTTGTGTTTGCGGTCGATGCAACGTCTGATGACAAGCCATGGTTTCATGACATTAAGTGTTTCTTGAAAAGTCAAGAGTACCCGTCCGGGGCATCGTCCAAAGACAGGAAGACGTTGAGAAGGTTAGCTGGTAGTTTCTTCTTGAATAAAGATGGCGTGCTGTATAAAAGAAATTTTGACACGGTCCTGCTTAGATGTGTGGATAGACATGAAGCAGACTTGTTGATGATTGAAGTGCACGAAGGCTCTTTCGGTACCCATGCTGGAGGGCATGCAATGGCTAAAAAGTTGTTAAGTTCGGGATATTATTGGTTGACTATGGAGTCAGATTGTTGCAAATATGCCCGCAAATGCCATAAATGCCAGATCTATGCAGATAAAGTGCATGTACCTCCAAATCCGTTGAGTATCATGTCGTCGCCTTGGCCGTTTGCCATGTGGGGCATTGATATGATTGGAAAGATTGAGCCTACAGCTTCTAATGGTCATCGTTTCATCTTGGTGGCAATTGATTATTTCACCAAATGGGTTGAAGCCGCATCCTATGCCAATGTTACAAAACAAGTGGTCGCTCGTTTCTTAAAACGGGATATCATTTGCCGATATGGAGTTCCCGAAAGAATCATTACTGATAATGGTTCTAATTTGAATAATAAGATGATGGCTGAGTTATGCCGGGACTTCAAAATCGAACATCACAATTCTTCTCCGTACCGCCCAAAGATGAATGGCGCGGTCGAAGCGGCCAACAAAAATATCAAGAAGATTGTGCAGAAGATGGTTGTCACGTACAAAGATTGGCATGAGATGTTACCATTTGCTTTGCATGGGTATCGAACGTCGGTACGCACGTCCACTGGGGCAACCCCATTCTCACTTGTATATGGTATGGAGGCAGTACTACCAGTTGAAGTGGAGATTCCGTCCCTCAGAGTCATGATGGATGTTAAGCTAGATGAGGTTGAATGGGTACGAGCCAGATTTGATCAGTTGAGCCTTATTGAGGAAAAGCGATTGGCGGCTGTATGCCATGGGCAACTATATCAGCGCAGAATGAAGCAGGCATTTGACCAGAAGGTGCGTCCTCGGGTTTACAAAGTCGGAGATGTGGTACTCAAAAGGATCCTTCCTCCCAATACAGATCACAGGGGCAAATGGACTCCTAACTATGAAGGTCCATTCGTGGTTAAAAAGGTCTTTTCGGGCGGAGCTTTATTGCTTACAACCATGGATGGCGAAGACTTTTCATCCCCTGTCAACTCGGACGTAGTCAAAAAATACTTCGCATGAATAGACTCGCTGGATAATAAAAATAAAAAATCCAGGCAAAAAAGGGCATCCCGGCGAACCAAAAACAGAATAAGGTTCGGGCAAAAATTAGGGATATAATTGAAAAAATTGTACACCCGGTAAGTTGAAAACCCGAAAGGGCAACTTAGGCAAAAAAGGGTATCCTGGTGGATCGAAAACCTGAAAGGGCGGTCCACACAAAAGAGGGATTTAAGCGAATGACTACGGTCTGAGTTATCTGTACCCCATTGCCGTTTGAACAACTGACGTTCTGAAAGATAGGGATCGGTCTGATCGTTCCTCAGAAGGCAAGGTCGGGGAGTTTTGAAGACATACTGGTCATAACAGAATGGAAACTCAGTGGAATTCCATTTTCACATTGCCATTAGGATAGTTTCTTTTCTCAATTTTCAGCGATCACCTCTTTCCAGGGATTGCTTCCAGATGTAATTGCCTATTCTGGGCTCTCAGTCAATAAATTGAATTTCAATAAAAAGCTTTCTATTTTTGTTTTATTGCTTTGTTTGCAAAAACGTCCTAATTTTTGATAAAACATTGCATTTGAAAACATGGCAGCCTTGCAATAACATGCGCAGAAAAAACATTTGAAATTACTTCGAATGTTGAATACTCCCGGATGGTGGATTCTAGCCACGCAATATTCAGGGCATGTGGGCATATTCTTTTGTTACAGGTAGCAGGTGCAGATGATTTTAAGCACAAGACCAGCAATAAATCACCCCACGCAAAGGACTGGGGCAATTACGGGTAAGGAGGTTTGCGTTCATCGCTCGGTCGACGGTCGTTCGTAACGGTTCGATATCATTGAATTAAGTTCAACTGGGTACCGTTGTATCTTATTAAGTCGATTCTCTCATACAGTACTTCCAACAACTACAAGCTTTTCTGTGTCGATAACGGTCACAGGTTCCCCAAAAGAGTGGTCTCGTCGACACCGAAACTGATGGTCATTATCCCCAGCGAAGTCACAAGAGTTTGAAGAGGCTAAATCTTCTGTAAAATCCTCTTATGACATCCTCTTCGGGGACGAATTGTTGTTTTGTCCAAGCATAGGGCATGATTGTTTCCCCAGCATGAAGTGTTGATCATCCCCAGTAGAGTTTGAGGACAGTTGGTCTTCTGTAAAATCCTCTCAGAAGGCATTCCCCAGCACGAGACGTTTTAAAACAGTTTTCTCCAGCAGAGTTTGTTATAAACTCGTCAGCCCTAACGGAATTGTCTAAAGGGAAGCTCGCCTAACATGGGGCATTGTGGTACTTATCCTAAGCTTGACAGTCATATTCTTCAGCAGACTACTGTGGATTTGCTTTGGGTTTCCCCAACAGATCTCTAAGGACTCCTTCCTAGCAAGTTGCAATGGAATGTTCTAATCAGGATTTGCATATCCCTGGCAGAGTAGCCCTGACCCCCAGCAAGATTGTGTCTCTGGTAATGGTATCCCCACAGAGGTCAGCATCGAATCTTGTCAGCAACTCCCAGCTGAGTTGTTGTTCTCCCCGCAGAGGTTTATAAGATCGACAGAATCTATTCCTCAACAAGGATGGTACAGCCTTTCCCCAGCCGGGTCAGAAGGTGGATAACCCCTACAAAGGGTCTTGGATTGGATAGATCCCCAAGCAGAGTTTTTATGACTTCTCTCCCCTAGAAAGACGCCATGCAAAGAAATTCTCATCCCCAGCGGAATCGCTGTGACCAGAATTCATTCCCCCAGCAGATGAAGTGATTACTGGCAGATTTATTATTCTTCAAGTCCAATTTATTTTTGGCAAGCTTGACAATTCGAAGCAGACGGATTGTTCATTCATTCTCCAGTGGAGAGGTTATCCTTTCAGGAGTCTCCAAAGTCAAATCATTGGTCATTGCTCCTCAGCAGAGTCAGCAGAGATGTCTGACACAGATGCAGAGAGTAATACAATTTTGCAAATTCTAAAAGTCCAACAGTGGATTGGCAAAAGTCCGTCTTCGGGTGGCAAAAGTCCAACAGTGGATTGGCGAAAGGTCCATCTAAGGGTGGCAAAAGTCCAACAGTGGATTGGCAAAAGTCCATCTTCAGGTGGCAAAGCAGCTAAAAGTCCAACAGTGGATTGGCAAAAGTCCGTCTTCGGTTGGCAAAAGTCCAACAGTGGATTGGCGAAAAGTCCATCTAAGGGTGGCATATTCTAAAAGTCCAACAGTGGATTGGCAAAAGTCCATCTTCGGGTGGCAAAGCAGCTAAAAGTCCAACAGTGGATTGGCAAAAGTCCGTCTTCGGGTGGCACGAAGCTGCAAAGTCCACCAGTAGCGTGGCAGGCCAGTAGTCGTCTAGAATTGCATAAAAGACATTATTAAAGTCCACCAGTAGCGTGGCAAGCCAGTAGTCGTCTGGCGTCGTTCAAAAGACGTTATCAAAGTCCACCAGTAGTGTGGCAGGCCAGTAGTCGTCTGGAGTTGCATAAAAGACATTATTAAAGTCCACCAGCAGCGTGGCAAGCCAGTAGTCGTCTGGCGTCGTTCAAAAGACAGATCTCTCCGACGTTTCATCGAAGATTCAATCCAGCAGTCTCGTTGGGTTTATATCCCTTTTATTCTTCATCATCCAGAGCAAATTTTTGGTTATATTTGGTATTCAATCACTATATACCTTGAAAGTCCGAAAGCAATTGCTTTCAGGCATTCAGGTCTACAGCGCTTGAATAGGGGCAGCTGTAATACCCCAAAATTTGCTCTCCCCTTTTGGCATCATAGCATGGCATTATCATTTATCATATCATATCCATCTCATTAGCATTGCATTGCATTTAACATAGAAAAATGAAGCATGGCATCCTTCTTACCATCAGGGCATGTGGTCAGGTGGGAGATGGACAATCAAGAGATCATTCAAAGCACAAAAAGGTCAGTCAAGTTGCCTCAAGGCAAGCCAAGAAGCCTTTCATGTCTCATACTATCTCAATTGATCATCCACAACCTCAAGGATAAGAGATACAATGGGAGATTGAAGCATTACATCTTTCACTATGCAAGAGGTTCAAAAACTGAAGGAAAACCCTCAAAAGAGATAGCTCATTGATCCAAAATCATCCTCAAATGGCATATATCATCATCCTTTAAGAAGGTACACAACATACTCTGAGGAATTTGAAATTGAAGACTGCACATTTTTCTCCTAGGAGATGGGCACCAAAACTAGGGTTTCCCATTAAATCAGAGAATCTTTGATTTTTTGGACAAAACTTGATGTCATGGTATTCCATATGTCCCTAAGTGTATGTATGTGGAAAATTACATCTCAATTGGTTTTAGAAGTGGTTCAATTGGAAGAAAGATCAAGAATCAGAGAAATTGGGGCAAAGTCAAATAATCAGAGGAAAAAGTCAACTCTTGACTTTTTGAGGCCAAATTCATAAAATTCATGTTATATGTGTCCAATGTGCAAAATTTGGTCAAGAAACTCCAAAGGAATCATGAAAAAATCAAGATGTGGAAAGTTGCCATTTTTGGGTGAAGTAGGGTTACTAAAAATAGTAAGTTTTGGCCATTTTGCATCAGAGTTTGAACCAAGGCCATTTAAAATTGAAGCACAAAATGAAAATTCCACTCGGCCACAACAAAAGATCTTGTTTTAAGCTTCAAATCCATGTGTGGAACATCTCCATTGGATAAAAATTGAGTGAGATATGATTGATCAAAGTTTGAGCAAAGTAGGTTCAAAACTAGGTCATGACCAAGATTTTCAGGGCACGCGCGTAGTCATTTTAACAAACAGTTGGTGGGCCAAATGTACACCTATTTTTCTCATGGTTAG
Organism: Lathyrus tuberosus; assembly: GCA_022829125.1. NCBI lineage: Eukaryota > Viridiplantae > Streptophyta > Magnoliopsida > Fabales > Fabaceae > Lathyrus > Lathyrus tuberosus. The sequence continues at coordinate 15,531,226 of JALAZF010000036.1, read as the reverse complement.
AGGCTTCATTTTCAAAACTTTTCAACATCAAAGTTGTTCCTTGTAGTGTCATCTTCAATACTCATGTTGGACAAAATTCCATTTGATCAAGTTATAGTGGAGATATATTGGTTCAAAGTCATGTTGATTGTGCTGAAATTTTGTGTGCCAAGTTGCCATGCCATGACTTGCTTGCCACGCCCCATAACCAGTTCCCAAACTTGTGTATTCCAAGTCATTTTTCAACCTCTTCCAAGCCTTATTTCAATTCATTTTTCATACCAAGCATGTCCTCTTACATCCCCTCTTTCAAATGAATCCAAAAACTCACCAAACCAATCATTGAGTAGAGAGGAAAACATCATCAAATCACCATATCTCCATTGTTCTCAACTGTCATAAAAAATCAGAAACAGAACCAATGTTGTTGATGTTGTGGTTACAAGATTGCACGTGCATTATTCATACCAGCTATCCATTGCCTTTTTAAACCAAACACATTTCATACACACCATAGCACGTGCCTCATTATGCATGAAAGTAGAAATAACAAGCTTGCTGAACAAGTTTTGTGATACAACAGCCTTTCCATTCAATTCATTTTCACCTCCACCATAGTTTACCATGAGTTGCCATCACCATACTATTGCTCTCCCTAACTAACTTGACTCAGTTAGTTAGGGATGACTCACTTAACTCAACCATGACTCAGCTGACTCACTCGTGTTAACTATGGTTGGCTCACACTATAAATAAAAACCTCACTCTCAAATTTCATTTCTAACTTCATCTTTTCATACATTCACTTCAGAAACTTTCTTTTCTTCTCTCCCAATCTCACCATTTCAACTGATTCTCGAGCTTCACTTTGTTCCTTTTCAATTCAACACTCTCTCTGATTCTCTCTCATTTTCATCACATTGCAACTGGTTTTGAAGTTTGGCTCCATTTTCTTTCCACTGAATCATCATCAACCATTGCATCTAAGCCTTTATTTGGCCAAAAGTAGCTCAAAGAGGAAGCAGGATCTCTGGTTTTCTGAAGAATACCTCAAGGTCTCAAATCTTCAGGTACGAATTTCCACCATTATAGAGCTGATGTGAGGATGTTTTCAGGTTCTTGAAGCTTCTTATAAGCTCAAGAACTTGTCTGGCTAGTTGATAGACCTTTAGAGGCATAGTTGAAAAGTTAGGGCAAATTTTCCTCTATTCGATTCTCTCATTTCATGAACTGTTTGTGTGTTTTATCACTGGATCCGTGTTCTCCTTTACTTCCTCTTCATTTTGGCATATCATTTGTGGAATTCTGGAAAATTTGAGGTTGCAGACAATGGTGGTTAGCCGGAGAAGATGACCGGAAGTCATCTCCGGCCGGTGGTTTCAGATGCTAGGGTTTGTGTTCGTTTTAATCGTGGCCGTTGGTTTTTCATCATCGTGTGGTTAAGAGTGTGCCAGCACATTAAAATGCACATGCACCTCACGCGTTTTATTTCTGAATTCAATTAATCAACGTGTGGTGCAGTGCATGGTAGTGTGCGTGGACATTCATGTGTGTGCGTTAGATTCAACTACTTTGACTTTTATGCTGACTTGACTTGATCCAATGGCTTGAATTGATTGACTTTTGTTGACTGAGAGTGCATGCTAGTTGTTGTGGATAGCGCGTGTGTGGACCAGGCTCTGAATTGATATTTGCACCCTATGTTTTTCAAGCCCAATGATTTTGAACTGATGGATTGCTATGCTTGCACCCCCTTTCTTTATTTCCATTTCATTTTATTTTCCATGTTTATACACGTTTGCTTTTTAATTTTTAAAAATACTAAATAGCATCATAAAATTCCAAAAAAATTCATGAGCATCATTAAAACATTTAGAAAATTTTTCATGATTTTATTTTCTGATTTTATGACCTTTTTGCCCCTGCTCCATAATTTTCTTTGAATTTCTTTGGTGTGTATTCTTAATATGGTACATGATATTGTTTAATTTTTTTCTTGACCATAAAAAATTGTTTTGATGCTCTTCTTTTTGCATTGAGTCATTATCATCTTGAGGTATGTTAAGTGATTTTTATTTGATTTTTTAGGTCAGTTTTATGGCATGTTTGGTCTTCACTTTTGTGCTACTTTGTATGATATGTCTATGTGACCTAAGTGCATTGTTTGACATCATTTTGCCTTGGTTATTTGCATGCTACTTTGATATGTGATTCATCTCTGATTAGTGAACTTAAATACCATGTTTTCATAATTTTCATGAGGCCATTTGATTTTTGTTTGATGCATTTCATTTAAAGCATTATAACATGTTATATCATTGTAATCTTTTGTGCATGTTTACATGTTTTCTTTTGTACATAATGGCATGATCATTTGCATATTTGGTGAACCATTCACTTGACATTATAGGTCATTGGTACATATTATATGTCATCCTTGCATGTTGACTTTCATTTAAACCTTGTGCACCTTTAACATGTGGTGTTTGTACTTGTGTTTTCTTTTGAACTTCCATTTCAATTCTACTTCTTCTATTACTTCTTAAATGCTTTGATGTGTCATGCATGAATACTTGTGAGATGTTTGTGAATCATTTTTCATTTCATTTCAATTCTGATCCATGGATTACATGTTCCATTTGTGCATATTTCTTCTTTTCTCTTTCATCTTTCATTCTTCCTTTTCTTATGATATCATGTTCTAATGTCATGGAGGATGTTTGTTGCCTATCCACTTGAGTTTGATTGATAATGATCATTTGTTTTCCATATGATGTACATTCTGGTTGTGGTTATAGGATTTGATTTCTCATTTAATTCTTTTGAGTTTTATGGTGCATTACATGTTCTTTTACTTCTTATAATTCTTGTACATGTTTACTAACCATGTAGGGGCTTTGGTAAGTTGCAATTGAGTGTGGATAAGGAATCCATATTCAACTTCTATCCTTTCTCTTTTACAATTCCATTTTATGTTTTGTTAAGCACTTATGTGCTTTCTTTTAATAACTCATTACTTTCCCTTTTTGAATTACAATTCATCTTCTACTTTAGAAGTGAATTGTTTAATTCTTTCTTTCTTTAGACTTTAGGTTGAAACCTCACAAACCATTAGGATCACTCCCTTTAATCTTCAATTAGGATTGAGTCTTAGTCCATATAGGTTTTACCTTTTCTCCTCTCTTGAGTCTCTCTTCTCATCTCTCAAAGAAAATTCAAAACATATAATAAAGGTAGACACTTATTGCATTTAGGCCTTTCATATAAAGAAAAGATTATAAGGGGTCTTCTCTTGTAATCTTAGAATGTGTAGCATATAGCCCATCTTGGGTCAATGTGTTAAACATTTGATCTTGTATGAGGGACCTAAATGCAATACTTGTTGAAAGCATAAATAATAAAACACTTCTTCATTTCTTAATCAACAAAAACACTTAATAAACGCAAGTATGCTAGTGTGTTTGAACCTTGACAATTGAAACTAAGTGTGGGGGTCTTCTTCATATTTAGTGTACTTTCTTACTCATTCCATCTTGGAATGTGAGAAGGTACACATTCCAAGGACTAAGATTTGGATACACTATCATATGCAAACAAATAACAAAACACTTCTTTCTAAAAGACAAAAACAAACAATAACGTCTTTCCTTCGGGAATTCTTTTCTCACCTCATTCACTCTTAGCGTACGAACGCGCTTCTACTCGTTCTCTTGCAAGACGGTAACACACTCGGACCAGCGAGCCTGCAACACCTGAGCTAGAACGTAAGTCGTTCCTTAAAAAAACACAAACAATTCATCCCTGGTGAGGGGAACTACGTCGCTCTGATTCTCATGTTCCCGATGAGATACGTAGGCAGTGGGGTAGGGCCCATGCGAGCACTTCTTTTATTTTTCCTACATTTGTTTCCCGTTCCTTTTCTTTTCTTTCTCCTTTCTTTCTTTCAGTTCCTTTTCCAGTATCCTTTCTTTACACCCCTTTGATCGAAACAGCAAGCGTGGATCCCATCGGGTACGATGGACGCGTGGGGGTGCTAATACCTTCCCTGCGCGTAACCGACTCCCGAACCCAGATCTCTTGGTCATAAGACCATGCTTTTCCTTTCTCTCAGGTTTACGCGGTGTTTCCTTTCCCTATCTTGGGATAAATACACATTGCTGGCGACTCTGTTCGGTGCCACTTTCGCGTTTGTACTTGGATGAAAATCCCGGGAGCGACACATTCCCTTCTTGGAAAAACAAACCCTCTAAATGAATATTTTTAGGCTTTTCCTTCATCATATAGCCAAGCTGACGGCGAGCTAAATAAGGGTTGTAGTTAATTCCACCTTGTGTGCCAAGAAGAGGAACATTGGCGAATTCCCCCAACTATCAATAATCTGGACACCATCATAAATAGAAGAAGACCAAGTAATGTCAGCACGAGTAAGGGACATGATCCTCTGAGACCACCTTAAACAACTCTTGTTCTCCTTAAAAGTCGATGATTGTGGCAAGTGCGAAATAAACCACTTGTACAGCAGAGGTGCACAACAAACAATGGTACCATTCCCCTTAGAAGTCCTATGATGGATGGAGAAGTAAGTATCACCAAGTAAAGTTGGAACAGGGTTCCCAATCAAGAAAATCCGATTAGCGTTAACATCCATAAAGTTGTCAACATTAGGGAATAAGACTAGTCTGTAGATAAGCAAAGCAAATATAGCCTCAAATGCCAATGTGCTACCAGCATTAGCAAACATAGTGGCTTTCCCAATCAAGAACTTAAAAGTCAAACCCTTGATGCCTCCCTTGCCCTTAAGGTTAACATCTATATCGGATTTCATCAAATGAGTAGCCACAACAATTTCTTAGGGCTTAAGAGCTTCCTCCAAACCAGTATAAGGAACCTTATCAGAAACTAGTATACCCAACAGATGGGCATACTCTTCCAAAGTCGGCATGAGCTGATAATCAGGAAAAGTAAAGCATTGGTAGATAGGATCATAGAACTGCACTAGGGTGTTCAGAATTTCATCTTCAATGTCGGTAGAAAAAATAGATAGAAGTCTCCCACGATGAGATCTGAAACCTGCATGATTAACTATCAAGAACACTAGCTTTTTCAAATCTGTAAGATCAGGAGCTTTGAAACAGTACTTCTGAGTGTTTCTCCTTCCAATATCCATGATCACAATATTTGCAATGTTTGCAAAGGAAAAATCTCTAAGATCCTTGAAAACTGATGGAAACAAAATGTCCCTGAATGCATGAGTGCATGTATGCAGCAACCACAAACAAGATCACACAAGGCACACGGGCTCAAGGTTCCGAGTCACGAGCATGGAGCCAAGGGTAAGAACCTCCCACAATGGTATGTACTAGGGTTATATCACCTGTAGCACAAGGTTCTAAAAAAGTTCCCAGAGTCATAGATCCATCTTTCGGATATTATCGGCTTAAACGACTACTCGTCGGCCAATAATATTCTCAAGAGAAACTCGTCTGAGTGTGGTATCGCGTAACAACCGTTTCAAGTCTACACCTGAATAGCCAGCGCACCACGTCCTAATAAGGCCAATATGGGTTAAGGGTTCTACGGTCCTCAGCTTCTCAGGCTCCCAGGTCGAAAAAAGTAACGTCAATTATGACTACTCGTATGACATCAGTAATCCCAAAGGGGCCTCCACTGAGTGGGGGATCTTAGGTTAGCTTAGTAAGGACTACTCCACGTAAGCCGAACAAGACTATACCACCCTCCTATCATAAGTGCTCTCAAGTCCGGGTATAGGACTTATCTCACCACACAGATCACCAAGCACCCTGACAGAATAATCAATAACAAACAAATCAAACCAAAAAGTGATAAATAAATCAAAGTAGGCTAAACCCACTAGGAACCAGAGATCCCCAGCAGAGACACCACTTTTCTGTAGCGGTAAAAATGGTGAGCGTAAGCTATTGATTAACTTAACTCATAAAACAAGAGTCACCACCGCACTTTTATTTTATCCAAAAAATGGAAAGGAAAAAGAGTGAACAAAACCAAAAGAGTTCTAAAAAAAAGAACAAACAGAGAATGGGTAAGGGGGTTGGTTACGTTAAGGGAAGGTGTTAGCACCCAAAACGTCTATAGTACTCTATAGGAACCCTTTGAAATATCTATCGCTTTTGGTTTGAAAATGTTTTGTTTGAAAAGAGATTGGGGAGGCGAGAAGAGAAGCATTTTTTTAATATTTTTGTGTTTGGAAAGACTTATCGCCTCATGCCTACGTATCCACGAAGTGCAATGTAGGATCAAAACCTCGTAGTTCGTGGTACAAATAACAAAAATTTATTGGTTATGATTTATTTTATCTTGAAAAGACAACCCGTCATTCTCAAGAGAGAATACTCAACTAATTACCCAAAGATATGGGAAAGAGGCATTTGCATCACATTAAGATGAAGGATTTTCTTGGATAAAAATCAATAAGACTATCGCTTCAACATCTAAGTGGAAAATGGCCATACTTTACACAACACACCATGGTTAGGAGCTTTACATCTCAACAAAGAAAATGACTCATGTCTAATTCTTTTTGAAAAGTTTAAAGAAAAAGTGCATAAAAGCACAAAAAGTTTGAATGAGTTTTTGTATTTTTTAAGTCTTTTTGAAATTTTCAAAATATGATTAACATGTGTTAACATTTATTAAAGAAAACAGAGTTTAAAAAATTACTTGACCGAGGTCAAGGTTTTATTACGAAAGCGGTTTCGAGTTTTGAAAACAAGAAGGTTTTGAAAAAGAGAGGAGATTTTGAAAATTTAAGAAGGGGGTAGAGAAGAACTAACTATCCTAGTGCATAAAATAAAAGCTAGGGTAAGAAAGATCTAACCACATGGAGACACTCTTCAAAGCATAATAAGAAAAGAATTCCATCCTCTTGAGCCAATAAGCAAGCCAAATAAAGACTAGAGTATCAAATTCCATAATGGTCTAAAGCATAAGGGAGTGAATCCTAATTCTAAGTCCATAAGTCCATAATAAAGAGTAGAGATCCTCCAATGCAAGGTATAGTGGCCATAGTCCAACATTAAGAGCACAAGTCTTTTAGTGGTTTAAGCCTTTATTAATGTTTTTGAGTCTAAATGGACAAAAGAAAAACAAAAGCACCAGATAATATGGTCCAAGTGGACAAAATAAAAATGACATAAACATAAACATGATATGATATAATGGCATAAAGAATAAAAAAATAAAGAGAGATCGAGAGCAAGAAGGAAACATAAACAATATAGTAATATAATAGTATATACATAATAGTAGCTTAAAGGCACAAGTGCCAAGAATCCTCAAAAAGGCAACACCGAATATTCCGTCTCGCGTGTTGAACTATATGGTTGGACAATGTACTTAGGTCAAGGTTAATGAAGACTTGTCAGAAGATTGATAAAATCAAAGCCTCTACGCAACAAGCTTCAAAGATTATGAGCCTAATACAAAAGAACAACCATGCTTGGGCTGACAATCATAAGTTCGGGCCACGAAAGTTCAAGTTCCGATCTAGATGGGGAGGGACAAATGTTACGTTATGTTAAACAATCACCAAGTGACTTATAAAGAAGTCACCCTACTCAAGGCCGGTCAATAGTGATTTTTGTGCTAATGCATGCTAGATGAACGATATGTAAATCGTCATCCGAAAGCAATACTGCACAAAAAGAAAATAGGTAGCGATCTAGTCTTGATCAAGAATTCAAAAAAAGAAATTCTAAGATCCATAAGACTTTCATCGATCAAAATAAAAGAGAAATAGATGAAGAGAAAGCCAAATTAAACCATAAAATTATGTGATCTAAGGCTAAGAACAAAGGGAAAGGGAAGGAAATGGCAAAAAAACCAAAATAGTCCCAAAAATGGAGCAAAAACTGCATTCTGCCTCAGAGTAACCGGTTACTCTATATAGGATAACCGGTTACTCTGCGCGCAGAGTCAAAAAAATAGTGCAAAATTCAGCATGATCATCTTTCAAAACTTTCTTTAAACACCTTATGGTCTTGGAATCAAAATTGCACAAAATTTTAAGTAAAACAACAGTGAAAACCAGCAATCAAACACAATTACAAGATCCAAAGGATCAAGTAATAATGATCTCCAAAGATCTACATTATGGAAGATGAAGATGAAGCTTCAACAATGGTGAGAGATGAATTACAACTTCAAATCTGAAAATTACTTCGAATTGCTTCAAGATCCAAACACCAAAGCCTTGATCTATAAGAATTGATGAGGAAAACAAGCTTGAATGAAGGTTTAGCTCAAAGTTGAACAAGATTCAATGTGAATTCTTGTTAACTTTCAAAAGAAGAAAAGTGAGCTTTGTGTGAATTTTGTGGTTGGGAAGAGAATTTGCAAGAGGTTTGTTGGCTCTCAAAAGCTTTAAGAGAAAATTTAGCAAGGTGAATTTGGCTATCAAAAGGTTGTGAAATGAATGAAATGAGGCCTATATTTATAGGATTTAGGCTTGGAAAATTTGGTGGTTTAGAATTTGGTTTGGAAATGAAAATTAGGCTTGGGATTTGAATTTGGAGGGAAATTATGAAAAGAGTGGTGATTAGTGGAGGTACATGGTGGGAATGAATTATGATGATGTAGGGGAATTGAAAATGAGATAGTCTATAATATTTCACATGTGATCAAAATGATGAAAATTTGTGCCAATTGCTACAAAATTTAAATTTGCTGCCATTTTTCAAATTTTCACGAGGGTAACCGGTTACTCTGAATGAGGTAACCTGTAACGTCCCATTTTGTCCGATTAATTTAATCAAGTCGATGTAATTATTTTCGTTTTTATATTATTTTATTCTTGGTTTTATTTGGTAATATGTTATGTTTATCGTTATTATGTTTTATCGCGTTTGAGAGCGTTTGTGAGAAAATTGAGTGTAAGGGTATTTTGGTCATTTTGCTTGGTTAGATATTATTTGTTTTCTTAAAATAGAACATAGAGATTAGAAAGAGAGAAAAAGAAGTTTAAGAGAAATAGAGAGTGAGAAGAAGAAAAAGAGGAAAACTTGAAGTGTAAGAAATCGATTCAACTGACACTTCAAAGCACGATTAATCGGGTAAGGGTGCGAAACTCGGTTATGCTATGCTTGTGTATGATTATGTATGTGTTTGTTGGCATGTTTGCTGGTTTTTCATAGCTTTTCAATTCTAGGTTGAAATGAGAAAAATGAATAGAAATCGATGTTTTCACGGTCGAAATGCGATATAAATATTGTAGAATACTTGTTGTTATGATTGGGGTATGTTTTGATTGTTATGGTGTGATTTGGAAGTGATTTTGGTTGAAGAAATGTTGTTTTTAGACCTATAACAGCGCTGCTGAATTTCTGAATTCTGCATGGTTTGCCTAGCGAACCTGGGGCGAAGCGGAAGCGAACAGATTTCGAGGGTTCGCCTAGCGAACCCATCAGCGAAGGTCAGTGAATGTTCGCTAACGACGTTCGCCTAGCAAACTTTATGCTGGTTTTTCTCTGCCATGGTTCGCTGGTGTTCGCCTAGCGAATACTGGAGAGAACGTGATGGATTTTTCTATCTTGTATCCTTCATAACTTTTGATTGGTAACTCGGATTGAGGCATGGTCGGATGCGTTGGAAAGCTAATGAGATGTTCTTTCTTATAAAAATGGTTTTGAGATTAGTGGCCGATTTAATTGTGTCGAGAATTTGGAAACGTGTCATTTTGCCGACTTTTATTGTCGTAATTGTGTGCGATTGATGTGTTATCACGCGATATGCTTTTGATATATATAACGTATAGCTTGTGTGCTGTTATATGATGTGAATGCATGTGATGAAATGTTGTGATGATGGTTTGTGGCCTTATGGCAAATAAATGCATTGTTTTGGGTTTGATTGCAATGCATGATTATTGATATTGAGATGGTTCACATGGTTATATATGTATATGCATTTGATTGTCATGAGTCATTTGTATGCCAAGCATCATGATATGCATCTTGTGATGTCGTGTGCCCTTGTGGGGTGTGAGCGACGAAATGATTCCAGAGGGAATCTGCAGTAACGGTCGTGTGCCTGATACAAAGAGGACCTAAAGCGACGTTATAGACGATCGTGTGCCTTATACAAAGAGGACCTAAAGCGATTAGATCGTGTGCCTTATACAAAGAGGACCTAAAGCGATCCATAAACGGCGTGTGCCTTATACAAAGAGGACCTAAAGCCACGAGGAACATCGTTTGCCCGACGGGCAGTTACACTAAGTAACAAGCGATGATTCCAATAATTCCTGAGTGAATTAATGATGATGTGAATGATGGATGGAATGGTACCACATGCATAGAGTCGTTGTGTCGGTCTCTGTGCATTAGCATAAGTCATGAATGGATTGATTATGTGTGGGAAATTGTGAATGGATTGATTATGTGTGCGAACTTGTGAACGGGATTGATGAGTTGATATATATATATATATATATATATATATATATATATATATATATATATATATATATTGGTGATAAATGTATTGAGCACGATTGTTATGCCTCAGTGATGGATGCATGAATTATGAATTGCGTTGTTTTGTATTTGAATTATGGTATACGTTATGGTGAGAATGTTTTTGCATGCGTATTTCATCTTATTACATAATTGTATGCAATTATATTATAATTATGTTTCTCACCCTTATGCTGTGGTTTGTTGCTCTATAAGGCAATTGCAGATTAATATCTTGGAGGCTTTTGGGAAGATTAGTTCTCCATCATTTTGTCGGTATGTCTGCTCTGATACGTAACACTGGAGTCGGGGAACGCTTTTGTTATATATGTATACATTTGTTGGATCTATTTTTTATTACCTTTGTATAAATATTTTGATGTTATAAAACAATTTATTTTGTAAAACAAGTCATTTATGGATCTTTCCGCTTTATTCCATAATTGAACTTCCCTTTTGTTGGAAAAAGTTTCCCTTTTATGTTTATCCCATTTTGTGTTATGTATCAAGTTTATGAGCAGGGGTTGTGTTTTCTTTCTTTAAATGTTGCATCCTTGTTTTTGTCTAAGAATAAATTTTTATTTACTCTGATTTAATTATGTATTATTTATCCGTGATGGGAATTGGGGTGTTACATTAGTGGTATCAGAGCAGGTCGGTCCGTCCGGCCAAGTTTTTGAGTCAGTTGGTGTGATAGTTGAATACTGTCGATGTTGTTTGTTCCTTAGTATGTGATATGTGTGTGAAACACTGTAATACTTTCTGGTTTTCTAATCCTTTGTCTGCAGGATTTAGAATGAGATAAGTGGGGGAGAAGCTGGTGCTTCTCCAAGTTATTTCAGGTGTGGAGTGTTGGCTCAGTGTGTTGTAGATTGCAAGATTGTGAGTGTTGTTTGGACAGTGTTGTTCCCGATTCCAGAGGGAATACGGAGGTAAGGTTTTTGTCGACTAAGGAATTGTGCCTTAGGTAGTTGTGTGCACAAGATGCATGAAATGCTATTATGGTCTGGTAAAGATGGTCTATGCCCCATCATGATTGTTGGCTGTCTATTGACAAATTGAGAAACTAATCACCCTTAATCTCTTGTTGATAGTAGACGAAATTATGTTGGATGGAATAGACGTGTCTTTTCGGCTTTGATAGTGTGTGAAATGACTTGTTTGGAATTAAGAAAATGATTACGGATTATTTTGTTGAGTCGATGAAGATTCTAATATCGGAAGATGAGACAGATTAAAGGTTTTGGTATGTTGGTCCAGTTGGGAAGTCATTGAGAGAGAATGATTGGGTATCGTTAATGGTTGTTCTCAGAGAGTAGAGTGTGAACTCAAATTTGACGAAGGTGAGGATTTGAGGTTTGGATCTGCTAAGTAAGTAGAAGAACTTTTTGGAAGTGAAACTCAGATGTTTGTCATGTTTGTGATGATAGTGTTCTGGAAATTGGCAGGAAAGCCACAGTGATGGGCCGTCAGTTGTGCATGGTTTTCAGATGTGTTTTTGGATGAAACATTAGTGTGTCGACTTGAAGAGGTCCAACATGGTTGGTAAGGAAAAGGATGATAGCATGAGGTTGCATGTTAATCAGTGAGTAGTATGGAAACTTGCGGTTGTGTTCTGGATAGCTTGAGTTTTGAATTGTGACGAATTGCGAATGATTTGAAGTTCCTTGATGGTATTACTTTTGTTATGGGTTGAGATCTCGTGTCAGCAGAAACCTTGAGTGAGTTGGAACCCCGTAAGAAGAATTGTTATGGAATGTGATAACCAGAGATTGTTAAGCTATTTTGGATAAATTGTTTCGAGCTCAGAATGAATTTTGAAGGTTGTATATGTTATGGTTGTGGAGTATATGAATCGTATTATCCATACTTGTTTGGATAAGTTTATAGTGATGTTTATAGGATGATATTCTGATTTATTTTAAATCAAAGGATGAGTATGTAGAGTATTTGAGGATTGAGTTACAAGGGTTGAAAGAGAGGGAGCTTTCTGCTAAATTATCGAGTGAGAATTTTGGTTGAAAAAGGTTAGTTTTCTTGGATATGTTATTTCCGATGATGGTATTGTTGTGTATCTATCCAAAATAGATGCAGTTCTACAATGAGAGACTCCGAAGTCGGTTAAGGAGATTAGAAACTTTTGGGCTTAGTTGGTTGTTACTGCAGGTTATGGAAGACTTTGCTAAGTTAGTACTTCTGTTATCTCAGTTGACTTGCAAAGGGTGAGTCATTTGTTTTGGATGTTCGTTGTGAGTAAGTTTTAGTGAGTTGAAGAGAAGATTGACTACGGCTCCAATTTTTATTATGCCTGATCCTAATAAACTGGTTATGGAATATTGGGATGCGTCATTGATGAGTGTAGTTGGTGTGTTAATGCGAGAGGGTAAAGTCATTTCTTATGCTTTACGACAATTGAGGATTCATGATTTCATGATGGATGCGGTTACTTTTGTGTTGAGAATCTAGAGGTATTATTTTGAGGGTTTTAGGTTCAAGGTGTTTGGTAATCACAAGGGTTTAGAGTACTTATTTAGTCAGAAGGAGTAAAGTAGGAGACAACGAGGATGGTTGGAATTCCTGATTAGTTATGACCTTGGCTCGAATTATCATATTGATAAAGTTAATGTCATGCCTGATGAGTTAAGTCAAAAGATTTTATGCATGTATGTTTTGATGGTCAGAGGATTAGAATTATTTGAGCAGTTCAGAGACTTGTATCTGGTGAATATTACAGAGAGTCAGAAGTTGGATATGGAATTAGTAGATTTGATTGTTGCGAGTAATCAGAGTGCGCATCGAAAGCGTGATGTGGCACATTTCGTATATGAGTGTGTGACTTGTAAGAGTTCATAGGTTGGACATTGAAAACATGTAGGACTGATGAGACCATTGGAAGTTTCAGAATGGAAGTGTTAGGTGAAAGGTTTAAATATTATTCATGGGCTACTATGTAGATGGATGTTTTGGTTATATGTTCGATTGGTGAATTGTAGCATTGTTGTAAGGTCGTTGTGTGACAAGGATGTTGGTATTGTGGTTATGTAGAGGTTGTTGAAACGATGTTGGGTCGTGGAACTTTATGTTTTTGTTTGTGTTGTTGCCTCGTTTCTATCGTGATGGTTCGAGTGCGAGTAGCTAATTCCTTGTGGGGAATTCGGGGAGTGTTACCTATGGTGAGGGTAACGATCTTGTTGTGTTTCGGTTCAAGAGTGAACCTGTGTGTTCTTAACTTGGGTATTCTTTGAATCGTGGGTTGGTCGTCAAGTGCATTGTATGGCCTTTGCATCTTGTCGTTGTAGTTATCGTCGTTGTCGTGTCGTTGTTTTAGCTGCTGTTAGCAAGGTGGTTTGTCAGTTTGTGTTATTCTAGGTGTGCCTTTTGTTGGCATGATAGTTTGTTAGTCGGATGCGAGAGTCGTATCTGGAGTTGTTCGTATCAATTATAATTTCGAGGACGAAAATGTCTAAGCGGGGGAGAATTGTAACGCCCCGTTTTGTCCGATTTATTTAATCAAGTCGATTTAATTATTTTCGTTTATTCTTGGTTTTATTTGGTAATTATGTTATGTTTATCGTTATTATGTTTTATCGCGTTTGCGAGAAAATTGAGTGTAGGGGTATTTTGGTCATTTTGCTTGGTTAGATATTATTTTTTTCTTATAATAGAACATAGAGATTAGAAAGAGAGAAAAAGAAGTTTAAGAGAAATAGAGAGTGAGAAGAAGAAAAAGAGGAAAACTTGAAGTGTAAGAAATCGATTCAACCGACACTTCAAAGCACGATTAATCGGGTAAGGGTGCGAAACTCGGTTATGCTATGCTTGTGTACGATTATGTATGTGTGTGATGGAATGTTTGCTGGTTTTTCATAGCTTTTCAATTCTAGGTTGAAATGAGAAAAACGAATAGAAATCGATGTTTTCACGGTCGAAATGCGATATAAATGTTGTAGAATACTTGTTGTTATGATTGGGGTATGTTTTGATTGTTATGGTGTGATTTGCAAGTGATTTTGGTTGAAGAAATGTTGTTTTTAGACCCATAACAGCGCTGCTGAATTTCTGAATTCTGCATGGGTCGCCTAGCGAACCTGGGGCGAAGCGGAAGCGAACAGCTTTCGAGGGTTTGCCTAGCGAAGCTCAGCGAATGTTCGCTAACGACTTTCGCCTAGCGAACTTTATGCTGGTTTTTCTCTGCCGTGGTTCGTTGGTGTTCGCCTAGCGAATACTGGAGCGAACGTGATGGATTTTTCTATCTTGTATCCTTCTTAACTTTTGATTCGTAACTCGAATTGAGGCATGGTCGGATGCGTTGGAAAGCTAATGAGATGTTCTTTCTTATAAAAATGGTTGAGATTAGTGGCTGATTTAATTGTGTCGGGAATTTGGAAATGTGTCATTTTGTCGACTTTTACCGTCGTAATTGTGTGCGATTGATGTGTTATCATGCGATATGCTTTTGATATATATAACGTATAGCTTGTGTGCTGTTATATGATGTGAATGCATGTGATGAAATGTTATGATGATGGTTTGTGGCCTTATGGCAAATAAATGCATTGTTTTGGGTTTGATTGCAATGCATGATTATTGATGTTGAGATGGTTCACATGGTTATATATGTATATGCATTTGATTGTCATGAGTCATTTGTATGCCAAGCATCATGATATGCATCTTGTGATGTCGTGTGCCCTTGTGGGGTGTGAGCGACGAAACGATTCCAGAGGGAATCTGCTGTAACGGTCGTGTGCCTTATACAAAGAGGACCTAAAGAGACGTTATAGACGATCGTGTGCCTTATACAAAGAGGACCTAAAGCGATCGGATCGGGTGCCTTATACAAAGAGGACCTGAAGCGATCCATACACGTCGTGTGCCTTATACAAAGATGACCTAAAGCGACGGGGAACATCGTTTGCCCGACGGGGAGTTACACTAAGTAACAAGCGATGATTCCAATAATTCCTGAGTGAATTAATGATGATGTAAATGATGGATGGAATGGCACCGCATGCATAGAGTCGTTGTGTCGGTCTATGTGCATTTGCATAAGTCATGAATGGATTGATTATGTGTGGGAAATTGTAAATGGATTGCTTATGTGTGTGAAGTTGTGAACGGGATTGATGAGTTGATATATATATATTGAGCATGATTGATATGCCTCAGTGATGGATGCATGAATTATGAATTGCGTTGTTTTGTATTTGAATTATGGTATACGTTGTGGTGAGAATGTTTTTGCATGCGTATTTCATGTTATTACATAATTGTATGCAATTATATTATAATTATTTTCTCACCCTTCTGCTGTGGTTTGTTGCTCTATGAGGCAATTGCAGATTACTATCTTGGAGGCTTTTGTGAATATTAGTTTTCCATCTTTTTGTCGGTCTGTCTGCTCTGATACGTAACACGGGAGTCGGGGAACACTTTTGTTATATATGTATACATTTGTTGGATCTATTTTGTATTACCTGTGTATGAATATTTTGATGTTATAAAACAATTTATTTTGTAAAACAAGTCAGTTATGGATCTTTCCGCTTTATTCCATAATTGAACTTCCCTTTTGTTGGAAAAAGTTCCCCTTTTATGTTTATCCCATTTTGTGTTATGTATCAAGTTTATGAGCAGGGATTGTGTTTTCTTTCTTTAAATGTGGCATCCTTGTTTCTGTCTAAGAATAAATTTTTATTTACTCTGATTTAATTATGTATTATTTATCCGTGATGGGAATTGGGGTGTTACATAACCGGTTACTCAGTGTAAATTTTGAAAAAATGCCCTTTTATAGTGCACTGCTGTGGTTCGGCTAGATTCTTTTGTTTGTCAAAGAAGGCATGGAAATAAACACATGAACCTTGGAGTCTCTTGAATAATAATCAATTAAATCTTGGAAACTCTTGATCAGATGATTTTTAAATTACTTGCAGATCAACTTTGACTTTGTTCAGATGAAATTCATTCGAGCTGAGGGACTGATTTTAATATCCTTGATCCAAATTCTTTCTGAAAAAGTTAGTAGAGGAAAAACAAACATAAATTTGGATTTTAATTAATGTTAGTAATCATAAACAAATACAAACATCAAACAAAGAAGAGAACATGGGTGCTTGGCGATCTCACTCAAGAATAAACCTTCAGAGGAGGGCAAAAGAACCGAAGCTTGTGATCTTGTTTGTGGTATGGGATGCAAAAGAACCGAAGCTTGTGATCTTGTTTGTCATCCAAACTTAACCGATTGTCACGAAATAAAATCCCTACATGCAGTACTAAAATAGTAGAACAAACATGGACCCTCACCAAGTCAAAATAATCACTAACATGGGAGAAAACTGGACATGAAGAGAAGAGTTTAAGACTGTCATAAGTTAATAATGCCATCATTTGTTAAGCAAACTCGCACGATACTCAAGTCAGTTCCACAACAACAAAGCTTGGACACTCACAAACTTAAATATAAGAGCTACAACATGAATGCAAAATTTCAATACATACAAGCACTATTATGTACATATAAATCAAACTCAAAGAGAAACCTTTATCACAGTAAGTTTAATATGTTTCAGGGCCATAGAGACTTACCTCTTAGAGCTTTAGAAACCAGCTAACTCAGATCTTTTCCTGGCTGATGGTGATGTGTGCACTTGTGAATATGGAAAGGGATGATGGAATTCAAATAGATAATATGTTATCCTTGTTCCGATGGTTTTGTTGTGTTGGCGTGGAAAGAGAATCTCACGAGCTTCTTTTCTTGAGGTAGTGGTGGTAACTTATGAAGTGTGTTCTTGTTCAGATCGTATATGTGTATTCATGTGAGAGGTTGTTGTTGGTTGTTAGATGTTGATGGTTGGTGTCAAACGAAGGAGTTCATGAACTCTTAGATTTTGTAGAGCATGATGTTCGTTGTGTTTTGGAGCTGCACCAAGAGAGTAGTTTTTGTAAAAAGTGTAATGAGAGAGTGGTAATGTTCTAATCTGGTCTTGTTGTTATTGTTGAGGATATTTGGTGGTTGATGTGTTAAGGTTTTATTAAGTGTAGGGTGGATGTTATGTGGGTTGCACAAGTAGGACAGGTTTTATGGTATTTTGACAAAAAGAGAATGAATAAGAGAAGGTGAGCAATGGTGTGCTTCGGATATTGGTTTGTCCCTCCTCTTCTTGGTTTTGGACAGTGTGATTCTACTCGTATTTATAGGAAGTCTTGAAGAGCTGAGGTATGGGAAGAAAATGAATCTTTGCCAAAATCTTTCTTTCCATCGTGCAAGATAAGAGAATTAACAAGTTTCCAAGTTTCAAGGGCACAGTTCGTGATCAGACCATGCCTCTGAGTTGCTTAGCTGGATTGATGGGATTGGTGTATGGCTCAAGGTCTGCACAAAGTTTGGAGTGCCCATGCTTTGAAAAGTCTCTTTTTCTTGATGTCATACTTGATCCACTTGTGCCAACTTGTCCAAACTATGTTATTTTAAGATTACAACTTGATGAAATCGTGGCAAGGATTCAAAATGGTGTTAAGTTGGTCTCTAAACATCAGAAAAGTGTAAGTTTTGGTGAAATTCTGATTTTCTAAGTGTAAGATAAAATGACAACACACCCACTTTAGTGCATCCTAACTTAATAACCATGCATCCAAATTGTGGGATTTTTTATCCTTTGCAAAATAAACATTTGATAGAACAAATTTCATGTTGAAAGATTCTTGAAATGAGGCCTGGAATCATTAGCAAATCGTCCATGAAGTTTGGTATAAAGAGCTGTCCAAGAGACTTAGAAAAAATTCTAAGTTATGAAAAATTCACAACTTGAAACAACCAACTTTAGGACATCATAACTTGATATTGGTTTGTCCAAACGAGAAGCTCTACCCATGCTTGGAAAGCTTGAAGAACAAGAAACAAATTTCATGTCCAAAGATTTTTTATTTGAAGCTTGGAACTATATGAAAAATTGGGTTAAAGTTGTGTGCAAACTAAGGGAATAAAGCTGAAATTTCACTAAGTCCCCCAAGGGTGATTTATCTTCCATGTCTTGTAACTCAAAAACCAAGCATTTTTCGAAAGAAGGTCCTCTAATATGTTTTGAAGATCATGGAAAGAGCTTCCATTTGAGTTTTGAGTCACTCAATTTGGATGTGTGGTTTGAAAGTTATGACCGTTTCAATTCTTGCATAAGTAATGAAATTTCCACGTTTGAAAAGTTACAAAACCAAACCTTGCTTTCTTTGCAAGAAACCCTTCAAAACTTGATCTCTCATGTCTTAACTCATCAATGAGACATGTCATGATGGATTGAGGACTTGGATGCTTCATTTTGGATCAAAATCTCAAAGGCTAGGGCCTCAGTCAAAACCCTAATGTCACTGGCGAATGCACTTGGACGATCTCTGATGATCTTGCTTCTTCAATCGCATATAAGGCCCATAGGTACTCTCTGAGGATGTCTACTACCACATGGAGTCATGTCCCAAGGATTGAGAACAACTCTTGATCAAAATCAAAGTCCAGGATTGTCTTGTCTTGGCAAAACCCTAATTTGGAGGCAGGGTGAAATTGTGGCTCAAGGCACTTGGTGATGAAGACCTCTAGGATGTAGGTGAGCTCACATGGTTTCATTTGGAGTCACAGACCCAGAAACATAGGAGATTCTGACTTATTGACTTTTGTTCTTTTTCCTGTGTAGACCTGGGTTTCACAAAAGAAACAAACTGGCAAGATATTGTGATTAGTTAACAATGCATAGATGATTGAACCAAAATGTCAATGCAATATGTTATGATATCTAAGGGGTAAAATTTGGGGTACAACAGCTTTTCTTATTTTCCATTCTTTTTAAATCTGTAGTGATATTACTTGATTCTGTGTTAAAATTGATAATCATATCATGACTGATCAAATGAATTTGAGAGAACTGGTTGCACTTTATGTGAATTATAATTCTTTATATATTGAATATCCTGTTGTTGCTGTACCTTTCGAATTTAAATATGGTTTAACACGCTTGTTGCCAAGTTTTAATGGTTTTGCAGGTGAGGATCAACATAAGCATATGAAGGAATTAGAAGTTATGTGCTCTGCACCTTCCGAACCTTAACTATTGGACCTTGGTAACCAATTGGCTACAAATAATATCAAGTTTCAGTAACAAATAGATTCTAATTTTCAGACTTTGGAAATACAGATTGGACAACTTACCACTTCAATGAATGCCATGCAGCAAGCTCAAGGATCAAACCAACAGCCCTTGGAAGAGCATTCTATTTTTCAAATAGAGTTGTCTTCTGAAACTGTTGATGATACTTGTACTGATTTGTTTGCAGCTGATTTTCCATCATTGTCTGATTTTGATGATGTTTACTCTTGTGATATTTGTACTAGACACTAAAATTTGCTCTGTTTGTGCTGAAATTAAGGTTGCCTTGCAAGTTGATATTCTTACTATAGATGAGGTTGCAAATGAAGTTGTTCATGTAGATGAAGCTCTTGACATCCCTGCTGCCCCAACCTCACAATCCATTGAACAATCTCCTCCCTTAGAGCTTAAACCACTTCATAATAATCTGAAAGATGCTTATTTAGAGATGAATGAAAATATTCCATTTATAATTTCTTCTAACCTTGATTTCGATCAAGAAAATAAGCTTTTGCAGGTTTTGAAGAAACATAATAAGGGAATTGGATGGACCTCGATTGAAGATGGAAGAAAAGCAGTGAGGCAGCCCCTTAATCCTTTAATCTTTAATGTTGTGGAAAGGAAGATAAATATCACGTGCCCATTCAACACTTTTACTTATCAAAGATTCTTCTTTGATCCTGGAATAAAAGGCGAAGGCACTAATAAAAATTTCAAGATTAATGGATGCTACCCAAAGCTACTCTATGAGATCCCCACTTTGGAAGAAGAGATTGTAGAAGAGCTCTCTTTAGGAAAGGCTGCTTATGTGATCACCTATCCTCCTTGACTGCTCGGGTGTGTTCTTTCCTTTCTTTCTCTCACTCTTATTTAGCAGTTATGTCCTTTCATTGAGGACAATGCATGTTTTAAGTGTGGGGGAGGGAATCATTTAGTTTATTTGTTTTATTTTTTGTTTTCTATTTTTGTTATTTGTTTTGTTTTGTTTTGCTTTCATTTCTTTAAGTGAACAATAAAAAATAAAAAAAATTGCATTTTTATGAAAGTTTTAGGCTATAGATTAATTTGAGGTTAGATTGTGGAGACATGGGAAAACTTTACAAGATCGATACCATTTTAACACCTTAAGTCTCCTGAATATGGAAATCATTTTGAATACTTGTTATAACATAGCCTTGAGTTCTCATCTTTTAATAGCTCTTGAGTAGTTTATCTTAGCAGTCAGCACCATCTAAAAAGTACACACTAAGTAATTAAGCTGATGCAAATAAGTGAATGATCACGTACTCAATAAGAAATCTAAATAGGAATCGGCCTTTTAAGTTAGGTGACCCTCACCCGGTCACTTAGGCTAACGGTTGTGAAACCTTCAAAAAAGAAAAAAAAGGTAGTTAATTTTAAAATACTGACAAGATATGGATCATAGTCACAAACAAGCTTATTTACCATGTGTATGAATAGATAACGGGCTTAATGTGATTGCACTAGAATGAAAGAGAGCAAAAAGGAGGATGTGTAAGTTAGGCGTAGACATAATAACATGATTCGGATTGGTTTGTATAGGAGGGAGGCTTATGCCTGCACAATTGCGGATTAGTATTCTTACGATATCCTTAGTGTGCAAGATTAGTACCTATCAATGCTATCTTAACCGGAGAAGAGTTTGTATCCTAGAATGAGTATCTGAATGCTGTTGTGTTTCTAGAGTTTTGATTTCTATTTTGCTCGAAGTGCAAAAGTTCAAGTGTGGGGGGATTTGATCAGTGCATTTTAATACACTTTCTCTTATGTTTGTACTTAGGCATTCCTACAGTTTATTTGAGTATTTTTACTATTTTAATGTGTTTTCATATTTAAGTTTGTTTTTACCTTTATTTTATTTTCGCAGCTTATTTTTCAGCATTAACACTTATTTGATACCTTTCACTGCGCAGGTCATAACTTGAGCTACGAGACTCGGATTTAAGCGTTCTACCAGTCGACGGAAAGCTAAGACAGAAAGCTACAACTTTTGAGTTTTACACATAAGCTGATTCGGAGTGAAAGATGGTCAAATAAGTCGTTCAAGTTAGAGCCCAAATTCTGATTTTAGAAAATAATTTTTTTCGGGTTGTTTTATGGGCCTGGTTTATGTTTCCGACCCAATTTGAGTTAGTGGTGGAAATCCTTATTTTGTTTATAAGGTTTTCATCCGTACATCCATAGATACCCTAGCTTTCACGAATTTTAACTTTTTGCTTTCACGTATTCCATGGCGAACTAATCCCGAGGGGAAATCTGTCGGATTCGAATTCCGTAAAACTTTGAGGTTGTTATCAATTTCAATTTAATTTAGTTCCTTTCTAATTTGTTCTATAAATTTCATTTGCTTAATTAATTTCTTATAGAGTAGATTCAATTTAATTCGGTTGATGCATGTTCCTTATGTTAATCGCGTTTAACTTAGCTTTTTCGGTATTTCGCGCTATCTTTAACCGTTTGCTTAATTCGGTGATTAGGGACATAACTCGTGTAATATTGTCGATGCTTGTTTATTCAATACTGCAATCGAATAGGAATTATAACCGCTTAGGGAATTGCAATTGTAATGACCGATGATAAATTGGTAGTCGAACCGTTAGATTAACCTGTTTTAATCACTTATTTCAATAATCACTTATTTACTTTGTTTTTTTCTTAATCGAATTCTAAAACACAACAACCCCCCCCCCCCCCCCACATAATCGTTTTAGTTGGTTAAATTAAATCAAGAATCCTCGCGATACGATACTCGAGTCATTGTTGCTTTACTACTATTTTATAAATGACTCATTTTGATCCGTGCGCGACAGCGGATCAAATTGGTGCCATTGCCGGGGATTCTTGTTGATTTTAATCAATTTTAGAATTTAAATTTTAGATTTTTGTTAGAGTTTTTTGTTTTTGTTTTGTTTTTTTTTTGTTGATTTTCAGGGTTGCAGTGGTAAGCGTTTCAGCCTAACAGGTACTGTTTCGATTTGCTCCGATTTTTTTCTAGAAAATCAGAAAAAAAATCGACGAACATTACTCATTTAGAATAAAGTTCTAAAAGATTTCGACCCTCAAAATCACAAATTCTACGTTTTTCTATTTTATTTGATTTATTTTCTATTTTCATATTTTCAAAAAAATATGAAAAAAAATTGTGTGATCTTTATTTGATTTAATTAGATTTTTTGTGTTATTTATATATTTTTAGATTTTATTTTAATCTCTTTTCTTATTTCTATTCTTTTTAAATCTGTGGTGATTTTATTTGATTCTGTGTTGAAATTGATAATCATATCATGATTGATCAAATGACTCTGAGAGAACTGGTTGCACTTTGTGTGAATTATAATTCTTTATATATTGAATATCCTGTTGTTGCAGTACCTTTCGAATTTAAATCTGGTTTAACACACTTGTTGCCAAGTTTTAATGGTTTTGCAGGTGAGGATCCACATAAGCATATGAAGTAATTAGAAGTTATGTGCTCTACACCTTCCGAACCTTGACTAGAGAACCTTGTCAACCAATTAGCTACAAATAATATCAAGTTTCAACAACAAATAGATTATAATTTTCAAACTTTGGAAATACAGATTGGACAACTTACCACTTCAATGAATGCCATGCAGTAAGCTCAAGGTTCAATTCAACAGCCCTTGGAAGAGCATTCTATTTTTCAAATAGAGTTGTCTTCTGAAACTATTGATGATACTTGTACTGATTTGTTTGCAGCTGATTTTCCATCATTGTCTGATTTTAATGATGTTTACTCTTGTGATGTTTGTACTGGCACTAAAATTTGCTCTGTTTGTGCTGAAATTGAGGTTGCCTTGCAAGTTGATATTCTTACTATAGATGAGGTTGCAAATGAAGTTGTTCATGTAGAGGAAGCTCTTAACATCCCTGCTTCCCCAACCTAACAATCTATTGAACAATCTCCTCCCTTAGAGCTTAAACCACTTCCTAATAATCTGAAAGATGCTTATTTAGAGATGGATGAAAATATTCCAGTTATAATTTCTTCTAACCTTGATTTCGATCAAGAAAATAAGCTTTTGCAGGTTTTGAAGAAACATAAGAAGGGAATTGGATGGACCTCGATTGAAGATGGAAGAAAAGCAGTGAGGCAGCCCCTTAATCCTTTAATCTTTAATGTTGTGGAAAGGAAGATCACTATCACGTTCCCATTCAACACTTTTACTTATCAAAGATTCTTCGTTGATCCGGGAATAAAAGGCGAAGGCACTAATAAAAATTTCATGATTAATGGATGCTACCCAAAGCTACTCTATGATATCCCCACTTTGGAAGAAGAGATTGTAGAAGAGCTCTCTTTAGGAAAGGCTGCTTATGTGATCACCTATCCTCCTTGACTGCTCGGGTGTGTTCTTTCCTTTCTTTCTCTCACTCTTATTTAGCAGTTATGTCCTTTCATTGAGGAAATGCATGTTTTAAGTGTGGGGGAGAGAATCATTTAGTTTATTTGTTTTATTTTTTGTTTTCTATTTTTGTTATTTGTTTTGTTTTGTTTTGCTTTCATTTCTTTAAGTGAACAATAAAAAATAAAAAAATTGCATTTTTTTTGAAAGTTTTAGGCTATAGATTAACTTGAGGTTAGATTGTGGAGACATGGGAAAACTTTACAAGATCGATATCGTTTTAACACCTTAAGTCTCCTGAATATGGAAATCATTTTGAATACTTGTTATGACATAGCCTTGAGTTCTCATCTTTTAATAGCTCTTGAGTAGTTTATCTTAGCAGTCAGCACCATCTAAAAAGTACACACTAAGTAATTAAGCTGATGCAAATAAGTGAATGATCACGTACTCAATAAGAAATCTAAATAGGAATCGGCCTTTTAAGTTAGGTGACCCTCACCCGGTCACTTAGGCTAACGGTTGTGAAACCTTCAAAAAAGAAAAAAAAGGTAGTTAATTTTAAAATACTGACAAGATATGGATCATAGTCACAAACAAGTTTATTTACCATGTGTATGAATAGATAACGGGCTTAATGTGATTGCACTAGAATGAAAGAGAGCAAAAAGGAGGATGAGTAAGTTAGGCGTAGACATAATAACATGATTCGGATTGGTTTGTATAGTAGGGAGGCTTATGCCTGCACAATTGCGGATTAGTATTCTTACGATATCCTTAGTGTGCAAGATTAGTACCTATCAATGCTATCTTAACCGGAGAAGAGTTTGTATCCTAGAATGAGTATCTGAATGCTGTTGTGTTTCTAGAGTTTTGATTTCTATTTTGCTCGAAGTGCAAAAGTTCAAGTGTGGGGGGATTTGATCAGTGCATTTTAATACACTTTCTCTTATGTTTGTACTTAGGCATTCCTACAGTTTATTTGAGTATTTTTACTATTTTAATGTGTTTTCATATTTAAGTTTGTTTTTACCTTTATTTTATTTTCGCAGCTTATTTTTCAGCATTAACATTTATTTGATACCTTTCACTGCGCAGGTCATAACTTGAGCTACGAGACTCGGATTTAAGCGTTCTACCAGTCGACGGAAAGCTAAGACAGAAAGCTACAACTTTTGAGTTTTACACATAAGCTGATTCGGAGTGAAAGATGGTCAAATAAGTCGTTCAAGTTAGAGCCCAAATTCTGATTTTAGAAAACAATTTTTTTCGGGTTGTTTTATGGGCCTGGTTTATGTTTCCGACCCAATTTGAGTTAGTGGTGGAAATCCTTATTTTTTTTATAAGGTTTTCATCCGTACATCCATAGATACCCTAGCTTTCATGAATTTTAACTTTTTGCTTTCACGTATTCCATGGCGAACTAATCCCGAGGGGAAATCTGCCGGATTCGAATTCCGTAAAACTTTGAGGTTGTTATCAATTTCAATTTAATTTAGTTCCTTTCTAATTTGTTCTATAAATTTCATTTGCTTAATTAATTTCTTATAGAGTAGATTCAATTTAATTCGGTTGATGCATGTTCCTTATGTTAATCGCGTTTAACTTAGCTTTTTCGGTATTTCGCGCTATCTTTAACCGTTTGCTTAATTCGGTGATTAGGGACATAACTCGTGTAATATTGTCGATGCTTGTTTGTTCAATATTGCAATCGAATAGGAATTATAGCCGCTTAGGGAATTGCAATTGTAATGACCAATGATAAATTGGTAGTCAAACCGGTAGATTAACCTGTTTTAATCACTTAATTCAATAATCACTTATTTACTTTGTTTTTTTCTTAATCGAATTCTAAAACAAATAAACCCCCCCCCCCCCAATAATCGTTTTAGTTGGTTAAATTAAATCAAGAATCCTCACGATACGATACTCGAGTCATTGTTGCTTTACTACTGTTTTATAAATGACTCGTTTTGATCCGTGCGCGACAGCAGATCAAATCAGCGGCATTGCCGGGGATTCTTGTTGATTTTAATCAATTTTATAATTTAAATTTTAGATTTTTGTTAGAGTTTTTTCTTTTTGTTTTGTTTTTTTTTTGTTGATTTTCAGGGTTGCAGTGGTAAGCGTTTCAGCCTAACAGACACTGTTTCGATTTGCTCCGATTTTTTTCTAGAAAATCAGAAAAAAATCGACAAACATTACTCATTTAGAATAAAGTTCTAAAAGATTTCGACCCTCAAAATTACAAATTCTACGATTTTCTATTTTATTTGATTTATTTTCTATTTACATATTTTCAAAAAAATCTGAAAAAAATTGTGTGATCTTTATTTGATTTAATTAGATTTTTTGCGTTATTTATATATTTTTAGATTTTATTTTTATCTCTTTTCTTATTTTCCATTCTTTTTAAATCTGTAGTGATTTTATTTGATTCTGTGTTGAAATTGATAATCATATCATGACTGATCAAATGACTCTGAGAGAACTGGTTGCACTTTGTGTGAATTATAATTCTTTATATATTGAATATCCTGTTGTTGTTGTACCTTTCGAATTTAAATCTGGTTTAACACACTTGTTGCCAAGTTTTAATGGTTTTGCAGGTGAGGATCCACATAAGCATATGAAGGAATTAGAAGTTATGTGCTCTGCACCTTCCGAACCTTCACTAGAGAACCTTGTCAACCAATTAGTGTAGCGAGTGATTTTTGGATGTGGTTGCGAAGCACGATCGCTCTAGTACTACAGTTTGATTCATTTGTTATCCTATTAAAGCTGATGAAGGAAGGGAAATAGATGTCTCCAATTAACCCTGCTTGCATACTGAGTTTAAACAGCGGTTTGTTAGGTTACAGATGCTACAAAGATTCGGGGTTTGTCCTAGGGTATTTTGTTGACGAGGGGTGCTTTAGGCTATTGGTTGAGATGTTAGGATGGATATATATGAAAGTATGGGATTTTGGGTTTTTATTTAGTGTGCTCGCTAAGATTTTTCTTTCAATCTTATGCCTACGTATTCCCGTTTACCGAAACAGGGAAATCAGAGCGTTCATAGTTCCTCCTATTCTATGGGAGGAAATGGGTGTTTTGGTGTCTTGTTCAAAGCCCAAGACGTGAAGCGAAAGGTAGTTTGTATCTTGTTCAAAGCCCAAGATGTGAAGCTGAAGGGTTTATTTATATCTTGTTCAAAGCCCAAGATGTGAAGCTAAAAGGGTTTGACTTTAGAGAGAATTTGTCATCTCTAAAGAGGGGTCTGTCTGTTACGACTGTTTATAAAGGAGAATTACTTTAACCGGGATGTGTGAATCCGACAATGCCATAATTTCCTTTAAAGGGGATTTTAACCTGAAGGGGAAGACTTTAACTCAGTGTAGAGCAATGCTATCTTTCCTTAGGAATTTCTCATGCTAAAAGAGGGACAGTGGCATGGATGTAGATGATCCAGAGGCTTGTCGCTTACAGCGATTAGATGAAAGGGAAGGAGTTGTTAATGTTTGTGTACTGTGAACGACGCACATCTTTGATGCTAAAAGGTTGATTGGATCAACCAGTGGTTTTCTTATATAAAGCCTAAGAGAAGGCTATTATGTGTCTCGTACAAAGCCCGAGAGAGAGGCTAAAAGGTTTTGACTCAACGAGGGAATCTTTTGGTATCTCGTATAAAGCCCGAGATGGAGGCGATTTGACTCAACAAGAGAGTTTTTTTTGTATCTCGTACGAAGCCCGAGATAGAGGCTAAAATTTATTTGGCTCAAGAAGAACCTTTTTGTATCTCGTATAAATCCCGAGATGGAGGCGAAAGGGGTGATCGACTCAACGAGGGAGTCTCTTATGTGTCTCGTACAAAGCCTGAGAGAGAGGCTGAACGTTGTTAACTCCGCTGGGGAGAATCATTGTATAAAGCCCAAGAGAGAGGCTAACTTCATGGGAGAAGGATCATTATACAAAGCCTAAGAGGAGGCTGTGGCGACTGTTCAGTTAAGTGACAAGTCCAGTATACTGATTTTGAAAGAGAAAATCAGTTCTTATATGAGCTACACTGTACTCAAGGATTTGATTCGAGGATCCGGGTTATTCCTGTTCTTTGAGGAAGTGGGAAATCCGAAGGGTATTGAGACTGTCCGAGTCTACGGGTTTTCTTCCTATTTAACGAAGGGGTCACTTGAGAATGTCTTTGAGACTCAAGGAGATTAGACTGTCCAAGTCTAGAGTTTCATCTTTTGTACCATGCTTTGAGAAACAGTAGTAGACTCTTTGAAAGGATTGTTCTATGCAGATGACTAAGTTCTGTTCCTATACCTCTAGGAGGTCGTCGGGACAATTTGTATGAAGCCCAAGAGGAGGCTGGAAACTTTTAAGAAGCCGATCGGTCCTTGTATGAAACCCGAGAGGAGGCTATCATTCCCGGAGGAAGAGATCATTATACGAAGCCTAAGAGGAGGCTGTGAATACTTCTAAGAAGCCGTTGGGTTCTTGTACTAAGCCCAAGAGGAGGCTAGGTTGCTTTTAGGAAGTCGATGGGTCTCCAAACCCCGTGAAATTCAAGGCAAGCTATTCACAAGGAATAGATCAAGTCAGGAAAGTTCGAGAATTTGGAAGAAACTCAAGAGATGCCATTCACGGAGAAAAGATCATCTCTGGGGAGTAGAGTTTCTTAACAAGTGCTTTTAAGAAGCCTGTGGGTCCCCAAACCCCGAGGAATTCAAGACATGCCATTCACCGAGAATAGATCAAGCCAGGAAAGTTCGAGAATTTGGAAGAAACTCAAGAGATGCAATTCACGGAGAAGAGATCATCCCTGGGGAATAGATTTTCTTTGACAACTTCTACGAGTGACAGTCTATGAAAGGGTTCACCGAGAATGCTGCCTTTCATGTCTCCATATTGTTTAACCCCAAGAGGAGGGAAGATTGTGTCTGGTAATCCTATGGGGATCTAGTTTTGACTATTTAAGAGTGATCAACGGGCTTAATGCTAGACGTAGTTGCCGGGGAAACTCTAAATATCTATACTATTATTACACAGTTGATATGAGTTTATGAAAGAAGACTTGCAGTGAAACAACCCCACAATACAGTTATATGTATATGAAAGCGGTAAATGAAAGCAATAACCACTTACTCGATTGTAGAGCTTCCATGCTGTTTGGTTAGTTGTTCAACAAAGAAAGATTGAAAACAACAGTATATTCAAAATCAAAGGAGAAAGTGCTTTGAAAAAGAAAGATTTTGGGGCTTATAGCTCAAGGAGAGGCCCAGGGTTTTATCAGTGATCGCACTGTTTGAATTTGTACAGAGGGACTTATACAAGTGACTGAGGCCCAAAAATTGTTTTCTGTACAAAGGGATGGGTCTTACACTCTCTCAAGAGGCCCAAAAAGTTTAAAGGAAAAGAGTAGGGCTTATAACACGAGGGTAGGCCCAGTTTGTTTTTTCCATTTGAAATGGCGATCGCGCCGAGATTTTCTTTTAACACGAAGGGACTTATACAATAAGTGAGGCCCAAAATGTTTTTGGTTAAAAGGGGGTTGGGTCTTACACTCTATTAGAGGCCCAAAAAGTTTTAAATGGGTCTTATAGCTCAAGGAGAGGCCCAAAAGGTTACTTTTCAAAAGGCGACGATCGCGCCGTTTGTTTTTGACGGTATCGGGACTTATACAATACACTGAGGCCCAAAATGATTTGGTCAACAAAAGGATTGGGTCTTACACTCTATTAGAGGCCCAAAGTGTTTTGAAAATGATTTATGAGGTTTGAATTAATCCAAAAACCCTAATTTGTTTTCAAAAATGTGTTTTAATTGAATAAAAATTCAATTAAAATGATCAAAATTGTTTAACATAGGAAAAACAAATTGTGATTTTGGATTAATGTTTCAAAAATTAAGTATTGACCTACAAAATAATTAGAAAGCATTAAAAGTTGCAAAATCAAGGTGGAAAAAATATTTTAAATGTCAAAAACAATTAAAACATTAATTCTTTGCAAAAATATCAATTATATAAAATAAATAATATTTTTGGGATTTTTTGGGAATATAAAATATTTTAACATTTTTGTGAATTATTAAAAAAAGAATCAACTCAAAATCATTAAAACTCAGAGAGAAATTAATTTTTGAATCAATTAAATAAAATCACAAAATTCAAATATTTGAATTTATGAAAATGGCGCCAAGAACACCCAAGAACACGCGCGTGTTCTGGGCTTGCCCAGATTTGCATTTTCTCTCCAATCTCACTGAATACTTGATTATATCATGCAATCCACATACCAATCAACTTGTTTCAACCTCACGATCATGTCTACGGTATTTAATTTCATTTAAATTAAACATATAACAAGAAATCACGAAAAATCCTCAAGAACCGTAATTTCTGCATGAAGGCTAGGATTTTTTATACACGATTCAAACAATGCAATTAATTGAGGGGAAACATTCCATGCATGATTATGAACATTTGGCAAAAGTATTGTGCGAGGAAATATGCATAGATTGAGAGATGACCAAGTTTAAGCTTACCTCTAGGTCGTGACAGCAAGAGCA
The DNA here is from genome assembly GCA_022829125.1 of Lathyrus tuberosus. Lineage (NCBI taxonomy): Eukaryota > Viridiplantae > Streptophyta > Magnoliopsida > Fabales > Fabaceae > Lathyrus > Lathyrus tuberosus. The sequence goes on along the minus strand of JALAZF010000036.1, from coordinate 15,500,683 downwards.
AATTGATTTCTGAGTAGGAGGTGTTACAGATGAATTGTGATGATCTGAACAGATTCCCTACACCCTATGGAGTGTGTTTGAATGCTTGGACTTGACTGAGAATGGCTGGATCACTTCATGGCATCTCAACTGCACTTTGGTTAAAACCTTGAGCAATTGACTGGTGATTCTGAGAAATCAGTGTTCCAGTTGTTGTTTAAGTGTTTGATCAGCTCACATATGATGTATATGAGGTGTGTGTGTGTGATTGGTTTGAGTGGAATTGCTCTCTAATGAAAAACCCGAGAGTGACTTGCTAAGAAAGGCATTTTTGAGAGTGAGAAGTGGTTTTTGAGAAAGGCAAGTGTTGTAGGCCTTTGGTGTACTTAAACTGATCACAATTGAGCTCTATTTATAGTAGAGCAAGTTTGTTTTGGGATCCACAGTGAATGGTAACTGCAGCAGGTGTTTGTTCAATGTTGGCCAATGGAAATCCAAGTCTCCTCTAGCCATTGACTAGAGGTTAGGGCACAGGGCTATGGTTCCCTTGGTCTTGGATAAGTCTTGACTGAATTCAGTTGAGAATGGCTCAGTCCATGCCACCTTGATGCTTCCCTTGGTCTTGGATAAGTCTTGACTGAATTCAGTTGAGAATGGCTCAGTCCATGCCACCTTGATGCTTCCATTGAATGCTCCAATCCAAAATTGGAGTCTTGTCCCTATTTTGGCCATTCTAGGTTCAACATGCTATTTCTTGTTCCAAAGACTTTGGAGGCTTGGCTAAGTGATTGTCCCCTTTAGATTAAATCCTCTGAGGTGTCCAAGTGGAAAGGAGCATTTGGATTTGGCTGATTTTGGCAAATCGAGCAAAAATGCAAATTCTGCCTTGCCTTGGCAGATTTCAGCAAGGCAACTTTCCAATGTCATATCTCATGACTCAAATGGAATTTGGTAATGTTCTTAGCCATTTTGGAAAGCCCTTACATGATACAAAAACTGTTTAAACATGTTTGGTTTTGATCTCTCTTGAATCCAAGTGAAAAATCCCCCTACATTTGGCAAAAAGTAGGGTAAAATCTGACTTAGTGAAATTTTCACTAAGTGTTGGAACAAAGTGACTTTTCTTGATTTTGATCACTCCATAACTCAAAATCCACAATGAATTGGAATTAGGTCTAGTTGAAGTTTTTGTAGAGGGCAATGAGATCTACAAATAAAGCCTTGGATGGGAGAAAATGGCTTTGTGGTTTAGGAGTTATGGTCCTCCAAAGTTGGTACCTAGCCACTTTATTTTTAACTTAGAAAATTTTCTAAGTTTTTTATGGTTACCCCTTTTACAAGTTATCCAACTTTTCTTGATTTTTCTTGATGAATGATGATTCAAATCATACATTAACATCATCTTAGGGTTAAAAATCCATTTTGGTGAAAAATCTCAAAAAGTCAAAGTTGACTTTTATGCACAGTTGAGTTTTTATCAGATGAATTCTTCATGAAATCATGTCCTTGACCTAAATCAAACTTGATGGACATGTTCCATGGGTGTCATAGGGTATATTGATGCATTTCATAGGACTTGGGAGTATGTCCTGGTCAAAAGTCAAAGTTACAGTTGACTTTTTCCTTAAAACCCTAATTGTGGTGCAGATGAAATTGAAACTTGTTGCTCAAGCCTCTTGGATTAATCCATTGTTGCAAATGGATCAATATAGTTAATTAGAGACCCTCAAACCCTCTCTTGAGGTCTTGGCTCATGATTTTCCCTAAAAGTCAACTTAGGGGTGAATTAGGTCAAGAAACCCTAATTCCTGATTTTGATGAATGCATCCCCTGAGGCAAAATTGACTTGATGATTGGGTCCATGAGGTTCCATGGAGTATATTAGGTTAGATTTTGGATCATTGGCTTATGCCCAGATGAAAAATTTCCATCTGGAGGACCTGGTCGACCAAAACCCTAATTTGGTGACACTGTCGATCTTGAGACTTGATCCACCTAGAAGGGAGCAGCCTTGTGCTTGATCCTTAAAGTGGGAGTCCTTTTGATCCATTGTAGGTGTTTGAGAGGTTAGACAAGTTGAAGATCATGTCATTCCTTGATTGATCATTTGTCTAAGAACTCTGAGAGAGCTTGAAACCCTAATTCTTGATTGTAGTGGATGCTCACCCATCTTTGGGGATACTGATGAAGTATGATGGCCCATCCCTATTGTGATGATGATTTGCACAATGATGGGAAATCCTAGTGGTCAAAATTTGGGGTATGACAGATGCCCCTATTTAATCTTCTTGGACACGAAGGTGTGAATGACGAAGGTATTCGGGCATTCGGGGTGCAAGAGGATTAAATATCGGAATACCCGAAATTTTGATGGTGGTAATGAATGGTAGCTTACGCATTCATCTTCTTTATCTAAGCAATGATGCTTAGAAAAGGTAAACTTCCCCTCGATCCTGGTCTTCAGCCAAGGAACTGGTCTCAGTTTCTAAAATAAACTTCCCCTCGATCCTGGTTTCCTACCCAGGAACTGGTCTTAGTTTCTGATGTAAACTTCCCCTCGATCCTGGTTTCCTACCAAGGAACTGGTCTTAGTTTCTTTCGTCAATAAACTTTACTGACAAGGGACGCTATTCGTAGCGGCTTTCCTTCAAACTTCTCGCCAAATTTTCCTAGGGAGATGTTATTTGAGTGGAAAAAGTTTTGATGTCAGACTTGCTGGGGAACCTAGTCGTTTGAGTTGTAGAGGTGTACAAACTTCTCTGTTGGAGATGCCATTTGTTGACTCTACTTGGGGAATGCGAGTCCCTTGAGAGACTGCATTCGTTTGGGGTCTTTACATCATACTTTTCTCAGAGATCCTCTCGGAGAAATGCCATATGATGTGATCCAATTTTGAGGTGCCGATGACCTTTTCATCAGTGGGTTTTTCGGAGAAAAACTGCCGTACTGCCGAATCTCCGATTTAGGAGGCTTTCTCTCGGGATTTTCTTTAATCCGGGAAAACAAGGATATCATCTTCAATGGCGAAGAGTGATGTTAACTGAGGGCTCTCTGGTCTTTCAGAGGTTCAAGTTATCAAAGTGGTCGAGAACCCCACTTCAATCCAGAAATAAAACTGAAGGAGAGAGAACGTTCAGACGCAACACTTCCTGATGAGGAAAGGGCTGACAACTCGATTAAGAGGACTTTTATCACTAGGGGACAAGACCGACTAGATTGATAGTGATGCAATATGAAATGTGAATGCAAATCAATAATGCAATGATGCATGTATGTTTATGCTGACAAAACTGGCGTGACATACAAAATGACAGGTGAACACGACTGGATACTCGGCCATTGCAGGACGAAGAGGTACCGTTGGTTCAGAATAGCAATTCCACCTTGCTTAAGAAAGATAGTCCCTGTTGGGAGCTATGTTGGTCGGGCTTAGGAGATAAGAACTCGGCCGAGGCGTGTCAGACGAAACAAGGTCTCTGACACAGTTGATCCCTTCATTCAGGCGTACTGGGTTAGAAGGAGTACTTTGATTCTGCACTTTGAGGTTCGATTACTTCTAGAGAAGCGACCGATGTTCTTCTGATGTTCAACAGTCAAAAGAAATTGCCGTCTTTATTAAAAAGCAGAAAAAGTTTTAACAAGTAAATTCATTTTTGTTTTATTTCAAGAATCGTTAATCATGTTAAAAACATCGTTCCGTAAAGCTAAAACAAATAAGAATTACAAACAAAAGCACAAAGGCTCAAATTTTATTGATAAGATGGAGATCAGCCAAACGCGTGATTCCAAAGAGTATATACAAAGTTAGAAAATGGTAATTTACAGGGAAAAGGGCTACGTTGAAACATAACAACCACTATCCTCCTACCAACTTTGAATTCGGGACATCCTGAGCTTCTGTCGAAGATGACCTTGACTGGAGTTTTCCTCCGATGGATGGTGTAACTACTGCTGAGGGATTCGCCTCTGTTGAACATAGTTACTTGCCATTATCCCTAATTTTTGCCTGGATTGTACTGTGATGTTTCCAATCCATCGGGATGATTTTTTTTCTGTCTCTAACTTTTGCCTGGACCGCCCTTTCGGGTTTTTAATCCACCGAGACGTTTTTTTTTTAGTTTAGGCGAAGTATTTCTTGACTACATCAACATTTGTGGGGTAGGCAAATTCCTCTCCGTCCATGGTTGCAAGTCTCAAGGCACCGCCTGAGAAAGCTTTCGTGACCACATAGGGGCCATCATAATTCGGAGTCCATTTACCTCGCGAATCAGTGAGAAATGAATGTATCTTCTTGAGCACGATGTCTCCTTTTCTGAAAACACGAGGTCGGACCTTTTTGTCAAACGCCCTCTTCATTCTCTGTTGATACAACTGACCATGGCATAGTGTCGTGATTCGCTTCTCTTCGATCAGATTCAGTTCGTCGTGTCGGCTTTGACACCATTCAGCTTCGGTGAGCTTAGCTTCCATCAATACTCAGATTGACGGGATCTCTACTTCTATGGGGAGCACTGCTTCCATGCCATACACTAGAGAGAAAGGGGTTGCCCCTGTTGAAGTGCGAACAGATGTGCGATAACCGTGAAGAGCAAAGGGTAGCATCTCGTTCCAATCTTTGTAGATTACAACCATCTTCTGAACAATCCTCTTGATGTTCTTATTGGCCGCTTCTACCGCTCCGTTCATCTTAGGTCGGTAGGGAGATGAGTTATGATGTTCGATCTTGAACTCTGCACACAACTCCTTCATCATCTTGTTGTTCAAGTTAGATCCATTATCAGTAATGATCTCGCTTGGAACACCATAACGGCAGATGATATTTTTTTTGATAAATCGGACCACCACTTGTCGGGTTACATTGGCATATGACGCTGCTTCGACCCACTTGGTGAAATAGTCAATGGCTACCAGGATGAACCGATGTCCGTTTGAAGCCTTAGGTTCAATCATGCCAATCATGTCGATTCCCCATATGGAAAAAGGCCACAGGGAAGAAAGAACTTTGAGATGTGATGGCGGTACATGAATTTTGTCGGAGTATATCTGACACTTGTGACACCTCCTCATGTACTTGTAGCAGTCGGATTCCATTGTCAACCAATAGTACCCTGCTCTTAGAATTTTTCTCGCCATTCTGTGTCCGTTGGCATGAGTGCCAAAGGATCCTTCGTGAATTTCTTTCATAAGCATGTCTGCTTCTGGTCTGTCTACGCATCGGAGCAAGACCAAGTCAAAATTTCTCTTATAAAGAGTATCACCGCTCAGGAAGAAGTTTCCAGCCAGTCTTCTGAGGGTTTTTCTGTCCTTCCTTAGTGCCCCAGGTGGGTACTCTTGTTTTTGAAGGAAGCATTTGATATCGTGATACCAAGGTTTGTCGTCTATGACTGCTTCGATCGTGAAGATGTAAGCGGGCCTTTCAAGGCGCATTATGTCGATCTTGGGTAAGTCGTTCCATTGACCTACACTAATCATGGAAGAGAGAGTGGATAATGCGTCAGCCATGTGATTCTCCTCACGAGGGATATGATGAAACTCAACTCTGTTAAAGAAAGGTAGCAACCTTCTTGCGTAGTCTTTGTAAGGAATCAGTCCTGATTGGTATGTGTTCCAATCTCCTTTAATCTGATTGATAACCAAGGCTGAGTCGCCATATACGTCCAAGTTTTTGATCCTTAAATCAATCACTTCTTCGAGACCCATAATACAAGCTTCGTATTCGGCCTCGTTGTTCGTACATTTGAGCGTAAGTCTGGCGGTGAAAGGAATGTGGGTACCCTGAGGGTAACAATGATTGTCCCAATTCCATTCCCGTAATGATTGACTGCTCCGTCAAAGATTAGTCCCCATTGGGAACCTGGTTCTGGCCCTTCACTGGGTAACGGTTCATCGCAATCTTTCAATTTTAGATACATGACATCTTCGTCTGGGAAGTCAAACCCGATTGGTTCTTGATCGTCAATCGGTTGATGACCCAAATGATCGGCTAAAATACTCCCCTTAACGGCTTTCTGAGCGTGGTACTCTATGTCATATTCTGATAACAACATCTGCCAACGGGAAATTCTTCCCGTGAGAGCAGGTTTTTTCAAAGACGTACTTGATTGGATCTATTTCGGAGATTAACCAAGTAGTATGACGAATCATGTATTGGCGAAGACGTTTGGCTGCCTAAGCCAAAGCACAGCAAGTTTTCTCAAGCATCGTATACCGAGTTTCGCAGTCGGTGAATTTCTTGCTCAAATAGTAAATGGCAGACTTTTTCCTTTTGGTTTCGTCTTGTTGGCCAAGTACACATCCCATTGAGTCTTCCAAGACTGTGAGGTAAATGATCAGCGGTCTTCCTTCCACTGCAGGTGATAGAATCGGAGGATTCAACAGATATTCCTTGATACTGTCGAAGGCGGTTTGGCAATCTTCTGACCAAACGCAATCCTGGTTCTTTTTGAGTAATTTGAAAATCGGCGCACATGTGGCGGTCATGAGGAATATGAATCTGGAGATGTAGTTCAAACGTCCCAGGAATCCTCTGACTTGTTTTTTAGTTTTCGGAGAAGGTATTTCTTGAATGGCCTTGACCTTGTCAGGATCAACCTCAATTCCTTTCTGGCTGACGATGAACCCTAGTAGTTTCCCTGAACGGACACCGAAGGTGCACTTGTTGGGATTCAAGCGGAGCTTGAATTTTCTTAGACGTTCGAACAATTTTGACAGATGTTCAACGTGCTCACTCTATGTTTTTGATTTTGCAATCATATCATCGACATACACTTCGATTTCTTTGTGTATCATGTCATGAAACAGAGTAGTCATGGCCCTTTGATAGGTTGCCCCGGCGTTCTTCAAATCGAACGGCATTACCTTGTAACAAAAGGTGCCCCATGGGGTAATGAACGAAGTTTTCTCCATGTCTTTCGGCGCCATTTTGATCTGGTTATAGCCCGAGAATCCATCCATGAAGGAGAAAATTTTGAACTTTGTTGTGCTGTCTACCAGCATGTCAATTTGTGGTAAAGGAAAGTCGTCCTTTGGACTAGCCTTGTTTAGATCCCTGTAGTCGACACACATTCTGACCTTTCCGTCCTTTTTGGGAACGGGTATGATGTTGGCTAACCATTGAGGATATTCAGACGTAGCGAGGAAACCCGCGTCAATCTGTTTTTGTACTTCCTCTTTGATTTTGATGGCCATGTCCGGGTGAGTGCGTCTCAACCTTTGCTTTACTGGCGGACATTCCGATCTCAACGGTAAGTGATGTTCCACGATGCTGGTATCCAACCCTGGCATATCCTGATAGGACCAAGCGAATACATTGGGGAATTCTTTGAGAAGCTTTATCAAACTCTCTCTGGCAGTTGGACTGAGCAGTGCCCCAATCCTAATTTCTTTCCTCTCTTGTTCTGAACCCAAGTTTACTGTTTCCAACGGTTCTTTGTGAGGTTCAATGGACCTTTCCTCTTGTCTGAGTAGTCGAGAGATCTCTTCTGGAATTTTGTCGTCATTTTCTTCTTCAGCCTCGAATACCGGGAACTCAAAGTTGGGAGAAGGCATCGGATTGTATGTTTCAACGGGGTTTAAAACAAGCAATCTGCATGACGTGATGATTCGTGTTTAGAAGAGATAGAGAAAATGCAAGTGTGTGCAGTGTTTTATTTTACTGCTTGTTTTTATTTTTAATTATTTTTTAGGATTACCATTTTCTGAAAAAACAAAAAGAGAAAACAGCAATTAATGCGGAAATTACAGAACGACGTTATTTTATTAATGAACAAGTCGATTCTTGAAACTACAGCCCTATAAAACAAAACTCTATCGCTTTGGGCTAAACGAAGAGGGAAAATTTACAGAAAGCGAGCCCTATCAAAACATCAGTTTCACCTGGGCAGGGTGAAAGGTTAAAGATGGCAATTACTTTGACTGATGAACGATCTTCGGAACCTCGACGGCAACCCATTGGCGGCGAACTCCTCGGTGAATCACAAAGTCTGGCACCTTCCTTGATTTGTCTTCAGAAATAACACTGATTTCTGGTGGAGCAGGATCATTGGAATCTGTCTCCCAGGCAGAGTTGTCGTAGGAGAATTTATCAGTTGCATTTTGCATAGAATTTGTGCCCTCAGCTATATCTCCCCATCTAGTAGGCTGGATATCTTCGAGCCTGATACGAGAGCTTTCGGGAGCGGTGTACTTGACCATATAGTCGTATTTCTCACTCGGTTGTCCCAAGGAGTCCCACACTTCTTTCGAACTGGAGGAGTCATCTCTCTCGATGACGTTGACCTCGGGAAAAGCATAGTTGATGAATTCAAGTCCTGCAAATGTTGTGAATTCATCTTCATGTTGAGTAGTTTCTGAATGACCTGAGTGTTGATCCCATGACATGCTGGGGACACAGGTATTCTGTTCGATGATGGTCAGCTGACTTTCATTGTTCGGCTGACTTTCTTGCCCCAAGTTTCCTGGGTAGGGCTGCCACATTGGCAGACCATCCATTGGGCCATAGTAATTGTGGTCAAAGTTGTCTTTCATCAGAGTGTCTTTCTCTAATGAATTTGGCGGAGCACGACATCCTTCTGGATCACAATCTCCATAGATCATTTCGACATCTGACCGTGGTATAAATCTCGGACTCTGTGCAGGATATCAAAATGGTATAGGCACCTCTTCCTGAGACATATAACCGTCCTCGTTCAGATAGGACTTCCATTCTTCATCTGTGTCGGAGGGATCTTCCTCATTGATAGCATGTACTGCTTGAGACACTGGGTGAAGGAAACCTCCACTGTGGAAGAAGTTTTGAAGGGGATGAAGACTTTCATAGTTGGCAGCTGTCTGGGTACAGGTTGCAGAAAAACCAAGACCCTTCTTTGTTGTATTACCAGTAGGAATGACAAGCTGTCCCCATCCTGTCGTATCGGTACTCTCGACCGCTTTAATAGCATCATTGTATGAGGAAATCGAGGTTCCTCCTCTGAACTGATTGTTCTTGCTTACCGACAGTGCTTGGAACTGAGTTCCAATAACCTCCTCGGGTTCTATGCCAGTAGATGATGACAAGTTACTCACCAGTAAGGCTTGTTCCCCACAAACTGTGACAAGTTGATCGTTCTTGACGAACTTTAGCTTTTGGTGGAGGGTCGAAGTAACCGCTCCAGCCTGATGTATCCAAGGTCTTCCTAATAAACAACTGTACGTTGCCCGGATGTCCATGACCTGGAAAGTGACTTGGAAAGTGTGAGGACCGATAGTTATGGGAAGATCAACTTCGCCGATAACCGTTTTTCTGGACCCGTCGAACGCTTTAACGACGACCTCGCTGGTTCTCATCGGAGGTCCTTTGAATGATAATTGCATCAAATTGGACTTCGGCATAACATTCAGGGATGACCCTGTGTCTACCAGTACGCTGGCTAAAGCATCGTCCTGGCAGTTAATTGTGATATTGTGCGCCATGTTATGACGGCGACCCTCTTCGGGTAATTCCTCATCACTAAATCCCAAGTTATTGCAGGAAGTGATGTTAGAGACAATACTATCGAACTGTCTAATCGTTACATCCTGTTCCACAAAGGCTTGCTCCAAGACTTTCTGTAGAGCCTCCCTGTGGGCTCCTGAACTGATTAACAGCGATAATACCGAGATCTTTGAAGGAGTTTATAACAGTTGATCCACAATGTTGTATTCACTCCTTTGGATGAGCTTCAACATCTCATCATTATTTTTCGAAAGGTCGGGATTACTGGATTGGCCGACTGGTAGATCAGGAGTTTTCGTCTGAAGTTCCTTTTCCTTGTTAGGTTCTCCAACCCCTCGGTTGAAGATTCTACCACTCCGTGTTACACGACTGATGTCTGCAATATTCACAACAGAGGGTAATGTAATTTCCTTTCCATTTTCAACTGTCGTTGCACCGTATTTGTAAGGGATAGCCTTAGTTGATTCATACGGTGTTGGTCCTGGCAGATAGATGACTACGGGAGCCCTCTGATTTTTTTGACCATCATAATTAATCTCGATCCGTTCCCGGTTGGGAACTTTAGATTCGTCAAGTAGAGGGATAATGGCAAAAACATCCCTGGTCCTGTGATGACTAGAGATCGTGACAACATCCTCAACTTGATCGACAAGGTAGTTCGGAGTCTAGTTAATGGGTCCAGAACCCGGATATGTGTGAATCTCTCCACGATCTACTTGACCCTGAAGAGCTGCTCTCACAAAGTAACACCCTTGGTTACTTTCCGAACAAACGCTACAACAGTCATAATTGTGTGGTGGCACCTGGCCACGCCCACTTTGAATACAATGTAACCTCACTAGGTTGGCTTCCACTGATCGGACATCCTAACTCTGACGCCGAGTGGGGTTTCTGTTACTGATACTAATTTGCTGAGTATCTTCATCCATATAAATTGGCATCCACCAGTGATTTAACAAGTGCTGAAGTGCCTCCTGGACAAGGGTACAACCCTGATCGTTTTCGCAACCTGCTTTACAGCTTTGATAGTCATGTGATATTAGGAATCCGAGTCGGACCTGCTCAGCATGTAACTCTACCAGGTTGGTATTCATCACGCGAATATCGAAGATCTGAACCATGTTGATTTGATAGGAGTTCCTATCATGGTAGTCTTGGATCCATCCAAGATCCATCTGACGCTGGAGGGCTTCTCGTACAAAAGAGCAACCCTATTTGTTTACCGAGCAAATTAGACAGGAACTGTAATCGTGCCGCGGCAGATTATGATACTGGCTTTGCCTTGAGTGCATCGCCACCAAGTTGACATTCATTGCTAGAATGTTGTGATTCTGAACAATGTTGGAATTCGTGTAGACCATGTTAACTCCACGAACTCGATGCTCTTGGATCCATCTGAGATCCATCTGTTCCTGTAGAGCTGCTTGCACCATAGAACATCCTTGATTGTCTTTAGAGCAGATATCACACTGGTGATAATTATGAGGCGGCACATGGCCATATCCACTCTGTCTACAATGCATCTTGACCAGATTGGTCCACAATAAGAGTACATCGTGAATTTGATAGACATTGTTAAATTCTCCTTCTATCAAATTGACTGCAGCCTTCTCATGTTGAGGCAGCGGGTTCGTGAGAACATTAGGATTTGTATCCTTGAAGGATAAGACCCCGCTCCTAACAAGTTTTTGCACGTCGGACTTGAAATTAAGACAGATCTCGATGTTATACCCTGATCTTCCTTGGTGATAAGGGCAAGTTTCATCCACCTTAAACCAAAAAGGAGGATTTTCCGGTACTGTAAGAGGAGATTTAGTCTGAATGTGCCCCTTAGCCAGTAGTAACGGAAACAGCTCTGCGTACTACACGGGTATAGGATCAAATCCTGGTGGTCGTGTTGTACGGTTGTTGTTGTACGGAGGACGAGCCTGCTGAAGAGGCTGTTGTGTCCTTTGTTGATCAGGTTGGCTCTGTGCAACCTGAGGTTGATACGTAGGAATAGGCGCAGGGTTGATAACAGGAGTCACAGCTGCTACCGGTTGATAACGTCGCCTTTGCTTTTCGAGAGAGATATTCACAATATCTTGTTCTTTTTTCTTAGGGAGAGCACTATCGTATTTTTTAGTACCGCTCGTCGATCCAGTGTCTTTTACCAAACGTCCTTCTCGGACGGCTTCCTCAAGACGTGCGCCTATGCCCACCATCTCGGTGAAATCACTGGGTGCACTGGCAACCATTCGGTCATAGAAAAAGGAGCTTAAGGTCTTTAAGAAGATCTTTGTCATCTCTTTTTCCTCAAGAGGTGGAAAAATTTGTGCGGCAATTTCACGCCACCTTTGAGCATACTCCTTAAAGGTTTCCTTGTCCTTTTCCGACATCGATCTGAGTTAATCTCTGTCGGGTGCCATGTCCAAATTGTATTTGTATTGTTGAACGAAGGCAGTGCCAAGATCTCTGAATGTGCTGATCGTGGCACGGTTTAAACCCATATACCATTTTAATGCGGCACCGGTTAAACTATCCTGAAAGTAATGAATCAGTAGGTCCTGATTTTCCGTCTGAGCTGACAACCGTCGGGCGTACATCACCAGATGGCTTTGAGGGCAAGAGTTACCCTTGTACTTTTCAAAGTCGGGCACTTGAAATTTGTGCAGGACTTTCACATTTGGGACCAAGCAGAGATCTGCGGCGTCCTTTCCAAATAGATCCTGACCGCGAATGGCTTGCAGTTCCTTCTGCATTTCCAAGAACTGCTCCTGGAATTCCTCCATTCGGTCAAACATAGTTTCCTTCTTACCAGAAGGTATTTGTGGAATCTGTCCTTCCGGGACAGTGTGCACCACAGGGGGTGGGACTGTAACTACGGCAGTGAATCTTGGCGTTTCCCGAAGTTTGTAACCTTCAGGAGTCTTCGGTATGCCCCTGGCATCTTCTCTTTCCCGAAGTTTGTAACCTTCAGGCCCAGCGGCTTCTGTTATGATTCCCTAATCTTCAGTGATCGGTGGAACATATCCTTCTGGGATATAGTTAACAGGCATGCCCCAAGGACGATCTTTCGACATTTGATACCTAGGATCATACTTCTCCACTATGGGCGTTGAGGTGATCTCTGAGATCACAGTCCTTTGTAGCTGAGCTTCTGCCATGGCTTGCATGTCGTTACGAAGCTTTCTCATATCCTCTCTCAGAGCATCGATCTCTTCTTTCAACTCTCTGTTTTCTTCCTCAAGATCATCCATCTTTTTCTGACGATTGGCCCGAGTATTATACGAATGAGACAGTTTGACTCTAGAACCGAGACACAAACGTGAGATTCGTAGGTAAGAAGAATACGCGATGTGAGAATGATGAATGCAATGATTATATTAATTGGTTTTTGGTTTAATCAAAATAAACTTAGACAATTAGATTGCAAATATCAAACGGTGGGGAAACCCCTATTTTATTGAATGCAAAGGATTACAGAAATGGAAATACAGTAGATTACAAGGTACAAAAACAGAAACCTAAACTAATGGGTCCTGAGTCCTCTCTGAAGAGAAATCGGGTACTGATTCTAGTATCTTCCTTTTCTTTGACCGGGGCTCTTGGGCTGTTGTCGGGTTGTCATTCCTTTGCCAAGTGAAAGGAGCGAGCAAATTCCTTTGTTCATCTTGATTCTCCACAGCATGTTGCTCCAAAATTTCAATCAGAGCATCCTTATCTTTCAGTAATTGCTGTATTTTGATGCACTCTACGTTGAGGGTGCGGTACTTGTTCTTCCAAGACCTCCTCTCCTGTTGAACTTTGTTGAGAGTAACCTGAAGCTTTTCAGTTTCCGTCATGAAGTACATGACAGATTCCTTTGGCGGAAGAACTCCGTAATGAGGATAAGGCATCTTTAGCTTGAGAGCTCTAGTTTGTACCCAATGGAGATAAGGCTCCACCGAGACACAGTCTGGTTTTCCCAGAGACTCTCGTCCTTTCTTATGAACATGTTTCCAAGCGTGCACTATTTCCATCTTTAGTGCTCTGTCATTTTCTCCTTCTTTGAAGAAAAGACCTTCCAGATGAACACCCCGTGGGACGTGTCTCATCGGGTATCCAAATTGACGAAGAACCAATACCGGATGGTAGTTGATTCCTCCTTTAATTCCTATAAGGGGTACATTGGGGAAGTTTCCATAACAATCAATGATTCTGATTCCATCATAGATCCTATTACACCAATCTATGTCAGAGTTGGTAAGAGACATGATCTTCTGCGACCAACGTAAGGCACTCTTGTAATCCCAAAAAGCAGCAGACTTGGGCAAGTGGGAGATAAACCATTTGTAAAGCAAAGGTACACAGCATGTGATCTCCCCTCCGCGGTACAAATTCCCCAAGTGTACAGAATGATACGTATCTGCGAGCAAAGTCGGCACAGGGTTTCCAATGAGAAAAACCTTAATGGAGTTGATATCGACGAAATTATTAATGTTGGGAAACAAAAATAACCCGTAGGTGAGCAAGACAAAGATGCTTTCAAAAGCAGTCACGTTTCCTATACTGGCAAAATACAGGGCTTTCTTTGTCAAGAACTGGGCTGGTAAAACTTGGATGCCACCCTTGGTAGTTAGGTGAGTCCTAACCTCAGACTCGTCCAAATGAATTGCTCTTGCAATGGTCTGATTCTTTGGAATTTCTTCCAGTCCAGAAAATGGAGCTCGATCAGTGATATGTAGATCAATCAGATGAGAATACTCCTCCAACGTTGGTGCGAGCTGGTAATCTGGGAATGTGAAACAGTGATAAACCGGATCATAAAACTGAATGAGCGCATCCATGATTCCCTCAATCACATGGACTCTTAACAGTGGTAGCAAACCTCCGTGCTTGGCTCTGAAAGCCTCTGGGTTTGTGATCATCCTTGCTAACCTTCTCAAATCCTCTAGCTTTGGAACCTTGAAGGTATAACTATGAGTTCTCCTTCTACCGAAATCCATTAGTGCAATCCTTTTCTCTGATATTTGCAATCACAGTCTCAGTTTAATTTGAAAAACAGAGAGACTAGAAGAGAACATTTTTTAATGTTTTAATGTTTTTTAGATGAATGCATGAATGCAGCACACAAAAACATAGAAAAAACATGGGGTCAAAGGGTCGTTGTCATGAAGTCAAGGCTCTACCCATCCCCAAAGGTTTATACAAGGGTGATTTTTGTACCTGTACTCATTATCATCAGCTCCTCCCAGGAAAGAAGAACAACAAGCGGATCGCCAGCGAGTTGTAGAGCAATCTTAGAGTAAGTGCCATTCACCGAGAATAGATCACCAGCCTCAAATGAGGGTAGTATCGCGCAACAACTATTCCCGATAGTTTCCGCACTACAAAAGGGTTTGGCTGCTCAGCTTCTCAGACATCACAATCGGCCCATTGTCTAGGTGAGAGAATGGGTTGCATTGGTCAGCCTCCACTGAGGTTGATGGTTGACCTCGTCGCCATCACTTATCTTAAGTGTATACTCGATCTTTCCACATGCGGCATCACACGCATTCCCATTAGCAGAAAAATAAACACGTATAGCAATTAGGAAAAGCAGTATATATATTTGTCCTAAACATCCTAGACCTTTAAAAGCTAAGAATCTTAAGTTCCTGACAGAAAATGGTTTCCCGGCGGAGTCACCAATCTGTGGTTTCATTCCAAGTTAAAGGCGTTTTGACCTAAGATCCTAGTGACGTCAAGGTTTCCACCTAGGGGACAAAAAAAGAACAAGATCCCTAAAGAGACATGATCCTTCCCCAGCAGAGTCGCCATTTTTCTGTGGAAAATGGGGACTATGATGACTAAGGTAAAACAGCTCCTCATGTGGCGTCCCCAGCAGAGTCGTCATTTTTCTGTAGCGAGTGATTTTTGGATGTGGTTGCGAAGCACGATCGCTCTAGTACTACAGTTCAATTCATTTTTTATCCTATTAAAGCTGATGAAGGAAGGGAAATAGATGTCTCTAATTAACCCTGCTTGCATACTGAGTTTAAACAGCGGTCTGTTAGGTTACAAATGCTACAAAGATTCGGGGTTTGTCCTAGGGTATTTTGTTGACGAGGGGTGCTTTAGGCTATTGGTTGAGATGTTAGGATGGATATATATGAAAGTATGGGATTTTGGGTTTTTGTTTAGTGTGCTCGCTAAGATTTTTCTTTCAATCTTATGCCTACATATTCTCGTTTACCGAAACAGGGAAATCAGAGCGTTCGTAGTTCCTCCTATTCTATGGGAGGAAATGGGTGTTTTGGTGTCTTGTTCAAAGCCCAAGACGTGAAGCGAAAGGTAATTTGTATCTTGTTCAAAGCCCAAGATGTGGAGCTGAAGGGTTTATTTATATCTTGTTCAAAGCCCAAGATGTGAAGCTAAAAGGGTTTGACTTTAGAGAGAATTTGTCATCTCTAAAGAGGGGTATGTCTGTTACGACTATTTATAAAGGAGAATTACTTTAACCGGGATGTGTGAATCCGGCAATGCCATAATTTCCTTTAAAGGGGATTTTAACCTGAAGGGGAAGACTTTAACTCAGTGTAGAGCAATGCTATCTTTCCTTAGGAATTTCTCATGCTAAAAGAGGGACAGTGGCATGTATGTAGATGATCTAGAGGCTTGCCGCTTACAGCGATTAGATGAAAGGGAAGGAGTTGTTGATGTTTGTGTACTGTGAACGAGGCACAACTTTGATGCTAAAAGGTTGATTGGATTAACCAGTGGTTTTCTTATATAAAGCCTAAGAGAAGGCTATTATGTGTCTCGTACAAAGGCCGAGAGAGAAGCTAAAAGGTTTTGACTCAACGAGGGAATCTTTTGGTATCTCGTATAAAGCCCGAGATGGAGGCGATTTTACTCAACAAGAGAGTTTTTTTTGTATCTCGTACGAAGCCCGAGATGGAGGCTAAAATTTATTTGGCTCAAGAAGAACCTTTTTGTATCTCATATAAAGCCCGAGATGGAGGCGAAAGGGGTGATCGACTCAACGAGGGAGTCTCTTATGTGTCTCGTACAAAGCCCGAGAGAGAGGCTGAACGTTGTTAACTCCGCTGGGGAGAATCACTGTATAAAGCCCAAGAGAGAGGCTAACTTCACGGGAGAAGGATCATTATACAAAGCCTAAGAGGAGGCTGTGGCGACTGTTCAGTTAAGTGACAGGTCCAGTATACTGATTTTGAAAGAGAAAATCAGTTCTTATATGAGCTACACTGTACTCAAGGATTTGATTCGAGGATCCGGGTTATTCCTGTTCTTTGAGGAAGTGGGAAATCCGAAGGGTATTGAGACTGTCCGAGTCTACGGGTTTTCTTCCTATTTAACGAAGGGGTCACTTGAGAATGTCTTTGAGACTCAAGGAGATTAGACTGTCCAAGTCTAGAGTTTCATCTTTTGTACCATGCTTTGAGAAACAGTAGTAGACTCTTTGAAAGGATTGTTCTATGCAGATGACTAAGTTCTGTTCCTATACCTCTAGGAGGTCGTCGGGACAATTTGTATGAAGCCCAAGAGGAGGCTGGAAACTTTTAAGAAGCCGATCGGTCCTTGTATGAAGCCCAAGAGGAGGCTATCATTCCCAGAGGAAGAGATCATTATACGAAGCCTAAGAGGAGGCTGTGAATACTTCTAAGAAGCCGTAGGGTTCTTGTACTAAGCCCAAGAGGAGGCTAGGTTACTTTTAGGAAGCTGATGGGTCCCCAAACCCCGAGAAATTCAAGGCAAGCTATTCACAAGGAATAGATCAAGTCAGGAAAGTTCGAGAATTTGGAAGAAACTCAAGAGATGCCATTCACGGAGAAAAGATTATCTCTGGGGAGTAGAGTTTCTTGACAAGTGCTTTTAAGAAGCCTGTGGGTCCCCAAACCCCGAGGAATTCAAGACATGCCATTCACTGAGAATAGATCAAGCCAGGAAAGTTCGAGAATTTGGAAGAAACTCAAGAGATGCAATTCACAGAGAAGAGATCATCCCTGGGGAATAGAGTTTCTTTGACAACTTCTACGAGTGACAGTCTATGAAAGGGTTCACCGATAATGCTGCCTTTCATGTCTCCATATTGTTTAACCCCAAGAGGAGGGAAGACTGTGTCTGGTAATCCTATGGGGATCTAGTTTTGACTATTTAAGAGTGATCAACGGGCTTAATGCTAGACATAGTTGCCGGGGAAACTCTAAATATCTATACTATTATTACACAGTTGATATGATTTTATGAAAGAGGACTTACAGTGAAACAACCCCACAATACAGTTATATGTATATGAAAGCGGTAAATGAAAGCAATAACCACTTACTCGGTTGTAGAGCTTCCATGCTGTTTGGTTAGTTGTTCAACAAAGAAAGATTGAAAACAACAGTATATTCAAAATCAAAGGAGAAAGTGCTTTGAAAAAGAAAGATTTTGGGGCTTATAGCTCAAGGAGAGGCCCAGGGTTTTATCAGTGATCGCACTGTTTGAATTTGTACAGAGGGACTTATACAAGTGATTGAGGCCCAAAAATTGTTTTCTGTACAAAGGGATGGGTCTTACACTCTCTCAAGAGGCCCAAAAGGTTTAAAGGAAAAGAGTGGGGCTTATAACACGAGGGTAGGCCCAGTTTGTTTTTTCCGTTTGAAATGGCGATCGCGCCGAGATTTTCTATTAACACGAAGGGACTTATACAATAAGTGAGGCCCAAAATGTTTTTGGTTAAAAGGGAGTTGGGTCTTACACTCTATTAGAGGCCCAAAAAGTTTTAAATGGGTCTTATAGCTCAAGGAGAGGCCCAAAAGGTTATTTTTCAAAAGGCGACGATCGCGCCGTTTGTTTTTGACGGTATCGGGACTTATACAATACAATGAGGCCCAAAATGATTTGGTCAACAAAAGGATTGGGTCTTACACTCTATTAGAGGCTCAAAGTGTTTTGAAAATGATTAATGAGGGTTGAATTAATCCAAAAACCCTAATTTGTTTTCAAAAATGTGTTTTAATTGAATAAAAAATCAATTAAAATGATCAAAATTGTTTAACATAGGAAAAACAAATTGTGATTTTGGATTAATGTTTCAAAAATTAAGTATTGACTTACAAAATAATTAGAAAGCATTAAAAGTTGCAAAATCAAGGTGGAAAAAATATTTTAAATGTCAAAAACAATTAAAACATTAATTCTTTGCAAAAATATCAATTATATAAAATAAATAATATTTTTGGGATTTTTTGGGAAAATAAAATATTTTAACATTTTTGTGAATTATTAAAAAAAGAATCAACTCAAAATCATTAAAACTCAGAGAGAAATTAATTTTTGAATCAATTAAATAAAATCACAAAATTCAAATATTTGAATTTATGAAAATGGCGCCAAGAACACCCAAGAACACGCGCGTGTTCTGGGCTTGCCCAGATTTGCATTTTCTCTCCAATCTCACTGAATACTTGATTATATCATGCAATCCACATATTAATCAACTCGTTTCAACCTCACAATCATGTCTATGGTATTTAATTTCATTTAAATTAAACATATAACAAGAAATCACGAAAAATCATCAAGAACCCTAATTTCTAGATGAAGGCTAGGATTTTTGATACACGATTCAAACAATGCAATTAATTGAGGGGAAACATTCCATGCATGATTATGAGCATTTGGCAAAAGTATTGTGCGAGGAAATATGCATAGATTGAGAGATGACCAAGTTTAAGCTTACCTCTAGGTCGTGACAGCAAGAGCAAATTGATTTCTGAGTAAGAGGTGTTACAGATGAATTGTGATGATCTGAACAGCTTCCCTACACCCTATGGAGTGTGTTTGAATGCTTGGACTTGACTGAGAATGGCTGGATCACTTCATGGCATCTCAACTGCACTTTGGTTAAAACCTTGAGCAATTGACTGGTGATTCTGAGAAATCAGTGTTCCAGTTGTTGTTTAAGTGTTTGATTAGCTCACATATGATGTATATGAGGTGTGTGTGTGATTGGTTTGAGTGGAATTGCTCTCTAATGAAAAACCCGATAGTGACTTGCTAAGAAAGGCATTTTTTAGAGTGAGAAGTGGTTTTTGAGAAAGGCAAGTGTTGTAGGCCTTTGGTGTACTTAAACTGATCACAATTGAGCTCTATTTATAGTAGAGCAAGTTTGTTTTGGGATCCACAGTGAATGGCAACTGCAGCAGGTGTTTGTTCAATGTTGGCCAATGGAAATCCAAGTCTCCTCTAGCCATTGACTAGAGGTTAGGGCACAGGGATGTGGTTCCCTTGGTCTTGGATAAGTCTTGACTGAATTCAGTTGAGAATGGCTCAGTCCATGCCACCTTGATGCTTCCATTGAATGCTCCAATCCAAAATTGGAGTCTTGTCCCTATTTTGGCCATTCTAGGTTCAACACGCTATTTCTTGTTCCAAAGACTTTGGAGGCTTGGCTCAGTGATTGTCCCCTTTAGATTCAATCCTCTGAGGTGTCCAAGTGGATAGGAGCATTTGGATTTGGCTGATTTTGGCAAATCGAGCAAAAATGCAAATTCTGCCTTGCCTTGCCAGATTTCAGCAAGGCAACTTTCCAATGTCATATCTCATGACTCAAATGGAATTTGGTAATGTTCTTGGCCATTTTGGAAAGCCCTTACATGGTACAACAACTGTTTGAACATGTTTGGTTTTGATCTCTCTTGAATCCAAGTGAAAAATCCCTCTACATTTGGCAAAAAGTAGGGTAAAATCTGACTTAGTGAAATTTTCACTAAGTGTTGGAACAAAGTGACTTTTCTTGATTTTGATCACTCCATAACTCAAAATCCACAATGAATTGGAATTAGGTCTAGTTGAAGTTTTTGTAGAGGGCAATGAGATCTACAAATCAAGCCTTGGATGGGAGAAAATGGCTTTGTGGTTTAGGAGTTATGGTCCTCCAAAGTTGGTACCCTAGCCACTTTATTTTTAACTTAGAAAATTTTCTAAGTTTTTTATGGTTACCCCTTTTACAAGTTATCCAACTTTTCTTGATTTTTCTTGATGAATGATGATTCAAATCATACATTAACATCATATTAGGGTTAAAAATCCATTTTGGTGAAAAATCTAAAAAAGTCAAAGTTGACTTTTGTGCACAGTTGAGTTTTTATCAGATGAATTCCAAACTGTGCAATTCTTCATGAAATCATGTCCTTGACCTAAATCAAACTTAATGGACATGTTCCATGGGTGTCATAGGGTATATTGATGCATGTCATAGGGCTTGGGAGCATGTCCTGGTCAAAAGTCAAAGTTACAGTTGACTTTTTCCTTAAAACCCTAACTGTGGTGCAGATGAAATTGAAACTTGTTGCTCAAGCCTCTTGGATTAATCCATTGTTGCAAATGGATCAATATAGTTCATTAGAGACCCTCAAACCCTCTCTTGAGGTCTTGGCTCATGATTTGCCCTAAAAGTCAACTTAGGGGTGAATTAGGTCAAGAAACCCTAATTCCTGATTTTTGATGAATGCATCCCCTGAGGAAAAATTGACTTGATGATTGGGTCCATGAGGTTCCATGGAGTATATTAGGTTAGGTTTTGGATCATTGGCATGTGCCCAGATGAAAATTTTCCATCTGGAGGCCCTGGTCGACCAAAACCCTAATTTGGTGACACTGTCGATCTTGAGACTTGATCCACCTAGAAGGGAGCAGCCTTGTGCTTGATCCTTGAAGTGGGAGTCCTTTTGTTCCATTGTAGGTGTTTGAGAGGTTAGAGAAGTTGAAGATCATGTCATTCCTTGATTGATCCTTTGTCTAAGAACTCTGAGAGAGCTTGAAACCCTAATTCTTGATTGTAGTGGATGCTCGCCCATCTTTGGGGAGACTGATGAAGTATGATGGCCCATCCCTATTGTGATGATGATTTTCATAATGATGGGAAATCCTAGTGGTCAAAATTTGGGGTATGACAATTAGCTACAAATAATATCAAGTTTCAACAATAAATAGATTCCAATTTTCAAACTTTGGAAATACAAATTGGACAACTTACCACTTCAATGAATGCCATGCAGCAAGCTCAAGGATCAAACCAACAGCACTTGGAAGAGCATTCTATTTTTCAGATAGAGTTGTCTTCTAAAACTGTTGATGATACTTGTACTGATTTGTTTGCAGCTGATTTTCCATCATTGTCTGATTTTAATGATGTTTACTCTTGTGATGTTTGTACTGAAAATAAAATTTACCCTGTTTGTGCTGAAATTGAGGTTGCCTTGCAAGTTGATATTCTTACTATAGATGAGGTTGCAAATGAAGTTGTTCATGTAGATGAAGCTCTTGACATCCCTGCTTCCCCAACCTCACAATCCATTGAACAATCTCCTCCCTTAGAGCTTAAACCACTTCATAATAATCTGAAAGATGCTTATTTAGAGATGGATGAAAATATTCTAGTTATAATTTCTTCTAACCTTGATTTCGATCAAGAAAATAAGCTTTTGCAGGTTTTGAAGAAACATAAGAAGGGAATTGGATGGACCTCGATTGAAGATGGAAGAAAAGCAGTGAGGCAGCCCCTTAATCCTTTAATCTTTAATGTTGTGGAAAGGAAGATCACTATCATGTGCACATTCAACACTTTTACTTATCAAAGATTCTTCTTTGATCCTGGAATAAAAGGCGAAGGCACTAATAAAAATTTCATGATTAATGGATGCTACCCAAAGTTACTCTATGATATCCCCACTTTGGAAGAAGAGATTGTAGAAGAGCTCTCTTTAGGAAAGGCTGCTTATGTGATAACCTATCCTCTTTGACTGCTCGGGTGTGTTCTTTCCTTTCTTTGTCTCACTCTTATTTAGCAGTTATGTCATTTCATCGAGGACAATGCATGTTTTAAGTGTGGGGGAGGCAATCATTTAGTTTATTTGTTTTATTTTTTGTTTTCTATTTTTGTTATTTGTTTTGTTTTGTTTTGCTTTCATTTCTTTAAGTGAACAATAAAAAATAAAAAAATTGCATTTTTTTGAAAGTTTTAGGCTATAGATTAATTTGAGGTTAGATTGTAGAGACATGGGAAAAGTTTACAAGATCGATATCGTTTTAGCACCTTAAGTCTCCTGAATATGGAAATCATTTTGAATACTTGTTATAACATAGCCTTGAGTTCTCATCTTTTAATAGCTCTTGAGTAGTTTATCTTAGCAGTCAGCACCATCTAAAAAGCACACACTAAGTAATTAAGCTGATGCAAATAAGTGAATGATCCCGTACTTAATAAGAAATCTAAATAGGAATCAGCCTTTTAAGTTAGGTGACCCTCACCCGGTCACTTAGGCTAACGGTTGTGAAACCTTCAAAAATGAAAAAAAAAGTTGTTAATTTTGAAATACTGACAAGATATGGTTCATAGTCACTAACAGGCGTATTTACCATGTGTATGAATAGATAACGGGCTTAATGTGATTGCACTAGAATGAAAGAGAGGAAAAAGGAGGATGAGTAAGTTAGGCGTAGACATAATAACATGATTCGGATTGGTTTATATAGGAGGGAGTCTTATGCCTGCACAATTGCGGATTAGTATTCTTACGATATCCTTAGTGTGCAAGATTAGTACCTATCAATGCTATCTTAACCGGAGAAGAGTTTGTAGCCTAGAATGAGTATCTGAATGCTGTTGTGTTTCTTGAGTTTTGATTTCTATTTTGCTCGGAGTGCAAAAGTTCAAGTGTGGGGGAATTTGATCAGTGCATTTTAATACACTTTCTCTTATGTTTGTACTTAGGTATTCCTACAGTTTATTTGAGTATTTTTACTATTTTAATGTGTTTTCATATTTAAGTTTATTTTTACCTTTATTTTATTTTCGCAACTTATTTTTCAGCATTGCCACTTATTTGATACCTTTCACTACGCAGGTCATAACTTGAGCTACGAGACTCGAATTTACGCGTTCTACCAGTCGACGGAAAACTAAGACAAAGAGCTACAACTTTTGTGTTTTACACATAAGCTGATTCGGAGTGAAAGATGGTCAAATAAGTCGTTCAAGTTAGAGCCCAAATTCTGATTTTAGAAAACAATTTTTTTCGGGTTGTTTTATGGGCCTGGTTTATGTTTCCAACCCAATTTGAGTTAGTAGTGTAAATCCTTATTTTGTTTATAAGGTTTTCATCCGTACATCCATAGATACCCTATCTTTCACGAATTTTAACTTTTTGCTTTCACGTATTCCATGGCGAGCTAATCCCGAGGGGAAATCTGCCGGATTCGAATTCCGTAAAACTTTGAGGTTGTTATCAATTTCAATTTAATTTAGTTCTTTTCTAATTTGTTCTATTAATTTCATTTGCTTAATTAATTTCTTATAGAGTAGATTCGAATTTGATTCGGTTGATGCATGTTCCTTACGTTAATCGCGTTTAACTTAGCTTTTTCGTTATTTCGCGCTATCTTTAACTGTTTGCTTAATTCGATGATTAGGGACATAACTCGTGTAATATTGTCGATGCTTGTTTGTTCAATATTGCAATCGAATAGGAATTATAACCGCTTAGGGAATTGCAATTGTAATGACCGATGATAAATTGGTAGTCGAACCGGTAGATTAACATGTTTTAATCACTTATTTCAATAATCACTTATTTACTTTGTTTTTTTCTTAATCGAATTCTAAAACAAAACAACCCCTCCCCTTATCGGTTTAGTTGGTTAAATTAAATCAAGAATCCTCGCGATACGATACTCAAGTCATTGTTGCTTTACTACTGTTTTATAAATGACTCGTTTTGATCCGTGCGCGACAGCAGATCAAATTGGCGCCATTGCCGGGGATTCTTGTTGATTTTAATCAATTTTAGAATTTAAATTTTAGATTTTTGTTGGAGTTTTTTGTTTTTGTTTTGTTTTGTTTTTTTGTTGATTTTCAGGGTTGCAGTGGTAAGCGTTTCAGCCTAACAGGTACTGTTTCGATTTGCTCCGATTTTTTTCAAGAAAATCAGAAAAATATCGACGAACATTACTCATTTAGAATAAAGTTCTAAAAGATTTCCACCCTCAAAATCTCAAATTCTGCGTTTTTCTATTTTATTTGATTTATTTTCTATTTTCATATTTTCAAAAAAATCTGGAAAAAAAAATTGTGTAATCTTTATTTGATTTAATTAGATTTTTTGCGTTATTTATATATTTTTAGATTTTATTTTAATCTCTTTTCTTATTTTCCATTCATTTTAAATCTGTGGTGATTTTATTTGATTCTGTGTTGAAATTGATAATCATATCATGACTGATCAAATGACTCTGAGAGAACTGGTTGCACTTTGTGTGAATTATAATTCTTTATATATTGAATATCATGTTGTTGTTGTACCTTTCGAATTTAAATCTGGTTTAACACACTTGTTGCCATGTTTTAATGGTTTTGCAGGTGAGGATCCACATAAGCATATGAAGGAATTAGAAATTTTGTGCTCTGCACCTTCCGAACCTTCACTAGAGAACCTTGTCAACCAATTAGCTACAAATAATATCAAGTTTCAACAACAAATAGATTTTAATTTTCAAACTTTGGAAATACAGATTGAACAACTTACCACTTCAATGAATGCCATGCAGCAAGCTCAAGGATCAAACCAACAGCCCTTGGAAGAGTATTCTATTTTTCAAATAGAGTTGTCTTCTGAAACTCTTGATGATACTTGTACTGATTTGTTTGCAGCTGATTTTCCATCATTGTCTGATTTTAATGATGTTTACTCATGTGATGTTTGTACTGACACTAAAATTTGCTCTGTTTGTGATGAAATTGAGGTTGCCTTGCAAGTTGATATTCTTACTATAGATCATGTTGCAAATGAAGTTGTTCATGTAGATGAAGCTCTTGACATCCCTGCTTCCCCAACCTCACAATCCATTGAACAATCTCCTCCCTTAGAGCTTAAACCACTTCATAATAATCTGAAAGATGCTTATTTAGAGATGGATGAAAATATTCCAGTTATAATTTCTTCTAACCTTGATTTCGATCAAGAAAATAAGCTTTTGCAGGTTTTGAAGAAACATAAGAAGGGAATTGGATGGACCTCGATTGAAGATGGAAGAAAAGCAGTGAGCCAGCCCCTTAATCCTTTAATCTTTAATGTTGTGGAAAGGAAGATCACTATGACGTGCCCATTCAACACTTTTACTTATCAAAGATTCTTCTTTGATCCTAGAATAAAAGGCGAAGGCACTAATAAAAATTTCATGATTAATGGATGCTACCCAAAGCTACTCTATGATATCCCCACTTTGGAAGAAGAGATTGTAGAAAGGCTCTCTTTAGGAAAGGCTGCTTATGTGATCACCTATCCTCCTTGACTGCTCGGGTGTGTTATTTCCTTTCTTTCTCTCACTCTTATTTAGCAGTTATGTCATTTCATTGAGGACAATGCATGTTTTAAGTGTGGGGGAGGGAATCATTTAGTTTATTTGTTTTATTTTTTGTTTTCTATTTTTGTTATTTGTTTTGTTTTGTTTTTCTTTCATTTCTTTAAGTGAACAATAAAAAATAAAAAAATTGCATTTTTTTGAAAGTTTTAGGCTATAGATTAATTTGAGGTTAGATTGTGGAGACATGGGAAAACTTTACAAGATCGATATCGTTTTAACACCTTAAGTCTCCTGAATATGGAAATCATTTTGAATACTTGTTATGACATAGCCTTGAGTTCTCATCTTTTAATAGCTCTTGAGTAGTTTATCTTAGCAGTCAGCACCATCTAAAAAGCACACACTAAGTAATTAAGCTGATGCAAATAAGTGAATGATCCCGTACTTAATAAGTAATCTAAATAGGAATCATCCTTTTAAGTTAGGTGACCCTCACCCGGTCACTTAGGCTAACGGTTGTGAAACCTTCAAAAAAGAAAAAAAAAGTAGTTAATTTTGAAATACTGACAAGATATGGATCATAGTCACTAACAGGCATATTTACCATGTGTATAAATAAATAACGGGCTTAATGTGATTGCACTCGAATGAAAGAGAGCAAAAAGGAGGATGAGTAAGTTAGGCGTAGACATAATAACATGATTCGGAGTGGTTTGTATAGGAGGGAGGCTTATGCCTGCACAATTGCGGATTAGTATTCATACGATATCCTTAGTGTGCAAGATTAGTACCTATCAATGCTATCTTAACCGGAGAAGAGTTTGTAGCCTAGAATGAGTATCTGAATGCTGTTGTGTTTCTTGAGTTTTGATTTCTATTTTGCTCGGAGTGCAAAAGTTCAAGTGTGGGGGAATTTGATCAGTGCATTTTAATAAACTTTCTCTTATGTTTGTACTTAGGCATTCCTACAGTTTATTTGAGTATTTTTACTATTTTAATGTGTTTTCATATTTAAGTTTATTTTTACCTTTATTTTATTTTCGCAACTTATTTTTCAGCATTACCACTTATTTGATACCTTTCACTACGCAGGTCATAACTTGAGCTACGAGACTCGAATTTACGCGTTCTACCAGTCGACGGAAAACTAAGACAAAGAACTACAACTTTTGTGTTTTACACATAAGCTGATTCGGAGTGAAAGATGGTCAAATAAGTCGTTCAAGTTAGAGCCCAAATTCTGATTTTAGAAAACAATTTTTTTCGGGTTGTTTTATGGGCCTGGTTTATGTTTCCAACCCAATTTGAGTTAGTAGTGTAAATCCTTATTTTGTTTATAAGGTTTTCATCCGTACATCCATAGATACCCTATCTTTCACGAATTTTAACTTTTTGCTTTCACGTATTCCATGGCGAGCTAATCCCGAGGGGAAATCTGCCGGATTCGAATTCCGTAAAACTTTGAGGTTGTTATCAATTTCAATTTAATTTAGTTCTTTTCTAATTTGTTCTATTAATTTCATTTGCTTAATTAATTTCTTATAGAGTAGATTCGAATTTGATTCGGTTGATGCATGTTCCTTACGTTAATCGCGTTTAACTTAGCTTTTTCGTTATTTCGCGTTATCTTTAACTATTTGCTTAATTCGATGATTAGGGACATAACTCGTGTAATATTGTCGATGCTTGTTTGTTCAATATTGCAATCGAATAGGAATTATAACCGCTTAGGGAATTACAATTGTAATGACCGATGATAAATTGGTAGTCGAACCGGTAGATTAACATGTTTTAATCACTTATTTCAATAATCACTTATTTACTTTGTTTTTTTCTTAATCGAATTCTAAAACAAAACAACCCCTCCTCTTATCGTTTAGTTGGTTAAATTAAATCAAGAATCCTCGCGATACGATACTCAAGTCATTGTTGCTTTACTACTGTTTTATAAATGACTCGTTTTGATCCGTGCGCGACAGCAGATCAAATTGGCGCCATTGCCGGGGATTCTTGTTGATTTTAATCAATTTTAGAATTTAAATTTTAGATTTTTGTTATAGTTTTTTGTTTTTGTTTTGTTTTGGTTTTTTGTTGATTTTCAGGGTTGCAGTGGTAAGCGTTTCAGCCTAACAGGTACTGTTTAGATTTGCTCCGATTTTTTTCAAGAAAATCAGAAAAAAATCGACGAACAGTACTCATTTAGAATAAAGTTCTAAAAGATTTCGACCCTCAAAATCTCAAATTCTGCGTTTTTCTATTTTATTTGATTTATTTTCTATTTTCATATTTTCAAAAAAATCTGAAAAAAAAATTGTGTAATCTTTATTTGATTTAATTAGATTTTTTGCGTTATTTATATATTTTTAGATTTTATTTTAATCTCTTTTCTTATTTTCCATTCTTTTTAAATCTGTGGTGATTTTATTTGATTCTGTGTTGAAATTGATAATCATATCATGACTGATCAAATGACTCTGAGAGAACTGGTTGCACTTTGTGTGAATTATAATTCTTTATATATTGAATATCATGTTGTTGCTGTACCTTTCGAATTTAAATCTGGTTTAACACACTTGTTGCCAAGTTTTAATGGTTTTGCAGGTGAGGATCCACATAAGCATATGAAGGAATTAGAAGTTTTGTGCTCTGCACCTTCCGAACCTTCACTAGAGAACCTTGTCAACCAATTAGCTACAAATAATATCAAGTTTCAACAACAAATAGATTCTAATTTTCAAACTTTGGAAATACAGATTGAACAACTTACCACTTCAATGAATGCCATGCAGCAAGCTCAAGGATCAAACCAACAGCCCTTGGAAGAGTATTCTATTTTTCAAATAGAGTTGTCTTATGAAACTCTTGATGATACTTGTACTGATTTGTTTGCAGCTGATTTTCCATCATTGTCTGATTTTAATGATGTTTACTCTTGTGATGTTTGTACTGACACTAAAATTTGCTCTGTTTGTGATGAAATTGAGGTTGCCTTGCAAGTTGATATTCTTACTATAGATGAGGTTGCAAATGAAGTTGTTCATGTAGATGAAGCTCTTGACATCCCTGCTTCCCCAACCTCACAATCCATTGAACAATCTCCTCCCTTAGAGCTTAAACCACTTCATAATAATCTGAAAGATGCTTATTTAGAGATGGATGAAAATATTCCAGTTATAATTTCTTCTAACCTTGATTTCGATCAAGAAAATAAGCTTTTGCAGGTTTTGAAGAAACATAAGAAGGGAATTGGATGGACCTCGATTGAAGATGGAAGAAAAGCAGTGAGCCAGCCCCTTAATCATTTAATCTTTAATGTTGTGGAAAGGAAGATCACTATCACGTGCCCATTCAACACTTTTACTTATCAAAGATTCTTCTTTGATCCTAGAATAAAAGGCAAAGGCACTAATAAAAATTTCATGATTAATGGATGCTACCCAAAGCTACTCTATGATATCCCCACTTTGGAAGAAGAGATTGTAGAAAGGCTCTCTTTAGGAAAGGCTGCTTATGTGATCACCTATCCTCCTTGACTGCTCGGGTGTGTTCTTTCCTTTCTTTCTCTCACTCTTATTTAGCAGTTATGTCCTTTCATTGAGGACAATGCATGTTTTAAGTGTGGGGGAGGGAATCATTTAGTTTATTTGTTTTATTTTTTGTTTTCTATTTTTGTTATTTGTTTTGTTTTGTTTTGCTTTCATTTCTTTAAGTGAACAATAAAAAATAAAAAAATTGCATTTTTTTGAAAGTTTTAGGCTATAGATTAATTTGAGGTTAGATTGTGGAGACATGGGAAAACTTTACAAGATCGATATCGTTTTAACACCTTAAGTCTCCTGAATATGGAAATCATTTTGAATACTTGTTATGACATAGCCTTGAGTTCTCATCTTTTAATAGCTCTTGAGTAGTTTATCTTAGCAGTCAGCACCATCTAAAAAGCACACACTAAGTAATTAAGCTGATGCAAATAAGTGAATGATCCCGTACTTAATAAGTAATCTAAATAGGAATCATCCTTTTAAGTTAGGTGACCCTCACCCGGTCACTTAGGCTAACGGTTGTGAAACCTTCAAAAAAGAAAAAAAAAGTAGTTAATTTTGAAATACTGACAAGATATGGATCATAGTCACTAACAGGCATATTTACCATGTGTATGAATAAATAACGGGCTTAATGTGATTGCACTAGAATGAAAGAGAGCAAAAAGGAGGATGAGTAAGTTAGGCGTAGACATAATAACATGATTCGGAGTGGTTTGTATAGGAGGGAGGCTTATGCCTGCACAATTGCGGATTAGTATTCATACGATATCCTTAGTGTGCAAGATTAGTACCTATCAATGCTATCTTAACCGGAGAAGAGTTTGTAGCCTAGAATGAGTATCTGAATGCTGTTGTGTTTCTTGAGTTTTGATTTCTATTTTGCCCGGAGTGCAAAAGTTCAAGTGTGGGGGAATTTGATCAGTGCATTTTAATACACTTTCTCTTATGTTTGTACTTAGGCATTCCTGCAGTTTATTTGAGTATTTTTACTATTTTAATGTGTTTTCATATTTAAGTTTGTTTTTACCTTTATTTAATTTTCGCAGCTTATTTTTCAGCATTAACACTTATTTGATACCTTTCACTGCGCAGGTCATAACTTGAGCTACGAGACTCGGATTTACGCGTTCTACCAGTCGACGGAAAGCAAAGACAGAGAACTACAACTTTTGTGCTTTACACATAAGCTGATTCGGAGTGATAGATAGTCAAATAAGTCGTTCAAGTTAGACCCCAAATTCTGATTTTAGAAAACAATTTTTTTCGGGTTACTTTATGGGCCTGGTTTATGTTTCCGACCCAATTTGAGTTAGTGGTGGAAATCCTTATTTTGTTTATAAGGTTTTCAGCCGTACATCCATAGATACCCTAGCTTTCACGAATTTTAACATTTTGCTTTCACGTATTCCATGGCGAACTAATCCCGAGGGGAAATCTGCCGGATTCGAATTCCGTAACACTTTGAGGTTGTTATCAATTTCAATTTAATTTAGTTCCTTTCTAATTTGTTCTATAAATTTCATTTGCTTAATTCATTTCTTATAGAGTAGATTCGATTTAATTCGGTAGATGCATGTTCCTTACATTAATCGCGTATAACTTAGCTTTTTCGTTATTTCGCGCTATATTTAACTGTTTGCTTAATTCGGTGATTAGGGACATAACTCGTGTAATATTGTCGATGCTTGTTTGTTCAATATTGCAATCGAATAGGAATTATAACCGCTTAGGGAATTTCAATTGTAATGACCGATGATAAGTTGGTAGTCGAACCGGTAGATTAGCCTGTTTTAATCACTTATTTCAATAATCACTTATTTACTTTGTTTTTTTCTTAATCGAATTCTAAAACAAAATGACCCCCCCCCCCCCCCCCCATAATTGTTTTAGTTTGTTAAATTAAATCAAGAATCCCCGCGATACGATACTCGAGTCATTGTTGCTTTACTACTATTTTATAAATGACTCGTTTTGATCTGTGCGTGACAGCGGATCAAATTGGTGCCATTGTCGGGGATTCTTGTTGATTATAATCAATTTTAGAATTTAAATTTTAGATTTATGTTAGAGTTTTTTGTTTTTGTTGATTTTCAGGGTTGCAGTGGTAAGCGTTTCAGCCTAACAGGTACTGTTTCGATTTGCTCCGAATTTTTTCTAGAAAATCAGAAAAAAATCGATGAACATTACTCATTTAGAACTCTGTTCTAAATGATTTCGACCCTCAAAATCGCAAATTCTGCGTTTTTCTATTTTATTTGATTTATTTTCTATTTTCATATTTTCAAAAAATTCTAAAAAAAATTGTGTGATCTTTATTTGATTTAATTAGATTTTTTGCGTTATTTATATATTTTTTAGATTTTATTTTAATCTCTTTTCTTATTTTCCATTATTTTTAAATCTGTAGTGATTTTATTTGATTCTGTGTTGAAATTGATAATCATATCATGATGATCAAATGACTCTGAGAGAACTGGTTGCACTTTGTGTGAATTATAATTCTTTATATATTGAATATCCTGATGTTGCTGTGCCTTTCGAATTTAAATCTGGTTTAACACACTTGATGCCAAGTTTTAATGGTTTTGCAGGTGAGGATCCACGTAAGCATATGAAGGAATTAGAAGTTATGTGCTCTGAACCTTCCGAACCTTCACTAGAGAACCTTGTCAACCAATTGGCTACAAATAATATCAAGTTTCAATCACAAATAGATTCTAATTTTCAAACTTTGGAAATACAGATTTGACAACTTCCCACTTCAATGAATGCCATGCAGCAAGCTCAAGGATCAAACCAACAGCCCTTGGAAGAGCATTCTATTTTTCAAATAGAGTTGTCTTCTGAAACTGTTGATGATACTTGTACTGATTTGTTTGCAGTTGATTTTCCATCATTGTCTGATTTTGATGATGTTTACTCTTGTGATGTTTTTACTGACACTAAAATTTGCTCTGTTTGTGCTAAAATTGAGGTTGCCGTGCAAGTTGATATTCTTACTATAGATGAGGTTGCAAATGAAGTTGTTCATGTGGATGAAGCTCTTGACATCCCTGCTTCCACAACCTCATAATCCATTGAACAATCTCCTCCCTTGGAGCTTAAACCACTTCATAATAATCTGAAAGATGCTTATTTAGAGATGGATAAAAATATTCGAGTTATAATTTCTTCTAACCTTGATTTCGATCAAGAAAATAAGCTTTTGCAGGTTTTGAAGAAACATAAGAAGGGAATTGGATGGACCTCGATTGAAGATGGAAGAAAAGCTGTGAGGCAGTCCCTTAATCCTTTAATCTTTAATGTTGTGGAAAGGAAGATCACTATCACGTGCCCATTCAACACTTTTACTTATCAAAGATTCTTCTTTGATCCTGGAATAAAAGGCGAAGGCACTATAAAAATTCCATGATTAATGGATGCTACCCAAAGCTACTCTATGATATCCCCACTTTGGAAGAAGAGATTGTAGAAGAGCTCTCTTTAGGAAAGGCTGCTTATGTGATCACCTATCCTCCTTGACTACTCGGGTGTTTTTTTTCCTTTCTTTCTCTCACTCTTATTTAGCAGATATGTCCTTTCATTGAGGACAATGCATGTTTTAAGTGTGGGGGAGGGAATCATTTAGTTTTTTTGTTTTATTTTTTGTTTTCTATTTTTGTTATTTGTTTTGTTTTGTTTTGCTTTCATTACTTTAAGTGAACAATAAAAAAAATGCATTTTTTTGAAAGTTTTAGGCTATAGATTAATTTGAGGTTAGATTGTGGAGACATGGGAAAACTTTACAAGATCGATATCGTTTTAACACCTTAAGTCTCCTGAATATGGAAATCATTTTGAATACTTGTTATGACATAGCCTTGAGTTCTCATCTTTTAATAGCTCTTGAGTAGTTTATCTTAGCAGTCAGCACCATCTAAAAAGCACACACTAAGTAATTAAGCTGATGCAAATAAGTGAATGATCCCGTACTTAATAAGTAATCTAAATAGGAATCATCATTTTAAGTTAGGTGACCCTCACCCGGTCACTTAGGCTAACGGTTGTGAAACCTTCAAAAAAGAAAAAAAAAGTAGTTAATTTTGAAATACTGACAAGATATGGATCATAGTCACTAACAGGCATATTTACCATGTGTATAAATAAATAACGGGCTTAATGTGATTGCACTAGAATGAAAGAGAGCAAAAAGGAGGATGAGTAAGTTAGGCGTAGACATAATAACATGATTCGGAGTGGTTTGTATAGGAGGGAGGCTTATGCCTGCACAATTGCGGATTAGTATTCATACGATATCCTTAGTGTGCAAGATTAGTACCTATCAATGCTATCTTAACCGGAGAAGAGTTTGTAGCCTAGAATGAGTATCTGAATGCTGTTGTGTTTCTTGAGTTTTGATTTCTATTTTGCCCGGAGTGCAAAAGTTCAAGTGTGGGGGAATTTGATCAGTGCATTTTAATACACTTTCTCTTATGTTTGTACTTAGGCATTCCTGCAGTTTATTTGAGTATTTTTACTATTTTAATGTGTTTTCATATTTAAGTTTGTTTTTACCTTTATTTAATTTTCGCAGCTTATTTTTCAGCATTAACACTTATTTGATACCTTTCACTACGCAGGTCATAAGTTGAGCTGCGAGACTCGGATTTACGCGTTCTACCAGTCGACGGAAAGCAAAGACAGAGAACTACAACTTTTGTGCTTTACACATAAGCTGATTCGGAGTGATAGATGGTCAAATAAGTCGTTCAAGTTAGACCCCAAATTCTGATTTTAGAAAACAATTTTTTTCGGGTTACTTTATGGGCCTGGTTTATGTTTCCGACCCAATTTGAGTTAGTGGTGGAAATCCTTATTTTGTTTATAAGGTTTTCAGCCGTACATCCATAGATACCCTAGCTTTCACGAATTTTAAGTTTTTGCTTTCACGTATTCCATGGCGAACTAATCCCGAGGGGAAATCTGCCGGATTCGAATTCCGTAACACTTTGAGGTTGTTATCAATTTCAATTTAATTTAGTTCCTTTCTAATCTGTTCTATAAATTTCATTTGCTTAATTCATTTCTTATAGAGTAGATTCGATTTAATTCGGTTGATGCATGTTCCTTACATTAATCGCGTATAACTTAGCTTTTTCGTTATTTCGCGCTATATTTAACTGTTTGCTTAATTCGGTGATTAGGGACATAACTCGTGTAATATTGTCGATGCTTGTTTGTTCAATATTGCAATCGAATAGGAATTATAACCGCTTAGGGAATTTCAATTGTAATGACCGATGATAAGGTGGTAGTCGAACCGGTAGATTAGCCTGTTTTAATCACTTATTTCAATAATCACTTATTTACTTTGTTTTTTTCTTAATCGAATTCTAAAACAAAATGACCCCCCCCCCCCCATAATTGTTTTAGTTGGTTAAATTTAATCAAGAATCCCCGCGATACGATACTCGAGTCATTGTTGCTTTACTACTATTTTATAAATGACTCGTTTTGATCTGTGCGCGACAGCGGATCAAATTGGTGCCATTGTCAGGGATTCTTGTTGATTATAATCAATTTTAGAATTTAAATTTTAGATTTATGTTAGAGTTTTTTGTTTTTGTTGATTTTCAGGGTTGCAGTGGTAAGCGTTTCAGCCTAACAGGTACTGTTTCGATTTGCTCCGAATTTTTTCTAGAAAATCAGAAAAAAAATCGATGAACATTACTCATTTAGAACTTAGTTCTAAATGATTTCGACCCTCAAAATCGCAAATTCTGCGTTTTTCTATTTTATTTGATTTATTTTCTATTTTCATATTTTCAAAAAAATCTAAAAAAAATTGTGTGATCTTTACTTGATTTAATTAGATTTTTTGCGTTATTTATATATTTTTTAGATTTTATTTTAATCTCTTTTCTTATTTTTTCATTATTTTTAAATCTGTAGTGATTTTATTTGATTCTGTGTTGAAATTGATAATCATATCATGATGATCAAATGACTCTGAGAGAACTGGTTGCACTTTGTGTGAATTATAATTCTTTATATATTGAATATCCTGATGTTGCCGTGCCTTTCGAATTTAAATCTGGTTTAACACACTTGATGCCAAGTTTTAATGGTTTTGCAGGTGAGGATCCACGTAAGCATATGAAGGAATTAGAAGTTATGTGCTCTGAACCTTCCGAACCTTCACTAGAGAACCTTGTCAACCAATTGGCTACAAATAATATCAAGTTTCAATCACAAATAGATTCTAATTTTCAAACTTTGGAAATACAGATTGGACAACTTCCCACTTCAATGAATGCCATGCAGCAAGCTCAAGGATCAAACCAACAGCCCTTGGAAGAGCATTCTATTTTTCAAATAGAGTTGTCTTCTGAAACTGTTGATGATACTTGTACTGATTTGTTTGCAGTTGATTTTCCATCATTGTCTGATTTTGATGATGTTTACTCTTGTGATGTTTTTACTGACCCTAAAATTTGCTCTGTTTGTGCTAAAATTGAGGTTGCCGTGCAAGTTGATATTCTTACTATAGATGAGGTTGCAAATGAAGTTGTTCATGTGGATGAAGCTCTTGACATCCCTGCTTCCACAACCTCATTATCCATTGAACAATCTCCTCCCTTGGAGCTTAAACCACTTCATAATAATCTGAAAGATGCTCATTTAGAGATGGATAAAAATATTCCAGTTATAATTTCTTCTAACCTTGATTTCGATCAAGAAAATAAGCTTTTGCAGGTTTTGAAGAAACATAAGAAGGGAATTGGATGGACCTCGATTGAAGATGGAAGAAAAGCTGTGAGGCAGTCCCTTAATCCTTTAATCTTTAATGTTGTGGAAAGGAAGATCACTATCACGTGCCCATTCAACACTTTTACTTATCAAAGATTCTTCTTTGATCCTGGAATAAAAGGCGAAGGCACTATAAAAATTCCATGATTAATGGATGCTACCCAAAGCTACTCTATGATATCCCCACTTTGGAAGAAGAGATTGTAGAAGAGCTCTCTTTAGGAAAGGCTGCTTATGTGATCACCTATCCTCCTTGACTACTCGGGTGTTTTTTTTCCTTTCTTTCTCTCACTCTTATTTAGCAGTTATGTCCTTTCATTGAGGACAATGCATGTTTTAAGTGTGGGGGAGGGAATCATTTAGTTTTTTTGTTTTATTTTTTGTTTTCTATTTTTGTTATTTGTTTTGTTTTGTTTTGCTTTCATTACTTTAAGTGAACAATAAAAAAAAATGCATTTTTTTGAAAGTTTTAGGCTATAGATTAATTTGAGGTTAGATTGTGGAGACATGGGAAAACTTTACAAGATCGATATCGTTTTAACACCTTAAGTCTCCTTAATATGGAAATCATTTTGAATACTTGTTATGACATAGCCTTGAGTTCTCATCTTTTAATAGCTCTTGAGTAGTTTATCTTAGCAGTCAGCACCATCTAAAAAGCACACACTAAGTAATTAAGCTGATGCAAATAAGTGAATGATCCCGTACTTAATAAGTAATCTAAATAGGAATCATCCTTTTAAGTTAGGTGACCCTCACCCGGTCACTTAGGCTAACGGTTGTGAAACCTTCAAAAAAGAAAAAAAAAGTAGTTAATTTTGAAATACTGACATGATATGGATCATAGTCACTAACAGGCATATTTACCATGTGTATAAATAAATAACGGGCTTAATGTGATTGCACTAGAATGAAAGAGAGCAAAAAGGAGGATGAGTAAGTTAGGCGTAGACATAATAACATGATTCGGAGTGGTTTGTATAGGAGGGAGGCTTATGCCTGCAAAATTGCGGATTAGTATTCATACGATATCCTTAGTGTGCAAGATTAGTACCTATCAATGCTATCTTAACCGGAGAAGAGTTTGTAGCCTAGAATGAGTATCTGAATGCTGTTGTGTTTCTTGAGTTTTGATTTCTATTTTGCCCGGAGTGCAAAAGTTCAAGTGTGGGGGAATTTGATCAGTGCATTTTAATACACTTTCTCTTATGTTTTTACTTAGGCATTCCTGCAGTTTATTTGAGTATTTTTACTATTTTAATGTGTTTTCATATTTAAGTTTGTTTTTACCTTTATTTAATTTTCGCAGCTTATTTTTCAGCATTAACACTTATTTGATACCTTTCACTGCGCAGGTCATAACTTGAGCTACGAGACTCGGATTTAAGCGTTCTACCAGTCGACGGAAAGCAAAGACAGAGAACTACAACTTTTGTGCTTTACACATAAGCTGATTCGGAGTGATAGATGGTCAAATAAGTCGTTCAAGTTAGACCCCAAATTCTGATTTTAGAAAACAATTTTTTTCGGGTTACTTTATGGGCCTGGTTTATGTTTCCGAACCAATTTGAGTTAGTGGTGGAAATCCTTATTTTGTTTATAAGGTTTTCAGCCGTACATCCATAGATACCCTAGCTTTCACGAATTTTAACTTTTTGCTTTCACGTATTCCATGGCGAACTAATCCCGAGGGGAAATCTGCCGGATTCGAATTCCGTAACACTTTGAGGTTGTTATCAATTTCAATTTAATTTAGTTCCTTTCTAATTTGTTCTATAAATTTCATTTGCTTAATTCATTTCTTATAGAGTAGATTCGATTTAATTCGGTTGATGCATGTTCCTTACATTAATCGCGTATAACTTAGCTTTTTCGTTATTTCGCGCTATATTTAACTGTTTGCTTAATTCGGTGATTAGGGACATAACTCGTGTAATATTGTCGATGCTTGTTTGTTCAATATTGCAATCGAATAGGAATTATAACCGCTTAGGGAATTTCAATTGTAATGACCGATGATAAGTTGGTAGTCGAACCGGTAGATTAGCCTGTTTTAATCACTTATTTCAATAATCACTTATTTACTTTGTTTTTTTCTTAATCGAATTCTAAAACAAAATGACCCCCCCCCCCATAATTGTTTTAGTTGGTTAAATTTAATCAAGAATCCCCGCGATACGATACTCGAGTCATTGTTGCTTTACTACTATTTTATAAATGACTCGTTTAGATCTGTGCGCGACAGCGGATCAAATTGGTGCCATTGTCGGGGATTCTTGTTGATTATAATCAATTTTAGAATTTAAATTTTAGATTTATGTTAGAGTTTTTTGTTTTTGTTGATTTTCAAGGTTGCAGTGGTAAGCGTTTCAGCCTAACAGGTACTGTTTCGATTTGCTCCGAATTTTTTCTAGAAAATCAGAAAAAAAATCGATGAACATTACTCATTTAGAACTTAGTTCTAAATGATTTCGACCCTCAAAATCGCAAATTCTGCGTTTTTCTATTTTATTTGATTTATTTTCTATTTTCATATTTTCAAAAAAATCTAAAAAAAATTGTGTGATCTTTACTTGATTTAATTAGATTTTTTGCGTTATTTATATATTTTTTAGATTTTATTTTAA
This sequence comes from Lathyrus tuberosus, assembly GCA_022829125.1. Classification (NCBI taxonomy): domain Eukaryota; kingdom Viridiplantae; phylum Streptophyta; class Magnoliopsida; order Fabales; family Fabaceae; genus Lathyrus; species Lathyrus tuberosus. The sequence continues at coordinate 15,461,957 of JALAZF010000036.1, read as the reverse complement.
TCTCTTTTCTTATTTTTTCATTATTTTTAAATCTGTAGTGATTTTATTTGATTCTGTGTTGAAATTGATAATCATATCATGATGATCAAATGACTCTGAGAGAACTGGTTGCACTTTGTGTGAATTATAATTCTTTATATATTGAATATCCTGATGTTGCCGTGCCTTTCGAATTTAAATCTGGTTTAACACACTTGATGCCAAGTTTTAATGGTTTTGCAGGTGAGGATCCACGTAAGCATATGAAGGAATTAGAAGTTATGTGCTCTGAACCTTCCGAACCTTCACTAGAGAACCTTGTCAACCAATTGGCTACAAATAATATCAAGTTTCAATCACAAATAGATTCTAATTTTCAAACTTTGGAAATACAGATTGGACAACTTCCCACTTCAATGAATGCCATGCAGCAAGCTCAAGGATCAAACCAACAGCCCTTGGAAGAGCATTCTATTTTTCAAATAGAGTTGTCTTCTGAAACTGTTGATGATACTTGTACTGATTTGTTTGCAGTTGATTTTCCATCATTGTCTGATTTTGATGATGTTTACTCTTGTGATGTTTTTACTGACCCTAAAATTTGCTCTGTTTGTGCTAAAATTGAGGTTGCCGTGCAAGTTGATATTCTTACTATAGATGAGGTTGCAAATGAAGTTGTTCATGTGGATGAAGCTCTTGACATCCCTGCTTCCACAACCTCATTATCCATTGAACAATCTCCTCCCTTGGAGCTTAAACCACTTCATAATAATCTGAAAGATGCTCATTTAGAGATGGATAAAAATATTCCAGTTATAATTTCTTCTAACCTTGATTTCGATCAAGAAAATAAGCTTTTGCAGGTTTTGAAGAAACATAAGAAGGGAATTGGATGGACCTCGATTGAAGATGGAAGAAAAGCTGTGAGGCAGTCCCTTAATCCTTTAATCTTTAATGTTGTGGAAAGGAAGATCACTATCACGTGCCCATTCAACACTTTTACTTATCAAAGATTCTTCTTTGATCCTGGAATAAAAGGCGAAGGCACTATAAAAATTCCATGATTAATGGATGCTACCCAAAGCTACTCTATGATATCCCCACTTTGGAAGAAGAGATTGTAGAAGAGCTCTCTTTAGGAAAGGCTGCTTATGTGATCACCTATCCTCCTTGACTACTCGGGTGTTTTTTTTCCTTTCTTTCTCTCACTCTTATTTAGCAGTTATGTCCTTTCATTGAGGACAATGCATGTTTTAAGTGTGGGGGAGGGAATCATTTAGTTTTTTTGTTTTATTTTTTGTTTTCTATTTTTGTTATTTGTTTTGTTTTGTTTTGCTTTCATTACTTTAAGTGAACAATAAAAAAAAATGCATTTTTTTGAAAGTTTTAGGCTATAGATTAATTTGAGGTTAGATTGTGGAGACATGGGAAAACTTTACAAGATCGATATCGTTTTAACACCTTAAGTCTCCTTAATATGGAAATCATTTTGAATACTTGTTATGACATAGCCTTGAGTTCTCATCTTTTAATAGCTCTTGAGTAGTTTATCTTAGCAGTCAGCACCATCTAAAAAGCACACACTAAGTAATTAAGCTGATGCAAATAAGTGAATGATCCCGTACTTAATAAGTAATCTAAATAGGAATCATCCTTTTAAGTTAGGTGACCCTCACCCGGTCACTTAGGCTAACGGTTGTGAAACCTTCAAAAAAGAAAAAAAAAGTAGTTAATTTTGAAATACTGACATGATATGGATCATAGTCACTAACAGGCATATTTACCATGTGTATAAATAAATAACGGGCTTAATGTGATTGCACTAGAATGAAAGAGAGCAAAAAGGAGGATGAGTAAGTTAGGCGTAGACATAATAACATGATTCGGAGTGGTTTGTATAGGAGGGAGGCTTATGCCTGCAAAATTGCGGATTAGTATTCATACGATATCCTTAGTGTGCAAGATTAGTACCTATCAATGCTATCTTAACCGGAGAAGAGTTTGTAGCCTAGAATGAGTATCTGAATGCTGTTGTGTTTCTTGAGTTTTGATTTCTATTTTGCCCGGAGTGCAAAAGTTCAAGTGTGGGGGAATTTGATCAGTGCATTTTAATACACTTTCTCTTATGTTTTTACTTAGGCATTCCTGCAGTTTATTTGAGTATTTTTACTATTTTAATGTGTTTTCATATTTAAGTTTGTTTTTACCTTTATTTAATTTTCGCAGCTTATTTTTCAGCATTAACACTTATTTGATACCTTTCACTGCGCAGGTCATAACTTGAGCTACGAGACTCGGATTTAAGCGTTCTACCAGTCGACGGAAAGCAAAGACAGAGAACTACAACTTTTGTGCTTTACACATAAGCTGATTCGGAGTGATAGATGGTCAAATAAGTCGTTCAAGTTAGACCCCAAATTCTGATTTTAGAAAACAATTTTTTTCGGGTTACTTTATGGGCCTGGTTTATGTTTCCGAACCAATTTGAGTTAGTGGTGGAAATCCTTATTTTGTTTATAAGGTTTTCAGCCGTACATCCATAGATACCCTAGCTTTCACGAATTTTAACTTTTTGCTTTCACGTATTCCATGGCGAACTAATCCCGAGGGGAAATCTGCCGGATTCGAATTCCGTAACACTTTGAGGTTGTTATCAATTTCAATTTAATTTAGTTCCTTTCTAATTTGTTCTATAAATTTCATTTGCTTAATTCATTTCTTATAGAGTAGATTCGATTTAATTCGGTTGATGCATGTTCCTTACATTAATCGCGTATAACTTAGCTTTTTCGTTATTTCGCGCTATATTTAACTGTTTGCTTAATTCGGTGATTAGGGACATAACTCGTGTAATATTGTCGATGCTTGTTTGTTCAATATTGCAATCGAATAGGAATTATAACCGCTTAGGGAATTTCAATTGTAATGACCGATGATAAGTTGGTAGTCGAACCGGTAGATTAGCCTGTTTTAATCACTTATTTCAATAATCACTTATTTACTTTGTTTTTTTCTTAATCGAATTCTAAAACAAAATGACCCCCCCCCCATAATTGTTTTAGTTGGTTAAATTTAATCAAGAATCCCCGCGATACGATACTCGAGTCATTGTTGCTTTACTACTATTTTATAAATGACTCGTTTAGATCTGTGCGCGACAGCGGATCAAATTGGTGCCATTGTCGGGGATTCTTGTTGATTATAATCAATTTTAGAATTTAAATTTTAGATTTATGTTAGAGTTTTTTGTTTTTGTTGATTTTCAAGGTTGCAGTGGTAAGCGTTTCAGCCTAACAGGTACTGTTTCGATTTGCTCCGAATTTTTTCTAGAAAATCAGAAAAAAATCGATGAACATTACTCATTTAGAACTTTGTTCTAAATGATTTCGACCCTCAAAATCGCAAATTCTGCGTTTTTCTATTTTATTTGATTTATTTTCTATTTTCATATTTTCAAAAAAATCTAAAAAAAATTGTGTGATCTTTATTTGATTTAATTAGATTTTTTGCGTTATTTATATATTTTTTAGATTTTATTTTAATCTCTTTTCTTATTTTCCATTATTTTTAAATCTGTAGTGATTTTATTTGATTCTGTGTTGAAATTGATAATCATATCATGATGATCAAATGACTCTGAGAGAACTAGTTGCACTTTGTGTGAATTATAATTCTTTATATATTGAATATCCTGATGTTGCCGTGCCTTTCGAATTTAAATCTGGTTTAACACACTTGATGCCAAGTTTTAATGGTTTTGCAGGTGAGGATCCACGTAAGCATATGAAGGAATTAGAAGTTATGTGCTCTGAACCTTCCGAACCTTCACTAGAGAACCTTGTCAACCAATTGGCTACAAATAATATCAAGTTTCAATCACAAATAGATTCTAATTTTCAAACTTTGGAAATACAGATTGGACAACTTCCCACTTCAATGAATGCCATGCAGCAAGCTCAAGGATCAAACCAACAGCCCTTGGAAGAACATTCTATTTTTCAAATAGAGTTGTCTTCTGAAACTGTTGATGATACTTGTACTGATTTGGTTGCAGTTGATTTTCCATCATTGTTTGATTTTGATGATGTTTACTCTTGTGATGTTTTTACTGACACTAAAATTTGCTCTGTTTGTGCTAAAATTGAGGTTGCCGTGCAAGTTGATATTCTTACTATAGATGAGGTTGCAAATGAAGTTGTTCATGTGGATGAAGCTCTTGACATCCCTGCTTCCACAACCTCATAATCCATTGAACAATCTCCTCCCTTGGAGCTTAAACCACTTCATAATAATCTGAAAGATGCTTATTTAGAGATGGATAAAAATATTCCAGTTATAATTTCTTCTAACCTTGATTTCGATCAAGAAAATAAGCTTTTGCAGGTTTTGAAGAAACATAAGAAGGGAATTGGATGGACCTCGATTGAAGATGGAAGAAAAGCTGTGAGGCAGTCCCTTAATCCTTTAATCTTTAATGTTGTGGAAAGGAAGATCACTATCACGTGCCCATTCAACACTTTTACTTATCAAAGACTCTTCTTTGATCCTGGAATAAAAGGCGAAGGCACTATAAAAATTCCATGATTAATGGATGCTACCCAAAGCTACTCTATGATATCCCCACTTTGGAAGAAGAGATTGTAGAAGAGCTCTCTTTAGGAAAGGCTGCTTATGTGATCACCTATCCTCCTTGACTACTCGGGTGTTTTTTTTCCTTTCTTTCTCTCACTCTTATTTAGCAGTTATGTCCTTTCATTGAGGACAATGCATGTTTTAAGTGTGGGGGAGGGAATCATTTAGTTTTTTTGTTTTATTTTTTGTTTTCTATTTTTTTTATTTGTTTTGTTTTGTTTTGCTTTCATTACTTTAAGTGAACAATAAAAAAAAATGCATTTTTTTGAAAGTTTTAGGCTATAGATTAATTTAAGGTTAGATTGTGGAGACATGGGAAAACTTTACAAGATCGATATCGTTTTAACACCTTAAGTCTCCTGAATATGGAAATCATTTTGAATACTTGTTATGACATAGCCTTGAGTTCTCATCTTTTAATAGCTCTTGAGTAGTTTATCTTAGCACTCAGCACCATCTAAAAAGCACACACTAAGTAATTAAGCTGATGCAAATAAGTGAATGATCCCGTACTTAATAAGAAATCTAAATAGGAATCAGCCTTTTAAGTTAGGTGACCCTCACATGGTCACTTAGGCTAACGGTTGTGAAACCTTCAAAAAAGAAAAAAAAAAGTAGTTAATTTTGAAATACTGACAAGATATGGATCATAGTCACTAACAGGCATATTTACCATGTGTATGAATAAATAACGGGCTTAATGTGATTGCACTAGAATGAAAGAGAGCAAAAAGGAGGATGAGTAAGTTAGGCGTAGACATAATAACATGATTCGGAGTGGTTTGTATAGGAGGGAGGCTTATGCCTGCACAATTGCGGATTAGTATTCATACGATATCCTTAGTGTGCAAGATTAGTACCTATCAATGCTATCTTAACCGGAGAAGAGTTTGTAGCCTAGAATGAGTATCTGATTGCTGTTGTATTTCTTGAGTTTTGAATTCTATTTTGCCCGGAGTGCAAAAGTTCAAGTGTGGGGGAATTTGATCAGTGCATTTTAATACACTTTCTCTTATGTTTGTACTTAGGCATTCCTGCAGTTTATTTGAGTATTTTTACTATTTTAATGTGTTTTCATATTTAAGTTTGTTTTTACCTTTATTTAATTTTCGCAGCTTATTTTTCAGCATTAACACTTATTTGATACCTTTCACTGCGCAGGTCATAAGTTGAGCTACGAGACTCGGATTTACGCGTTCTACCAGTCGACGGAAAGCAAAGACAGAGAACTACAACTTTTGTGCTTTACACATAAGCTGATTCGGAGTGATAGATGGTCAAATAAGTCGTTCAAGTTAGACCCCAAATTCTGATTTTAGAAAACAATTTTTTTCGGGTTACTTTATGGGCCTGGTTTATGTTTCCGACCCAATTTGAGTTAGTGGTGGAAATCCTTATTTTGTTTATAAGGTTTTCAGCCGTACATCCATAGATACCCTAGCTTTCACGAATTTTAACTTTTTGCGTTCACGTATTCCATGGCGAACTAATCCCGAGGGGAAATCTGCCGGATTCGAATTCCGTAACACTTTGAGGTTGTTATCAATTTCAATTTAATTTAGTTCCTTTCTAATTTGTTCTATAAATTTCATTTGCTTAATTCATTTCTGATAGAGTAGATTCGATTTAATTCGGTTGATGCATGTTCCTTACGTTAATCGCGTATAACTTAGCTTTTTCGTTATTTCGCGCTATATTTAACTGTTTGCTTAATTCGGTGATTAGGGACATAACTCGTGTAATATTGTCGATGCTTGTTTGTTCAATATTGCAATCGAATAGGAATTATAACCGCTTAGGGAATTTCAATTGTAATGACCGATGATAAGTTGGTAGTCGAACCGGTAGATTAGCCTGTTTTAATCACTTATTTCAATAATCACTTATTTACTTTGTTTTTTTCTTAATCGAATTCTAAAACAAAATGACCCCCCCCCCCCCATAATTGTTTTAGTTGGTTAAATTTAATCAAGAATCCCCGCGATACGATACTCGAGTCATTGTTGCTTTACTACTATTTTATAAATGACTCGTTTTGATCTGTGCGCGACAGCGGATCAAATTGGTGCCATTGTCGGGGATTCTTGTTGATTATAATCAATTTTAGAATTTAAATTTTAGATTTATGTTAGAGTTTTTTGTTTTTGTTGATTTTCAGGGTTGCAGTGGTAAGCGTTTCAGCCTAACAGGTACTGTTTCGATTTGCTCCGAATTTTTTCTAGAAAATCAGAAAAAAAATCGATGAACATTACTCATTTAGAACTCAGTTCTAAATGATTTCGACCCTAAAAATCGCAAATTCTGCGTTTTTCTATTTTATTTGATTTATTTTCTATTTTCATATTTTCAAAAAAATCTAAAAAAAATTGTGTGATCTTTACTTGATTTAATTAGATTTTTTGCGTTATTTATATATTTTTTAGATTTTATTTTAATCTCTTTTCTTATTTTCCATTATTTTTAAATCTGTAGTGATTTTATTTGATTCTGTGTTGAAATTGATAATCATATCATGATGATCAAATGACTCTGAGAGAACTGGTTGCACTTTGTGTGAATTATAATTCTTTATATATTGAATATCCTGATGTTGCCGTGCCTTTCGAATTTAAATCTGGTTTAACACACTTGATGCCAAGTTTTAATGGTTTTGCAGGTGAGGATCCACGTAAGCATATGAAGGAATTAGAAGTTATGTGCTGTGAACCTTCCGAACCTTCACTAGAGAACCTTGTCAACCAATTGGCTACTAATAATATCAAGTTTCAATCACAAATAGATTCTAATTTTCAAACTTTGGAAATACAGATTGGACAACTTCCCACTTCAATGAATGCCATGCAGCAAGCTCAAGGATCAAACCAACAGCCCTTGGAAGAGCATTCTATTTTTCAAATAGAGTTGTCTTCTGAAACTGTTGATGATACTTGTACTGATTTGTTTGCAGTTGATTTTCCATCATTGTCTGATTTTGATGATGTTTACTCTTGTGATGTTTTTACTGACACTAAAATTTGCTCTGTTTGTGCTAAAATTTAGGTTGCCGTGCAAGTTGATATTCTTACTATAGATGAGGTTGCAAATGAAGTTGTTCATGTGGATGAAGCTCTTGACATCCCTGCTTCCACAACCTCATAATCCATCGAACAATCTCCTCCCTTGGAGCTTAAACCACTTCATAATAATCTGAAAGATGCTCATTTAGAGATGGATAAAAATATTCCAGTTATAATTTCTTCTATCCTTGATTTCGATCAAGAAAATAAGCTTTTGCAGGTTTTGAAGAAACATAAGAAGGGAATTGGATGGACCTCGATTGAAGATGGAAGAAAAGCTGTGAGGCAGTCCCTTAATCCTTTAATCTTTAATGTTGTGGAAAGGAAGATCACTATCACGTGCCCATTCAACACTTTTACTTATCAAAGATTCTTCTTTGATCCTGGAATAAAAGGCGAAGGCACTGTAAAAATTCCATGATTAATGGATGCTACCCAAAGCTACTCTATGATATCCCCACTTTGGAAGAAGAGATTGTAGAAGAGCTCTCTTTAGGAAAGGCTGCTTATGTGATCACCTATCCTCCTTGACTACTCGGGTGTTTTTTTTTCCTTTCTTTCTCTCACTCTTATTTAGCAGTTATGTCCTTTCATTGAGGACAATGCATGTTTTAAGTGTGGGGGAGGGAATCATTTAGTTTTTTTGTTTTATTTTTTGTTTTCTATTTTTGTTATTTGTTTTGTTTTGTTTTGCTTTCATTACTTTAAGTGAACAATAAAAAAAAATGCATTTTTTTGAAAGTTTTAGGCTATAGATTAATTTGAGGTTAGATTGTGGAGACATGGGAAAACTTTACAAGATCGATATCGTTTTAACACCTTAAGTCTCCTGAATATGGAAATCATTTTGAATACTTGTTATGACATAGCCTTGAGTTCTCATCTTTTAATAGCTCTTGTGTAGTTTATCTTAGCAGTCAGCACCATCTAAAAAGCACACACTAAGTAATTAAGCTGATGCAAATAAGTGAATGATCCCGTACTTAATAAGAAATCTAAATAGGAATCAGCCTTTTAAGTTAGCTGACCCTCACATGGTCACTTAGGCTAACGGTTGTGAAACCTTCAAAAAAGAAAAAAAAAGTAGTTAATTTTGAAATACTGACAAGATATGGATCATAGTCACTAACAGGCATATTTACCATGTGTATGAATAAATAATGGGCTTAATGTGATTGCACTAGAATGAAAGAGAGCAAAAAGGAGGATGAGTAAGTTAGGCGTAGACATAATAACATGATTCGGAGTGGTTTGTATAGGAGGGAGGCTTATGCCTGCACAATTGCGGATTAGTATTCATACGATATCCTTAGTGTGCAAGATTAGTACCTATCAATGCTATCTTAACCGGAGAAGAGTTTGTAGCCTAGAATGAGTATCTGAATGCTGTTGTGTTTCTTGAGTTTTGATTTCTATTTTGCCCGGAGTGCAAAAGTTCAAGTGTGGGGGAATTTGATCAGTGCATTTTAATACACTTTCTCTTATGTTTGTACTTAGGCATTCCTGCAGTTTATTTGAGTATTTTTACTATTTTAATGTGTTTTCATATTTAAGTTTGTTTTTACCTTTATTTAATTTTCGCAGCTTATTTTTCAGCATTAACACTTATTTGATACCTTTCACTGCGCAGGTCATAACTTGAGCTACGAGACTCGGATTTACGCGTTCTACCAGTCGACGGAAAGCAAAGACAGAGAACTACGACTTTTGTGCTTTACACATAAGCTGATTCGGAGTGATAGATGGTCAAATAAGTCGTTCAAGTTAGACCCCAAATTCTGATTTTAGAAAACAATTTTTTTCGGGTTACTTTATGGGCCTGGTTTATGTTTCCGACCCAATTTGAGTTAGTGGTGGAAATCCTTATTTTGTTTATAAGGTTTTTAGCCGTACATCCATAGATACCCTAGCTTTCACGAATTTTAACTTTTTGCTTTCACGTATTCCATGGCGAACTAATCCCGAGGGGAAATCTGCCGGATTCGAATTCCGTAACACTTTGAGGTTGTTATCAATTTCAATTTAATTTAGTTCCTTTCTAATTTGTTCTATAAATTTCATTTGCTTAATTCATTTCTTATAGAGTAGATTCGATTTAATTCGGTTGATGCATGTTCCTTACGTTAATCGCGTATAACTTAGCTTTTTCGTTATTTCGCGCTATATTTAACTGTTTGCTTAATTCGGTGATTAGGGACATAACTCGTGTAATATTGTCGATGCTTGTTTGTTCAATATTGCAATCGAATAGGAATTATAACCGCTTAGGGAATTTCAATTGTAATGACCGATGATAAGTTGGTAGTCGAACCGGTAGATTAGCCTGTTTTAATCACTTATTTCAATAATCACTTATTTACTTTGTTTTTTTCTTAATCGAATTCTAAAACAAAATGACCCCCCCCCCCCATAATTGTTTTAGTTGGTTAAATTAAATCAAGAATCCCCGCGATACGATACTCGAGTCATTGTTGCTTTACTACTATTTTGTAAATGACTCGTTTTGATCTGTGCGCGACAGCGGATCAAATTGGTGCCATTGTCGGGGATTCTTGTTGATTATAATCAATTTTAGAATTTAAATTTTAGATTTTTGTTAGAGTTTTTTGTTTTTGTTGATTTTCAGGGTTGCAGTGGTAAGCGTTTCAGCCTAACAGGTACTGTTTCGATTTGCTCTGATTTTTTTCTAGAAAATCAGAAAAAAATCGATGAACATTACTCATTTAGAACTATGTTCTAAATGATTTCGACCCTCAAAATCGCAAATTCTGCGTTTTTCTATTTTATTTGATTTATTTTCTATTTTCATATTTTCAAAAAAATCTAAAAAAAATTGTGATCTTTATTTGATTTAATTAGATTTTTTGCGTTATTTATATATTTTTTAGATTTTATTTTAATCTCTTTTCTTATTTTCCATTATTTTTAAATCTGTAGTGATTTTATTTGATTCTGTGTTGAAATTGATAATCATATCATGATGATCAAATGACTCTGAGAGAACTGGTTGCACTTTGTGTGAATTATAATTCTTTATATATTGAATATCCTGATGTTGCTGTGCCTTTCGACTTTAAATCTGGTTTAACACACTTGATGCCAAGTTTTAATGGTTTTGCAGGTGAGGGTCCACGTAAGCATATGAAGGAATTAGAAGTTATGTGCTCTGAACCTTCCGAACCTTCACTAGAGAACCTTGTCAACCAATTGGCTACAAATAATATCAAGTTTCAATCACAAATAGATTCTAATTTTCAACTTTGGAAATACAGATTGGACAACTTCCCACTTCAATGAATGCCATGCAGCAAGCTCAAGGATCAAACCAACAGCCCTTGGAAGAGCATTCTATTTTTCAAATAGAGTTGTCTTCTGAAACTGTTGATGATACTTGTACTGATTTGTTTGCAGTTGATTTTCCATCATTGTCTGATTTTGATGATGTTTACTCTTGTGATGTTTTTACTGACACTAAAATTTGCTCTGTTTGTGCTAAAATTGAGGTTGCCGTGCAAGTTGATATTCTTACTATAGATGAGGTTGCAAATGAAGTTGTTCATGTGGATGAAGCTCTTGACATCCCTGCTTCCATAACCTCATAATCCATTGAACAATCTCCTCCCTTGGAGCTTAAACCACTTCATAATAATCTGAAAGATGCTTATTTAGAGATGGATAAAAATATTCCAGTTATAATTTCTTCTAACCTTGATTTCGATCAAGAAAATAAGCTTTTGCAGGTTTTGAAGAAACATAAGAAGGGAATTGGATGGACCTCGATTGAAGATGGAAGAAAAGCTGTGAGGCAGTCCCTTAATCCTTTAATCTTTAATGTTGTGGAAAGGAAGATCACTATCACGTGCCCATTCAACACTTTTACTTATCAAAGATTCTTCTTTGATCCTGGAATAAAAGGAGAAGGCACTATTAAAATTCCATGATTAATGGATGCTACCCAAGGCTACTCTATGATATCCCCACTTTGGAAGAAGAGATTGTAGAAGAGCTCTCTTTAGGAAAGGCTGCTTATGTGATCACCTATCCTCCTTGACTACTCGGGTGTTTTTTTTCCTTTCTTTCTCTCACTCTTATTTAGCAGTTATGTCCTTTCATTGAGGACAATGCATGTTTTAAGTGTGGGGGAGGGAATCATTTAGTTTTTTTGTTTTATTTTTTGTTTTCTATTTTTGTTATTTGTTTTGTTTTGTTTTGCTTTCATTACTTTAAGTGAACAATAAAAAAAAATGCATTTTTTTGAAAGTTTTAGGCTATAGATTAATTTAAGGTTAGATTGTGGAGACATGGGAAAACTTTACAAGATCGATATCGTTTTAACACCTTAAGTCTCCTGAATATGGAAATCATTTTGAATACTTGTTATGACATAGCCTTGAGTTCTCATCTTTTAATAGCTCTTGAGTAGTTTATCTTAGCAGTCAGCACCATCTAAAAAGCACACACTAAGTAATTAAGCTGATGCAAATAAGTGAATGATCCCGTACTTAATAAGAAATCTAAATAGGAATCAACCTTTTAAGTTAGGTGACCCTCACATGGTCACTTAGGCTAACGGTTGTGAAACCTTCAAAAAAGAAAAAAAAAGTAGTTAATTTTGAAATACTGACAAGATATGGATCATAGTCACTAACAGGCATATTTACCATGTGTATGAATAAATAACGGGCTTAATGTGATTGCACTAGAATGAAAGAGAGCAAAAAGGAGGATGAGTAAGTTAGGCGTAGACATAATAACATGATTCGGAGTGGTTTGTATAGGAGGGAGGCTTATGCCTGCACAATTGCGGATTAGTATTCATACGATATCCTTAGTGTGCAAGATTAGTACCTATCAATGCTATCTTAACCGGAGAAGAGTTGGTAGCCTAGAATGAGTATCTGAATGCTGTTGTGTTTCTTGAGTTTTGATTTCTATTTTGCCCGGAGTGCAAAAGTTCAAGTGTGGGGGAATTTGATCAGTGCAAATTAATACACTTTCTCTTATGTTTGTACTTAGGCATTCCTGCAGTTTATTTGAGTATTTTTACTATTTTAATGTGTTTTCATATTTAAGTTTGTTTTTACCTTTATTTAATTTTCGCAGCTTATTTTTCAGCATTAACACTTATTTGATACCTTTCACTGCGCAGGTCATAACTTGAGCTACGAGACTCGGATTTACGCGTTCTACCAGTCGACGGAAAGCAAAGACAGAGAACTACAACTTTTGTGCTTTACACATAAGCTGATTCGGAGTGATAGATGGTCAAATAAGTCGTTCAAGTTAGACCCCAAATTCTGATTTTAGAAAACAATTTTTTTCGGGTTACTTTATGGGCCTGGTTTATGTTTCCGACCCAATTTGAGTTAGTGGTGGAAATCCTTATTTTGTTTATAAGGTTTTCAGCCGTACATCCATAGATACCCTAGCTTTCACGAATTTTAACTTTTTGCTTTCACGTATTCCATGGCGAACTAATCCCGAGGGGAAATCTGCCGGATTCGAATTCCGTAACACTTTGAGGTTGTTATCAATTTCAATTTAATTTAGTTCCTTTCTAATTTGTTCTATAAATTTCATTTGCTTAATTCATTTCTTATAGAGTAGATTCGATTTAATTCGGTTGATGCATGTTCCTTACGTTAATCGCGTATAACTTAGCTTTTTCGTTATTTCGCGCTATATTTAACTGTTTGCTTAATTCGGTGATTAGGGACATAACTCGTGTAATATTGTCGATGCTTGTTTGTTCAATATTGCAATCGAATAGGAATTATAACCGCTTAGGGAATTTCAATTGTAATGACCGATGATAAGTTGGTAGTCGAACCGGTAGATTAGCCTGTTTTAATCACTTATTTCAATAATCACTTATTTACTTTGTTTTTTTCTTAATCGAATTCTAAAACAAAATGACCCCCCCCCCCCCCCCCATAATTGTTTTAGTTGGTTAAATTAAATCAAGAATCCCCGCGATACGATACTCGAGTCATTGTTGCTTTACTACTATTTTATAAATGACTCGTTTTGATCTGTGCGCGACAGCGGATCAAATTGGTGCCATTGTCGGGGATTCTTGTTGATTATAATCAATTTTAGAATTTAAATTTTAGATTTTTGTTAGAGTTTTTTGTTTTTGTTGATTTTCAGGGTTGCAGTGGTAAGCGTTTCAGCCTAACAGGTACTGTTTCTATTTGCTCTGATTTTTTTCTAGAAAATCAGAAAAAAATCGATGAACATTACTCATTTAGAACTTTGTTCTAAATGATTTCGACCCTCAAAATCGCAAATTCTGCGTTTTTCTATTTTATTTGATTTATTTTCTATTTTCATATTTTCAAAAAAATCTAAAAAAAATTGTGTGATCTTTATTTGATTTAATTAGATTTTTTGCGTTATTTATATATTTTTTAGATTTTATTTTAATCTCTTTTCTTATTTTCCATTATTTTTAAATCTGTAGTGATTTTATTTGATTCTGTGTTGAAATTGATAATCATATCATGATGATCAAATGACTCTGAGAGAACTGGTTGCACTTTGTGTGAATTATAATTCTTTATATATTGAATATCCTGATGTTGCTGTGCCTTTCGACTTTAAATCTGGTTTAACACACTTGATGCCAAGTTTTAATGGTTTTGCAGGTGAGGGTCCACGTAAGCATATGAAGGAATTAGAAGTTATGTGCTCTGAACCTTCCGAACCTTCACTAGAGAACCTTGTCAACCAATTGGCTACAAATAATATCAAGTTTCAATCACAAATAGATTCTAATTTTCAAACTTTGGAAATACAGATTGGACAACTTCCCACTTCAATGAATGCCATGCAGCAAGCTCAAGGATCAAACCAACAGCCCTTGGAAGAGCATTCTATTTTTCAAATAGAGTTGTCTTCTGAAACTGTTGATGATACTTGTACTGATTTGTTTGCAGTTGATTTTCCATCATTGTCTGATTTTGATGATGTTTACTCTTGTGATGTTTTTACTGACACTAAAATTTGCTCTGTTTGTGCTAAAATTGAGGTTGCCGTGCAAGTTGATATTCTTACTATAGATGAGGTTGCAAATGAAGTTGTTCATGTGGATGAAGCTCTTGACATCCCTGCTTCCACAACTTCATAATCCATTGAACAATCTCCTCCCTTGGAGCTTAAACCACTTCATAATAATCTGAAAGATGCTTATTTAGAGATGGATAAAAATATTCCAGTTATAATTTCTTCTAACCTTGATTTCGATCAAGAAAATAAGCTTTTGCAGGTTTTGAAGAAACATAAGAAGGGAATTGGATGGACCTCGATTGAAGATGGAAGAAAAGCTGTGAGGCAGTCCCTTAATCCTTTAATCTTTAATGTTGTGGAAAGGAAGATCACTATCACGTGCCCATTCAACACTTTTACTTATCAAAGATTCTTCTTTGATCCTGGAATAAAAGGAGAAGGCACTATTAAAATTCCATGATTAATGGATGCTACCCAAAGCTACTCTATGATATCCCCACTTTGGAAGAAGAGATTGTAGAAGAGCTCTCTTTAGGAAAGGCTGCTTATGTGATCACCTATCCTCCTTGACTACTCGGGTGTTTTTTTTCCTTTCTTTCTCTCACTCTTATTTAGCAGTTATGTCCTTTCATTGAGGACAATGCATGTTTTAAGTGTGGGGGAGGGAATCATTTAGTTTTTTTTGTTTTATTTTTTGTTTTCTATTTTTGTTATTTGTTTTGTTTTGTTTTGCTTTCATTACTTTAAGTGAACAATAAAAAAAAATGCATTTTTTTGAAAGTTTTAGGCTATAGATTAATTTAAGGTTAGATTGTGGAGACATGGGAAAACTTTACAAGATCGATATCGTTTTAACACCTTAAGTCTCCTGAATATGGAAATCATTTTGAATACTTGTTATGACATAGCCTTGAGTTCTCATCTTTTAATAGCTCTTGAGTAGTTTATCTTAGCAGTCAGCACCATCTAAAAAGCACACACTAAGTAATTAAGCTGATGCAAATAAGTGAATGATCCCGTACTTAATAAGAAATCTAAATAGGAATCAACCTTTTAAGTTAGGTGACCCTCACATGGTCACTTAGGCTAACGGTTGTGAAACCTTCAAAAAAGAAAAAAAAAGTAGTTAATTTTGAAATACTGACAAGATATGGATCATAGTCACTAACAGGCATATTTACCATGTGTATGAATAAATAACGGGCTTAATGTGATTGCACTAGAATGAAAGAGAGCAAAAAGGAGGATGAGTAAGTTAGGCGTAGACATAATAACATGATTCGGAGTGGTTTGTATAGGAGGGAGGCTTATGCCTGCACAATTGCGGATTAGTATTCATACGATATCCTTAGTGTGCAAGATTAGTACCTATCAATGCTATCTTAACCGGAGAAGAGTTTGTAGCCTAGAATGAGTATCTGAATGCTGTTGTGTTTCTTGAGTTTTGATTTCTATTTTGCCCGGAGTGCAAAAGTTCAAGTGTGGGGGAATTTGATCAGTGCAAATTAATACACTTTCTCTTATGTTTGTACTTAGGCATTCCTGCAGTTTATTTGAGTATTTTTACTATTTTAATGTGTTTTCATATTTAAGTTTGTTTTTACCTTTATTTAATTTTCGCAGCTTATTTTTCAAGCATTAACACTTATTTGATACCTTTCACTGCGCAGGTCATAACTTGAGCTACGAGACTCGGATTTACGCGTTCTACCAGTCGACGGAAAGCAAAGACAGAGAACTACAACTTTTGTGCTTTACACATAAGCTGATTCGGAGTGATAGATGGTCAAATAAGTCGTTCAAGTTAGACCCCAAATTCTGATTTTAGAAAACAATTTTTTTCGGGTTACTTTATGGGCCTGGTTTATGTTTCCGACCCAATTTGAGTTAGTGGTGGAAATCCTTATTTTGTTTATAAGGTTTTCAGCCGTACATCCATAGATACCCTAGCTTTCACGAATTTTAACTTTTTGCTTTCACGTATTCCATGGCGAACTAATCCCGAGGGGAAATCTGCCGGATTCGAATTCCGTAACACTTTGAGGTTGTTATCAATTTCAATTTAATTTAGTTCCTTTCTAATTTGTTCTATAAATTTCATTTGCTTAATTCATTTCTTATAGAGTAGATTCGATTTAATTCGGTTGATGCATGTTCCTTACGTTAATCGCGTATAACTTAGCTTTTTCGTTATTTCGCGCTATATTTAACTGTTTGCTTAATTCGGTGATTAGGGACATAACTCGTGTAATATTGTCGATGCTTGTTTGTTCAATATTGCAATCGAATAGGAATTATAACCGCTTAGGGAATTTCAATTGTAATGACCGATGATAAGTTGGTAGTCGAACCGGTAGATTAGCCTGTTTTAATCACTTATTTCAATAATCACTTATTTACTTTGTTTTTTTCTTAATCGAATTCTAAAACAAAATGACCCCCCCCCCCCCCATAATTGTTTTAGTTGGTTAAATTAAATCAAGAATCCCCGCGATACGATACTCGAGTCATTGTTGCTTTACTACTATTTTATAAATGACTCGTTTTGATCTGTGCGCGACAGCGGATCAAATTGGTGCCATTGTCGGGGATTCTTGTTGATTATAATCAATTTTAGAATTTAAATTTTTTTTTGTTAGAGTTTTTTGTTTTTGTTGATTTTCAGGGTTGCAGTGGTAAGCGTTTCAGCCTAACAGGTACTGTTTCTATTTGCTCTGATTTTTTTCTAGAAAATCAGAAAAAAATCGATGAACATTACTCATTTAGAACTTAGTTCTAAATGATTTCGACCCTCAAAATCGCAAATTCTGCGTTTTTCTATTTTATTTGATTTATTTTCTATTTTCATATTTTCAAAAAAATCTAAAAAAAATTGTGTGATCTTTATTTGATTTAATTAGATTTTTTGCGTTATTTATATATTTTTTAGATTTTATTTTAATCTCTTTTCTTATTTTCCATTATTTTTAAATCTGTAGTGATTTTATTTGATTCTGTGTTGAAATTGATAATCATATCATGATGATCAAATGACTCTGAGAGAACTGGTTGCACTTTGTGTGAATTATAATTCTTTATATATTGAATATCCTGATGTTGCTGTGCCTTTCGACTTTAAATCTGGTTTAACACACTTGATGCCAAGTTTTAATGGTTTTGCAGGTGAGGGTCCACGTAAGCATATGAAGGAATTAGAAGTTATGTGCTCTGAACCTTCCGAACCTTCACTAGAGAACCTTGTCAACCAATTGGCTACAAATAATATCAAGTTTCAATCACAAATAGATTCTAATTTTCAAACTTTGGAAATACAGATTGGACAACTTCCCACTTCAATGAATGCCATGCAGCAAGCTCAAGGATCAAACCAACAGCCCTTGGAAGAGCATTCTATTTTTCAAATAGAGTTGTCTTCTGAAACTGTTGATGATACTTGTACTGATTTGTTTGCAGTTGATTTTCCATCATTGTCTGATTTTGATGATGTTTACTCTTGTGATGTTTTTACTGACACTAAAATTTGCTCTGTTTGTGCTAAAATTGAGGTTGCCGTGCAAGTTGATATTCTTACTATAGATGAGGTTGCAAATGAAGTTGTTCATGTGGATGAAGCTCTTGACATCCCTGCTTCCACAACCTCATAATCCATTGAACAATCTCCTCCCTTGGAGCTTAAACCACTTCATAATAATCTGAAAGATGCTTATTTAGAGATGGATAAAAATATTCCAGTTATAATTTCTTCTAACCTTGATTTCGATCAAGAAAATAAGCTTTTGCAGGTTTTGAAGAAACATAAGAAGGGAATTGGATGGACCTCGATTGAAGATGGAAGAAAAGCTGTGAGGCAGTCCCTTAATCCTTTAATCTTTAATGTTGTGGAAAGGAAGATCACTATCACGTGCCCATTCAACACTTTTACTTATCAAAGATTCTTCTTTGATCCTGGAATAAAAGGAGAAGGCACTATTAAAATTCCATGATTAATGGATGCTACCCAAAGCTACTCTATGATATCCCCACTTTGGAAGAAGAGATTGTAGAAGAGCTCTCTTTAGGAAAGGCTGCTTATGTGATCACCTATCCTCCTTGACTACTCGGGTGTTTTTTTTTCCTTTCTTTCTCTCACTCTTATTTAGCAGTTATGTCCTTTCATTGAGGACAATGCATGTTTTAAGTGTGGGGGAGGGAATCATTTAGTTTTTTTGTTTTATTTTTTGTTTTCTATTTTTGTTATTTGTTTTGTTTTGTTTTGCTTTCATTACTTTAAGTGAACAATAAAAAAAAATGCATTTTTTTGAAAGTTTTAGGCTATAGATTAATTTAAGGTTAGATTGTGGAGACATGGGAAAACTTTACAAGATCGATATCGTTTTAACACCTTAAGTCTCCTGAATATGGAAATCATTTTGAATACTTGTTATGACATAGCCTTGAGTTCTCATCTTTTAATAGCTCTTGAGTAGTTTATCTTAGCAGTCAGCACCATCTAAAAAGCACACACTAAGTAATTAAGCTGATGCAAATAAGTGAATGATCCCGTACTTAATAAGAAATCTAAATAGGAATCAACCTTTTAAGTTAGGTGACCCTCACATGGTCACTTAGGCTAACGGTTGTGAAACCTTCAAAAAAGAAAAAAAAAGTAGTTAATTTTGAAATACTGACAAGATATGGATCATAGTCACTAACAGGCATATTTACCATGTGTATGAATAAATAACGGGCTTAATGTGATTGCACTAGAATGAAAGAGAGCAAAAAGGAGGATGAGTAAGTTAGGCGTAGACATAATAACATGATTCGGAGTGGTTTGTATAGGAGGGAGGCTTATGCCTGCACAATTGCGGATTAGTATTCATACGATATCCTTAGTGTGCAAGATTAGTACCTATCAATGCTATCTTAACCGGAGAAGAGTTTGTAGCCTAGAATGAGTATCTGAATGCTGTTGTGTTTCTTGAGTTTTGATTTCTATTTTGCCCGGAGTGCAAAAGTTCAAGTGTGGGGGAATTTGATCAGTGCAAATTAATACACTTTCTCTTATGTTTGTACTTAGGCATTCCTACAGTTTATTTGAGTATTTTTACTATTTTAATGTGTTTTCATATTTAAGTTTGTTTTTACCTTTATTTAATTTTCGCAGCTTATTTTTCAGCATTAACACTTATTTGATACCTTTCACTGCGCAGGTCATAACTTGAGCTACGAGACTCGGATTTACGCGTTCTACCAGTCGACGGAAAGCAAAGACAGAGAACTACAACTTTTGTGCTTTACACATAAGCTGATTCGGAGTGATAGATGGTCAAATAAGTCGTTCAAGTTAGACCCCAAATTCTGATTTTAGAAAACAATTTTTTTCGGGTTACTTTATGGGCCTGGTTTATGTTTCCGACCCAATTTGAGTTAGTGGTGGAAATCCTTATTTTGTTTATAAGGTTTTCAGCCGTACATCCATAGATACCCTAGCTTTCATGAATTTTAACTTTTTGCTTTCACGTATTCCATGGCGAACTAATCCCGAGGGGAAATCTGTCGGATTCGAATTCCGTAACACTTTGAGGTTGTTATCAATTTCAATTTAATTTAGTTCCTTTCTAATTTGTTCTATAAATTTCATTTGCTTAATTCATTTCTTATAGAGTAGATTCGATTTAATTCGGTTGATGCATGTTCCTTACGTTAATCGCGTATAACTTAGCTTTTTCGTTATTTCGCGCTATATTTAACTGTTTGCTTAATTCGGTGATTAGGGACATAACTCGTGTAATATTGTCGATGCTTGTTTGTTCAATATTGCAATCGAATAGGAATTATAACCGCTTAGGGAATTTCAATTGTAATGACCGATGATAAGTTGGTAGTCGAACCGGTAGATTAGCCTGTTTTAATCACTTATTTCAATAATCACTTATTTACTTTGTTTTTTTCTTAATCGAATTCTAAAACAAAATGACCCCCCCCCCCCCCCCCCCCCATAATTGTTTTAGTTGGTTAAATTAAATCAAGAATCCCCGCGATACGATACTCGAGTCATTGTTTCTTTACTACTATTTTATAAATGACTCGTTTTGATCTGTGCGCGACAGCGGATCAAATTGGTGCCATTGTCGGGGATTCTTGTTGATTATAATCAATTTTAGAATTTAAATTTTAGATTTTTGTTAGAGTTTTTTGTTTTTGTTGATTTTCAGGGTTGCAGTGGTAAGCGTTTCAGCCTAACAGGTACTGTTTCGATTTGCTCCGATTTGTTTCTAGAAAATCAGAAAAAAATCGATGAACATTACTCATTTAGAACTTTGTTATAAATGATTTCGACCCTCAAAATCGCAAATTCTGCGTTTTTCTATTTTATTTGATTTATTTTCTATTTTCATATTTTCAAAAAAATCTAAAAAAAATTGTGTGATCTTTATTTGATTTAATTAGATTTTTTGCGTTATTTATATATTTTTTAGATTTTATTTTAATCTCTTTTCTTATTTTCCATTAGTTTTAAATCTGTAGTGATTTTATTTGATTCTGTGTTGAAATTGATAATCATATCATGATGATCAAATGACTCTGAGAGAACTGGTTGCACTTTGTGTGAATTATAATTCTTTATATATTGAATATCCTGATGTTGCTGTGCCTTTAGACTTTAAATCTGGTTTAACACACTTGATGCCAAGTTTTAATGGTTTTGCAGGTGAGGGTCCACGTAAGCATATGAAGGAATTAGAAGTTATGTGCTCTGAACCTTCCGAACCTTCACTAGAGAACCTTGTCAACCAATTGGCTACAAATAATATCAAGTTTCAATCACAAATAGATTCTAATTTTCAAACTTTGGAAATACAGATTGGACAACTTCCCACTTCAATGAATGCCATGCAGCAAGCTCAAGGATCAAACCAACAGCCCTTGGAAGAGCATTCTATTTTTCAAATAGAGTTGTCTTCTGAAACTGTTGATGATACTTGTACTGATTTGTTTGCAGTTGATTTTCCATCATTGTCTGATTTTGATGATGTTTACTCTTGTGATGTTTTTACTGACACTAAAATTTGCTTTGTTTGTGCTAAAATTGAGGTTGCCGTGCAAGTTGATATTCTTACTATAGATGAGGTTGCAAATGAAGTTGTTCATGTGGATGAAGCTCTTGACATCCCTGCTTCCACAACCTCATAATCCATTGAACAATCTCCTCCCTTGGAGCTTAAACCACTTCATAATAATCTGAAAGATGCTTATTTAGAGATGGATAAAAATATTCCAGTTATAATTTCTTCTAACCTTGATTTCGATCAAGAAAATAAGCTTTTGCAGGTTTTGAAGAAACATAAGAAGGGAATTGGATGGACCTCGATTGAAGATGGAAGAAAAGCTGTGAGGCAGTCCCTTAATCCTTTAATCTTTAATGTTGTGGAAAGGAAGATCACTATCACGTGCCCATTCAACACTTTTACTTATCAAAGATTCTTCTTTGATCCTGGAATAAAAGGAGAAGGCACTATTAAAATTCCATGATTAATGGATGCTACCCAAAGCTACTCTATGATATCCCCACTTTGGAAGAAGAGATTGTAGAAGAGCTCTCTTTAGGAAAGGCTGCTTATGTGATCACCTATCCTCCTTGACTACTCGGGTGTTTTTTTTCCTTTCTTTCTCTCACTCTTATTTAGCAGTTATGTCCTTTCATTGAGGACAATGCATGTTTTAAGTGTGGGGGAGGGAATCATTTAGTTTTTTTGTTTTATTTTTTGTTTTCTATTTTTGTTATTTGTTTTGTTTTGTTTTGCTTTCATTACTTTAAGTGAACAATAAAAAAAAATGCATTTTTTTGAAAGTTTTAGGCTATAGATTAATTTAAGGTTAGATTGTGGAGACATGGGAAAACTTTACAAGATCGATATCGTTTTAACACCTTAAGTCTCCTGAATATGGAAATCATTTTGAATACTTGTTATGACATAGCCTTGAGTTCTCATCTTTTAATAGCTCTTGAGTAGTTTATCTTAGCAGTCAGCACCATCTAAAAAGCACACACTAAGTAATTAAGCTGATGCAAATAAGTGAATGATCCCGTACTTAATAAGAAATCTAAATAGGAATCAACCTTTTAAGTTAGGTGACCCTCACATGGTCACTTAGGCTAACGGTTGTGAAACCTTCAAAAAAGAAAAAAAAAGTAGTTAATTTTGAAATACTGACAAGATATGGATCATAGTCACTAACAGGCATATTTACCATGTGTATGAATAAATAACGGGCTTAATGTGATTGCACTAGAATGAAAGAGAGCAAAAAGGAGGATGAGTAAGTTAGGCGTAGACATAATAACATGATTCGGAGTGGTTTGTATAGGAGGGAGGCTTATGCCTGCACAATTGCGGATTAGTATTCATACGATATCCTTAGTGTGCAAGATTAGTACCTATCAATGCTATCTTAACCGGAGAAGAGTTTGTAGCCTAGAATGAGTATCTGAATGCTGTTGTGTTTCTTGAGTTTTGATTTCTATTTTGCCCGGAGTGCAAAAGTTCAAGTGTGGGGGAATTTGATCAGTGCAAATTAATACACTTTCTCTTATGTTTGTACTTAGGCATTCCTGCAGTTTATTTGAGTATTTTTACTATTTTAATGTGTTTTCATATTTAAGTTTGTTTTTACCTTTATTTAATTTTCGCAGCTTATTTTTCAGCATTAACACTTATTTGATACCTTTCACTGCGCAGGTCATAACTTGAGCTACGAGACTCGGATTTACGCGTTCTACCAGTCGACGGAAAGCAAAGACAGAGAACTACAACTTTTGTGCTTTACACATAAGCTGATTCGGAGTGATAGATGGTCAAATAAGTCGTTCAAGTTAGACCCCAAATTCTGATTTTAGAAAACAATTTTTTTCGGGTTACTTTATGGGCCTGGTTTATGTTTCCGACCCAATTTGAGTTAGTGGTGGAAATCCTTATTTTGTTTATAAGGTTTTCAGCCGTACATCCATAGATACCCTAGCTTTCACGAATTTTAACTTTTTGCTTTCACGTATTCCATGGCGAACTAATCCCGAGGGGAAATCTGCCGGATTCGAATTCCGTAACACTTTGAGGTTGTTATCAATTTCAATTTAATTTAGTTCCTTTCTAATTTGTTCTATAAATTTCATTTGCTTAATTCATTTCTTATAGAGTAGATTCGATTTAATTCGGTTGATGCATGTTCCTTACGTTAATCGCGTATAACTTAGCTTTTTCGTTATTTCGCGCTATATTTAACTGTTTGCTTAATTCGGTGATTAGGGACATAACTCGTGTAATATTGTCGATGCTTGTTTGTTCAATATTGCAATCGAATAGGAATTATAACCGCTTAGGGAATTTCAATTGTAATGACCGATGATAAGTTGGTAGTCGAACCGGTAGATTAGCCTGTTTTAATCACTTATTTCAATAATCACTTATTTACTTTGTTTTTTTCTTAATCGAATTCTAAAACAAAATGACCCCCCCCCCCCCATAATTGTTTTAGTTGGTTAAATTAAATCAAGAATCCCCGCGATACGATACTCGAGTCATTGTTGCTTTACTACTATTTTATAAATGACTCGTTTTGATCTGTGCGCGACAGCGGATCAAATTGGTGCCATTGTCGGGGATTCTTGTTGATTATAATCAATTTTAGAATTTAAATTTTAGATTTATGTTAGAGTTTTTTGTTTTTGTTGATTTTCAGGGTTGCAGTGGTAAGCGTTTCAGCCTAACAGGTACTGTTTCGATTTGCTCCGATTTTTTTCTAGAAAATCAGAAAAAAATCGATGAACATTACTCATTTAGAACTTTGTTGTAAATGATTTCGACCCTCAAAATCGCAAATTCTGCGTTTTTCTATTTTATTTGATTTATTTTCTATTTTCATATTTTCAAAAAAATCTAAAAAAAATTGTGTGATCTTTATTTGATTTAATTAGATTTTTTGCGTTATTTATATATTTTTTAGATTTTATTTTAATCTCTTTTCTTATTTTCCATTAGTTTTAAATCTGTAGTGATTTTATTTGATTCTGTGTTGAAATTGATAATCATATCATGATGATCAAATGACTCTGAGAGAACTGGTTGCACTTTGTGTGAATTATAATTCTTTATATATTGAATATCCTGATGTTGCTGTGCCTTTCGACTTTAAATCTGGTTTAACACACTTGATGCCAAGTTTTAATGGTTTTGCAGGTGAGGGTCCACGTAAGCATATGAAGGAATTAGAAGTTATGTGCTCTGAACCTTCCGAACCTTCACTAGAGAACCTTGTCAACCAATTGGCTACAAATAATATCAAGTTTCAATCACAAATAGATTCTAATTTTCAAACTTTGGAAATACAGATTGGACAACTTCCCACTTCAATGAATGCTATGCAGCAAGCTCAAGGATCAAACCAACAGCCCTTGGAAGAGCATTCTATTTTTCAAATAGAGTTGTCTTCTGAAACTGTTGATGATACTTGTACTGATTTGTTTGCAGTTGATTTTCCATCATTGTCTGATTTTGATGATGTTTACTCTTGTGATGTTTTTACTGACACTAAAATTTGCTCTGTTTGTGCTAAAATTGAGGTTGTCGTGCAAGTTGATATTCTTACTATAGATGAGGTTGCAAATGAAGTTGTTCATGTGGATGAAGCTCTTGACATCCCTGCTTCCACAACCTCATAATCCATTGAACAATCTCCTCCCTTGGAGCTTAAACCACTTCATAATAATCTGAAAGATGCTTATTTAGAGATGGATAAAAATATTCCAGTTATAATTTCTTCTAACCTTGATTTCGATCAAGAAAATAAGCTTTTGCAGGTTTTGAAGAAACATAAGAAGGGAATTGGATGGACCTCGATTGAAGATGGAAGAAAAGCTGTGAGGCAGTCCCTTAATCCTTTAATCTTTAATGTTGTGGAAAGGAAGATCACTATCACGTGCCCATTCAACACTTTTACTTATCAAAGATTCTTCTTTGATCCTGGAATAAAAGGAGAAGGCACTATTAAAATTCCATGATTAATGGATGCTACCCAAAGCTACTCTATGATATCCCCACTTTGGAAGAAGAGATTGTAGAAGAGCTCTCTTTAGGAAAGGCTGCTTATGTGATCACCTATCCTCCTTGACTACTCGGGTGTTTTTTTTCCTTTCTTTCTCTCACTCTTATTTAGCAGTTATGTCCTTTCATTGAGGACAATGCATGTTTTAAGTGTGGGGGAGGGAATCATTTAGTTTTTTTGTTTTATTTTTTGTTTTCTATTTTTGTTATTTGTTTTGTTTTGTTTTGCTTTCATTACTTTAAGTGAACAATAAAAAAAATGCATTTTTTTGAAAGTTTTAGGCTATAGATTAATTTAAGGTTAGATTGTGGAGACATGGGAAAACTTTACAAGATCGATATCGTTTTAACACCTTAAGTCTCCTGAATATGGAAATCATTTTGAATACTTGTTATGACATAGCCTTGAGTTCTCATCTTTTAATAGCTCTTGAGTAGTTTATCTTAGCAGTCAGCACCATCTAAAAAGCACACACTAAGTAATTAAGCTGATGCAAATAAGTGAATGATCCCGTACTTAATAAGAAATCTAAATAGGAATCAACCTTTTAAGTTAGGTGACCCTCACATGGTCACTTAGGCTAACGGTTGTGAAACCTTCAAAAAAGAAAAAAAAAGTAGTTAATTTTGAAATACTGACAAGATATGGATCATAGTCACTAACAGGCATATTTACCATGTGTATGAATAAATAACGGGCTTAATGTGATTGCACTAGAATGAAAGAGAGCAAAAAGGAGGATGAGTAAGTTAGGCGTAGACATAATAACATGATTCGGAGTGGTTTGTATAGGAGGGAGGCTTATGCCTGCACAATTGCGGATTAGTATTCATACGATATCCTTAGTGTGCAAGATTAGTACCTATCAATGCTATCTTAACCGGAGAAGAGTTTGTAGCCTAGAATGAGTATCTGAATGCTGTTGTGTTTCTTGAGTTTTGATTTCTATTTTGCCCGGAGTGCAAAAGTTCAAGTGTGGGGGAATTTGATCAGTGCAAATTAATACACTTTCTCTTATGTTTGTACTTAGGCATTCCTGCAGTTTATTTGAGTATTTTTACTATTTTAATGTGTTTTCATATTTAAGTTTGTTTTTACCTTTATTTAATTTTCGCAGCTTATTTTTCAGCATTAACACTTATTTGATACCTTTCACTGCGCAGGTCATAACTTGAGCTACGAGACTCGGATTTACGCGTTCTACCAGTCGACGGAAAGCAAAGACAGAGAACTACAACTTTTGTGCTTTACACATAAGCTGATTCGGAGTGATAGATGGTCAAATAAGTCGTTCAAGTTAGACCCCAAATTCTGATTTTAGAAAACAATTTTTTTCGGGTTACTTTATGGGCCTGGTTTATGTTTCCGACCCAATTTGAGTTAGTGGTGGAAATCCTTATTTTGTTTATAAGGTTTTCAGCCGTACATCCATAGATACCCTAGCTTTCACGAATTTTAACTTTTTGCTTTCACGTATTCCATGGCGAACTAATCCCGAGGGGAAATCTGCCGGATTCGAATTCCATAACACTTTGAGGTTGTTATCAATTTCAATTTAATTTAGTTCCTTTCTAATTTGTTCTATAAATTTCATTTGCTTAATTCATTTCTTATAGAGTAGATTCGATTTAATTCGGTTGATGCATGTTCCTTACGTTAATCGCGTATAACTTAGCTTTTTCGTTATTTCGCGCTATATTTAACTGTTTGCTTAATTCGGTGATTAGGGACATAACTCGTGTAATATTGTCGATGCTTGTTTGTTCAATATTGCAATCGAATAGGAATTATAACCGCTTAGGGAATTTCAATTGTAATGACCGATGATAAGTTGGTAGTCGAACCGGTAGATTAGCCTGTTTTAATCACTTATTTCAATAATCACTTATTTACTTTGTTTTTTTCTTAATCGAATTCTAAAACAAAATGACCCCCCCCCCCCCCATAATTGTTTTAGTTGGTTAAATTAAATCAAGAATCCCCGCGATACGATACTCGAGTCATTGTTGCTTTACTACTATTTTATAAATGACTCGTTTTGATCTGTGCGCGACAGCGGATCAAATTGGTGCCATTGTCGGGGATTCTTGTTGATTATAATCTATTTTAGAATTTAAATTTTAGATTTATGTTAGAGTTTTTTGTTTTTGTTGATTTTCAGGGTTGCAGTGGTAAGCGTTTCAGCCTAACAGGTACTGTTTCGATTTGCTCCGATTTTTTTCTAGAAAATCAAAAAAAAATCGATGAACATTACCCATTTAGAACTTTGTTATAAATGATTTCGACCCTCAAAATCGCAAATTCTGCGTTTTTCTATTTTATTTGATTTATTTTCTATTTTCATATTTTCAAAAAAATCTAAAAAAAATTGTGTGATCTTTATTTGATTTAATTAGATTTTTTGCGTTATTTATATATTTTTTAGATTTTATTTTAATCTCTTTTCTTATTTTCCATTATTTTTAAATCTGTAGTGATTTTATTTGATTCTGTGTTAAAATTGATAATCATATCATGATGATCAAATGACTCTGAGAGAACTGGTTGCACTTTGTGTGAATTATAATTCTTTATATATTGAATATCCTGATGTTACTGTGCCTTTCGAATTTAAATCTGGTTTAACACACTTGATGCCAAGTTTTAATGGTTTTGCAGGTGAGGGTCCACGTAAGCATATGAAGGAATTAGAAGTTATGTGCTCTGAACCTTCCGAACCTTCACTAGAGAACCTTGTCAACCAATTGGCTACAAATAATATCAAGTTTCAATCACAAATAGATTCTAATTATCAAACTTTGGAAATACAGATTGGACAACTTCCCACTTCAATGAATGCCATGCAGCAAGCTCAAGGATCAAACCAACAGCCCTTGGAAGAGCATTCTATTTTTCAAATAGAGTTGTCTTCTGAAACTGTTGATGATACTTGTACTGATTTGTTTGCAGTTGATTTTCCATCATTGTCTGATTTTGATGATGTTTACTCTTGTGATGTTTTTACTGACACTAAAATTTGCTCTGTTTGTGCTAAAATTGAGGTTGCCGTGCAAGTTGATATTCTTACTATAGATGAGGTTGCAAATGAAGTTGTTCATGTGGATGAAGCTCTTGACATCCCTGCTTCCACAACCTCATAATCCATTGAACAATCTCCTCCCTTGGAGCTTAAACCACTTCATAATAATCTGAAAGATGCTTATTTAGAGATGGATAAAAATATTCCAGTTATAATTTCTTCTAACCTTGATTTCGATCAAGAAAATAAGCTTTTGCAGGTTTTGAAGAAACATAAGAAGGGAATTGGATGGACCTCGATTGAAGATGGAAGAAAAGCTGTGAGGCAGTCCCTTAATCCTTTAATCTTTAATGTTGTGGAAAGGAAGATCACTATCACGTGCCCATTCAACACTTTTACTTATCAAAGATTCTTCTTTGATCCTGGAATAAAAGGAAAAGGCACTATAAAAATTCCATGATTAATGGATGCTACCCAAAGCTACTCTATGATATCCCCACTTTGGAAGAAGAGAGTGTAGAAGAGCTCTCTTTAGGAAAGGCTGCTTATGTGATCACCTATCCTCCTTGACTACTCGGGTGTTTTTTTTTCCTTTCTTTCTCTCACTCTTATTTAGCAGTTATGTCCTTTCATTGAGGACAATGCATGTTTTAAGTGTGGGGGAGGGAATCATTTAGTTTTTTTGTTTTATTTTTTGTTTTCTATTTTTGTTATTTGTTTTGTTTTGTTTTGCTTTCATTACTTTAAGTGAACAATAAAAAAAAATGCATTTTTTTGAAAGTTTTAGGCTATAGATTAATTTAAGGTTAGATTGTGGAGACATGGGAAAACTTTACAAGATCGATATCGTTTTAACACCTTAAGTCTCCTGAATATGGAAATCATTTTGAATACTTGTTATGACATAGCCTTGAGTTCTCATCTTTTAATAGCTCTTGAGTAGTTTATCTTAGCAGTCAGCACCATCTAAAAAGCACACACTAAGTAATTAAGCTGATGCAAATAAGTGAATGATCCCGTACTTAATAAGAAATCTAAATAGGAATCAACCTTTTAAGTTAGGTGACCCTCACATGGTCACTTAGGCTAACGGTTGTGAAACCTTCAAAAAAGAAAAAAAAAGTAGTTAATTTTGAAATACTGACAAGATATGGATCATAGTCACTAACAGGCATATTTACCATGTGTATGAATAAATAACGGGCTTAATGTGATTGCACTAGAATGAAAGAGAGCAAAAAGGAGGATGAGTAAGTTAGGCGTAGACATAATAACATGATTCGGAGTGGTTTGTATAGGAGGGAGGCTTATGCCTGCACAATTGCGGATTAGTATTCATACGATATCCTTAGTGTGCAAGATTAGTACCTATCAATGCTATCTTAACCGGAGAAGAGTTTGTAGCCTAGAATGAGTATCTGAATGTTGTTGTGTTTCTTGAGTTTTGATTTCTATTTTGTCCGGAGTGCAAAAGTTCAAGTGTGGGGGAATTTGATCAGTGCAAATTAATACACTTTGTCTTATGTTTGTACTTAGGCATTCCTGCAGTTTATTTGAGTATTTTTACTATTTTAATGTGTTTTCATATTTAAGTTTGTTTTTACCTTTATTTAATTTTCGCAGCTTATTTTTCAGCATTAACACTTATTTGATACCTTTCACTGCGCAGGTCATAACTTGAGCTACGAGACTCGGATTTACGCGTTCTACCAGTCGACGGAAAGCAAAGACAGAGAACTACAACTTTTGTGCTTTACACATAAGCTGATTCGGAGTGATAGATGGTCAAATAAGTCGTTCAAGTTAGACCCCAAATTCTGATTTTAGAAAACAATTTTTTTCGGGTTACTTTATGGGCCTGGTTTATGTTTCCGACCCAATTTGAGTTAGTGGTGGAAATCCTTATTTTGTTTATAAGGTTTTCAGCCGTACATCCATAGATACCCTAGCTTTCACGAATTTTAACTTTTTGCTTTCACGTATTCCATGGCGAACTAATCCCGAGGGGAAATCTGCCGGATTCGAATTCCGTAACACTTTGAGGTTGTTATCAATTTCAATTTAATTTAGTTCCTTTCTAATTTGTTCTATAAATTTCATTTGCTTAATTCATTTCTTATAGAGTAGATTCGATTTAATTCGGTTGATGCATGTTCCTTACGTTAATCGCGTATAACTTAGCTTTTTCGTTATTTCGCGCTATATTTAACTGTTTGCTTAATTCGGTGATTAGGGACATAACTCGTGTAATATTGTCGATGCTTGTTTGTTCAATATTGCAATCGAATAGGAATTATAACCGCTTAGGGAATTTCAATTGTAATGACCGATGATAAGTTGGTAGTCGAACCGGTAGATTAGCCTGTTTTAATCACTTATTTCAATAATCACTTATTTACTTTGTTTTTTTCTTAATCGAATTCTAAAACAAAATGACCCCCCCCCCCCCCCATAATTGTTTTAGTTGGTTAAATTAAATCAAGAATCCCCGCGATACGATACTCGAGTCATTGTTGCTTTACTACTATTTTATAAATGACTCGTTTTGATCTGTGCGCGACAGCGGATCAAATTGGTGCCATTGTCGGGGATTCTTGTTGATTATAATCAATTTTAGAATTTAAATTTTAGATTTATGTTAGAGTTTTTTGTTTTTGTTGATTTTCAGGGTTGCAGTGGTAAGCGTTTCAGCCTAACAGGTACTGTTTCGATTTGCTCCGATTTTTTTCTAGAAAATCAGAAAAAAATCGATGAACATTACTCATTTCGACCCTCAAAATCGCAAATTCTGCGTTTTTCTATTTTATTTGATTTATTTTCTATTTTCATATTTTCAAAAAAATCTAAAAAAAAATGTGTGATCTTTATTTGATTTAATTAGATTTTTTGCGTTATTTATATATTTTTTAGATTTTATTTTAATCTCTTTTCTTATTTTCCATTATTTTTAAATCTGTAGTGATTTTATTTGATTCTGTGTTGAAATTGATAATCATATCATGATGATCAAATGACTCTGAGAGAACTGGTTGCACTTTGTGTGAATTATAATTCTTTATATATTGAATATCCTGATGTTGCTGTGCCTTTCGAATTTAAATCTGGTTTAACACACTTGATGCCAAGTTTTAATGGTTTTGCAGGTGAGGATCCACGTAAGCATATGAAGGAATTAGAAGTTATGTGCTCTGAACCTTCCGAACCTTCACTAGAGAACCTTGTCAACCAATTGGCTACAAATAATATCAAGTTTCAATCACAAATAGATTCTAATTTTCAAACTTTGGAAATACAGATTGGACAACTTCCCACTTCAATGAATGCCATGCAGCAAGCTCAAGGATCAAACCAACAGCCCTTGGAAGAGCATTCTATTTTTCAAATAGAGTTGTCTTCTGAAACTGTTGATGATACTTGTACTGATTTGTTTGCAGTTGATTTTCCATCATTGTCTGATTTTGATGATGTTTACTCTTGTGATGTTTTTACTGACACTAAAATTTGCTCTGTTTGTGCTAAAATTGAGTTGCCGTGCAAGTTGATATTCTTACTATAGATGAGGTTGCAAATGAAGTTGTTCATGTGGATGAAGCTCTTGACATCCCTGCTTCCACAACCTCATAATCCATTGAACAATCTCCTCCCTTGGAGCTTAAACTACTTCATAATAATCTGAAAGATGCTTATTTAGAGATGGATAAAAATATTCCAGTTATAATTTCTTCTAACCTTGATTTCGATCAAGAAAATAAGCTTTTGCAGGTTTTGAAGAAACATAAGAAGGGAATTGGATGGACCTCGATTGAAGATGGAAGAAAAGCTGTGAGGCAGTCCCTTAATCCTTTAATCTTTAATGTTGTGGAAAGGAAGATCACTATCACGTGCCCATTCAACACTTTTACTTATCAAAGATTCTTCTTTGATCCTGGAATAAAAGGCGAAGGCACTATAAAAATTCCATGATTAATGGATGCTACCCAAAGCTACTCTATGATATCCCCACTTTGGAAGAAGAGATTGTAGAAGAGCTCTCTTTAGGAAAGGCTGCTTATGTGATCACCTATCCTCCTTGACTACTCGGGTGTTTTTTTCCTTTCTTTCTCTCACTCTTATTTAGCAGTTATGTCCTTTCATTGAGGACAATGCATGTTTTAAGTGTGGGGGAGGGAATCATTTAGTTTTTTTGTTTTATTTTTTGTTTTCTATTTTTGTTATTTGTTTTGTTTTGTTTTGCTTTCATTACTTTAAGTGAACAATAAAAAAAAATGCATTTTTTTGAAAGTTTTAGGCTATAGATTAATTTAAGGTTAGATTGTGGAGACATGGGAAAACTTTACAAGATCGATATCGTTTTAACACCTTAAGTCTCCTGAATATGGAAATCATTTTGAATACTTGTTATGACATAGCCTTGAGTTCTCATCTTTTAATAGCTCTTGAGTAGTTTATCTTAGCAGTCAGCACCATCTAAAAAGCACACACTAAGTAATTAAGCTGATGCAAATAAGTGAATGATCCCGTACTTAATAAGAAATCTAAATAGGAATCAACCTTTTAAGTTAGCTGACCCTCACATGGTCACTTAGGCTAACGGTTGTGAAACCTTCAAAAAAGAAAAAAAAAGTAGTTAATTTTGAAATACTCACAAGATATGGATCATAGTCACTAACAGGCATATTTACCATGTGTATGAATAAATAACGGGCTTAATGTGATTGCACTAGAATGAAAGAGAGCAAAAAGGAGGATGAGTAAGTTAGGCGTAGACATAATAACATGATTCGGAGTGGTTTGTATAGGAGGGAGGCTTATGCCTGCATAATTGCGGATTAGTATTCATACGATATCCTTAGTGTGCAAGATTAGTACCTATCAATGCTATCTTAACCGGAGAAGAGTTTGTAGCCTAGAATGAGTATCTGAATGCTGGTGTGTTTCTTGAGTTTTGATTTCTATTTTGCTCGGAGTCAAAAGTTCAAGTGTTGGGGAATTTGATCAGTGCATTTTAATACACTTTCTCTTATGTTTGTACTTAGGCATTCCTACAGTTTACTTGAGTATTTTTACTATTTTAATGTGTTTTCATATTTAAGTTTGTTTTTACCTTTATTTTATTATCGCAGCTTAGTTTTCAGCATTAACACTTATTTGATACCTTTCACTGCGCAGGTCATAACTTGAGCTACGAGACTCGGATTTACGCGTTCTACCAGTCGACGGAAAGCAAAGACAGAGAGCTACAACTTTTGTGCTTTACACATAAGCTGATTCGGAGTGAAAGATGGTCAAATAAGTCGTTCAAGTTAGAGCCCAAATTCTGATTTTAGAAAACAATTTTTTTCGGGTTGTTTTATGGGCCTGGTCTATGTTTCCGACCCAATTTGAGTTAATGGTGGAAATCCTTATTTTGTTTATAAGGTTTTCAGCCGTACATCCATAGATACCCTAGCTTTCACGAATTTTAACTTTTTGCTTTCACGTATTCCATGGCGAACTAATCCCGAGGGGAAATCTGCCGGATTCGAATTCCGTAACACTTTGAGGTTGTTTGCAATTTCAATTTAATTTAGTTCCTTTCTAATTTGTTCTATAAATTTCAATTGCTTAATTCATTTCTTATAGAGTAGATTCGATTTAATTCGGTTGATGCATGTTCCTTACGTTAATCGCGTTTAACTTAGCTTTTTTGTTATTTCGCGCTATCTTTAGCCGTTTGCTTAATTCGGTGATTAGGGACATAACTCGTGTAATATTGTCGATGCTTGTTTGTTCAATATTGCAATAGAATAGGAATTATAACCGTTTAGGGAATTGCAATTGTAATGACCGATGATAAGTTGGTAGTCGAACCGGTAGATTAACCTGTTTTAATCACTTATTTCAATAATCACTTATTTACTTTGATTTTTTCTTAATCGAATTCTAAAACAAAACAACCCCCCCCCCCCCCCCCCATAATCGTTTTAGTTGGTTAAATTAAATCAAGAATCCTCGTGATACGATACTCGAGTCATTGTTGCTTTACTATTGTTTTATAAATGACTCGTTCTGATCCGTGCACGACAGCAGATCAAATTGGTTCCATTGTCGGGGATTCTTGTTGATTTTAATCAATTTTAAAATTTAAATTTTATATTTTTGTTAGAGTTTTTTGTTTTTGTTGATTTTCAGGGTTGTAGTGGTAAGTGTTTCATCCTAACAGGTACTGTTTCGATT
The DNA here is from genome assembly GCA_022829125.1 of Lathyrus tuberosus. Lineage (NCBI taxonomy): Eukaryota > Viridiplantae > Streptophyta > Magnoliopsida > Fabales > Fabaceae > Lathyrus > Lathyrus tuberosus. The sequence goes on along the minus strand of JALAZF010000036.1, from coordinate 15,426,965 downwards.
TGCTCCGATTTTTTCTAGAAAATCATAAAAAAATCGACGAACATTACTCATTTAGAACGTAGTTCTAAATGATTTCGACCCTCAAAATCGTAAATTCTGCGTTTTTCTATTTTAATTGATTTATTTTCTATTTTCATATTTTCAAAAAAATCTGAAAAGAATTGTGTGATCTTTATTTGATTTAATTAGATTTTTTGGGTTATTTATATATTTTTTAGATTTTATTTTAATCTCTTTTCTTATTTTCCATTCTTTTTAAATCTGTAGTGATTTTATTTGATTCTGTGTTGAAATTGATAATCATTTCATGATGATCAAATGACTCTGAGAGAACTGGTTGCACTTTGTGTGAATTATAATTCTTTATATATTCAATATCCTGATGTTGTTGTACCTTTCGAATTTAAATCTGGTTTAACACACTTGTTGCCAAGTTTTAATGGTTTTGCAGGTGAGGATCCACATAAGCATATGAAGGAATTAGAAGGTATGTGCTCTGCACCTTCCGAACCTTCACTAGAGAACCTTGTCAACCAATTGGCTACAAATAATATCAAGTTTCAACAACAAATAGATTCTAATTTTCAAACTTTGGAAATACAGATTGGACAACTTACCACTTCAATGAATGCCATGCAGCAAGCTCAAGGATCAAACCAACAACCCTTGGAAGAGCATTCTATTTTTCAAATAGAGTTGTCTTCTGATACTGTTGATGATACTTGTACTGATTTGTTTGCAGCTGATTTTCCATCATTGTCTGATTTTGATGATGTTTACACTTGTGATGTTTGTACTGACACTAAAATTTGCTCTGCTTGTGCTAAAATTGAGGTTGCCTTGCAAGTTGATATTCTTACTATAGATGAGGTTGCAAATGAAGTTGTTCATGTAGATGAAGCTCTTGACATCCCTGCTTCCCCAACCTCACAATCCATTGAACAATCTCCTCCCTTAGAGCTTAAACCACTTCATAATAATCTGAAAGATGCTTATTTAGAGATGGATGAAAATATTCCAGTTCTAATTTCTTCTAACCTTGATTTCGATCAAGAAAATAAGCTTTTGCAGGTTTTGAAGAAACATAAGAAGGGAATTGGATGAACCTCGATTGAAGATGGAAGAAAAGCAGTGAGGCAGCCCCTTAATCCTTTAATCATTAATGTTGTGGAAAGGAAGATCACTATCACGTGCCCATTCAACACTTTTACTTATCAAAGATTCTTCTTTGATCCTGTAATAAAAGGCGAAGGCACTAATAAAAATTTCTGATTAATGGATGCTACCCAAAGCTACTCTATGATATCCCCACTTTGGAAGATGAGATTGTAGAAGAGCTCTCTTTAGAAAAGGCTGCTTATGTGATCACCTATCCTCCTTGACTGCTCGGGTGTGTTCTTTCCTTTCTTTCTCTCACTCTTATTTAGCAGTTATGTTCTTTCATTGAGGACAATGCATGTTTTAAGTGTGGGGGAGAGAATCATTTAGTTTATTTGTTTTATTTTTTGTTTTCTATTTTTGTTATTTGTTTTGTTTTGTTTTGCTTTCATTTCTTTAAGTGAACAATAAAAAAAAAAAATTGCATTTTTTTTAAAGTTTTAGGCTATAGATTAATTTGAGGTTAGATTGTGGAGACATGGGAAAACTTTACAAGATCGATATTGTTTTAACACCTTAAGTCTCCTGAATATGGAAATCATTTTGAATACTTGTTATGACATAGCCTTGAGTTCTCATCTTTTAATAGCTCTTAAGTAGTTTATCTTAGCAGTCAGCACCATCTAAAAAGCACACACTAAGTAATTAAGCTGATGCAAATAAGTGAATGATCACGTACTCAATAAGAAATCTAAATAGGAATCGGCCTTTTAAGTTAGGTGACCCTCACCCGGTCACTAAGGCTAACGGTTGTGAAACCTTCAAAAAGAAAAAAAAATAGTTAATTTTGAAATACTGACAAGATATGGATCATAGTCACTAACAGGCTTATTTACCATGTGTATGAATAGATAACGGGCTTAATGTGATTTCACTAAGTCGCTCCCGGGATTTTCATCCAGGTACAAACACGAAAGTGGCGCGAAAACAGAGTCTCCAGCAATGTGTATTTATCCCAAGAGAGGGAAAGGAAACACTGCGTAAACCTGAGGGGAAGGAAAATCATGGTCTCACGGCCAAGAGAAACGGGTAAGGGAGTCGGTTACGTGAGGGGAAGGTGGTAGCACCCCACGCATCCATCGTACTTTATGGGATCCGCGCTGGTTGTCTCGATCAAAGGGTGTCGTCGTCTGGAGCTCCGCTGCTACTAGAAAGGAGAAGGAACAGGAACGGAGCAGAATGAAGAAACGAGGAAGAAAAGAAAAAGAAGTGACTCGATAGGACATCGTCGTCCTAGGCCCACGTATTCCCTCGTGCAATGGGAAAGTCAGAGTCAACGTAGATCGGACACGAACTAAGGGGGAAGGTTTCTCACCAAGACATCGCCGTCTTGTGCCTACGTATCCTCAATCTAACCAGAGAGAGGAAATCAGAGCAGTCGTAGTTCGACCTATGGGTTGAAAAGAGGTAAAGAGGTGACAAAGAAAGGTTGTGCTCGAAGAGATCTCGCACGATCTCTTGCCTACGTATCTCGCTCGCACGCGAGAATCAGAGCGATGTAGTTCCCCTTACTAGGGATGACTTTGCTTTGTTTGTGTCTTTTATGAGCGACGTTAGATTCGCGTCCGACAGTTAGGGTCGATGCCTGTTTGCGACGAGACGGAAGTAACATGACCTTTTTTGAAAATAGGCTTGAAACTTAACAATCCCGAAGGATAAAAAGGTTTGAGTTTATTTTGTGTTTTTTAGACAGAAATGGATTGAAGTTAATTTGTAACTTGCATTGCACCCAAGTCTACAACATAGGAACGAATACGTCGCGTATCGTCCCCAACAGGACGTACACTAAGTACCCTAGAAGAATGAAGGGAGATCCCCCTACCTCACTTCCCATATAGAAGGCTCATGCGCAATACACTTTGACCTTTATTAAGTGTTTTAGAGAAATTATGAGATGAGAAGAGAAGACTCAAAGGAAAAGAAAACACTAAGGGGAAACTAAGTTGTTCCTAATGTTATCATGCAAAGGTGGCCCTAAGGTCAAGGTTTAAGAACCTAAGTCTAAAGAGAAGAGAGGGATAGCACTACCTAATGCTTATCCTACCTCACCTTAATCAAAAATTAAGGATGAGCTAGGATCCCAAAGGGTGTGAGAAAGTTGTACACAAAGCATTATATCATGCTATTCACAAAAGGAAAAGACAAGTAAGATAGATGAGAGATGAAATATGAGATGAACATGGATAACCATACACATGTTCAAGTACCTTACCTCTGCCCCTACATAAAAGGTTAGTACCAAATGATTACAAGTAATGAATACAAGTATCAAAAGTAAACCAAACAAATGCTAGTTGCTTTAAGAAGACAACTTCGGAAGCAAACAAAGTTTAAACCAAAAGGGAAAGGTCCTAAAGGTTAAGGAACCTTTAAAGTCAGTAGGTACATGTTAAGGGTCCTTACCAAAGTAAACATGCCAAATGAAAGCAAACAATTTCAAACTATGCATCAAAAGTTCATACAATTACAAGTTATGCATTAACTATGCAAGATAGATGCAAATGGTTCATAACATGAATAAATACATATGTAAACATTCAAGTCAGAAGTGAATGACATTTAAGAATGTGGGGGAATGTCATTAAAGTGGCATGCAAATCATAAATTCAAGCATTGAGAATGATTAAGCAAGGAGAAGTGAAAACAAACATCATTTAAGTTCAACAATGAAGCATACTTGTAATGCAAGTAAAGAAAAGAAGATGCAAGATGAACATGAATGGAAATGGATGCAAGTCAGTAGCACATGACATTTAAGATGACATTTAGAAGTCGATAATGCACATACAAAATCCACACAAGTGTCATGTTGAAGCACGTAGATGATTAGAAGCAAACTAGGTTCAAACAAGTTCATACAAGTTCCAAGTGTTCATGAACTTATGCAAGATGCAAGATGCAATTAGAATTCATGGAATATGATTGAAAACGATCACAAACATAAGTGGAATCATGTTTAAAAGAATGTATAAGATCTTACAAGCATTTGTGAAGACAAGTCATCAAAGATATGTAAGAAGATAAGCACCAGTTCACAAAACATTTCAAGTTTAAACAAGTGCATACAAGTCAATCCAAAATGAATAAGAAATGACCTATAATATGAGAAAGATGACCTATAATGTTCACATAACATGTATCAAAAGGTCTCAACAAGTATCAAAGAGGGTTGCATACCATGCACATCAATACCCTAGCATATAATCTCTAACATTCACACAAACAAGCATGCTTTTAAGATGAATCAAAGGTCATGTTAAAAGGATAATAAAATTGAAAGATACAATTATTTTGAAGTGCAAACAGTGTGCAAACATGTATCAAAAGGATACATCAAAATCAATTACCAAACATGCTCAAAGATGCTTCACAATCTCATACAAATCACACAAACAAATTGCTCAAAGATCTCATTCAAAAGTCAATGTAAAATGACCTAAAAAATCTAGGAAAAATGTACGAAATGACTTAATATAGCACACAAGCATGTATCAATTTTCATGTCAAAATTCAACTCATAACTATGTCAAACAAATCAAAGATGAAGCATGTATCATGAGTAAATGCACACACAAAAGAAATTAGAAGAAAATTCATGAAAATATAGCAAAGTATGCTAAAATTAGAAGAAAAAAAAATCAAAAGTTATTTAAATTCCTTGTGATGCTTCATGAATTTTTTGGGAATTTTATCATTCTCAAGAGTATTTTTAAAAATAAAAAATGAAACAAATATGAAAAGAAAATAAAAAAAACAAAGCAATAAAGCAGGGGGGGTGCAACAGAAGCAAAAACTTAGTTCAGAAAAGCATTGGGCTCAGGTTTAGGGGTGTGCATAGCATTAGGGGCCCAATCTAATAACACGTGCTCAGATGAGGAGTATAACATGTGGAGTAGTCAAAGGTTTGACTTAATGAGAGCCCTAGGATCTAGTCAACTATGATGATCAGTCAAAGTAAATCATTCAAGAGATTCAACACGCGTGCACATGATAGAATAGCATAGAACCACTACACATGATTAATTATTTCAAAATGAATTAGCAGAAGCAAGCACGTGCAACGGAGGTGGTTCATTTATTCGCTGGCACAAACTCAGCCATCAGATCAAAACACATCAACGACTGTGTTATAAACTGAGAAATGAATTAGGGTTCTAGTGTCTGAAGAACACCACCGGCCGGAGAAGACTCCAGTCATCTTCTCCGGCCAATCACCACCCTGGAAAAATTTTCAGGTCACCAAAAACTGACAAAACATATATCAAAATGATCCTCTCAACTTGTAGATCATGGATCTAGTCTTAGAATTCACAAACAATTCACACACAAAGAGAATAGAAGGGAAACATTTTTCCCTAAGATTTTCAACTAAGCACCTAAGGTGCCTATCAACTAGTCGGATGTTTACATTGCTCATATTGAGCTCAAAACAAGCAAACACAAGTTCAAAACAACTTAAAACGCAGAGAAAGAAAGTAGAACAAAACCTGAACTATAGTGGAATCTTGAATCAAAGAAAACCAGAGGTGAGGCTCCTTTTGCTTGCTTGATCCCAAAATCATCCAAATAAAGGCTATTCCAAACTTCAAATCTTGAGAATCAGTTGATGAAGATGAAATAAAAGTGCAACTCCTCTTCCTTTACTTACTCCATTGATGATTATTCAAATATGAAGATGAAGAATAGTATAGATATTTACAGAGAGAGAGAAAGAGGAATGAAGCTTCGAGACAGAGAGCTTATGAGAGAGAGAGAGAGAGAGAGAGAGAGAGAGAGAAGAGTGTGAAATTTCAGAAAAGTGAATAATGATTCAAGTTAGTTGCAATTCTGTTATGGATTCTATTTATATCCTTGGTTAAGATCTAACTCCTATAGTTGATGGTTAGAACTCTAGTTAAGTGAGTGAGTTAACTGAGTTAAAAATGAAATGAAATGGAGGTTAAGTGAGAAATGGAAATGAAGAAATGGCACGGGTTATCATGTGTGGAAGGATCATGAGATATTATGGTGTGGATTAAAGATGAGAGGTGGTGATGTAATGGTGCTGCAGCTTGTACAATGCAGATGCTTCTCCTACAAGCTTCTTTTTTCTCTTTTTGTTTGGACAATTCAAGTAAAGGATGCATAAGCATGTATGTGTGTAAGATGCTTTGTTTAGCTTGAAATGGAAATGCTTGATGTACGTATGTGAACATGCGCATGAAAGGTGAAAATAATGCAACAAGTTTGGCTTGGATTAATTTACTTGGCATGGAAGCAAGTCAGGTGTGGGGATGATGACTTTGGAGCATTGAATCTCATGAACCAATGAATGAAAATGGTTGGTTATTGGTTATTTGGAGAGAGGGGATGGAGGAGAACAAGATTGGTGTGGAAAGCAATCCCAATAGGAGCCTTTAACATGCTTAAAATTGATCATGAAAATGCTTGGTCCCAACTGCCTTGGCATCCCAACCTGACTTGGTCGTGCATGGCTCCTATGCATGCGAAATGAATCAGCTTGAGGCCCCTACTTTACCTCACCATATCTCCCAAATGGTTGATCACATGAAAAATTCCCCAACATCCAAGTTGTAGAGGGGATTGAGAGGAACAAAAGTGAAGTTGAACATTTTTTTCATTTGAAGCTTCTATCTTGGAGAGATTTGCCTTCGAACATTGACATGTCATGCACACCAAGTGTTTGTAAGTATAACTGCGTGCTGACTAGTCATGACTTGCCAATTTGCCTTGATTTGTCTCAACTTTAATCCATTATATCTCTCTCAATTTTGATCCAATAGGGATGTTCTTGGTATGGTTTTGAAGCTTGGAATGTGAACTTTTGATAGGCCTCCCTAACTTTTCAATTTGGTGCTTGGAACATAGAGAAAGAATGCCCTAAAGTTGGGTGCTCACCTTTCCAAAACTTGCCAAAAATGGAAACCCTAATTTCTATTTTTGGCAACTTTGCACATTTCTTGTTTTTTGATGAATCCCTTGATATTTCTTGATCAAATCTTCACCAATGGTCATAATTGAGATGAGGAACATGAAATTGACCTCAAAAAATCAAGAGTTGACTTTTTCTTCTGCACAGTTGACTTTTCCCCAATATTCCTGATTTTCAATCAATTGAAACTCTTCCAAACCAAATTGATGGACAATTCTCCAATCTTAGACACTTAAGGACATGAGGAATACCATAAAATCAAGTCTTGCCCAAAAAATCAAAAATAAACTGATTTTATGGCAATTAGTCTAGGAGAAATCAGCCCATCCTCCAAATCCAAATTCCTCTGAGTATGATGTGTATCCTCTCAAACAATGATGGGATATGCCATTTGGAGATGATAAAAGCTCAAATATCTTGCCCATTGGGGTGTTGAACTCAAGAATCCCAAAACCCTAATTTTGCGCTGGTTAGGAGAATGTGATTTTCTTGCAATTTCTTGTCAAACTTGAATCAATTAAGATCTCTTGAGGCTCAAGGCTCCTTGGATTGGATTTAGATACCTTGATCCCATGCTAAGGCCAATGATATGCAAAGATGATAATGTAAAGCATGCAATGAAACATAAGTCAGTTAGTGTTAAAACATGAGGGCAAATTTTGAGGTGTTACAGCTGCCCCTATTCAAACTTCTTGGATCCGAGGGTATGATAGCAATGGCTTTCGGACAATCAGGATAAAAGGGGTTTGAATACCAAAATAACCTGGAAATTTGCAACCTATTGGGGTAATGAAATAAGGAAATTTCGAGGACGGCCGAAGGCAAACTCGAAAAGAAAGACCGGCCGAAGGCGGATTCCGCGGGGGGACAAGATAATACGAGGACGGCCAAAGGCGAACTCGAAAAGGTAGACCGGCTGAAGTCGGGCTAACAACCAGAACAAAACGAGGACGGCCGAAGGCGAACTCGAAAAGAAACACCAGCCGAAGGAGAAATTTCAAACAAAGAATATGAGGACGGACAAAGGCGAACTCGAAAAGAAAGACCGGCCGAAGGCGAATTAAAAAAAACAACATGAGGACGGCCGAAGGCGAACTCAAAAAGAAAGACCGGCCAAAGGCAGATTCAAACAAAGGTAGATCGGCCGAAGGCAGACTAACAAACAGAACAACACGAGGACGGCCGAAGGCGAACTCGAAAAGGAATACCGGCCGAAGGAGGACTATGCTGGGGAGAAAGATAAGACCGGCCGAAGGCGAGCTAATCAACAAAAGTGAAACGAGGACGGCCGAAGGCGAACTCGAAAAGAAAGACCGAGCCGAAGGTGGACTTTCAAAGAAAGGGTGCGAGGACGGCTGAAGGCGAACTCGAAAAGAAAGGCCAAGCCGAAGGTGGACTTTCAAACCCAACAATACGAGACCAGACCGAAGTTGGACTCGAAAAGAAAGACCAAGTCGAAGGTTGACTTTCAAAGAAAGACTATGCTGAAGGTAGACTATCTAACAAAGGGTGCGAGGACGGCCGAAGGCGAACTCGAAAAGAAAGGCCAAGCCGAAGTTGGACTTTCAAACCCAACAATACGAGACCAGACCGAAGGTGGACTCGAAAAGAAAGACCAAGCTGAAGGTTGACTTTCAAAGAAAGACTATGCCAAAGGTAGACTCTCTAACAAAGGGTGCGAGGACAGCCGAAGGCGAACTCGAAAAGAAAGGCCAAGCCGAAGGTGGACTTTCACACCCAACAATACGAGACCAGATCGAAGGTGGACTCGAAAAGAAAGACCAGGCCGAAGGTTGACTTTCAAAGAAAGACTCTGCCGAAGGTAGACTCTCTAACAAAGGTTGCGAGGACGGCCGAAGGCGAACTCGAAAAGAAAGGCCAAGCCGAAGGTGGACTTTCAATGTAACGCCCCAGTTTTAGTATTTTTATTTAATTGAGTCGTTTTTGATTATTTTATTATTATATTATTTTATTTCTGACTTTTATTTGAAAATATGTTATTTTTCATCAAGATTATATTTTATCGCGTTTTGGGAACATTTGCGAGATATTTGAGTGTGGGGGTATTTTGGTCATTTCACTTTATTTTGGTTAAGTTAGTATAATAGAAAGAAAAAGAGAGAAAAGTAGTAAGAAAAGAAAAGAGACGAGAAAGAGAAAGAAGAGAAGAGAGAAAACTTGGAAAATCTAAGTATCGATCAACCGACTTTTCTACACGCTATTAAATCGGGTAAGGGTGCGAAACTCGATTATGCTATGCTTGTTTATGATTATGTATGTGTGTATTGTGTTTTCATAGTTTTCTATTCTAGGTCGATAGAGAGAAATCGATGTTTTCGCAGTTAGAAATCGATGTAAATGCGGTAGAATACTTGTTACCATGATTAGACTAGGTTCTGATTGTCATATGTTGGTTTGGAAATGTCTTGTCATATTATTTTTCATTCTGCCACTATTCGCTGGAGGATTCGCATTGCGAATGGGGTAGCGAGCATTCGCTGGAGGTTCGCACTGCGAACGTTGGGAATTTTCTAGGTTATTTTGCTTCTGTCACTATTCGCTGGTACATTCGCACTGCGAATGAAGAAGCGAAGGACTCGCTAGGAGCTTCGCACTGCGAACATGACAACTTTTCCCAATTTGTTTTCTCTGTAACTTTTGATTCGAGAGTCGGTTTGAGGCGTGGTTTGATGCGTTAGAAAGCTTGTAGCATGTACTTTCTTATAGTATTGGTTCTGAGATTGTTGGCCAATTAAATTATGTCGGGGAATTGGAATGGTGTTGTTTTGTGAACTTGTACCATTCTAATTATGTGTAATTGATGTATATCATGAAATGTGTTGTTGGTATGGATATGGTATGACTTGTGCGTTGTTGTGAAATGAAAATGCATGTGATATGTGTTGTATTTGATGATATATGCATAATTATGGATGTGTATATGTATGCATATGAATTTCATGAGTCATTGTATGCCAAGCATCATGATATGCATGTTGGTTATGTCGTGTGCCCCTATGGGTGTGAGTGACAGATCGATTCCAATGGGAATCCGTTATAAACGCCGTGAGCCTTAAAAAATAAGAGGACCGAAAGTGACGGGGAACATCGTATGCCCGACGGGGAGTTACATTAAGTAACGAGCGATGGTTCCAATAGTTCCTGAGTGAACTGGTGTTGAGAATTGATGGAAGTCGGTACCGCATGTGCATATGCATAGAGTCGTTGTGTCGGTCTCTTGCATTTGCATAAATCATGAATGGTTTGATTATGTGTGGAATTGTGAATGAAAGTGGTGAGTTGATATATGAATATACATGTGGGTGATAATTGAATTGTGTACAATTGATATGCTTTTGTGACCGGTATGTGAGAAAATTCATCGTGTTGGTTTGTACATGATTTATAGCGTATAGTGTGGTGAGAATATTATGTTTGTGCAATCGTGTGTTATTATATAATTATATACAATTATATTATGATTGTGTTTCTCACCCTTCTGCTGTTTTATAATGCTCTATGAGGCATTGCAGATTAGATTGCTGGAGGTCTTTTTGTGAAGCTTAGGTCTTCATTCTTTTGTTGGTCGGCTCTGATATGTAGCACCGGGTAGTCGGGGTGATCGAGTGTGATTAAATTGTATTATGTATACCTGTGTCTTTTGGATTGTACATGTATGATGTTGTATATGGCAGACAAACTTCTTATGATATATATATATATACTTGATATTCAGTTACGGATTTTCCGCTTTTATTCTGTAATTAAATTGTGGGTTGTAGGAACTCAGTTCCTTTGTTATGTGCTACCTGATTGTTACATATCTTTATGAGCAGGGTGTTGTATGTTTGTTTTATATTGATATGACGTCTCCAGTCTATGTCGTGAATTGTAATTATACTCTGATTAATTGTTATCGCTTTAATAGCTTGGGGGCATAGATTGGGGGTGTTACATTCAAACCCAACAATACGAGACCAGACCGAAGGTGGACTTGAAAAGAAAGACCGAGCCAAAAGTGGACTTTCAAAGAAAGACTATGCCGAAGGTAGAATTTTAAACCCAAGAAATATGAGACCAAACCGAAGGTGGACTTGAAAAAAGAAAGGCCAAGCCGAAGGTGGACTTTCAAGCAAAGGATACGAGGACAACCGAAGGCAAACTCGAAAAGAAAGGCCAAGCCGAAGGTGGACTTTCAAGGAAAGACTATGCCGAAGGTAGACTTTCAAACAAAGGCTAAGTAGAATCAACAGATCTACAAAGATGACACCGCTAGGGAAAGCGAAATCTAAATAGACAACTCTGTAGGGGAGTATAGGAAGGAATAACCGATAAGAAGGACGAATCCATTGGTTGCGGTCTCCTGAATTACATCTCTTTCTGCTGGGGAAGGAAACTGGTAACAGATATCAACCCTGGCTTATGCTTCGAATGCATATGTTTGAATTTTTCTGTGGCGTAATGCTCCATACGAAATGGAAATGCTACGCGTTTGGTAGGATGCCATGCAGAAATGCTTATGCAATGTAAAAGAAGCGTCTCTAGCAAAATAAATGCTGAAGACGAAGGCAACTCCACGGGGATGACAAACTAAATTGTCCTCTGAATTAAATACCCTGCTGAGGAAGATTTCACTGAACGACTTCCTGATCACCAACTTTGCTGGAGATGAAAACTCTGAGAGAACTTCCACTCTGTTGGAGATGGATAAAAAAGACTATTAAAGTGGAACCCAAAGAGAATTTCTCTCTGCTGGGGATTACCAATGTCTTTTACCGAAGACAGAACCCAAAACCTGGATCTGAAGGATGCCAATAACAATTGGACTTAAGACCTGCTGGGGATGTCAACCAATGTTGAACAAACCATTGTGAGGATCACCACCAAACTCTGCTTGGGGAGACAAGTCAATAATACCAAACCTGCTTGGGGATATTACTGAACTTAACCTGCTATTGGGAGATGTCCTTATCTTCACCCTGCTGGGGAATATCAGCCACTATTAGCAAACCTGCTTAGGGAATGGTGATTGACGACATCAACTCTGCTAGGGGATACCATCAAGCTTACTCATCTGTTGGGGATCAGACCATACCGTTGCTGATGAGAAAAACACTTCCTGACTAGCTGAGGAAAATGGGTACCCAGACTCTGTGAGGAAAATAGCCTCTTTGTCTAAAGAAGATATTCCATAAGTCTCCTGCTGGGGATTCAACAACATCAACTTCTGACTACTTGCTGAGAGAGTAATAAACCAATCACAACTCTAGCTGGAGAGTAATCCTCTGTACTCTGGCTGGGGGACAGTAACAACCTGCTGAGGAGGATGAAACTTCAATGCTGAGGAGAATAGCTCTACTGGGGAGAATATTCAACGAAACCTACCAAGGGACATCATTGAGCTTAACCTGCTATTGGAGGAAAGAATTTACCCTGTTGGGGATTAGAGCATGTCGTTGCTGACGGAACTACACTTCCTGACCTCCTGCGGGAAGTGATTACCAGGCTCTGTGGGGAAAATAAAGTATTTTCAAAGACATCCAACACACCTCTTGCTAGAGATACAATCACATTCACCTCGGAGCAATCCACTTTAAACTGCTTGCTGGGGAGAATGAGTTCTGCTGAGGATGATGAATTTCACTGCTGAGGAGAGTAGCTCTACTGGGGAGAAACAAACTTGTTACCCAGCCTGACCTGTCTCTATGGTCATAAACGGCCCTATGAACTCTCCACTTGCCCAAGACCATCAGGTCTAAAGGAAGAAATCATCTCAAGAGGATTTTATAGAAGACTGGGCATTCACACTGCCCCAGGGTCTTCAAACTCTTGGAGAGATTTATCAGATCTCGATGCAACTGCCCCAGACTTCCTAATCCATGAAGTAAATTACCTCGAAAGGATTTGTAATGACTTGAGAAATACTCTGCCCCATTATTATGAACTTTAAAGAGGCACTTTCAATTAACCGTCTTCAGGAGTGGACAACTTCTTACGCTCTAGAGGTGGCCTGCCCCAAGTCTTGAAGAAACTTTGCCCCTGATTGATCTTACAGAGATTTGTCAATTCGACCTGATTTCCCCTGTTTGGCTGCTTTAGGGAGAGTTTTCAGTGTGACTGCCCCAGATTGGCTGCATCTTATCACCATTTATCGGGAACCCCCAGGCTTGCCACAGTCTCTTGGCCACATACCTCTTGACATGACTGTCCTTTGGAGTTTTCGCCATCTCAACTTGGCGTGATCGAGCTTCTCGACTGACGTTCACTGTGTAAGCTTCTTTAATGTCAAACACATGCAAGCAGAAAATGTTTATTATGAGAATGACAATTCTAATGCAACACTTGTGTTAACCTTGAAGTTTTATTGAAAATGTGTCGCCAAGCCTCGTGAACGAATCACTAGCTGGGATGTGACATTGATTTTTTAATGGAAAACATTACGCACATGCAATACCAACAAAAATCTTATTAGAATACCCATAGGAGTCAGGACCTCTATCTCGCTGAAGTGCACTTTCGGAATAAACCCTACTTCAATTAGGACTTTTAAGGGTTGTAACGTGGTCTGGTTCACGATTTTGAGAAAAAAGGATTTAAGGCTCAAAGTTTATTTGTGCCCACCCACTCTTCGTGATGTTCTCCAGTCCAACGTTCAGCTAATTTGGCACAAGCGCTCATCTCTCAAAAAGATTTTGTGATCTTTAAGGAACCCATGCAACTGATGGTTTGACACCTAATGAGGTTTTAGAGTAACAATCACCCCTTTTGTCTTTTGTGTCTGTAATCACACGACTTTGTTCTTGCTCGAGGATTTTCTTTTGTAATCCTTTTGCTTTTCGCTTTTTCGTTCTTTTGTTTTTTCGTTTCCCTGATTTTTTCCTGGACTGATTCTTTTTTAATCTTTCGATTTTGAAGTCCAGCGGGATGCCCTAACTTTTGCCTAAGTCGCCTGTTTTCAAGTTTCGACTTAGCGGGCTTTCTTTCTTTTCTTTTTCTTTTGATTCTTCTTTTTTTGAACGAATCGTGTGACACCGTTTTGTCTGACTTGCTTGAAAGGGTTGTGACTGCCTCACTCCTTGATCATTGATGGATAACCATTGTGGTTTCACACCTTTTGACCTCTTGAAGGCAATGGATCCTCAGATGCACACTTCTTTCGAGATTTGAACACTTGGTCAAATTAACTGACACCTACCCTGCCCCAGGTTAAGATTGAGGGTTTTTTCGTTTTAAGAAAGAAACTCCTACTCCAAGGCTCAAAGGGGGTTAACGAGGGTCTATCTCCCTTATATCTCCAGTGTTTAGGGATTTGAAACAATGCATGTACATCCTCAACAGGGTTCTATCCAAAAACATACAACCAGAGATTTTTGCATTTTTCACTTCATCATCCTCCCTCAAGAGTTCTAGACAAGAAAGTTGGTATTGCAATGCATATAAACATGATATGAGTGCATAAAAGTAAATTACTTCAAGAACAACACATTCATTGCATTAAAAGTATCATTCAACACACAAACAAGTTTTTACATGTAGACAGTGTTTAAACAAACAAATGAAAGCTACATATGAGAATGCAGTAAAGGAAGCTGATGATTGCCATTGTTGAGGAGGTTTGACTCCATCTGGACTTATTATTTCTGAGGATATCTTCGCAGCCTCGAGTGCTCACTCTGATGAGGGAGGCTTCAATTGATGGGGATACCATCTGGGGTGATGACTTTGAGTCAATCAAATATTGCACCTTGTGTTGGGATGCATTACAATTATCAAGCGTATTCCCAAACGTTCCTGAATGGAACTCACAGCTAGCATTCATGTCATACTCTGGAGGAATAGGATATGGCACTGGCATGGCATTCCTCAGCTGAATCAAAGAGCTTTTGAGCAAGCGAGCAAACAACTGACTATAAGGAATATGAATAGGATCAAATATCCTCTTGGGCCTTCTTGGTCTGAGTTGCCTCTGCTGTTGATAGTTTCGCTGCCGATGCTAATTCAGGCGCCTCATCTGCCCCTGTATTTTCCTTTCCACGCGAGGCCCATACAAGTGTTGCTGACGTAGAGCTTCTGCAACATAAGTTTGTGGAAGAGATCCCTGACGCGAGGTGGATCCTTTGGGAAAGGAAGGAGTCTCCAATTCCTTTGCAACAATGGGAGTAAAATCACCTTGTTTACCAGTGCCAACTTATGTAAACTTGATTGCCTCTGAATCAATGAGCTCTTGGACTTTATACTTGAACCTTGTACAATTCTCAACATTGTGACCAGGTGCCCCAGAGTGGAATTCGCATCTAGCATTAGCATTAGGTCCCAGAGGAAGCTTTGTGGGAAGAGGTCCCAAACTAACACGTTTAACCAGTTTGAGCTCGAGCAAATAAGAAAGCAACTGCGCATACGGCATTGGAATGGGATCAAACTTCCTCTTAGGCCTCTCTGGCTTAGGTTCCTCTTGGGGAGCAGGAAGTGATTGCTGATGAGAAAGCTCTGAAACTTCAATTTGTGGAGGGGATTCCCGAGGCAATCCATGATCTAGAGCAAACCCCAAAGCGATGGAAGGAGTAAGGACCTCTGTTGTGGAAGCGAGCACAAGATTGTCTTCCTTTTTTAACACCGTATTCAAGATTTCCATGATCAGGCCCATCTGAGTCTTCATCTGGTTGACTTCCTCTCTTAGCAGTTTCTGGCCTTGATACATGGCCTACATATCTTCCCCAAACTGTCTCATCTGGATCTTCATTTCAGTCACTTCTGCACGGAGTTGTTCCATGGCTATCTTTTGATTAAGTCTGATGAATCTGCTAGTCAGCATCCTGTCTGTAGAAGAACACAATAAGAAAACTAGAGACATGTGCCTGCTATGCAAAATGCAAAATGATTATGGTTATGCAAATGCAAATGTAAACATCATATTTAAACATTCCCAGGGTGTATCGTTTTGATTCCAGTCTTTGAAATCAGGCAATGAATTGGACACAACATCGGAAAGTAAATCCGAACCCATAAATACTGCAGAATCAACACAAAGGAAGCGCATCTTTCAAAAACTGAGAGCTGTTGAGACATACATGATTAAACCAAGCATTTTATATCATGTCATAAGAATTCATACAGACGGGTCTGATACAATCAAAGGCGTTTCCATCAACAATCTTGATGGTAATCACAACAAAACATAACAACAAGATCACTACAAATTAATTCCAAATAGGCTGGCTTCAACTTCCTCCAGAAGATCCACAGTGTCTGGATGTGTAGGTCGCTCTATCAGCCCTTTGATCAGTCTGTTTCTCTTTTCAATATCTTGATTCAGCCTAGCAATCTGTTCTTCAACATTGTTGCCTTCGCGCCTTGATTTCTTGACTTCGGCTTGCAACTTGAGCTCCTCAATTTCCTTCCGAGCTTCTTTCCACTTACCAGAGAAATGCTTTTTTTTCTGCTTTCATTTTCTGAAGTTCTTCTTTCAACTCCCCATTCTCAATCTTGAGCTCTTCCCACATTTTTTGATACGTGGCAAGCTTGGCTTCAGTCTCAGTCAAGAGCTTCTTATTTTTCCTGTAGGCCTTGCCAGAGGATTTAGCAGCCATACTGATTTTTCGGAAGTGCTGAGCTCTGTCAGTGAGATCCTTCTCCTTCTCTTCCAGACGCTCTGTCACATCTTGAACTTTCCATTTCAACTCCAAGTTATCATGTAAAGCACCTTCCAGCTGACTACTCATACCAGCATTCTCCATCCTCAAATCATGCACCAATTCTCGCTGCTTATCGAATTCTTCAATGGGTACAGTGAGCCTCTCCTCCACAGTCTCAGGATACAAGGGAGACGCCCAATCAAAAGGCAAGTAGAACTCTTCCACTCTTCTCTTTATCCAGTCTGTATACAGAGGGAAAGCTTGATTGTTGGGTTTGCCCAAAGCGGCTTTTCCTTTCTTTTGTCTACTGAGCCATGCTTCGAAAGCCTTCTGCGTCACAGCTAAACCATCGGCTACATGAAAATACAAAGACTTTCCAAATTTTTTTCAACCGGAGGATCTTTCAGAGCATATCCAAACTGCCTGATAGCCAAAGAAAGATTGTAATTAATACCCTCTTTTCTCCCTATCAATGGTACGTTAGGGTACTCTCCACAGCTATGTAAAATGTCTTTGCCAAGCAATCCTTGATCCACCCAAACAATATCCTTAGCAGCTAGACCCATCAGACGTTTGCTCCATTCCAAATAAGTCTTCGTATCCACAAAAGCTTCTGACCAGGGTAGACGGTTTGCAAACCACTTATAGAAAAGAGATGCACAACAATGAACTATCCCGCCTCGTCTCTTCTCATTCCTGTTGTACAAGGCATAGTGAAGATCTCCTAACAAGGTCGGCACTGGATTCTGAGTTGTAAAGATCCGGATAGCGTCTGTATCAACAAAATCAGATTCATTGGAAAAAAGGACAATGCCATACACACAGAGAGCCAGTATTGCATTGAAAGTTGTCCACCTCTTCTCCTTAGCCGCTTCTTGAGCCTTCTTTACCAAGTACGCCAAGTGATAGCCACAGGAGTTTCCCTTATTGGAAATGTCAGCTTCTAAAGTTGATTTTCTCAAATAAAGAGCCTCAGCCACAGCTTTGAAGTCAAGGTCTGCCTTGGAACCACAGAAAGGAACACCTTCTTTAATGGAAATCCCCAGGATACTTGAGTACTCCTCTAGAGTAGGGACCAATACATAGTCTGGCAACACAAAGCACCTCAGGGAAGGATCATAGAACTGCATCAAGGTGTGCAAGCCATTGTATTCATACTCACTAATGTTACGAACGAAAGATAAGATCCAACCATATTTCTCTTTGAACATTCCCAACACTTTTGGACCAGCCATATCCCGTAAACTACCAATCTGACCAAGAGTGAGCTTCGTGAACTTATAAACAATGATATTCTTCTTACTCTTCTTAGTGTCCATCCCGATGACTGCCCGTTGACTAGAATCAAAAGATCAGATACTACCTGGAAATGCAAAAATATGAATGTCAGAAGAATGAAATGCAATGCAAAGCATGGGATCAAGGTATCCACACAAGCTGGCTGCACTGAACAAACTGAATAATCTCAAGGCTTTGTACCAAATACCCAGAACACCAGAGTAACCACACTGATAATTTCATACTGATAAGAAATCCAAAGTATCGGGTATGCTGAAGGTCAAGGTTACCTGCAAACCTGCAAACACCCAACCCCTCTCACATGTGGGTACTAGAAAGGCGAGGATGCTCAATATCACGGACTCTAAGGTCGAGAAATAATGATACGTTCACCATTTCTGGTTTGGCATCATCATCAATCGAGGAGGCCTCAACTGATTCCCCTCAAAAAGGATATCCTATAGCAAGTTCCCAGCACTGGGTCCTCGGATCAAGAAGTGTAATGGGTTTGCCATTTCTGGTCTGCCATTATCACATCTCGGGAGGAGTGTCGCAACTGAGTCCTCGGGAATGGTCACTAGAGTCGACAGTTCCTCAAGAGAATAACTACTGGCCTGTATCAACATACAGTAGCAGATATCTCCCGATAAAACCTCGTCTGGTTGTAGGTCTCGTGAACACCCGTACGTGGCCAACACCACGGGAGCGTCACGCCTGCCCACGCTAATACCTATGTGTATGCTCAAGCCTGGGTACTGGGCTTATCTCTCAGAAATCCCAACCTGCCAAACAGGAAATCCAGGACAGCACAGTCCAGCATAATAATGAAATACAATGCCAAAAATGCGGTAAATACAGTAACATAAAGCACCACAATAAACACCCAATGAAAATAAACAACCAAGCGCTAGGATTGACTCGCAAAGGGATGGACCAGCAAGAGGCCAACTAGTCCCCAGCAGAGCCACCAGCTGTCGCTCCCCGGATTTTCATCCAGGTACAAACGCGAAAACAGAGTCGCCAGCAATGTGTATTTATCCCAAGAGAGGGAAAGGAAAAAATT
Source organism: Lathyrus tuberosus (assembly GCA_022829125.1). NCBI lineage: Eukaryota > Viridiplantae > Streptophyta > Magnoliopsida > Fabales > Fabaceae > Lathyrus > Lathyrus tuberosus. Next base: position 15,407,902 of record JALAZF010000036.1, on the reverse strand, counting down.
CGTAAACCTGAGGGGAAGGAAAAGCATGGTCTCACGACCAAGAGAAACGGGTAAGGGAGTCAGTTACGCGAGGGGAATGTGTTAGCACCCCACGCGTCCATCGTACTCGATGGGATCCATGCTATTGTCTCGATCAAAGGGTGCGTCGTCTGGAGCTCCACTGCTACTGGAAAGGAGAAGGAACGGGAACGGAGAAAAACAAAGAAATAAGGAAGAAAAGAAAAAGAAGTGACTCGATAGGACATCGTTGTCCTAGGCCTACGTATTCCCTCGTGCAATGGGAAAGTCAGAGTCAACGTAGTTCGGATATGAACTAAGGGGGAAGGTTGCTCACCAAGACATTTCCGTCTTGTGCCTACGTATCCTCAATCTAACCAGAGAGAGGAAATCAGAGCAGTCATAGTTTGACCTACGGGTCAAAAAGAGGTAAAGAGGTGACAAAGAAAGGTTGTGCTCGAAGAGATCTCGCACGATCTCCTGCCTACGTATCTCGCTCGCACGCGAGAATCAGAGCGACATAGTTCCCCTCACTAGGGATGACTTTACTTTGTTTGTGTCTTTTATGAGTGACGTTAGATTCGCGTCCGACAATTAGGGTCGATGCCTGTATGCGACGAGACGGAAGTAACGTGCCCTTTTCTAAAAATAGGCTTGAAACTTAACAATCCCGAAGGATAAAAAGGTTTGAGTTTGTTTTGTATTTTTTAGACAGAAATGGATTGAAGTTAATTTGTAACTTGCATTGCACCCAAGTCTACAACATAGGAACGAATACGTCGCGTATCGTCCCCAACAGGACGTACACTAAGTACCCTAGAAGAATGAAGGGAGATCCCCTTACCTCACTTCCCATATAGAAGGCTCATGCGCAATACACGTTGACCTTTATTAAGTGTTTTAGAGAAATTATGAGATGAGAAGAGAAGACTCAAAGGAAAAGAAAACACTAAGGGGAAACTAAGTTGTTCCTAATGTTATCATGCAAAGGTGGCTCTAAGGTCAAGGTTTAAGAACCTAAGTCTAAAGAGAAGAGAGGGATAGCACTACCTAATGCTTATCCTACCTCACCTTAATCAAAAATTAAGGATGAGCTAGGATCCCAAAGGGTGTGAGAAAGTTGTACACAAAGCATTATATCATGCTATTCACAAAAGGAAAAGACAAGTAAGATAGATGAGAGATGAAAGATGAGATGAACATGGATAACCATCCACATGTTCAAGTACCTTACCTCTTCCCCTACATAAAAGGTTAGTACCAAATGATTACAAGTAATGAATACAAGTATCAAAAGTAAACCAAACAAATGTTAGTTGCTTTAAGAAGACAACTTAGGAAGCAAACAAAGTTTAAACCAAAAGGGAAAGGTCCTAAGGGTTAAGGAACCTTTAAATTCAGTAGGTACATGTTAAGGGTCCTTACCAAAGTAAACATGCCAAATGAAAGCAAACAATGTCAAACTATGCATCAAAAGTTCATACAATTACAAGTTATGCATTAACTATGCAAGATAGATGCAAATGGTTCATAACATGAATAAATACATATGTAAACATCCAATTCAGAAGTGAATGACATTTAAGAATGTGGGGGAATGTCATTAAAGTGGCATGCAAATCATAAATTCAAGCATTGAGAATGATTAAGCAAGGAGAAGTGAAAACAAACATCATTTAAGTTCAACAATGAAGCATACTTGTAATGCAAGTAAAGAAAAGAAGATGCAAGATGAACATGATTGGAAATGGATGCAAGTCAGTAGCCCATGACATTTAAGATGACATTTAGAAGTCAAGAATGCACATACAAAATCCACACAAGTGTCATGTTGAAGCACATAGAAGATTAGAAGCAAACTAGGTTCAAACAAGTTCATACAAGTTCCAAGTGTTCATGAACTTATGCAAGATGCAATATGCAATTAGAATTCATGGAATATGATTGAAAATGATCACAAACAGAATTGGAATCATGTTTAAATGAATGTAAAAGATCTTACAAGCATTTGTGAAGACAAGTCATCAAAGATATGTAAGAGGATAAGCACAAGTTCACAAAACATTTCAAGTTTAAACCAGTGCATACAAGTCAATCCAAAATGAATAAGAAATGACCTAAAATATGAGATAGAGGACCTATAATATTCACATAACATGTATCAAAAGGTCTCAACAAGTATCAAAGAGGGTTGCATACCATGCACATCAATACCCTAGCATATAATCCCTAACATTCACACAAACAAGCATGCTTTTAAGATGAATCAAAGGTCATGTTAGAAGGATGAGAAAAATTAAAGAAACAAGTATTATGAAGTGCAAACAGTGTACAAACATGTATCAAAAGGATAGATCAAAATCAATTACCAAACATGCTCAAAGATGCTTCACAATCTCATACAAATCACACAAACAAATGGCTCAAATATCTCATTCAAAAGTAAATGTAAAATGACCTAAAAAATCTAGGAAAAATGTATGGAATGACTTAATATAGCACACAGGCATGTATCAATTTTCATGTCAAAATTCAACTCATAACTATGTCAAACAAATCAAATATGAAGCATGTATCATGAGTAAATGCACACACAAAAGAAATTAGAAGAAAATTCATGAAAATATAGCAAAATATGCTAAAATCAGAAACAAAAATAATCAAAAATTATTTAAATGCCTTGTGATGCTTCATGAATTTTTTTGGTAATTTTACCATGCACAAAAGTATTTTTAAAAATAAAAAATGAAACAAATATGAAAAGAAAATAAAAAAAACAAAGCAATAAAGCATAGGGGGCAACGAAAGCAAAAACTTAGTTCAGAAAAGCATTGGGCTCAGGTTTAAGGGTGTGCATAACATTAGGGACCTAATCCAATAACACGTGCTCATAAGAGGTGTATAGCATGTGGAGCAGTCAAAGGTTTGATTCAATGAGAGCCCTAGGATCTAGTCAACTATGATGATCAGTCAAAGTAAATCAATCAAGGGATTCAACACGCGCGCACATGATACAATAGCATGGAACCACTACACATGATTAATTATTTCAAAATGAATCAGCAGAAGCAAGCACGTGCAAGGGAGGTGGTTCATTTATTCGCTGGCACAAACTCAGCCATCAGATCAAAACACATCAACGACTGTGTTATAAACTGAGAAATGAAGTAGGGTTCTTGTGTCTGAAGAACACCACCGGTCGGAGAAGACTCCAGTCATCTTCTCCGGCCAATCACCACCGTGGCAAAATTTTCAGGTCACCAAAAACTGACAAAACATATATCAAAATGATCCTCTCAACTTGTAGATCATGGATCCAGTCTTAGAATTCACAAATAATTCACACACAAAGAGAATCGAAGGGAAACATTTCACCCTAAGATTTTCAACTAAGCACCTAAGGTGCCTATCAACTAGCCGGATGTTCACATTGCTCCTATTGAGCTCAAAACAAGCAAACACAAGTTCAAAACAACTTTAAACGCAGAGAAAAAAGTAGAACAAAACCTGAACTATAGTGGAATCTTGAATCAAAGAAAACCAAAGGTGAGGCTCTTTTTGCTTGCTTCATCCCAAAATCAGCCAAATAAAGGCTATGCAAAACTTCAAATCTTGAGAATCAGTTGATGAAGATGAAATCAAAGTGCAACTCCTCTTCCTTTTCTTACTCCATTGATGATTATTCAAATATGAAGATGAAGAATAGTAGAGATATTTGCAGAGAGAGAGAGGAATGAAGCTTAGAGAGAGAGAGCTTATGAGATAGAGAAGAGTGTGAAATTTCAGAAAAGCGAATAATGATTCAAGTTAGTTGCAATTCTGTTATGGATTTTATTTATATCCTTGGTTAAGATTTAACTCCTATAGTTGATGGTTAGAACTCTAGTTAAGTGAATGAGTTAACTGAGTTGAAAATGAAATGAAATGGAGGTGAAGTGAGAAATGGAAATGAAGAAATGGCACGGGTTATCATGTGTGGAAGGATCATGAGATATTATGGTGTGGATTAATGATGAGAGGTGGTGATGTAATGGTGCTGCAGCTTGTACAATGCAGATGCTTCTCCTACAAGCTTCTTTTTTCTCTTTTTGCATGGACAATTCAAGTAAAGGATGCATAAGCATGAATGTGTGTAAGATGCTTGGTTTAGCTTGAAATGGAAATGCTTGATGTACGTATGTGAACATGCGCATGAAAGGTGAAAATAATGCAAAAAGTTTGGCTTGGATTAATTTACTTGGCATGGAAGCAAGTCAGGTGTGGGGATGATGACTTTGGAGCATTGAATATCATGAACCAATGAATGAAAATGGTTGGTTTTTGGTTATTAGGAGAGAGGGGATGGAGGAGAACAAGATTGGTGTGGAAAGCAATCCCAATAGGTGCCTTTAACATGCTTAAAATTGATCATGAAAATGCTTGGTCCCAACTGCCTTGGCATGCCAACCTGACTTGGTCGTGCATGGCTCCTATGCATGTGAAATGAATCATCTTGAGGCCCCTACTTTACCTCACCATATCTCCCAAATGGTTGATCACATGAAAAATTCCCCAACATCCAAGTTGTAGAAGGGATTGAGAGGAACAAAAGTGAAGTTGAACATTTTTTCATTTGAAGCTTCTATCTTGGAGAAACTTGCCTTGGAACATTGACATGTCATGCACACCAAGTGTTTGTGACAATAACTGCGTGCTGACTAGTCATGACTTGCCAATTTGCCTTGATTTGTCTCAACTTTAATCCATCATATCTCTCTCAATTTTGATCCAATGGGGATGTTCTTGGTATGGTTTTGAAGCTTGGAATGTGAAATTTTGATAGGCCTCCCTAACTTTTCAATTTGGTTCTTGGAACATGGAGAAAGAATGCCCTAAAGTTGGGTGCTCACCTTGCCCAAACTTGTCATAAATGGAAACCCTAATTTCTATTTTTGGCAACTTTGCACATTTCTTGATTTTTTATGAATCCCTTGATATTACTTGATCAAATCTTTACCAATGGTCATAATTGAGACGAGGAACATGAAATTGACCTCAAAAAATCAAGAGTTGGCTTTTTCTTCTACACAATTGACTTTTCCCCAATTTTCCTGATTTTCAATCAATTGATCAATTGAAACCCTTTCAAACCAAATTGATGGACAATTCTCCAATCATAGACACTTAAGGACATGAGGAATACCCTGAAATCAAGTCTTGCCCAAAAAATCAGAAATAAACTGATTTTATGGCAAACCCTAGTTTTGGTGCCCTCAGTCTAGGAGAAATCAGCCCATCCTCCAAATCCATATTCCTCTGAGTATGATGTGTATCCTCTTAAACAATGATGGGATATGCCATTTGGAGATGATAACAGCTCAAAGATCTTTCCCATTGGGGTGTTGAACTCAAGATTCCCAAAACCCTAATTTTGCACTAGTTAGGAAAATGTGTTTTTCTTGCAATTTCTTGTCAAACTTGAATCAATTATGATCTCTTGAGGCTCAAGGCTCCTTGGATTGGATTTAGATACCTTGATCCCATGCTAAGGCCAATGATATGCAAAGATGATAATGCAAAGCATGCAAAGAAACATAAGCCAGTTAGTGTTAATACATGAGGGCAAATTTTGAGGTGTTACACACTAGAATGAAAGAGAGCAAAAAGGAGGATGAGTAAGTTAGGCTTAGACATAATAACATGATTCGGATTGGTTTGTATAGGAGGGAGGCTTATGCCTGCACAATTTCGGATTAGTATTCTTACGATATCCTTAGTGTGCAAGATTAGTACCTACCAATGCTATCTTAACCGGAGAAGAGTTTGTAGCCTAGAATGAGTATCTGAATGCTGTTGTGTTTCTTAAGTTTTGATTTCTATTTTGCTCGGAGTGCAAAAGTTCAAGTGTGGGGGAATTTGATCAGTGCATTTTAATACACTTTCTCTTATGTTTGTACTTAGGCATTCCTATAGTTTATTTGAGTATTTTTACTATTTTAATGTGTTTTCATATTTAAGTTTGTTTTTACCTTTATTTTATTTTCGCAGCTTATTTTTCAGCATTAACACTTATTTGATACCTTTCACTGCGCAAGTCATAACTTGAGCTATGGGACTCGGATTTACGCGTTCTACCAGTCGACAGAAAGCTAAGACAGAGAGCTACAACTTTTGTGTTTTACACATAAGCTGATTCGGAGTGAAAGATGGTCAAATAAGTCGTTTAAGTTAGAGCCCAAATTCTGATTTTAGAAAATAATTTGTTTCGGGTTGTTTTATGGGCCTGGTTTATGTTTCCGACCCAGTTTGAGTTAGTGGTGGAAATCCTTATTTTGTTTATAAGTTTTTCAGCCGTACATCCATAGATACCCTAGCTTTCATGAATTTTAACTTTTTTCTTTCACGTATTCCATGGCGAACTAATCCCGAGGGGAAATCTGCCGGATTCGAATTCCGTAAAACTTTGAAGTTGTTATCAATTTCAATTTAATTTAGTTCCTTTCAAATTTGTTCTATAAATTTCTTTTGCTTAATTCGTTTCTTATAGAGTGGATTGGATTTAATTCGGTTGATGCATGTTCCTTACGTTAATCGCGTTTAACTTAGCTTTTTCGTTATTTCGCGCTATCTTTAGCCGTTTGCTTAATTCGGTGATTAGGGACATAACTCGTGTAATATTGTCGACGCTTGTTTGTTCAATATTGCAATCGAATAGGAATTATAACCACTTAGGGAATTGGAATTGTAATGACAGATGATAAGTTGGTAGTCGAACCGGTAGATTAACCCGTTTTAATCACTTATTTCAATAATCACTTATTTACTTTGTTTTTTTCTTAATCGAATTCTAATACAAAACAACGCCCCCCCCCCCCCCCCATAATCATTTTAGTTGGTTAAATTAAATCAAGAATCCTCGCGATACGATACTCGAGTCATTGTTGCTTTACTACTGTTTTATAAATTACTCGTTTTGATCCGTGCGCGACAGCGGATCAAATTGGTGCCATTTCCGGGAATTCTTGTTGATTTTAACCAATTTTAGATTTTTGTTAGAGTTTTTTGTTTTTATTTCGGTTTTTTTTGTTGATTTTCAGGGTTGCAGTGGTAAACGTTTCAGCCTAACAGGTACTGTTTCGATTTGCTCCGATTTTTTTCTAGAAAATCAGGAAAAAAATCGACGAACATTACCCATTTAGAATAAAATTATTAAAGATTTCGACCCTCAAAATCGTAAATTCTGCGTTTTTCTATTTTATTTGATTTATTTTCTATTTTCATATTTTCAAAAAAATATGAAAAAAATTGTGTAATCTTTATTTGATTTAATTAGATTTTTTGCGTTATTTATATATTTTTTAGATTTTATTTTAATCGCTTTTCTTATTTTCCATTATTTTTAAATATGTAGTGATTTTATTTGATTCTGTGTTGAAATTGATAATCATATCATGACTGATCAAATGACTCTGAGAGAACTGGTTGCACTTTGTGTGAATTATAATTCTTTATATATTGAATATCCTGCTGTTGATGTACCTTTCGAAGTTAAATCTGGTTTAACACACTTGTTGCCAAGTTTTAATGGTTTTGTAGGTGAGGATCCACATAAGCATATGAAGGAATTAGAAGTTATGTGCTCTGCACCTTCCGAACCTTCACTAGAGGACCTTGTCAACCAATTGGCTACAAATAATATCAAGTTTCAACAACAAATAGATTCTAATTTTCAGACTTTGGAAATACAGATTGGACAACTTACCACTTCAATGAATGCCATGCAGCAAGTTCAAGGATCAAACCAACAGCCCTTGGAAGAGCATTCTATTTTTCAAATAGAGTTGTCTTCTGAAACTATTGATGATACTTGTACTGATTTGTTTGCAGCTGATTTTCCATCATTGTCTGATTTTGATGATGTTTACTCTTGTGATGTTTGTATTGACACTAAAATTTGCTCTGTTTGTGTTGAAATTGAGGTTGCCTTGCAAGTTGATATTCTTACTATAGATGAGGTTGCAAATGAAGTTGTTCATCTAGATGAAGCTCTTGACATCCCTGCAACCCCAACCTCACAATCCATTGAACAATCTCCTCCCTTAGAGCTTAAACCACTTCATAATAATCTGAAAGATGCTTATTTAGAGATGGATGAATATATTCAAGTTATAATTTCTTCTAACCTTGATTTCGATCAAGAAAATAAGCTTTTGCAGGTTTTGAAGAAACATAAGAAGAGAATTGGATGGACCTCGATTGAAGATGGAAGAAAAGAAGTGAGGCAACCCCTTAATCCTTTAATCTTTAATGTTGTGGAAAGGAAGATCACTATCACGTGCCCATTTAACACTTTTACTTATCAAAGATTCTTCTTTGATCCTGGAATAAAAGGCGAAGGCACTAATAAAAATTTCAAGATTAATGGATGCTACCCAAAGCTACTCTATGAGATCCCCACTTTGGAAGAATAGATTATAGAAGAGCTCTCTTTAGGAAAGGCTGCTTATGTGATCACCTATCCTCCTTGACTGCTGTTGAAGCTAGAATAGCAACAAGCAAAAATATATAAGTAACCCAGTTTTGTCGTCTCCACAGGGATCAGTGCGAGGGAAAGAATTGCCATTCAACGGTTTCTATATTTCTAAGCTCATGGGTTTGGATTAAAATGGTTTAAAAGGAAATGCGGAAAAGTAAAAGTATTAACATAAAAAGAATACATTTTTCAAATAGAAGGAAACTATCAAGCATTGTATATAATCGACCTCTCACAAATGTAAACTTATCGACCAAGTATGCTCAACATACAATACTCATCAAAATCATCACGTATCGCTCACAACAAGTTTCTCTCGAACACATCGTTGAGATATCAACCGCATCTCTCGTCGTCACTCTCGCGCACGACTAAACACACGAAATCATTAAGTTCCGATACTCAAGTGAATATTAAGCCTAAAACTATCTCTAGCCTTTAGTCCTAATAGATTTCCTTCCCTAATCAAAAGAGTTATTTGTGATGTTTATCTCTAACACAACACAAATTCAATACAAATGCAAAAAGATCAAGGAAAGCACAATAATGATTTGTAAAGCATATTAAATACACCATGGAGACAAAAATACAAATGATTATATGCATTCAACTAATTCGCCAAACATACGTGAACAAAGTTCTTCATCACTATTATCACGCATCCTCGCAATACCGTTCGTTACGCGTTATCACGGCTTTTACCGTGTTAATCCTACTCATGCTACTCATGCTACTTAATCAACACAATAAAAAATAGGTGATGCAAATGAATATCAACTCACAAACCATGTCAAAAGCTTGCTCATCGATAGATGAAAATCAAAGATTTAAGATTTGATAAGGTTTTGTCAATACCACAAATACCAAATCAAAGATAACATTAATAATAATTCAAAAACTAATTCACAATACATAGATGAGTTGAAATACATACATGATTCAAAGTCTATACATATACAAAACTCCACAAAAGAGAATCAAAGAGAAGAAAATAGAGAAAAACCCAAAAATCACCCGGTTTACCAAAAATCTACCGGTTAATCGGCTCCGATTGATGAAGGATTCAACCCCGGATCATCCATTTGACAGCTCCAATGTGTTTTCTAGCCTAATTCCACTCAAAAAATGCTATTGGATGGTATGGAACTCTCAAAAATCCAACCATAACCTAAAAAATGAGTTTTTGGGGCTTTAATGGAGTTTCTGATCGTCAAAAATCGCCCGGCGGAAATCTGCCATCGCCCGGCGGCGAAGAGCCAACATTCTATAAGTTTTTCACAATTTTGGAGTGTCCGGACCGCCCCTGCACCGCCCGGCGGCGCAGAGGCGCAGCACACCAGTCTGCAGAATTTTTCTGCACTGTTTTATTCGTAACTTTTGAACCGTAACTCCGATTGACGCACGGTTTGAAGCGCTGGAAAGCTTATTCAATGCTCTATCTAACAATGCTCAAATAAAAATGATTAAATACCTACAAAAATAAATGGAAAACAATTAAACTCAATGATATTTACCCGATATCGCAAAATATACACTTTACCGTAAACTAAACATATTTACAAACAAAATGGGGTATTATTAACAAAAAGAACTATTGAGTGCCACAAATTACTACTAAAAATAACAACATTTTATGCTCTTTTTTGGCACTCAACAACTGCTCGGGTGTGTTCTTTCCTTTCTTTCTCTCACTCTTATTTAGCAGTTATGTCCTTTCATTGAGGACAATGCATGTTTTAAGTGTGGGGGAGGGAATCATTTGGTTTATTTGTTTTATTTTTTGTTTTCTATTTTTGTTATTTGTTTTGTTTTGTTTTGCTTTCATTTCTTTAAGTGAACAATAAAAAATAAAAAAAATTGCATTTTTTTGAAAGTTTTAGGCTACAGATTAATTTGAGGTTAGATTGTGGAGACATGGGATAACTTTACAAGATCGATATCGTTTTAACACCTTAAGTCTCCTGAATATGGAAATCATTTTGAATACTTGTTATGACATAGCCTTGAGTTCTCATCTTTTAATAGCTCTAGAGTAGTTTATCTTAACAGTCAGCACCATCTAAAAAGCACACACTAAGTAATTAAGCTGATGCAAATAAGTGAATGATCTCGTACTTAATAAGAAATCTAAATAGGAATCAGCCTTTTAAGTTAGGTGACCCTCACCCGGTCACTTAGGCTAACGGTTGTGAAACCTTCAAAAAAGAAAAAAAGGAGGATGAGTAAGTTAGGCTTAGACATAATAACATGATTCGGATTGGTTTGTATAGGAGGGAGGCTTATGAGTGCACAATTGAGGATTAGTATTCTTACGATATCCTTATTGTGCAAGATTAGTACATATCAATGCTATCTTAACTGAAGAAGAGTTTGTAGCCTAGAATGAGTATCTGAATGCTGTTGTTTTTCTTGAATTGTGATTTCTATTTTGCTCGGAGTGCAAAAGTTCAACTGTTGGGGAATTTGATCAGTGCATTTTAATACACTTTCTCTTATGTTTGTACTTAGGCATTCCTACAGTTTATTTGAGTATTTTTACTATTTTAATGTGTTTTCATATTTAAGTTTGTTTTTACCTTTATTTTATTTTCGCAACTTATTTTTCAGCATTAACACTTATTTGATACCTTTCACTACGCAGGTCATAACTTGAGCTAAGACACTCGGATTTACGCGTTCTAACAGTAGACGGAAAGATAAGACAGAGAGCTACAAATTTCGTGTTTTACACAAAAACTGATTCGGAGTGAAAAATGGTCAAATAAGTCGTTGAAGTTAGAGCCCAAATTCTGATTTTAGAAAATAATTTGTTTCGGGTTGTTTTATGGGCCTGGTTTATGTTTCCGACCCAGTTTGAGTTAGTGGTGGAAAACCTTATTTTGTTTATAAGGTTTTTAGTCGTACATCGATAGATACCCTAGCTTTCACGAATTTTAACTTTTTGCTTTCATGTATTCCATGGCAAACTAATCCCGAGGGGAAATATGCCGGATTCGAATTCCGTAAAACTTTGAGGTTGTTATCAATTTCAATTTAATTCAGTTCCTTTCTAATTTGTTCTATAAATTTTGTTTGCTTAATTTGTTTCTTATATAGTAGATTGGATTTAATTCGGCTGATGCATGTTCCTTACGTTAATTGCGTTTAACTTAGCTTTTTCGTTATTTCGCACTATCTTTATCCGCTTGCTTAATTCGGTGAATCGTTTGCTTAATTCGGTGATTAGGGACATAACTCGTGTAATATTGTTAACGCTTGTTTGTTCAATATTGCAATCGAATAGGAATTATAACCGCTTAGGGAATTGGAATTGTAATGACCGATGATAAGTTGGTAGTCGAGCCGGTAGATTAACTTATTTTAATCACTTATTTCAATAATCACTTATTTACTCTATTTTTTTCTTAATCGAATTCTAAAACAAAACAACCCCCCATAATTGTATTAGTTGGTTAAATTAAATAAAAAATCCTCGCGATACGATACTCAAGTCATTGTTGCTTTACTACTGTTTTAAAAACTACTCGTTTTGATCCGTGCGCGACAGCGGATCATTGGCACTTTCCATTTCTTGTACCATATGTTGTCTATTTTGTTTTGTAATTGGTCAAGTATGTAAATGATGCGAATAGGCACTTGTGATTGTGTCAGTACTAAATAATAACACTTGTAAGATATTATTCTAGATATATATTTTACGGATTATTACACAAGCATAATGAGATGGCTTCTGCATCTTCATCTTCTCCTATGCCTAAAGGTGGTCCTTCAAATCAAGTTATCTATGACAAACATGCCACATTGAAACTTTCGTGACCAAAGGATTCAATAGCAATCTTCAAGAAATTGCCACACTCAAACTTAACCAAAACCAAAAAGCCAGTGAGGAAGAAAGTGAGGTAGATGAAAGTGATTGATGAGTCTCGCGTTATGTTTGTGTCATATTTTTATGTTTCCTTTTATATTAAGTCTTAAACTTATGTTGTTCCTTATTTCGTTTATGTTTTGCTCTGGTGTGTAACTTTAAGACTCAGTTGTATTTGTTTATGATTAAGTACATATGTTGAATTCTATTTTCCAATTTTACTATGTATGTCTCTCTTTATGAATCTTTTCCCTTCTTTTTGATAATCACAAAGGTGAAGAATAATATTTTGTATTGTATGGCTATGTTTACTAACTTTTTCAAGTACACAAGTTACATAAATACACCTTTAATAACCTAGGGGGAGATATCAAAGTAAGAGTGAGTATTTATCAAAGAACCAACTTCAAACGATTCAATGAGAAATTGTTGTCATCATAAAAAAGGGAGAGATTGTGAATACAAGCTTCCACCATTATCTTATGTTTTGATGAAGACAAAGGATCTAACTCAGATGCATTATCAAAGAAGGCAAAAGCTCAAAGTTTCAAGAAATTGATAATGTTAAAGCTTTGTACTCATGTAACCTTCAAGGCATTGGATAAAGATGATTTGATCTTGAGCTAATGGTATCAATTGCAATTAAATTATGAATATCATTTTATGAGCTCGAAACAAATCATACATTTTTGTCACCAAATCTTCTTTGCATCTTTAAAAAATCGTTTGAAACCAAGTCACGCTGTTACAAGCTATATGTGAACTTTCTTCAAACAGCTGTAAGCAGTTACACAAAATCTGTAACCGGTTACAAGCACAAAATTTTGCTTTTATTTTTAAAACGTTACAGATGTAATTGGTTACATCATTATGGTAACTTGTTACCACTGAAGCAACAACATATTTTCATAACTCATTTTGAATCCAACATTTTCTAAACCTCTTTCATGAATCATGTCAATGTTTCATGACATTGTACTCTTTCCAAAAGGTATAACTTGAATATAAAGCGTTGTGGATTCTAAATTTCAAATTCACCTCTTTCAATCATTTCAAATTTCAAATCTTTCTCATTTTCATCATTAAGTATTTTGAGTCTAAACTTTGTGAAACTTACTGCATAATTTTTAAAGTATCATTGAAAGTTTCACATTCAATTCTAAGCACTTAAAGTCTTATGCATTGTGAATTGTAACATTTGTAAGGGAAGATCAATTCCTACATAATTGATTCAAGTGAAAAATTATTCATCTATTATCTAAATTATATCATTGATCACAAAGTGTTTAGTGATCATTATGTTGTATAAGAAAGTAGTGTATTTTCTATTCTAGTGTAAAATCAAAAAGTGGTGTGCCTTCATGATTGTGTTAGAGATTAGAAGAAAGTTTTAGGGTGAGGTTGTACAATTACTAACAGAGTAAAATCTCTCACAGGGTATGAGAGAACTAAACGTACCCTTGATTAAAAAGGTGAACTAATATATATATATTGGTGTTCCTTACTTTACGCATTTATTTTTCTGCACTTTAATTTTAAAAGATCATAGAAAAATAAGAACATCATTACTACCACTCTTGATCAAGAAAAATTCAAAAATACCGGATAATTTAATTCAACCCCATTCTTAAATTACAATCTATACTTATATTTACCAATAATAAATATTTTTCACATGTTTTTAATATTTATATATGATAACTTTCTAGGTGGTTCAGTTTTTAAACTGAACCACCTAGAAGAATAAGAACATCATTACTACCACTCTTGATCAAGAAAAAATTCAAAAATACCGGATAATTTAATTCAACCCCACTCTTAAATTACAATCTATACTTATATTTACCAATAATAAATATTTTTCACATGTTTTTAATATTTATATATGATAACTTTCTAGGTGGTTCAGTTTTTAAAAAGGAATTTAAAATCCGATGGGATTGTTGGGTCGTTTTGCATGATAAATTGAATTGATTTAAATTAAAATATTTTTCACATTGTTGATCGAGCAAGATTTAATGTTGAGGATGAAAATTCAACTCAACCTGATGGCTACTCGAATCCTATTGATGGAATTTCTGAACTGTTATGACAAGAATAACCTTAGCCATCTCCTCATAAAAGGCAACTTCTTCACCTGATGTAATAACAGGAAAGGAAAAAATCACATTGAAAGAAGATTAGATAGAGTCATTTGTAGCCAGAAAGGGATTTCAAAATGCTTATCCATATCTTTCTCAACCCTCACTAAACACAGATCAGACCACTATCGTATCATTTTTAAATTCGAAATGCAGTAGGCCAAGTATGCTGCTAACTTATTTTTTTTGCCTTGCTGAAGAAGTAACGATCAGAGGTATAAATGCTATTGTTGATGCCAACAAGCTCAAGCTCATCAAATGTACTAGAAGCATGAATATTAGATCTCATATTCTTTATGCAGATGGTGTGATGGTTTTCTTCTCTTCCTCTCAATCTAGTATTCAAGCCTTTATTGAGTTCTTCCAAAGATATGCTCAAATCTCTGGTCAACACATCAACCCCAAAGAATCCAAAATATTGGGTGTTTTATCTCTCAGTATACACTTTCTTCCATTGCAAATTCTTTAGGATTTCACATTGGTACTTTTCCTTTCATCTACACTGGAGTTTCTTTCTTCAAAGGAACACCTAAAGCCTTATATTTTCAACCTAATTTTGGTTTTCTTTCCCTCAAATATGTCTACCACTTTGTTGACACACTTTCATCCAAAAAGCCCTGGACCAATCTTATTTGAAACATATCTATTTCTCCTGCCCAATCCTCTATGTTTTTTAAGCTAATTCCCAACAAAATGCTTACAGATTTTTTTTTATAAGCAAGCAATATTATTTAGAAAGGAGTAATAGGGTCCTCCAACCAAAATACAAAAGCTGACGATTAAAAAAATCAAACGGATGTTTATATCAATCGTAATAATTGCACTTACGACTACTTAAAGATTCTAGAGCAACCCAACGCCAAGATAACAACAAAATACGGTGAAAAATCACCTTCGGATTACCGACTTCCCCATTAAAAATAATTTGATTTCTAGAAAACCATAATCACCAACACGAAATATACCAAATTAAACTTGCCGACTGGTTAGAACATCTATCCTTGAGCATATCAAACCAATCCACGCAAAATTTAACACCTTCATTGTTGCGGTGAGAATCGGATATCAAGCTATTGATTAACTTGAATCACAAATCCTAATTCACCACCGAACTTTGATTTATCCAAAGGAAAGGCCCCCCTTGTTGACTGTCATGTCATACCTAGGAACTCTAGGACCTCCCCTTTTATCCTAGCCTTAGTATAAGAGTCGTCGTGCTCTATGTCTCATTGAAGACATTTCATTCCCTTTTATCCTAGCCTTAGGATCGGGGTCGCCGCACTCCATGTAAGTGTTCTACCATGAACGCTTACTTTCTCTTTCAACTCAATCTTAACTTTGGAGTCGTCGCACTCCAGGTAAGTATCTTGCCATGATACTTACCTCTCCCCATTGGAACCTTGATCACAGTCAAGAGTTCCTCACCCTTTTTTAGGGAAACTACGAATGCTCTGATTCCATTCCCGTCAGGATACGTAGGCACGAGATGCGATGTCTTGGCGAGCATACTTAGATACTAAACATCTAGGTCTTTCCCTTAACATTAACCTTAGCAAGCAAACAATAATAATAACACAATAAAACAAGAGGTTCTTGTAGAGTAATACAGATACTTAGGATGCTAGCACCTTTCCTAAGTATAACCAACGCCCGAACCTAGATTCTCTTATTAGGGTTTTCGTTCTTTACCCTTTCCTTTGGATAAATCAAAGCTCGATGGTGAACAAAGATTTGCGATTCAAGTTAATTAATAGCTTCATATCCGATTCTCACCGCAACAGTCATCTTCAATATCGAACACCATACCCAACCAATCAAACACCTTATTCCACACAGTTCTAGTAATAACGCATCGACACAGAATATGGTTAATGTCCTCAGCAAAATGAAAACAAAAGACGAACACGAGATCATGCAGATTAAGAAAAATACCATGCACCGCGAGGTTAGACCTTGTTGGTAATCTGTTCCATAAAAGTCTTCAGTCAAACACCTTGATTTTTATCGGCATTGTTGTACTCCAGCAAATTTGCAGTGCAACTTCGACCTTCTCATCTAGAACAGAAAACTCAGCAGAATACATCATTCTATCATAACAAGATGCCATAGAAAATTCACCAGAACTGCTCAAAGGCCACACAAACCTGTCTGACCCACTCCATGTTACCTGAGTTTCGGCCAGCAGACAACAAAGCTCCTCGTACTTGCCTTCCACGACAGTGTCTTTGTCAAAGCAGAGCGCATGCATATTCCACGACCAACTCCATTTATCACACTTTCCACCTCACCAACCAAAATAAATTTAGAACCTGCAGCAAAAAACAGACCCGAAAACAGCAAGAACAAGGGATCATTGCCTAGCCACTTATTAAACCAGAAGGAAACCAAAAGTCCATTACCCAACTTGCAAGCTAAAGAATCCATGAAATAACCTTTGTCTAAAACATCTCCAATAAGCATGAGATCACGCCACCACAAAGAATTCAATGAGCTATTGGCTGGAACTTTATGATTCAGAATATGCAAGGCAAAATTCTCATATTTATGCGCAATAATGCCATGCCATAATGCGCCATCATCCGTAAGAAATCTCCACAACCACTTAACCATCAAAGCAGTATTGAATAACTGAATATCACGAAACCCAAGCTCCCACGATCTCTAGGCCAGCAAACCACACTCCACTTCATCCAAGCCACGAAGTTTTTTTCCATCGAACTCGCCCACAAGAAATTGCGTTGAATAGCCACAATTTCATTCAGAACCATCTTAGGAGCTTGAAAAAACGATAGATAATGGATTGGTAAACTCATCAAAATAGAGTTAATCAGTGTCATTCTCCCCCCTAAAGAAGGCAGTTTGCTTTTCCGAGAAGACAGCTTGGACTTGAAACTGTCTAGAATCGGATGCCAAAACGAATATCTTCTATGGTTTCCTCCTACCATTAACCCTAGGAACTTGAAAGGGATTTCACTGATACAACAGGATAAAAATTGCGATGCAGCTTCCAAGAAATAAAACTCCACACCGACCCCAACAAGATTACTCTTCCACAAGTTTATCTTAAGACCCGAAGCCATTTCGAATCCCTGTAAAATAGATTTCAGACCCCAAAGATTGTCGAAGGTAGCATCACACATCAAAATAGCGTAGTCAGCAAATTAGAGAAAATTATAAACATACGCATTATTAAGCTCAATACTCATTAAAATTTTCAACTGTTTAGCTCTTCTAACCATCAACACCAACCCTTCCACTACAATAGCGAAAAGAAACGGCGACAGTGGATCCCCTTACCGCAATCCTCTTATTGCCCTGAAGTCCTTTGAAGTACCACCATTGACTAACACTGACATGTGACTAGTGAAAACACCTCCCCACATCCATTCCAACCATCTCTTTCCAAATCCCATATCTTTTAAGATATTGACAAGGAAATCCCAATCTACACAATCATATGCTTGCTCAAAATCGATCTTTAACAACAAACTACTTCTCTTTTGTCTCTTCAAGTAATCAATCAATTCATTAGCCACCACTAAACCATCAAGAATATTGTGACCCGGTATAAAGGCAGTTTGCGTACTAGAAATCAATTTACCAATAACCCATCTCAATCTTGCCGCCAACACTTTCGGAATGATTTTATAGATGCACCCAATTAAACAAATGGGATGATATTCAACAAGACCTTGAGGGTTTTCAACTTTTGGAATTAAAGCTAAAAATGACGACGCCATGGATTTAGGAAGTTTCGTAATAGAGTGAAACATGAAAATGTACCTAATGACATCTTCACCAACCACCTCCCAGTAGTGCTTCAAGAACCCAAGACTGAAACCATCTGTCCCAAGCCTCTTTGTCCTGTCACTGTCAAAAACGGCATCTTTTATTTCCTTTTAATTTGAAGAATTTAGATTTGGCTTCAAAACTTGATCAACCACAATATTAATTTTTCTTCCTTCCTTTCCTGCATGGACATCCGAGTTTCTCAAGGTCTTTCTCTTTTCGATTACACTTGATGGAACAATACTCCCCTCATCGTTAGACAAGAATCAGTTAGAAACTAATTAGGTTTGTCTAATTTCCGATTCTTTTAGTTTTAAATTGGGCTTGCATAATTTTGTTTGTTCTTTTTTCTTCTTTTTTTCTCTTTGTTGAAAATTTATCCCATACCCCATCATTTATTCCCCTACCCCTACATTATATTTTTTTTACCAAAATATCCTCATATAAAAAAGTGTAAAATTTCCTGATTTAATTATTTGATCTGGAATTTAATAAATAAATCTATCTTTAAACGCTACTTAATTAATATTCTCAAGAAACATGGCAAGTATTATATACTTTCCGTAAAAGAATGTTAGGAATGCTAATTTATATTTGCACGAGTTTTGAATGTTAATAACTATATACAACACAATTTTTAGCTACTAGTTTTTTTCTTTCAAAATATTACAATCATCATCTTCTATAAACAATGTTTAATTGAAGTGCACATAGTGGTGGATCGAGAAACTATATTTTGTGGGAGTAAAAACGATTCTATAAAAAAATATTCAAAGTATTTAATTATAATGTTGTCTCCTATTTTTTTTTACCTCATTCATTAAATTAGTTTTTTTAATTTAAAATTTAAATAATTTTTCTCGGTCTCTTATTTTTACTTAAAATTGATTATGTATTCAATTTTAAACCATATATCATTTGAAAAACATTACAAATCAGCATATAATAACCTTTGTATAACTTTGAAGATAAAAACTTTAAATTATACATTAAAAAATTATGAGAATGAAGTTATCAACGTTCAAAGATTTTTAAATATAAAATATATAAATTAAATGACATTAAAAACTAGACATAACATCAATTTTAAAATGTGAGAAAAATATCAAAACTATTTGAATTTAAAATATAGAAATTATATCTATGAATGAAATAAAATAAGATTGACAAATAAACCAAAAATATTCTAATGAGCATTTTTTAAAATATACAATATTTTACCTTTTTATAACAAAAATTCTTTATTTTCAGCATACTAAAATTTATAAAATGAATTATTTAATAATTATACGTGAACATAAAAATAAATCTTAATTAAATACTTTAACTTCTATGACACATTAGAACACATCTATAAAAAGAATATGATAAAATAAAAATATATATATTTAGAAATAGTTTTTTAATATTTAACATAACCAACTTATTAGAAAAACTTCAATAATAAAAATATATATTACTTTTTAAATGTAAATTTATATAATAGAGAGTTGTGTGTCATATAAATTTAATGTCATAAGATAGGTGAGTTATGTTTGTAACATTTACAATGTAATTATGAAACAATTAAATGCTAATTCCGCCGTTAAGTGCGACTAAGGAATACCACAACTTGTTACTGCTTCTGCATGAAGTTTGTGTTAGTATTGATGTCGAAGACAAGTTGATTTGGTACAAAGGCAAGTTTAATAATTATACGGTCAAATCTTATTATGTAATAAGTGACAGTTAGTTAGATAGTTAGAGAGTTTGTTATACAAATAGATAGTTAGTTTCTTGTTGCTTATTCTAGAAGCTACTACCACCTTTGTATATATACTCTCATTTCTCATTTTAATCAATAAGAGAAAAGTTGTTATTCCTTTATCTTCTTCTTTTAACTCTGTTTACAGCTTTCCATATTTCTTCATACATGCATCAACTGTAAAATGCATAATATGGTATCATCGCTTTCAATCCAATTCTCCATTCTTCCGCTTATTCTTCATTGAATTGCATACTGATAACTCTTGCTTCTTTTTCCTGTATTTCTTCTGTTATCTTTCTTCTTTCACCATTATTCTACTATGCCTCCACAAATTTATCCTACTGCGAACCGCATTACCAATGGTGCTGTTGATTTAGTTTACTATGTCAATCCTAGTGAAGGTCCCAATTCTGTTAGTATCGCACCTCAACTCAATGGTTCCAACTACATTTCTTGGTCCAGATCTATTGAACATGCTCTTGGTGCTAAGAACAAAATTGCGTTCATCAATGGTTCAATTTGTGTTCCAAACGCAACTAATCTCAATCGTTCTGCATGGGAACGTTGTAACTCCCTTGTTCACTCATGGATTCTGAATTTTGTGAATCCTCCATTGCTCAAACTATTGTATTCTTGGAAAATGCTCTTGACGTGTGGAATGATCTCACGGAGAGATTTGCAAAAGTTGATCGTATTCGTGTTTCTAATCTGCGTGTTGAGATCAATACTCTCAAACAAGGTTCAAAATCTGTTCTTGATTATTTCACCGAATTACGTGGCTTATGGGAAGAACTAAACTCTCACAGACCAATCCCTAGTTGCACTTGTCCTCAGTAATGCAGATGTGAAGCTATAAGCAGTGTTCGTGAATTTCATCTTGAGGATCAAATCATTCAATTCCTAACAGGTTTGAATGATAAGTTTTCTGTCATTAAAACTCAAGTATTATTTATGGATCCTCTTCCATCCATAAACCGAGTTTATTCTATGGTTATCCAAGAAGAGAGTAACAATGTTTCTTTGATTTCTAAAACTGATTCTACACCTAATCTTGATGAAGCTAACACCCACATTAATGCTTATGATTCAAGAAAATCTGTGGATCGTGGCAAATCCAATTCCTATAATAGTTCTTCTAATACTAGAAAAGATGGTAGAGTTTGCACTTTATGTCACAGGTCTGGCCATACAATTGAAGTTTGTTATCGCAAACATGGTTTTCCTCCCAATTTTACTAAGAAGATAGCTTCAGCAAACACATCTAGTACAACCACTGGTGATACACAACCTGTGGTTCATAATGGTGAGGAATTTTCTGCAGTTAACCCTAGTACCAACATCACTCAAGAACAATTTGCTCAATTGATTGGCTTGCTATAACAAACAAATTTGATGCCTCCTACCCAAACCATAACTTCAAATACCAATCATATCTCTACTCATTATGGTCATACACCAAATGAGACTTCAGGTAAATTTTGTGCGTCCACAGTTACCCGTTCTACCCACATTAAGCCTGACTTCTGGATCCTTGATTCAGGTGCAAATGATCATGTGTGTTCTTCTTTGCATTGGTTTACTTCTTACCGTACCATTCCACCTGTTAATGTTTGTTTGCCTAATGGTTCTATTGTTGTTGCCAAACATGCAGGAACTGTCAATTTTTCACCCCAATTATATCTCACTAATGTGTTATATACTCCTGATTTTTCATTAAATCTTTTATCTGTTTCTAAACTATGTCAATCTCTACACTGCATATGTCATTTTTCGTACAGTGATTGTCTTATACAGGATGTGAAAACCAAGAAGATGATTGGTTTGGCTAGACAGTTTGAAGGGCTGTACAGACTTATCAATGATGATGGTTGTCTTGCTGTCAAAGCTACTTCACCACAAACCACCAATTCTAGTATCTCTTTATCCAAAACCCTTGTACCTAACATTTCCATGAATAACTGTAAAGTGATACCTAAACAGGCCATTTGGCATTTTAGATTAGGTCACTTATCTCATGACAGGCTACCTAGAATGGCTCAAATGTATCCTGTTATTTTCAATGACAATAAAGCAGTGTGTGATGTTTGTCATTTTGCCAAACATAAGAAAAATCCATATAGTGTCAGTTCTTCTAAAACTACTCAGTGTTGTACCCCAAATTTTTACCCTTAGATGTCATCTTCATTTGTGCATCTTAGGTCCAGCATATTGCACAACTACCCCTTTTTATCAGTTTTTGTTGGCTTTATCTATGAATTAAGTCATGTTCTCAGGGGATACAAGAAGTGATTAACTAGGGTTGTAGGCAGAGCATTGGAGACAAGCAATTCTCTCAGATATTTCCATCACCCTCTCTTTGGCTTTTATTTTTCATCCTCAATTATCATTATCATTTCTAGACCAATATCAAATAACTATTCACTAATATTGTTCTAAATACTTATTTTCTAAATCTAATCTTTTCTAAAAATCACTTATTCTTCTTCTATTGATGCTATGGAATATCGCAGTTTTGCATTCTCCGAGTCAGATTCCCAAGAAGTGGTCCCTGTGATGAAAACCCAGGATCCACGAGACATTGAGCTAATGGAAAAATGTCGTGCCTTGGAAAAGAAGTTTGATGCCATTGAAGGTCGCGACACCGCTGATCTGAATGCTTTGAACATGTGTTTGGTACCCGACCTCGTGATACCTCCTAAGTTCAAAACGCCGAAGTTTGAG
Source organism: Lathyrus tuberosus (assembly GCA_022829125.1). Classification (NCBI taxonomy): domain Eukaryota; kingdom Viridiplantae; phylum Streptophyta; class Magnoliopsida; order Fabales; family Fabaceae; genus Lathyrus; species Lathyrus tuberosus. The sequence goes on along the minus strand of JALAZF010000036.1, from coordinate 15,385,130 downwards.
AAGTATAAAGGGGATAGCTGTCCAAAGCAGCATTTGGTGATGTTTTGCAGAGGAATGACTTCACATGTCCTCAATGACAAACTCATGATCCATTGTTTCCAAAACAGTCTAAGTGGAGCATCACTGCATTGGTATATGCAGCTAGAGAGTAGTCATGTCCAATCATGGTCAGACCTAGCCAATGCCTTTGTGAAGCAATACAACTACAATCTTGATTTGGCTCCTAGCCACCTACATTTGCTAGACTTATCTCAGGAAGAAAATGAGTCCTTCAGAAAGTATGCTCAGAGGTGGAGAGAAGTAGCTGCTCGTGTTCAACCACCACTTTCGGACAAGGAATTGGTTGACTGGTTCATGGATACTTTGCAAGGTATATACCGAGAAAAGTTGTTTAGCACTGTGACGTCAAAATTTTCTGAATTGGTAAAAACTGGAGAACGCATTGAGAGTGGTCTCCAAAAAGGAAAGATCCGAGGCATCTCAAATATCCCGGCCGGTGAGAATAAACCAGTTGTCAGTTCTCAAGAAGAATGGGAGAAGGAAATTAATTCTATATGGGAATCCCAAATACCTCAGCGCTTCCACAACTTAAGTGTTCAGCGTCAGCAACCTTTTGGTTCTTTGCATCAGACACCAATCTCCCCACGTGGGCAATGTTCTTCTACAAATCGAAGACCTCCTCTGTATCAACGGTCCTACCGCCGTCAGCCACGTCAGCATGCACGACAAAGGCCAAGGAAACCAAAAAGGAATTTCACTCCATTTCCAATACCATACAGTCATTTCTTACCAGATTTAATCAAAAGTGGATTGCTAGTGCCAGAAGAGAGAGATCCAACGTCTTTTCCAGACTCGCCTGGCTTTGACACTGACGTCCGTTGTGAATACCATGCTAGGGCACAGAGGCATTCAGCTGAAGATTGCAGAGTACTCAGAGACAAGGTTCAGACTCTGCTTGACTCCAATATGTTCTCGTTCACGCCTCAAGGCATTTAAATCAATAATCTTTCACCTAATCAAGCAGATTTATCAGGCTCTAAAGAGGAAGATAATTCTCAGACGGATTTCGACAAGCAGTTTTGAAGATGACTATCTCAGTTTGGCAAGTCAAGAAGGAAAGTCCAGTTCCCTGAGGCTGGCAAACTTTAGACTGTTTCAGCATTCTTGTTGTATTTTCTTTGCATATTTGAATCTGTGTTTGCTTATAAGCAGTATTGTACTTTCAAGTTGGCAGGATTAGTGAAATATTTATGCATCTTTTGGTTAAATCCATTCGTTTCACTCATTTACTTTTATAAAAGCAAAAATATATATCTTTACTCCTTTTTCAAACTTTTGTTAAAAACAAAGATTGTGGAGGATGATGAAAACCTCATATTCATAATTGCTGTGATATGCTTTCAATTAAACCTCGTCGAGGATGTAAGGCATTGTTTCAATTCCCAAATAAAGATGATAATCCCTCTTTAACCCTTCGAGCCTAGAATTAGGAGTTTTCTTTCCTTACACACAAAAAACCCTTAAATCTCAACCTTGGGGCAGGGTAGTTCTCAGTTTAACTCAGTTATGCATTCAAACACTAGCGCTTCATATAAGGCACCAGTCAGCTTTCAATCAAGTGACTTCCTATTTTTGGAGATTTGAACATATATCTTGAGTTAACTGAGCGTAGGATTTGAGCCTTTATCTTTTGTCTCATAAACCATGAACCAGACCACATTACAACCCCTAAAAGACCTAATTGAGGTAAGGTTGTTTTGAAAGCACATTACAGCAAGGTTGATTAACCTGACTCCTAATAATCTTTGTACTTTGCGTGTGTTGATCACTTCCAATGACTTGATTCACCTTGTTTTTGATTTAATCACTCCACTGTGTGTGTTTCATCAACAAATTTTGGTTTCAAAAGCTTGCATGAATTTTGCATTGAAATTGCCAATTTTTAATGAACAACACTTGTTTGCAATACCATTCGATATCAAGGAATCCCAACAAACGCGGTCAGTCAAGGAATTGAACTTGATAAAGGAAATTTGACTCAGTCAGGGGCAACCAAGTGTGAGGTTTGCCAATCTATTATCCCAAGAGTTGACAAATCGGAGGCAGAATTCTGCAAATTCAGAATATTGGGGCAAATATTCTTGAGATCATCTTATGACAAGTTTTGACTTCAGTAACCTATCAGCAGGGGCAAATCTGTTCCCCAGCAATTTCTACTACTGTTTGAGTATCTCGTGTATAACTGAACAGGAACAGCTATGTCAAGATTCAAAAGTTGGAAGATATTGAATCATCTGGTATTTCAATTCTTCTGTAAAATTCTTTTGATTATTCAATTTGGAAGATATTGAAGTATCTGGTATTTCAATCCTTCTGTAAAATTCTTTTGATTATTCATCCCCTAATCTGGGGCAGTTATGCTGAGATCTCTCCAAGAGTTTGAAGATATTGAAACACCTTGTATGCCAATTCTTCTATAAAATCCTCTTGTTATCGTCTTCCGACAAACCGTATAGACTGGGGCAAACAAGATTTGAAGATGATCACTACACCAGTAGGATGCAGAATCACTTTATTCTTGTGATATCCTTCTCAAGCTCCCCAATAAGCTGTTGCTTCAGCTAATCTTGACAATTCTCCATGGATTCTCCTCCAACAAAGAGATTAAGCTCATGATGGCAATCCTCATGATGTTATACCTCAAGTGGAATACCCTTTTCACCAGTGAAGTTATTGATTCTTCTTCATCACCAGTATTGGTCCAATCTGTTAAGTTTGGCTGGGTATCCTTGTCGAGATGTTAATTTCATCTCCAGTCTTGCTTCCCTTTTGTCTGTTTTGTCAGCATAAGCATAAGCATGGCATAAGCACTCATATGCATAACATCTTTGCATTTCTGCTTCCTTTTCTGGTGTTTTCTTGTTTTGGTTCACTTCGGCGTTTATCTCCCCAAGTGACTGGGTTTGTCTATTCTCTCCAATAGAGTCGTCAGCCCCTAGGCATAAAGTGCCCATTCTTTCTAAATTCCCCACAGAGTTATATCCTTGTGGATGATGGTTGGTTCAGTTATCTTTTCCATATCGTGGATAAGATAGATCCTCATTTGAGTTCATTCCTCAATTGGAGTCTTGTTTGACCGTTTCTTTCTAGCTCATTCCTAGATTGAACTTTGGTCCCTGGCAGGTGTGGTTTCCGAACCTATCTTTGAGAGTGCTTTTATTTTTACACTGTGTCTCGCGGGAAGATTCTTTTACGAATCCTCATTGAAGATAAAGTTATTCCTCCAGCAGTGTTGTAATATCAACATCTCTTTGGAATTTTTACCCAACAATTAGTGGCAATCTCTCTCACGAGAAGCTTATTCGTCCTTGGTTTTATTCATACTTCTACAATTACAAATGATGTTACCTTCATTTCCTTTCCATCAACCTGTTTGATGTAATCCCTATTTTATTTCCTTTCCATCAACCTGTTTGATGTGATCCGGATTTATGTTATTTCCTTGCCGTCAATCTGTTTGATGAGGTGTTCCGAGTTCAGGTTCCGTACCCTCGGATTTGTATTATTTCCTTGCCATCAATCTGTTTGATGAGGTGTTCCGAGTTCAAGTTCCGTACCCTCGGATATGTGTTATTTACTTGCCGTCAATCTGTTTGATGAGGTGTTCCGAGTTCAGGTTCCGTACCCTCGGATATGTGTTATTTCCTTGCCATCAATCTGTTTGATGAGGTGTTCCGAGTTCAGGTTTCGTACCTTCGGATGTGTTTTTTTTCCTGGCCATCAAGCTTCTTGATGATGTGATCCCTGTTTTTATCCCTTACCGTCTATCCTTTGACCTTTACTTCTCCAGTGAAGTAAAGACATTCCCGGTATATCCAAAATCTTTGCCTAAGCTAGGCTTACGTTCGGTCACCACCTTTGAGGGCCAGATTTTGACTCTTTGTGCTTTGTTTTACTTGTGGTCTTTTGTTTGTGCCTGTCTTTATTTCCCAAGTGAAGTAAAGACATTCCCGGTTTGCTTTGTGTCGTGCTTGTTCGGTCTTAACCTTTGCGCGCCAGATTTGAATCTTTAAACCTTTTGCTGTTCCCCAAGAAGTTTAACATTAAAGATTTTGTAAAACTGTTCTCGTTTGAATCGTGTCAAACTTGAACTTGGACTTTGTTTGAATCGTGTCAAGCATTGTCTTGTGTTTTAAAACTTGTTCTCGTTTGAATCGTGTCAAACTTGAACTTGGACTTTGTTTGAATCGTGTCAAGCACTGACTTCTTTAAAACAGTTCTTGTTCGAATTGTGTCGGACATTGAACCCTTACCTTGGATTTTTGAAAACTTGCTTTAAGCTAAGCTTCTTGGAACAAATTCGTCAACCTTATAAGACTCCTAGTTGGTGCGCAGAGTTTGTCTCTGTCTTTCTGGCTTTTCTTGAAGATCCCATCTTGAACTCTTTGGTATAAGAATCCCCAGGAAGTCTTTGCTTGGTTGTCTGTCCTTTTGCCTGATCCCTAGTGATCAGGTTCTTCTTTCTGGTTTCATGCCCAGGAAGAGTGTGGGTTTGTTTTGTCCCCAGTAGTCTATCTCTCCGTATTTTTCTTTACCCAGTGGAGATTTTTTTTTTGGTTTTTTCCCTGGTGTTTCTTTGGAGTCTCCCCAGTGAGTCTCTTTTGTTGGTTAGCCTGTATCCCCAGTGAGTTTTTCTCATGGATACTAGCTTTTGTCTTTCCCCGGTGAAGCTTATCTTGTGTGTTTGCTTCCTGTTGTCCCTGGTGTCTGGTCTGTCTGCATCTCTTGCATCCTTCCTGGCATCATATCATCATTTTAGAAGTTCATGGCATGTCAGCATTTGCATGTCTGTCGCTTGTCCTTAGCATTTGCATTCCATCTAAGGGCAAAATTTTTGGTCTGCTATATTTAAATACCTTTCACCTTGATGCCCCTGGAATCTCCGTTCCTCGTGCCATCTGGTAAAGCTATTTAAATAGGGGCAACTGTTGTACCCCAAATTTTTACCCTTAGATGTCATCTTCATTTGTGCATCTTAGGTCCAACATATTGCACAGCTACCCCTTTTTATCAGTTTTTGTTGGCTTTATCTGTGAATTAAATCTTGTTCTCAGGGGATACAAGAAGTGATTAACTAGGGTTATGGGCAGAGCATTGGGGACAAGCAATTCTCTCTGATATTTCCATCGCCCTCTCTTTGGCTTTTATTTTTCATCCTCAATTATCATTATCATTTCTAGACCAATATCAAATAACTATTCACTAATATTGTTCTAAATACTTATTTTCTAAATCTAATCTTTTCTAAAAATCACTTATTCTTTTTTCCAAATTCTATTTCAATAACCAATTTCTAATCAATTTTGTCTAAATTTATTTCCATTTAATTATGTCAATTTTCCTAAAAACTAAATTCACTTATATTGTTTTTAAATTATTTCTTTCTAAAATTATAATAATAGATACTAAAAAATGGTCACCTATTATTAGCTATTTCTAACCTTGTCTCATGTTTTCATTACCTTGGCTTCAATATGTTTTGTTTCAAACCTTATTTAAGGCTACTTTCTACATGGAATATGTGCTACCAATTTCCTATTTTCCAAAGAGCTAAGAAATTCATAAAATAAAGCTTTGTTCATCAAGGTAAAGTGGCTCAAAGGTTGGCATGCTCCAAGGTTATCTCACTTGCTACGAATGAGCTGGGCCATGGTTGCCATATGCTTGTGAGTACAACATTTATATGTGCCACTACACATAAGATCATGCCAACTGTCCAAGAAATAAAAAGAAAACAATGTTACTGGAGCCATGGGATCAAGGTGGTCGTACCATAACATAACTTGTTTCTTCTTTTCTAAATCATGCTAAAAGTCACATCTCTCACCATGTACACTCCAACAGATCTTTTTTTTTCATCACTTCCAATACTTCTCATTTCCCACAAACCCGTGAAACAAGCTACTAAATGTACCATGTACCTTGTACTTCACATTTTGACATACGAAATAAAAGAATGAACCATCATGTAAACTGACTTTGGTGTTGCAACTCATGGTCCTTACTCTGACTTGAACCCTAGTTTAAGCAACCATTTCAAAAGCTCACTTGGCTCAAGATGAAATGGAGGGCATGGTGTGTGCAGAGATTTGAACTTAGGGATCTCTCTCTCTCTCTCTTAAATAGATCCGTTACCCACTGAGTTTGGAGGCCATACCATGCTGCTACTACTATAAAAAGATATTGTATTTCGCTTCTCAAACCAATAATAACATGTAGAACACTACCTCTCGAAACACCAACAACAACAAACCACAACGGTCCACCAACCATCAAAACACTAACAACAACAAAATCATCAACACAACAACATCAATAGCCAACAGCTTCTTCATACCACTTAAACACCATAACCATAAATATCGCACCATACATAAAACACTTCAGCACCATACACACATCAATATCAAAACAATAACACCAGCATCAGAACATCATCATCAGTATACCAACAATAAAACACACGACAATCATCCATGTTACACGAGACACGTGAGTGGTGTTTTTCTGTTCGAAGATCTTGATCTCATCAACCAAAAGAAGAGTTGGAACAAGTAGTTATTCAAATCACCATGCTAAAGTTGGAGACATAAAGACAAGCAGAAAGAGAAGTAACTGAAGCCACTCATAAACACACTACATACCACATAAACACCATAACCATAAATATCGCACCATACATAAACCACATCAGCTTCTTCATACCATATTTAGTAAATGAATATAGAACTTAGACATTTACATAGAACTGCATGCCATATTTAGTAAATGAATATCGCACCATAAATATGAAGCTTCTTCATACCACTTAAACACCATAACCATAAATGTCCAAGTTGATGTTTTGAGTTGTTTGAGGTTCAGTGCTATTCTATAATTTGAGCACTATAGATTGCTATTTTGTTTCATCAATTTTGATTAAGAATTAAGGATGGAAAGGACTGAACAAGGAGGGGAGTTGCCATGCGTGTTTTGGGTTTCCACGATAGTTTGCTGGGTTTTTTTTGCATGTTGCATGAGGAAGGGAAGGTCGTGGCAGCGTGTGAATGGTCTTGGAATGGTTTTGTCGTGTAGCATTTTAAATAAAATGACCAGTTGATGAAGAGTCACATGATATTTGTGTACACAGTCACTTGTTTTTTCCATTGCCTGTTGTTTCCATTTTCATTTCGCTTGTTTGGCTTATGTATTATTGGGGCGGGCGTATACAATGGATGTATCGCCACCCCAGTGATTCAAGCCTTGCCTTTGTAAACGAAAGGACTGGGGTTCGAATCCCCTCGCCCCAGTCTTTTATTTTTTTTCTAAAGTTTCGATTTATTTTAAATATGTATTTTGTTTGCATTTCATGATTAACTGCGCACATAGCTTGGTTGGTCCTTGTTTTGGGCTGTACACGTGAGGACCCGGGTTCAACCCCTAAGTGTGGCATTTCCTCATATTTTTAGCACTTGTTGTTTTTCTTTTTTAAGGTTTATGCTTCATTTTCAAAATATCATAACTTACTTGTTTTTCACTCTTTTTAATCCATTCGTTTTGCTAATCACTCCTAATCAAACCTATTTTTCATATATAAAAAGAATTTGACAAAAATATTTATTCTTGAGACCTTTATGCATGTTTGGTTTATTAATGTTTATTAGGTTTTTATTGCATTTCTTAAATCTTGCCATATTATCTTTGCTTATCATGCTTGATCATATCTAATTTGTGTTTCTAGCTTTGCATTGATATATTGGTCTTGTTTTATCATATCAATGACTTTTGTTCATGTTTACTTTAACTTGTTATCTTGTGGTAATATTACAACTGCTATCTCTTCCCCTTATTCCAAAGGAAGGTGATTATTGTTGACTCTTAAAGTCATAGCCCCCACCTTAACCTAAGTAACCTCTTAGGAGAAACTTTATTTCTTGGCCTCATGAGAGCCATAGAATCATAACTAGCTTTAGGAGAGAGTTCTTACACTCTTGGTGATATTCATCATAATGAATACTCACTTTCCCCTATTGACTAAAACATAACATAGGTCCATTACAACTAGATTTAGAGAGTTCTTAAACTCTACAATGAACTTGTACTCATTTCCCCTCTGAATATTGACCACAGTCAATCATTCAGTAGAAGTAGAACTACGCATACTCTGATTCTATTCCCGAGGATACGTAGGCGCAAAGTGCGATGCTTTGTCGAGTATACTTAGATACTAACCCCTAGGGTTTCAACCTTTAGTATAGAACCTTTAGCAAACATAAGATAACATTAAACAAGAGGTTCCTATAGAGTACTACGGATGTTTAGGGTGCTAATACCTTCCCTAGGCGTAACCAACCCCCGAACCTTAGATCTCTTCCCTTTAGGTTTTCTAACGATCTTGAACCTTTCCTTTGGATAAATCAAAGTCGGTTGTAAAAGAAATATGATGCAAATTAATTAATAATTTGTTATCCGATTTTCACCGCAACACTCAGCAATATGAATTACTGCATTTTGATATATGGGGTCCTATTTCAATTCACTCTATACATAATCATAAATATTTCTTGACTGTTGTTGATGACTTTAGTAGATTTGTTTGGATCATATTGCTTAAGTCAAAAGAAGAAGTTTCTAATCATGTCAAATAATTTATAACCCTTATAGAAAACCAACACCACACTTGCCCCAAATTTGTCAGGACAAATAATGGGCCTGAATTTCTACTTCCTCAATTATATGCCTCTAAAGGCATAATACACCAAAGATCATGTCTAGAGTCTCCTCAACAAAATCCTAGAGTTGAGAGAAAACATCAGCATCTTCTAAATGTAGGCAGAGCATTACTCTTTCAATCAAACCTACCAAAATCTTTTTGGTCCTATGCTGTCAGCTATGGAGCCTTTATTAACAATAGAGTTAACACACCTCTACTTAATAATAAGTCCCCTTATCATATGCTTCATGATTCACCACCTGATATAAGCCAAGTAAAGGTTTTTTGTTCTCTTTGTTATGCTTCTACTATATCCAGTTATAGAACCAAACTTGATACTCAGCCTAGAAAATCTGTTTTTCTTGGATATGATGTTAGTTACAAAGGCTCTATTTTACTTGATATGAATACACATACCATATTTATCTCTAGAAATGTTACACATCATGAAAACATTCTACCTTACACCAATCATTCTACATCTACCACACAAAACTGGTAATACTTCAGTTCCATCACCAACAACTCTACTTATGATTCATCTCAGTTTCATGATATACCTACATGCATCCCCAACAATATCCCTACTGATAAATCTCCCCTACATCTCTTACATCTGATCAACATCTTTCTATTAATCCTACACCTGATCCCACCCTTTCTCACCATGATATTTTAACTGACAATACCACACAACCTACTCATCCCACCCGTACTTCATTAAGAGCAAGACATCCACCATCTCATCTCAAATATTATGTCTGTGCATCCTTCAATGACACACAAATGCAATCATCTTCAGGTACACCCTATTCCATCTCTAACTTTCTGTCATATTCTAATCTTTCCCCTTCATATTATCGTTTCATTTTTTATATTTCTACTAACCAAGAACCTAAAACATATAAAGAGGCATGCAATTTTGACTGTTGGAACCAAGCCATAAAACTTGAGCTTTATGCTCTTGAGAAAACTGGTACATGGAAAATTGTATATCTTCTATCCAATGTGAAACCAGTTGGTTGTCGTTGGGTTTACAAAATCAAACATAGGTCTGATGGTAGCATTGAGAGATTCAACGCATGTCTTGTTGCCAAAGGATATAATCAGAATGAAGGTCTTGATTATTCAGAAACTTTCTCACCAGTTGCTAAACTTAATATTGTCAGACTTGTGCTAGCATTGGCATCCATTCACAACTGGCATTTTTATAAACTAGACGTGAACAAAGACTTTTTGCATGGAGATTTACATGAAGATGTCTATATGATTATTCCTCCTGGTGTTACAACTTCCAAACCAAACCAAGTATATAAATTGATGAAATCCCTCTATGGCTTAAAACAAGCAAGCAGGCAATGGTTTGAAAAACTGACCTGTCTCCTTCTTCATCATGGTTACACACAAACACCATCTGATAACTCATTGTTTGTCAAGAAAACATCATCCTCATTCACAATTCTCCTGGTTTATGTTGATGATGTAATCTTAGCAGGTGACTCCATGCATGAATTCCAATTCATGAAAAATATTTTACATCAAGCATTCAAGATAAAGGACCTTGGTACCCTCAAATATTTCCTAGGTTTGGAAGTGGCTCATTCCAGCAAAGGTATCTTTATTTGTCAACGGAAGTACTGCCTTGACCTCCTCAATGACTCAGGATTTCTAGGATCCAAGCCAACCAATACACCCTCTGATCCCTCCACTAAACTATGCCATAACAACAGTCCTCCCTATGATGATGTTCCATCTTATAGACGACTTATTAGAAGGTTGATATATCTTAACACTACTCGACCAGATATTACATTCATCACTCCACAACTCAGCCAATTCCTTTCAAATCCTTTCACCATACACTATAATGTTGCCTGCAGGGTGTTGAGGTATCTGAAGCAGTGTCCAGGCCAAGGATTGTTCTTCCCTCGAAACTCCTCTCTTCAAATTACTGGCTTTTATGATGCAGACTGGGCTACTTGCACTGATACTCGCAGATCTATTTCTGGTTCTTGTTTTTATCTTGGCCACTCCCTTATTTCATGGCGTACTAAGAAACAAAATACAGTTTCCCATTCTTCATCTGAGCCAGAATACCATGCTTTAGCTGCAGTGACATGCGAACTTCAGTGGATACTTTATCTACTCAGAGATCTCCATGTTGAATGTTGTAAAACTCCTACTCTCTTCTGTGACAGTCAGAGTGCACTCCATATTGCAGCCAATCCCGTTTTCCATGAGAGGACAAAACACCTAGATATTGATTGCCACATTGTTCACGAAAAATTCTTGGCTGGTGTTATGAAACTTCTTCCTGTAGCTTCTCATAATCAGCTCGCATATTTTTTTACAAAATCACTTCTTCCCAAGGCTTTTCATTCCCTTGTGACCAAGCTGAACTTGCTAAACATTTATCACAGTTCAGCTTGTGGGGGGCTGATAAGTGATAGTTAGTTAGACAGTTAGAGAGTTTGTTATACAAATAGAAAGTTAGTTTCTCGTTGCTTATTCTGGAAGCTACTACCACCTTTGTATATATTCTCTCATTTCTCATTTTAATCAATAAGAGAAAAACTGTTATTCCTTTATCTTCTTCCGTTAACTCTGTTGAAAGCGTTCCATATTTCTTCATACATGCATCAATGGTGTAATGGATAATATTATGAAGAATTGTCTAGAGGTTGTTGCGGGAGCTTGATCGACATCGTAACCAAGGAATCTATGAAACATTTGTGGGGCTGACTCGTTCCATTCAAGGTGCAAATATTTGGTTGGCGATTGTCGTTAAATAGATTACCAACGAGGAGTAATTTGCTTAACCATAACGTTATCTCAAATTCTCATGATACAGTATGTACTTCCTGTTTTAATCACATAGAGGATGATTTGCATCTTTTTCTGTCTTGTCCTAAAACGCTTGTGGTGTGGCATAAAATTTGTGCTTAGTTGGAGATAAGTAGGATCGATGAAACTAGTATACCTAGACACTTCTTGTTCTGGCTGTTTGGTTTGAAAGGAAAATGCTCCTTAAAGATTGCTACAAGTTTTTGGTTGATTGTTTGTGGAGGAATTTGGTGGGCTAGAAATCAAATTATCTTTAACGAAGGATTTTACGACCCGGAGGAGATTATAACAAGGATTAAATTCCTATCTTGGTGGTGGATTCTTATTTTACGCAAGGGCAAAATGTTTTGTAATTTTTATCAATGGCAATTATATCCTTTCAATTTTTTGTAAGGTTTGAATTAAGCCTTATTGTTTGGTTGTATATTGGATTGGGGTACCCCTAGTACCCCTGTTAATGTTAATATTACTCTCTGCTTATCAAAAAAAAATGCTAAGCATAAAAAAATTAGTACATAAAAAAAAAAAGTCTTTTGGGGGGCAAGTACCCCCATTATCTCATATGTGGATCTGCCAGTGCGTGCACACATTTCTTTTATTTTTAAAACAAATATACTACCCGCTCTTATTTGACACCATGTAAATTTAGGGTTATGTAACACAAGTTGAAGTTGATGTCATACTATCATAAATTAGCATCCTAACAGTTTTTACGAAAAGTATATAATACTTGCCATGTTTGTTGAGAATATTAATCAAATAGCGTTTAAAGATAGATTTATATATTAAATTCCGGATCAAATAATTAAATCAGGAAATTTTTACACTTATTTATATAAGGATATTTTGGTCAAAAAAATATAAGGTAGGGATAGAGAAATAAATGATGGGATATGGGATAAAATTTTCCTCTTTGTTTGAGGTCTTGTCCTAGTCATCCCTTTATTCTCTCTATTTATTTCAATTTTATGAAACCTATATAAATAAAATTTCATTGTATTTAATTATTTCTATGAACAATAATTGAGTTGTATAAGTTTTAAATTTGGGATATAAAAAATGAAAAATGCTTCTAAGAGATGTTTGAAGTGAGATATAAATTGATTTTTCGATACAAAAATTATTTATTTAAAAAATTATTTAATAAAAAATAAAATCACATGTAGTTAATTTTAGATGTCTCATTTAAAATATATATAATTACAAAAGTACCATAAATAAATAGGTTTTATGAAAAATATATCTTATAATACACAAAAAATTAGTATTCCAAAATGCTAATAGGTTGTTTTTATATTTTATTTATTTATTTTATTCTGATCGACGTCACACGCTAAACCTATACTTTGCCAAATTCAAAAGAGTTACTCTGCAATCGAAAATAAAAGAATAAAGTATACGAATCACGAGCATTGTGTTCCTCCTCCTTTTAGAATTAATGTACTGCAAGCATGTGGGCTAAATAGGCGAAGGGTATATATATATATATATACTAGCTACAGCTAGCCGCCTCAACCACTCAAGCTGAGTCAGACAGTAGAATCTGTTTTTATTTACTTTTTCTTTTGTAGGTTGTCGTTTGTGATCATTTTAGTGACGATGGGGCCCAAAGAGCACCCGACTCAAATGATTCACCTTTGTAACCTGTTAGTGTGTGTTTCTTTTCTTTTTACCGGTTACACTAGGTAACCCTTTCCCTATATAAGGGACTTAGTTTTCCATTTGAAAACACGCTTCCATTGTACACAATTCCCTCTATATAAATAAATATTCAGTTTATCTACTTGCTCTCTAAGTTTTTAATTTCCATTATCAATTTCTATAATCCATAACCACAAATAGTAACCAAAAGTTCAGATATCCAGGCTGCGCTACTGTTCCTGGTATCACCGAGCCTTTTTAAGGTAAAAAACTACTGTTACTAATGAGTAATAGTAGCTAAGCTACTGTTGTGGTAGCCCAGATGATATTTTTTATCTATAAAGATTAAGTTTTTCTGATAATCGTGATAGTTCCATACTCTAATCTCTTTAACTTTAAAAGAAGTTTTTAGTGCTTTCTGTTGCTCTTTTGTCCGTGGTAGGATGTTTATGAGCGTCTGTAAAGAAACTTTTGCTGAAAACCTCTTTTTACATCTTTGATTTAGGTCAATTTTCTGATCTATTGGTATATTGGTTGGAATACTGTAACTTGGCGACCAGCGTTCAGTGCTGGATAGGTAATTACGTTGTTCCTCGGAATAGTGATTACTGAAATAGCCTAACTTCAGTTTAACAACGCCCCGTACCAATTTATCATAAAACCCTTTGATCACCATGTGGGTTGACGTTTGGCTCAGTCGAACTCCCCTGTTTTTTGATTGATCGTTAAACAGTCCCTGTTTGCAAAGATGATTCGTTGGAAAGATAAGAGTAATGAACTAGTATGTTTATGAGTTAAACTTAGTCGTTATTTTGAAAAGATTATCCATCTGAGGTTTACCACAACACTCTTTAGCTGAATCATTTATGGATTCAAATATTGAGGCTGTTACTATTGACAACAATGATTGTCAAAATCCTTTTATTAAAAATGAGGAAAACAATGAATTTCCTAAAGATCTAGAAAGGTTAAACAAATGGATCATTCCATCCGTACCTTCTAAACAAATTTATAAATTTGGTATGTTTGATGTAATGTCCAGGTTTGCCGTTAAAACTACAGAACAAACCATACCTGTTTCAGGATTGACCCAAAATATTGGGCTATTAAGCAAAAAAGATTTGCTTCCTTTTAAAGATTATAATTTTATCCATATTGGATTAATCCAAGTTGCTTTGAAACCCTTAACTATGCTTGGATTAAACTCTAGTCTTGTGGCTTATGTCAGAGATGGAAGATGTGAAAATTTTAAACAATCTTTGGCTGCTGTCATAGAAACTAGTCTATGTCATGGGCCAGTTTATTTTGAAGTTTTTCCCAATCTAAGTCTGTCCATGACTGACAAAAATCTTTTTGATGCCTTGAGACTGACGATTCATACTAATGGTTATAATTTTAAACCAGGAAGTGAAATCATAGCAATATGCTATAGAGTTTATTACAAAGTTTTGAATACTTTAAATCCCAAGGTGAAAAATATTTTGCCACATGGATCTACAACATTAGTGCAAACAAATTTGCTTACATCTAATGTTGCTACTAATAGATTAATCAGGTGGAATGAAATAGACTTCCCATACAGTTGGTCTCTGCCTCAAGAAATTGAGCCAAAACCCATTCTTAATCAGGATGTAGATCAAATTATTAAAACCTCAGAAGGAGATGTTGAGATTAAGTTCAACCAACAATGTAGGTTCACCATACCTAGAACCATGTCTGCTAGATATTCTACCCGTAGTGACTATGTTACAGCACCTAGCACCCTACCTAGGGTTTCCACTTCCACTTCCAGAATTAGGGAAGAAGCCTTAGATCAAGAATACGTTGAAAACATAAAATTAAGTGAAAATAAAATCCCTTTTGGAATTTACCAAAACAAAGAACCCAGGGTTGAATCACCAACTCAATCTGAAATGTCTTTCCATTTATGATAGATTTCTCTGAAGGAAGTGACACTAGAAAGCTCATTAATAATGAGTTTAATAAAAGAGAAAATTATGACTTTAGAAGATGGTACTTTGGAAAATTCTCCAAAACCGAAACCCAAGAATTCAAGGAACTCTTCTATGAAGATTTAACAAAAACTCAAACCATTATTCCCTTTATTCAATGGTTTGTTAAATTCTTTATTAAGAGAACACAAGACGACATGCTTACTTTACAACAAGATAATATTCTTGTGATACAGAGATCTTGGAATACTCCTGAAGGAGAAGCTCTTGAAGCACCTTATCCCCCTGAAAGGGCTATACAACTAGCCGAGAATGCTGAGGCTAGTGCGTATAATACCATAAAGAAACTTGAGAATAGCCATGTCTCTATTAGAGAGTTAAACTCCTTAATAAGAGCTCAAAACTTTACCAATGCTTTCCTCACCTGCCTTGGAGACCATATGGTATCTTTAGAAAATCTGATTATATCAGTTAAAGAGAATATGGAAAAATAAATGAAGCAGCATAGCCTAATAGTAGATCAATTGTCTAAGAACAACATAGTTCCTTTCAAAGAAGAATCGTCATCTAGGAATATTCTTGATACCCCTATTATTCAACCTCCTATTCAAGTTAGTGGATTCAGAATGGATGAAGACCATAATGAGTTCATAAAGATACTTGAGGATAAACTTAAGAATTTACACCTTAGAGTTTTATCCCATGATGATGATTCATCAGAAGAAAAGTACACTTATGATGAAGAAGACGAAGAGGTCTTTGGAAACATCAACCAATTAACCCAGATGTTTGAAGATCAAAACAATAGTTATGAGATAGACCCGGTCCACGTAACCAAACCAGTAGAAAAATATTACTACAAGAGACATACTCCTCAAGATGTTCTCTTTGAAGAACCAGACAATTACCAAAATTCTTATTCAGGAAAAGCCATTTATGAATGGAACATAGATGGGCTTAACGAGAAACAAATTGTTGACACCATACATAGAATGCTTATGTATGCAACGGTTTGTAAGCAAAATAGTAATCTTGACAGTTCGGTTGCTTCTTTCATTACAGCTGGCTTTGTTGGCCAACTTAGAGGTTGGTGGGATTTTTATCTCTTAGACTCTCAAAGGAAATATATTCTTTCTCATAAAAAGCTGGTTAAAAATGAGGGAACCAGCACACCTACAGTCGCCACTGCTGGGGAGGAAGACGCTGTTTATACCTTAGGTCTTTCTATCCTCCAACATTTTGTTGGAACCAACCAACCTATAGGAGAGAAACTCCAAACCCTCCTTCAAAACCTTAGGTGTCCGTCTTTGATGCATTTCAGGTGGTATAAAGACACCTTTCTTTCTAGGGTTTTTCAATTAAACAACTCTAATTCAGTCCAATGGAAAGCTAAGTTTATAGATGGCCTTCCACACCTTTTCTCTGAAAGAGTTAGAAAAGCTCTTAGAGACAAGAATGATGGAATCAACATCAATTACCCAGACTTGACCTATGGTCATATCATTAATAGCTGCATAACCGAAGGGTTAGCTTTATGCAATGACATTAAGCTCAAACACCAATTCAAGAAGCAAAAGCTCTCTGAAAAACACCAATTAGGAGAATTCTGCGACCAATTCGCTTTTGATCTTGGAAAACCACCAGGAGAAAGAAAAAAGAAATCCCTTAAGCATGGTAAGAAGAAAGATCCTTACAAAGGTAAAGCTCATAGGACTTACCAAACTTATAAGAAGAAAAACTTTAAGAAAAAGGAACCTAAACCAGAGAGTAAACCCTCCTATAAGAAAGGGAAAACAAAAGCTAAGAAGCTTGATGTAACTTGCCACAAATGTGGTAAGCAAGGTCACTATGCCAATAGATGTTGGACCAAGAAAGCCCTCAACGAAGTTGAAGATGAAAAGCTTCGTGCTCAGCTTGAAAAGGTCTTGCTGATAAAATCCAGCTCAGAAGAAGACTCTTCAAGCGAAGAGATTGAGATTATCAACTCTTCTGATTCTGAATTGAAATTCTGGTACCAGATGTGTGATGTTAAGTGCGATGTCACAACAACACACTCTGCAATGGACAATGCAATAACAAGCAATAAATCAACACAATGATTTGTTCACCCAGTTCGGTCTAACTACCTACGTCTGGGGGCTACCAAGCCAGGGATGAATTTCACTATCAGTAGTATTAATTTACAAACTCAACAACCCAGTTGACATCTCCTAAACTTAATCACTACTTAATGAACCTTCTACTTAAGAGACCACTTAAGTATGAGAACACTACTCAATCCCTAAATCACTTCAGTGATATAATTCAAAGATCACACACTTTGAAACACACAACTTGATTCTGCTTCACAGCTTTGGTCAAGAACAACTCGAAACACCAACACCAATTCACACTAGAATGGTTTACAAACACGAAGACTCAAACGACTCTTAGTCTTTAGCTCACTTTCTTCGTTACTTTTCCTTCAGGAATGATGCGCATTATATAGCTATTTGAGTTGGGCTTGGACCTGCTACAATATCTGACCTGATTTTTTATTTAAAACTGAATCTTCAAAACAGATTTTCTCTCTCAAAATCTTCTTAAATCTTCAGCCTTTAAACCTCCTACAAATCTGCATCAAATCTCTATGCAACAGAAAATATCTATCCCAAGATATCCGCTTCCAATGAGACTAACAGCTCTCCCAATATCCAGCTAACACGCAAATCCTAACAACATCACAAAACCTGATGTTATTAATCTTCTGCAGACCTGATGTCACAACATCGCATGTGACATCAGACATCACAATTTCAGTAACTTAACTTCTTAACATAAACCAATGTTAAGACTCAATGTTAAGACATCACCCATGTGACATCAACATTGAACACCTTTGTTTTACCAAAATTCTAGCCAATCCAAGAACCAACAATCTCCCCCTTTGGATAATTTTGGCTAAAACAATCTCTGCAACATCAGAGACTTCAGCAGCGGATAAACATGAATATTTTACCAACCTTCGCAGCAGCATTTCTTCACCACAGCTTCATAATGCACACTCCAATACTCTGCTACAACCTTCATCATTTCTTCAAACACTAATCAGCAGCATAGGTCAAGCTCCCCCTCAAAGCAAGAACAAGCATATCAGCTACTGTTCAACAACTCTCCCCCTCAATATCTGCATTTCAACACCTTGACTAACTCTTAGCTAACTCTCCCCCTTTTTAGCCACAATTGGACAAACCTCAACATGTAAGTCTTACTCACTACAGTTAGTCCTAAACAGGCTCTCATTGTCAGTCTAAAGTCAGCATCCAAGACAAGACAAATCATAGAACATAAAAACATAAATAGTGCATAAACAGGCACAATATTCAAATCACATATTAGGCACATCAAGTGCAGAATCAAAAACAGCAAAAAATAAAAGTAAACTATTATCTAGAAAAAGTAGCAGGGAAACTAGTCTTCATTAGAGCTGGCACCATCTTCATCATCAGTGTTGTGACCACCTTCTCCAGAACCTGGTTCTTCAACATCATCATCATTTTGGTTAGCATTGACTGCTTCATCTTCTTTTTCTGCCAATCTCAGAGTCATGAGAAGTTTTTCAAATTTCTGCTTTCTTTCAGTACTCACTCTGATGACTTCATCTAACTCCTTGCAAGCCTCCTCCAATTCTGAAATCAACCCAGTTTTGGCAGGTGGCTGTTGTGATGTTGAAGCTGATGTCTTGACAATGTCAGGGACATGCTTCCCTTCAAACAGCTTATAGTGGATTGACAATGCAGATTCTCTCTTACACACCACATCAGATTGATGAAGAATCTCAGGATGTTGTGACAGGATGATCCCACAAATGAGAGAGGGAAAGGCAATAGGCATCTTCACTGCATTTGTAGCAGCATGCTTGATAGTATGATCATATATATAAGCCCCATAGTCAAATACCCTCTTTGTTCCCACAACATAAATAAATTTTCCCAATCCAACAGATACAATTGTCTTGTGATTGGTAGGCACCCAATTAGCTGCTCCTATTCTGTGTAGAATAGCATATTTGACACTCAACAAACTGGCAGACAATTTTCCTTTCAGAGGCCAGACTTTCACTTGCCCTGCTGTGATTTCCTTGCACACAGCATTGTCTGTTTGTTCTAACTCTCTATACTCCAGCTCATCCCTTCCAAGGTAAGTGTTAATTACCTCAGGAGAAAAGTTTACACATTGACCTCTTACATAAACCTTCCTAAAATCCATACTTCTGTTGTCATTAACAGCCATAGGAATGTTGACAATAAATTCCTTGACTAATACATCGTAGCACTTGGACAGTCTAGACACAGTCTTCATTAACCCAGCAAATCTAATCAATTCAATAACTTCCTTAAGATCCAAGGCATCTCCACCAAGTTCTCTCTCCAGTGCTAGTCTCCTCTGGCAGACAAATTTCCACATGGATGCACTGCTAGCATAGTGGAATGAAATATTGTCAACAGGGATGTCAGGGATCTTATCAGCAATTCTTTTTAATATAGACCTTCTCACAAGTGTGATGTCTTGAACATCATCCTCAACATCAAATTCAGATTCTGAATCCTCCCTCACCTTTCTCTTTTTGGATTTCACAGCCACTTTGCTCCATGACTTGGTTGGACCAACCACAAAGTCCTTTTTCTTCTTGCCTTCAGCTGACATTTTAGGAGAGGTTTCCACATTCTTTCCTTTCCTTGTCTTTAATCTATTGGCAATCCCAGGAACTGCATTACCAATAACTTCATTATCAGATAAGTCACCAACATCCACCACATCAGCATTCTTCTTTCCTTTGGGGCTAGGAGTAGCATCCATAGCAGGTGATGTTTTAACATCATGTCCAACTTCATCTTCAGCATGAGTATCCCTTTCCCTTTCTGCTTCAGCTTCACCTTCATCTTCAATCTCAGCATCTTCAATGACTGAAACAGCTAATCTATGAAGATTTGTCTCAGAGGCCTCAACGTCACCCTCTACTCTAACAGATTCAGCAGGCCTTTGACTCAGAGGTCTAGATATTCCCTTCACAGGGATCCCTTTCTCAAATATTTTTGTGACAATCTGATCAATGCTCTTGTCCACATCTACCCTTTCTTCAACAGCTTGAGGAAGAGGGGTGCTAGTCCTAGGAGTAGGGTTAACTCCAAACAACACTCTAGTGACAAAGGCCCTACTTTCGCTATCATCAAATTTACTCCTCGCAGATTAATTAGACGTATTACCTTTTGATGGTCTCTTGGGTTGATACTTCTCAGGTCTTGTCTTTACAACATCAGGAACCATCATGGAGATGGGTTCAACATTCAAAGCTTCTTCTACAGAGGAATATTCTGTAGAAACCCTAGCTTTATCTCGCGATGAACTTTGTGAGGCAGATTTCTTTGATGGAGAAGATATCTGGTTTGACATGGTTCCCTTTAGGCAGTATGAGTTCAGACACAGATGATTCTTCTTGTTGAAGGAGACGAACAGTCGGGAGATATGATCTTTGATGAAGCGTGATGTTGCTATAATAGAGAATGATGGTCTAAGGTATGGCGCCTGATTTTGTGTATCCCTTAAAGACCAATTAATGAGTTTCTCCCTCCAAATTAACTTTCCTTTTAAAAATTTAAAAGGATTCACATTAAGAGTAATTAACCCTAATTGACCTTTCAGCAGACTTTCACCCTTGTTGTCACACTCTGATGTTACAACATCAATCTTAACATCACCAGATAAACTGTCCACTTGAGGTACCCATTGATAGCAGTTATCTTTGGATCTTATTCCCTTCATCACTACCTCATTCTGCTCATTTGTCACCATACACTCATCTTTGGTGTAGCTAACCTTATAACCATCATCACAGAGCTGACTTATGCTAATCAAATTAGCACTCAACCCTTTGACAAGAAGTACATTGTCAAGATCAGGTCCATCATGACACTTCACTTTTCCAACACCTTGTACCACCCCTTTCTCTCCGTTTCCAAAAGTAACATCAATTGAGGAGCAAGAATTGATTTCCACCAATTGGCTTTTGAATCCAGTCATGTGCTTTAAACAGCCACTGTCAAAGTACCAACCATCCTTAGCAGAGTGTCTATCTGAAAAGTGAGCAAATAGACACTTAACCTCTTCTTTAGGAACCCACTGTTTAACAGCCTTGGGCCTGTTATCCTTCTGTCTGGGCTGAGGGTTAGACTTGGGATAACCATGTAGCTTGAAACAAGAAAACTGCATGTGTCCAAATCTGCCACAGTAAAAGCATCTAACTCTGTCTTCTCTGAAGTGGTTGAACCTTCTGCCACCTTGAGGTTGATATTGTTGTGACTGCCACCCATAATGTTGTCTTCTTCTCCCATAGTTTGACTGTCTTCTATGGTAAGGATGCTGCCCTTTTGGTTGTCTTCTATGGTGATGAGGCTTCCTTATTCCATAATAATAAGGCACAGCATTATTATATCCATAGCCATACATGTTTCCCTGATGATGAGACATCTGATGAAACGTGTTCTGATTGAACCTAAAAGCCTGCATGCTCTTATGATATTGTGGAGGCATATACTGCCTAGCTCTAGAAACATGTGCCTTCCTTTGATGAGGACCATGAGCATGCCTCTTCCCAACATTCTGAGGTTGAGGATGAGCAGCCTGCTTAGGTTTAGGATCCTATCTCTTTGTTTGAAGTTGAGACATTTCCTTCTTAGTTCCTGAAGTGCTTGCTTCAGCAGACACCTTCTTCTCAACCACAAATCCTATGCCTGACTTATCTCCAGCAACCTTTTCTGTCTGAAGGATTTTATCAAGTGTGTCTGTACCACTATTCAGCATCCTAACAGATTTGGTCATATGATCAAGATGAGCTTTGACTAATAAGACTTCATTTTCCAAATCAGCTTTAGCAGTCTCAAGCTGAACAATCTGTTTCTTCTGTTTTTCACTTTCTTGACAGATTTCTGCACTCTTCAGACATAGCTCTTGATAAGTGGAAGCTAACCCCTCAAAAGTCAGTTCCTCATCACTAGAGTCACCATCAGAAACCATTGTTCCAGTTAAAGCTTTTACATGTTTGGCTGACTCTCCTTCACTTTCACTTTCAGAGTCTGACCAGGAAACTATCATTGCTTTCTTCTGCTTCTTCAGGAATGTGGGACATTCTTTCTTAACATGTCCATGACCTTCACACTCAAAGCACTGAACACCCTTGTCTTGAGCAGTCTTCTCTTCATCCTTCTCCTTAGACTTGCTGATGTCAGAAGCGATGTTCTTGACATTAGGCTTGAAGTTCTTGTTCATTCTTTTGAACACCTTGTTAAACTGCCTTCCCAACATAACAATGGCCTGAGATAGATCCTCCTGGGATTCAGCATTATTCCCTTTCTCTTCTTGATCATTTGAAGCCAAGGCTATACTCTTTGGCTTCTTTTTTGGTTCTTCCTCATTCAACCCAAGCTCAAAAGTCTGAAGAGATCCAATGAGCTCATCAACCCTCATCTTGCTGATGTCTTGAGCTTCTTCAATTGCAGTCACCTTCATCTTGTACCTCTTAGGAAGGGACCTAAGGATTTTCCTTACAAGCTTTTCTTCTGACATCTTTTCTCCAAGAGCACTGGATGCATTGGACAGCTCAAGAATACTCATGTGGAAGTCATGGATAGTCTCATCTTCCTTCATCTTCAGATTTTCAAACTTCGATGTTAGAAGCTGAAGTCTTGACATCTTAACTCTAGATGTTCCTTCATGTGTCGCCTTCAAAATATCCCAAGCTTCCTTAGCAACTTCACAGGTATTGATCAACCTGAATATGTTCTTATCCACTCCATTGAAAATTGCATTTAAAGCTTTGGAATTACCAAGGGCAAGCTCATCTTCTTCCTTGGTCCATTCTTCTTCAGGCTTCGGCTTTGAGGTGCCCTCTTTATCTTTCCCAGCATCATCTTTTTCAAACACAACAGGTGTTTTCCATTCTTTAATGATAGCCTTCCAAGCCCTGTTGTCCAAGGATTTCAAAAAGGTGATCATCCTTGGCTTCCAATAATCGTAATTCGAGCCATCCAAAATAGGGGGCCTGTTGACAAATCCTCCAACTTCTTTGTCCATCTTTACACCAGAAAGTAACTTCCCTAGATCTCACCCAGAGACAGACAGGATGCCTGCTCTGATACCAATTGAAATTCTGCTACCAGATGTGTGATGTTAAGTGCGATGTCACAACAACACACTCTGCAATAGACAATGCAATAACAAGCAATAAATCAACACAATGATTTGTTCACCCAGTTCGGTCTAACTACCTACGTCTGGGGGCTACCAAGCCAGGGATGAATTTCACTATCAGTAGTATTAATTTACAGACTCAACAACCCAGTTGACATCTCCTAAACTTAATCACTACTTAATGAACCTTCTACTTAAGAGACCACTTAAGTATGAGAACACTACTCAATCCCTAAATCACTTCAGTGATATAATTCAAAGATCACACACTTTGAAACACACAACTTGATTCTGCTTCACAGCTTTGGTCAAGAACAACTCGAAACACCAACACCAATTCACACTAGAATGGTTTACAAACACGAAGACTCAAACGACTCTTAGTCTTTAGCTCACTTTCTTCGTTACTTTTCCTTCAGGAATGATGCGAATTATATAGCTATTGGAATTGGGCTTGGACCTGCTACAATATTTGACCTGATTTGTTATTTAAAACTGAATCTTCAACACAGATTTTCTCTCTCAAAATCTTCTTAAATCTTCAGCCTTTAAACCTCCTACAAATCTGCATCAAATCTCTATGCAACAGAAAATATCTATCCCAAGATATCTGCTTCCAATGAGACTAACAGCTCTCCCAATATCCACCTAACACGCAAACCCTAACAACATCACAAAACCTGATGTTATTAATCTTCTGCAGACCTGATGTCACAACATCGCATGTGACATCAGACATCACAACTTTAGCAACTTAACTTCTTAACATAAACCAATGTTAAGACTCAATGTTAAGACATCACCCATGTGACATCAACATTGAACGCCTTTGTTTTACCAAAATTCTAGCCAATCCAAGAACCAACATGAATCTTCATAATCCTCTACCAATGACTGCGAATGCAATGAGCTCAACTATTGGAAATCCATAGTTGATATGAATGGTTTGTTTGGCCTTACTAGCGATCAAGACCAAACCTTAAAGGCTATTGAAGCCATTTCTGATCCTAACATAAAAAGGAAAATGTTAGAAATTCTTATCCATAATCAACCTAAGGTTGAGGCTCCTAGAATGATTGAAGCTCCCTACCAATTAAGTGAAGTCCTTACCAGATTTCATAATTCCAATGTTAAGGAAGTCCCAACATCCTTGAATGGCCTTAAGAGTGAAATTTCGCAACTTAAGTCTAAAATTAGTCAGATTAAGAAAAACAATAAGCTTCTCAACCAAAGGATAACCACTCTGGAAAAGGGAAAAGGAGTTATCCAGTCCATTGATGAAGAGTATTCAACTCTTCAAGAACAACTTGATACCCTTAAAACCATAAGTCAGCAATTAGGGTCTCCTAAAGAGGAAGAAGCTGAAAGGAATGAGGAAGATGAGCTTCCTAATGAAGAAAATTACTTAAATCTTCTCGACAGAGTTACATCTCAAAAATGGTACATTAAAATTACCCTTGTTCTTGATAGAACTTACATTATTAAGGATGAGATTGCCCTTGTGGATAGTGGTGCTGATTTAAATTGCATCCAGGAAGGGATTATTCCCACAAAATATTTTGATAAAACCACTCAATCCCTCACTTAAGCAGGCGAGAAAAAGCTTAAGGTCAAATATAAATTGTCTAGAGCTCACATCTGCAACCAAGAAGTCTGTATTCCTACATCCTTTATCCTTGTCAAGAATCTTACAAGAAGGATAATATTAGGAACCCCTTTCTTGCATAATATTATGCCTATGGCTAGAATTGATCATCATGGTATAACCGGTGAGTTAAAAGGTAAAACCATTAAGTTTTACTTTATTACTGATCCTCAAACCAGAATGATCAATGAAGTTAAAGATATGCTCCTCAAGCATAAAGAAAAACAATTATGTTTTCTTCAAGAAGAAATTAGCTTACTAAGTATTGAAGATCAACTTAATAAAGACAATGTTAAGAAACAAATTAAGGTTATAGAAAACCAATTCAATGAAGAAGTCTGCAGTAACCTTCCCAATGCTTTCTGGGAAAGAAAGAAACATATTGTTTCTCTTCCTTACTTAGATGACTTTAATGAAAGCCAAATTCCTACCAAGGCTAGACCGGCTCAAATGAACAAAGATTACTTAACTCTTTGCTAGAAAGAAATTAAGTCTTTACAATCCAAAGGACTTATTAGACCTTCTAAATCTCCTTGGTCTTGCACTGCATTTTACGTCAACAATGCAGCTGAGAAGGAACGAGGTGTTCCTAGACTTGTCATTAATTATAAACCCCTCAATAAGGTTCTCAAATGGATTAGGTATCCTATTCCTAATAAAAAGGATCTTCTAGATAGATTAAGCGATGCTATAATCTTTTCTAAATTTGACATGAAATCAGGTTATTGGCAGATCCAGATTGAAGAATCTGACAAATACAAGACTGCTTTCACTGTGTCATTTGGGCACTTTGAGTGGAACGTTCTTCCCTTTGGGCTTAAGAACGCACCTTCTGAATTTCAGAATATTATGAATGACATTCTCAACCCTTATTCTGAATTTATAATTGTTTATATTGATGATGTGTTGATATTTTCTAAATCTTTTGACTAGTATATCAAACATTTAAAAAATTTTAAAGGAGTTATTAAGCATAATGGTCTTGTTATTTCAGCCCCTAAGATGAAACTCTTTCAAACCAAAGTGAGATTTTTGGGTCATGAAATCAATAAAGGAACCATTGTTCCTATTAGCAGAAGCATTGAATTCGCTTCTAAATTCCCAGATATATTATCTAAGAAGAGGCAGATGCAAAGGTTTCTGGGAAGCCTTAATTATATTTTGGATTATTACAGAGACTTGGCTAAAGATACAGCCATCCTTTACAAAAGACTTAAGAAAGTCCCTGAACCTTGGACTGAAAACCATACCCGTGCAGTCCAAGAAATTAAGAAAAAATTCAAATACTTGCCTTGCCTTTCCCTTGCTAATCCTAGCTATTTCAAAATTGTTGAGACTGATGCCTCCAACCAAGGGTATGGAGGAATTCTTAAACAAGTTAATCCGGAGACTTCAAAAGAAGTCCTGGTTAGATTCACTTCTGGTAAATGGAACCAGACTCAATTTAAGTACTCTACTGTTAAGAAAGAAATGCTTTCTATTATAAAATGCATATCAAAATCTCAAACTGATTTGTTAAATAAAAAATTCTTGCTTAGAATTGATTGCAGTTCTGCTAAATCCATTATTGAAAAGGATGTTAAAAATCTCGTTTCAAAACAAATTTTTGCTTCTTGGCAGGCACAATTAAGTGTTTTTTAGTTTGATATTCAATACATAAAAGGAGAAAATAATTCTCTGGCTGACTTTCTCACCCGTGAATTTTTGCAGGGAAATGAGCATCCCTTATAGGTCCAGAGGAGGAGGTCGCTCCTTTGGTCGTGGGGGAAGAGGGAGCAACAATTTGTTGCCCCAAGCAGAGCAAAACGTTCCCCTAATAGGAGATTGAACAACAGTCTATCCAAATAGACAGAGAATGCAGACATTAACTGCATCTTCAAAAAACAATGACAAGGAAGAATCTTCCTCATCCAATTCTAAGAACAATGATTCTTACAAAACCATTGCTGCTACTGATCCTGTTCAAGAACAAGCAGCTGATTACTTTGAAAACCCAACGGTTGAATTCATAATGTTCATCGAAGAAGAGGACATTCAAATTACCAACAATGATGGTTGGGCTATTCAGACTAGATATCTTGAATCAAGAGGATATACTGGTCTCTCTGGCAAATCCAGACCTAATTTGGAGATATTACTCCTGATAACCGGATCGGTTACAATTACTCATCACTATCAGAATAATAATCCTGGTAGTTTTATTAATCTTTCTAAATGCCATATCAATAAGATATTGCATCCCAGAGAATGGGGTCTGAATCCCAACAGTGAAAAAGCAATAAAAATTACTGATGGTAAAATGGTTTACTATAATTATTGGGACTATGTCCAAGCCTTTTCCAAGGCATTCTATTACCAGAACCCCAAGAATAAGCATTCTTGGTTTTTCTCAATAAACCCAGAAATTCTGGAAAAACCTTTACCAAATTGGTTTTTTAATTGGTGGTCTAAATTCGGACCTTCATTGGAAATTTTACCAAAAGAGAATGAATCTATACACCCCATGGTGTGATGAAAGTCCTTTAATTTTAAAGGTTTTATCAAAAAATTTGATTACAGGACAATGTCCATTTATTTATTTTGCCAAGTTTCAGATCCCTTGGATATGGAGGTGGACAATTTCGGTCTCCAAAAATAGTCTCAATATTCCTATCCTGCAGAGACATTTCTTTGCAAAATGGTGGATCAAAATGGATCCCAAAGATTTCAAAGATAAGGTGATGCTAATTGAAGCCACAATTGCTGAGGATAAAACTAATCCTACTAAGAGGCAAAGTTCTTCTCAAATGTCTCTAGTCCAGCTAAAGGAATATTTCCAGAAAAAATTTCCCCAAGAGGATGATTAAGACATCATGGTCAGAATTCTGGATCATATGAAAAGCCAATTTTTTACTGCCTTCCCAACAGTTAGAGAAGATAGCTCGTCCATGAATACTAGCTCTTCGCATGGATCAATGGATGCCATTCTCGCAGGTGAATCTCAAGAGCCAGAGCCCAAAGCAGAAGACTTTTGGGACTCTCTCACAGTTTCTATGGCTCAAAGAGTCAACAAAGGAAAAGGAACACAGCAATAAGATAAGGACTAATGTGATGTAAGCCACAGCTTAGCTGTTCCCCACTAGCTACAGCTAGCCGCCTCAACCACTCAAGCTGAGTCAGACAACAGAATCTACTTTTATTTACTTTTTCTTATATATATATATATATATATGATTTGAAAACATCAACATATATATGATTTTTAGTTTCAGTTGTCTCCATGATAAACTGGGTTTCTCTCTTACTCACTCTCGTTCTCATGTTCACACCATATTTACCCCCTCTTTCTTGAGCAGGCTCTGATACCACGCTGGCCGGGAGCCTCCACATACCATGAAACCATACCCCTAACATGTATCCGTCGAGCAGGGACTTTCGAACCATCTCTGCCAACCCTTGTAGACTTACTAGGTTCTAGGTTCAGCCTAGGACACAGCGGTTAGAGAAACCTTTTCATAGTAGGAAGGACCGTAGCATGGATCAATGATCAGAGGATTTCTGTTACACAAGATCCTCAAAGAGGCAAGTGTAGAGCATACTTTCATCTCTGTGGAGTACCTATGGATAGAACATAAGAATTTAAGCTTTCAGAGAGAAGAGAAATGTTTAGAACATGTTTAAACTGAAAGCACACATTTTATTGTATTTCAACTTGTGAAAATATGATACAAGAGCTTCCCTTATATAGGAAAAGAGAAGCGTAGAAAGCAAGCCAGCACTCAGCAAACAAAGACACGTTACACACTAGTGGCGGACACACTAATTGCCACTTTTAACTTAAAACAGAAAAAGATAAATACAGTACTAGTGGCAGACACACTAATTGCCACTTTCTGACTAAAATAAAGATAAGATAAGCTTATCCGGTCCCGCCACTAAGCATGATAGAGCATCCTTCAATAGTGGAAGACAAACTTTTGATTTATCACAGATTGTGATAAGATTCTGGTCCCACGCGTCACATTATTTTTTGATAATTGGCTCATGTGATGGTGACATGTTTGGATCAGAGTATTCTCCTTCTGAGAGTTTGTTTGTCACATAGTATGACTCATACTGATAGCTGTCCCTTATCATATCTTCGTACCAATTCTGTGCATAGTACTCTGGATCATTGTGGGCTGAGTATAGTGTTATGTCTTCAAGAGTATCTTCGTCAAGATCATGTGGGAGTGGAGGATAGAGTGATGACTCATCCTGCTTGCTGTCTTCAGTCATATCTTGATCGTTGATTCTTTGATCATCCCTTTGAACAAATTCACGAAAACTCATTTCTGCAAGTTGTTCCTCAATGTTCATCTGAGAAGCATCATTGTTGACCCTTGAGCTTTCTCCAACCTCATGTGTCGACCAAGTTGTCCATGGAGGTTTCCAACAGTGAGGATCAGGATTATCTGGTAGCTTTACAGCTTGCCATTGCGGAGGAAGGTTTCCATGACTAATACAAGTTGTAGTGACTGGATTTTTAACAGGATCATAAAGATTAATTAAATTAACATAATCCATTAAAGCTTTTAATCCTTCCAGGCTTGTGGGATAATCATCAATGGTTTCCCAAACATTAATGTAACTTTTACAAACTAGAAGCTGGGTTCTAGGATCAGTTTGATATGGACGATGGAGGATGTACACTGTTTTGCAGTTGCTTCGAGCTTCCACAGTTGGGCACCATTCTTTAAGATCATTAACGGCTAGGCTGAGATTTTCTCTCCACCAGTTTAACGGAGAAAACCATTCTAGGGCAGTCCATATCAAAGACCTGTGCTTTCTAGGGTTCATCAGATGTTCATACATAGCAATGGTAGGAATAAGGACTGGCATAGCGTATAAGCTTGTAGCACACCAAAGATACCATAGTTGATTTTTTGTAAATCTAAAAGCAGGGTTTATCAGAAATGGTAAATGGAAATGAGTATCTGGGAAGAAAGGTGTATGGTCAGGAAGAGGCTTCTTTCTAATGATTTTGAACAGAAAGTAAAAAAGATTATTCCTGGCATATTCTTTCAGCTGAGATACGGAGAAGGAGTGGTTGACTCTTGGAGGAAAGTTCATGGTGACTGAGGCATTGGATGGAATAGGACGGACCATTAAGATTAATGGGAAGGTATGCCTAGAGGTGATGACTTGGATGGGTTTCATGGGTCTGGATAATA
Source organism: Lathyrus tuberosus (assembly GCA_022829125.1). Classification (NCBI taxonomy): domain Eukaryota; kingdom Viridiplantae; phylum Streptophyta; class Magnoliopsida; order Fabales; family Fabaceae; genus Lathyrus; species Lathyrus tuberosus. Next base: position 15,354,878 of record JALAZF010000036.1, on the reverse strand, counting down.
GATCCGGGATCACATTCTGGGTTCCTTTGATGTGTTTCACTGTGAAATCATATCTAGAGAACCAATCCTTAAGCCTCAATGTCTGTGGATCTGGAGGCATCTTATTTTTGAATTCCAGAATCTTAGGAAAGGACGAGTTGTCCATCTGGACCTAGAAGTGGTAACCTCTGAGGTGGAAGTCAAACTTCTGGATTCCCATCTTTACTGCAAGTGCTTCTTTGTAAGTGGTGTGGTAATGCTTTTCTGCATCTTTGAACTGACCACTGGCGTGGCCACAATAGTATTTCTTGCCACCTATTTCTTCAATCAGAACCGCTCCCCAATAGTGGTCACTTGCATCAGTCTGGAGGACTCGTTTCCCTTCTCCAGGGATTTTTAGATCAGGAGGAGATTGGGCTATTTCTTTCAAAGCTCTTACAGCTTTGGTTTGTTCTTCTCCCCATGGTGGTGGTTTCTTCTTCAGCAACAGAGACAGAGCACTGGTGTATCTGGCAAGTCTAGGAATGAAGTCTCTGATATAATTAATTATACCGAGAAATTGCTGAATCTGTTTGACTGTGAGATTTTCATCTGGAAAGTTTAATAATTCTTGAGCAATGTGAGGTTGAGGGCGATACTTTCCATTAGAGAAATGCATTCCTAAGAAGTCAATCTCAGTTTGGCCCAATTGACTCTTCTTTTCAGAAAGCATTATTCCATGTTGTTGGGCTAACTTATGGAACTGGCCCAATAACTGTTTGTGAGTCTTCTCGTCTTTGGAGAATAGTAACACATCATCAATGTAGATGAGAGCACTGTGGAGAATGGGCTCAAATATCTTTGTCATGGCCTTTTGGAATAGTGATGGGGCAACCTTAAGCCCAAAAGGTAGAACAGTCCATTGGTACTGGGCATTAGGTATGCAAAAGGCTGTTTTTGGACGATCCTTTGGGTCGATACCCAATTGCCAAAAACCTGACTTTAAGTCAAACTTTGAATAGATCTGGGCGTCCTTGATGAACACGTTCAGAGATGCAGCCTTAGGAATAGGGAACTTGTCATCTTGAAGGAAGTGGTTCAGAGGCTTGTAATCGATTACAAGTCTTTTCTTTCCTCTGACTTTTTCAGATCTTTTTTCAACATAGAAGGCTTGGCAAGCCCACTCAGATTTCGTGGGTTCTATCAGCCCTTGTTTGAGCAGCTGGCTGCATTCTTCTCTTGCCAAGGCATAATCAGAAGGACTCATTCCAGGATGAGTAGCCTTTTTTGGATTAATATCTTCATTAAGCTTGAATGGAAGTTGGACAAAGAAGTCCTTGTTCTTCCATAAGGGTTCTGGATGAAGGAACTTCTCATGGCTATCCGCACAGAGCTTGAGAAGCTTTGACTTAATCTCTTCATATCCCGTATGATCATTTGACAAGGAATACAGCTTCATGATCTGAGAGAATGGTCAGAATTCTCTCTTGTACTTGATTCCAGTGGCAAGGATTTGGAGTTTTTTGGCTGCCACATAAACATCCATTCCAATGACAATGTCTTTGGCTGGAAGTTTTGTTCCTATGACCTGTGTCCAGATAATGCAGTCTGGGAAGAACTTGATTCCTATCTTGTTTTTTGTTATCAAGTTTGTTGTAAAGGTCTCTCCATCTGCTGCCAGAAAATAGCCTTTATGATCTTTCCATAACTCCATTGGCAAGATGTCGGGATTCATCATCGTAATTTGTGCTCCAGTGTCCATGTATGCCATGACCTTCTTAGGTCGTGAGAATTTTGCGGCTAGAACATGGATTTCTACACAGGGTAAAGGAGGAGTAGGAAGAGAGCTTCCTATTTCCTTGTAAGAGTAAACAGGGACAAAATCTTCACCTCCTGAATCTGAGAGGGAGGTTCCTTCAGACGAGTAGTCTTGAAGGGCGAAGACTGTTTCTTCGTCAGCTGAGCTTTGTTCAGAGTAAACTGATTCCAGGTCTCCTTCGACAGGATGAAGGGAGTTGATCAGTTTAGCAGCCTTGGATTTATTGTTAGGACATTCTTTGGAGTAATGTCCTTTTAGTCCGCAGATGAAACATCTTTGGGATTTTCCCTTTCCACGAAAGGGTTTCTTCTTGAAGAACTTGACCCCATTTTTCTTCCTTCTTTTGTAATCCTTGAAGGATTTGTATTTCTGTTTATGATGTTTCTTTCTGGTGGGGCAGCTACACTTCTTGTCTTTGCATTTAATCTCCAGATAAGACTTCTTACAAGCCTTGTTGTACTTGGACTTTTGGCTAAGGACTTCTGAAAATTGTTGATGAAGTCTGCATAGTTTATCTAGAGCTTCTAGCGTCATCTGATGGATTTGTCCAAGACTCATGGAGGGAATGTCTTTCTGTGCTGCAGCTATCATTTTGTGGAGTTCGGGTTGAATCTCCTGGGGCAAAGATGCTACGTAAGTGTTCTTGAGGCTGGTATCATTAAAACCATTTAGAGCATAGAATCTCTGAAGCATCCTATGATAATGCTTATCTATGTCCTTGGTCTTGAGAGAACAACATTTCATCTCAAAGAACTCTTGTCTGTACTTCTTGTTGTGGATGTCAACATCTCCAATGAATACTTGATGTATGACACCGAGGAGATTGGATGTAGTGTGTAAGCGGTGTAACTCATCCTGTTTGACAGCTCCAAGATTAATGTACCACTCTTTCATTGTTCCTGTCATGCGGCAACAAAATTCTTCGATTACTTTGTAGGGATCAGCAGTGGTTTTCATCAATTGTGTGTCGAGCCAAGCACCAAAGTCCAGGATCTTTTTTCTCCATTTACTGGGTGGTATATCGTCAATGGTGAACCAAGGTCCACCTGTGGATTTGGTCTTTTCAGCTTCTGGAGTTTCCTGAGAGGATTCTTCAAAGAAGGTATCTTCCTCCTTTATGTTAGCCATAAAGAGCTTTGGAATAAGATCCTTTTCTGGTTCAATTCCTAGAGATTCGTTTTCTAGGGACATCGTCTGTTGTGTCTCATCAGAGTCTGTGCTTGGATATAGCTTGTCTTCATCGTCTCTAAACCAATTGTTACTTCTGGGTGTAGAAGGTTCCGTGTCCAATTGATCTTCTTCTTGTGATGTTGAAGTGTCAGCGACGGACTGGTTGTCTGGAGAAGATTCATTCTTTGTTGTGATGGCCAAGGCTTCATAGGTTTTGTCAGGATTTTCTTCATTCCTTGGGAATGCAGTAAGAGGTGTTTCAGGAATATCCTGAGAGTCTGATGATGAAGTGCTCATTCGAGTAGTATGTCTTTTGGATCTCGAAGTTGAGGTTTCTTGGGGCTTGGTAAACCTTAACTTTCTAGCTTCTGATGACCAATACTTTTTTGGTGGAGCAGTTAGGAAGCCAGATAAGTCAGGCTGGGCTGGCCTAGTTGGAGAAGCAGTTAGGAAGCCAGATAGATCCGGTTCTGAGGGTCTGGCTGGTCTTGAGTAATAAGAAGGATAAGCGGGGATACCATGGAATGATTCTTGGGCAGGCTTTTCCTCTTGCTTATGAGTTCTCCTAACATATTCTTCTATCTCTCTAATCTGAGCTTGCAGATTGTTCATTTCTCTCTCCTTTTTTGTGAAGTCATAACTGAAGACTTCTGCGCCATGGATATGGCTGAGTTCTTGATCTAAGGAGGCCACCTGAGCTTTGAGAGATTTGTAGCTTCGTCTTAACTTCGTGGAAAATCCCTTGAGATACTCTTCTGTGTCTCTAGTAATCTTGTCCATCTTTTTGTCAAGATTCTGGAGCATCTCATTTTGTGCCACCATGTTCTCGGATTGCCAGTTGAGAACTTCTTCGGCCTGGGTCAAAGGCTTCATTCTCCCATCAGCTTGAACTTCAGAGGGATTGATGAACGGCTTTGATGTCCTATTGGTGATAGGATCTATTTTCCTTTCTAGCGGAGGAAAATGCTGGCCATACTCTGGTGTAGTGGCTGTATACATGAAGCAAGGGATTGGTTGCGTTTGTTGAGGAGGTTCTGCTGATCTGCAATGGTCCTTGGGAGACCATGATACTAAAGTGGGATCATCAGGAGGCAGAAGTCCTTCCTTTCTTAGGATTGCAAGTCCTTCCTCATAGATAGACAGTGGCTTCTTCTTTTCATGGATTCCAATCCATGGGCCATCTTCAGGGTCTGATCTTCTTTGAGGAGGAGGTTGTGGTTTGCATGCTCCTTTCTTCTTAGGCTTTGGGCGAATGATATCTCTGTCAATATCATCGTCATGCATCCAACAGTCGCAATCAGGGTCGCATTTTAAGGGATCAACATCCCATATGAAGTGTCCTTTTATCTTGTCCGTATAGATGGGTTTAGCATCTGATGTAACGGCATGAATAGGGCACCAGGTTTCTTCAAGAGCAGGTCTGATCATCATTGTTTGAAAGATCTGGGAAGACGAGCTGGATTCTTCCTCAGGTTTCTTGAAGATAGTCTTAACCGTCTTGTCTGGGTATCTTTTGAAAGAAACCTCTTGGGACTGGATTGGTCTTCTTTCCGCATGGAGTCTTTCATAGTTAGTCATCCATTCTAGAGGAATAAGATGAGCTAACTCTTTTCTGTCAATCTTCCTGGGGATCTGAACGATTGAGGGTACTTCTTCTCTGCCGGCCATAACCAATAAGGAATCGGAAGAGCAACCTGTAGTGGGAAGATCTATGGCATGGTTCTGCAGACGGTGGATGATCTGGTGGTGAAGAGTAGCCACCATAGCTTCAGGGACTTGGTCGGATCCAGTGATCTGAATCTGAACTTTTAATCTGGTAGACAAAGTACTGTCACTGAGGCTGACGTTGTAGTTGGGATACACCGTAAGAACAACACTTCCAGCATGAAGTGAGGTTAGCACAGTTCCTATAACGGCGTTCTCATAATTAAGATAGCTAGAGTCTAGCAAAGCTATCTTGGCAAAGACTGGTTGGTTCTTCCTTCCATGTAGTGAAAGGATCAGTCGGACAGCTCCAAAGTGGAGAGTTGTGTAACCTTCACGTTTCCACCCGTTGATGAGATCTTGGGAGATCTCTAGATCTACGTATTTTTCTTGGTTAGTAGCCTGGAGGCTACACTGATCTAGTCTTGACGTCTGGATGTACTCCTTGACGGTGTTGGGTCTGTTTGTAGATATGAGGGTTCTGATGGATCTCGTGAGGGAATTATTTCTTCTAAATATATTGTAAGGATTCAGAAGTGGAGGAATAGTCTCAGCAATCTGAGCATCTTCCGGGACATAGGAATATTCTATAAGGTTTTCTATTTTATTAGAGAGAGTCTTTTTACAGAGTTTGGGAAGCGAGAGGGATGAGGTAGTTACAATAGGTTTAGTGTTTGTAGTTTCAGTTGTCTCCATGATAAACTGGGTTTCTCTCTTACTCACTCTCGTTCTCATGTTCACACCATATTTACCCCCTCTTTCTTGAGCAGGCTCTGATACCACGCTGGCCGGGAGCCTCCACATACCATGAAACCATACCCCTAACATGTATCCGTCGAGCAGGAACTTTCGAACCATCTCTGCCAACCCTTGTGGACTTACTAGGTTCTAGGTTCAGCCTAGGACACAGCGGTTAGAGAAACCTTTTCATAGTAGGAAGGACCGTAGCATGGATCAATGATCAGAGGATTTCTGTTACACAAGATCCTCAAAGAGGCAAGTGTAGAGCATACTTTCATCTCTGTGGAGTACCTATGGATAGAACATAAGAATTTAAGCTTTCAGAGAGAAGAGAAATGTTTAGAACATGTTTAGACTGAAAGCACACATTTTATTGTATTTCAACTTGTGAAAATATGATACAAGAGCTTCCCTTATATAGGAAAAGAGAAGCATAGAAAGCAAGCCAGCACTCAGCAAACAAAGACACGTTACACACTAGTGGCCGACACACTAATTACCACTTTTGACTTAAAACAGAAAAAGATAAATACAGTACTAGTGGCAGACACACTAATTGCCACTTTCTGACTAAAATAAAGATAAGATAAGCTTATCTGGTCCCGCCACTAAGCATGATAGAGCATCCTTCAATAGTGGAAGACAAACTTTTGATTTATCACAGATTGTGATAAGATTCTGGTCCCACGCGTCACATTATTTTTTGATAATTGGCTCATGTGATGGTGACATGTTTGGATCAGAGTATTCTCCTTCTGAGAGTTTATTTGTCATATAGTATGACTCATACTCATAGCTGTCCCTTATCATATCTTCGTACCGATTCTGTGCATAGTACTCTGGATCAATGTGGGCTGAGTATAGTGTTATGTCTTCAAGAGTATCTTCGTCAAGATCATGTGGGAGTGGAGGATAGAGTGATGACTCATCCTGCTTGCTGTCTTCAGTCATATCTTGATCGTTGATTCTTTGATCATCCCTTTGAACAAATTCACGAAAACTCATTTCTGCAAGTTGTTCCTCAATGTTCATCTGAGATGCATCATTGTTGACCCTTGAGCTTTCTCCAACCTCATGTGTCGACCAAGTTGTCCATGGAGGTTTCCAACAGTGAGGATCAGGATTATCTGGTAGCTTTACAGCTTGCCATTGCGGAGGAAGGTTTCCATGACTAATACAAGTTGTAGTGACTGGACTTTTAACAGGATCATAAAGATTAATTAAATTAACATAATCCATTAAAGCTTTTAATCCTTCCAGGCTTGTGGGATAATCATCAATGGTTTCCCAAACATTAATGTAACTTTTACAAACTAGAAGCTGGGTTCTAGGATCAGTTTGATATGGACGATGGAGGATGTACACTGTTTTGCAGTTGCTTCGAGCTTCCACAGTTGGGCACCATTCTTTAAGATCATTAACGGCTAGGCTGAGATTTTCTCTCCACCAGTTTAACGGAGAAAACCATTCTAGGGCAGTCCATATCAAAGACCTGTGCTTTCTAGGGTTCATCAGATGTTCATACATAGCAATGGTAGGAATAAGGACTGGCATAGCGTATAAGCTTGTAGCACACCAAAGATACCATAGTTGATTTTTTGTAAATCTAAAAGCAGGGTTTATCAGAAATGGTAAATGGAAATGAGTATCTGGGAAGAAAGGTGTATGGTCAGGAAGAGGCTTCTTTCTAATGATTTTGAACAGAAAGTAAAAAAGGTTATTCCTGGCATATTCTTTCAGCTGAGATACGGAGAAGGAGTGGTTGACTCTTGGAGGAAAGTTCATGGTGACTGAGGCATTGGATGGAATAGGACGGACCATTAAGATTAATGGGAAGGTATGCCTAGAGGTGATGACTTGGATGGGTTTCATGGGTCTGGATAATAGATCCGGGATCACATTCTGGGTTCCTTTGATGTGTTTCACTGTGAAATCATATCTAGAGAACCAATCCTTAAGCCTCAATGTCTGTGGATCTGGAGGCATCTTATTTTTGAATTCCAGAATCTTAGGAAAGGACGAGTTGTCCATCTGGACCTAGAAGTGGTAACCTCTGAGGTGGAAGTCAAACTTCTGGATTCCCATCTTTACTGCAAGTGCTTCTTTGTAAGTGGTGTGGTAATGCTTTTCTGCATCTTTGAACTGACCACTGGCGTGGCCACAATAGTATTTCTTGCCACCTATTTCTTCAATCAGAACCGCTCCCCAATAGTGGTCACTTGCATCAGTCTGGAGGACTCGTTTCCCTTCTCCAGGGATTTTTAGATCAGGAGGAGATTGGGCTATTTCTTTCAAAGCTCTTACAGCTTTGGTTTGTTCTTCTCCCCATGGTGGTGGTTTCTTCTTCAGCAACAGAGACAGAGCACTGGTGTATCTGGCAAGTCTAGGAATGAAGTCTCTGATATAATTAATTATACCGAGAAATTGCTGAATCTGTTTGACTGTGAGATTTTCATCTGGAAAGTTTAATAATTCTTGAGCAATGTGAGGTTGAGGGCGATACTTTCCATTAGAGAAATGCATTCCTAAGAAGTCAATCTCAGTTTGGCCCAATTGACTCTTCTTTTCAGAAAGCATTATTCCATGTTGTTGGGCTAACTTATGGAACTGGCCCAATAACTGTTTGTGAGTCTTCTCGTCTTTGGAGAATAGTAACACATCATCAATGTAGATGAGAGCACTATGGAGAATGGGCTCAAATATCTTTGTCATGGCCTTTTGGAATAGTGATGGGGCAACCTTAAGCCCAAAAGGTAGAACAGTCCATTGGTACTGGGCATTAGGTATGCAAAAGGCTATTTTTGGACGATCCTTTGGGTCGATACCCAATTGCCAAAAACCTGACTTTAAGTCAAACTTTGAATAGATCTGGGCGTCCTTGATGAACACGTTCAGAGATGCAGCCTTAGGAATAGGGAACTTGTCATCTTGAAGGAAGTGGTTCAGAGGCTTGTAATCGATTACAAGTCTTTTCTTTCCTCTGACTTTTTCAGATCTTTTTTCAACATAGAAGGCTTGGCAAGCCCACTCAGATTTCGTGGGTTCTATCAGCCCTTATTTGAGCAGCTGGCTGCATTCTTCTCTTGCCAAGGCATAATCAGAAGGACTCATTCCAGGATGAGTAGCCTTTGTTGGATTAATATCTTCATTAAGCTTGAATGGAAGTTAGACAAAGAAGTCCTTGTTCTTCCATAAGGGTTCTGGATGAAGGAACTTCTCATGGCTATCCGCACAGAGCTTGAGAAGCTTTGACTTAATCTCTTCATATCCCGTAGGAACATTTGACAAGGAATACAGCTTCATGATCTGAGAGAATGGTCGGAATTCTCTCTTGTACTTGATTCCAGTGGCAAGGATTTAGAGTTTCTCGACTGCCACATAAACATCCATTCCAATGACAATGTCTTTGGCTGGAAGTTTTGTTCCTATGACCTGTGTCCAGATAATGCAGTCTGGGAAGAACTTGATTCCTATCTTGTTCTTTGTTATCAAGTTCGTTGTAAAGGTCTCTCCATCTGCTGCCATAAAATAGGCTTTATGATCTTTCCATAACTCCATTGGCAAGATGTCGGGATTCATCATCGTAATTTGTGCTCCAGTGTCCATGTATGCCATGACCTTCTTAGGTCGTGAGAATTTTGCTGCTAGAACATGGATTTCTACACAGGGTAAAGGAGGAGTAGGAAGAGAGCTTCCTATTTCCTTGTAAGAGTAAACAGGGACAAAATCTTCACCTCCTGAATCTGAGAGGGAGGTTCCTTCAGACGAGTAGTCTTGAAGGGCGAAGACTGTTTCTTCGTCAGCTGAGCTTTGTTCAGAGTAAACTGATTCCAGGTCTCCTTCGACAGGATGAAGGGAGTTGATCAGTTTAGCAGCCTTGGGTTTATTGTTAGGACATTCTTTGGAGTAATGTCCTTTTAGTCCGCAGATGAAACATCTTTGGGATTTTCCCTTTCCACGAAAGGGTTTCTTCTTGAAGAACTTGACCCCTTTTTTCTTCTTTCTTTTGTAATCCTTGAAGGATTTGTATTTCTGTTTATGATGTTTCTTTCTGGTGGGGCAGCTACACTTCTTGTCTTTGCATTTAATCTCTAGATAAGACTTCTTACAAGCCTTGTTGTACTTGGACTTTTGGCTAAGGACTTCTGAAAATTGTTGATGAAGTATGCATAGTTTATCTAGAGCTTCTAGCGTCATCTGATGGATTTGTCCAAGACTCATGGAGGGAATGTCTTTCTGTGCTACAGCTATCATTTTGTGGAGTTCAGGTTGAATCTCCTGGGGCAAAGATGCTACGTAAGTGTTCTTGAGGCTGGTATCATTAAAACCATTTAGAGCATAGAATCTCTGAAGCATCCTATGATAATGCTTATCTATGTCCTTGGTCTTGAGAGAACAACATTTCATCTCAAAGAACTCTTGTCTGTACTTCTTGTTGTGGATGTCAACATCTCCAATGAATACTTGATGTATGACACCGAGGAGATTGGATGTAGTGTGTAAGCGGTGTAACTCATCCTGTTTGACAGCTCCAAGATTAATGTACCACTCTTTCATTGTTCCTGTCATGCAGCAACAGAATTCTTCGATTACTTTGTAGGGATCAGCAGTGGTTTTCATCAATTGTGTGTCGAGCCAAGCACCAAAGTCCAGGATCCTTTTTCTCCATTTACTGGGTGGTATATCGTCAATGGTGAACCAAGGTCCACCTGTGGATTTGGTCTTTTCAGCTTCTGGAGTTTCCTTAGAGGATTCTTCAAAGAAGGTATCTTCCTCCTTTATGTTAGCCATAAAGAGCTTTGGAATAAGATCCTTTTCTGGTTCAATTCCTAGAGATTCGTTTTCTAGGGACATCGTCTGTTGTGTCTCATCAGAGTCTGTGCTTGGATATAGCTTGTCTTCATCGTCTCTAAACCAATTGTTACTTCTGGGTGTAGAAGGTTCCGTGTCCAATTGATCTTCTTCTTGTGATGTTGAACTGTCAGCGACGGACTGGTTGTCTGGAGAAGATTCATTCTTTGTTGTGATGGCCAAGGCTTCATAGGTTTTGTCAGGATTTTCTTCATTCCTTGGGAATGCAGTAAGAGGTGTTTCAGGAACATCCTGAGAGTCTGATGATGAAGTGCTCATTCGAGTAGTATGTCTTTTGGATCTCGAAGTTGAGGTTTCTTGGGGCTTGGTAAACCTTAACTTTCTAGCTTCTGATGACCAATACTTTTTTGGTGGAGCAGTTAGGAAGCCAGATAAGTCAGGCTGGGCTGGCCTAGTTGGAGAAGCAGTTAGGAAGCCAGATAGATCCGGTTCTGAGGGTCTGGCTGGTCTTGAGTAATAAGAAGGATAAGCGGGGATGCCATGGAATAATTCTTGGGCAGGCTTTTCCTCTTGCTTATGAGTTCTCCTAACATATTCTTCTATCTCTCTAATCTGAGCTTGCAGATTGTTCATTTCTCTCTCCTTTTTTGCGAAGTCATAACTGAAGACTTCTGCGCCATGGATATGGCTGAGTTCTTGATCTAAGGAGGCCACCTGAGCTTTGAGAGATTTGTAGCTTCGTCTTAACTTCGTGGAAAATCCCTTGAGATACTCTTCTGTGTCTTTAGTAATCTTGTCCATCTTTTTGTCAAGATTCTGGAGCATCTCATTTTGTGCCACCATGTTCTCGGATTGCCAGTTGAGAACTTCTTCGGCCTGGGTCAAAGGCTTCATTCTCCCATCAGCTTGAACTTCAGAGGGATTGATGAACGGCTTTGATGTCCTATTGGTGATAGGATCTATTTTCCTTTCTAGCGGAGGAAAATGCTGTCCATACTCTGGTGTAGTGGCTGTATACATGAAGCAAGGGATTGGTTGCGTTTGTTGAGGAGGTTCTGCTGATCTGCAATGGTCCTTGGGAGACCATGATACTAAAGTGGGATCATCAGGAGGCAGAAGTCCTTCCTTTCTTAGGATTGCAAGTCCTTCCTCATAGATAGACAGTGGCTTCTTCTTTTCATGGATTCCAATCCATGGGCCATCTTCAGGGTCTGATCTTCTTTGAGGAGGAGGTTGTGGTTTGCATGCTCCTTTCTTCTTAGGCTTTGGGCGAATGATATCTCTGTCAATATCATCGTCATGCATCCAACAGTCGCAATCAGGGTCGCATTTGGAGGGATCAACATCCCATATGAAGTGTCCTTTTATCTTGTCCGTATAGATGGGTTTAGCATCTGATGTAACGGCATGAATAGGGCACCAGGTTTCTTCAAGAGCAGGTCTGATCATCATTGTTTGAAAGATCTGGGAAGACGAGCTGGATTCTTCCTCAGGTTTCTTGAAGATAGTCTTAACCGTCTTGTCTGGGTATCTTTTGAAAGAAACCTCTTGGGACTGGATTGGTCTTCTATCCGCATGGAGTCTTTCATAGTTAATCATCCATTCTAGAGGAATAAGATGAGCTAACTCTTTTCTGTCAATCTTCCTGGGGATCTGAACGATTGAGGGTACTTCTTCTCTGCCGGCCATAACCAACAAGGAATCGGAAGAGCAACCTGTAGTGGGAAGATCTATGGCATGGTTCTGCAGACGGTGGATGATCTGGTGGTGAAGAGTAGCCACCATAGCTTCAGGGACTTGGTCGGATCCAGTGATCTGAATCTGAACTTTTAATCTGGTAGACAAAGTACTGTCACTGAGGCTGACGTTGTAGTTGGGATACACCGTAAGAACAACACTTCCAGCATGAAGTGAGGTTAGCACAGTTCCTATAACGGCGTTCTCATAATTAAGATAGCTAGAGTCTAGCAAAGCTATCTTGGCAAAGACTGGTTGGTTCTTCCTTCCATGTAGTGAAAGGATCAGTCGGACAGCTCCAAAGTGGAGAGTTGTGTAACCTTCACGTTTCCACCCGTTGATGAGATCTTGGGAGATCTCTAGATCTACGTATTTTTCTTGGTTAGTAGCCTGGAGGCTACACTGATCTAGTCTTGACGTCTGGATGTACTCCTTGACGGTGTTGGGTCTGTTTGTAGATATGAGGGTTCTGATGGATCTCGTGAGGGAATTATTTCTTCTAAATATATTGTAAGGATTCAGAAGTGGAGGAATAGTCTCAGCAATCTGAGCATCTTCCGGGACATAGGAATATTCTATAAGGTTTTCTATTTTATTAGAGAGAGTCTTTTTACAGAGTTTGGGAAGCGAGAGGGATGAGGTAGTTACAATAGGTTTAGTGTTTGTAGTTTCAGTTGTCTCCATGATAAACTGGGTTTCTCTCTTACTCACTCTCGTTCTCATGTTCACACCATATTTACCCCCTCTTTCTTGAGCAGGCTCTGATACCACGCTGGCCGGGAGCCTCCACATACCATGAAACCATACCCCTAACATGTATCCGTCGAGCAGGAACTTTCGAACCATCTCTGCCAACCCTTGTGGACTTACTAGGTTCTAGGTTCAGCCTAGGACACAGCGGTTAGAGAAACCTTTTCATAGTAGGAAGGACCGTAGCATGGATCAATGATCAGAGGATTTCTGTTACACAAGATCCTCAAAGAGGCAAGTGTAGAGGATACTTTCATCTCTGTGGAGTACCTATGGATAGAACATAAGAATTTAAGCTTTCAGAGAGAAGAGAAATGTTTAGAACATGTTTAGACTGAAAGCACACATTTTATTGTATTTCAACTTGTGAAAATATGATACAAGAGCTTCCCTTATATAGGAAAAGAGAAGCGTAGAAAGCAAGCCAGCACTCAGCAAACAAAGACACGTTACACACTAGTGGCCGACACACTAATTACCACTTTTGACTTAAAACAGAAAAAGATAAATACAGTACTAGTGGCAGACACACTAATTGCCACTTTCTGACTAAAATAAAGATAAGATAAGCTTATCCGGTCCCGCCACTAAGCATGATAGAGCATCCTTCAATACTGGAAGACAAACTTTTGATTTATCACAGATTGTGATAAGATTCTGGTCCCACGCGTCACATTATTTTTTGATAATTGGCTCATGTGATGGTGACATGTTTGGATCAGAGTATTCTCCTTCTGAGAGTTTATTTGTCATATAGTATGACTCATACTCATAGCTGTCCCTTATCATATCTTCGTACCGATTCTGTGCATAGTACTCTGGATCAATGTGGGCTGAGTATAGTGTTATGTCTTCAAGAGTATCTTCGTCAAGATCATGTGGGAGTGGAGGATAGAGTGATGACTCATCCTGCTTGCTGTCTTCAGTCATATCTTGATCGTTGATTCTTTGATCATCCCTTTGAACAAATTCACGAAAACTCATTTCTGCAAGTTGTTCCTCAATGTTCATCTGAGATGCATCATTGTTGACCCTTGAGCTTTCTCCAACCTCATGTGTCGACCAAGTTGTCCATGGAGGTTTCCAACAGTGAGGATCAGGATTATCTGTAGCTTTACAGCTTGCCATTGCGGAGGAAGGTTTCCATGACTAATACAAGTTGTAGTGACTGGACTTTTAACAGGATCATAAAGATTAATTAAATTAACATAATCCATTAAAGCTTTTAATCCTTCCAGGCTTGTGGGATAATCATCAATGGTTTCCCAAACATTAATGTAACTTTTACAAACTAGAAGCTGGGTTCTAGGATCAGTTTGATATGGACGATGGAGGATGTACACTGTTTTGCAGTTGCTTCGAGCTTCCACAGTTGGGCACCATTCTTTAAGATCATTAACGGCTAGGCTGAGATTTTCTCTCCACCAGTTTAACGGAGAAAACCATTCTAGGGCAGTCCATATCAAAGACCTGTGCTTTCTAGGGTTCATCAGATGTTCATACATAGCAATGGTAGGAATAAGGACTGGCATAGCGTATAAGCTTGTAGCACACCAAAGATACCATAGTTGATTTTTTGTAAATCTAAAAGCAGGGTTTATCAGAAATGGTAAATGGAAATGAGTATCTGGGAAGAAAGGTGTATGGTCAGGAAGAGGCTTCTTTCTAATGATTTTGAACAGAAAGTAAAAAAGGTTATTCCTGGCATATTCTTTCAGCTGAGATACGGAGAAGGAGTGGTTGACTCTTGGAGGAAAGTTCATGGTGACTGAGGCATTGGATGGAATAGGACGGACCATTAAGATTAATGGAAAGGTATGCCTAGAGGTGATGACTTGGATGGGTTTCATGGGTCTGGATAATAGATCCGGGATCACATTCTGGGTTCCTTTGATGTGTTTCACTGTGAAATCATATCTAGAGAACCAATCCTTAAGCCTCAATGTCTGTGGATCTGGAGGCATCTTATATTTGAATTCTAGAATCTTAGGAAAGGACGAGTTGTCCATCTGGACCTCGAAGTGGTAACCTCTGAGGTGGAAGTCAAACTTCTGGATTCCCATCTTTACTGCAAGTGCTTCTTTGTAAGTGGTGTGGTAATGCTTTTCTGCATCTTTGAACTGACCACTGGCGTGGCCACAATAGTATTTCTTGCCACCTATTTCTTCAATCAGAACCGCTCCCCAATAGTGGTCACTTGCATCAGTCTGGAGGACTCGTTTCCCTTCTCCAGGGATTTTTAGATCAGGAGGAGATTGGGCTATTTCTTTCAAAGCTCTTACAGCTTTGGTTTGTTCTTCTCCCCATGGTGGTGGTTTCTTCTTCAGCAACAGAGACAGAGCACTGGTGTATCTGGCAAGTCTAGGAATGAAGTCTCTGATATAATTAATTATACCGAGAAATTGCTGAATCTGTTTGACTGTGAGATTTTCATATGGAAAGTTTAATAATTCTTGAGCAATGTGAGGTTGAGGGCGATACTTTCCATTAGAGAAATACATTCCTAAGAAGTCAATCTCAGTTTGGCCCAATTGACTCTTCTTTTCAGAAAGCATTATTCCATGTTGTTGGGCTAACTTATGGAACTGGCCCAATAACTGTTTGTGAGTCTTCTCGTCTTTGGAGAATAGTAAGACATCATCAATGTAGATGAGAGCACTATGGAGAATGGGCTCAAATATCTTTGTCATGGCCTTTTGGAATAGTGATGGGGCAACCTTAAGCCCAAAAGGTAGAACAGTCCATTGGTACTGGGTATTAGGTATGCAAAAGGCTGTTTTTGGACGATCCTTTGGGTCGATACCCAATTGCCAAAAACCTGACTTTAAGTCAAACTTTGAATAGATCTGGGCGTCCTTGATGAACACGTTCAGAGATGCAGCCTTAGGAATAGGGAACTTGTCATCTTGAAGGAAGTGGTTCAGAGGCTTGTAATCGATTACAAGTCTTTTCTTTCCTCTGACTTTTTCAGATCTTTTTTCAACATAGAAGGCTTGGCAAGCCCACTCAGATTTCGTGGGTTCTATCAGCCCTTGTTTGAGCAGCTGGCTGCATTCTTCTCTTGCCAAGGCATAATCAGAAGGACTCATTCCAGGATGAGTAGCCTTTGTTGGATTAATATCTTCATTAAGCTTGAATGGAAGTTAGACAAAGAAGTCCTTGTTCTTCCATAAGGGTTCTGGATGAAGGAACTTCTCATGGCTATCCGCACAGAGCTTGAGAAGCTTTGACTTAATCTCTTCATATCCCGTAGGAACATTTGACAAGGAATACAACTTCATGATCTGAGAGAATGGTCGGAATTCTCTCTTGTACTTGATTCCAGTGGCAAGGATTTGGAGTTTCTCGGCTGCCACATAAACATCCATTCCAATGACAATGTCTTTGGCTGGAAGTTTTGTTCCTATGACCTGTGTCCAGATAATGCAGTCTGGGAAGAACTTGATTCCTATCTTGTTCTTTGTTATCAAGTTCGTTGTAAAGGTCTCTCCATCTGCTGCCATAAAATAGGCTTTATGATCTTTCCATAACTCCATTGGCAAGATGTCGGGATTCATCATCGTAATTTGTGCTCCAGTGTCCATGTATGCCATGACCTTCTTAGGTCGTGAGAATTTTGCTGCTAGAACATGGATTTCTACACAGGGTAAAGGAGGAGTAGGAAGAGAGCTTCCTATTTCCTTGTAAGAGTAAACAGGGACAAAATCTTCACCTCCTGAATCTGAGAGGGAGGTTCCTTCAGACGAGTAGTCTTGAAGGGCGAAGACTGTTTCTTCGTCAGCTGAGCTTTGTTCAGAGTAAACTGATTCCAGGTCTCCTTCGACAGGATGAAGGGAGTTGATCAGTTTAGCAGCCTTGGGTTTATTGTTAGGACATTCTTTGGAGTAATGTCCTTTTAGTCCGCAGATGAAACATCTTTGGGATTTTCCCTTTCCACGAAAGGGTTTCTTCTTGAAGAACTTGACCCCTTTTTTCTTCTTTCTTTTGTAATCCTTGAAGGATTTGTATTTCTGTTTATGATGTTTCTTTCTCGTGGGGCAGCTACACTTCTTGTCTTTGCATTTAATCTCCAGATAAGACTTCTTACAAGCCTTGTTGTACTTGGACTTTTGGCTAAGGACTTCTGAAAATTGTTGATGAAGTCTGCATAATTTATCTAGAGCTTCTAGCGTCATCTGATGGATTTGTCCAAGACTCATGGAGGGAATGTCTTTCTGTGATGCAGCTATCATTTTGTGGAGTTCAGGTTGAATCTCCTGGGGCAAAGATGCTACGTAAGTGTTCTTGAGGCTGGTATCATTAAAACCATTTAGAGCATAGAATCTCTGAAGCATCCTATGATAATGCTTATCTATGTCCTTGGTCTTGAGAGAACAACATTTCATCTCAAAGAACTCTTGTCTGTACTTCTTGTTGTGGATGTCAACATCTCCAATGAATACTTGATGTATGACACCGAGGAGATTGGATGTAGTGTGTAAGCGGTGTAACTCATCCTGTTTGACAGCTCCAAGATTAATGTACCACTCTTTCATTGTTCCTGTCATGCAGCAACAGAATTCTTCGATTACTTTGTAGGGATCAGCAGTGGTTTTCATCAATTGTGTGTCGAGCCAAACACCAAAGTCCAGGATCCTTTTTCTCCATTTACTGGGTGGTATATCGTCAATGGTGAACCAAGGTCCACCTGTGGATTTGGTCTTTTCAGCTTCTGGAGTTTCCTTAGAGGATTCTTCAAAGAAGGTATCTTCCTCCTTTATGTTAGCCATAAAGAGCTTTGGAATAAGATCCTTTTCTGGTTCAATTCCTAGAGATTCGTTTTCTAGGGACATCGTCTGTTGTGTCTCATCAGAGTCTATGCTTGGATATAGCTTGTCTTCATCGTCTCTAAACCAATTGTTACTTCTGGGTGTAGAAGGTTCCGTGTCCAATTGATCTTCTTCTTGTGATGTTGAACTGTCAGCGACGGACTGGTTGTCTGGAGAAGATTCATTCTTTGTTGTGATGGCCAAGGCTTCATAGGTTTTGTCAGGATTTTCTCAATTCCTTGGGAATGCAGTAAGAGGTGTTTCAGGAACATCCTGAGAGTCTGATGATGAAGTGCTCATTCGAGTAGTATGTCTTTTGGATCTCGAAGTTGAGGTTTCTTGGGGCTTGGTAAACCTTAACTTTCTAGCTTCTGATGACCAATACTTTTTTGGTGGAGCAGTTAGGAAGCCAGATAAGTCAGGCTGGGCTGGCCTAGTTGGAGAAGCAGTTAGGAAGCCAGATAGATCCGGTTCTGAGGGTCTGGCTGGTCTTGAGTAATAAGAAGGATAAGCAGGGATGCCATGGAATGATTCTTGGGCAGGCTTTTCCTCTTGCTTATGAGTTCTCCTAACATATTCTTCTATCTCTCTAATCTGAGCTTGCAGATTGTTCATTTCTCTCTCCTTTTTTGCGAAGTCATAACTGAAGACTTCTGCGCCATGGATATGGCTGAGTTCTTGATCTAAGGAGGCCACCTGAGCTTTGAGAGATTTGTAGCTTCGTCTTAACTTCGTGGAAAATCCCTTGAGATACTCTTCTGTGTCTCTAGTAATCTTGTCCATCTTTTTGTCAAGATTCTGGAGCATCTCATTTTGTGCCACCATGTTCTCGGATTGCCAGTTGAGAACTTCTTCGGCCTGGGTCAAAGGCTTCATTCTCCCATCAGCTTGAACTTCAGAGGGATTGATGAACGGCTTTGATGTCCTATTGGTGATAGGATCTATTTTCCTTTCTAGCAGAGGAAAATGCTGGCCATACTCTGGTGTAGTGGCTGTATACATGAAGCAAGGGATTGGTTGCGTTTGTTGAGGAGGTTCTGCTGATCTGTAATGGTCCTTGGGAGACCATGATACTAAAGTGGGATCATCAGGAGGCAGAAGTCCTTCCTTTCTTAGGATTGCAAGTCCTTCCTCATAGATAGACAATGGCTTCTTCTTTTCATGGATTCCAATCCATGGGCCATCTTCAGGGTCTGATCTTCTTTGAGGAGGAGGTTGTGGTTTGCATGCTCCTTTCTTCTTAGGCTTTGGGCGAATGATATCTCTGTCAATATCATCGTCATGCATCCAACAGTCGCAATCAGGGTCGCATTTGGAGGGATCAACATCCCATATGAAGTGTCCTTTTATCTTGTCCGTATAGATGGGTTTAGCATCTGATGTAACGGCATGAATAGGGCACCAGGTTTCTTCAAGAGCAGGTCTGATCATCATTATTTGAAAGATCTGGGAAGACGAGCTGGATTCTTCCTCAGGTTTCTTGAAGATAGTCTTAACCGTCTTATCTGGGTATCTTTTGAAAGAAACCTCTTGGGACTGGATTGGTCTTCTATCCGCATGGAGTCTTTCATAGTTAGTCATCCATTCTAGAGGAATAAGATGAGCTAACTCTTTTCTGTCAATCTTCCTGGGGATCTGAACGATTGAGGGTACTTCTTCTCTGCCGGCCATAACCAACAAGGAATCGGAAGAGCAACCTGTAGTGGGAAGATCTATGGCATGGTTCTGCAGACGGTAGATGATCTGGTGGCGAAGAGTAGCCACCATAGCTTCAGGGACTTGGTCGGATCCAGTGGTCTGAATCTGAACTTTTAATCTGGTAGACAAAGTACTGTCACTGAGGCTGACGTTGTAGTTGGGATACACCGTAAGAACAACACTTCCAGCATGAAGTGAGGTTAGCACAGTTCCTATAACGGCGTTCTCATAATTAAGATAGCTAGAGTCTAGCAAAGCTATCTTGGCAAAGACTGGTTGGTTCTTCCTTCCATGTAGTGAAAGGATCAGTCGGACAGCTCCAAAGTGGAGAGTTGTGTAACCTTCACGTTTCCACCCGTTGATGAGATCTTGGGAGATCTCGAGATCTACGTATTGTTCTTGGTTAGTAGCCTGGAGGCTACACTGATCTAGTCTTGACGTCTGGATGTACTCCTTGACGGTGTTGGGTCTGTTTGTAGATATGAGGGTTCTGATGGATCTCGTGAGGGAATTATTTCTTCTAAATATATTGTAAGGATTCAGAAGTGGAGGAATAGTCTCAGCAATCTGAGCATCTTCCGGGACATAGGAATATTCTATAAGGTTTTCTATTTTATTAGAGAGAGTCTTTTTACAGAGTTTGGGAAGCGAGAGGGATGAGGTAGTTACAATAGGTTTAGTGTTTGTAGTTTCAGTTGTCTCCATGATAAACTGGGTTTCTCTCTTACTCACTCTCGTTCTCATGTTCACACCATATTTACCCCCTCTTTCTTGAGCAGGCTCTGATACCACGCTGGCCGGGAGCCTCCACATACCATGAAACCATATAATCCTTTTAATATATCAGTAATTTTACATTCATGATTTTTTTTTGTTTTCATCTTTTATGAGACAAATTATTTTTTTAATGTATTTTATTATCATTATTAATTAGTTGAATAAAAGGGGATAAGCATCAAACAGGCATAAAGACATGTGCATGAATCAGTTGACTAAACTAAATTTTATAGTATATTTGAAAAATATACTTTAGTAAAAGAGAATCTTCCATTTTCTTTTTTCCTTTTATGGATTGAAAGTTATAAATATTTTATGTTCTGCATTTTAATGATTTTATTAAGTTACTTTGAATATAACCATATTAGAAAGAAAAAAAGTTGACTGTATTCAATCATAAATAAAAACCCTAAAATAAGAGATACAGTCAACTTTTCTGATAATATATTTTATGAAGAGATTAATAACATGATTGAATGCAGAACATAATATATTATCAATCACTTCTTCACAAAATACATATCAATATTTTCATTGGCCGACCAAAAAATTGAATCCTCATCATTCTCCCCATCACTTGGACAACCTTTGATAGGAAGATTTTCCTACCAAGAACTATTTAACTAGGGTTTCTAAAATAAAAAGGGAAAGAACACTAAAAATGATAAAATAAATGGAATAAAAGACATTTTTCTTCATTGATATCTATAATGTGTCCAAGACACTTACATATATAGTGTTTATAATGGGTAATGAATTAAAAACCCAAGTACACAATAGCCCAATAGCACCAATAACTAATAACACTAAACATAAAAGACTAATTAAATTGATATCTTAATTAAACCAAATTATTAAATTATAACTAATAATACTCTCTATCATTGCCGCGGGGTTCACTTGAACCTTGTCCTCAAGGTTCTAAAATTAACACTTAAATAAATAAATATGAATTTTTCTTGAAATTGGGAGAGAGAATTTGTTTTTGGATTGTAGTAAAATACTATATCACGTGGGAGAGAGAAAAAAAACTAAACAAATAGCCGTGCAGACTGTAAGTGAGAAAGGTGAAATTGGTGGAGTGAATGCATTTATGATTGTTTTGCTACGCCACATTTTCTCTTTCTTTCTCTCAATCACGTCCTTTCTTCTTTTCTTCTTTTCTGTTTTTTTTTTTCTCTCTCTTTCTTTTCACTTCTTTTCTTCTTCTCTTCCAAATTTCCATGCTTCATTTCTTCTCCCACTTTACTTCTTCCAGACATTCTCTCTCTATTTCTTCTTCTACTTTTTTTTTTCTCTTTGTTTCTTCTTCTTTTTTTTTTTCACGTTTTTTTTTTCTTCCTCTTTCTTCTTCTTTCTTTCTTCTTCTCTTTTTGTTTTTTTTTTTTTTTTGTTTTTTTTTTTTTACAACAAAAATAAAAATGAGAAAAAACTGTTTGATAATGGTGGTGGCTCCGCCGGTGGTCTGACTGGAAGTGATGCCGGAAGTGTAACCAGAGTTGTTGCCAACAATGGAACTGTTTTTGTCGGAGAAGACGATAGAACTGTCGTCGGAATAGATGACAAAAATTTCGCCGGAGAAGACGAATGTACAGTTGCCAGAGAAGATGTCGTAAATCCCGCCGGAAATTTCCCCGGAGATGCCGCCGGAGTCGGAATTCTGGCCGGAAATGATACCGGAGTCGTCATTTTCGCCGGAGGAGATGCCGGAAATTTCGCCGGAGAAATTCTTTGTGAACCAGAATGTTCTATTTTCCCTTTTTCTTCAGTCTGTTTTTCTATAGTTTTCGGAATAGAATATTTTTCTCTCCATTTTTGTTGTGAATCAGAATATTTTTTTGATGATGCTTTGAAAGAATAACTCAAATTTTGAATTCCTTCCTTCAACTCTTCTCTATATTTGGTTGAGATCTCATGGGTTTCAATCAAATATTGTTTGAGAGTTTCTAGTTGTGAATAGAAATCTTGAGATTGAGGTGTTTCAGGCTGTGAATAGAAACTTGCAGGATATGGATTTATGAGTGGTGGAGCATAAATGGTTGTTGTAGTGGAATAATATGAGTGAGTGAAAGTAGGGTAAAATGGATGAGTGTAGTAAGAATATGCCATGGATGGGAGATTGAGTGCAGTAATGAGAGCACCAATTTGATAGGAAGATTTTCCTACCAAGAACTATTTAACTAGGGTTTCTAAAATAAAAAGGGAAAGAACACTAAAAATGATAAAATAAATGGAATAAAAGACATTTTTCTTCATTGATATCTATAATGTGTCCAAGACACTTACATATATAGTGTTTATAATGGGTAATGAATTAAAAGCCCAATTACACAATAGCCCAATAGCACCAATAACTAATAACACTAAACATAAAAGACTAATTAAATTGATATTTTAATTAAACCAAATTATTAAATTATAACTAATAATACTCTCTATCAACCTTCTTCAAGTGAGGTTCGTAAACTTTCTGAAGAGTCAATTGCTTACATGAAAAACGTTGTTCTAGAGATCCCTATTGGAAATAATGTTGTGGAGGCCATAATCGATTTTGCTAAGCGTCATGCAGCTAGCATAGTCGTGATGAATGGCTCAGGTTTTATATCTGACATTATTCTCAAACCAGACTCTTGTATCCTGGCTTTCCAATTGGATGGCCCGTTCAATGTGTTATCTCTAGTCGGAGTGTATTTAAATCCTGATTGTTGTCGTGTTCCTCCTCAACTTATCTATGATCCATTATGTAGTGCTTTTGCCATTCAGCTCTCTGGATCTCGAGGACAAGTATTTGGCGGAGTGATTGAAGGGAAGATTAATGCTGCTAGTGACATTCAGATTTCATCCTTTCTTTTCAAGAGGCCTGAATCCATGAGGGTAGTCACCACTGATGAAAATGTTCAATTATTTGAAGATGATTATGTGATAGAAGGCCCAAACGAATTATTAAAAAGCTCATTCACTTAGATGACTATGTGTTGAATTATTCAAGACCCAACTTAATTCAGTTTGTATTTAAGACTTTGTCACTCTTATAAGAGGCAGAAAAATTAAATTAATATTTTTTATTTCCTTCTTGTTTTGTGTTCATTCAATGGTAAACCCTAATTTTGGTAATAGTTGCTAATTCCATTACATCATTGGTGCTTTCATCTTGACCTCATGGCTCCTCCAAAACCAACCCAACCCACCCCTCAAGAAATTGTTGAATAGGCTGTTCAAACCTCACATATTCATATTGATAATGCAATCAACCAAATACATTCAGATCTAGATGAGAGATTTGACATGGTTCGCTCAGATCTCGAAAAAACCCAGCAGAATCTCGGTTTAATCAACACTAGATTGGAGAATGAAAGGCAGATTGAAGACTCACGCTATGAATCTGTCATGGCCTCTCTTAACAAACTGCTGTCACAAAAGGGTTCTCAACCTATTCCTACTGTTGTTCCTACAGCAGCTTGTTCTTCAGGTACAGCTCAAACTTTTTCTATACCTATGCTCACATCCCTAATTTCTGCCGTGATTTCACCCAATCACACACCAGTACGTCAGTCTGCTACATTATCCCATATTTCTGGTCCACCACCTATCGTAACTTCATACTCTCAAACTCCGACAACCCATATTCCACCACCTTACCCAGACTACCCCTTCGTTGCACCCATTTATCCTCAACACACCCCTTACACCAACTCATTTTCTCACCAGATTCCATACAATCAGATCCCTCCTTTACCCCCTTTTTGTACCCCTAAGCTAGAACTTGCTCTATTTGACGGCTCAAACCCTTTGGAGTGGTTATTTCAAGCTGATTAATTCTTTAGGTTTTACAATTTACCTCCTGAAAATAGGCTGTCAATGATGTCTTTTTATATGAAAGGAG
This sequence comes from Lathyrus tuberosus, assembly GCA_022829125.1. Classification (NCBI taxonomy): domain Eukaryota; kingdom Viridiplantae; phylum Streptophyta; class Magnoliopsida; order Fabales; family Fabaceae; genus Lathyrus; species Lathyrus tuberosus. The sequence continues at coordinate 15,331,021 of JALAZF010000036.1, read as the reverse complement.
AGGCTCTAGGCTGGTTTAAATGGATGCACCACAATCAATTTCTAACGGATTGACCCTCTTTCACTAGAGCCTTGGAATTGAGATTCGGACCTTCTACGTTTGCTAATCACCAGGCAGAATTATTTAAACTCAAACAAACTAGTTCTTTTGTGGAATACCAAGCAGCCTTCGAAAAATTGGGTAACCAAGTTGTTGGTTTATCACATGAGGTTGTGCTAAATTGTTTTATTTCAGGGTTGATTCCCGAAATCCAAAACGAAATTGCTATTCACAAACCCACTTCCATTTCCCAAGCCATTGGACTGTCTAAGCTTATTGAATCAAAATTACGAGAATCCAAGCCCAAGTACCAAAAGCCCTTTTCATTCCCTTATGCAAAACCTAATCCATCACCCAGCCTGCTGTCTCTATCAGCGCACCACCTAAACCAAGTCCACCACCACAACCTCCTAAATTCCCCATTCGACGTCTCTCAAACACTCAACTTCAAGAGCGACGTGCTCAAGGGTTATGCTTTAATTGCGATGAAAAATTCATCCCAGGTCACAAATGCTCTTCCGGTAAGTTTTTGTTGTTATTGGTGGATGATGAGGACTCCTCACTACAAGACAACAACCATGCTGTAGAAGAACCCTTTATTCAATTAGAACCTGAGGAGACCTACTTTCAATTATCTCCACAAGCTGCTTGTGGTCAGCCATCTCCAAAAACTCTCAAATTTAATGTAGTTATTCACGGTCTACAGGTCACAGTTTTGATCGATACGGGAAGCACACACAACATTCTTCAGCCACGTATCACACATCATCTCAAACTTCAAACTACATTCATTCCTAACTTTTCAGTCATGGTAGGCAATGGCTCAAAACTAGTTTCCTCCGGCCTGTGCCCACAAGTCCCAATCACCCTCCAAAATAACTTATTTATAATTCCATTTCACTTACTTCCTATTGAGGGAGCTGATGTTGTTCTTGGAATGGAATGGTTAAGAACTCTCGGACCACTCATGGCATATATTTCAATTCCTAAACTCTCCTTTACCTACCAGAACAATGACATCACTATTACTGGTGATCCTAAAGACCTCCCTTCAGCTTCTTCTTACAACCAAATTTGTCACCTTATTCACACAGATTCCATCGCATCATTTCATTTATTACTATACCAACCCACCTCACCAACAGAAAATAACCCTCCCACCTTAAACACAAACTCCATTGAATCCTTACCCAAATCACTACCATCCAAAATCTCCACCATCATCAAATCCTTTGCTGCAGTTTTTTAGAAACCACAAGGCCTACCACCTACCTGACCCCATGACCACCATATTCCTATTTTACCAAACACTGCACCAGTTAACGTAAAACCATACAGATACCCTCATTCCCAAAAAGATGCCATGACATCTATCATCCAAGACATGATTAAGGAGGGAATCATTAAACCCAGCCACAACCCTTATTCCTCACCAGTTCTCTTAGTTCGCAAAAAAGATGGCAGTTGGGGATTCTGTGTGGACCACCGTGCCCTAAACGCTGTTACAGTCCGTGATCGTTTTCATATACCTACCATAGATGAAATCTTTGATGAACTGGGATCAGCAACTATTTTTTCTAAGATCGATCTTCGATCTGGTTATCACCAAATTAGAGTTACGCCAGAGGATACACACAAAACTGCTTTCAGAACTTTTGATGGACACTATGAGTTTTTAGTGATGCCCTTTGGGCTGACTAACGCTCCTAGTTCGTTTCAATCAGCGATGAATGATTTGTTAAGGCCTTTTCTACGCCGGTTTGTTTTAGTTTTTTATGACATTTTAATATATAGTTCATGCATTACATAACATGCTCATCACTTAACATTGATTTTAGAGTTGCTTTTATCTCACCAATTTTATGCCAAAATGTCCAAGTGTGTTTTTTCTGTTCCTACTGTTGATTATTTAGGTCACATTATTTCAAGTGATGGTGTAACCCCAGATCCTGCAAAGATTCAAGCAATTACGGAATGGCCTAGGCCACGCTCACTCACGACACTCAGGGTTTTTTAGGCCTCACCAGCTTTTATCGACGCTTTGTACGTCATTACGCCTCTCTCGCCGCTCCTCTCACCGACTTACTGCGATCTACTAAATTTACATGGAGTCCATCTGCCGAAGCAGCTTTTACAAATTTAAAACAGAAAATGATAGAAACTCCTATTTTGTGCCTTCCTGATTTCTCCAAGACCTTTGTTCTTGAAACTGATGCTTCAGCTTTCGCAATTGACGATGTACTCTCCCAACAAGGGCATCCTTTGGCTTTCTTCATCAAAAAGTTGTGCAATAGGATGCAAGCTTCCTCAGTTTATGTGCGGGAAATGTATGCGATCACTGAATCAGTAAAGAAATGGCGTCAGTATTTGATAGGGAGACATTTTCATATTTATACAGACCAGAAAAGCTTAAAGAATCTGCTAGTGCAAACTATACAGACACCGGAACAGCAGAAACGGGTTGCGAAATTACAAGGGTTTCAATTTGATATATTTTACAAACCTGGCAAACATAATTAGGTGGCTGATGCACTGAGTCATATTGAACAAGAAGAAGAAGTTGTCATGTTTTCCATCTCCTCACCAGTTTCCCTTCTTATCGCGCAGTTAAAAGAATATTACAAAAATACAACAGAAGGACAAGACCTCGTAAACAAAGTAAACTCGGAGTCAAATGTGCAAAACTTGTTTCAGTTGAAACATGATATTATGTATTACAAAGACAAGATTTTTATACCTCCTGTCAAAGAACTCAGACATGCCATCATCCATGAATTCCACTCCACCCCTGTAGCAGGTCACTCCGGCACCCAACCAACCTTAGCCTGCATTTCTGCTTCTTTTATGTGGTCGGGGATCTACAAGGACGTTGAGTTCTTTGTCAAACACTGCCAAACCTGTCAACACAGCAAATACATGCCAAAAAAACAAGGATTACTACAGCTGCTTGAAATTCCAACCAAAGTTTGGGATGAAATCTCCATGGACTTTATTACTCACTTACCATCCTCTTTGGGGCATACAACGATCTGGGTTATTTGTGACAGGTTGACAAAGTACGTATATCTCCTTGCTTTGCCAACGCACTTTACAGATCGTGATCTCGCTAGACGCTTCTCAACAGAAATTTGTCGTTTACATGGCATTCCTAGTTCCATCGTTTCCGACAGGGATCCACTCTTCTTAAGCTCCTTCTGGAAAGAGTTATTTCGAGTCCAAGGCACCACCTTAAATTTTAGCTCCGCGTATCACCCTGAAACGGACAGACAAACCGAGGTTATGAATAGATGCTTAGAGGCATATCTTAGATGCTTTACAAGCGAAAATCCCAATCAATGGTTTAAGTACTTACACCTTGCTGAGTATTGACACAACACAACTTATCATTCCTCCACCAATATGTCTCCTTTCGAAGCTCTTTATGGCAGAGAACCGCCATCTTTTCCTTAGTATCATCAAGGACTCACCACCGTTCCAGATATGGACCTAAACCTGCAACAGAGACAAGAAATTCTAAGCACTTTGAAACAAAACCTAGAATGAACAAGACAACGAATGAAGGAGAAAAGTGACAAGAAACGTCGAGATTGTACCTTTGACGTAGGAGATCTAGTCCTCCTTCGCCTTCAACCTTATCGACAAGTCTCCGTTCACCGTCGTAGCTCTCAGAAGCTCTCCAAACGCTACTTCGGACCCTTCATAGTCCGCCTCCGTATCGGACCAGTTACTTACGACCTGGAGCTTCCGCCATCTTCCAAAATCCACTCTGTTATCCATGTTTCGCAGTTGAAAGCGTATCATGGCGACAACCCTTCAGCACACTTTCGGCCGCTCCCTCCATCTCTTGACAACTCGCATGCAGAAGAGCTTCATGTTGCAAACCCTTCGAATGATTTTTCAGGTGGAGAAGACAAAAGGAAAAGTTTTTATTCAGATGTTATGAATCAAGGTGGTGTTGAGGTTAAGAAAAGTAAACAAAACGAAAAGGAGTTAAGAGATGAACAAGCAGAGAGAAGAAGAAACGATAAACAAGCATAGAGAAGAAGAAAATCTGTTCTTGTTGAGCGTGAAGTGAGAAGTAAAGTTGATAAGTGTTCTGATGTGTTGGTAAGTGGTCATATTGATTGCCCCAATGTTCCACCTTCCTTTCAATCTCAACCACCGAATACATTGGATTCTCCATCCATTCAATCTGGGCCATCCAATATCTCCAACGTCTCCCTGCCACCTTCACGTGCCAACACAGTTACCCATGCCACTTTGAACTCCAACCACAAAATGCGTGCACTTGCTGGTCACGCTTTCCCAACAGCTGGCACGCATGCAAGTGGGATAAATTCCACCGCCCCACTCACACTTTCTCCTAGGCGTCAATGCTCCACTCTCCACAAATCAAATGGGCTTCAGTCTTTCATCCAGCCCAACCCTCTATTACACCCAACCTTGAGGACAAGGTTGTTATCGGGCCGGACAGTAGTGATAGAAGGCCCAAACGAATTATTATAAAAAACCCATTCACTTAGATGACTATGTGCTGAATTAATCAAGTCCAATTTTATTTTAGTTGTTTTTCTCTTTTTGGACCTAGTCCGGGTAGCTAACCCAACTTAATTCAGTTTGTATTTAAGACTTTGTCACTCTTGTAAGAGGCAGAAAAATTAAAATCATATTTTTTATTTCCTTCTTGTTTTGTGTTCATTCAATGGTAAACCCTAATTTTGGTAATAGTTGCTAATTCCATTACATCATTATGTCCCAATAATTGTTGGTGATGTTGATGCCAATACCGATGGCGACGCCAGTGAAACTCAATTAGAAGATTAAATTCTCTTTTGATCATTATGCTAAATATGATAATGCCATGCAGTTGTTTTTCACTTCATTCAAAATTCATGTCTTTTATCTTAATGTTTCTCTGGCCTTTCAATCATCAATGAAAAATTTTTGTTTTCTTGTTTTTATGTTTTGTTTGAAGAGATTAATAATTGATAGTTTTAAAAGAGAGATTGACTTTTGCCTATAATTTTACATTCCTGAGAGTTATATACTAGATATATCGCTAATATTAGGGACGTAACAAGGTGGAGACTTAGATTGATTTAAGGGAAAAAAATGTTCCATAAAAAAAAATTACACACAACTCTATTCAATTTAAATGTTTATTAAAAAAAAAATTGATTCGATTTTACAAGATCTAGTTTAATTTGTAATGGTGTATTGGATATCTAAATTACTAACATAAAATCTTTATTTAATATTTAAATTAAACATAAATGATAATTGAATATTATTTGTGTAAAATACACTAATATTATTTAAATTACCGTGGGGGACAGTTTTAGGAAGATAAAAATGTGGAGTCATATGTTGTTGATTGTTTGAGGAATCGCCTAGCATCTTGGAAGGTTGGGGGAGAATGATGTTAATTAATTCGGTTTTGAACTCGATCCCTCTTTATTCGTTATCTTTCTATAAGACACCTGTTAAAATCCTAAAGGAGTTTGTGAGAATTCAAAGAAATTTCTTGTGGTGTAGGGCGATAGCGAAAAGAAAGTTCATTGGGTGAGGTGGAAATTATTATGTAGGCTGAGGGAGGAAGGGGGTCTGGGCATTAAAGATATAGTTGTGTTTAATCGTTCTCTTTTGCTCAAATGGAAGTGGAGGTTTGTAACGGAAGAATAAGCTTTTTGGAAAGGTTTAATAGACCACAGATACTTCTGTACTAGTATGGGAGCGGCAGTTTTTGCTTCAGGAAACTATGGAGGAGGGAAATCTAGTTCGGTTTGGTGGAGAGACTTGTCGTCTATTTGCTTCAACAAGGTTTCTCAATCTGATTTTTTCTGTGGCAATGTGAATTGTGTTATAGGAAATGGTTGGAACTCATCGTTTTGGTTTTCGAGGTGGCTGGCGGATTTGAGTTTGAAGGAGGGTTTTCCTAATTTGTTCGCCTTAGCATTTAATCCTAAGTAGTCGATAGCTGAGGTCGGGTAGTGGTGTGAATCAGGGTGGAGATGGCAGGATTTTCTCCTTTCTTTCCCAGGAGACTCTTTGCTGCTTAAGGAGAAGGAGAATCTTCTCCTTCTCTTGGATGGTTTTGAGCCTGTGCAAGATAAAGAGGGTTGTTTTCGTTGGGGCTCTATGAATTCGACATTTTTCCTATTTCTTGTTGTTATGCGTTACTAATGCAGGTGCGCCAAGATGGTAATGTGGCGGAAGATGATTTGGTGGCTATGAATTTCCTTTGGGAGCTTAAAATTCCATCTAAATTCCTAATATTTTCTTGGAGATTATTCTTGGATTGTTTGCCTATAAAGGACCAGTTGCTGAAGAGAGGGCTTGGCGGCGTTGTAACGGATCATTTGTGCATGTTGTGCAGAGCTGCTGCTGAGAATACAACACATCCCTTCCTGTTCTATGAGGTCTCGATGGGCATTTTGGAACCTGCGGCTAGGTGGTTGGGAATCGAAGTGCAGCTGGGTGCCGATTGTGTAGACTGGTTCGGCATGTTTGGTTGTTTGTTAAGGAGGGAGGTTGGGAATAAGGCAGGGGCGGTTATGTGGATTGCTACGGTTTGGATGATTTGGATCAATGGGAATGAGTCTATATTTAGAGGTAAATCGTTTCTGGTTGAAGACGTGGTGTGTGCTATTACATATTTCTTGTGGAGCTGATTTAAGTCGGGTTACCGATGTTTTCATGGTTTTATCTTCTATGACTGGTTTAATAACCTAGATTTGTGCTTAATAAGCTATTGTCGTTGATTCCGCTATGTAACGGTTCGAGTACCCCTTCTACTCGCTTTCATTAATTCATTGCTTTTAAAAAAAACTAAAATTTACTATTACAAGTGACGATATAATATATTTAAAATGTATAAAATAATTAATAAAAAGTAGATCAAATTATATCAATAAGTAATTATGAAAATAACATTCTAATAAAATAAACATACTAAAAAAATATTAAAATAAGTGTATGGGATTCGGTTTTATAAAATTATGAACTCAATTTTGATATGGTCAGTTTAAACAAAAACACATTTTGATGCATCTAATATTGTTTAATCTGATTTTTGATTTATTGAATTAATTTACATTTTTCAATTAGATCGATATAGTTTTGACCATCCTACAAAATTCCCAATATATCGCTGATTGACTTACTCAACTAGAAGAGAGACAATAGAAAGGTGTATCAAGAGATTGCACTGTCCAAGAAGCAACCTAACAAAAAGTAATGGAACAATAGAAAGGACGAGTAAAACTCCATAGATCCCCTAGCCACCGGAAACGTAGGCCGCATACACCTTAATCTGGTCCTTGTGGAAGGAACATTAGTCACACCCCTCCAGAAGCTCGTAGGTTGGCAAGGAAAGAAGGAAAGGAAGAAGTGTTAACTAAACTAGCAAGAATACTAGTCTCATCGAAGTAATAAAACAATTCATCTCCACGTAAATTTTAAATTCGAACAAGGAAATAATAATGCGTTATAAAACAAAAAACAAAGGGGTTTTCAATTATGATTGGTTAAAAAAAGAACAATAAGAAATTCAGAGAAATATTTGATAAAGAAGAGAAATTGAATCTTTATTTCGAATCCCTTAATTATATTTCTTGATAAATGTGTATTATATGAATAACAATTATGCTATAATTTTACGACGAATTAACAAGACAGTCATACCCAATTCCTCAGTGTACAACTCACTAATTTAGAAGATAATTTTCTAATTCTTTACGCAAATTCAAAGTTAAACTAGGCATTTCTAAGTTCGTTAACTCTAAATCTGCAACTTATAATAACCTATTACTAGTTAATTACTAAGTTGAGCAATTGCCCTATTTCAAATCGATACACTTACAGTCAATAATCTCTACTCATCTAAGATAATTTTGCAAACACAAAGAGTAGTAAGAACAAGAACAATTGAATAATAATTATAACATAAAAGTAACTAAATAATCGTAATCATTCATATGATCCAACATAGTAAAATTAAGATAATCTCTAAACACCTAATCTAAAATAGCTTAGCTACTCATAGTGAAATTAATAATTATTATGAGTTGATAAAAAGTATTCATCAAAATTATTGGAAAATAATCTCTAAAATGACTTTAATTCTCTTAAAAGTTGCTCACAAAAGCTCATGGCTATCACTTTCTCTGCCTAGAATTCGCAACTCCCAAAAAAGTAGAAAAAATCTCTTTAAAAAAATGCACATGCGTGTCATGAAACCACGTCATCGCGACCGCATTAGCAAGCATTGCGATTAGGATATGAGGTCATCGCGCCCACCAAGAACGCATCACGACAGCTAGAAAAAATGATGGAAATCTTCTTTTTTCCTTCCTTTTTCTTCTTATTTTTTAAAAGTCCCAAATTCCTTCACCTTTGATTTTTTTTGCACACTTCTTCATCTTTTGGTTTGGTTGTTATTCATAATTCCACTCATTTAGTCTAAATTGCTCGCAAATATTATGTAATATATCACTTTAATATAAAAGATGTTGAATCCCAAAGAGGCCAACAAACATGTATCGTTATCTGTTATTACTTTATTTATGTAAGGCGTTGCGTTTGGTTTTGTTCACGTACTTTGGAAAATAAGTGTTTTTAAAATTAATTAGTATAACGGGAGATCGAAATGTAATTCTCGTTGACCGTTGCCACTCACAAAATCGTATTTTCTTACAAAAAAAGGATTAAGTTAAAGGTATCATTCACTTTCGCGTGACTAATACCAGATTTTGACTCTGTAATTTAAGTGTCCGCTTTCGTGTGTACATCTTTGAAATCTTGTTTGGAAAATAATTAATTCTTTCTTTAAAAAATTATTTTTAGTTGAAAAAGAATTTAAAGGTACCGTCTGCTTTTGCGTGACTTGTACCGGATTTTAAATGTATAACCGCTCGCTTTCACATGTTTGGTTACAAGTTTAAAATCCCCCTTTTGAAAATTAGTTTTTTTTTTTAAATTAATTTAATAAGCGATCTCGTTGTTTTTAAAATTAATTTCTAATTTTTTTATTGTTAGATATCATTTTCACTCTTTTGAGCTGAAATCAATATCGTGTTGTTTCTACTTTCGTAGAAAATATTTAGCAGTAAAACACAAATTTTCAGATCTTAATATAATTCTTGCTAGAATAATTTTATAAGATTTATTAGAGTACTGTCGGTATGACGGTGCTCACAATCTAGAAACAACTGATTTAAGTTTACATGTCAAAAATGGTAAATAAATTATTTATTTTCATGACATACATGTGAAGAATAGTAATTAAACAATGCAAATAAAATGAATTTGTAAATAGCATAAAGATGAAAGCTTTGAATAAAATGAATTTGTAAATAGCAAAATAACTTCGCAAAGAGACTTTATCTAGTACAAAATTCTGTCTTGAACAACAACAATAACTTGAAAATACAATGCAGCAACAATGGTTTGAAAATAAAATGTAGGGAACTTGAAATAATACACTAAAATGTGTTCCAATGTTAGCAATTACTGCTTTTTACAAGTGAAACTTCTACTCTAAAATAAGTTTGGATCCTTAAAACTGAGTTCTACGGACCTATTTATAGACAAAGATTCGTAGGAAAAACTACTTGACACTTGCATAGAGAGTGGGAGAAAATATGGGAAGTGGTAGTAGAAACTGTAAATACTAGTGCGAAATATTAGGACAATGACATCATGACGGACATCAGCTGGGCTAATAGTCTGTCTGTAATGACTCTTTCCACCAGGTTCCAAGATCATGGGCTATGACGGGCACCAGTTCGGTTGATGCCCTTCTCGTCATGGCTCTTTGGCTTGCCTTCCTTGATCTTTTGACTTTTCTGCCTAACGTTCAACATCTCGGGGTCCATGAAGTTCGTCATGACTAGGTTATGCATGTAACGCCTCAAATTCAATTAATTAATTTAATTGAATTTTTATTGATATTTAGTTAATAATTTCGGTGGTTAAAATGCTTTATATGATTTGTGTTAATTATGTTATATTTTGTTGGATTTTATTGGGGGTTAGTAGATTTTATTTAATTAAAAGTTTTAAAATAAGAGAAATAGTGAATTATGGGATGAAATTAGTGTGGTAAGGAGTAAGAGCCCATAAGTTGAGGGAAAGTTGAGAATTAGGAAAAATATAAGGTCATTTATATAGATAACGTGAGGGATTGAAACTTTTATCTGTTAGTAGAATTTGAGAAAAGTGGAAGAAAAAAAAAGGCAAGTGGCTAGGAACCTGAAGGAGAGCTCTAGGAAGTACAAGTCATAATCAAAGTTGGAAACTTGCTGCTGGAAACTAAGGTAAGGGGGATTACTCTAACATTGGTGTCAAATGCATGAAGGATAGAGAGAGATCCTTACCCTCCTCTAAATTTTTCTAGCGGAAAGGTTTGTGTAACATATTGTAGTTACTGTGATTACCATGAAATTCGTGCATTATTTTACTACTGAGTTTTGTATGCTTCTGTATGTTCTAATTGATTGAGTTTTTGTTCATGTATATGTTTTTGGCATTATGAACTTAACATTATATTCATGATAAGAGATGGATTAAGTGTTTAATCAGTGAATATATGATGTATTAAGCATGGTATGATATGTATATGTTGTCTTCGGCTCGAATTGGGAGATTGGGGGTTAAAATCGGAGCTTCGATATGGCTCCAATGGTGGAATCGCATTTCTGGTTTTTTTATTGTTTTGGGCATCCTCGTTCAGCGAGCAAGAAGCCTTGCTTAGGGAGTCTTCACTTAGAAAAGGAGAGTCTCTCTTAGTGAGGAGTAACAACGCAAAGTTTTGTTTTCGATTAAAATCGTTGGGATGTCTTCGATTTCAGTGACTATTTGTTGTTGTTTTGTTATTTTTTGGTGAGATGTGAAATAGAATTGACAAGCCTTAAGTGTTATATGGATACTTTATTCGATGTATGAGTATATGTTGTTGAAATCTGTGTATAATTAAAATACGAGTTGTAATTATAGGTTGTTGATGTTGAGATGTGTAGTTCAGAGTGGGAACTACTGTGATTACCTTATTAGTTGTTATGTATGGTTAGAAGTGGAACCATAAATGTTGTTAAATTATTTTATATGTCATGCATCATATGTGTCAGTGATTGATGTGTGGACTTCGCTCCTGAGATAAGTTGCTTATTCAAAAGTTGGGATCAGTGACGAGTGGCCGATTCAAAAATGGGGATCAGTGACGAAGAGGAACTATTGTTGAATGGACGAGACCAGTAACATACATCTGATGTCAAAATTGGTACCACATACATTGAGTCGAGTTGTGAGTTACATTGTATACATAATGGTATTATGAATTGGTTGTTGTTGTTGATGTTGATGTTGTTGTAAATGATTTATGTGTTTGATGATCGTGTTATTTGATACTACCCTTGCATTCTATTGCATCGTTAATATATTTGAGCGTATTCTCACTCCTCTTTTGTTTGTTTGTGGTGTTCTGTACGCTGTAAAACATATACTCACAAGGAGCAATAGCTGTTGTGAGTTGATACATGGCATTGAGGTTTTCCTTTGTTTATTTATAGTTTCCCGTTATTTAGTTTTTGGTTGCTCTGATCTATAACACTCGAAACATGCAATTTCATTTTTGTTTTGAGTTGAAGATTTTGAATTGTTTTTTTAATTAAGTATTTCATTTTGAAGAGACACTTGAAGTATTGTTGTTAATTGTTGAATTTCCGTTGCATGTTAAGTTGTTTCAATTGAAAAAAGAAAATTTCTTAAGACACCCCATAAGTTTCCTAGGCACCACACAAAATTCCTTTTTTACCCCCTGCTTCCGGATATGCACATCCGGACGCACCATTATTTTTAAAAACGTTGATTTGTTTCGGATGTGCATATCAGGAATAATTCCTGATGTGCAAATTCGGAATCATTTCTTATAACTTCGCGCTAGAGCTTCTCCCCCCCCCCCCCCCCCCTTCATTCTTTAGCTTTTCACATTCCAAACAATTAAACTCTCTCAAACTCTCGATTTCTCATTCCCATAAATCCCGACTTTTTTCACTCGAGTTCGGCGCAGAGCAACTTCTACAACTATCAAGACACTCCAAATCCTCTGTATCTCAATTTAATTGGTAAATTTTTGAATTTTAGAGTTTCGGAGTTATTTCCGAGTAATCGATTTAGAGTAGACATTTAGGTGTAGAAATTGTTAGGTAGTATGAATAACATAGGTTAGAGACAATGTAGGTATTATTTGCTGCTTCAAACGGACGATCAGGACATTAAAATGCCCTTTTCTATGGTACAGTAGCCATGACTGCATTTTTTAGAACTTGAAATACGTACAGGATGTGCAGATCAGGAAACATTTTAACGTTGATTGCTTTCCTGATGTGCACATCCTGAAAAACCCAACGTTAAATATTCTGAGTACTTCTGGATGTGCATCCACGGAAGTTTTCCTGATGTCCAAATCCAGAAGCAACTTAGTTTCTATTTTTGTTTTTTTTTTGTTTATTGTTTATTGTTTTTTTTAATTATTTTTAAAAAATTCTAATTTATTTATTATGCTTTGCAGATTACATGGCTGCCAGAGACGATCGTATGTTACATGGACGGACAACTCAACATGCATCTGTCCGACGTGAGCGGACGCAGTCTACAGCCGAGGGTTCCGGCGTAGAGGAAATTCCACCGGCCCCTACAGCTAAGGGACATTTTACACCACAGCCTTCCACATCACAGGTTCAGGCCACTCCCCCGTCATCCGTCGTTTCTACATCTCGGAGGCGTCGGGTTCCTACATCCTGTTCCTGTTCCTGAGGGTGATCACCCAACACATGATAGTGGTGACGGCGATGATGATTTCGATAAGCATGAGGGTTACCCCGGGGGACCGTCTAATATGTCCCTACTCCTGGAGTATTCTGAGCATACTGCCAGATATGTCTGGCTAGGACAGGTAACTTTTCTAGGTTTATTTATAGAATTGTTTTAGTTGAAAATATTTTCATTTGTAACATTGTTTTATTTGGAAATTTTCAAGAGAAGGATTCCCAGAAGTTCTATAACTATGGGGGCAAGGTTGTAGACATGATTGCGGAGCTGCCAGAGGATGGGTTGTTCCAGTCTACACTTGCTACCTCTGGTCTCGGAGGCCTTTCTAGGATTGGGTATCCCCAGATCAACTACGGTATGCTGATGGCCTTTGTTGAGAGATGGCACCCTGAGATTGTTCGCTGTTGATCTTGGCGAACAACCTCTGGTTTACCAGAATGGTGAAATCTGGGTTACTTGCAGGATTAACCAAACAAATCCTAGGACGTCGGGCGAAAACTTAGATCAACGTGATAATTTTAAATTAAGGGTGATATCTTGGTTCTTGGTTACATGTATTTAAGTCTTTTGGAATAAAGGATTTCAACTAACTTTAAAGGAAAGTCTGAGATAAAAGAAAGTGACTTTGAAAAGAACTTTTAAAGTAAAATGACGAAGAAAGAACTTTAAAATAAAATGACGAAGAAAACATAAAGATGCTGGTAAATGTAAAGGAATTGGTAAAAAGACTTTGATTGATAAAGAAATTAAAAGATGGTGTTTACACGTACATTTTTCCAAATAACTCTTTTCTCTCACACGGGTACTTTGAGTAATTGCAGGAAGTTTTGTACAAGTTTTTTCACACTGAATTCTAATAACAACTATCCTATTTATAGATAAACAAAATAACTGCTATTAACGACTAAATCCTAAAATTTCGACATCTGGCCTTCTGCATGTCTTCCTTTCGCCAGATACTTCCACGCGTCTTCTGCCAAACGTTATAATTCTCTTGAATTTGAATCTTCAAGTTATGTCGAACAAACGCGTCCTTTCAGACTTGTCGAATTGTCAAAAAATGATAAATGTCCCTCAAACCTGTCTGACGAAGACTTCCTCATATTTATGTCGAAGTGTCGAAATTCTTATCTTGTCGAAGTGTCTTCTGGATACCTTCATTTTCTTCCTCCTTTTCCTGTAGTTATCATCTCTAGTCAAGGAACATCATTTTGCCTTCCAAGACATGGTGTCGAAAATATATGTCTACAAATTGCCCCCCAGCAAAGATGTTTCGACTTATTTCTGGAGAAACCATCATTTGTTGTCGAAGCTATTTCGACGCCATGTTACCTGCATTAATGATGCTGGTTTTCAAGACGTGACCTTTGTTCAGTCCCAAGAAAATTCATCATTGCATTTCTCTGAAAAACGTTCCATCAAATCCCACGTTCAGACATGATGTCCATACCCCTAAAACCTAGCTAGCCATGCTTTTTCCAACTTCCACTTTTTATCATCACCGTTAAGATGATGCCACGTGCCCTCCATGATCACCACTAAACCTAAAGGGCTTTTGATAATCTCTTATAAATACCTGAACCATTATTTCTCTTTCTTTTTTACGCGTTTGAACTCTTCTTCTTCACAACTGCTTCAAATCTTCATCTTCTTTCTAAAACTTTCTGATTCAACAATGGCTTTTCAAAAATTATCAAGCAGCAAACCTTCCAAAAGTGAGCAACCTTCCATCATCCCTCCTGCGCATAGGTTGGATGAACCAACACTGATTGGGGATCAACAATACATTCCTGAGCCTCCAAATGCGAGGGAAAAAGACTGCATTTTTAAATCCCAGGTACTCATCCCTGTTATTATTTCTGGTAATCACTATGCTATGTTAGGACCACTCCCTAACCCAGACATTAAACCTGAGCGTTTACAAGAGTTCTTTCCTACTTATTCTCACACAAAACCCATAGGTGCTGGGGTGAAACCCCCCACTCTAGAGAAACCAGTAGAACAAACTGAACCTCAAGGTTCAAGCGAAAAAGATGAGGAAGCAATAAATTTAACTTATCTGAATTATACTAGGATTTTTAGAACTTGCCCTTGGTCGAAAGACCTTTCAGACTACTTGTCTTGGTTGAACAGAGTTGAAAACGTTAAAGAAAAATTTTGGAAAGAAATAGGAATTTTTGACTTGATACAATTATCAAGAGCAGGACCCAATGTTTGCCCTAACATGCTGCTAGCCTCCCTTTACTTTTGGGATAGTACGTATAACACCTTCCACCTCCCCTGCGGGATGGTTACCCCTACGCTGTTCGACATAGCCGCCATAGTTGGCCTTAGTCCAGTTGGCATTGACTTCGACCCCACTCACCTGAACGAGGACTCCATAGATTTCGACACTAGTTTCGCCCCATACTCCCTTTTTATGTCTCACTACCATGGCGAAAATAACCAAGAAGTTTCTGACAAAGAGCACATAGCTTTTCTAACCTTGTGGCTGACCAAATTCGTCTTTTGCTCCCGCTCACTTCAAGTGGCTAAGAGGTTCATCACTATGGCGAACCAACTCCACGCTGGGATCAAATTATGCTTGAGTGAGGTAATCTTGGCGAACCTGTATGAGTCCTTGAGTGAAAGCGTGCGTTCTTTGAAGACATTGAAGGACAAAGGGAAGCTTAATTTGGCAGGCCCCTTTTGGCTCTTGCAACTATGGCTGAATGCCACTTTCGAAGCCTTTATTCCTGTGAAGCATGACATAAATGAAGGGGAATCCAAAAACAGGAGTGTCGAATGGCCTAGATTGGTGCAATTGACACCAACTGATGAAGCAATTAGCCTTCGGCGGGCCTTTACTAGCTACGTAATGATGTTTGCTGAGAGACATCATTTTACTTCGACTATGGCTCCATTTGCTGACAGAACAAATGGACCTGAATGGTTTTCACGACAATTCCCCTTGCAAACCAAAAAAGATGAAAATATCTTCCTAAATGTCTGGGAATCCTTTTTGACCCCTAGGCTCCTGTTCTCCCACCGCAGTACTACGAAACCCCAGATTGCCTTAATAGTTTATCAACCTAACTTGGTCGCCAGGCAATTTGGCCTAATTCAAATCATGCCTCGACCTCTTTTCCCTAAAAAAGGGGCCATCATTTTCTACAACTCCTTCCACGACGAAGCCACCAGCAGGGAATTGTCGAAAAAGCTGACTGACGAATCTTTGGATATTCGACCGGTGGTTTTTCAACCATCATTCCTTTGCACTCCTGAGTTCGACGCATGGTGGAGGGAATACTATGCTACCAAATTTTTCGACGTAAAAGCTTTCACCACCCATCTGACGAATGCTTTTGCTCTTGTGCAGGAACGGACTAAAAAAGGTACACAAAGACATATCCAAGAAATACAAAAATTTCAAAAATACTTTGAAACCGTTTACAGACCTGATGATCTTAGTCGAACCATACGCGAAGCAGCGGTTACTTTAAAAGAAAAATTCACGGAGAAGTTGGAGAAGTTGACACTGCCTCCAAACATTCGACCAGAAGTGCGTTACAACTTGGCTTTCAGCTATTACCCTCCTAAATTTCCACCTTTACCATCTGCTGAATTTGGTGTGGCTTTAAGTCCTCCATTCCCAGATTGGTTCACATGTGGGAATCATATGAAAATTCTTCGTGAAAGTTATAAAAAACCTGCTAAACGCGTGGTTGCGACTAAGTATCATCTGGATAACTACCCAGGGCACCTTCATATTGGAATAGAACACGTTCGCGTGGAAGATCCCATTCTTGAAGGTGTTAACAACAACACGAATTTTATCATTTTATTATCACGTATTTCTCACTGCCTAACTTTCCCCTTTTTCTATTTTTTTTTTTTTTTAGCTGTGAAAGTGCCTGCCAAGAAAGCTTCCGTCGAAACTCCACAAAGTGCCACCCAGACACCTTCGACTAAGGTATAAATCTCTTCCTCTTTTGATCTATTCTTTTATCTCTTTAAGACACTCACTATTTTGATTTATATGATCAGGTAAGTCAAAAAACCTCTACATTCCAAAAAAGAAAGAAAATACCAGAGATAATCCCTGTCGAAGAGTCCAGTGATGAGTCTCCATCTCCAAATCCCCCTCCTCTAAAGAAGAAAAGACTGCAAAAAATCGCCTCACAAAAATCCATTGTCAAATCTTCTAAAAGGGAATCTTCTAGCAGTCCTGCTACAAAACATCAGCCGAAGGATACGGGGAGTGGAAAGTCTAGCTCCAAAACTGAGACTTCTAAGGTAAATTTCAATCTCGACCCTTCTCATTTATTTTATTTCATTTCTAACTTAGAAATTTTCTCTTTTGATAGAAGCCAAAGGTCGTCGACAAACAGCCTGAGACAATCCAGGAGGAGGTCGTTCGAGAGGAGGACACTCCCATCAAAGAACTTGAAAGACAAACGGTCGAAGCATTCAACACTACTGTGGGAGCTGATTCTGATAACAACTCTCCTTCTCATCCTGGATTACACGCTGAGCAACAAAAAGATGATGATGCTGAAGCAGACACTGCTGTCAAAGGAGATCCTGAAGAGAAGACTGCTGACGAAGAAGATATGTCGAAGCAACAGGAAGCTAGGCGAACTTCAGAGCATAGCAACCAGCCTACTCCTGACCAAACTCAAAGGAGTTCCCAAACACCTGGTTCGACTAGTCTTTCTCATGAAGAGCTTGAAAGTCTCAAAGTGCAGAAACCCCTGGACTACCTGAAAGCCATACTTAGCACCAGATTCAATTTTAAAGACTCTTCCTACAGCAGTTCGACTACTTCTGGAGCCACTTCTGAAGTGCAGTCTCTACCCAATATCATGACTCAGATCAAGGCAAAGATCCTTGATGTTGACTTGTTCCAAGTTCTAGAGGAAAATGCCATTGCTCCAATGGAGTTGAAGAAACTGTTGAAGCAAGTTAACGTCTTGGATGCTTCTGTCGAAGTCTGCAATTTTGTGATAGAGCTGACAACTGTGATTGACTTATCCAGCGCAGATCTTCACCGTCGAAGGGACTTATGTCAACAAATCAAGAAAAAAATGGACCAACAAGCTGCTGAATGGAACTCTGTTTCTGTTTCGACAAATAAGGTTTCGAAACTACAAGAGCTTTCTGAAGCCTCTGTCAAGAAGATTGCTACTTGCCATAACCACATTCAAACATGGAAGAAACAAATAGCAGTTCTCCAAGAGAAAATTTCCAAAGAGGAGGAACTCATAGCTTCTATTCAGCAGCCTAGGCAAAGCGAGATTGATGAAGAGTTTAAGGTTGGCATTCAACACGCAGAGACCGCTCAAAAGATCAACCAAGAGATTGAAGTTGCCCATATTCACAGGAACCTCTGTGATCGTCGACTTCAATTTCAGAAAGACAAATTTACCGCTTTGAAGGCACAGTTTGCAAACCTTCAGCTTTAGTCGAATTTTCCTGTCAATTTCTAGCCCTTTGAGGCTTTATTTGTAATGATTTAACGCCATCTGTTTGGCAGCACACTATTTACTTTCAATTTCAATTTTATTCGACTGCTATCTTTATTTCCTGCAATATTGGTTTATACTTTTTCAAATATTTGCCATTTATTTTTAATATCCTTTCGTCTTTCCCTATTTCTTCGACCTCATATGCGCCATTAGAAAATATTTTCAAAACTTTGAAAGGTCCTTCCCATTTGGGAGACCATTTTCCCATAACTCTGTCTTTTCGATCCATAGGAAGAATTACCTTCCACACATAATCACCAATTGAAAAAGTCTTAAATTTTACTTTTCTATTGTAGAACTTTTCGACTCTCTCTTTTTGTCTCTTTATGAGATCTAAGGCACGTAGCCTTTCTTCGTCTAAATCAACCAATTCATCCATCATCATACTCCAGTATGTCTCTGATGGGATCTGATGATGCCTTTGAACCCTAACTGATTGCAAATACAACTCGGCTGGCAAAACTGCATCATGCCCATAAGTTAATTTAAATGGAGTCGAATTGGTTGCTTCTTTAGGAGATGTTCGACAAGCCCATAAAATTTGATCTAAGGTATTGTGCCAATTTTTTGGCTTTCCACCTACATGTTTTTTGATCAAATTTATCACTACCTTGTTAGCTGCTTCGACTTGTCCATTAGCCTGAGCATAATAAGGTGTCGAAGTAAGGAGCTTAAAACCTGTATCTTGTGCAAACTTCTGCATTTTTCGACCGGTAAACACAGATCCTTGATCTGTTGTTATTGTTTCCGGTATCCCAAATCTGTAGATTATATGCTTTTGGATGAAATCCATAACCGCTTCTTGATCTACATTCACCAATGGTATGGCTTCAATCCACTTAGTAAAATAATCTACTCCAACTAAAATGTACCTTTGCCCTTTTGAAGAAGCTGGTCGAATTTCACCGATTAAATCTAACGCCCAACCTCTGAACGGCCAAGGCTTTACAATCGAATGTAACTCACTTGCAGGAACATGTGGTATGCCTGCATGTACTTGACACTCTTGACACCCTTTTGCAAATTCGACACAATCCTTTAGCATTGCTGGCCAATACATTCCTTGTCGAAACAATAACCACTTCATTTTGTGGCCTGCTTGGTGTGCGCCACACGCTCCACTATGCACATTTGACAATGCTATGTATGCTTCATTTTCGCCTAAGCATTTCAACAAGACTCCTTCCGCAGTCTTCTTGAACAATTCATTGCCAAAAAGTACATAACTCAAAGCTCTATATTTTACCTTTCGTTCGACTTTTTGACTTGGATCTTGCAAATATTCTTTGATGGGTTTTCTCCAGTCTTCGACTCCTGCATCATCTACGTTGCAAATCTCATAATTCTCTTCGTCACCATATCCCAATTTTATTGTCTCTAAATCTGATGGGGACAAACCTACAGATATGACTCTTCCTCTGACTTCAATGGCTTTTTCTAACTTCTCCTCCGACACTTTGTATCCTGATGCCAGTTGAGCCAGATCATTTGCCTCTTGATTCTCCATCCTGGGAATGTGCCTAAAAACCACATTGTCGAACTTCTTGAGAAGTCTACTTGCTATCACGAAGTACATTATTAGATTCTCTTTCACACATTTGTACTCCTTAGTCAACTGCTTTATTACCAACTCAGAGTCACCCATTATTTCGATTCTTGTTGCCCCCAATTCCAACAAGATTTCAAGTCCAGCAATCAAAGCTTCATATTCGACTTCATTGTTCGAACACAGCCCTTCGACTTTGTACTTGAACTTTGTTGGAATTTTGTCAGGAGAAATAATCACCATCCCAATACCAAGTCCATTCTTATGCCTGGAACCGTCGAAATACAGTTTCCAAGGTGCTTGTTCGACGTATTCTATAGTTTCGACTATAGAGTGGTCAGCTATAAAATCAGCCACCACCTGTCCTTTCATAGCCTTTAAAGGCAAATATTTTGAGGAGTATTCTGTTAGAGCCAAAGCCCACTTTCCAATTCGACTATGTAAAATAGACTTAGACAACATATGTTTTATTACGTCGAAATGAGAAGATACATATACATCAACAGGCTTTATATAATGCTTCAATTTCATACAAGAGAAATATACACATAAACATAGTTTTTCTATAGCACTATATCTAGTTTCAGCATCATTTAAGACTCTGCTGAGATAATAGATGGCCCTTTCGACGCCATTCTCATCCTCTTGACACAACATACTTCCTAATGTCTTGTCTGATGCAGAGATATACAGTCTCATGCTTCTTTTCCTACAAGGGGACATCAAGATTGGAGGACTAGCCAAGTACTCTTTGATTTTGTCGAAAGCCACTTGTTGCTCTTGCCCCCAGGTGAATTCTTCTTTCTTTAGTCGAAGTAGAGGAGAAAAGGGTTGTGTTTTTCCACTGAGGTTGGAGATGAATCTTCTTAGAAAATTGATCTTCCCTAGTAGAGATTGCAATCCCTTTTTCGTTGATGGCGCTTTTGCTTCCATTATAGCTTTGGCTTTGTTTTCATTTATTTCGATCCCTTTCTTGTGGACCACAAAACCTAAAAAATCACCCGCCTGCACACCAAAAGCACATTTAAGGGGATTCATCTTTAGACCAAACTTTCTCATCCTCTCAAAGGATTGTCGAAGATGGTCTATATGATCTTTTCCTGAAACAGACTTGATTACAATATCATCAATGTAAATCTGCATAAACGTCTCAATAAAATCATGGAAAATTGAATTCATAGCCCTTTGGTAAGTGGCCCCAGCATTCTTTAACCCAAAAGGCATCACTACCCATTCATAAGTTCCAATTGCTCCAGGACAACGAAAAGCTGTCTTAGAAACATCTTCTTCAGCAATAAAAATTTGGTTATAACCAGAGTATCCATCCAACATGCTTAGATACTCGTGACCTGCTGCAGAATCTATAAGCATTTCTGCGACTGGCATAGGATATTCGTCCTTTGGGGTAGCAGAATTTAAATCTCTAAAATCAATGCATACCCTAAGTTTGCCATTTTTCTTAATAACCGGAACTATATTTGCAATCCAATCAACATACCTGGTAGTGCGGATGAAGTTGCATTTTAGAAGTCTTTCGACCTCTTCTTTTATTTTCGACAGAACTTCTGGTGCAAAGCGCCTTGGAGTTTGCTTGACTGGCTTCTTCCCTTCTATGATTGGCAGCTTCAATTCGACCAAACTTCTGTCCAAACCCGGCATTTCGTCATAATCCCATGCAAAGCAATCTTTGAACTCCTTCAACAACTGGATTATTTCGACTCTGAACTGAGGATCCATCCTTGCACTTATGTAGGTTGGTCTTTTTTCTGCCCCCAGCCCCAAGTTGATTTCTTCTAAAGGATCCTGCGCCACCATCTTCAAGTTGTTCGACACTGGATCTTTTTCGAACCCCAAAGGTTCATCGTCATAAATGGCGTCAAGTTTCTGGTTTTGCCATTCGTCTATTTGGTTGTTGTTATTATTTTCCTCAACGTCTTTTTGGAGACACTGTTCATTTGAATCTTCATGATTGGCTTCGACAGCCATGTATTTTACTTCGGCCTCCAGAGCCGCTTTGAATTTGTTTTCGGCTATGTAAGTCGTAATTTTGTCGAGCACTGCCTGTTCACTCATCATCATTGTCGAACTCATTCCCCCATCCTGTCGGTGCTACGTTGGTAGTCCCCCACATGTAGTTGGAGTCACCAATGACTTCCTTATCCCACTGAAAACCATGTGTAGGATGGAGATACATGGAACAGTACGCGTTGTCCGTTGCCTTCAAGTCGAATTTCGCCGGACTGCAAGGGGGTATGTGGGCTAAGTTTTTGTCGAAACTTCGATCGCTTATATTGTTAACTTCGGACATGAAGTAACTTTGGTCTGCTTCTATGTTCTCGACGATTCCATCTGGCCTCCAAATAACTATTCTCTGGTGCATCGACGAGGGAACAGCACCTATACCATGGATTCATTCTCTTCCCAACAGCAAGTTGTAGTTTGCCCTAGAAGCAATAACTATAAACATTGTTGGCCTTGTTATAGTACCAACTGTCAGATCCACTTGAATAACTCCCATGGTTGTTCCTACCTTTCCTTCGTAATTTGACAGAACCATGTTGTGGGGCTTTGCATCCGAGTCATCTTTGCCAATCTTTTTCAGCATGAAATGGGGCATTAAATTCACAGCGGCACTCCCATCCACTAGGATCTTGTTCACACCGACACTCTCAATCTTTCCCTTGATAAACAAAGGCTTCAAGTGCGCCTTCATGGAATCGTCTGGTCTTTCGAAGAAAGCATTTTGCTCTTCGACACAACCATTATTCATTACGTAGTAACACACGGGCTTGTGCACCATCGTTTCCTCTTCCATCCCATCCTCTTCGTCTTCGACTTCCATGATCCTATCATAGTCTCTGGGAAGGACCGAGACCACATTACAGCCAACGTCGAAGGATGCCTCCGAATCTGACTTGAAATCATCTGTCATCTCGTCATCCTCCATCTTCTTCTCTTTGGGCACACTTTGCGCTGCCACGCTGTTTGGTTTGATTTGCTGGAGAGGCTTCTTCTTGTTCGCCATTTGAGCGTTGCTGCTACATTCTGCTTCATCCTTGTTTCCAGCCACTTTTCTCATCATACCTTTTTCAGCAGCTTCCTTCTCAAACCTCTTTTGCCTTTGGAACCTCCTCCACTGGGATCTCGACATGGGGTTCTTCCCTTTATAATTCTCTGAAGGATATGGCCTAGGTTTATATTTCTCCAACTCCTTCTTGTTTTCCATTGAAGTGCCTCTCTGCACATCGAAATTCTTCCACTTCTTCTGGCCTTGGGCATCTCTGATGGGTTGAACCCATTTGTCATCTATCACTTTGTTTGATGGCTTGTAAGTGCCATAGTGTCTGTCTCCGTGCCTCCATTGGTGGTGCTCACTCCTTCTTGGATCGTATCTTGTCGCTCCCTCATTCGCCTTCCTTCTTGCTTGATCTATTGCCTCCAAGTGGGTGGCAGCCTTTCTGTCGAAAATGGAACTGCAACGAGGGCATAGCATCACGTCACTCTTCCTTCTCTGGCACCTTTTGATGAATTCGACCCAACTCTCATCTTCTTTGGGGTACGCCAGCTTTTGGTACTCCTCTCGACGTTGATCTTCATCTACTGCTGCCTGAGTTTTCTGCGAAACTTCTACCATATTGATTCCCACGTTTTGCTTGTCAGCAATGGTTAGTCTGTTCATCTTTTCAATGAGCTTTTCCTCTTCGACTCTGTCCTTCTTTTTCGTCAAGTCGAACTTCCCTTCTGGGCAGCAACACCAGGATATGTTCCTAGGAGCACGCTTGCAGCAACACTTGTTTGACTTTTCTTTAGGATCCTCTTTTATTCTTCGTAGGATCCCATAAGTCCCAGATTTCCCACGGCCATGTACAGCTTTTTCTTTCATTCCTGTGACTTCCTTGTCAAAAGGTCCCATGATGTTGATGCAGTAATTTGCAACATCGGCCTCCTCCATGTTGTCAAGATCAAGGCCTTCAGTAGCCTTGTTTTCAGCAACGAAGTCCTCAGTAACTTCTTCCTTGGCGATAGGGGAATCACCATCGTCATCAAAATCGCTTCCCCAACCAGTTGGTCGGATTTCACTGATGTCGGTGCGATAAGTTGCAGGAATAGTGTACTTCACCAGGTAGTCGAATTTTCCACTCGGCTGTCCCAAGCAATCCCAGATTTCTCCCGGTCGAACCACCACGTCTTCAGCAACACTGTCATCGTTCTTCTCGTTGGACCCCTCTGTAGTTTTCTGATTTTCAAAGCTTTCAGTAGCTTCGACCTTACCTTCATCGTCGAAGTCCTCAGTGACTTCAACTGTGTTTTTGTTGTCAAGATCTTCAGTGACTTTGACTTCATTATCGTTGTCGAACGCTTCAGTACCCTCGACTTCGTTCTGGCCTGCAAGATCTTCAGTGATCTCGACCATGTTGATACTGGTGTCGAAACCTTCCATAGCCTCCACCATCTCGAAACTGCCATCAGAAGCAACTTCAATCTCCACCATATTCACAGTGGATGGTTCAGCATAGTGTGCTTCGACAACCTGCATGGGATTCGAATCAATCCCCATTTGTTGTTTTGGCTTCTCGCCAAACTTCAGCCTTCCATCACGGATAGCATTTTGAACTAGATCCCTGAAAAGAAAACATTGAGATGTTTTATGACCCAAAAAGTTATGGTACTTACAAAACCCCCTCTTTTTCTGCTGTTCGACAGGCGGTTCTTTGGCGCCTGGCGGCTTTATTAACTGACCATCTTTGACCAATAAATCAAAAATTTCGTCACACTTGGTGACGTCGAACGTATAAGTTCGTTTGGGAAACTTATCATTCTTTTCAGGTTCGACTGGATTTTTTCCATTCGACGGAGCTAGTACTTTACAGGCGTATGGAGGGCCTGACTTTAGTTCTGCCAGATCAATTTCTTGCTCGTCGAACAAAATTAGTTCATTTTCGTCACCATCATCATCCTGGCATACTCCTACATAGGCCACTCTTTCCTTTTTATTTTTATTTGATCTGAATTTCTCAGCTTTTAGCCTCTCAATCTGTCTTACCCTATCTGCT
The DNA here is from genome assembly GCA_022829125.1 of Lathyrus tuberosus. NCBI lineage: Eukaryota > Viridiplantae > Streptophyta > Magnoliopsida > Fabales > Fabaceae > Lathyrus > Lathyrus tuberosus. The sequence goes on along the minus strand of JALAZF010000036.1, from coordinate 15,306,047 downwards.
AATTGTGCCATATCTCTTAAATATTGAGTGTCTAATTTTTTCCTTATAGAATAATCTAGACCCCCTGCAGCCATTTCGACTAACTCCCGTTCTGGCACTTGTGTGAAACATCTTGCCTTAAGCAACCTGAACCTGTTTAGGTAATGATCTATAGGTTCTGAAAATTTCCTCTTAACACTGGCTAATTCCTTCAAACTTATCTTAGTCTGACCCATATAGAATTGTTCATGGAACAATCTTTCTAATTGGGTCCATGTGAATATAGAGTTCGCGGGCAAGGATGTAAACCAGGTGAATGCATTTTTTGTCAAGGAACTTGGAAAGTACTTCATTTTCAAATTTTCGTTATTGACTATTTCTCCCGCTTCTATTAGATAACGCGCTACGTGCTCTATAGTAGATTCACTAGTATCTCCTGAAAACTTAGTAAACTTAGGAACTTTCCATCTTGGGGGTAGTTCCTCTTGCAGAATGTGTTCTGACAATGGGGAAGTATAAGTAGGCCTTTGCAAACCTATATTTACACCGTTTTGGGCCATTATCCTTTCGACCATGGCTGTTATGTTATTTTCGACAGGAAAATTATTATATCGTATTCGCTGTTGCAACACATCATCAGCATCTTGGCCTCTCTGGACTATTACCCTCCTAGGTTCTTGTTGAACGGGGATTTCGACACGAGGCTGCTCGACCACTGCCTCTTGGTTTCTAGGGTTTGCCTGAGGATTCTCTAAAGGCCTTTGATTTATTGTGGGTTCCTCTTCGACATTTACTACTTGGTTTTGAATCACTTGTTCTCTTTGTCGTGTTTGAGGAACACCAAAAAAGTCAGCAATGCGCGTCATTTGCGCAGCCAACAATTGGTTGGTTTGGGTAGTGTTTTGTATTAAAGGGTTAAACACTGCCCCCATTTGTTGAGTCAACATTTGGACCATATCATGATTACTTTCGTCCATTTGTTGTCGAATTACTTGCGCAGAATTATTGGTAATTGCTGGCATTTGGAAATTCGGTAGGGATTGGTTCAATCTACTCATATTTCCACCGTATCCTGATCCTTGCAATGGCGAAGACATGTGGACCATGGCGTCAGAATACAAGGGTGGTGCACTTTGCAAATTTGCCATCACTGACGTTGGCATTCCATATGGTTGTTCTCTTCCGAACATAGGCATGGAAAAATTTGTCTGGAATGGCCTAAAATTTTGTCCTCCCGGAGGAGGCGTCCCCAAAGGCCTTGAATGTCCCATTGTGGAGGAACTAGGCATACTTTGGGAGAGCGAAACCGCTGGTGTAAATCCTGTTGACGAAGGCATAATCTCCTCCAGAACAGGGTTTGAATCCACATTTCCCCCTGCCGAAGGTATAGGGTTGGAAACTGGAATATTTTCATTTGAATTTGAATTGGGGTTAGGATTATTTGACTGATTCGCCATTTTCCTTACTCTAGTTCTTTTGGGTCTCTCTACGTCAGATACGGCTAATTTACCGCTTCTTAGTATCATACAACGAAGAAAAAGCCTTAATTTTTAAAATTTATTTAAGTTTTATATTGCACTGGTCCCACTGGGCGTGCCAATTTGTTCGCTGTTGATCTTGGCGAACAACCTCTGGTTTACCAGAATGGTGAAATCTGGGTTACTTGCAGGATTAACCAAACAAATCCTAGGACGTCGGGCGAAAACTTAGATCAACGTGATAATTTTAAATTAAGGGTGATATCTTGGTTCTTGGTTACATGTATTTAAGTCTTTTGGAATAAAGGATTTCAACTAACTTTAAAGGAAAGTCTGAGATAAAAGAAAGTGACTTTGAAAAGAACTTTTAAAGTAAAATGACGAAGAAAGAACTTTAAAATAAAATGACGAAGAAAACATAAAGATGCTGGTAAATGTAAAGGAATTGGTAAAAAGACTTTGATTGATAAAGAAATTAAAAGATGGTGTTTACACGTACATTTTTCCAAATAACTCTTTTCTCTCACACGGGTACTTTGAGTAATTGCAGGAAGTTTTGTACAAGTTTTTTCACACTGAATTCTAATAACAACTATCCTATTTATAGATAAACAAAATAACTGCTATTAACGACTAAATCCTAAAATTTCGACATCTGGCCTTCTGCATGTCTTCCTTTCGCCAGATACTTCCACGCGTCTTCTGCCAAACGTTATAATTCTCTTGAATTTGAATCTTCAAGTTATGTCGAACAAACGCGTCCTTTCAGACTTGTCGAATTGTCAAAAAATGATAAATGTCCCTCAAACCTGTCTGACGAAGACTTCCTCATATTTCTGTCGAAGTGTCGAAATTCTTATCTTGTCGAAGTGTCTTCTGGATACCTTCATTTTCTTCCTCCTTTTCCTGTAGTTATCATCTCTAGTCAAGGAACATCATTTTGCCTTCCAAGACATGGTGTCGAAAATATATGTCTACAGAGATATCCTCATTCCATCTACCGTATGGCGAGCTCACGATCACACTCAACGACATCTCGTGCCTTTTACATCTACCGATCATGGGTACCCTTCTCCGTCAACAAAACTGATTTTTTAAAAAAAAATAAAGTTCTGCTATTTTTCTTGATTTGCAGATCAGAAATTATTCCTGATATGCACATCCAGAACAAATCAACGTTTTTAAAAAAATGGTGCGTCCGGGTGTGCATATCCTAAAACTGGAGGCAAAAACGAAAATTCGTGTGGTGTCTAAGAAACCTTTGGAGTGTAATAAGAAATTCTCTTAAAAAAATATGCATGTTCTGAATGTGTAGCACCGGAAAAGTTACCCAAATACCCCACATTTTCGAAAAAATTCTCAAAATACCCCACATTTCAAAAAATTTCCCAAACTGTCCCAGTTATGGCAAGGTTTTGTACATTGTCGCTAAATAAATTGGCGACACCCCTTTAAGGCTACAACCATGTCGCCAATTGGATTGGCGACTCCCTTGTTTATCAAGTTGCTAGTGCAATTAGCGACCCTATACAAAGGCAAAAGGGAGTCGTCAATCCAATTGGTGACATGGTTCTAGTCTTAAAGGGGTGTCGCCAATTCATTTGGCGACAATGTACAAAGCTTTGTTCTAACTTGGGCAGTTTGAGAAATTTTTTGAAACATGAGATATTTTGGGAATTTTTTTAAAAATATGAGATATTTGGATAACTTTTCCTGTAGCACCTTATTTGAGAATAATATTATTTATCTCTTAAAATAAAGAATCGGGATTCTAAGTTGTTACAGTGCCCGTCATGACAATTAGAACTTTATATATTCCATCCATTTTTGTTGTTTTTCATCGTTTTATCTGGCAGAGCTCTATAATTACTAAATAACAAGAGGGTTTTGCATAATACTAGAGTAAAATTAGTTTGTCGTATTTTTTATGAAGCAAATTAATTATAATTTAATTTATTTTTTATCATTATTTATTGTTTAAGTGTTCATTATTAATTAAATGGAAGGCGATAAGCCTGAAACAGTCGTGAGAAGATATGTGCATGAATGAGTTGACTAAATTAATTTCATATTGCATTTGAAAAATATACTTATAGTAAAAGAGAATCTTCCATTTCCTTTTTCCATTTATGGATAGAAAGTTATAGTAATTATTTTATGTTCGACATTTTAATTATTTTATATCTTATATATTATTTAGTTACTTTATATAACCATATGAGAAAAAAAATTGAATGTATCTCTCATTTTAGTGTTTTTTATTTAGGGTTAATACTTATTTTCACCCCTGTTATATGGGCGTGTTTTGAAAAACCCTCATGCGAAAAAAAAAGTTGCAAGATTGACCTTAACAAATTTTAAAAGTTTTGATTTAAATCTTTTTCAGGCCACATCATCAAAAATGCTTATGTGGCAATCATTTATTTAATTTTTAATTGGAACATATTGCCACATCAATTAATTAGGACATGCATTGACTGTTTTACCCTTAGCATTTTTCTTAAAAAAATATCCAGATTTTTAAAACCTTTCCATCGTCGTCACTGGTTGCTCTTTTTTCTTCGCGCTCCTTCACTGTCTCCGCAACAAAAAACGAACAACTCTATCCTCCGACTCAGATTCCAACCCTCCTCATCCCTTCTCCTACTCCCTCCTCCGCCGCACAACAAACTGTTTCTCCAATATCCTCGGTCATGACGGTTTTGGCCTGTCTATTCCCGTACCCTACCTTCCTCCGGTAAACTAATCGCCGTCAAGCTTATGAACTCTACCTCCTCCGTTGCCTCCCAAGGCGAACGTGAATATCACAACGAACTCTTCTTTGCCGCAAGACTCCATTCCGACCTCCTCGTCCCCGCCATCGGTTTCTCCTCCGATCCAAAACGCCGTCGTTTCCTTCTAGTATACGACCTCATGAAAAACGGTAACCTCCACGAAGCGCTCTTCCGTCGTAAAATTGCTGATTTCGGTCTCGCGAGGTTGAAAGCCCTTTCCCCTTTCGAGTTCAGGAAAGAGGAATTCGAGAGTGATGAGACGGAAATTGAGAGTTAACACTAGCTTTGAGGAATATGAAACGGACATGGTTGGTGTTGTTGGTGGTAGAAATAGAATGAAGAAGAGTGGGAGTGTGAAGGATTATGTAATGGATTGGATTGGCAAAGAAGTGAAGAAGGAAGGTTCAAAGAATGGTGAATTGGTGGATGGAAGTGGGAGTGAAAAGGGAGAGAAAAGTAAGAGCAAGAAGAAAATGGAGTGGTTGGAATCAATGGAAGAGGGAGATGGAAATGGGGGTTTTCAGGGAACAAATTTTAAAAATCTGGATTTTTTTTAAGAAAAATGCTAAGGGCAAAACAGTCAATGCATGTCCTAATTAATTGATGTGGCAATATGTTCCAATTAAAAATTAAATAAATGATTGCCACATAAGCATTTTTGATGATGTGGCCTGATAAAGGTTTAAATCAAAACTTTTAAAATTTGTTAAGGTCGCTCTTGCAACTTTTTTTTCGCAGGGGGTTTTTCAAAACACACTCATATGGCAGGGGTTAAAATATGTATTAACCCTTTTATTTATGAATTGTTGACCCTATTCAATTCTAGAGATTGATTTTTGACCTAAAAAAAGACTAGTAATAATTTAGCCATGTAAAAAATCTATAGATAACTACGAATACTCAATCATATTGTTAATTTCTTCACAAGATACATATCAATATCTTCAATAGCTGGCCATAAAATTGAATCTTCATCTTTTTCCCCATTCTCTACCATAACCACCAATTCAAACACAGTGGTGTTGCTTGTTAGAATAATATAATAAGTGTGAGTAATATGAATAATAGTCTCAGATTGGATAGGAATGTGGTGACTTGAGCATTTATAAGTAGGAGAACCCATACACCTATCACCTTAAGGTTTTGGGTGAATATGTGGTGTCTCTCTCACTTATAAATGCTCAAGTCACCACATTCCTATCCAATGTGGGGCTATTATCCATACTACTCACACTTGTTATACTTAACACTCCTCCTCAATTGTGAGTCTATCCACAATGCTTCCACAATGCTCCCCCTTAAGAAGAATGTCTTTTCATCCATATACACTTGTACCACCGTTATCACACTTCAACAGGACACTCAACTCACCGTCTATGGCGATACTTTCGATACAAGTAGTCGGTCCTTCACTCGAACCAAATGCTTATGATACCACTGTTGGGGAAGATTTTTACTAGAAAACATTGAATATTGTGGGACTTTCCTATTCTAGAGCAACACTTTTTGTGAGAGACATGTCAGATTTTGGGTGAATATGTTGTGTCTCTCTCACTTGTGTTGCTCTTGGCCTAATATTCAATGCTCTATATTGTAAAACTCCTCTAACATGGTATCATGAGTCTTTGGTTTGTAAAGTGACCGACTTACATGTATCGAAATGCCCAAGAAGTGGTGTCCCAGTGAAATCGAAATGCCTAAGGAAGAGGTGTATTCGAAATACCTAATAAGAGGTTCCTGGTAATAGGTGTCAACGGCGGTACAAATATATGTGTACAAAAGAGTTTCCACATGAGGGGGAGCATTGTGAACTCACACTTGAGGGGGAGTGTTGGAATAATATAATAAGTGTGAGTAGTATGAATAATAGTCCCACATTAGATAGGAATGTGGTGACTTGAGCATTTATAAGTGTGAGAACCCATACACCGATCACCTTAAGGTTTTGGATGAATATGTGGTGTCGCTCTCACTTGTGTTGCTCTTGGCCTAATATTCAATTCTCCCTAGTGTAAAAACTTCTCTAACATTGCCTACATCGTCACTTGAACAACCTACTTCAAGTGAGGTTCTTGAACTTCATGAAGAGTTAATTGCTTACATGGAAAACATTCTCCTTGAGATCCCTACTGGAAATAATGTTGTGGAAGCCATAATCGACTTTGCTAGGCGTCATGAAGCTAGCATAGTCGTGATGAAGAGCTCAGGTCTTGTATTTGACATTACCTTTCTCAAACTAGATTCTCGTATCCCGACATTCCGTTTAGATGGTCCGTTCAATGTGTAATCTCTAGGCAGAGTGTATTTAAATCCTGATTGTGGTCGTGTTCCTACTCAACTTTTCTATGATCCATTATGTAGTGCTCCTGCCCTTCAACTCTCCGAATCTCGAGGATAAGTATTTGGCGGAGTGATTAGAGGAAATATCAATGCTGCAAGTGACATTCAGATTTTTGCCTCTTTTTTCAAGAGGCCTGAACTATGAGAGTAGTCACCACTGATGGGGTTGTTCAATTATTTGAAGATGATGACGTCCCAACAATTGTTAGTGGTGTTGATGCAATTGAAAGTGGTGTTGATGTTGATGTCGACACCAATGAAACTCAATCAGAAGATTAAATTCTCATTTAGTCATTATGCTAATTATGAGAATGGCATGCAATTGTTTTTCACTCCATTCAAAACTCATGTATTCTATGTTAATGTTTTTCTAGCCTTTCAATTATCAATAAAACATTTTTGTTTTCTTGTTTTATGTTTTGTTTGAAGAGTTTAATAATTGATAATTTTAAAGAAGGATTAACTTTTGCCTATAATTTTATATTTCTGAGAGTTATATACTAGATATATTCATTTTTTTAAGCAAGTTCTATAATAAAGCGAGTATAAAGTGCACTCGAACTTGATTACAAAAGGATTGAGACGAGGCTCGACAAAACAGAGAAATTATCTACCAATTAGAACTTAAGACACATAAAACAAATGATCTTTGTTGAATTCATACAAATTACAATTAAGATGAGTAATATCTCCTATAAAAGACCATCGCCAAACCGTGAACTTAACCATCCAAACGGTGTCAATCACATTCCATCCTATATTCCTGAAAGAAATGCTATCCCTAAGACTCCACAATTCCTAGATATATTCTTAATATTTAATTATTTCCCAGCGAATGTTGTCAAAATTATAAATTTAGGGATGTAACATGGTGGAGACGTAGATTAATTTAAGGGAAAAAAATTGTTCCATAAAAAGAACATATACACAACTCTATTCAATTTAAATGTCTTATTTAAAAAAAAAAAAACTATCCTATTTAATGAGATCTAGTTTAATTTGAAACGGTGTATTGGATATTTAAATTACTAACATAAAATCTTTATTTAATATTTAAGTTATAAATAAATGATAAATAAAGATAATCTTTAAGCTAGTGCTAACATTTTTTTTGAGATAATTGTCCTCCGCTTACTCCTTCCTCCTCAGCCAAATTTCACTATTAAAAAATCACGTCTTAGCATCAACAATTTAGCGTTGGTCCTGACTCCGATGTTGTTAGTGTTGCTGAAGTGTCTCCATAAACCGATGCTACGAGAGTAAAATTATTTTATTTTATTTTTTAATAGGTCATTAAAAGTAGTGTCGGTTGTAACCTACGCTAATCAATATTCACTTGTAAGTTTATATTTTTTTAATTATTTTTAATATGGCGTCGGCTAGAACCGACGCTATTATTGGTGCGAAATAATTTCATTTCCCCCACCATTTTCATTTGCCTCCTTTTCTATATTGTTTTAAATAATTATTTATTTTCTGTGATATTTTTATAGTAGCGGCGGTCCTAGCCGACCCTACGTTTGATAAGTAAAGCTATAAATTTTCCTTTACATGTAAGTTTATATATTTTTAATTATTTTTAAAGTTGCGGCGGCTAGGGCCGACGCTATTATTGGTGCGAAAAAATTTCATTTCCCCCCATCATTTTCATTTGCCTCATTTTTTATATTGTTTTAAATAATTATTTATTTCTAACAGTTGCGGTGGCCATGGCCGACGCTACTATTGGTGTGAAAAAAATTCACTTCCCCGCCAATTTCATTTGCCTCCTTTTTTATATTATTTTAAATATTTATTTATTTTCTAATATTTTTATTGTAGCGGCGGTCCTAGCCGACGCTACGTTTGATGAAAAAAGTTGTACATTTCCCTTCACAAGCTTGTCCTTTTTTATTGTTTTAATTATTCATACTATAAATTAAAAATTATCATAAAGTAAAATTCATAAAATAAAATCAAAATTATATATTAATAAATTAAAAAAAATTACAACTAAATTAATAAAATAATCCTAAATAAAATTAAAACTATAAATAAATAATACTATAAATTATATTATAAATTAAAAAAAATTACAAATAAAAATGATAAATTAAAACTAAAACTAAATTTATAAAATATTTATAAAATAAAAGTTATAAATTAGTAAACTAAAGTTATAAAATATTTATAAAATAAAATCAATATTAAAATTTTAACTTAATAAATGTGGGATAAAATATATCTACCAAAATTTTAGCTCCTCCGTCTCTCAGCTCCATCGTTTCTGAACCGTTTCTCACGAACCGTCTCTCAACTCCATCGTCTCTCAATCTCCATTGTCTCTCAATCTCCATCGTTGTCTCTTAATCTCTGAATCTCTCAATCTGCATTTCGTCAATTTTGCTTATGAATGACTTGTTGTTGTTGTTGTTGTTGTTGTGCAGAGGTAACAATCTCCATTTCGTCAATCTCCGCCGTTGTTGCGCAGTGGTATGAACAAATCTCTATTGTTTCGTTGTTCAATCAGCATTTTCTTTCGTTCATACTCATTTCTTTCTTTTCAGGAAATTTATTCAATAAATCATTTCAAGAAATCATTGAACGAAGGAAAACGCTTCAAGGGTTCGATTGACATTCTCTTCATCAAAGAATTCAAATTTCGGGTTCGAATCCGCGTTTCTTCTTTCCCTCTATTCGTTGTTTTGATTTGTTGTTTTAATTCGTCGTTTAGATTCGTCGGTTCGATTCATTATTTGAACTCACTGAATTTACATTATTATGTTGTGTATGCTTTTACCATCCTACCACCAGAAACAATCTCATAAACCCAGTAATTATAACATCTTTCGTTCAGCTAGATGGAAGCCGCAACCACAACAACTCTGCACATAACAAACTCAAAGTCGCGACGACTTCACGGTAGCTACGGAACAAAGTGGCAGCTGTATCGCTCGATTCGGTTTGGGAGTTTCGATCAAAGCACAACACGACCTTCGGTAAACTTTCAAATTGAGATTTCTCAGTGTCATTTTGTTCTGATTATTGTGGTTGGCATACCTCATCATTTTGCATATTGATGTAGATTAATGTGTTGATACATATTGTTAATAGTATAACCTTGTAAAAAGTTTTTGTAGTCACTATTTCTGAATCTCGGTTCTATTGTGAAGTCAAGTTGATTTTGACTTTGAGTGCATTACATTGTGCTAATTTCTTAGTATATTTGAGCATGAATATGGTTATAACCTTGTGAGAATTATTCACAACTCGTTCTGTTTCGTGTTGCGTCGTGTTTGCTGCCATAATTTTGTGTGAATGCAGCATGAATATCGCATATGCTGCTGCTGCGATTGATTCGCTAATAATAGTCCAAAGTTTCGATAACGATTCATGTTGTATTTGCTTTGATATCATGTTGTTTATGGTTCTATTTTGATCTGCGGTGTAGCAAGTTTCGTTTCGCTTCCATTTCATTATGTCGCAGTCATGAAAGTGTTTACTCCTGTAATGCATGTTTAGATATTCAATTTGTCGCGCTCTGTTAGTGCTTTTTGTAACGCCCCAGTCAGTTTTGTCAGTTTTGTCTTTTTAATTAATTGAGTCGTTTTGAATATTTTATTATTATATTATTTTATTTTTGACTTTTATGTGAAAATATGTTATTTTTCATCGTGATTATATTTTATCGCGTTTTGGGAGCATTTGCGAGATATTTAAGTGTAGGGGTATTTTGGTCATTTTGCTTTATTTTTTTAAGTTAAGAATATAATAGAAATAGAAAGAGAGAAAAATAGAAAGGAAAGAAAAAGAGAGGAAGAAAAGTAGAGAGAAAGAAGAAGAGAAGAGAATGAGAGAAACTTGGAAATCTAGGAATCGATCAACCGACTTTTCTACACGCGATTAAATCGGGTAAGGGTGTGAAACTCGATTATAATATGTTTATGTATGATTATGCATGTGTGTGCTTGTATGTTTTCTTGTTTTTACATAGCTTTTGAATTCTAGGTTGGAAATGAGAAATATGTTGAGAAATCGATGTTTTCGCGGTTGGAAATCGACGTAAATGTGGTAGAATGCTTGTTGCCATGATTAGATTAGGTTCTGATTGATATATGTTGATTTGGAAATGTTTTGGTTGGAAAAAATATCATTTTGGGTTATGTAACAGCGCTGCAGAATTTCTGGGTTTTCGCAGGTTCGCCTAGCGAACCAGTTAGCGAAGGTTCGCTAACGTTGTTCGCCTAGCGAAATTTGTATGTTTTTGGTTCTGGTTGGTTCTGCCTTGGTTCACCCAGGGGTTCGCCTAGCGAACTTTGTGTCTGTTTTTAGCTGATAGTGGGTTCGCTGGACTTTCGCCTAGCAAAGGTGGTAGCGAATGCTCGCTAGAGGGTTCGCCTAGCGAACATGGCTGTTTGTGCAATTTTGTTTTCTTACTAACTTTTGATCTGTGGTTTGGTTTGAGGCGTGGTTTGATGCGTTAGGAAGCTTATAAAATTTTCTTTCTTATGATGATGCTTTTGAGATTATTGGCCGATTAAATTAGGTCAGGAATTAGAAAATATGTTGTTTTGTCGACTTTTGCCGTTTTAATTATGTGAACTTGATGTGTATATGCAATATGTTGTTGGTGTGGATATTGTATGACCTGTGTACTGTTGTGTGATGAAATTGCATGAAATATATATTATGATGATGATTGGTGGCCTTAGGGCAAGAAGATGCAATGTGTGGTAATTGATGATATATGCATGATTTTGGATGTGTATATGTGTGCATTTTAAATGTCATGAGTCATTGTATGACAAGCATCATGATATGCATTCTTGTGACATCGTGAGCGACAGATTGATTTCAGAGGGAATCCGCTATAACATCGTGCGCCTTAAAAATAAGAGGACCGAAAGCGATGATTATAGACGATCGTGTGCCCATGTGGGGTGTGAACGATCGGGTCGTGTGCCCGTGTGGGGTGTGAGCGATCCATAAACGTCGTGTGCCCGTGTGGGGTGTGAACGACGGGGAACATCGTATGCCCGACGAGGAGTTACACTAAGTAACGAGCGATGGTTTCAGCAGAGTTCCTGAGTGAACTAGTGATGAGAAATGTTGGAATTCGGTACCGCATATGCATTGTATAGAGTCGGTGTGTCGGTCTCTGTGCATTTGTATAAATTATGGACTAATTGTGTATGGAATTGTGAATGTGATTGATGAGATGGAATATGTATAATTGTATTGATGATGAGTGTATGGTGTATGACTGATGTGCATTGGTATTGGATACCTGAGAATTGTACTGTGTTGTGTTGTATTTGATTGTGGTGCATTTGTGGTGAGAATATCTTATTTGTGCATTTCTGTGTTAATATATAATTATATGCAACTGTATTATGATTGTGTTTCTCACCCTTCTGCTGTTTTATAATGCTCTATGAGGCATTGCAGATTAGAGTTGCTGGAGGTCTTTTTGTGAAGCTTGGGTCTTCATTCTTTTGTCGGTCGGCTCTGATATGTGACACCGGCTAGTCGGGGTGATCGAGTGTGATTATTTGAATTGTGTATATGTATATGTTGGATTGTACATGTATGGTTGTATATGACACATACACTTTTATGATATATATATATATATATATATATATATATATATATATATATATATATATATATATATGAGATTCAGTTACGGATTTTCCACTTTTATTCTGTAATTCGATTGTGGGTGTTAGGAACTCAGTTCCTTGGTTGTGCTACCTGAAATTGTTGCATATCTGTATGAGCAGGGTTATTGTATTTTGTTTCAAATTGATGTGACCCCTCGGTCTATGCCGTGCATGTTTTAAATATACTCTGATGAAATTTTGAATTTTATTTATCGCTTTGTTTTATTTGGGGGTATAGATTGGGGGTGTTGCATTAAGTGGTATCAGAGCCAGTCTGTGTCAGTTCGTGTCTGGTTGTGTCAGTCCTTGTCGGTGTGGCATTTGGGGTGAGTTGTTTGTTTAACCATAGTTTCTGTTATTGGAAATGAACAGAATATGGCTGGTAGGAATGATGCTGCTTTGGCTGCTGCGATGCAAGTAATGGCTCGGGTTGTGTAGGGTGCACCTAATGCTGCTGGTAATGATGAGTTCAGGAAGAACAAACCGACTGTCTTTAAAGGGAGACATCATCCTGATGGTGCACAGATTTGGTTGAAAGAGATTGAAAGGATTTTTTGAGTTATGGATTATGCTAAGGACAGTAAGGTGAGACTGGGAACTCACATGTTACAGGAAGAAGCGGATGACTGGTGGGTTAGTACTCGTCAGGTGTTGGAAGCTGGGGATGAAGAAGTTACTTGGGAATTGTTTAGCCGGGAGTTTCTGAGGAAGTATTTTCCCGAAGATGTAAGAGGAAAGAAGGAAATTGAGTTCTTGTAATTGAAACAAGGTAATATGTCTGTTGTTGATTATACTGCTAAGTTTGTGGAGCTTGTGCAGTTTTATCCTCATTATGCTGAAGCGACTGCAGAGTTTTCTAAGTGTGTGAAGTATGAGAGCGGATTGCGTCCTGAGATTAAGCAGGCAATCGGTTATCAAAGGATAAGAAGGTTTTATGATTTGGTGGAATGTTGTAGGATTTATGAAGAGGATAGTAAGGCTCGTTCTACTCACTATAAGAGTGTGAGTGACAGAAAAAGGAAACAACAGTTTCGTGGTGGTCCTTATGTAACACCAGCTGATAAGGGTAAACAAATGGGTACTTTTGATCGAAGGTCAAGTGGTGGAGGTATGTCTGGTCCTCTGAGGTGTTATAGGTGTGGTGATTTGGGGAATCGTCAGTTTGAGTGCAGGAAAGATATGAGGAAGTGTACCAATTGTGGAGGTGTAGGACATGTAGTGGCTGAGTGCAAAAGGAAGAATGTGGCGAAGTGTTTCAACTGTGGTGACCCTGGTCATATTAGCAAGAAGTGTCCGAAATCGAAGCAAGTTCCGTATGGTGGGAAAGTTTTTGCATTGGCGGGGACTCAGACTACTAATGCAGATCGTCTGATTAGAGGTACTTGTTTTATTAATAGTACGCCTTTAGTTGCTATTATTGATACTGGAGTGACTCATTCGTTTATTTTTTCTGAGTGTGCTAAGCGTTTGAATCTTGTGTTGTCTTTGATGGATGGTGAGATGGTTATTGATACTCCAGCAATAGGGTCAGTAACTACTTCTTTGGTTTGTTTAAGTTGTCCTTTGACCATTTATGGCAAAGACTTTGAGATGGATTTAGTGTGTTTGCCGTTGGAGGGTTTAGATGTGGTTCTGGGAATAAATTGGTTGCAATTCAATCGGGTTCATGTTGATTGTTATCATAAGCTGGTAAGGTTTCCTTCTCTTAAGGAAGACGAAGACTCGAGTTTCTTATCTACCAAAGAGTTGAAGAAACTTTTGGCGGACGAAGCTCAGTTGTTTGAGTTGTTTGCATCATTGACTGTGGATAGTCAAGTGTCGCTTGATGTGTTTCCTGCTGTGTGTGATTTTCCAGAAGTGTTTCCTGAGGATATATCAGATGTGCCGCTAGAGAGAGAGGTGGAGTTTTCGATAGATCTAGTTCCTGGTACTAGACCTGTTTCTATGGCACCTTATCGTATGTCGGCATCTGATTTGGTAGAGTTGAAGAAGCAATTGAATGAATTATTGGAGAAGAGGTTTGTGAGGCCAAGTGTTTCTCCTTGGGGTGCTCCAGTTTTATTGGTGAAAAAGAAAGATGGAAGTATGCGATTGTGTATTGATGATCGCCAGTTGAATAAGGTGACGATTAAGAATAAGTATCCTCTTCCTAGAATTGATGATTTGATGGATCAGTTGGTTGATGCTTGTGTGTTCAGTAAGATTGACTTGAGGTCGGGGTATCATCAGATTAGGGTGAAAGAGGAAGATATTCAGAAGACAGCTTTTAGGACACGTTACGGTCATTATGAATATTCTGTGATGCCGTTCGGGGTTTCTAATGCGCCAGGTGTGTTTATGGAGTACATGAATCGTATTTTCCACGAGCGTTTGGATCAATTTGTTGTTGTGATTATTGATGACATTCTAAGTCTCGGGAGGAGCACGCAGAGCATTTGCGTATTGTTTTGCAGGTTTTGAAGGAAAAGAAGTTTTTGCCAAATTGTCCAAGTGTGAATTTTGGTTGTCGGAGGTGAGTTTTCTTGGACACGTAATTTCAGGTAATGGTATTGTTGTGGATCCATCTAAAGTAGAAGCAGTTCTACAATGGGAGGCTCCGAGATTTGTTACTGAAATTCGAAGCTTTTTGGGTTTGGCCAGATATTATTGAAGGTTTATTGATGGTTTTTCTAAGCTAGCACTTCCTTTGACCTAGTTAACTTGTAAAGGGCGAGCGTTCATTTGGGATATTCGGTGTGAGGAAAGTTTTAATGAGCTGAAGAGAAGATTGATGACAACTCCGATTTTGATTTTGCCGAATCCTACTGAACCGTTTGTGGTGTATTGTGATGCATCTTTGATTGGTCTAGGTGGGGTGCTAATGCAAGACGGTAAGGTCGTGGCGTATGCTTCGAGGCAGTTGAGAGTGCATGAGAAGAATTACCCTACGCATGACTTGGACTTAGCGGCTGTGGTGTTTGTATTGAAAATTTGGAGGCATTAGCTTTTTGGTGCGAGGTTTGAAGTCTTTAGTGATCACAAAAGTTTGAAATATCTGTTTGATTAAAAGGAATTGAATATGAGGCAACGAAGATGGTTGGAATTTTTGAAGGACTACGACTTTGGCTTGAATTACCATCCTAGTAAAGCTAATGTGGTAGCCAATGCGTTGAGTCGGAAATCGTTACATATGTCCGCTTTAATGGTTAAGGAGTGGGAGCTTTTGGAATCGTTTAGAGATTCGAGTTTGGTATGTGAAGTGACGTCGGATAGTGTGAGGCTGGGTATGTTGAAGGTTACTAATGATTTTTTGATGACGGTAAGTGAGAAACAGAAGTTGGATGTGAAATTGGTGGAAAATATGCGAGTGGTGATTTTCAAGTGGATGTTAATGGTGTGTTGAGGTTCCGTGGGCGAATTTGTATTTCGGACGATTCGAATTTGAAACGGATGATTTTGGAAGAAGGACACCGGAGTAATTTGAGTATACATCCGGGAGCGAACAAGATGTACCAAGATTTGAAAAAGATTTTCTGGTGGTCTGGATTGAAAAGAGATGTGGCTCAGTTTGTGCATGCTTGTTTGACGTGCCAGAAGTCGAAAGTGGAACATCAGAGACCTAGTGGTTTGTTGCAACCGTTGGATATTCCAGAATGGAAATGGGATAGAATTTCTATGGATTTTGTAACGGGGTTGCCGAATACACTGAGAGGGCATAATGCTATTTGGGTGGTTGTGGACAGACTGACTAAATCGGCTCATTTCATTCCGATTGACATCAGATTTTCTTTGGAGCGGTTAGCTGAGATTTATATCAGTGTGATTGTGAAGTTGCATGGGGTTCCGTTAAGTATTATTTCGGATCGAGATCCAAGGTTTACCTCGAGATTTTGGGAAAGTTTACAGAAGGCGTTGGGTTCTAAATTGAGGTTGAGCTCAACTTATCATCCGCAGACGGATGGGCAGACGGAGAGAACGATTTAGTCTTTGGAAGATTTGTTGCGAGCGTGTGTTTTGGAACAAGGTGGTGCGTGGGATAGTTATCTTGCGTTGGTAGAATTCACGTATAATAACAGTTTCCATTCTAGTATTGGAATGGCACCGTTTGAAGCATTATATGGACGAAGATGTCGGACAGCGTTGTGTTGGCATGAATCGGGCAAGAGAGCGGTGGTTGGACCGGAGTTGGTTCAACAGACTACAGACAAGGTGAAGTTTATTCGTGGGAAAATGAAGGCTTCTCAGAGCAGACAAAAGAGTTATCATGATCGGAGACGGAAGGATCTTGAGTTTTAAGAGGGCGATCATGTATTTCTAAGGGTTACGCCGGTAACGGGTGTTGGTCGTGCATTGAAATCGAAGAAACTTACTTCTCGGTTTATTGGTCCTTACCAGATATCTGCGAGAGTGGGTGTTGTGGCTTATCGGGTGGCGTTGCCGCCGAATCTGTCGAATTTGCATGATGTGTTCCATGTTTCATAGCTTCAGAAGTATATTCCGGATCCGTCGCATGTGATTCCGATGGATGAGGTTGAGGTAAGGGAGAACCTTACGGTCGAGGCTTTACCAGTGAGTATTTTGGATCGCGAGTTGAAGCGGTTGCGGGGCAAGGATATTGCACTTGTGAAGGTAGCGTGGGGAAGCGCTGCTGAGGGCAATTTAACTTGGGAGTTGGAGAGTCGGATGCGGGAGTCGTATCCAGAGTTGTTCGTCTCAGGTAATATTTTCGAGGACGAAAATTTCTAAGTGGGGGAGAGTTGTAACGCCCCAGTCAGTTTTGTCAGTTTTGTCTTTTTAATTAATTGAGTCATTTTGAGTATTTTATTATTATATTATTTTATTTCTGACTTTTCTGTGAAAATATGTTATTTTTCATCGTGATTATATTTTATCGTGTTTTGGGAGCATTTGCGAGATATTTGAGTGTAGGGGTATTTTGGTCATTTTGCTTTATTTTTTAAAGTTAAGAATATAATAGAAATAGAAAGAGAGAAAAATAGAAAGGAAAGAAAAAGAGAGGAAGAAAAGTAGAGAGAAAGAAGAAGAGAAGAAAAAGAGAGAAACTTGTAAATCTAGGAATCGATCAACCGACTTTTCTACACGCGATTAAATCGGGTAAGGGTGCGAAACTCGATTATACTATGTTTGTGTATTATTATGTATGTGTGTACTTATATGTTTTCTTGTTTTTACATAGCTTTTGAATTCTAGGTTGGAAATGAGAAATATGTTGAGAAATCGATGTTTTCGCGGTTGGAAATCGACGTAAATGTGGTAGAATGCTTGTTGCCATGATTAGATTAGGTTCTGATTGATATATATTGATTTGGAAATGTTTTGGTTGGAAAAAATATCATTTTGGGTAATGTAACAGCGCTGCAGAATTTCTGGGTTTTCGCAGGTTCGCCTAGCGAACCAGTTAGCGAAGGTTCGCTAACGTTGTTCGCCTAGCGAACTTTGTATATTTTTGGTTCTGGTTGGTTCTGCCTTGGTTCATCCAGGGGTTCGCCTAGCGAACTTTGTGTCTGTTTTTAGCTGATAGTGGGTTTGCTGGACATTCGCCTAGCAAAGGTGGTAGCGAATGCTCGCTAGAGGGTTCGCCTAGCGAACATGGCTGTTTGTGCAATTTTGTTTTCTTACTAACTTTTGATCTGTGGTTCGGTTTGAGGCGTGGTTTGATGCGTTAAGAAGCTTATAAAATTCTCTTTCTTATGATGATGGTTTTGAGATTGTTGGCCGATTAAATTAGGTTGGGAATTAGAAAATATGTTATTTTGTCGACTTTTGCCGTTTTAATTGTGTGAACTTGATGTGTATATCCAATATGTTGTTGGTGTGGATATTATATGACCTGTGTACTGTTGTGTGATGAAATTACATGAAATACATATTATGATGATGATTGGTGGCCTTAGGGCAAGAAAATGCAATGTCTGGTAATTGATGATATATGCATGATTATGGATGTGTATATGTGTGCATTTTAAATGTCATGAGTCATTGTATGCCAAGCATCATCATATGCATTCTTGTGACGTCATGAGCAACGGATTGATTCCAGAGGGAATCCGCTATAACATCGTGCGCCTTAAAAATAAGAGGACCGAAAGTGATGATTATAGACGATCGTGTGCCCATGTGGGGATGTGAGCGATCGGGTTGTGTGCCCGTGTGGGGTGTGAGCGATCCATAAACGTCGTGTGCCCGTGTGGGGTGTGAGAGACGGGGAACATCGTATGCCCGACGGGAGTTACACTAAGTAATGAGCGATGGTTCCAGCAGAGTTCCTGAGTGAACAAGTGATGAGAAATGTTGGAAGTCGGTACCGCATATGCATTGCATAGAGTCGTTGTGTCGGTCTCTGTGCATTTGCATAAATCATGGATTAATTGTGTATGGAATTGTGAATGTGATTGATGAGATGGAATATGTATAATTGTATTGATGATGAGTGTATGGTGTATAACTGATGTGCATTGGTATTGGATACCTGAGAATTGTACTGTGTTGTGTTGTATTTGATTGTGGTGCATTTGTGGTGAGAATATCTTACTTGTGCATTTCTGTGTTAATATATAATTATATGCAACTGTATTATGATTGTGTTTCTCACCCTTCTACTGTTTTATAATGATCTATGAGGCATTGCAGATTAGAGTTGTTGGAGGTCTTTTTGTGAAGCTTGGGTCTTCATTCTTTTGTCGGTCGGCTCTGATATGTGACACCGGGTAGTCAGGGTGATCGAGTGTGATTATTTGAATTGTGTATATGTATCTGTTGGATTGTACATGTATGGTTGTATATGACACATACACTTTTATGATATATATATATATATATATATATATATATATATATATATATATATATGAGATTCAGTTACGGATTTTCCGCTTTTATTCTGTAATTCGATTGTGGGTGTTAGGAACTCAGTTCCTTGGTTGTTCTACCTGAAATTTTTGCATATCTGTATGAGTAGGGTTATTGTATTTTGTTTTAAATTGATGTGACCCCTCGATCTATGCCGTGCATGTTTTAAATATACTCTGATGAAATTTTGAATTTTATTTATCGCTTTGTTTTATTTGGGGGTATAGATTGGGGGTGTTGCACTTTTCGCCGTTTCAATTGGAATCCATGGAAATGTTAGTGTTTGTTGTGGTATGTGATTCGATTTCATGGTGGTGTTAATGTTTCTCGCTGTTTCGGTTTAACTTCATGGAACTGATAATGATTGTTGATGTTTGTGATTCGTGTCTGTGATTTGATTTCGCAGTAATAACAATGTCTTGTTATACATATGCTACTGGTGTTTATGAAATTCACATGTTGGTCACTATTTTTACAAATTCTCAAAACATTGCCTGATGAAATGTTATAGCTATACTTGCTGATTGCAGTATTTTTTTTCTTGATGATTGTGGTTTGGAATGTGGTATTATGATGGATTGAATTCGTGAGCTTCTGTGAGAGATTCATCCTAGTGGTTCGTTTTAATGGATAGAGGGTATTGTGTACTACACAAAATTTTGAGTCATTTTGTTAAACTAATTTTGTTCGATTTGCTTTCATGAATAGGTACTGATTTCTTTTAATTCATGCCTGCAAGATGATGCTAGGTACTGATTTCTTTTTATTATGTACTGAAATTTTTATGATTCATTATTTGAACTCATTGAACTCTTATTTCTCTCTATTTTTTAGAATCAAACATTCATTTTCATTCATTTTCGGTATGATACGCTTATGCATAATCTTCATACTTTCATCCATCTGCTAACAACATGTAGTCTATGTACTTCTTATTATGTTTATAAGGTTTAGCATAAAATTATTCACATTGAACTTATTAAACAATCATTCAGTGATTATCACTCTGATATGATTGATTTCTTAAAAAATTATTTCCAATGAAGTCGTATAGAATTCTAGGATTTAAATTGCGGTCGGAGTGTGGTTTCCTAAACATAGAAGTCAATTGAACAAATGAAGATTATAAACTTATATTTTTTTTTTATGTAGAGAATGGATCGAAGTTGGATGTATGATAGAGAAAACTTTGATAGGTATGGTTTGAAAGATGAATTTGTTAGTGGAGTTGAAGAGTTTATCAATAAAGCGATGAATCGACCTCAGTTTTTAAACGAAGGAGGGATAAGGTGTCCTTGTGTAAATTGCGTCTGCATTCTCTTGAAAACGCCTAATGAGGTCAAACACCACTTGTACAAATATGGTTTTTTGTCCAACTATTATACATGGACTTATCATGGAGAAGAGAATCAGAATGTGGATCTTGATGGTCATTCTAGTAGTGGCGGGAATGCTGGTGGGGATAATCTAGGTGATGAAGAACAATTTGATGCAATGAATGAAATGGTCTCTGATGTTTTCAGGCCATTTGTTAATGTCCCAAATGTGAATGCTAATATGGAAAACGAAATAATTAGTGAGGGTGAGGTACCAAATGAAAAAGCTCAACGATTTTATGATGAATTAATCTTTGCAAACCAACCCATTTATGAGGGAGTTTCTGAATCTAAATGTTTTGCGTCACCCATCTGATGGAAAAGCTTGGAAACACTTCAATGAAGTTTATCCCAATTATGCTAGTGACCCAAGAAATATAAGATTGGGTTTATGTTCTATGGGTTTACCCCTTACATTCAAGCCTCTAGTTCTCCATATTCATATTGGCCAATAATAGTTACACCATACAATCTCCCTCCCGAAATGTGCATGACCAAACCATACATGTTTTTGACTTGTCTTGTACCTGGACAGTACAACCCGAAAGTTAAAATAGATGTCTACTTGCAACCTTTGATTGATGATTTGCAGTACTTGTGGAAAGATGGCATTGTGACATATGATATCTCTATGTAGCAAAATTTTGTTATGAGAGCGCATTTAATGTGGACAATCAATGATTTTCCAGCATATGGTATGTTGTCTGGATGGGGGACACAAGGTAAATTAGCATGCCCTTATTGCATGGACAATACAGATGCTTTCACCTTACGATATGGTGGAAAAAGTTGTTGGTTTGATTGTCATCGTAGGTTTTTACCAATGGATCATCCTTTCAGAAAAAGTAAAAAGAGATTTACAAAAAGCAAGATTATGAAAAAAAGACCACCATCAATGTTTACCGCCCATGATGTTTGGGAAGCTATTCGTGATTTTCCAAAAGTCATAGACAGTGTCTGGGCCACCAAATTTCCAGGGTATGAGAAATAACATAATTAGAACAAAAGAAGTATGATTTGGGATCTTCCATACTGGAAGGACAACTTGTTAAGGCACAACCTTGATGTGATGCACATTAAGAAGAATGTATTTGATAATGTGTTTTACACTGTCATGAATGATCCTGCAAAAACAAAGGACAATGAGAAGGCAAGATTGGATTTACCTCTTAACTATTTACGTGGAGATTTAGAGATGCGCCCTTTACCTAATGGAAAGATGTCTAAGCCAAAGGAAAAATTTTCATTGACAGCCGAAGAGGCAAAGTTAGTCTGTAGATGGATTAAGGAACTAAAAATACCGGATGGTTATTCCTCGAATCTTTCTAGGTGTGCTGATGCTACCATGGGTAGGATGAAGGGGATGAAAAGCCTCCTATGGTGAACAAAAAGATGAACCCTACAGCAAATAACATGGGTGTTTTGTATTGTATCGAACCCCCCCACATGGTAGCGATCCAACTAAATATTTTAATTCCTTTCCTTCCAATTGCTTTTTGTTCCTTTCCTCTTGAGATATGGAAGCCGTTAACTGAGTTAAGTAGTTTTTTTAAAGACTTATGTTGTAATACATTGAAGTTGGAAGACCTTGTTAGGTTAGAACAAAACATTCCCATCATCATATGCAAGCTAGAAAGAATTTTTCCACCAGGTTTGTTTGACTCGATGAAACATCTCCCGATTCACCTACCTGCTGAAGCAATCCTTGGTGGTTCTGTACATTATCGTTGGATGTATCCATTTGAAAGGTAATTGATGTTCAATTTTTGTAGATTAATTAAATGAAAAAAACATTTTTTAATCGTTTCATGTGTAGATTGATGGGAGACTACAAGCGTTCGGTGAAAAATAAAGCCAGGGTTGAAGGTTCAATATGCACTGCCTACTTGCACAGTGAAACTACTCATTTTTTCTCTCACTATTTCAAGATCTTTAGTTGTTTGCCAAGTACAAGTTTAAGGAACGATCCTCTATCAGATTATGAGAATTCCCAACCAACACTCTCAGTTTTTAGTAAATATGGCCGTCCTAGTGGAAAGGCTCAAGTCTATTGGGTGATTGATAAGGAATGAAAGTCTGCTCACGTGCACGTCCTAATCAATTGTGACGAGGTTAAACCGTATCTCGAGTAAGTACATTTTTGTAAGACAACTGCGTTGTTCTCAACCAATTTTTATAAATACACTCATCAATTTTATGATCGATGTCAGATTGTTCATGCAATATCATTCTATCAATGAGGAAGATGCTTCCGGTCTTATACACGAGCAGTTTCCTTCATGGCTAAAAAAATATGTTAGTATATTTCTCACAATTTATATTATGTGGTTGACAATAAACTATCTCTAAGGTTATATATGTTTTTTTAGGTGAATGATGATAGAAATGGAACGACTAGTCCATATCTGAAGGCCTTAGCTCTAGGCCTTAATCCGAAGACAACGTCATGGAACATATACTTTGTTATTGGGTACAAGTTTCACACTCAAGAATTGAGTCGTGGTAAAAAGACTACTAATTGTGGGTACATCTTAAAGGTGTTACAAATGGAGGAGAAAACGATTTTTATTGCATCATCCAATGTATCCTTCAATTGGAATACCATGGCTTTAGCAACAAGATTTCCCTATTTTATTGTGATTGGTTTGATCCTACAAATAATACTGGCACAAAAGTTAATATTGAGTACAACATTGTTGACATTAAGATGAATAAGCGATATCGTCAGTATGACCCGTTCATTCTTGCACAAGAAGCAAAACAAGTGTATTATGTCCCATATCCAGAAATGTATAGGAATATGTGTAGATGGTGTGCAGCAATCACCACAAAACCAAGGGGTTATATCGAGATAGACAACACCGGGGATGCAATGTCTTATCAATCCGATGAAATGTTACCAGTTGTGCCTATTACAGAAGTTGAACAAATACATGGTTTAGCTTATGGAGGGTTAATTGACGAGGTCAAGCCAATAACAATGACAACTGACCCAATGGCTTAAGATTGAGAGAACATTTTATATTGTTTTTATTATAGACTTGTATACACTTGTTTTTTCTCAAAGAATTCAAGTCTTAATTATGGAGTATATTATAAAACAACTATGGAGTAACATAAAAACTTATTTTTCTTATTTTAATAATTTTTTTGGTAATATTTTCCCCCCTTTTTGTTATGCTTTTAATTTTAAATCAATTTAATAGCAACTGCCTTGGATGTGTAATATGTATGTGTTTCTACAAACATAAGATTTGTGATGGAAATTTTGGAGGTGATTAATAAAATAGTTGTAATTCGGTTGTAAGCTTCAAGTACCATGTTTCATTTGAGTTGGATCTACATTGGAATCTTCTCTAGAATTTGAGTTGTAGGCCTCAAGTGTTGGTGAATATATTTTGAATTGATTTTTTTGAATCTAATTTCTATTTGCCAGTCTTTTTCTATGTTGAATTTTCTACACATGGTCTGATGGATTTGTATCTCTGTTCATTTGTGTTGTATGTGATGGACATTTGTGTTGTATGAGCTAAGAGTGAAATTCATTTATGTTAACTTGCTGCAATTAGTCATGAGTTTTTTGTAATATGGAGTGCAGTTAGTTTGTTGTGTCAAAAATTATGTTATCAGTTAGAAATTTTGTTAGAGTGCTCTAATGGTAGTTAGTTTATGAGATTTTTTTGTTAAGAACTTGCTGTGAATTCTTGAACTGGTATGCTACTTGTGTTCCTTATTATGCTGAATTTTGCTTGATGTTTCTAGAAATTGCTGATGCAGTTATTAGTCCGTAATTCAATGACTTTGATTGGTCTGAACCATGAGACGGAAATAGAGTGATGCTGGTTGAGTTTATGTGCGACATTTTTACTGTCAATGAGTTGTGTTGTGTTAACTTAATGAAGTTAGTTAAGTTGGGAAATGTTTGTTAGGAGCCTTGACTGCAAGTTAGTTTATAATTCGTTAACAATTAGTGATGGATGAAATCAGTATTGAATTAGTTTATATGTTTAATTAAACCAACCGTTAGTTAGTATCTCCATCTGGTATTCGATAAATTGTGGCTTATTTTGAGGTCCAAAATCTGCAACTTGATGCCAATTGTTACAAACATAAATGTTCTGCTGGTTGAGTCACATATTGTCAATGTCATTTCACACACTTGTTTTCTTTGACAGTGTTTTTGATTTGCATCTTACAATGTCTTGTTGGCAACTTTGTTGTGAGCTTCTATTGAAATGACTGGACAAAACGGAAAGACAAAAGCACCATTGAGCACATCTAAGTAAGATGACTAAACCTTTTATCCTATTTGGTATTTTTTTCTTAATTAATTAACAATTTTGGATTTAGACTTATGTTTTTGATGGTTTCTTTGTAAAAAAGAGTTGTTGACATGCTATGCCGTCAACGACAGATTCCACCTGGGACTCTTGGTATAAACAACTCTCGTAAGGTCCATAGCAAACCTGGTTCAACGAACCCACCACCACCTACTCAGAGAAACCCACCACCACCTACTCAGAGAAATCCACCACTGCCTACTTAGCCTCAACCATTGATTCAAACAAATCCAACACCACCACCTACTCAACCTCCACCACCTACTCAGCCTCCACCACCTACTCAACCTTCGCCACCTACTCAGCCTCCCGCACCGATTCTGACAAACCCAACACCACCACCTACTCAGCCTCAACCGGAAAACCCGACTTCTGAGGATTTCATATTCATTCCTACTCCAGGATATACTCAGCCTCAGCCGCAAAGTCCTCCCCATCACACCACAGACGGGGAAGTGCATAGAGACCAAACACTTTCTAATGAGGAACAACAACACGACGGTGGGCAAAAACCGAAGATCTATATTGTGGAAGCAACTAATGCATAAGTAACTAATTTTCTCTTTCGGATACCAATGTGTAATTCATAATCTATTACTAGTTTTATTGGAAATTTGGAATTTAATAAAACATAGATTATGATATGGAACTGAAAATAGTTAGTGAGATTACTTTACTATTGCGAATGCGAATATTTGATAGAGTTATGGAGCAATAGAAGAAAAAAGAATCAACACAAAGTAAAGATGAAAAAAGAAGAAAAAAAAGCTATAGATGCATAGCATTCGATTCTATAGAGTTATGGAGCAAACTTTTATTTTTGATACCAACTTGATGGTAAGATAGAAAGAAAGTAGCTTTGCACCTAATCCACACAACACACAAAACCAAAATTCTAAATGATCGAATTTGTTCCATTAGAATCTTAATAATGTTATGTTTTACTACTGATTGTGATGTTTTTCTTTTCTTAGTAGGGTTGGACAATAAATCGGTTTGTAAAATAAACCATGAACCATAAGTAACATAATAGTAATATACTTGATATGGAGTCAAAATGAAAAAATAGAGGAAAAAAAAACAGAATGAAACAAAAACAGAGCAGGCATAAAAATATACTTTTGTTTGCATTATATGTAGGTTAAGTCCAGGTGATCTTGTTGCCGCAATGGTTCTAAAAGTTATTGAAAAGAATTATCGAGGAACCTTCGTTAATTATGGTGAGCTTAAACGCTCCGAAAGAGACGACGTGAGAAGGGAATGGTTCGACTCGTTTAAAGTAAGACATGGTATTTCTTTTTTAGTAGTTTGATGATGATGTATATTGTTTAGTTTAATTTATTATTTGTATATTTTGTCAGAGGCTTGTATGTTTGGACCGTTGTGATGATGCAAAAATGGAAGAATTGTTTCATCAGAAATGTGGAAAACGACTGTCTGATATACAACGAAAGGCTAGAGAAACGGGGCGCAAGCCGCCTTGGATGGGTATAGATACATGGACGTATCTTCTAGAAAAGTGTAAGTCAGATGAATTCAAAGCTCTATCCCAACAAAATAAGATTAATTAATCATCCAAGAAAGGTGGGGCGGTCCATACAACAGGTCGTAGAGCTCACCATGATGTTGCACTTGAATTGGTATATATACACTTTGTAATTACAATGCGTTAATATAATTATATCTGATATACATTGTGACCATATATACTGCCTCTAATCATAGGCTAAAAAACTCAATCGACCCACAAATCCAGATGAGATTTTCATTGCCACCCATAAAAAGAAAAATGGGGAGTGGGTTGATGCTCATGCAGTGGCAACACATGTAAGTTAACGTTTCCGATCTTAATCTAAATTTGTATGCATATTACTATAGGAGAGTCTTGTATCAATGTCATGCTAAATCTCATTTATGAAACTTTTCCGACAACACTCTAAGGTTCAATTTACATATTTGTTGTGAGAGTCTTGTATCACTGTCATGCTAAATCTCATTTGTTAAGCGTTTTAACTTTTATTTAAAACATGTTTACTTTTGCTCCATATCTTCGTATGTTGGGATATTGCTTTTTATTATGAACCATTGTCTTACAAGAGTTGTAACCTTTATATACTAAATTGAAGAACTTATTATGTTTCTTCTGTTGCAGTTAAAATTCATTTGGATTAGCTGTTGTTTATAGTTTTTCATATCTTGGAAGGGGCTCTTCACATAAACTTGTTGCTTATTTTGCTTTGCAACTTCAAACAGAAACATTTAGAATGGTGTTTATTGAAAAATTCAAAGTTTGATTACATGAGTCATACAATATATTGGTACAATTTTGGGTATATGCTCATGTACAGGAAAAACAATAGAGAGTAGATATGTAAGTTGTAAGAATGAAGGAAAGGTCTATGTATGTCTTTCCCCACAATCATTTTCTAGCTTACTCAAAGCTATGAAATTTAAATACTGTTGGTGGCACCCTAGCCGTTAATTAATGGATAAGATTACTGTTTATAAGTCACATAATAAGATGGATAAATATGGTTAGTTAAAGTTAAACTTTCATAATAATGCATATTAGTAGTTAATAGGGTACTGTTTTATTCAAATTTCTTTGGCATATTTTCTATAATCTTTGATCTTTTGAATGTGCTCTTTGTTTATATACACATGCAGCCAATTTGAAACACGTCATTTTTAATATATAAATGGTGCTTTGTCACTTCATTCATTCATATATAAAGGAAGTTGTTGTTTAGATATTTTAAAAATTACCAACTCAAAAAATTGTATTGTTGTGTGATGTGATTGAATGCGTGTATAGAAATATTTTGAAAAATATATTAACATGTATTTTGCTGCTGATGTGTATATAAACAAAGAGCTGATATTGTTTTGTTCCAACTGAGATTCAAGTATATTGATTCTTGGGAATTTCTTGAGTATAATGTTGCTGCTGATGTGCTGATAATGTTTTGTTCCAACTGAGATTCAAGTATATTGATTCTTCATAATCTGTTCATGTTTTGTTTATGTGATTGAACTCAGGACTGGTTTTATATAGTTATGAATTTCATGTCGTTTGTGTTTCGATCCGAATCGTGTCGGTATTGTCTTGCTTTCGTATATGGGCTTTTGATCCAAAACCTTTACTATTTGTTTATATTTGATCGAGCTATTGTTGGTAATGTTTACATGAATTTTATGTGCTCACTAATTGATTGGTTTGTGTTATCAACATGTACAGGAAAAGTTCTGCAGTAGTTTGACACAAGCTGGTGATGAAGTGGAAGGATCAACAAGAATACAAATTTGGAAAGAAGTTGCAGGGGGTAAAACACGGGGGCGGTGTTATGGAACTGGACAATTAGCGCGTAACATAAGATATGGAGTGAACTTCTTGACACAGGTATCAGTTACAAACCCACATAGAGAAGCAGATAACCAGGCCATTGAGAATGCCAGAGCTGAAGCTGATGCTACACGTGAAGTGGCTGCACGGGCTAATGCGCGGACAGATGAATTGTCAAAGAAATTTGATATGTTGCATTCTCGTCAGACGGGTCCTTCTAGTGCTTCTACGAGTGGTCATCCTGATTATAACGATTCGGTACGTTCTATTTTTCTCTAAGGTTGTTAGGTTTTTTTGAATGGATTTTCGATTGATAACTGCTTATGGTTGTTCTCCTCTCTTGAATTTGTGATTGATCTGATTTATAGTAGAAAGATTTAAGTTTTTTTATGTATGTGAGAGGTAGATGATAAAGAAATATGTTGCTATATGTTGCCTGCCCTTTGCTGAATTTGTGAATAAATTGTTAACATAGTTGCTGCAAAATGAAAACATGTGTTGTCTGCTTTCCTTTTTGGTGAATACCTTGTGCATACCTTTATGTGTCTGACTCGTGACTTATGGTGGTTTATGGTGTTTTTTCACATGGTTCGGTGGTTGTTTTGGTTTGTTGTAGTGGTGAAGAGATGTTTGGTTATGGTAGCAGGGTGTTGTTATGGAAGTTTGTTAATGGTGCAGATCCGTTTTCAGGGTAGTTACATTGAATTGTTAATGAACTGTTATGGACTATAAGGGTAGTTATTAATTGATGTTAATTGACTGTTAGTGACAATTAGAAAAATCAGTTATGTTAATTTCTAAGGAACTGTAAGTGAAGAAATTGGTTAAGTTATTATTGAGCTGTTATTGAAATGTGTTAGGTTATGGTGAAATCTCATGACATTTAGAGGTTAATTTGTTAAGTGAATTTCCTTTTGAATTTGTTTGTGCAAATGTGGGATTAGGATTGTGTTAATGAATTGGTAGGGTAATTGGTTAGTAAGTTGTTACTTAGGATTAATATTAAAACAGTTAGGGTTGTGTTAGAGTTAGAAGGAGTTTGAACAAATGTTAATCAATGTATGATAGTTAGAAATATAAGTTAATTTCTGAACTGTTATGGAATTGGATTGATAAATTATATTGAACTGTTAGAATTGATGTTGCATTAGTTGAAAAGGGTTAATTTGAATGCTATTTGAACTGTTATGCTAATTGTTAGTGAATTGAAGTTAGTCTGAATGTTACAATTAGGTTAGTTTGCTATGATGGGATGTAGATGCAAAGATCAATGTCCGATATTGGTCATATTTTATATTTTTGACTCGTGACTATTTATTTTGAATCTTTATGTGTCTGACTAGTGAGTATTTATTTTGGATGTTGCAGAAGGAGGAGGATTATGAGGATGATGATGAGGAAGTTGATGTTGCCTATCATGATTAGTACGTAGATCATTTAGGAGATTATCAGTATTTTGGAACTCATTAGTATTTTGATGTTGGTGTATTTTGATGTTGGGGTATTTTAATGTTGGTATATTTTGATGTTGGTGTATTTTGGAACTCATTAGTATTTTGATGTTGATGTATTGGGATTATGTATTTTGAAGTAAATTTGTTTTGGATCTCAAAAGATTATGTATTCCAAGTCAGGTTTTGGTATAGGATTGTATTCAGTATCGTATTAACAATCAGGTTTTGATTAAGATAGATAATTATATTGATTAAAAATTGATAATAAATAGGTTTCAATTAGAACAGGTTACAATCAATCAAATCAATACTTTGCCGACTAAATTTAGTAGTGGTGGCCACGATACCGACACTACAGTAAAACAAATTGCTGGCTAAATAGAGTAGTGGCAGCCACGACACCGACGCTACTATAAAATAATTTGATGGCTAAATCTAGTAGTGTCGGCCACGACACTGACGCTAGAGCAAAATAATTTTTTGGCTAAATCTAGTAGTGGCGGCCATGACACCGACGCTACTATAAAATAATTTGCTGCCTAAATCTCGTAGTGTCGGCCACGACACCGACGCTAGCGCAAAATAATATGCTGGCTAAATCTAGTAGTGGCGGCCACGACACCGACGCTACTATAAAATAATTTGCTGACTAAATCTAGTAGTGGCGGCCACGAAACCAACGCTATTATAAAATAAATTATTGACTAAGTATTGTAGTGGCGGCCAAATAACAGACGCTATCTAATGACATGGAGATATCCTTAATGAAAGCCAACTCAATCAAAAAATGACACTTGGCATTACGTAGCGTCGGTTTTAAGTGATGCTAACTCAATAATTAACGTAGAGAAAAGGGTCATCATTTAGTGTTGCTTTAGCGTAAAGAAAAGCCGACGCTATAGTAGTGTCGCCCAAAAAAATGACGCTAACTGTAACTAACTTCTAGCTTTGGAAAGTCCGCCTCGACCCCGACACTAAGCTGATGCTAACCCCTTGTAGCGTCGGTTTTTTTGTTGTTAGCTAGGGCTTCTGGCCGACTCTAAAACAGTGTTTTCTTGTAGTGTTTTGTACATCCAGAAACGATCTAACGAGCTCCTCGTCCTCCTCCCCTCACAGTCAATGCTAATTAATTCTATGTAGGAGGACCATCCATCCGACCAGATACACCTCCCATAATCATAAGACATGAAGCACTTTTTTATTTTCAACTTCTTTAAGCCAGTTTAAGATCAGAGGTAGCTCATAAATTACTGAAATATATGTTCAGAATGATTCAACAATAAAATTTCCAACACATCACTAACTGACTTACTTAGATAGAAGAGAGGCGATGGAAAAATATATCTAAAGATTGCACCGTGCAAGAAGCAGTCTCACAAAAAATAATGAAACAATCGAAACGACGAGTAAAACTCCAAAGATCCCCTGGCTGTCGGAAACGTAGGCAACATACACCTTAATCCGGTCCCAAGGGAAGGAACATTAGTCACACCCCTCCAAAAACTTGTAGATTGGCGAGGAAAGAAGGAAAGGAAGAAGTGTTGACTAAACTAGCAAGAGTACTCGTCTCAACGAAGTAATAAAATAATTCCTCTCCACACAAATTCCAAATTCGAACAAGGTAATAATAATGCAATATAAAACAAATAATAGGGGGTTTTTCAATTATGTTTGGTAAGAGAAAACAAGCATAATAAGAAATTCGGAGGAAAGTTCGATAAAAAGAGAAATTAGATCTTTATTTCGAATCCCCTAATTATATTTGTTGATGAATATGTATTATATGAATTACAATTACGCTATTTTTTTACAGCGAATTAACAAGACCACCGCACCACTTTCTTGGGGTACAACTCACTCATTTTTAAGTTAATTCTCTAATTCCTTAAGTGAATTCAAAGTTAAACTAGGCATTTCAAAGTTCGTTAACTCTAAAGCCACAACTTATAATAACTTATTACCTGTTAATTACTAAGTTAAGCAATTGCCCTAATTCAGATCGGTAGACTTACGATAATTAATTCCTACTTATCTTATATCACTTTACGCGTTCATTAAGATAAAAAAGTAGTAAAAACAAGAAAAATTGAATAATAATTATAACATAAAAGTAACTATATAATCTAAATCAATAATATGATCCAATAGAGTACAATTAAGATAATCTCCAAACACCTAATCTAAAATAACTTAGCTACTCATAGTGAAATTAATAATTATCATGAGTTGATTAGAAGTATTCATTAAAATTATTAGAAAATAAGCTCTCAAATAGCTATAATTCTCTTTAAAATCGCTCACAAAAGTTCATGGCTATCACTTTCTCTGCCTAGAATATGTAACCCCCAAAAAAGTTGAAAAAGTCTCTTTAAAAAGATGCACACGCGTGTCATGAAAACATGTCACCGCGACCGCATTAACAAGCATTGCGATCGCGACAGCGAGAAAAAATGATGGAAATCTTCTTTTTTTCCTTCCTTTTTCTTCTTATTTTTTCTAAGTCCCAAATTTCTTCACCTTTGATTTTTTTTGCACACTTCTTCATCTTTTGGCTAGGCTGTTGTTCATAATTCCGCCAATTTAGTCAAAATTGCTCGCAAATATTATGTAATTTATCACTTTAATATAAAATATGTTGAATCCCACAAAACCAACATACATGTATCATTATCTGTTATTACTTTGTTTATCTAAGGCGTTGTAATTGGTTTTGTTCCCGTACTTTGGAAAATAAGTGTTTTTAAAATTAATTATTATAACAAGAGATCGAAATGTAATTCTCGTCGACCATTGCCACTCACAAAATCATATTTTATAATTATTACGAGAAGATGTTTTCTTACAAAAAAGGATTAAGTTAAAGGTTTAGTTCGTTTTCGCATGACCGATACTAGATTCTGACTCTGTAATTTAATTGTCCACTTTCGCGTGTACATGTTACAACATCGAAATCCTGTTTGAAAAATAATCAATTCTTATTTCAAAATGTTATTTTTAGTTGAAATGTAATTTAAAGGTATCGTCCGCTTTTGCATGACTTGTACCGAATTATAAACGCATAAACTCTCACTTTCGTGTGTTTGGTTACAAGTTTAAAATCGCTCTTTTGAAAATTAGATTTTTTAAAATTAATTTAAAAAGAGCTCTCCTTGTATTATAAAATTAATTTCTAATTTTTATACAGTTAGATATTATTTTCACTCTTTCGAGCTAAAATCAGTATCGAGCTATTTTACGTTCGTAGCAAATAATTAACAGTAAAACATAAATTTTCAGACCTTAAAATAATCCTTGCTATAATCATTAGTTAAATATTTATTAGAGTACCATCAGTAGGACGGTGCTCACAATTCGGGCTCAGCTGATTTAAGCTGACATGTCAAAAATGGTAAATAAAGTATTCATTTTCATGGCATACATGTGAAGAATAGTAATTAAATAATGCAAATAAAATGAATATGTAAATAGCATAAAGATGAAAGCTTTGAATAAAATAATTGCTCCGCAAAGAGACTTTATCTAGTACAAAATTATGACTTGAACAACATCAATATCTTGAAAATTTAATGCAGCAACAATGACTTGAAAATAAAATGTAGGGAACTTGAAATAATGCAGTAAAATGTGTTCCAAACTCAGAAACTAAAGTTGTTGTGATCACTCAATGTGAGCAATTACTGCTTTTTACGCGTGAAACATCTGCTCTATATAACTTGGATCCCTAAAACTAAGTTCTACGGACCTATTTATAGCCTAAGATTCGTAAAAAAAACCTACTTGAAACGTGCAAAGAAAGTGGGAGAAAATTTGGGACGTGGTAGTAGAAATTGTAGACACTGGTGCGAAATATTAGGACAACGACGTCATGAAGGGCATCCATTGGGCTAATAGTCTGTCTATCATGACTCCTTCCACCAGTTTCCAGGATCGTGGGCTATGATGGGGGTCACCTAGGTTTGTGGCCTGGCCGTCATGACTTTTAGGCTTGCCTTCCTTGATCTTTTGACTTTTTCGGCTAACACTTTACATCTTGGGGTCTATGACGCCCGTCATGACTATGTTGTGTCTGTAATGCATCAAATTCAATTAATTTATTTAATTGAATTTTTATTTAATTATTTTTGTGATTAAATGCTTTATATGATTTGTGTTAATTGTGTGATATTTTGTTGGGTTTTATTGGGAGTTAGTAGATTTTATTTAATAAAAATAATAATATAAGAGAAATAATGAATTATGGAATTAGAATTTTAGTGAAATTAGTGTTGTAAGGAGTAAGAGCCCATAAGTTGAGGAAAAGTTAAGAATTGTGAAAAACATAATTAGGTCATTTATATAGATAATGTGAGGGATTGAAACTTTTATATATTATGTAGAGTTTGAGAAAAGTGGAAAAAGAAGCAAGTGGCTAGGAACCTTAAGCAGAGCTCTAAGAAGAATAAATCATAACCAAATTTGGAAACTTACTGTTGGAAACTAAGGTAATTAGGTATTTCTCTAATGTTGGTGTCAAATGCATGAAGGGTAGAGAAGGATCCTTACCCTCCTCTAGATTTTACTGCTGGAAAGGTTTGTGCAACATATTGTAATTACTGTGAATAACATGAAATTCATGCATTATTTTATTACTTATTTTATTACTGATTTTTGTATGCATTATTCTAATTGATTGAGTTGTAGTTCATGTGTATGTTTGTGGAATTATGAACATAACCTTAAATTCATGATAAAAGATGGGTTACATATTATTTAATCAGTGAATATATTATGTATTAATCACAATATGATATGTATATGTTGTCTTCTGCTTAAATTGGGCGATTAGGAGTCAAAACCGGAGCTTTGATAAGGCTCCAATGGTGGAATCACATTTCTGGTTTTTTGTTGTTCTGGTCGTCCTCGCTTAGCGAGCATGATGTCTTGCTTAGAAAGCCTTCTCTTAGAAAAAGTGAGTCTTGCTTAGTGAGGAGTAACATCGTAGAGTGTTGTTTTCGATTCGAATCGTCGGGATGTCTCTGATGCCAGTGACTATTTGTTGTTGTTTTGTCATTTTTGGTGAGATGCTTAATAGAACTGTCAAGCCTTAAGTGTTATATGGATACTTTATTCGATGTATGAGTATAAGTTGTTGAAAAGTTTGTATAATTAAAATACGAGTTGTAATTATAGGTTGTTGATATTGAGATGTATAGTTCGGAGTGAGAACTAATGTGATTACCTTATGTGTTGTTATGTATGGTTAGAAGTGGAACCATAAATGTTGTTGAATTATTTTATATACCATACATCACATGTGTCAGTGATTAATGTGTGGACTTTGGTCATATGTGTTGTTGTGAATTGGTGGTTTTTGTTGTTGATGTTGTTATTGTTGTAAATGAGTTATGTGTTTGATGATCGTGTTATTTGATGCTACACTTGCATTCTCTTGCACTATTAATATATTGGAGCATATTCTCACCCTTCTTTTCACTACTACAAAATACACCTTCGGTAACACTAATACTACTATGGTTATGTTGTCCACTGTTGTAATATCGCATATTGGATGCGCCTGATATATTTTTTATTTTTCTGTAAGTTATTTAATCACGGTTGAGGTAAACAACCATATTTTTTCATTTTTCCTATTA
The DNA here is from genome assembly GCA_022829125.1 of Lathyrus tuberosus. Lineage (NCBI taxonomy): Eukaryota > Viridiplantae > Streptophyta > Magnoliopsida > Fabales > Fabaceae > Lathyrus > Lathyrus tuberosus. The sequence continues at coordinate 15,270,836 of JALAZF010000036.1, read as the reverse complement.
CAAAAAGCGCGTGCCACTTAAGTTCATAAATAAATAAAAAAATTGAAAACTATTTAACCATTTTTACTATACAACCGCTGTAATAAGATCTACATTTCACTGCGGTTGAAATTAACAACCATGGTCAAAGGTTTTCTTGATAATTAAAACAAAAAAAGATTCATTATTTCCTTCATAACATGCCCTAAGCAACTAGCGAACCAAAGACGACAACAATAGCGATAGAGAAATCTTCATCGTTCATTTGAATCTTCATTCTTGATAATCTTCACTATCTTCTTTCTTGATCTCTTCCTCTTCGAAGTACGGTATGTTTCGTGCAAACTTCACTCTCTTCCTCATCTTCTTAATACTTGATAATCTTCGCTATCTTCATTCTTGTTTGATTTTGTGGTATGTTTCATGCAAAGCTCATATGCTTTATGTTTTGTTGTTGGATTTAGCAGTGAACAAAAATATTATAACTTTGTTAAAATGGATATCCATATGCTTAAGATTTAGAGTTGTATTATTGTTATAAATATTCTTCAGTTTTTCGATATGCTTTAGGTTTAGATTTTGTTGTGTCGTACACAATATTGTTTTGATATAAATTTCATAATTTATTATGTATCTTAGTTGGATGAAAGCTGGCAGATTAGATATGGTATATGAGAAAGGAGTTCTTGAATTTCTTGAATACGCTGATCAAAATCTTCTCGACAATAATGGTATCTTTTATTGTCTTTGTGTTAATTATGGGAATATAAATAAAGGTACAATGAATGAGATATTCCATCACCTATGTTGTTATGGTATATGTCAAAATTATACAATATGGATGTGGCATGGCGAGGTGGAAAAAAGCGAAACATGGTGGCGCAAAGTCACAAAGTTGATAAAGATGAATATATGGATGATCGACTAGAAGATATGTTGCGTGATATTGGAGAATCTTCTTTTAAGAAAGCCCATATTTATGATACTTTATGTAGTGATAAGGACGCCCCTTTATATAAGGGTTGTACAAGTTTTACACAATTGTCTGCGGTGTTAAAATTATTTAATCTGAAAGCGAAAAATGGATGGTCGGATACAATTTTCATGAAATTTCTTTATTTGCTAAAACAAATGCTATCAGAAGATAACAATTTGCCCGATCGTTGTTATGAGGCCAAGAAGATATTGTATCCAATGGGTTTAGAGTATATCAAAATACATGCATGCTCTAATGACATCATATTATACAGGAAAGAGTATGACAATGTTAGTAGAAAGAGGCCTCCTGATAAAGTGTTATGGTACTTGCCAATAATTTCATGATTCAAGAGACATTTTGCTAATTCAAATGATGCAAAGAATATAAGATGGCATGCAAATGAAAAAAATGTGATGGAAACATACGCCATGTAGCTGATTCTTGGCAATGAAAGAAAATTGATTCGTGGTTTTCAGATTTTGGCACTGAGCCAAGAAACCTTAGGCTTGGGTTTTCCACCGATGGAAGGAACCCTTTTGGTAATCTGAGTATTAACCATTCTTCATTGCCTGTTCTTATCATGATTTACAACCTATCTCCTCGGTTGTGCATGAATTTTGAGTATATGTTGTTAAGTATGATGATTTCTGGACCACGACAACCTGCATATGGTAATTTGGCTGGGTATAGTGTCAAAGGTCACAAAGCGTGTCTTATTTTTTAATCTAATACATGTTATTACTAACTTGTGTTTGGAAAAAAGACTGTTTACCTTGGGCATCAGAAATTTCTAAAACCCGATCATTCTTATCGTAGATTACGAAAGGCATTTAATGGAGAGCTGTAGTTTGATATCGCTCCTAAAACTTTAACTGGGGATGAATTTTATCAACGACAAAAACACATTAATGTTGTCTTTGGAAAGAGAGAAAAAGAAAATGGGTCAGTTGAGAAAAATATATGAAAAAAGAGGTTTATGTTCTTTGACCTTCCATGTTGGTCAAGTCTCGATGTAAGACATTGTCTTGATGTGATGCATGTGGGGAAAAATGTGTGTGATAGTTTGATTGGAACACTTCTAAACATTCCAGGCAAGACTAAAGATAGTAAGCAATCTTGTCTCGATATGGAGGCGATGGGTATACGGAAATAATTGTCTCCAATAGAAAGAGGGAAAAGAACTTATCTGCCTCCGGCTTGTTACACTATGTAAAAAGGAAAAGAAAAGTTTTTGCGAGTGTTTGCATGGTATCAAAGTTCCCCAAGGTTACTCATCAAACATCAAGAAACTTGTATCAATGAAAGATCTTAAGTTGATTGGTTTGAAATTCCATGATTGTCATGTATTGATGCAACAATTTCTACTAGTGGCTATCCGTGGTATCCTACCAAAAAATGTGAGAGTAATTATAACCAGCTTGTGGTTATTCTTTAGTTTCATATGTAATAAAGTTCTTGATTTCAAATAATTAGATGAATTAGAAGATGAAGCTGCCATAATCTTATGTCAATTGGAGATGTATTTTCCTCCATCATTTTTTGACATTATGGTTCACTTACTTGTTCATCTAGTCAGAGAAATTTGAATTTGTGGTCTAGTTTATTTAAGTTGGATGTATCCAATCGAAGATCTTTAAAGGATATACGAAGAATCATCACCGACCAAAAGCTTCGATTGTTGAAAGGTACATCACCAAAGAAGCTGTTGAGTTTTGTAGAAACTATTTGTCAGAAGCAGAGTATAGAGGAATTCCAAAGTCTCGTCATGCTGACATTGAAGGTAGAGGTTTTCAAGGTTTAAATGTTAAATAAATAGCTCAGGATGTAGTTATTTAGGCACATTTCTATATATTGAATAATCTTGAAGAAGTTCAACCTTACGTGGCTACTCACAAAAGACTTTTGAAGAAAAGATATCTACGAATGAGTGAGAAGTTTTTGTTGATCGAGTATAATAAGAAATTCCTAGATTGGTATAATAAAAGGATACCAAATGATCATAGTGCATCCGAGACAATTAAATGGTTGTCGTACATTCCAAAATTTAATGTGATAACTTAGGCTGCATATAACATTGATCATCATACCTTTTATACAAAATCAAAAGATGATTGTAGTACAATGAAAAATAGTAGGGTTATGGTTGAAGCCCGAATCTATGTATTTCTCTAGTTCAAAAGATATGAATCCAATATTGGCATCTAGTGCGTTATATGGTCTCATTGAGGAGTTTTGGGAGATTGATTATGTTATCTTCAAAGTTACTTTATTTAAATGCAAGTGGGTTTCCAATAATATTAATGGTGTACAAACTGATGACTTAGAATTCATCCGGGTTGACCTTTGCAAGGCAAATTATATGACAGAACCATTCATCATGGCTTCACAAGCAAAATAAGTTTTCTATGTGACCAACCCTTCGGACACATTGAGGAAATGGTCAATTGCTCGAGGAAAAGACATTCCTAGTAGTGATGAAACTTTTGATATTCCTTCTTTCACAACAAAAGTGCATACCACATATGATGAAGTTGATAGAGATGATGTCCATGCTATTCATATCGATCATAATGAAGGCATATGGAAAAATTAGCATGTAAGTATTTTATTCTTTATTCATAATTTAATGTAAGTTATTTTTCTAAGTATATTTACTAACAAGTATGATTATTTGAAATTGTAGGTGTTTAAAGTCAAGACACCAAGAGACAAGACACCAAAAGAAAAAGAAACCAAAACACTAAGATACAATTCTGTGATGTTATATAATGTTTATAGGTTGTTTTCCGCCATTTTTCTTTTGATGTAATATATATACAATGTTTGGTTCTTAATCCAATGTATGGATTTGATATAATACAATACAATTATTGGTATAATGCAATTGTTATTTCTGTTTTGATATGGTTCACAAAAATACAGGTTAAAAATGGAAAATTTTCAAAAAGCAGAAATACATTTTTTAAAATTGCAGATAATTTAACGACAGTTGTTAAATATGAACGTGGTTGTAGAGTGAACGTTATCCAAAATAATATATATATCAAAAAGGCGCTGTTGAGAATCGAACCTAGGACATTTAATATATTACAACAGTAATTGAGGCGACCGTGGTAATATGTCGCGTGCTTTCAAGTTTTTAACAACGGTTATACGACTGTGATTGTAAGTAACGCAAATACAACCACACGCTACTTAACAACGACCGGTCATGCGTGATAATATATCTTTTTCAACAACTGTAGTATATATTTTTCGTAGTAGTGTTTGTTTGTTTGTGGTGTTCTGTACGCTATGAAACAGATACTCGGGAAGAGCAATTGTTGTTGTGAGTTGAAAGATGGCATTGAGGTTTTTCTTCGTTTATTTATCATTTTCTATTATTTAGTTTTTGGCTGCTCTGTTCTATAACACTAGGAACAAGTCGTTTCATTATTGTTTTGAGTTGAAGATTTTCAATTGTTTATTTAATTAAGTATTTCATTTTGAAGAGACACTTTGAAGTATTGTTACTAATGGTTAATTTCGGTTGCATGTTATTTTAATTGGAAGAATATGCATGTTCTGAAAGTGTAGCACTTTATTTGAGTATAACATTGTTTATCTCTTTAAATAAAGAGTCGGAATTTTAGGCTGTTACAATACCCGTCATGACAATCAGAACTTTATATATTCCATCAGTTTTTTCTATTTTTCATCGTTTTATCGTGCAGAGACCTCCAACTACTAAATAAAAAGAGGGGTTTTCATAATAGAAGAGTAAAATTAGTTTGTTGTATTTTTAATGAAACAAATTAATTATAATTTAATTTAATTTATTATCATTATTATTAATTGTAAAGTGTTCTTTATTTATTGAAAAATATACCTTTAGTTAAAGAGATGTGCATGAATGAGTTGACTACATTAAATTTTATAGTATATTTGAAAAATATACCTTTAGTAAAAGAGAATCTTCCATTTCCTTTTTCCTTTTATGGATAGAAAGTTATAGTAATTATTTTATGTTCGGCATTTTATTTATTTTATATCATGAACTCCCTCCGTCCCAAATTATAAGACGTTTTGGGCATTTCACACAGTTTAAGAAAAGTAATCAATGTTCTATGGGAAAGAGAAATTATGTATGATTTTACACTATTGTCCTTCATTAATTACAAGGAAAGAGAAATTAATAGAATCAAAAGAAGAAAGAGAAATAAATAGTTAATGGTATATTAGGAAAAATGTTATTAATGTTGTATTGGGATTATAAAGTGACTTATAATTTGGAACAAATATTTTTTGCAAAGTGACTTATAATTTGGGACAGAGGTAGTATATTATTAAGTTACTTTATATATCTATATGAGAAAAAGAAAGTTGACAGTATCTCTTATTTTAGGGTTTTTCATTTATGAATCGTTGACCCTGTACATTCAATTCTAGAGATTGATTTTTGACCTAAAAGAAGACTAGTAATATTTTAGCCATGTAAAAAACCTCAAGAGAACTATAAATACTCAAATCATATTGTTAATTTTTCATTATCAACCTCTTCTTCATAAAATACATATCAATATTTTCAATGGCCGACTACAAAATTGAATCCCCATTCTCTACCATAACCACCAATTCAAACACAGTGGTGTTGCCTACACCATCACTTGGACAACCTTCTTCAAGTGAGGTTCCTGAACTTCATGAAGAGTCAATTGCTTATCAGGAAAACATTGTCCTTGAGATCCAAACTGGAAATAATGTTGTGGAAGCCATAATCGACTTTGCTAGACATCATGAAGCTAGCATAGTTGTGATGAAGGGCTCAGGTCATGTATCTGACATTACCCTTCTCAAAGGAGATTCTCGTATCTCAACTTTCCAATTGGATGGTCCGTTCAATGTGTTATCTCTAACCAGAGTGTATTTAAATCTTGATTGTGGTCGTGTTCCTCCTCAACTTATCTATGATCCATTATGTACTGCTTTTTCTCTTTAGCTCTCTGGATCTCAAGGATAAGTATTTGGCGGAGTGATTGGAGGAAAGATTAATACTGCCCGTGACATTCAAATTTCATCCTATCTTTTAAAGAGACATGAATCCATTAGGATAGTCACGACTGATGAAAATGTTCAATTATTTGAAGTTGATGACGTCCCAGGAATTGTTGGTGGTGTTGATGCAAGTGATAGTGATGTTGATGATGGTGTTGATGTCAGTGAAACTTAATCAGATGATTAAGTTCTCCCTTAGTCATCATGATATTGATAAGAATGACATGCAGTTGTTTTTCACTCCATTTAAAACTCATGTCTTTTTCCTTGGAGTTTTTCTAGCCTTACAATTATCAATAAAACATTTTTGTTTCTTGTTTTAATGTTTTAGTTAAAGAGATTAAAAATTGATAATTTTAAAGAGAGATTAATTGATGCTTATAATTCTATATGCCTGAGATTTGAGGGTATTACTTGGTTAACAAAGTATAGAAATATAAACTAACAAGCTGGGTATAAGATTTGAGGGTGTTTTCGGCTTAAACTCCTAGCTTTAGGGCTAGGGGCCTTGGCACTCTTGAAGCTTTATTCTGGTTTGTTGCGAGTCTATTGCTGCTGGTTATATTACTAGATTCCAGTAGAATCATGGAGTGGAGAGTCATCAACAGAAGGAATAAGAACAACACAACATTGAGATTCTCAGTCTGGAAAGAGAGAACTGGTAAGACAATGGGAGATAATGTAGCTATATCTTCCTTCTTCTTTATGGAGTTTCCTGACAGTTACAATGCAAGGGAGATGATGAGGGTGTTCATGGAGCATGGAATAGTCCAAGAGGTCTTTATCCCAGGAAAGAAGGATCAGAGGGGTAAGCGTTATGGCTTTGTCAGATTCAGGCAGGTGGAGGATGAAAGAAGCTTAGCCATGATATTAGACAACATTCAAATCAATGGTAAGAAGCTTTATGTTAACATATCCAGGTTTAATAGAAGGATAGAACCAGTGGCTAAGATAGTAAGAAACATTCATAACCAAGCAACTCACCCTTCAGTTGGACTCAACAAGAAGGGATCAAACAGGGTGACGCAGGGTAGATCATATGCAGAAGTAATGAGGGGAGTGAAAAACAATGCTGATAACAACAGAGAGAAAGGCTGGATCATTGGGAAATATTTTCCCGATTGGAGAGGTCTAACATTTAAGATCAAAGAGGAAGAAATCACTCGCTTTGAGAAGGATTATATGGGGGAGATATTGAACTCAGGGAACTCATACAACATACAAGAAATTTTTCACAAAGAAGGTTTCTTCAACATTAAGGTTACACCAATGGGTGCAAATATGTGTTTATTGGAGGATTTGGAGGTTAATGCAGTGAAATCGTTGGTGGAGGAGGAGGAAGAGTGGTTGCAGAATTGGTTTAAAGATATTAGAGGATGGTCACCCACTGAAGGGGATAAAGAGAGATTAACGTGGGTTAAATGCTTCGGTATACCATGTCATGCATGGAGGAATATTTTTTCAAATATATTACGAGCGGTATTGGTGAATTCATTAGCTGTGATGAAGAAACAGAGTCTCAATCCAAATTTGATGTGGCTAGGATCCTGGTTAAAACAAGATACACCAGCAATTTGAACGACATTATAAAGGTTGAAGTCAATGGCGTTACTTTTGTTATAAAGTTAGTAGAAGATAACCATGGACCCAAGCGTTTAGTTTCAAGCATGTCCAAGAGGAGGAACCTTGATTCGGAGGAGTCCTTAGTTGATGAAACAGAAGATGAATTAGATGATAAAGAAGAAAATGAAGATAACGGAGGAAACCAGGCCAGTGACGACGACAAGGAATATTTCGGAGATGCTTTATTGGGAGACGATAGGGTGGAAGATAGGGATCCGAGGTATCATGACCCTAAGAACAGAGGTAGCTCACAGGGGACAAACAAAGTACATAAAGTTGGCATGTCAGGTTCTGATAACGTCGGGTTCAAAAATAAAAAGGCTTCTTTTGGAGGTGGTAGGGTAGATAGCCAGGTTCCAGACCTAGTCTTTGAGGAGGCAACATTTAATGAGGGAGTGGGCCAAGGCAAGGTGATGGAACGTGATGCTGAAACATTGGAGATAGGGAGAGAGAATGTCACAACAGCGGAAACCTGTACGAGTGGGGAAAAAGGAAGATTTTCAATAATTTACGTTTGGGCCCAATGGTGGAGTCAGGTTTGGGCTTAGATGGGAGGCCGAATGTTCATTCCTTGGGGACCCTGGTGACAAACTTGGATCCTGGCCTTAAGATGGCGAGGAAAAAGATAGCATTGAAGGAGGTGTATGATAAAATTTAGATACCTTATGAACCATCATTTTTCTCTACACTCCTGCATTCATCGTGTAACATAAATAAACATAAAGGGCAGAGGGAATGTAGCGACCAAATTAGGTCGGATGGAGATAGCGAATCGAGATACTCGGGTGGGTTAATTTTGTGTTGCGAATCCATTTCGGATTCAAATGTTGTCAAGGGTAATGAGAGGATCAAGAGAAGATCTGAAGATGTGTCTAGCAAAGTAAGGGTAATCCTAAAGACGATAGGTGTAGAGGGTGAAGAAGACGACGAGGTATTGGAAGGAATTCTGAGGAATATGGAGAGTAGAGATACAAACAGAAAGATTATGGAGAAGGAGACATCGATCCCTGCCTTATGAATCTAACAACTTATAATGTAAGAGGGTGCAATTCTTCTATCAAAATAAAAAGAATTAAACAGTTGATAGAAAAGAATAACATTGAATTTTGCATGCTTCAAGAGACTAAATGTAAGAAGATGGAGGAGGATTTTGTGAGGAAACTATGTGGGAGGGAAGATTTCGACAGGTCAGCTTCTAACTCAAATGGTATGTCTTGAGGTATGATTTCTGTTTGGAAGAAAAATTCTTTTAAATCCATCTTTAGTTTTTCTGGTAATGGATACTTGGGGGGTTTTGGAAAGAGCAGGGGAAGGGATCTGTATATCGTAAATATATATTCTCCATGTGGAATCGCTGAGAAATGAATACTTTGGGGGAAACTACTTAGCTTGAAAGCCAGTCTGCCAGGGGGAGAATGGATTCTGGAGGGATTTTAATTCAATAAAAAACAAAGAGGAGTAGAAAGGTAGGGGAAGTATTAATCTGAACGAGATGGAAGAATTTAGTGTTTCCATAGAAGAATCGGATTTGGTAGATCTGCCTATTGTGGGGAATAGGTGTAACACCCCAAAATTTGCTCTTTTGTTTTGAAGCTAACTGGATTATGTTTCTTTGCATTTCTTGCATTGGCATTTGTGCGTAGCATTGGTTCTTAGCATGGGATCAAGGTACTTGGTTCATATCAAAGGAGTCTCAAGCCTCAAGGTGTTTTGTGGAGGTCATCATATCTTCATAAGATCAAGAATGGCAAAGGATTTCAAGTGAATCTTTCCCTCCTAACCAGAGGGACCAAATCAGGGTTCTGGGGTTCAAAGAGCTTCTTGAGAAAACTTTGTGGATTCAAGCATGCTCTCATGGGTTCCATATGTTCCCAAACACTCATAGAAGAAGGCTTGGCTAGTGGTTCATTGTGGAAGATGTTCAGTGGATCAGTTGCTTGTGAACCAAGAAAAGTCAACTGTAAGGAGGAAAGTCAACCATGGAATTTTGAGGTCCTCTTCATGATTTTTAAGGTCTTATGCCCTCATATGGTCCTCAAAGGCTAGGATTTATACCATTCATCAAGAGTCAAGAGTTTGTGCAAAAGTTACTATTTTTGGAAAATGACCTATAATGTGAAACTTCCATTTTTGGCAACTTTTCAAACCATCTTCAACTTGACTTTTCATCATCAAAGAAGCTTCAAATGAATTTTCCTCAAACATGAAAGTTGAAGATCTCTCTCTCCCTTTTCCAAAAAGTACTAGACCATCTCCATACCATTTGTGAAACTCAAGTTATGATCAAAAGAAGGCAAAGTGTTTTTAAGGTTTTCACATGTATCCATTTTCCACCTTTTGTATTTTGGTTCAAAATGACTTGTAATTGGTTCTAATGCTTCAAGTCACATTACAACATTCAAGTACACTCCATGAGAACCATTTTGGACCCTTGAATCACTCCAATCCGTGCCATGTACTTCATGAATTTCACAAAATGCAAATTTGTAAGATGGATTGAATCTCACAAATCAGACCACTACAAAGCCCAAACCCAATTCCATTATGATTAGCAAGTAAAATGGAGATGAATCATACTTATTTCATGACTCACACGCGTGTGAACAAGGGTGTGCATCACAACTTGCATTTTTGCAAATCACTTTGGATAGCCTTAATCAAGGGATTAACTAAACCCTAATCATGCTCATACCTCTAACCAAGTGTATATAAGGAGACTCATACATTTATTCACACCTCATGCACCCTCATTTGCTCAAAATTCCATTTTTCACTAAAAACTTCTCTTCTTCGAAACTCTCTCCTCCCAAGGGTTTATGAAGAACTTTTTCCATATTCTTGATCCACATACTCCATAGAACAAGAATCAACCATTGTTTGAAGCTCTAAGCAAGGTTTTCACCATATACGAATTTGAGTTGCTCACTTTCAAACTTCAAGATCCTGCCTGATTCAAGCCTCATATTGCATTTATTTTGCAATCAGAAGTTCCAAGGAGTAGATCTGCAGCTTTCTGAAGGTTTTCTTGGTGTATTCTGAGTTCTATAAGTATCAGGTTAGTGTGAAATTCATGATCCTAGAACTTGATTTTCTTGTAGGCATAATGTTCCTCATGCTTTGTTGATCATCCTGACGTGTTTTGTTTTGATTTTGGACGTGTATTATGGCTGAATCGTGGATCTGAAGTTTTTGAGTTCAAACTTTTTGTCTTCGATTTGTTTAATCTATGCATGATCTGTTGATTTGAGTGTGATATTCATAATCCTTGTTGAATTCTGAGTTGAATAGTGTGCTTGTTTGTGATTTCTGGGAAATTTTGGTGTTGAGGTCACCGGAGAAGACGACCGGAGCTAGGGCTCCGGCGTCTGGTTTGTTTTCAGGCAGGTGAAGGTTTAGAGGAAGGAGATGAAATCTGGACCCTTGGTGGTCCAAATCTGATGGTTCACGTTCAGCCAGATCATTTAAAATCTTCACTTATTTTATTGATTGTGTGTGTATAATCCATGCTTCTTATTGTTCACACACAGATCTGACCCTTGATATTGCATGACTTTGTGATTTGTTGACTTGATCTGGTGCGTTGGATTGATCTGATGGTTTATGGTTTGCAAGCACATTAAAATGAGAGTGTGCCTCTCACATGTTTTTTTTTTAATTTTTATTGTATATGTGTGTGTGTGCTAATCCATGATTGTTACTATGCACGTGTGATCTAAGCCTTTAATCATGTGTACCTTTGGTTTTGTTGACTGAATGTGGAACGTTTGATTGATCTGATGGCGTATGTGAGTCAATCATGTTGACTGAATTCCACAAATGAATGTTGACTTGCGCTGGGTTTGTATTGGGCCTCTCTTTGCTTTTTCCACCCCCTCCTTGAGCCCATTTAATTTTCCAACGTGTGAATTGCTTTGTCTGCACCCCCTGACTTCTTCATTTCTTTTTATTTTATTTAATTGTTTCATTTTCATTTTTAATTTTTAAAATTTGTTTAATGCATCAGAAAATCACCAAAAAAATCATGAAGCATCTTTGGAATTTTATAAAATTTTGTCAAATTTTATTTTTCCATTTTATTTTATTTTGTGCATCTGAATTAATTGTTTGATTAATTTCCTTTGTGAATTGTCTCAATTGTGCACACCCTGCCTTGTTGATTTTTGTTCTCATCATTGGTGTATGATTTGCATCCCATTCTTTTTGTATATTTTAGAAGACATCTTGAGGTCCTTAAACACTTATTTCTCATATTTTTAAACTCATTTCATATTGAATTTTAGTCCTTCTATTTGTGCATTGTTCTTCTTTGTTCTTATGCAGCTTTGAAGCATTGTTTGAGGCATTTAACTTGTGAATTTTTGTGTGATATTTTCGCATGTTGCTAGCTTCTGACTTAGGTCACTTGGGTTTTAATTCCACAATTTTTTAATGTCATTTGATATATGTTTGATTGTTTGTGCTTAAGTGAATTATGCATGATCATCTCTTGACATCTCTTAACCCTAATTGTTTTGCCATGCTTAATTGTTTGAGTTTCTTTGTGATTCTTTGCATGGGTATTTGATATGATGTTTACCCCTGGTTGATGTCCCTTATGACTAAATTTTGCAATTTGTGGATCATGTTTGGGTATGCTTTAAGTGCTTGTACTTTGACTTCCTTTTGTTGACTTTCTTTGGTGCATAATGTTTCATGTTTTGATCTTCTCTTGCACATGAGAAATGTTGATGATGGTATGATCTTGATTCTGACTTGCTTTAATCTTCATCTTATTTTTCTCATTTCATATTAATATGAAGTTCATTGGTGTTTAATTGTGCATTTCATATAAGTATGCTTGCATCCTTTCATGATTACCTTTGCATGCTTACTTAAGATGTTTTGCATGATCTCTGAGACTTGTTCATTGATGTAAGTTGGATATACTTTATATGATGTGATTGCTGCCCTATCTTGTTTCTTATCCCATCCTCATCTTTCTCATTCTTCTCTTTCACTCTCTTTCTCCCATGAATCTCAAGACTTGTTTAAGTCTTGGATTCTCTCCCTTTAGAGCTACCTAGTCCAACTTAATTTTTGATTAAGCTTGGAGTAGGATTAGCATTAGGTTTTAGGTAGTCGTCCCTCCTAAGCCTCCTTAACCATAGGTTACCCATGCATAATAATATTAGGACTCTTAGTTTCCCTTTAGAGTTCCCTTTGGGTCTTCTCTCTTCTCATCTCAAAACTTCTTGAAAACACTTAATAAAGATAAAGTGTATTGCGCACGAGCCTTAACCGTGGGGAATGAGAAATGAGGAGCTTCCTCTCATCTTTCTAGAGTGCTTAGCGGGCATCCTGTCTTGGGATGATTCGTTAAGTATTCGTCCCTGTGCCCTAGACTTTGGTGCAATGCAAGTTATGAACTAACTTAAAAATTAAACACTTCTGTCTAAAATACACAAAAACAAATTCAAATCTTTTTGTCCTTTGGGATTGTTGGGTTTCAAATTTCATTTTCAGAAAAGAGTTCGTCGCTCACGTAAAAAACACTTAGCCATCAGTGGTCGTACCCACGAACTACATTAGCTCTGATTCCTCTCTCTCGTCCGATTGAGGATATGTAGGCACAAGACAGCGATTGTCTTGGCGAGCAACCTCCCCCCTGTAGTTTGTGTCCAAACTACGTTAACTCTGACTTTCCCATTGCACGAGGGAATACGTAGGCGTAGGACGAGCGATGTCCTATCGAGTCACTTCTTTTTATTTTCTTCTTAGTTTCTTCGTTCCTTTCCGTTCCTGTTTCTTCTTCTTTCCAGTAGCAGCGGAGCTCCAGACGACGACACCCTTTGATCGAGACAACAAGCGTGGATCCCATCGAGTACGATGGACGCGTGGGGTGCTAACACCTTCCCCTCGCGTAACCAACTCCCTTACCCATTTCTGTTGGTCGCGAGACCATGTCTTTTCCTTCCCTCAGGTTTATGCAGTGTTTCCTTTCCCTCTCTTGGGATAAATACACATTGGTGGCGACTCTGTGTTTTCTGTGCCACTCTCGCGTTTGTACCGTTGGATGCGAATCTTTCGGGAGCGACATCTTACGACTCTGCTGGGGACCTCTGGTTGACCTCTTGCTGGTCCATCCCCTTTAGTGAGTCGATCCTAGCGCTTGTTTGTTTTTTTTTCGTTGGGTGTTTATTTGTTGTGCTTTATTATGTTGTATATTACTGTTTTACAGCTTTTATTGCATTTCATTTCATTTTATTACTGTCATACTGGATATTGCTGTGTTGTGCTGGCTGGTTTCTGTTTGGCAGGTTAGGTTGTTCTGAGAGATAAGCCCAATACCCAGGCTTGAGTACACCCTAGGACTAGAGTGGAGAGTAGTGGGACCTATGTGCCATCTTGTTGCGCTTGTGTATTCACGAAATTCACAACCAGACGAGGCTATCTTGGGACGCATTCTAACGTGTGTGTCTTGCGCATTTCAGGGTGTTGATCTAGAGAGTTGTCGACTCTGGTGACCGTTTCTCCAATACCTCAGTTGTGCCTCTCCTCCCGACATGCGATAATGGCAGACCAGAAATGGCAAACCCATTACACTTGTCGATCCGAGGACCCAATGGTGAGGGACTCGCATAGGATGACCTTATTTTTTAGGGGAATCAGTTGAGGCCTCCTCGATTGATGATGATGCCAAACCAGGAATGGTGAACGTATCATCATTTCTCGAACTGAGGGCCCGTGATATTGAAGATCCTCGGTTTTCTAGAACCCTCATGAGAGATGGGATGGGTGTTTACAGGCTTGCAGGAAACTGAAACCTTCAACCTACCCGGTTTTCTGGATTTCTCATCAGTGTTTGATTATCTGGGTTTCTGGTTATCTCAGTGGTTCGGTATTCTAGTATTCTGGTTTTCTGGGTGGTGGTTCTCATTAAGTTAACAGCACAGGACATCCAGCAGTGATGCCTTGATCCCATGCTTGCATGTGCATATCATATTTCTTGCATTCTAACATGTTTGACATTTTTCAGGGCTTGCATCTTACTCTTGATTCCGGTTTTCTGAGGTTGCCTTAACATGGATGTCCAGAGAAAGAAGACTGTTGCTTATTTGTTTCCAGACCCGACCTTGACGTTGATTCATAAGCTGATCAGTATGGCTGGTCCCGGAGTTCGTACAAAGTTCGGTGGAGAGTACGAGAGACTTCTGAAGTTTGTCTACAGTATCTCCAAGTATGAGAAGGATGCCATTCATACACTTCTTCAGTTCTATGATCCGTCTTTGCGTTGCTTTACTTTCCCAGACTATATCTTGGCTCCAACGTTGGAGGAGTTCTCATTTATTTTGGGAATCCCTATCAGGCATGACATATTATTCTTTTCTGAAGAACTCCCCGGGATAAAAGAAATGGCCATTGCTCTTCATATTGGTGAATCCGCTCTGAGCATTAATATTGTGGAGAAACAAGGAGCTAAGGGTTTCTTATTGAAGTTCTTGTTTGATCAAGCTTGCATACATGTTAAGGAGAGGAATTGGACTGCTTTCCAATCTATTTTGGCTATGTGCATCTATGGGATTGTCCTGTTTCCCAATGTTCCTAATCTGGTGGATATGCATGCTGTCAGAATCTTTATTTCAAAGAATCCTATACCTACCTTGCTAGGTGATGTGTATCACTCAGTCCACTACAAGAATGAAAATAGGCGTGGAAAAACTGTGAGTTGCTGTGCACCACTCTTATCTACTTGGTTTCTGAGTCATCTCCCCAAAGCTGGCGCTTTCGTTGATATGAGAGATTCTCTGAAGTGGTCAAAGAGGTTAATGGGCTTGACTGCTGACAACATTGTTTGGTTCAACCATGACTTGCTAGGGATGGAGATTATTTGCAAGTGCGGAGAATTCCCTAATGTACCCTTGATAGGGAGAAGAGGTGGAATTAACTATAATCCTTCCCTTGTTATCAGGAAGTTTAGTTATCCTTTGAGAGGTCCACCCGAAGAGCGAGATATCAGAGAGTCCTTATACTTCAATGGTACTGGGGATCAAGAGATGATAAGGAAGATTGTGAATGCTTGGAAGCAGGTGACCAAGAAGGGAAAAACTTCATTCGGGAAATGTAATAACTGGGATTTTCCTTCCTATGAAGAGTGGATTAAGAAAAGAGCAGAACAGGAGCTTCTTCCCTTCCCGGTGGAACCACCTTTGTATCCTTTGATGATCAAGGCTCCCACGACTGTTGATATAGAGAGTATGATAAGTTATGGGCTGAGAAGGAGAAACTCCGAGAGGAGAATCGTGAGCTGGGCAGAGAGGTTGGTCAGTTGAAGCACGAAAAAGGCGAAGCTATCCATGTTGCCAGGTTGAAATCAGAACTTTTGGCTGTGAAGGAGAAAGAATTGTCTAAAGAAGCCACAGCCAGAGAGAAAGTGGCTCAAGCGTTGAAAAGTGTTAGCAAGGTCCTTTCATCCAAAAAGAAAGAGTTGGCTTATGCTATGTCAAGAATTCACAGGTTCTGTGACCGTCGGAATACAGCAATTACTGCCAACAGGTTGAAAGAGGACAAGTATCTGGAGGAGATTGAAGGTTTGAAGAAAAAGCTTCGGAAAAAGGATAAGGAGATTTTATCAGGGATATTTGAGAGGAGAGCAATTGAGGAAAAGCTCAAGGAAACCATGGCAGATATGGAACAGCTGAAGATCTAAGCTGAAGTGAAAAGAGCCAGAAGCGAAGGTCCAAGTTCAGGTGGAGCTTCTGGAGAAGATGATTGGGAATTGCATAGTCGTTATTTAACAGGGATCTTGCACAGGAGGGATCTTTTGATTCAGGAGTTGATTCAGAGACCAGAGCATCCTAATACCAAGAAGCTTCTCAAGGAAGTGCAAAATTGGTGCAAAAAGAATGACGAATGGGGAATTCTAGCACATCTGAGTCTTGATGATATGCCTTAGTTTCCTTGCTGCTGTTTTCTTTGTATTTCCGGGATCACCGCCAAGCTTGTTGGTCGGGGTCTTTGTTTATGCTTATTCAGACTTGTGTTGTAACAGATGCTTATTCTCTTTATATTGATCAGGAATTCAGTTCTCTTCTGTTGTTAAAACTGGAATCAAGGGATAGATCGCCTTGATAATGTTCATACATGTTTGCATCTGCCTTTACATAATCATCTCATCTTGCATAGCAGGTTATCTCGGATTCTCTGGTTTTCTTATGCTCTCTCTTTTTTCAGTCAGGATTGATCAACCAGCTCATCGGTATTCTACCAAGCTTAATCAAAGCAGAGTGATGGACAAAGTTCAGGCAGACATGGCAGCTATGCAAGCTCGCATCGATCAATTCATGGAGATGATGCAAGGTGTGGTGCAGAGCCATAATGAATTCAGAACTCTAGTTCATCCTTTGGTGGCGCAGGTTGATGAAAATGGTATCTTACATGGTGGTCTTCTTAATCGTGTTATTCCTCCGAGTGGAGGTGGTGTTGGTACCAACATTCCTATCCCTGGTGCTGGTGGACAGGGTGGGATTCCTTCAGTGGTTGGAGAAGGAAGCACTATTCGAGCTATCTATGGCCATCGTTTTGATGATCAACAGGATGGTGTTTTTTCAGTCAGAAGCTTGGACGCTGGCCCTCCTGTGGTCAGTGATGAGAGGATTTGTTTAATCGAGGCGCAACTGAAAGGGGTTGTGAAACAGGATGATCTGGGAATAGATTTGGACGACCTAGGGTTGGTCCCTGATATTGTCATTCCGCACAAGATTCAGATTCCTACACTGGAGAAGTATAATGGTTCTACCTGCCCGAGAACTCATGTAAAGGCGTATACCAGGAAGATGGCTGCCCATGCCAAGGACGAAAAGCTAATGATGCACTTTTTCCAAGACAGCCTGTTCGGCGCGTCGTTGGAATGGTATATGGCGCTGGAAAGTAGAGATGTTCGTACTTGGAGAGAGTTAGCTGCAGCTTTTATCAAGCATTACCAATACAACACAGACATGGCTCCCAACAGAGCTCAGCTATTGAGCATGTCCCAGAAAAATGATGAAAGTTTCAAAGAATTCGCGCAAAGGTGGCGTGAATTGGCGGCTAGGGTACATCCACCAATGCTGGAGAAGGAGATGTTGGATATGTTTATGGATACACTGCCTAAGCACTATTATGAAAAGTTATTGCCTTGTTCACTAGGCAAGTTTGCAGATGTGATTGCGATCAAACAGAAGGAAGAGGTTGGAATTAAGGCTGGAAAAGTTTCTAGTGGTGACGGATCGTCCTCCTGGCATGGAAAGAAGCCATTTGATGGTTATAAGAAGAAAGGAGAGGCCAATGCTGTATCATCTTATAGGGGAAAAGGGAAACAACGCCAGAACAATAATCAACAAGTAGCATCGGTAACTATCCCAACAACGTTACCTCCACCACAGCAACAAAGGAATAATGTTAATCAGAACAGGTAGCAGGGCCAGTATCAGAATAGACAAAGAAATGCAGAGAGGCATTTTGAACAACCATCGATGTCGTATGCACAGTTGTTGCAACATTTGCTGCAGTTGCGTCTAGTTGAGCTCCGTACCCTGGCTCCACCAACAGGGGAACTCCCACGAGGCTATGATGCTAACGCACACTGCGATTTTCACTCTGGTGCTCTGGGGCATACTGTGGAGAAATGTAGGGCATTTCATCATAAGGTGCAGGACCTTGTAGACTCCAAGGCTATCAATTTCTCGAATGATGGGCCCAATGTTATTCAAAACCCGATGCCTGATCACAATGGGCCGAGGGTGAATGCGATAATTGAGGAATGTGAAGCTTTGAATTTGTTCATGGATGTTGAGGAGCTGAAGACTCCACTGACTGTGGTTAAAAATAGGTTACTAAAGGGTGGCGTCTATCCGGGTTATGATGAGAACTATTCAGATTGTTTGACGAAGGATAATGGTTGTGATTCGTTGAAGATGGGTATCCAGAGTCTGATTAATGAGGGCTAGTTACAGTTTGATCGGTGTAATCAACAAGAAGAAGTCGTCGGTGAGAAGGTTGCTACCATCACCATTCCTTTCAAAACGATTACTATTTCTGGTCCGGCAAGGCCACCTCCAGTCATCATTACAAGAGTAGGACCCATTCCGTATGAAAGTACTAAGGCTATTCCCTGGAATTATGGCGCAGAGGTGTTTGTCAATGGACAAAAGCAAGAATTAATGGCTACTTCACCAGTGAGTACTAGTTCAGAAGCTAAAGTTGAGACCGATGCCAGAACGAGAAGTGGTAGAGTGCTTACCCCTATTAATGATCAACCCAGTACTTCTAGGCAAGATAGGGGAAAACAGGTAGCTGATGGTTCTGTTCAAACTCCAGGGATTGTGGATTCTACAGTAAAGCCGGTTGGTGATGCTTTTTCTGAAAATGTCGAGGAGTTTATGAGGCTCATCCGAAAGAGTGATTACAAAATTGTGGACAAGTTACATCAAACCCCGTCGAAGATTTCTATTCTGTCGTTGTTGTTGTGTTCTGAAGCTCATAGGAATGCTCTTTTGAAAGTTTTGAATGCGGCATATGCTCCTCAAGAGATTTCTGTTAACCAGCTGGAAGGGGTTGTAGCGCACGTGAATGTGGGTAATGGCTTGGGCTTTACAGATCTTGATTTGACTCCCGCTGGGGGGAATCATAACAATGCCCTGCATATTTCGATTGAGTGTCGTGGTTCACTGATGTCACATGTGTTGGTTGATACTGGATCATCGTTGAATGTATTTCCAAAGAAAGCATTAATGAAGTTAGATACCAGGGGACTTATTTGTACACCAAGCGACTTGGTGGTGCGAGCTTTTGATGGCTCGAAGAGATCTGTCTTTGGTGAGATTGTGCTTCCGATAAAAGTTGGGCCAGAAATCTTTGATGAAACATTTTATATAATGGATATTCAGCCACCATACAGCTGTCTGCTGGGTCGTCCTTGGATCTATGGTGCAGGCGCTGTAACCTCCACTTTGCATCAAAAGCTGAAATACATGGTAGATGGTCACATGGTGACAGTGTACGGAGAGGAGGACATAATGATTAGCTAGCTGTCAACCTTTAAATACGTGGAAGTGGATGGTGAAATCCATGAGACGCTGTGTCAGGGGTTTGAAAAAGTGAAGGTGTCTGAAGAGGTTATTCAGTTTGAGGATCAGTTCGAGACCACAGAGCAGCCCGCAGTGGTAGATCAACCTGAGGTTTCTATGTCTTCGTTTAAAGACGCCAAGGCTATAGTCGAAGCTGGTAGCTAAAAGAGGTGGGGCCAAGTGATTAAAGTTCAGCCGAAAGGGAATACCTATGGATTGGGATACAAGCCACCCAGGAGAGCCAGGGATCCTCCCAAATTCTATGGCCCAGTCCGTTTCACCAGTGTCAGTGTTTTCTTCGACAGAGTTAATGCCATTGAGGAAGAAGGGGACAGTGATTGTGGTATGGATAGCTGGATCCGCCCTTGCGTCCCAGGAGAAAGTCTATGCAACAGGTCTTCTGAAAAAGTCATTCAAGTGACTAGCTTCGAGTAATTGCTTTGTTTTCCTGCTATGTTAATCCTGCGTTCTGGGCCAGACGTAGTGATTTTATTTGTAGGGCTTTTAACTGTTGCATGTTTTGCTTTATCATCAATAAAGGACTTTTCACACTCAAATATTTTGATCTCTGTCTTTCTGTTTTATTTTTATTCATTAAAAACCCACATCAAAATGGCAATGTGTTTCTTTTGTTGCATACATAATAAAACATACCTCATCAATCATGCAGGTCTCTTTGTTCAGATGACACCGATCATGACTCAGCTATAGCTCGGTATGACTTTGACAATCCAATCTATCAGGCTGAAGAAGAGACTGACGAAGATTGTGAACTGCCCGAAGAGTTGGCCAGATTGTTAAAGCAAGAGGAGAAGGTCATCCTACCTCATCAGGAGGAAATTGAGATTGTAAATCTGGGAACCGAGGACTCCAGAAAGGAAGTAAGGATAGGGGCTGCATCGGAAGACAGTGTCAAGGGAAGATTGATTGAAATGTTCCGTGAGTATGTGGACATCTTCGCCTGGTCTTACCAAGACATGCCTGGGCTCGATACTGATATTGTTGTACACCGGCTACCACTTAAAGAAGGTTGTGCTCTGGTCAAACAAAAGTTGAGAAGAACTAAATTGGAGATGTCTGTCAAAATCAAGGAAGAGGTTCAGAAACAGCTAGATGCCAGTTTTCTTGCCGTGACAAATTATCCTCCATGGGTTGCTAACATCGTGCCTGTACCTAAGAAGGATGGGAAGGTCAAGATATGTGTTGATTACAGGGATTTGAACAGAGCAAGCCCAAAGGACGATTTCCCGCTCCCTCACATTGACGTGTTAGTTGACAATATTGCTCAGTATTCGGTGTTTTCCTTCATGGATGGCTTCTTCGGGTATAACCAAATCAAGATGGCCCCAGAGGAGATGGAGAAAACCATGTTCATAACACCGTGGGGAACATTCTGCTACAAAGTGATGCCCTTTGGATTGAAGAATGCAGGGGCAACTTACCAGCGGGCGATGGTGACTCTCTTTCATGATATGATTCACAAAGAGATTGAGGTCTATGTTGATGACATGATTGCGAAGTCACAGACAGAGGAAGAACATCTGGTGAATCTCCAGAAGCTATTTGAAAGATTGAGAAAATTCAGACTGAGGTTGAATCCAAACAAATGCACCTTCGAGGTGAGATCAGGAAAATTGCTGGGGTTTATTGTTATTGAAAAAGGTATCGAGGTTGATCCTGCGAAGGTAAATGCCATACAAGAAATTCCTGTGCCGAGAACAGAAAAAGAGGTTCGTGGTTTCTTGGGGAGATTAAACTACATTGCTAGGTTCATCTCGCATCTCACAGCCACATGTGAACCAATCTTCAAGTTTCTAAGAAAAGATCAAGCAGTCAGGGGGAATGAAAATTGTCAAAAGGTGTTTGAAAAGATTAAAGAATACTTGCAGGAACCTCCGGTCCTTATACCACCAGTGCCAGGATGACCTTTGACTATGTATCTTACAGTTCTTGAGAATTCAATGGGGTGTGTGCTCGGTTAACAAGACGAGTCAGGTAGAAAAGAGCACGCCATCTACTACCTGAGTAAAAAGTTTACTGATTGCGAGTCAAGGTACTCGATGCTGGAGAAAACATGTTGTGCACTCGCTTGGACCGCTAAGCGTTTGAGGCAGTATATGTTAAACCACACAACCCTCTTGATTTCAAAGATGGATCCGATCAAGTATGTGTTTGAGAAGCAAGCATTTTCTGGTAGAATAGCCCGTTGGCAGATGGTTCTGACGGAATACGATATTCAATATGTTTCCCAAAAGGCCATTAAGGGAAGTGTTTTGTCAGAATATCTTGCCGAACAGCCAATTGAGGATTATCAACCGATGAAGTTTGAATTGCCGGATGAGCATATCATGTATCTGAAGATGAAGGATTGTGAAGAACCTTTGCCTGATGAAGGACCTGAGATTGGATCTCAGTGGAAGTTGGTTTTTGATGGAGCTATTAATTCATATGGTAACAGAATCGGGGCAATCATTACGACTCCGAAGGGTTCTAATATACCCTTCACTGCCCGATTGGCGTTCGTATGCACCAACAACGAGGCAGAATATAAAGCATGCATCATGGGGTTAGAAGAAGCAATTGATTTGAGAATCAAGAACCTCGATGTTTTTGGTGATTCTGCATTGGTGGTTAATTAGATTATAGGTGAATGGGAAACTCGTCAAGCGAATCTTGTTCCGTATAACAACTATGCCAGAAGGTTGTTACCTTTCTTTGACAGAGTGGACTTCCATCACATTCCCCGGATAGAGAATCAGATGGCTGATGCTTTGGCAACGTTGTCATCGATGTATCAAGTGAATCGTTGGAATGAAACTCCTTCAATCAGAATCATGCGCTTGGATATAACTGCTTTTGTATTTGCGGTTAAAGGTATATCAGATGGCAAGCCTTGGTATCATGATATCAAAGTCTTTTTGAAGAGTCAGGAATACCCAAATGGGGCATCTTCCATGGATAAGAAGACATTGAGGAGGTTATTAGGAAACTTATTTTTGAGCAAAGACGATGTGTTATACAAGAGAAACTTTGACATGGTCTTGCTACGTTGTGTTGATGAACACGAGGCAGGCCTGTTAATGGAGGAAGTTCATGAAGGTTCCTTTGGTACTCATGCCAATGGGCATGCTATGGCAAGAAAATTGTTAAGAGCGGGGTATTATTGGATGACTATGGAGTCTGATTGTTTTAAATACGCCCGGAAATGTCATAAATGCCAGATTTATGCTGATAAGGTGCACGTACCGCCTACTCTCTGAATGTTTTGTCGTCATCTTGGCCTTTTTCCATGTGGGGCATTGACATGATTGGGAAGATCGAGCCGACTGCTTCGAATGGACATCGTTTTATCCTGGTGGTTATTGATTATTTCACGAAGTGGGTGGTAGCAGCATCGTATGCCAACGTCACCAGACAAGTGGTAGCCCGGTTTATTAAGAAGGACATCATCTGCCGGTATGGAGTCCCGGAGAGGATCATTACTGACAATGGTTCAAATTTGAACAATAAGATGATGAAGGAGCTATGCCAGAGCTTTGAGATTGAACATCACAATTCTTCTCCCTATCGCCCGAAGATGTATGGGGCTGTTGAAACGGCTAATAAGAACATAAAGAAGATTGTGCAGAAGATGGTAGTGACATACAAGGACTGGCATGAGATGCTTCCTTACGCTTTGCACAGAAATCGTACCTTGGTACGCACATCAACTGGGGCAACCCCTTTCCCACTGGTGTATGGTATGGAAGCAGTTCTGTCATTAGAAGTTGAGATTCCTTCTTTGAGAATTCTGACAGACGTGAAGCTTGATGAAGCTGAGTGGGTGCGTTCCCGGCTGAATGAACTGAACCTCATTGAAGAGAAAAGATTGAAAGCAATTGCGCATGGCCGGTTGTATCAGAGCAGGATGAAAAAAACATTTGATCAGAAAGTGTGTCCTCGGTGTTTCCAAACTGGTGAATTAGTCCTGAAAAGGATCACTACTCCTCAAACAGATCACAGGGGCAAGTGGACTCCGAATTACGAAGGGCCATATGTAGTAAGCCAGGTTTTCTCTGGTGGAGCCTTATTACTCTCAACTATGGATGGCGAAGATTTTACGTTCCCTGTGAACGCGGATGTAGTAAAAAAATATTTTGCATAAAAAGACCCGCAGGACATAAAAAGAAGGTTCAGGCAAAAAAGGGGCATCCTAGCGAACCATAAAAAGAAAAGGTTCAGGCAAAAATTAGGGATAAAAAAGGAAGAAGAAATAAACCCGCAAGGTTGAAACCCTGGAAAGGCAACTTTGGCAAAAATGGGTATCCCGGTGGATTGAAAACCCGAAAAGGGCGGTCCAGGCAAAAGTTAGGGATTTAAAAGAAAAGACTACAATCCGCGTTCGATCTGTGATCACTATTCACACTTGGAAAATTCGAAGGAAAGGAATCAGTCCAGTCAGTCATTTTCAAAGGGCAAAGCATCTGCGGATAAACAAGTCATATGGGTTATAGCTGAGTCGAGTCATGGTGGATGTCTGTTCCCCACATTGCCGACATGTGTATTTTCTTTTACTTTTTGCACAATTACCTCTTTTCAGGAATTGCTTCCAAATGTAAATGCCTATTTACAGGCTGATCATTCAATAAAGTTTGCATTTCAGTCAAAGAGCTTTTGTTTATTGTTTTACCTATTTTGTTTGTGAAAATGTCCGATATTTTTGATAAACATTACATGCTAAAATGTTGAGCTTTGTGAAACAAGTTGGAAAACAGTGGCAATTGCTTAGACGACAATCACTATGATGATAATCAAAGTAATCATTTTTGCACATAGACCTTTTTGTTGGTTTTGCAGGATAACAGGTTTGTACCTCCCTAGTAGAGCTGCTCTCTTCAACTTTGAAGTCTGATCGTCCTCATCAGTTTATTACTCTCCCCAGTCAGAGTATCGAGGATCGTCTTCCTCAACAGAGTATAAAGAGGTAATTCCCCAAGCAGAGTCATTGAGGATCGTCCCCCTCAGCAGGATATAAGAGGTTTACCCCCAGCCAG
Source organism: Lathyrus tuberosus (assembly GCA_022829125.1). NCBI lineage: Eukaryota > Viridiplantae > Streptophyta > Magnoliopsida > Fabales > Fabaceae > Lathyrus > Lathyrus tuberosus. Next base: position 15,246,105 of record JALAZF010000036.1, on the reverse strand, counting down.
AGTTGTGATTTGGCTCATCTTTCCTCAGCAGGTAGCCAGAAGTTGTTATTTTTACAACCTCTCCTACAAGAGTCTGATAGAGTGTCCTCATTGATTAAAGACAGTGTTTCCCCACTGAGCATGGGGCAATCTATTTTCCTCAAAGTTTCTTTCAGGTTATCCCCAAGCAGAGTTTGTTGGCAGTTAGTATCCCCAGCAGGTTTTGAATCCAGGTTCTAAAACATTTGGTCATCCCCGGCGGAGGAGTTTCCATCTTCAGTTTTTAGTTCCTCCCTGATTAAGTGGGTTTTCTCTCAGAGATTCATCCATCTCCAGCAGAATTGGTGACTGTGATCTTCCCTAGCAGGGTGAAGTTTTCCTCAACATGTTCTTTGGTTTGATGACAATGTAGTTTGTCGTCCTCAGTGGAGCTGCTTCTGTTCTCAGCATTTATTTCGCTGGGACGATCTTTTTGCATTGCATAAGCATTTTTTACATGGCATCCTCCTAAATGCGTAGCATTTCCACTTCGTGTGGAGCATTACGGCAAAATTCAAACATATGCATCCGAAGCATAAGCCAAGTTTGAGTTTTCCTTTGTCAGGAAAACCGGATTTCAGGAAAATATCATTCGACTTTACTCCACAAGTGTTGGGTTTAGTCATTCAAAGCAATATTTAATAGTCCCACGTCAGAGTGTTTTGCCAGGATTGTGAACCCATGATCTCTTTTCACCCCTTTCGTCCAGGTGGTCTTTTGATTCATCCCTTCAAGGTTTTTACCTTGACACCCGTCCGTGTTTCCTTCGACACCCGTCCGTGTTTGAACCTTTGATTTCAATACCCGTCCGTATTGACCTGTTGATAGCGCCCGTCCGTGTTCAATTCATCATTTTAATCCCCAGTAAGGCCAATCCCCAGTAAATTTAACCATTTTACACCCGTCTGTGTATTTTTCGATATCCGTCCGTATTGAACCTCTTTACACCCGTCTGTGTATCTTTTCGATACCCGTCTGTATTGAACCCTTTTACACCCGTCAGTGTATTTTTTCGATACCTATCCGTATTGAAACCTTTTTACACCCGTCCGTGTATTATCTTTTCGATACCCGTCTGTATTGAACCTTTTTACACCCGTCCGTGTATTTTTTTCGATACCCGTCCATATTGAAACCTTTTTACACCCGTCCGTGTATTATCTTTTTTATACCCGTCCGTATTGAACCTTTTTACACCTGTCCGTGTAATTTTTTCGATACCCGTCCATATTGAAACCTCTTTACACCCGTCCGTGTACCTTTTTGATACCCGTCCGTATTGAACCCTTTTACACCCGTCCGTGTATCTTTTCGATACCCGTCCGTATCTGATATCTTTGATTCCTTGACACCCGTCCGTGTTTATCCCCAGCATAGCAAACACTCGTCCGTGTTGTGATAGTGCAGAATTTATTGCTTGTTCCCCAGCAGAGTCGTCCCTCCTTTAAGGATTGCAAATTTCAAGTTTCTTTTGGTATTCAATCTCCGTGAATCCTTTGAACGCATGACAGCCGTTGCTATCATACCTTCAGGACCAAGTTGATTAAATAGGGGCAGCTGTAACACCCCAAAATTTGCTCTTTTGTTTTGAAGCTAACTGACTTATGTTTCTTTACATTTCTTGCATTGGCATTTGTGCATAGCATTAGTTCTTAGCATGGGATCAAGGTACTTGGTTCATCTCAAAGGAGTCTCAAGCCTCAAGGTGTTTTGTGGAGGTCATCATATCTTCATAAGATCAAGAATGGCAAAGGATTTCAAGTGAATCTTTCCCTCCTAACCAGAGGGACCAAATCAGGGTTCTGGGGTTCAAAGAGCTTCTTGAGAAAACTTTGTGGATTCAAGCATGCTCTCATGGGTTTCATATGTTCCCAAACACTCATAGAGGAAGGCTTGGCTAGTGGTTCATTGTGGAAGATGTTCAGTGGATCAGTTGCTTGTGAACCAAGAAAAGTCAATTGTAAGGAGGAAAGTCAACCATGGAATTTTGAGGTCCTCTTCATGATTTTTAAGGTCTTATGCCCTCATATGGTCCTCAAAGGCTAGGATTCATACCATTCATCAAAAGTCAAGAGTTTGTGCAAAAGTTACTATTTTTGGAAAATGACCTATAATGTGAAACTTCCATCTTCATGGAGTTTGTGCAAAAGTTACTATTTAAGGTTTTCACATGTATCCATTTTCCACCTTTTACATTTTGGTTCAAAATGACTTGTAATTGGTTCTAATGCTTCAAGTCGCATTACAACATTCAAGTACACTCCATGAGAACCATTTTGGACCCTTGAATCACTCCAATCCGTGCCATGTACTTCATGAATTTCACAAAATGCAAATTTGCAAGATGGATTGAATCTCACAAATCAGACCACTACAAAGCCCAAACCCAATTCCATTATGATCAACAAGTAAAATGGAGATGAATCATACTTATTTCATGACTCACACGCGTGTGAACAAGGGTGTGCATCACAACTTGCATTTTTGCAAATCACTTTGGATAGCCTTAATCAAGGGATTAACTAAACCCTAATCATGCTCATACCTCTAACCAAGTGTTTATAAGGAGACTCATACATTCATTCACGCCTCATGCACCCTCATTTGCTCAAAATTCTATTTTTCACTAAAAACTTCTTTTCTTCGAAACTCTCTCCTCCCGAGGGTTTCTGAAGAACTTTTTCCATATTCTAGATCCACATACTCCATAGAACAAGAATCAACCATTGTTTGAAGCTCTAAGCAAGGTTTTCACCGTATACGAATTTGAGTTGCTCACTTTCAAACTTCAAGATCCAGCCTCATTCAAGCCTCATATTGCATTTATTTTGCAATCAGAAGTTCCAAGGAGTAGATCTGCAGCTTTCTGAAGGTTTTCTTGGTGTATTCTGAGTTCTACAAGTTTCAGGTTAGTGTGAAATTCATGATCCTAGAACTTGATTTTCTTGTAGGCATAATGTTCCTCATGCTTTACTGATCATCCTGACGTGTTTTGTTTTGATTTTGGACGTGTATTATGGCTGAATCGTGGATCTGAAGTTTTTGAGTTCAAACTTTTTGTCTTCGATTTGTTTAATCTATGCATGATCTGTTGATTTGAGTGTGATATTCATAATCCTTGTTTAATTCTGAGTTGAATGGTGTACTTGTTTGTGATTTCTGGGAAATTTTGGTGTTGAGGTCACCGGAGAAGACGACCGGAGCTAGGGCTCCGGCGTCTGGTTTATTTTCAGGCAGGTGAAGGTTTAGAGGAAGGAAATGAAATCTGGACCGTTGGTGGTCCAGATCTGATGGTTCACGTTCAGCCAGATCATTTAAAATCGTCACTTATTTTATTCATTGTGTGTGTATAATCCATGCTTCTTATTGTGCACACACAAATCTGACCCTTGATATTACATGACTTTGTGATTTGTTGACTTGATCTGGTGCGTTGGATTGATCTGATGGTTTATGGTTTCCAAGCACATTAAAATGGGAGTGTGCCTCTCACGTGTTTGTTTATTTTTATTTTATATGTTTGTGTGTGCTAATCCATGATTGTTACTATGCGCGTGTGATCTGAGCCTTTAATCATGTGTACCTTTGGTTTTGTTGACTGAATGTGGAACGTTTGATTGATCTTATAAGGTATATGAGTCAATCATGTTGACTGAATTCCACAAATGAATGTTTACTTGCGCTGGGTTTGGATTAGGCCTCTTTTTACTTTTCCCACCCCCTCCTTGAGCCCATTTAATTTTCCAACGTGTGAATTGCTTTGTCTGCACCCCCTGGCTTCTTCATTTTCTTTTTATTTTATTTAATTGTTTCATTTTCATTTTTAATTTTTAAAATTAGTTTAATGCATCAGAAAATCACCAAAAAAATCATGAAGCATATTTGGAATTTTATAAAATTTTTTCAAATTTTATTTTTCCATTTTATTTTATTTTGTGCATCTGAATTAATTGTTTGATTAATTTCCTTTGTGAATTGTCTCAATTGTGCACACCCTGCCTTGTTGATTTTTGTTCTCATCATTGGTGTATGATTTGCATCCCATTCTTTTTGCATATTTCATAAGACATCTTGAGGTCCTTAAAAACTTTTTTCTCATATTTTTAAACTCATTTCATATTGCATTTTAGTCCCTCTATTTGTGCATTGTTCTTCTTTATTCTTATGCAGCTTTGAAGCATTGTTTGAGGTACTTAACTTGTTAATTTTTGTGTGATCTTTTCGCATGTTGCTAGCTTATGACTTAGGTCGCTTGGGTTTTAATTCCACAATTTTTTAATGTCATTTGATATATGTTTGATTGTTTGTGCTTAAGTGAATTATGCATGATCATCTCTTGACATCTCTTAACCCTAATTGTTTTACCATGCTTAATTGTTTGAGTTTCTTTGTGATTATTTGGATGAGTATTTGATATGATGTTTACCCCTGGTTGAGGTCCCTTATGACCAAATTTTGCAATTTGTGGATCATGTTTGGGTATGCTTTAAGTGCTTGTACTTTGACTTCCTTTTGTGGACTTTCTTTGGTGCATAATGTTTCATGTTTTGATCTTCTCTTGCACATGAGAATTGTTGATGATGGTATGATCTTGATTCTGAATTGCTTTCATCTTCATCTTATTTTTCTCATTTCATCTTGATATGAAGTTCATTGGTGTTTAATTGTGCATTTCATATAAGTATGCTTGCATCCTTTCATGATTACCTTTGCATGCTTACTTGAGATGTTTTGCATGGTCTCTTAGACTTGTTCATTGATGTAAGTTGGATATACTTGATATGATGTGCTTGCTGCCCTATCTTGTTTCTTATCTCATCCTCCTCTTTCTCATTCTTCTCTTTCACTCTCTTTCTCCCATGAATCTCAAGACTTGTTTAAGTCTTGGATTCTCTCCCTTTAGAGCTACCTAGTCCAACTTAATTTTTGATTAAGCTTGGAGTAGGATTAGCATTAGGTTTTAGGTAGTCGTCCCTCCTAAGCCTCACTAACCATAGGTTACCCATGCATGATAATATTAGGACTCCTAGTTTCCCTTTAGAGTTCCCTTTAGGTCTTCTCACTTCTCATCTCAAAACTTCTTGAAAACACTTAATAAAGATAAAATGTATTGCGCACGAGCCTTAAGCGTGGGGAATGAGAAATGAGGGGCTTCCTCTCATATTTATAGAGTGCTTAGTGGGCGTCCTGTCTTGGGGCGATTCGTTAAGTATTCGACCATGTGCCCTAGACTTTGGTGCAATACAAGTTATGAACTAACTTAAAAAGAAAACACTTCTGTCTAAAAAACACAAAAACAAATTCAAATCTTTTTGTCCTTCAGGATTGTTGGGTTTCAAATTTCATTTTCAGAAAAGAGCTCGTCGCTCACGTAAAAAACACTCACCCATCCGTGGTCGTACCCACAAACTACATTAGCTCTGATTCCTCTCGCTCGTCCGATTGAGGATATGTAGGCACAAGACAGCGATTGTCTTGGCGACCAACCTCCCCCCTTTAGTTCGTGTCCAAACTACGTTGACTCTGACTTTCCCATTGCACGAGGGAATACATAGGCGTAGGAGGAGCGATGTCCTATCGAGTCACTTCTTTTTCTTTTCTTCTTCGTTTCTTCGTTCCTTTCCGTTCCTGTTTCTTCTTCTTTCTAATAGCAGCGGAGCTCCTGACGACGACACCCTTTGATCGAGAAAACAAGTGTGGATCCCATCGAGTACGATAGATGCGTGGGGTGCTAACACCTTCCCCTCATGTGACCGACTCCCTTACCCATTTCTCTTGGTCGAGAGACCATGTCTTTTCCTTCCCTCAGGTTTATGCAGTGTTTCCTTTCCCTCTCTTGGGATAAATACACATTGCTGGCGACTCTGTGTTTTCTATGCCACTCTCGCGTTTGTACCATTGGATGCGAATCTTTTGGGAGCGACAGTAGGTTTACGTGGTTTAAGTCGAATGGATCATGCAAAAGTAGGCTAGACAGATTATTAATCAGTGAGGATTTATGTGATTGTTGGAAACTTGTAAATCAGAAGGTGGGGATGAGAGACGTATCAGATCATCGACCTATATCTTTAGCTTCGAACGATAGTAATTGAGGTCCAAAACCCTTCAAGTCTATCAACGCTTAGCTAGATCATCCTCACTTTTTGGATGTTGTTAAAGAAAGTCGGTGTGCTGTTGGTGGTTCAGGCAACAATGTAGGAGACATACTGATTCAAAAACTAAGACATCTTAGAACAAGGTTAAGATGGTGGAACATTCATGTCTTTGGAATCCGCAAATTGGAAATAGAAGAGAAAGTGAAGAGGGTCAACGAGATTGAGGAGGAGATGGCTGGGGCTGATGGGGATGTATCAGAGGAAGCATTGAAAGCAAGACAAATGGCTTTGGAGGTTATGTGGAATAAGCTTCATACTAAGGAAAGTATTCTATTTCAGAAATCTAGGTTAAGATGGTTTGAAGAGGGTGACTATAACTCCAAGTTTTTCCATTCGGTTATCAAGGGGAGGAGAAGAGTTAACACCATTTATGCGTTAAATATTGGCCTACAAGAAGAAGACGGGGTAGAGAAGGTGAAACAATTTCTACACAGACAGTTTGAAGAAACGTTTCAGGCTGGTGCAAATAATAACTTGGAGTTGGATTTAAGTTCTCTAAAGAAACTATCTGAAGAAGTTTTGGTTACAATTAGATCGTGTGAAGGAGATCGCAGCCCAGGGCCGGACGGTTTCAACCTGAAATTTATAAAACACACTTGGGAGATTGTTGGCCAGGATTTTCTTAATGGTGTTACTGAATTCTATGAAAATGGTACCCTCTCTAAATTCTTCTCTTATGCTTTTTTTGTACTTTTACCCAAAGTGGAGAACCCCCAAAATTTGAAGGACTTCAAACCAATTGCTCTTATTGGATGTTTTCATAAAATTGTGTCTAAAATCCTTGCAACCAGAATCAGAAGTGTCATCGATAAACTTGTATCACCTTCTCAAACAGCCTTTGTCCCAGGCAGACAACTCCTAGATGGAGTATTGGTGGCTAATGAAGTTCTAGATTTTGCTAAAAAGAAGAAGAAGAAAAGATATATGCTTAAGGTCGATTGTGCTCAAGCGTACGACCGCGTTAATTGGAGTTTTCTTTTTAAGGTTTTAAAGGCAATGAATTTTTGTTCTAAATGGATTGGTTGAGTGAAAGGTTTGATTACCAATTGTTATGGCTCAATTCTGATTAATGGTAGTTCATCCAAAGATTTCAAGATCCATAAGGGACTAAAACAGGGAGATCCATTGTCTCCATTTCTGTTTGTATTAATCACTGAATGCTTATCTTTACTATTTAAGAAAGCTGAACTTAGTGGTCATTTCCATGGTGTGGAGATTGGAGGTTGTAGCGAGCGATTTTGGACGCGGTTCTTAAGCGCTGGTTGCTCTCTGCGGTTTGAGCTTAAACTACAGGTCGATTCATTTTTTATCCTATTGTGAGCTGATGAAGGAAGGGAAATAGATGTCTCCAATTAACCCTGCTTTGCATACTGAGTTTAAACAGCGGTCTGTTAGGTTACGAATGCTATCAATGTGGGGGGGCCTTTGTACTGGTTATTTGTATTTTCGCCAATACTGTTTTCTTTCTAGGACTTGACAGAATGTTTCTGGCGGGGAACAAGGATTATGATGTTAGGACTGATGCTTTTTGATAGGTATGTGAGAGTATGGGATTTTGGTTTTTTGTTGATTATGCTCGCTAAGATTATTCTTTCAATCTTATGCCTACGTATTCCCGTTTACCGAAACAGGGAAATTAGAGCGTTCGTAGTTCCTCCTATTCTATGGGAGGAAATGGGTGTTTTGGTGTCTTGTTCAAAGCCCAAGACGTGAAGCGAAAGGTGATTTGTATCTTGTTCAAAGCCCAAGATGTGAAGCTAAAAAGTCTATTTGTGTCTTGTTCAAAGCCCAAGACGTGAAGCTAAAAAGGTCTCAACTTTAGAGAGAATTTGTCATCTCTAAAGAGGGGGTTTGTCTATCACAACTGTTGGGTGACTGGTTATAAAGGAGAATTACTTTAACCGGGATACGCGAATCCTAGCAATGCCATAATTTCCTTTATAGGGGATTTTAACCTGGAGGAGAAGACTTTAACTCAGTGTAGAGCAATGATATCTTTCCTTAGAAATTTCTCATGCTAAAAGAGGGACAGTGGCATGGATGTAGATGATCCAGAGGCTTGCCGCTTACAGCGATTAGATGAAGGGGAAGAAGTTGTTGATGTTTGTGTGCTGTGAACGAGGCACAGCTTAGATGCTAAAAGGTTGATTGGATCAACCAGTGGTTTTCTTATACAAAGCCTAAGAGGAGGCTAATATGTGTCTCGTACAAAGCCCGAGAGAGAGGCTAAAAGGTTTTGACTTAACGAGGGAATCTTTTGGTATCTCGTATAAAGCCCGAGATGGAGGCTATTTGACTCAACAAGAGAGTTTTGTATCTCATACGAAGCCCGAGATGGAGGCTATTATTTGTTTGGCTCAATAAGAACCTTTTTGTATCTCGTAGAAAGCCCGAGATGGAGGCGAAAAGGGGATTGACTCAACGAGGGAGTCTCTTATGTGTCTCGTACAAAGCCCGAGAAAGAGGCTAAATGTTGTTTGACTCAACGAGGGAGTCTTTTGGTATCTCGTACGAAGCCCGAGATGGAGGCTGAAGGGGGATTGACTCAATGAGGGAGTCTCTTTATGTGTCTCATACAAAGCCCGAGAGATAGGCTAAATATTGTCTCAGTTAAGTGACAGGTCCAGTTTACTGATTTTGAAAGAGAAAATCAGTTCTTATATAAGCAATGTTGTACTCAAGGATTTGATTCAAGGACCAGGGTTATTTCCTTGTCTTTGAGGAAACGGGAAATCCGAAGGGTATTGAGACTGTCCGAGTCTACGGGGTTCCTTCCTATTTAACGAAGGGCTCACTTGAGAATGTCTTTGAGACTCAAGGAGATTAGACTGTCCAAGTCTAGAGTTTCATCTTTTGTATTATGCTTTGTGAAACAGTAGTAGACTCTATGAAAGGACTGCTCTATGAAGCTGACTAAGTTCTGTTCCTATACCTTTAGGAGGTCGTCGGGATAATTTGTACGAAGCCCAAGAGGAGGCTGGAAGCTTTTAAGAAGTTGATCGGTCCTTGTACTAAGCCCAAGAGAAGGCTATCATTCCCGGAGGAAGAGATCATTATACGAAGCCTAAGAGGAGGCTGTGAATACTTCTAAGAAGCCGTAGGGTCCTTGTACTAAGCCCAAGAGGAGGCGGGGTTACTTTTAAGAAGCCTGTGGGTCCTTGTACGATGCCCAAGAGGAAGCAGATGCTTTTAAGAAGCCCGTGGGTCCCCAAACCCCGAGAAATTCAAGGCAAGCTATTCACGAGGAATAGATCAAGTCAGGAAAGTCCGAGAATTTGGAAGAAACTCAAAGATGCCATTCACGGAGAATACATTCATCTCTGGGAGTAGAGTTTCTTGACAATTCCTAATGAGGACAGCCGAAGAGAAGACTGTATCTGGTGATCCTATTGGGGACCTAGTTGTCTATTTCTACGAATAAACGAAACGGCGTCTCCTAGTTCTAGACGTAGTTGCCGGGGAAACTCTAAATATCTATACTATTATTACACAGTTGATATGAGTTTATGAAAGAAGACTTACAGTGAAACAGCCCAACAATACAGTTATATGTATATGAAAGCGGTAAATGAAAGCAATAACCACTTACTCGGTTGTAGAGCTTCCATGCTATTTGGTTAGTTGTTCAACAAAGAAAGATTGAAAACAATAGTATATTCAAAATCAAAGGAGAAAGTGCTTTGAAAAAGAAAGATTTGGGGCTTACAGCTCAAGGAGAGGCCCAGGGTTTTATGAGTGACGCACTGCTTGAATTTGTACAGGGGGACTTATACAAGTGACTGTGGCCCAAAAATTGTTTTCTGTACAAAGGGATGGGTCTTACACTCTTTCAAGAGGCCCAAAGGGTTTTAAAGAAAAAAGAGTGGGGCTTATAACATGAGGGTAGGCCCAATTGATTTTTTCCGTTAAAAATGGCGATCGCGCCGAGGTTTTCTTTTAACGCATAGGGACTTATACAATAAGTGAGGCCCAAAATTGTTTTGGTTAAAAGGGGGGTTGGGTCTTACACTCTATTAGAGGCCCAAAAGTTTTGAATGGGTCTTATAGCTCAAGGAGAGACCCAAGGGTTATTTTTCAAAAGGCGACGATCGCGCCGTTTGTTTTTTACGGTATCGGGACTTATACAATACACTGAGGCCCAAAAATGGTTTGGTCAAAAAAGGATTGGGTCTTACACTCTATTGGAGGCCCAAAAATGTTTTGAAAATGATTTGTTTTGAGTGAAAATCAAAGAAACCCTAATTTTATTCTTTAAACGTAAATATTTAAAGAAAATCAATGAAAAATACCAAATAGGTTTGAATAAACCACTTGTGATTTTTGTTTAAGGTTTGAAAAATGAGGTGTAAATCACAAGAGATATTAAAACTCATTTGGTCTTGATTTTTCAAGATGAATATTCATTTTAAAATGCTTAAAAACAAATAAAATTGAATTTATTCACAAAAATACTAATTATATTAAATAAATAATACAAACTCAATTTTTTTGTGGAATAAAATATTTCAATATTTTTGTGATTTTTTGCAAAAAGAACCAATCAAAAATAATTAAAATTGAAAGAGTTATTAATTTTCCAAATAATTAACAAAACATGAAAATAGTTGGAAAAATAGAAAAATGTGAAAAAATCAAAAAATGGCATGGGTGGGGTTTGAACCCATGACCTCAAGCATACAAGGCGTGCGCCTTACCACTGGGGTGGTGATACATCCATTGTTTGAAACAAACCAACAAATACACAAGCCATGCCTTGGTTTTGGCTTGCCCAAGGCAAGTTTTTGCTAAAAAATGTGAAGGTCATAACTTTCTCAATTCTTAATGGTTTGAGACAAAATTTATATGCATCTGGGCCAGAATTTCATAAGGAATCCAATGGTGGTGGTAGTTTTTTCATATCACACTCCCTCCTCAAAACCCGACAGTGGTTTTGAAAATGACCTATAAATGCATTTTCTATGCTACAACTTGGTACAAGCATGGATTACATGGTGAATTAGCTCAAACACAACATATATGACATGTATGAGATGTTTATGATCAATGGACTTCAAATGCACACATGCTTTGGTGAGTGCAAGTTGAGAGGCTTACCCTTCTTTGAGATTTTGGAGGTTTCTCTGCAATCTGCCAACCCTCTTGCTCCAGAAATGATTTTATGCTTTGAACCACCTCAAATGATCCCTTGGATGCTTTTAGGATGATTGCAATCAGCTGGTACCTGCAAAAACATAAACTGCCCCTTTCTTGCAAAAGGGGTTAAAAGTGACCAAAATAGCAACTCCCTCAAATGGTGTTCCAGATGGTGGGAACCATTTGGGATAGTTCAAGGATGATATTTGGAGTGTGTTTGAGGTTTTATCTGGTTTGGAAAGTGACTGAATCAAGACATGGCTTGAAAAATGCAAAAAAGTGTTATTTTGAGGTTTTGAGAGGTGACTTTGTGATGTTGTGATTACAGGTCACTTTTGATGGTTTGTACAGCTTACATATGATATATATGAGGTGTGTGTGTGATTAGTTTGGGTGGAATTTCTCTCTAGATCAAAAACTCAGAATTACTTGCTTTGGAAGGCAAGTTTGAGGTGAAAGAAGAGATTTTGAGGAAAGTATCTGTTTGATGGCTTTGGTGTACTCAAACTGAACACAATTGAGCTCTATTTATAGTAGAGCAAGTTTGTTTTGGGATCCACAGTGAATGGCAACTGCAGCAGGTGTTTGTTCAATGTTGGCCAATGGAAATGCAAGTCTCCTCTAGCCATTGACTAGAGGTTAGGGCACAGGGCTTTGGTTCCCTTGCTCTTGGATAAGTCTTGACTGATTTCAGATGAGAATGGCTCAGTCCATGCCACCTTGATGCTTCCATTGAATGCTTCAATCCAAATTTGGAGTCTTGTCCCTATTTTGGCCATTCTAGCTTCAACATGCTATTTCTTGTTCCAGGGACTTTTGAGGCTTGGCTCAGTGATTGTCCCTTTTAGATTCAATCCTCAGATGTGTCCAAGTGGATAGGAGCATTTGAATTTGGCTGATTTTGGCAAATCGAGCAAAATTGCAAATTCTGCCTTGCCTTGACAGATTCCAGCAAGGCAACTTGCCAATGTCATATCTAATGGTGTAAGTTGAATTTGGTAATGCTCTTGACCATTTTGGAAAGCCCTTACATGATACAACAACTGTTTGAACATGTTTGGTTTTGATCTCTTTTGAATCCAAGTGAAAAATCCCCCTACATTTGGAAAAAAATGAATACAGATTTGGACTTAGTGAAAATTTCACTAAGTGTTGGAAAAAGTGACATTTTCACTTTTCAGCCACTTTGATCACTCCATAACTCAAAATCCTTAATGAATTGGACTTAGGTCTAGTTGAAGTTTTTGTAGAGGGTAATGAGGGCTACAAATCCATCTTTGGATGAGGAAAAATGGCTTTGTGGTTTAGGAGTTATGATCCTCCAAAGTTGGTACCCTTGTCACTTTATTTTTAACTTAGAAAATTTTCTAAGTTTTTATGTTTACCCCTTTTACAAGTTATCCAACTTTTCTTGATTTTTCTTGATGAATGATGATTCAAATCATACATTAACATCATTTTAGGGTTAAAAATCCATTTTGGTGAAAAATCTCAAAAAGTCAAAGTTGACTTTTGTGCACAGTTGACTTTTTATCAGATGAATTCCAAACTGTGCCATTCTTCATGAAATCATGTCCTTGACCTAAATCAAACTTGATGGACATGTTCCATGGGTGTCATGGGGTATATTGAGGCATGTCCTAGGGCTTGGGAGCATGTCTTGGTCAAAAGTCAAAGTTACAGTTGACTTTTCCCTTAAAACCCTAATTGTGGTGCAGATGAAATTGAGACTTGTTGCTCAAGCTTCTTGGATTAATCCATTGTTCCAAATGGATCAATATAGTATATTAAAGACCCTCAAATCATGTCTTGAGGTCTTGGTTCATGATTTGCCCTAAAAGTCAACTTAGGGGTGAATTAGGTCAAGAAACCCTAATTCCTGATTTTTAGTGAATGCATCCCCAGAGGAAAAATTAACTTGATGATTAGGTCCATGAGGTTCCATGGAGTATATTAGGTTATGTTTTGGATCATTGGCTTGTGCCCAGATGAAATTTTCCATCTGGAGGCCCTGGTCGACCAAAACCCTAATTTGGTGACACTGGCGATCTTGAGGCTTGATCCACCTAGAAGGGAGCAACCTTGTGCTTAATCCTTGAAGTGGGAGTCCTTTTGATCCTTTGTAGTTACTTGAGAGGTTAGACAAGTTGAAGATCATGTCAATCCTTGATTGATCCTTTGTCTAAGGCTTTGAGAGGGCTTAAAACCCTAATTTTGATTGTAGTGAATGCTCAACAATCCTTGAGGCATTTGATGAGGCATGATGGTTCATCCATATTGTGATGATGATTGACACAATGATGGGAATCTTAGTGGTAAAAATTTGGGGTATGACAGATGCCCCTATTTAATCTTCTTGGACCCGAAGGCGTGAATGACGAAAGTATTCGGGCATTCGAGGTGCAAGAGGATTAAATATCGGAATACCCGAAATTTTGATGGTGGTTATGAATGGTAGCGCACGCATTCATCTTCTTTTGCTAAGCAATGATTGTTAGAAAAGGTAAAACTTCCCCTCGATCCTGGTCTTCAGCCAAGGAACTGGTCTCAGTTTTCTTTTGTCAACCTCCCCCCCCCCCCCCCCCCGTTCCTGGTTTCCTACCAAGGAACTGGTCTCAGTTGCTGATTTAAACTTCCCCTTGATCCTGGTTTCCCACCAAGGAACTGGTCTTAGTTTCTGATTTAAACTTCCCCTCGATCCTGGTTTCTTACCAAGGAACTGGTCTCAGTTTCTTTTGTCAATAAACCTTATTGACAAGGAACGCTATTTGTAGCAGATTTCCCTCAAACTTCTCGCCGAATTTTCCTGGGGAAATGCCATTTGAGTGGAAAAAGTTTCGATGTCAGACTTGCTGGGGAACCCAGTCGTCTGAGTTGTAGATGTGTACAAACTTCTCTGTTGGAGATGCCATTTGTTTCTACTGGGGGAAAGCAGGTCTCTTGGGAGACTGCTGTCGCTTGGGATCTTACATCATACTTTTCTCGAGATCTTCCCAGAGAAATGCCATATGATGGGGTCCAATTTTGAGGTGCTGATGACCTTTTCATCAGCGATCTTTTTGGAGCGAAACTGGCGCGCTGCGGAATCTCTAATTACGAGGATTTCCCTGTGGATTTTCCTTAATCCGGGAAAGCAAGGATATCATCTTCAATGGCGAAGAGTGATGCTGACTAAAAATTCCTCTAGTCTTTCAGAGGTTCAAGTTATCAAAGTGGTCAAGGACCGTCTTTAATCCAGAGATAATCGGGAGAGAGATTGCTTAGATGATTCACTTCCTAACGAGGAAAGGTTTGATAACTCGATTGAGAGAACTTTTATCACCAGGGGACAAGACCGACTAAAGTGATGATAATACAATATGACATGTGAATGCAAATCAATAATGCATGATGTATGTATGTTTATGCTGACAAAACTGACGCGACATACAAACTGACGGGTGAACATGACAGGATACTCAGCCATCGCGGGGCGCGTAGAAATATCGCTGGTTCAAGATAGCAATTCCACCTTGCTTAGGAGAGATAGTCCTTATTGGGAGCTACTATTGGTCGGGCTTAGGAGGTAAGAACTCTGCCGTAGCGGGTCAGATGAAACAAGATCTCTGACACAGTTGATCCCTTCATTCAGGCGTACTGGGTTAGAAGAAGTACTTTGATTCTGCACTTTGAAGTTCGCTTACTTCTGGAGAAGCGGTTGATGCTCTTTTGATGTTCAATAGTCAAAAGAAATTGCCTTCTTTATTTTAAAAGCAGAAAAAGTTTTAACAAGTAAATTCATTTTTGTTTCATTTCAAGAATCGTTGATCATGTTAAAATGCCGTTCTGTAAAGCTAAAACAAATAAGAATTACAAACAAAAGCACAAGGGCTCAAATTTTATTAATAAGATGGAGATCAGCCAAACGCGTGATTCCAAAGAGTATTTACAAAGTTAGAAAATGGTAATTTATAGGGAAAAAGGGCTACATTAAAACATAATGATCACTATCCTTCTACCAACTTTGAATTCGGGACATCCTGAGCTTCTGTCGAAGATGACCTTGACTGGAGTTTTCCTGACGGATGATATAACTGCTGCTGCTGAGGGACTTGCCTCTGTTGAACATAGTTACTTACCATTATCCCTAATTTTTGCATGGATTGTACTTTGAGATTTCCAATCCATCGGGATGATTTTTATTATGTCTCTAATTTTTGCCTAGACCGCCCTTTCGGGTTTTCAATCCACCGAGACGTTTTTTTTTTAGTTTAGGCGAAGTATTTCTTGAATACATCAACATTCGTGGGGTAGGCAAATTCCTCTCCGTCCATGGTTGCAAGTCTCAAGGCGCCGCCTGAGAAAGCTTTCGTGACCACATAGGGGCCATCATAATTCGGAGTCCATTTACCCCGAGAGTCAGTGAGAAATGATTGTATCTTCTTGAGCACGAGGTCTCCTTTTCTGAAGACACGAGGTCAGACCTTTTTGTCAAATGCTCTCTTCATTCTCTGTTGATACATCCGACCATGGCATAATGTCGTGATTCTCTTCTCTTCAATCAGATTCAGTTCGTCGTGTCGGCTTTGACACCATTCAGCTTCGGTGAGCTTAGCTTCCATCAATACTCGGATTGATGGGATCTCTACTTCTATGGGGAGCACTGCTTCCATGCCATATACTAGAGAGAAAGGGGTAACCCCTGTTGAAGTGCGGACAGATGTGCGATAACCATGAAGAGCAAAGGGTAACATCTCGTGCCAGTCTTTGTAGGTTACAACCATCTTTTGAACAATCCTCTTGATGTTCTTGTTAGCCGCTTCTACCGCCCCGTTCATCTTGGGTCGGTAGGGAGATGAGTTATGGTGTTCGATCTTGAACTCTGCGCACAACTCTTTCATCATCTTATTGTTCAAGTTAGATCCATTATCTGTAATGATCTGGCTCGGAACACCATAACGGCAGATGATATTGTTTTTGATAAATTGGACCACCACTTGTCGGGTTACATTAGTGAATGACGCTGCTTCGACCCACTTGGTGAAATAGTCAATGGCTACCAGGATGAACCGATGTCCGTTTGAAGCCTTAGGTTCGATCAAGCCAATCATGTCGATTCCCCATATGGAAAATGGCCATGGGGAAGAAAGAACTTTGAGATGTGATGGCGGTACATGAATTTTGTCGGAGTATATCTGACATTTGTGACACCTCCTCATGTACTTGTAGCAATCGAATTCCATGGTCAACCAATAGTACCCTGCTCTTAGAATTTTTCTCACCATTGTATGTCCGTTGGCATGAGTTCTAAAGGATCCTTCATGAATTTCTTTCATAAGCATGTCTGCCTCTGGTCTGTCTACGCATCGGAGTAAGACCATGTCAAAATTTCTCTTATAGAGAGTGTCACCGCTCAGGAAGAAGTTTCTAGCCAATCTTCTGAGGGTTTTTCTGTCTTTTCGGAGTGCCCCAGATGGGTACTCTTGTTTCTGAAGGAAGCATCTGATATCGTGATACCAAGGTCTGTCGTCTATGACTGCTTCGATCGTGAAGACGTAAGCGGGCCTTTCAAGGCGCATGATGTCGATCTTAGGTATGTCATTCCATTGACCTACACTAATCATGGAAGAGAGAGTGGCTAATGCATCAGCCATGTGAAGATATGATGAAACTCAACTCTGTTGAAGAAGGGTAACAACCTTCTTGCACAGTCTTTGTAAGGAATCAATCCTGATTGGTATGTGTTCCAATCTCCTTTTATCTGATTGATAACCAAGGCTGAGTCTCCGTATACGTCCAAGTTTTTGATCCTTAAATCAATCGCTTCCTCGAGACCCATGATACAAGCTTCGTATTCGGCCTCGTTGTTCGTACAAGTGAACGTAAGTCTGGCAGTGAAAGGAATGTGGGTACCCTGGGGGGTAACAATGATTGCCCCAATTTTGTTCCCATAATGATTAACTGCTCCGTCAAAGATAAGTCCCCATTGGGAACCTGGTTCTGGCCCTTCACTGGGTAGCGGTTCCTCGCAATCTTTCATTTTTAGATACATGACATCTTCGTATGGAAAGTCAAACCCGATTGATTCTTGATCGTCAATCGGTTGATGAGCCAAATGATCAGCTAAAATACTTCCCTTAACGACTTTCTGAGCGTGGTACTCTATGTCATATTCTGATAACAGCATCTGCCAACGGGCAATTCTTCCCGTGAGAGCAGGCTTTTCAAAAACGTAGTTGATTGGATCCATTTCAGAGACCAACCAAGTAGTATGACGAATCATGTATTGGCGAAGACGTTTGGCTGCCCAAGCCAAAGCACAACAAGTTTTCTCAAGCATCGTGTACTGAGTTTCGCAGTCGGTGAATTTCTTGCTTAGATAGTAGATGGCAGACTCTCTCCGTTTGGTTTCATCTTGTTGGCCAAGTACACATCCCATTGAGTCCTCTAGAACTGTGAGGTAAATGATCAGTGGTCTTCCTTCCACTGGAGGTGATAGAATCGGAGGATTCAACAGATATTCCTTGATACTGTCGAAGGCGGTTTGGCAATCTTCTAACCAAACGCAATCCTGGTTCTTTTTGAGTAATTTGAAAATCGGCGCACACGTGGCGGTCATAAGGAATATGAATCTGGAGATGTAGTTCAAACATCCCAAGAATCCTCTGACTTGCTTTTCAGTTTTTGGAGAAGGCATTTCTTGAATGGCCTTGACCTTGTCAGGATCAACTTCAATTCCTTTCTGGCTGACGATGAACCCTAGTAGTTTCCCTAAACGGACACCGAAGGTGCACTTGTTGGGATTCAAGCGGAGCTTGAATTTTCTTAGACGTTCGAACAATTTTGACAGATGTTCAACGTGCTCACTCTCTGTTTTTGATTTTGCAATCATATCATCGACATATACCTCGATTTCCTTATGTATCATGTCATGAAACGGAGTAGTCATGGCCCTTTGATAGGTTGCCCCGGCCTTCTTCAAACCGAACGGCATCACCTTGTAACAAAAGGTACCCCATGGGGTAATGAACAAAGTTTTCTCCATGTCTTTCGGCGCCATTTTGATCTGGTTATAGCCCGAGGATCCATCCATGAAGGAGAAAATTTTGAACTTTACAGTGCTGTCTACCATCATGTCAATGTGTGGTAAAGGAAAGTCGTCCTTCGGACTTACCTTGTTCAGATCCCTGTAATCAACACACATTCTGACCTTTTCGTCCTTTTTGGGAACGGGTACGATGTTGGCTAACCATTGAGGATATTCAGATGTAGCGAGGAAACCCGCGTCAATCTGTTTCTGCACCTCCTCTTTGATTTTGATGGCCATGTCTGGGTGAGTCCGTCTCAACCTTTGCTTTACGGGCGGATATTCCAATCTTAACGGTAAGTGATGTTCTACGATGCTGGTATCCAACCCTGGCATATCCTGATAGGACCAAGCGAATACATCGGGAAATTCTTTGAGAAGCTTTATCAAACTCTCTCTGGCAGTTGGACTGAGCAGTGCCCCAATCCTGATTTCTTTTCTCTCTTTTTCTGAAACTAAGTTTACCATTTCCAACGGCTCTTTGTGAGGTTCAATGGACCTTTCCTCCTATCTGAGTAGTCGAGAGATCTCTTCTGGAATTTCGTTGTCAACTTTTTCTTCAGCCTCGAATACCGGGAACCCAAAGTCGGGAGAAGGCATCGGATCGTATGTTTCAACGGGGTGTAAAACAAGCAATCTGCATGGCGTTATGATTTGTGTTTAGAAGAGATAGAGAAAATGCAAGTGTGTGCAGTGTATTTATTTAACTGCTTGTTTTTATTTTTAAATTGTTTTTTAGGATTACCATTTTCTGAAAAAGCAAAAAGAGAAAACAGTAATTAATGCAGAAATTACAAAACGACGTTATTTTATTAATGAACAAGTCGATTCTTGAAACTACAGCCCTATAAAACAAAACTCTGTCGCTTTGGGCGAAGCGAAGAGGGAAAATTTACAGAAAGCGAGCCCTATCAAAACATCCGTTTCACCTGGGCAGGGTGAAAAGTTAAAGATGGCAATTACTTTGACTGATGAATGACCTTCGGAACCTCGGCGGTAACCCATTGGCGGTGAACTGCTCGGTGAATCACAAAGTCTGGCACCTTCCTTGATTTGTCTTCAGAAATAACGCTGATTTCTGGTGGAGCAGGATCATTGGAATCTGTCTCCCAGGCAGAGTTGTCGTAGGAGGATTCCTCAGTTGTATTTTGCATATCATTTGTGCTCTCAGCTGTATCTTCCCATCCAATAGGCTGGATATCTTCGAGTCTGATACGAGAGCTTTCGGGAGCGGTGTATTTGACCATGAAGTTGTATTTCCCACTTGGTTGTCCCAAGGTGTCCCACACTTCTTTCGAACTGGAGGAGTCATCCCTCTCGATGACGTTGACCTCGGGAAAAGCATAGTTGGTGAATTCAAGTCCTGTAAACATTGCAAATTCATCGCCGTGTTGAGCAGTTTCTGAATGACCTGATTGTTGATCCCATGACATGGTGGGGACACAAGTATTCTGTTCAATGACGGTCAGCTGATTTTCATTTTTCGGCTGACTCTCTTGCCCCAAGTCTCCTGGATAAGGTTGCCACATTGGCAGACCATCCATTAGGCCATAGTAGGTGTAGTCAAAATTGTCTTTCATCAGAGTGTCTTCCTCTAATGAATTTGGTGGAGCACGGCATCCTTCCGGATCATAGTTTCCGTAGATCATTTCGACATCTGATCTTGGTATAAATCTCGGACTTTCTGTAGGAAAGCAAAAAGGCATAGGCACCTCTTCCTGAGACATATAACCGCCCTCATCAAGATAGAACTTCCACTTTTCATCTGTGTCAGAGGGATCTTCCTCATTGATAGCATGTACTGCTTGAGACACCGGGTGAAGGAAACCTCCACTGTGGAATAAGTTTTGAAGGGGATGAAGACTTTCATCGTTGGCAGCTGTCTGGGTACAGGTTGCAGAAAAACCAAGACCCTTCTTTGTTTTATTGTTAATAGGAATGACAAGTTATCCCTATCCGGTTGTATCGGTACTCTCGACTGCTTTGATAACATATTTGTATGAAGAAATCGAAGTTCCTTCTTTGAGCTGATTGCCCTTGCTCACCGACAGTGCTTGGAACCGAGTTCCAATAACCTCCTCAGGTTCTATACCAGCAGATGATGATAAGTTACTCACGAGCAAGGCCTGTTCTCCACAGACTGTGACAAGTTGATCATTCTGAACGAACTTTAGCTTTTGGTGGAGGGTTCAAGTAACCACTCCAGCCTGATGTATCCAAGGTCTTCCTAATAAACAACTGTATGTTGCCCGGATGTCCATGACCTGGAAAGTGACTTGGAAAGTGTGAGGACCAATAGTTATGGGAAGATCAACTTTGCCGATAACTGTTTTTCTGGATCCGTCGAATGCTTTGACGACGACCTCACTGAATCTCATCGGAGGGCCCCTGAATGATAATTGCATCAAAGTGGATTTCGGCATAACATTCAGGGCTGACCCTGTGTCTACCAGTACGCTAGCTAAAGCATCGTCTTGGCAGTTAACTGTAATGTTGAGCGCCATGTTATGACGGCGACCCTCTTCGGGTAACTCCTCATCACTAAATCCCAAATTATTGCAGGAAGTGATGTTAGAGACAATGCTATCGAACTTCCTGATTGTTACATCTTGTTCCACAAAGGCTTGCTCCAAGACTTTCTGTAGAGCCTCCCTATGCGCTTCCGAACTGAGTAACAGCGACAACACCGAGATCTTTGAAGGAGTCTGTAACAACTGATCCACAATGTTATATTCACTCCTTTGGATGAGCTTCAGCATCTCATCATTATTTTTTGAAAGGTCGGGATTACTGGATTGACCGACTGGTGGATCAGGAGCTTCTGTTTGAAGTTCCTTTTCCTTGTTAAGTTCCCCAACTCCTCGGTTGAAGATTCGACCACTCCGTGTTACACGACTGATGTTTGCAATATTCACGACGGAGGGCAATGGAATTTCCTTTCCATTTTCAACTGTCGATGCACCGTATTTGTAAGGGATATCCTTAGCTGATTCATACGGTAGTGGTCCCGATAGATAGATGACTATGGGAACCTTCTGATTTTTCTGACCATCATAAGTGATCTCGATTCGTTCCTGGTTGGGAACCTTAGATTCATCAAGTAGAGGAATAATGGCAAAAACATCCCTGGTCCTGTGATGACCAGAGATCGTGACAACGCCCTCAATTTGATTGGCAAGGTAGTTCGGCGACCAATTGATGGGTCCGGAACCTGGATATGGGTGAATCTCTCCATGATCCACCTGCCCCTGGAGAGCTGCTCGCACAAGGTAGCACCCTTGGTTACTTTCCGAACAGATGCTACAACTGTCATAGTTATGTGGTGGCACCTGGCCACGCCCACTTTGAATACAATGTAACCTTACTAGGTTAGCTTCCACTGATCGGACATCCTGACTTTGACGTCGAGTGGGGTTTCTATTACTGATACTAATCTACTGAGTATCTTCATCCATATAGATTGGCATCCACCATTAATTTAACAAGTGCTGAAGTGCCTCCTGGACAAGGGTACAACCTCGGTCGTTTTCGCAACCTGCTTTACAGCTTTGATAGTCATGTGATATTAAGAATCCGAGTCGGACCTGTTCAACATGTAACTCTACCAGGTTGGTATTCATCACGCGAATGTCAAAGATCTGAACCATGTTGATCTGATAAGGGTTCCTATCATGGTAGTCTTGGATCCATCCAAGATCCATCTGACGCTGGAGGGCCTCCTGTATGAAAGAGCATCCTTGTTTGTTTACCGAGCAAGTCAGACAGGAACTGTAATCGTGCAGCGGCAGATTATGATGTTGGCTTTGCCTTGAGTACATTGCCACCAAGTTGACATTCATTGCACGGATGTCGTGGTTCTGAATGACGTTAGAATTCGTGTATACCATGTTAACTCCATGAACTTGGTGCTCTTGGATCCACCCGAGATCCATCTGTTCCTGCAGAGCTGCTTGCACTACAGAACATCCTTGGTTGTCTTTAGAGCAGATATCACACTGGTGATAGTTATGAGGTGGCACATGGCCATATCCACTCTGTCTACAATGCATCTTAACCAAATTGGTTTTCAATAAGAGTACATCATGAATTTGATAGACATCGTTAAATTCTCCTTCTATCAAATTGATTCCAGCCTTCTCATGTTAAGGTAGCGGGTTTGTGAGAACATTAGGGTTCGTATCCTTGAAGGATAAGACCCCGCTTCTAACAAGTTTTTGCACATCAGACTTGAAATTGAGACAAGTCTCTATGTTATGCCCTGAACCTCCTTGATGATAAGGGCATGTTTGATCCACCTTAAACTAAAAAGGTAGATTTTTCGGTACTGTAAGAGGAGACTTAGTCTAAACGTGCCCCTTGGCCAGTAGTAATGGAAATAATTCTGCGTACGTCACGGGTATAGGATCAAATCCTGGTGGCTGTGTTGTACGGTTGTTGTTATATGGGGGAAGAGCCTGCTGAAGAGGCTGTTGTGTCCTTTGCTGATCAGGTTGGCTCTGCGCAACCTGAGGTTGACGCGTAGGAATAGGCGCAGGGTTGATAGCAGGAGTTACAGCTGCTACTGACTGATAACGTCGCCTTTGCTTTCTGAGAGACATATTCCCAATATCTTGCTCTTTTTTCTTAGGGAGAGCACTACCGTATTTTTTAGTAGCACTCGTTGATCTAGTGTCTTTTACCAAACGTCCTTCTCGGACGGCTTCCTCAAGACGTACGCCCATGCGACCATCTCGGTGAAATCACTGGGCGCACTGGCAACCATTCGGTCATAGTAAAATGAGCTTAAGGTCTTTAAGAAGATCTTTGTCATCTCTTTTTCCTCAAGAGGTGGACAAATTTGAGCGGCGATTTCACGCCACCTTTGAGCATACTCCTTAAAGGTTTCCTTGCCCTTTTGTCACATCGATTTGAGTTGATCTCTGTCGGGTGCCATGTCCAAATTATATTTGTATTGTTGTACGAAGGCAGTGCCAAGATCTCTAAAAGTGCTGATCGTGGCACGGTTTAAACCCATGTACCATTTGAGTGCGGCACTGGTTAAACTATCCTGGAAGTAGTGAATCAGTAGGTCCTGATTCTCCGTCTGGGCTGACATCCGCCGAGCGTACATCACCAGATGGCTTTGAGGGCAAGAGTTACCCTTGTACTTTTCAAAGTCGGGCACTTGAAATTTATGTGGGACTTTCACATTTGGGACCAAGCAGAGGTCTGTGGCGTCCTTTCCAAATAAATCCTGACCGCGAATGGCTTGCAGCTCCTTCTGCATTTCCAAGAATTGCTCCTGGAATTCCTCCATTATGTCAAACATAGTTTCCTTCTTACCAGAAGGTGTCTGTGGAATCTGTCCTTCCGGGACAGTGTGCACCACAGGGGGTGGTACCGTGACTACGGCAGTGAGTCTTGGCGCTTCCCGAAGTTTGTAACCTTCAGGAGTCTTTATTATGCCCCTGGCATCTTCGCTTTCCCAAAGTTTGTAACCTTCAGGCCCAGCGGCTTCCGTTGCGATTCCCTGATCTTCAGTGATCGGCGGAACATATCCTTCCGGGATATAGTTAACAGGCATGCCCCAAGGATGATCTTTCTGCATCTGATACCTAGGATCATACTTCTCCACTATGGGTGTTGAGGTGATCTCTGAGATCAGAGTTCTTTGTAGCTGAGCTTCTGCCATGGCTTGCATGTCGTTACAAAGCTTTCTCATATATTCTCTCAGAGCGTCGATCTCTTATTTCAACTCTCTGTTTTCTTCCTCAAGATCATCCATTTTTTTCTGACGATTGGCCCGAGTATTATACGAATGAGTCAGTTTGACTCTAGAATCGAGACACAAATGTGAGATTCGTAGGTAAGAAGAATACGCGGTGTGAGAATGATGAATGCAATGATTATATTAATTGTTTTTTGGTTTAATCAGAATAAAATTCGACAATTAGATTGCAAATATCAAACAGTAGGGAAACCCCTTTTTATTGAAATTCAAAGGATTACAGAAATGGAAATACAATATATTACAAGGTGCGGAAACAAAAATCTAAGCTAATGGGTCCCGAGTCCTCTCTGAAGAGAAATCGGGTGCTGATTCTGGTATCTTCCTTTTCTTTGACCGGAGCTCTTGGTCCGTTGTTGGGTTGTCATTCCTTTGCCAGGTGAAAGGAGCGAGCAAATTCCTTGGGTCATCCTGATTATCCACAGCATGTTGCTCCAAAATTTCAATCAGAGCATCTTTCTCTTTCAGTAATTGTTGTATTTTGATGCACTCTACGTCGAGGGTGCGGTACTTGTTCTTCCAAGGCCTTATCTCCTTTTGAACTTTGTTGAGAGTAACCTGAAGCTTTTCAGTTTCCGTCATGAAGTACATGACAGATTCCCTCGGCGGAAGAATTCCGTAACGAGGATAAGGCATCTTTAGCCTGAAAGCTCTAGTTTGTACCCAATGGAGATAAGGCTCCACCGAGACACAGTCCGGTTTTCCTAGAGACTCTCGTCCTTTCTTATGGACCTGCTTCCAAGCGTGCACTATTTCCATCTTTAGTGCTCTGTCGTTTTCCCATTCCTTTAAGAAAAGACCTTCCAGATGAACACCCAGTGGGATGTATCTCAACGGGTATCCAAATTGACGACGAACCAATACCGGATGGTAGTTGATTCCTCCTTTATTCCTATGAGGGGTACGTTGGGGAAGTTTCCACAATGATCAATGATCCTAATTCCCTCATTAATCCTTTTACACCAATCAATGTCAGAGTTGGTAAGAGACATGATCTTCTGCGACCAACGTAAGGCACTCTTACAATCCCAAAAAGCAGCAGACTTGGGCAAGTGAGAGATAAACCATTTATAAAGTAGAGGTACACAACATGTGATCTCCCCTCCGCTGTACAAATTCCCCAAGTGTATAGAATGATACGCATCTACGAGCAAAGTCGGCACAGGGTTTCCAATGAGAAAAACCTTAATGGAGTTGATATCGACGAAGTTATTAATGTTGGGCAACAAAAATAACCCGTAGGTGAGTAAGACAAAGATGCTTTCAAAAGCAGTCACGTTTCCTATAGTGGCAAAATACAGGGCTTTCTTTGTCAAGAACTGGGCTGGCAAACCTTGTATGCCACCCTTGATAGTTAGGTGAGTCCTAACCTCAGACTCGTCCAAATGAATTGCTCTTGCAATAGTCTGATTCTTTGGAATTTCTTCCAGTCCAGAAAATGGAGCTCGATCTGTAATGTGTAGATCGATCAGGTGAGAATACTCCTCTAGCGTTGGTGCTAGCTGGTAATCCGGGAATGTGAAACAGTGATAAACTGGATCATAAAACTGAATGAGCGCATCCATGATTCCCTCAATCACATGGACTCTTAACAGTGGTAGCAAACCTCCGTGCTTGGCTCTGAAAGCCTCTGGGTTAGTGATCATCCTCGCTAACCTTCTCAAATCCTCTAGCTTTGGAACCTTGAAGGTATACTGGTGAGTTCTCCTTCTACCGAAATCCATTAGTGCAATCATTTTCTCTGATATTTGCAATCACAGTCTTAGTTTACTTTGAAAAAATAGAGAGACTAGAAGAGAAATATTTTGAATGTTTTAATGTTTTTTAGATGAATGCATGAATGCAGCACACAAAAACATAGAAAAAACATGGGGTCAAAGGGTCGTCATCATGAAGTCAAGGCTCTACCCATCCCCAAAGGTTTATACTAGGGTGATTTTTGTACCTGTACTCATTATCATCAGCTCCTCCCAGGAAAGCAAAACAACAAGCGGATCGCCAGCGAGTTGTAGTGCAATCTTAGAGTAAGTGCCATTCACCGAGAATAGATCACCAGCCTCAAATGAGGGTAGTATCGCGTAACAACTATTCCCGATAGTTTCTGCACTATGAAAGGGTTTGGCTCCTCAGCTTCTCAGACTTAACAACCGACCCATTGTCTAGGTGAGAGAATGGGTTGCGTTGATCAGCCTCCACTGAGGTTGATGGTCGACCTCGTCGCCATCACTTATCTTAAGTGTATACTCAATCTTTCCACATACGGCATCACCCGCATTCCCATTAGCAGAAAAATAAACACGTATAGCAATTAGGAAAAGCAGTATATATATTTGTCCTAAACATCCTAGACCTTTAAAGCTATGAATCTTAAGTTCCTGACAGAAAATGGGTTCCCCGGCGGAAGGTCCAATCTGTGGTTTTCACATAAGTGAAGAGAAGGAAGACTGTGCCTAGATCTAACTTTTACAGGCCCCACGGTGGGCGCCACTTTTCTGTAGCGAGCGATTTTGGACGCGGTTCTTAAGCGCTGGTCTCTCTCTGCGGTTTGAGCTTAAACTACAGGTCGATTCATTTTTTATCCTATTGTGAGCTGATGAAGGAAGGGAAATAGATGTCTCCAATTAACCCTGCTTTGCATACTGAGTTTAAACAGCGGTCTGTTAGGTTACGAATGCTATCAATGTGGGGGGGCCTTTGTACTGGTTATTTGTATTTTCGCCAATACTGTTTTCTTTCTAGGACTTGACAGAATGTTTCTGGCGGGGAACAAGGATTAGGATGTTAGGACTGATGCTTTTTGATACGTATGTGAGAGTATGGGATTTTGGTTTTTTGTTGATTGTGCTCGCTAAGATTATTCTTTCAATCTTATGCCTACGTATTCCCGTTTACCAAAATAGGGAAATTAGAGCGTTCGTAGTTCCTCCTATTCTATGGGAGGAAATGGGTGTTTTGGTGTCTTGTTCAAAGCCCAAGACGTGAAGCGAAAGGTGATTTGTATCTTGTTCAAAGCCCAAGATGTGAAGCTAAAAAGTCTATTTGTGTCTTGTTCAAAGCCTAAGACGTGAAGCTAAAAAGGTCTCAACTTTAGAGAGAAATTGTCATCTCTAAAGAGGGGGTTTGTCTGTCACAACTGTTGGGTGACTGGTTATAAAGGAGAATTACTTTAACCGGGATACGCGGATCCTAGCAATGCCATAATTTCCTTTATAGGGGATTTTAACCTGGAGGAGAAGACTTTAACTCAGTGTAGAGCAATGCTATCTTTCCTTAGGAATTTCTCATGCTAAAAGAGGGACAGTGGCATGGATGTAGATGATCCAGAGGCTTGCCGCTTACAGCGATTAGATGAAGGGGAAGGAGTTGTTGACGTTTGTGTACTGTGAACGAGGCACAACTTAGATGCTAAAAGGTTGATTGGATCAACCAGTGGTTTTATTATACAAAGCCTAAGAGGAGGCTAATATGTGTCTCGTACAAAGCCCGAGAGAGAGGCTAAAAGGTTTTGACTCAACGAGGGAATCTTTTGGTATCTCGTATAAAGCCCGTGATGGAGGCTATTTGACTCAACAAGAGAGTTTTGTATCTCGTACGAAGCCCGAGATGGAGGCTATTATTTGTTTGGCTCAATAAGAACCTTTTTGTATCTCGTATAAAGCCCGATATGGAGGCGAAAAGGGGATTGACTCAGCGAGGAAGTCTCTTATGTGTCTCGTACAAAGCCCGAGAGAGAGGCTAAACGTTGTTTGACTCAACGAGGGAGTCTTTTAGTATCTCGTACGAAGCCCGAGATGGAGGCTGAAGGGGGATTGACTCAACGAAGGAGTCTCTTTATGTGTCTCGTACAAAGCCCGAGAGAGAGGCTAAATATTGTCTCAGTTAAGTGACAGGTCCAGTGTACTGATTTTGAAAGAGAAAATCAGTTCTTATATAAGCAATGTTGTACTCAAGGATTTGATTCGAGGACTAGGGTTATTTCCTTGTCTTTGAGGAAACGGGAAATCTGAAGGGTATTGAGACTGTCCAAGTCTACGGGGTTCCTTCCTATTTAATGAAGGGGTCACTTGATAATGTCTTTGAGACTCAAGGAGATTAGACTGTCCAAGTCTAGAGTTTCATCTTTTGTATTATGCTTTGAGAAACAGTAGTAGACTCTATGAAAGGACTGCTCTATGAAGCTGACTAAGTTCTGTTCCTATACCTTTAGGAGGTCGTCCGGACAATTTGTACAAAGCCCAAGAGGAGGCTGGAAGCTTTTAAGAAGTCGATCGGTCCTTGTACTAAGCCCAAGAGAAGGCTATCATTCCCGGAGGAAGAGATCATTATACGAAGCCTAAGAGGAGGCTGTGAATACTTCTAAGAAGCCGTAGGGTCCTTGTACTAAGCCCAAGAGGAGGCGGGGTTGCTTTTAGGAAGCCTGTGGGTCCTTGTATGATGCCCAAGAGGAGGCCGATGCTTTTAAGAAGCCCGTGGGTCCCCAAACCCCGAGAAATTCAAGGCAAGCTATTCACGAGGAATAGATCAAGTCAGGAAAGTCCAAGAATTTGGAAGAAACTCAAAGATGCAATTCACGGAGAATATATTCATCTCTGGGAGTAGAGTTTCTTGATAATTCCTAATGAGGACAGCCGAAGAGAAGACTGTATCTGGTGATCCTATTGGGGATCTAGTTGTCTATTTCTACGAATAAACGAAACGGCGTCACCTAGTTCTAGACGTAGTTGCCGGAGAAACTCTAAATATCTATACTATTATTACACAGTTGATATGAGTTTACGAAAGAAGACTTACAGTGAAACAGCCCTACAATACAGTTATATGTATATGAAAGCGGTAAATGAAAGCAATAACCACTTACTCGGTTGTAGAGCTTCCATGCTGTTTGGTTAGTTGTTCAACAAAGAAAGATTGAAAACAACAGTATATTCAAAATCAAAGGAGAAAGTGCTTTGAAAAAGAAAGATTTGGGGCCTACAACTCAAGGAGAGGCCCAGGGTTTTATCAGTGAGCGCACTGTTTGAATTTGTACAGGGGGACTTATACAAGTGATTGTGGCCCAAAAATTGTTTTCTGTACAAAGGGATGGGTCTTACACTCTTTCAAGAGGCCCAAAAGGTTTTAAAGAAAAAAGAGTGGGGCTTATAACATGAGGGTAGGCCCAATTGATTTTTTTCGTTAAAAATGGCGATCGCGCCGAGATTTTCTTTTAACGCAGAGGGACTTATACAATAAGTGAGGCCCAAAATTGTTTTGGTTAAAAGGGGGGTTGGGTCTTACACTCTATTAGAGGCCCAAAAGTTTTGAATGGGTCTTACAGCTCAAGGAGAGACCCAAGGGTTATTTTTCAAAAGGCGACGATCGCGCCGTTTGTTTTTGACGGTATCGGGACTTATACAATACACTGAGGCCCAAAAATGGTTTGGTCAAAAAGGAATTGGGTCTTACACTCTATTGGAGGTCCAAAAATGTTTTGAAAATGATTTGTTTTGAGTGAAAATCAAAGAAACCCTAATTTTATTCTTTAAAAGTAAATATTTAAAGAAAATCAATGAAAAATACCAAATAGGTTTGAATAAACCACTTGTGATTTTTGTTTAAGGTTTGAAAAATGAGGTATAAATCACAAGAGATATTAAAACTCATTTGGTCTTGATTTTTCAAGATGAATATTCATTTTAAAATGCTTAAAAACAAATAAAAATGAATTTATTCACAAAAATAATAATTATATTAAATAAATAATACAAACTCAATTTTTTTGTGGAATAATATATTTCAATATTTTTGTGATTTTTTGCAAAAAGAACCAATCAAAAATAATTAAAATTGAAAGAGTTATTAATTTTCCAAATAATTAACAAAACATGAAAATAGTTGGAAAAATAGCAAAATGTGAAAAAATACAAAATGGCATGGGTGGGGTTTGAACCCATGACCTCAAGCATACAAGGCGCGCGCCTTACCACTGGGGTGGTGATACATCCATTGTTTGAAACAAACCAACAAATACACAAGTCATGCCTTGGTTTTGGCTTGCCCAAGGCAAGTTTTGGCTCAAAAACGTGAAGGTCATAACTTTCTCAATTCTTAATGGTTTGAGACAAAATTTATATGCATCTGGGCCAGAATTTCATAAGGAATCCAATGGTGGTGGTAGTTTTTTCATATCACACTCCCTCCTCAAAACCCGATAGTGGTTTTGAAAATGACCTATAAATGCATTTTCTATGCTACAACTTGGTACAAGCATGGATTACATGGTGAATTAGCTCAAACACAACATATATGACATGTATGAGATGTCAATGATCAATGGACTTCAAATGCACACATGCTTTGGTGAGTGCAAGTTGAGAGGCTTACCCTTCTTTGAGATTTTGGAGGTTTCTCTGCAATCTGCCAACCCTCTTGCTCCAGATATGATTTTATGCTTTGAACCACCTCAAATGATCCCTTGGATGCTTTTAGGATAATTGGAATCAGCTGGTACCTGCAAAAACAGAAACTGTCCCTTTCTTGCAAAAGGGGTTAAAAGTGACCAAAATAGCAACTCCCTCAAATGGTGTTCCAGATGGTGGGAACCATTTGGGACAGTTCAAGGATGATATTTCAAGTGTGTTTGAGGTTTTATCTAGTTTGGAAAGTGACTGAATCAAGACATGGCTTGAAAAATGCAAAAAAGTGCTATTTTGAGGTTTTGTGAGGTGACTTTGTGATGTTGTGATTACAGGTCACTTTTGATGGTTTGCACAGCTTACATATGATATATATGAGGTGTGTGTGTGATTAGTTTGGGTGGAATTTCCCTCTAGCTCAAAAACTCAGAATTACTTGCTTTGGAAGGCAAGTTTGAGGTGAAAGAAGATGAAATTCTGGTACCAGACGTGTGATGTTAAAGTGTGATGTCACAACAACACACTCTGTAATGGACAGCAATAACAGATGCGAAATAGCACAAGGAATTGTTCACCCTGTTCGGTCTAACTACCTACGTCTGGGGGCTACCAAGCCAGGGATGAATTTCACTACTTGTAGATATAATTTACAGACTCAACACACCAGTTGACAATCTCCTAAACTTATACTCTACTAGTGACTTTCTACCTAAGAAACCACTTAGATATGAGAACACTACTCAATCCCCTAAAACACTCAAAGAACACCCTCTTTGAGTTTCCTTGATCTTGCTTCCTAGCTTCGATCAAACACCTACTCTCTATTGCTTCACAGCTTCTAGAGAGGACAGAAAATACAACACCTATTCAAACCCTAGAATAGTGTAAATACAAGCACTCTAAACAAACTCTAGACACTAAGCCTCCAGCTCTTGATCTTCAATCTGTTTTCTGTACCTTCTTCCTTGGTCTTGTGCGCTTTATATAGCTCCTTGAATTTGGATTGGATTTGTCACAATATTTGATCAGATTTGTTAATTAAAACTGAATCTTTTAAAACAGATTTTATCCCCAAAATCTTTTTAAATCTTCAACCTTTTAATTCTCCAACAAACCTGCAATCAAATCTCCCATGTAACAGAAAATATCTAGCCCAAGATATTCTCATCCAATGAGTCAAACACTCTCCACAATTCCAGCTAATACGCGACCCTAATAACAACAAGCCCATGTTGTTATCAGTTCAGTTCTGCAGGTCTGATGTTACAGCATCACCTATGTAACATCAGACATCCAACTTCAGCAACTTGGAAACTTAACACAGCCCAGTGTTAAGCACAATGTTATGACATCAAGCCCATGACATCAAACATTGTTAACCTTCACAACTTAGTACAACCCAATACTAAGACTCAATGCTGCAACATCAACACCATGACATCAACATTGAACACCTTGTTGTTTTACCAAAATTCCAGCCAATCCAGGAACTTACAATCTCCCCCTTTGGCTAATTTTGGCTAAAACAATCTCTGCATCTTCAGAGACTTCAGCAGCGGAATATCTTCAATATTTTGAAACTTCAACCAGCAGCAGTTTGACAATCTTCAGTCATCATCACTTGATCTGCTGCAACACCATCTTCATTATTCATTATTGACAACAGCCAATTGGTGCTCCCCCAAAAAAAACATGAACTAGCATCACCCCAAAAAAAACATGAACCAGCATCACAGCTGTTCAGTAGCTCATAATGTGCAGCACATCTCCCCCTTGATGTCTGCTTTGCTGCACTCTGCACTCTTTAAATATCTTCATTAGCAGCTCTATCTATACTGCCAACACTCCCCCTCAACAGCTGCATCAACACTTTTCAACTAAACACCTTGTTCTTTTTGCAGCATCAACATCTTCTCTTTATGGCATTTATTAACTCTCCCCCTTTTTAGCCATAATTTGACAAACCTCAACGAGTACAGCCTATGACACCCTGTACAAAACCATACTTCTTCTGTCAGCAATATCCACATATTGAAAATCCAGACATATTCTTCATCCATCCAGTTATGAAGGCTTCACACAGTCATCCACAAGATCTGAAGTACACAATGGCTGCCACTGAACTCTAAGTCAACTCCTCACACTTAGAATGACACACACCAAGACAAGTGTACAATCTATTCAAGGCCATGATTCAATCTTGTCTTCAGACATCTCCTCAGAAGCATGTGCGCACAAGATTCACATAATTTGCTTCATATGACTAGAACCATTTAAGGCAAACCATCTACTTCATCATTCTCCTGTATGACTATATAGATGCTCCTTAGCTATAATGTAAGCACTAAGCTTTAGATCCAGAACAAAGACATCCTTCACCAAGGATACTCTTGACACTCTTGACACCAGGGTATTACATATGCTCCACTACTAGATTTACTATCAGCAAAATAATTCAATCTCAACACTGTGTCACAAACTCCACAAATCCTCAGCTTACTTATAAGCTTTACTGAGATCCAGTCTCTTCAAGAGATCACAATTCCTCTATCCTTACATCCCCCAGTAGATGTTGAAACTGGTGAAGTCTTCAAATACAGTAGTCATGCTAAACTTCACATTCTAAACCACATGTCCAATCTTAATCATCTTCCAGATATAACCACCAGCAAACATGATGTTATAACATCTTTTGGGACATCAGCTTCTCATCACCATTCAAAGGACTCATTGCACAAAGAAGTCCTTCAAGAAGCTCCCAATAAGACACAGTCAGAGCAACTTATTCATACACACCTGAATACCATAAGTTCCCACACCCTCTCTGAACCATATCTTAGCCAATTCAACCATATCCAGAATGTCTTTGTCAAATTCTTTCTCCAGATCATACTTCCACCATTTTATGAAAAGCACAGGAATGTTATCTAGTATGGCCTTTTGAATTTTCTCAGAAGTTCTAACAACAACGGCTTCCTTCATTTGAGAGATATCCTGGACACTATCATCAGACTTATCTCTGATCTTCCTATTTCTGGAAGAGATAAACACTTTACTCCTGGATTTTGTAGTACCATCCACATAGATCTTCTGCTTATCAGTTCTCATATTTGGAGGTGACTCAATAGCTTTCCTCTTCCTTGATTTCAGTCGTTTAGCAACCCCAGGAACCACTTTTGCAATTAGTTCATCATCAGCTCTAACATCTGCATCTTCCAACCTAAGGATTGTCAACTTGTGGAATTTTTCTTCTGAACTATAGGAGTCATTAGTCAGGTTGTCATCTTTCTTGGCCTTGCAAGTATTCAGCTCCCAACACTTCTTAAGGTCATAGCTTTTGATCCTTCCATCAGCATTGTTGACTCCTTCATCTTGCTCACATAACTGACTACTCAAGTTGGCTTTTAACACATTATCAATCGTAGGAGTAACAACACCATAAGTCATTAACCCAGATTGACTTTTCACCATACTTTCACACTTGATGTCACCATCTGATGTTACAACATCAACTTTAACATCACTAGATAAGCTGTCCACTTGAGGTATCCACTGATAGCAATTATCTTTGGATCTTACTCCCTTCATCACTACCTCATTCTGCTCATCAGCTACCACACATTCATCTTTGGTGTAGCTTACGTTGTAACCTTCATCACAAAGTTGACTTATGCTAATTAAATTAGCACTCAACCCTTGAACAAGGAGCACATTATCAAGAGTAAGGCCATCATGATTCTTCACTCTTCCAACTCCTTCTACTACTCCTTTTTCACCATTGACAAAAATAACACCATTTGCATGGCAAGGATTGAACTCTACCAAATGCTCCTTGGATCCAGTCATGTGCTTTGAACATCCACTGTCAAAGTACCATTCATCCTTAGCAAAATGTCTATCTGAGGTGTGAGCCAATAGACATGTAGCTTGAGCTTTAGGAACCCACTATTTAACAACCTTAGTCCTGTTCTCCTTCTGTCTAGGTTGAGGAACAGATTTGGGATATCCATGCAGTTTAAAGCAAGAAAACAGCATATGACCAACTCTTCCACAATAGAAGCACCTTACTCTCTCTTCACTGAAGTTGTTAAACTTCCTGCCACCTTGATGATGAAACTGCTGTGGCTGCCATCCATAGTACTGGTGTTGTCTTCTTCTTCCATAGTTTGACTGTCTTCTATGGTGAGGCTGTTGTCTTTTACCATAGGTAGATTGTCTCCTGAACTGAGGATGCTGTCTTCTAGGCTGTCTCCTATGGTGATGAGGCTTCCTTCTTCCATAGTAATGAGGCACAGCATTATTATATCCATACCAGTTACCCTGATGTTGAGACATCTGATGGAACATGTTCTGTTTGAACCTTGCAGCCTTCATGCTCTTGTGGTATTGTGGGGGCATACAGTTACTAGCTCCTTGTGGCTGCTTTCTCTTCTGATTAGGACCGGTCTTCTTCTCAATCTTCTTAGGTTGTGAAACATCAGCTTTCTTGGGTGTAGGATCCTGCTTCTTTGGCTGATGTTGAGACAAAGGTTGTGATACTTCCTTCTTTAAACCTGAAGTACTTGCTTCTGAGGTTCCTTTGTCTTCAGTCACATAACCTATCCCAGCTTTGTCACCCGCAAATTTTTCTGCCTGTAGAATCTTGTCAAGATTGGCTGTCCCACTGTTCAACATTCTAACAGATTTCGTCATATGATCAAGATGAGCTTTGACACATAAGACTTCTTTCTCCAATTCAGCTTTGTCATTCTCAAGCTGATCAATCAGTCTCTTCTGTTGATCCCTCTCCTGACATAGTTTAACACTCTTTATACACAGCTCTTTGTAGGTTGAAGCTAGCTCATCATAAGTGACTTCTCCATCACTGTCATCATCAGATTCAACAATTCCTATCAAAGCTGTAACATGCTTTGCTGAATCACTTTCACTTTCGCTGTCAGAGTCAGACCAGGAAATTGTCAAGCCCTTATTCTGCCTTTTCAAGAATGTGGGGCACTCTTTCTTGACATGTCCATACCCTTCACATTCAAAGCACTGAACTCCTTTATCTTGGGCAGTCTTCTCTTCATCTTTCTCTTTTGTCTTGCTGATGTCAGAGGAGATGTTCTTGACATTATGCCTGTAGTTATAGTTCATCTTCTTGAACACTTTATTGAACTGTCTTCCTAACATAACTATGGCCTGAGGCAGATCCTCCTGGGACTCAGAACTCCTTCTCTTTTCTTCTTGATCATTTGACACCAGGGCTATGCTCTTTGGCTTCTTCTCTGGTTCTTCCTCGATCAAACCAAGTTCAAAAGTTTGAAGAGACCCAATGAGCTCATCAACTCTCATCTTTCTAATGTCTTGAGATTCTTCAATGGCAGTCACCTTCATCTTATACTTCTTAGGAAGGGACCTGAGGATCTTTCTAACCAGCTTTTCTTCTGTCATCTTCTCACCAAAAGCACTGGATGCATTTGACAGCTCAAGAACACTCATGTGGAAGTCATGAATAGTCTCATCTTCCTTCATCTTCAAGCTTTCAAACTTAGATGTTAGAAGCTGAAGTCTAGACATTTTAACTCTAGATGTACCTTCATGAGTAGCCTTCAAAATATCCCAAGCAGCCTTGGCTATTTCACAAGAGTTGATTAACCTGAATATGTTCTTGTCAACTCCATTGAAGATAGCATTTAGGGCCTTTGAATTTCCAAGGGCAAGCTCATCTTCTTCCTTGGTCCATTCTTCTTCAGCCTTTAGCTTAGAGGTGCCTTCTTTGTCCTTGCCAGCATCATCTTTCTCACATACCACTGGAGCTTCCCACTCTTTAATGACAGCCTTCCAAGCTCTGCTGTCTAATGACTTTAAAAAGGTAGTCATTCTAGGCTTCCAATACTCAGAGTTTGAGCCATCCAATATAGGGGGTCTGTTGACAAATCCTCCAACTTCTTTGTCCATCTTCACACCCGAAAGTAACTTCCCTGGATCTCACCCAGAGACAGACAGGATGCCTGCTCTGATACCAATTGAAATTCTGGTACCAGACGTGTGATGTTAAGGTGTGATGTCACAACAACACACTCTGCAATGGACAGCAATAACAGAAACAAAATAGCACATGGAATTGTTCACCCAGTTCGGTCTAACTACCTACGTCTGGGGGCTACCAAGCCAGGGATGAATTTCACTACTTGTAGATATAATTTACAGACTCAACACACCAGTTGACAATCTCCTAAACTTATACTCTACTAGTGACTTTCTACCTAAGAAACCACTTAGATATGAGAACACTACTCAATCCCCTAAAACACTCAAAGAACACCCTCTTTGAGTTTCCTTGATCTTGCTTCCTAGCTTCGATCAAACACCTACTCTCTATTGCTTCACAGCTTCTAGAGAGGACAGAAAATACAACACCTATTCAAACCCTAGAATAGTGTAAATACAAGCACTCTAAACAAACTCTAGACAATAAACCTCCAGCTCTTGATCTTCAATCTGTTTTCTATACCTTCTTCCTTGGTCTTGTGCGCTTTATATAGCTCCTTGAATTTGGATTGGATTTGTCACAATATTTGATCAGATTTGTTAATTAAAACTAAATCTTTTAAAACAGATTTTATCCCCAAAATCTTTTTAAATCTTTAACCTTTTAATTCTCCAACAAACCTGCAATCAAATCTCCCATGTAACAGAAAATATCTAGCCCAAGATATTCTCATCCAATGAGTCAAACACTCTCCACAATTCCAGCTAATACGCGACCCTAATAACAACAAGCCCATGCTGTTATCAGTTCAGTTCTGCAGGTCTGATGTTACAGCATCACCTATGTAACATCAGACATCCAACTTCAGCAACTTGGAAACTTAACACAGCCCAGTGTTAAGCACAATGTTATGACATCAAGCCCATGACATCAAACATTGTTAACCTTCACAACTTAGTACAGCCCAGTACTAAGACTCAATGCTGCAACATCAACACCATGACATCAACATTGAACACCTTGTTGTTTTACCAAAATTCCAGCCAATCCAGGAACTTACAGAAGAGATTTTGAGGAAAGCATCTGTTTGATGGCTTTGGTGTACTCAAACTGAACATAATTGAGCTCTATTTATAGTAGAGCAAGTTTGTTTTGGGATCCACAGTGAATGGCAACTGCAGCAGGTGTTTGTTCAATGTTGGCCAATGGAAATGCAAGTCTCCTCTAACCATTGACTAGAGGTTAGGGAACAGGGTTGCGTTTCCCTTGGTCTTTGATAAGTCTTGACTGATTTCAGATGAGAATGGCTCAGTCCATGCCACCTTGATGCTTCCATTGAATGCTTCAATCCAAATTTGGAGTCTTGTCCCTATTTTGGCCATTCTAGCTTCAACATGCTATTTCTTGTTCCATGGACTTTGGAGGCTTGGCTCAGTGATTGACCCCTTTAGATTCAATCCTCAGATGTGTCCAAGTGGATAGGAGCATTTGAATTTGGCTGATTTTGGAAAATCGAGCAAAATTGCAAATTCTGCCTTGCCTTGACAGATTCCAGCAAGGCAACTTGCCAATGTCATATCTCATGGTTTAAGTTGAATTTGGTAATGCTCTTGACCATTTTGGAAAGCCCTTACATGATACAACAACTGTTTGAACATGTTTGGTTTTGATCTCTTTTGAATCCAAGTGAAAAATCCCCCTACATTTGGAAAAAAATGAAGACAGATTTGGACTTAGTGAAAATTTCACTAAGTGTTGGAAAAAGTGACATTTTCACTTTTCAGCCACTTTGATCACTCCATAACTCAAAATCCTTAATGAATTGGACTTAGGTCTAGTTGAAGTTTTTGTAGAGAGTAATGAGGGCTACAAATCCATCTTTGGATGAGGAAAAATGGCTTTGTGGTTTAGGAGTTATGATCCTCCAAAGTTGGTACCCTTGTCACTTTATTTTTAACTTAGAAAATTTTCTAAGTTTTTATGTTTACCCCTTTTACAAGTTATCCAACTTTTCTTGATTTTTCTTGATGAATGATGATTCAAATCATACATTAACATCATTTTAGGGTTAAAAATCCATTTTGGTGAAAAATCTCAAAAAGTCAAAGTTGACTTTTGTGCACAGTTGACTTTTTATCAGATGAATTCCAAACTGTGCCATTCTTCATGAAATCATGTCCTTGACCTAAATCAAACTTGATGGACACGTTCCATGGGTGTCATGGGGTATATTGAGGCATGTCCTATGGCTTGGGAGCATGTCTTGGTCAAAAGTCAAAGTTACAATTGACTTTTCCCTTAAAACCCTAATTGTGGTGCAGATGAAATTGAGACATGTTGCTCAAGCTTCTTGGATTAATCCATTGTTCCAAATGGATCAATATAGTATATTAAAGACCCTCAAATCATGTCTTGAGGTCTTGGTTCATGATTTGCCCTAAAAGTCAACTTAGGGGTGAATTAGGTCAAGAAACCCTAATTCCTGATTTTTAGTGAATGCATCCCCAGAGGAAAAATTGACTTGATGATTAGGTTCATGAGGTTCCATGGAGTATATTAGGTTATGTTTTGGATCATTGGCTTGTGCCCAGATGAAATTTTCCATCTGGAGGCCCTGGTCGACCAAAACCCTAATTTGGTGACACTGGCGATCTTGAGGCTTGATCCACCTAGAAGGGAGCAACCTTGTGCTTAATCCTTGAAGTGGGAGTCCTTTTGATCCTTTGTAGTTACTTGAGAGGTTAGATAAGTTGAAGATCATGTCAATCCTTGATTGATCCTTTGTCTAAGGCTCTGAGAGGGCTTAAAACCCTAATTTTGATCGTAGTGAATGCTCAACAATCCTTGAGGGATTTGATGAGGCATGATGGTTCAATCATATTGTGATGATGATTGACACAATGATGGGAATCTTAGTGGTCAAAATTTGGGGTA
This sequence comes from Lathyrus tuberosus, assembly GCA_022829125.1. Classification (NCBI taxonomy): domain Eukaryota; kingdom Viridiplantae; phylum Streptophyta; class Magnoliopsida; order Fabales; family Fabaceae; genus Lathyrus; species Lathyrus tuberosus. Next base: position 15,206,663 of record JALAZF010000036.1, on the reverse strand, counting down.
TGACAGAGGTGAAAGTGTTAACTCCCTTCTTCAGTTCGCGGATGATACACTCATCATTTGCAATAACACATGGTCTAATATCTGGGGTATAAAGGCAGTATTAAAAGGATTTGAGGCATTATCCGACTTGAGGATTAATTATAACAAAAGTAGTATCATAGGCTTTGGTGTTGAGGAGAATGAAACTGGAGCCGCTGCTTCATTTTTGAATTGTAAAGTAGGGAAATTTCCATTCACGTTCCTGGGCCTGGAAGTGGGAGGTAAGCACAAATCTAAAGAATTTTGGAATCTGGTTATTTCCTCTGTCAAGAACAGATTGGCAACATGGAGGGGAAAATTACTTTCAATAGGTGGGTGGGTAACTTTAATAAATTCAGTCCTAATAAATATGCCAGTTCATTATTTGGCATTCTATCTAGCTCCTGTGGGTGTGGTGAAGACTCTCAAGGCCATTCAGAGGAGATTTTTATGGGTTGGTGATGGTAATAAGGAGAGTATAGCTTGGGTGAGGTGGTCCATTATATGTAAACCTAAATCTAAAAGGGGTCTATGTGTGAAAGATATAGGCACTTTCAACAGAGCTCTTATGTCAAAGTGGTTGTGGAGGATCTCCTATGAAGACGATGCAATCTGGCATAACATTATAAATTCAAGGTATAATGGAAATTTTAAGAGCTTTTTTCTGATTCCATCTGATGTAGCCAATACTCAGAGGTCGGCTTGGTGGAACGACTTATGCAAGCTGGCTAGTTTCTCCAACAACGAGGGCATTTGGAACAATCTTGTATGGAAACTAGTGAATGGTAACAAGAGTTTGTTCTGGCATTCCATATGGGCGGGAGGAAATTCCATTAAATCATAGTTCCCTGCGCTGTTTAGGAATTCACAAAATCAAAATGTATTGGTCAAGGATTGTGGCTATTGGGAGGGTAATGAATGGATTTGGGATATTGTTGGTCTGAACGTGGTTATGCCTGGTATTGAAGAAGATTTCATTAAGGAATTGCAACTTATTTTAGGTGAGCACAGCCTGAACATTAGGGAGGAAGAAGATGTAGTTTTATGGCCTAGAAATGTGGATAATTCGTTTAGTGTTAGGGAATGTTATAACAGGTGGATACAAAGAAGAGATGACTTACCGTTGGAGAATAATCTGCTGCAAGCGCTCGGTATCCTGTGGAAGATCAAACTACCTTTGAAGGTTTTGGTTTTTGGATGGAGGCTTTTGCTAAATAGGTTACCGACGCGTAGGAACCTAGTGAATAAAGGAATCATAAACGATCCTCACCAATTATCTTGTGTGCAGTGCTTCAAGGAGATTGAAGATATAAATCATATTATTCTGGGTTGCGATAAAACTAGGATCATGTGGAGGGAAATGGAGCAGTGGTTAGGTGTAAAGCTACCTAGAGGAAACACTTGCTTGGACATGTTCTTACAATGGGCCAACTTAGGTGATATAGGTCCCTCAACGTTATCTTTCTGGTTGATATCTTGCTGGGCGATTTGGAAGATAAGAAATAGAATTATCTTCAAAGACGGTATCGCCAATTCGATTAATATGCTACAGGAGATTCAACATGCCTCGTGGAATTGGAGATGGCGGAAGAAAAAGAAGCTCATGTTGGGAAGCTTCTACGAGTGGCTTATCTTACCCCTCAAAACATGCAGATGTTTATAGGCATTGCCATTAAGTTGGAAACTATTGTGTTGGCTAAGATTTATGCAGGTTTTTGATGCAATCTCTGTTGTGTATAAGCTTGGTCATTAGGTTGCAATGTTGTGTATAGGCATTGGAAGCTGTAGCGAGCGATTTTGGATGTGGTTCTTAAGCACTGTTGCTCTGGGGTTTACTACAGGTCGATTCATTTTTTATCCGGATGAAGGAAGGGAAATAGATGTCTCCAACTAACCCTGCTTTGCAAACTGAGTTTGAACAGATGACTATTGGTTTACAGATGTGGTTTAGATTGTGGGTCTCTCTGCTTATTTTGTTAAGAATGAAATGATGGGGTTGTTCATGTTTAGGACTGATGTTTTTGAATTACTGCTTTTGGGTTGATTGATGGAGATATGGGATTTGGTTTTTTTATTTAGTGTGCTCGCTAAGATCTTTTCTTTCGATCTTATGCCTATGTATTCCCGTTTACCGAAACAGGGAAATCAGAGCGTTCGTAGTTCCTCCTATTCTATGGGAGGAAATGGTTGTTTTGGTGTCTTGTTCAAAGCCCAAGACGTGAAGCAAAAGGTAGTTTGTATCGTGTTCAACGCCTAAGATGTGAAGCTGAAGGTGGTTTATATCTTGTTCACAGCCCAAGATGTGAAGCTAAAGGTCTTGTCTTTAGAGAGAATTTGTCATCTCTAAAGAAGGGGTTGTATGTCACAACTGTTTATAAAGGAGAATTACTTTAACCGAGATGTGTGAATCCAGCAATGCAATAACTTCCTTTATAAAGGTTTTTTTACCTGAAGGAGAAGACTTTAACTCAGTGTAGAACAATGCTATCTTTCCTTAGGAATTTCTCATGCTAAAAGAGGGACAGTGGCATGGATGTAGATGATCCAGAGGCTTGTCGCTTACAGCGATTAGACGAAAGGGAAGGAGTTGTTGATGTTTGTGTATTGTGAACGAGGCACAGCTTTGATTCTAAAAGGTTGATTGAGTCAACCAGTGGTTTTCTTACGCAAAGCCTAAGAGGAGGCTAATATGTGTCTCATACAAAGCCCGAGAGAGAGAGGCTAGAAAGGGGTTAATCCTACGAGAGGATCTTTTATACTCAACAAGAGAGTGTTTTTTGTATCTCGTACAAAGCCCGAGATGGAGGCTAAAATTTGTTTGGCTCAATAAGAACCTTTTTGTATCTCGTATAAAGCCCGAGATGGAGGCGAAAGGGTGATTGACTCAACGAGGGAGTCTCTTATGTGTCTCATACAAAGCCAGAGAGAGAGGCTAAACGTTGTTTGACTCGCTGGGGAGAGTCATTGTATAAAGCCCAAGGGAGAGGCTAACTTCACTAGAGAAGTATCATTATACAAAGCGTAAGAGGAGGGTATGGGGTTCCTTCCTATTTAACGAAGGGGTCACTTGAGAATGTCTTTGAGACTCAAGGATATTAGACTGTCTGTGTCTAGAGTTTCATCTTTTGTACTATGCTTTGGGAAACAGTAGTAGACTCGTAAAAAGGAATGTTCTATGAAGATGACTAGGTTCTGTTCCTATACCTCTAGGAGGTCTTCGGGACAATTTGTACGAAGCCCAAGAGGAGGCTGGAAACTTTTAAGAAGCCGACTGGTCCTTGTACGAAGCCCAAGAGGAGGCTATCATTCTCGGAGGAAGAGATCATTATATGAAGCCTAAGAGGAGGCTGTGAATACTTCTAAGAAGTCGACGGGTCCTTGTACTAAGCCCAAGAGGAGGCGGGGTTGCTTTTAGGAAGCCTGTGGGTCCTTGTACGATGCCCAAGAGGAGGCCGATGCTTTTAAGAAGCCGATGGGTCCCTAAACCCCGAGAAATTCAAGACATGCCATTCACCGAGAATAGATCAAGCCAGGAAAGTTCGAGAATTCGGAAGAAACTCAAGAGATGCCATTCACGGAGAAAAGATCATCTTTGGGGAACAGAGTTTCTTTGACAAGTGCTTTTAAGAAGCCTGTGGGTCCCCAAACCCCGAGAAGTTCAAGACATGCCATTCACTGAGAATAGATCAAGCCAGGAAAGTTCGAGAATTTGGAAGAAACTCAAGAGATGCAATTCACGAAGAAGAGATCATCTCTGGGGAATAGAGTTTCTTTGACAACTTCTACGAGTGACAGTCTATGAAAGGGTTCACCGAGAATGCTGCCTTTCATGTCTCCATATTGTTTAACCCCAAGAGGAGGGAAGACTGTGTCTGGTAATCCTATGGGGATCTAGTTTTGACTATTTAAGAGTGATCAGCGGGCTTAAGGCTAGACGTAGTTACCGGGGAAACTCTAAATATCTATACTATTATTACACAGTTGATATGAGTTTATGAAAGAAGACTTACAATGAAACAGCCCCACAATACAATTATATGTATATGAAAGCGGTAAATGAAAGCGTATAAACACTTACTCGGTTCTAGAGCTTCCATGCTGTTTGGTTAGTTGTTCAACAAAGACAGATTGAAAACAACAGTATACTCAAAATCAAAGGAGAAAGTGCTTTGAAAAAGAAAGATTTGGGGCTTACAGCTCAAGGAGAGGCCTAGGGTTTTACCAGTGATTGCACTGTTAAATTTGTACAGAGGGACTTATACAAGTGACTGAGGCCCAAAAAGGTTTTCTGTACAAAGGGATGGGTCTTACACTCTCTCAAGAGGCCCAAAAAGTTTTTAAAGAAAAAGAGTGGGGCTTATAACACGAGGGTAGGCCCAGATAACTTTTCGTTAAAAATGGCGATCACGCCGAGGTTTTTCTTTAACGCAGAGGGACTTATACAATAAGTGAGGCCCAAAATTGTTTTGGTTAAAAGGGGGTTGGGTCTTACACTCTAGTAGAGACCCAAAAGTTTTGAATGGGTCTTATAGCTCAAGGAGAGGCCCAGAAGTTATTTTTCAAAAGGCGACGATCGCGCCGTTTGTTTTTGACGGTATCGGGACTTATACAATACACTGAGGCCCAAAAATGATTTGGTCAAAAAAAGGATTGGGTCTTACACTCTATTAGAGGCCCAAAAAGGTTTAAAGAAAAAGTTTGATGAGTGTTGAATTAATCAAAAACCCTAATTTCATTTTATAAAGGGCATTTTTCAAAGAATAATCAAGTAAAAAATGATAAAAAATTATCAAATAAAATCATTAATCATGTTATAAACAGTGATTAAGGTTTATGAAAAAGTATTTTATACACATGAATATTTAAAATCATTTTGGTTTTAAAAATCAAGAAAAAGAAATCATTTTAAAAGCATTTAAAACAATTTAAAACAATATTTTTGAATATATTAAAAATATATCCAATAATAATATTTTTTGTTATTTTTTGGTGGATTAAAATATTATGGAGTAGGAATAAGAAGTGTGTAAAACAGATATGGAAAATGATAATTTTTGCTATGTGAAAGAATTGGTTGAGTTTTGAAGATAAACTAAGAAAAAGAGGAATATGATGTCACAACATCACATTCGACATCACTCATGAGTTTTGAAGATAAGAGAACAAGGGAATATGTCACAACATCACATTCGACATCAGACAAAAACCAGAATTGCACCTTGATTTTCAACATCTTTTTATCAAACTTCAAACATTCATACTGAAACTTATACAATGGTATCACTCATACATACTGAAACTTAATGTACAGCACACACAAGACAAAAAACCAGATCTGCACCTTAAGTTTAAACATCTTTGCTTATCAAATTTTCAAACATTCATAACTCTCTCAATTTTTAACGAAATTGAAATCCGTAAGAACCTATCTTGACCAATTTTTTGCAAGGAATCCAATGGTATTACTCATACATACTGAAACTTAATGTACAACACACACAAGGCAAAGAACCAGATCTGCACCTTAAGTTTAAAACAACATAAACTCCACATATAAACATGTTAAAGTGCAAACAGTAGGAGGATCATAACATACACATTAAGGACTACATTTTTGCTTCAAGAATTGTTCAATATGATGCATGTATGTGGACATCAAAGGAAAGCATGATTCAAAGAATTCAAGTTATGAATTTTACCTCTTTTTTTGGAGATTTTGTGCAACCTACCAAGTGCTTTGTTCTAGAAATGATTTGATGCTTTGGACACCCTCAAATGACCTCTTAGAAGCTTGTAGGATGGTTGGAATTAGCTGGTACCTGCAAAAGGACAAACTGTCCCTTTCTTGCAAAAGGGGTTAAAAGTGACCAAAATAGCAACTCCCTCAAATGGTGTTCCAGATGTTGGGAACCATTTGGGATAGTTCAAGGATGATATTTGGAGTGTGTTTGAGATTTTATCTGGTTTGGAAAGTGACTGAATCAAGACATGGCTTGAAAATCCAAAAAGTGATATTTTGAGGTTTTGAGAAGTGACTTTGTGATTTAGTGATTACAGGTCACTTGTGATAGTTTGCACAACTTGCATATGATATATATGAGGTGTGTGTGAGATTAGTTTGAGTGGAATTGCTCTCTAACTCAAAAACTCAGAATTACTTGCTTTGGAAGGCAAATTTGAGGTGAAAGAAGAGATTTTGAGGAAAGCATCTGTTTGATGGCTTTGGTGTACTCAAACTGAACACAAATGAGCTCTATTTATAGTAGAGCAAGTTAATTTTCGCAATAATAGTGAATGGCAACGGCAGAAGAGGTTTGACCAATGTTGTCCAATGAAAATCCAAGTCTCCTTTAGCCATTGACTAGAGGTTAGGGCACAGGCTGCTGGTTCCCTACTTGTTTGAGGAATCTTGACTGAATTCAGTTGCAAATGTGTCAGTCCATGCCACCATGGTGCTTCCATTGAATGCTTCAATCCAAAATAGGAGTCTTGTCCCTCTTTTATGGATTTATAGGAATAACATGCTACTTCTTGTTCCAAGGACTTTGGAAGCTTGGCTCAGTGATTGTCCCCTTTAGATTTGATCCTCAGATGTGTCCAAAGTGATGACAAGGCTTAGAAATTCGTGTGGCATAAGAAATATGCAAATCTGTCCTGAAACATGTCTTAAAAATCAGCTGCAGCAAGCCTTGTTGTAAAATCCATTACTTCTTGCTCAAGAATGATGAATGGTTGTTCCAGGACTCTATGGAAAGCTAAGATGACATACTTCAACTTTGATGTTTGACTTTGGTCTCGGTTCAGCTTGCAAAGTCATCAAAAATGGTCTTGAACTTGTGTAGTCAAATCTGTCCTAAAAGCTGTCATGAAAATTCTGCTTTATCAATGCTTTTTGCAAAAATCATATCTCCTTGCTCGAGTATGCTACAAGGGCGTTCTACAACTTTATGGAAAGCTGAAGTAATGTATTTCAACTTTGATGCTCAAGGTTTGGTTTGAATCAACATGGATCATAGAGAAAAACATCCTTGAAGTTGGGACATTCTTGCTGGAAAAATATTAGCGATGTCATATGCAATGTCAGAACATCAGACATTAAGAATTCCAAACTTTGATCACTTATATCTTTCAATCCTTATGATATTTTGAGTTGATTCCTTCTACAATGTTGAAGTATCAAATACCCTCTTTAAAAGTAGCTCTTACGCAAAATCAATGGATGCTTGGATCAATAGTTACAACCTTGAAAAGTTGTGCACTTGAACATGATTTTAACTTAGAAAAAATTTCTAAGTTTCTTTCAATTTGATCAATTTTGCAATTTTGCGTGATTTCTTGATTTAAATTTGATCAGATTAAATCATCCATCATATTTTCTTGAGTAAAGGCTTATGAAGCTCAAAGTTGACCAAAAGTTAAACTTTGACTTTCTGCGTCAGTTGACTTTGTATTAGATGAACTTGAGGCTTGATCCACCAGGAATTTTGTACTCTTGTGCCTAATTCTTGATGTGGGAGTCCTCTTGATCCTTTTTGGATGTTTAAGAGGTTAGACAAGTTGAAAATCATGTCATTCCTTGATTGATCATTTGTCTAAAAGCTCTGAGAGGGCTTGAAACCCTAAGCTTGATTATAGTGAATGCTCAACAATTCCTTGAGGAGATTGATGAGGAAAAGAGGTACATCCATATCGTGATGATGATTTTCACAATGATGGGAATCTTAGTGGTCAAAATTTGGGGTTTGACAGATGCCCCTATTTAATCTTCTTGGACCCAAAGGTGTGAATGACGAAGGTATTCGGGCATTTGGGGTACAAGAGGATTAAATATCGGAATACCCGAAATTTTGATGGCTATGAATGACAGCTTGCGCATTCATCTTCTTTTGCTAAGCAATAATGCTTAGAAAAGGTAGACTTCCCCTCGATCCTGGTTTCCTACCAAGGAACTGGTCTCAGTTTTCTTTTGAAGTAAACCTCCCCTCGATCCTGGTTTCCTACCAAGGAACTGGTCTAAGTTTCTTTTGTCAACTTCCCCTCGATCTTGATTTCCTACCAAGGAACTGGTTTAAGTTTCTGATTTAAACTTCCCCTCGATCCTGGTTTCCTACCAAGGAACTGGTCTAAGTTGCTATTTTAAACTTCCCCTTGATCCTGGTTTCCTACCAAGGAACTGGTCTAAGTTGCTGTTGTAAACTTCCCCTCGATCCTGGTTTCCTACCAAGGAACTGGTCTCAGTTTCTTCCGTCAATAAACTTTATTGACAAGGGACGCTATTTGTAGCGGTTTTCCTCAAACTTCTCACCTAATTTTCCTGGGGAGATGCCATTCAATGGAAAAAGTTTTGATGCCAGACTTGCTGGGGAACCCAGTCGTCTAAGTTGTAGAGGTGTACAAACTTCTCTGTTGGAGATGCCATTTGTTGACTCTATTTGGGGAATGCGAGTCCCTTGAGAGACTGCCTTCACGCTTGGGGATATTACATCATACTTTTCTCGGGATCTTCCCAGAGAAATGCCTTATGATGGGATCCAATTTTGAGGTGCCGATGACCTTTTCATCAGTGGTTCTTTTAGAGAAAAACTGTCGTATTGCCGAAGCTCCGATTAAGGGGCTTTCTCTAAGGATTTTCCTTAATCCGGGAAAACAAAAATATCATCTTCAATGGCGAAGAGTGATGCTTACTGAAGGTTCTCTGGTTTTTCAGAGGTCCAAGTTATCAAAGTGGTCGAGTGCCGACTCTAATCCAGAGATACACTGGAGGCGAGATTGTTCAAACGCAGCATTTCCTGACGAGGCAAGAACTGACAACTCGATTGAGAAGACTGTTATCACTCAGGGACAAGACCGACTAGAGTGATAGTGATGCAATATGAATATGAATGCAAATCAAATGCATGATGTATGTATGTATATGCTGACAAAACTGACGCGACATACAGACTGACGAGTGAACACGACTGGATACTCGGCCATCGCGGGGCGAAGAAGTACTGTTGGTCCAAAAAGTAGCAATTCTACCTTGCTTAGGAGAGATAGTCCCTGCGGGGAATACCGTTGATCGGGCTTAGGAGGTAAGAACTCGGCCAAGGGTATCAGATGGGAAAGCCGCATCTCATACAGTTGATCCTTCGTTCAGGCGTACTGGCCTAGAAGGAGTACTTTGATTCTGCACTTTGAGGCTTGAACACCTTTGGAGATGCAATCAATGTTCTTTCAATGTTCAACAGTCAAAAGGATTGCCATCTTTATTTTAAAAGCAGAAAACGTTTTAACAAGTAAATTCATTTTTGTTTTATTTCAAGAATCGTTGATCATATTAAAATGTCATTCTGTAAAGCTAAAATAAATAAGAATTGCAAACAAAAGCACAAGGGCTCAAATTTTATTGATAGGATGGAGATCAGCCAAACGCGTGATTCCATAGAGTATTTACAAAGTTAGAAAATGGTAATTTACAGGGAAAAGGGCTACGTTGAAACATAACGACCACTATCCTTCTACCAACTTTGAATTCAGGACATCTTGAGCTTCTGTCGAAGATGACCTTGACTGGAGTTTTCCTGACAATTGATGTAACTGCTGCTGAGGGACTTGCCTCTGTTGAACATAGTTACTTGCCATTATTCCTAATTTTTGCCTGGATTGTACTATGATATTTCCAATCCATCGGGATGATTGTTTTTCATGTCTCTAACTTTTGCCTGGACCGCCCTTTCAGGTTTTCAATTCACCTAGACCTTTTTTTTTTAGTTTAGGCGAAGTATTTCTTGACTACATCAACATTCGTGGGGTAGGCAAATTCCTCTCCGTCCATGGTTGCAAGTCTCAAGGCACCGCCTGAGAAAGCTTTCGTGACCACATAGGGGCCATCATAATTTGGGGTCCATTTGCCCCGAGAGTCAGTGAGAAACGATTGTATCTTCTTGAGCACGAGGTCTCCTTTTGTGAAGACACGAGGTCGGACCTTTTTGTCAAACGCCCTCTTCATTCTTTGTTGATACAACTGACCGTGGCATAGTGCCGTGATTCTTTTTTCTTCGATCAGATTTAGTTCGTCGTGTCGGGTGAGTCCGTCTCAACCTTTGCTTTACTGGCGGACATTCCGATCTTAATGGTAAGTGATGTTCCACGATGCTGGTATCCAACCCTGGCATATCCTGATAGGACCAAGCGAATACATCAGGGAATTCTTTGAGAAGCTTTATCAAACTCTCTTTGGCAGTTGGACTGAGCAGTGCCCCAATCCTGATTTCTTTTCTCTCTCTTTCCGAACCCAAGTTTACCGTTTCCAACGGCTCTTTGTGAGGTTCAATGGACCTTTCCTCTTGTCTGAGTAATCGGGAGATCTCTTCTGGAATTTCGTCGTCAACTTCTTCTTCAGCCCCAAATACCGGGAACTCAAAGTTAGGAGAAGGCATCAGATCGTATGTTTCAACTGGGTTTAAAACAAGCAATCTGCATGACGTGATGATTCGTGTTTAGAAAAGATAGAGAAAATGCGAGTGTGTGCAGTGTATTTATTTTACTGCTTATTTTTATTTGAATTATTTTTTAGGATTACCATTTTCTGAAAAAAAACAGAGAGAAAATAGCAATAAATGCGGAAATTACAGAACGACATTATTTTATTAATGAACAAGTCGATTCTTGAAACTACAGCCCTATAAAACAAAACTCTGTCGCTTCGGGCAAAGCGAAGAGGGAAAATTTACAAAAAGCGAGCCCTATCAAAACATCCGTTTCACCTGGGCAGGGTGAAAGGTTAAAACAAAGATGGCAATTACTTTGACTTATGAACAATCTTCGGAACATCGACAGCAACCCATTGGCGGCGAACTCCTCGGTGAATCACAAAGTATGGCACCTTCCTCGATTTGTCTTCAGAAATAACGCTGATTTCTGGTGAAGCAGGATCATTGGAATCTGTCTCCCAGGCAGAGTTGTCGTAGGAGGATTCCTCTGTCATATTTTGCATTGCATTTGTGCTCTCAGCTGTATCTCCCCATCCAGTTGGCTGGATATCTTCGGCCTGACACGAGAGCTTTCGGGAGCAGTGTACTTGACCATATAGTCAAATTTTCCACTCAGTTGTCCCAAGGTGTCCCATACTTCTCTGGAACTGGAGGAGTCATCCCTCTCGATGACGTTGACCTCGGGAAAAGCATAGTTGATGAATTCAAGTCCTGCAAACGTTTTAAATTCATCATTATATTGATTAGTTTCTGAATGACCTGAGTGTTGATCCCATGACATGGTGGGGACACAGGTATTCTGTTCAATGACGGTCAGCTAATTTTCATTGTTCGGCTGACTCACTTGCCCTAAGTCTCCTGGATAAGGTTGCCACATTAGCAGACCATCCATTGGGCCATAGTAGGTGTAGTCAAAATTGTCTTTCATCGGAGTGTCTTCCTCTAATGAATTTGGCGGAGCACGGCATCCTTCTGGATCACAATCCCCGTATATCATTTCGATGTCTGACCTGGGTATAAATCTCAGACTCTCTGTAGGAAAGCAAAAAGGAGTTTGCGTTTCGTCCTAAGACATATAACTACCCTTGTTAAGATAGGACTTCCACTCCTCCTCTGTGTCAGAGGGATCTTCCTCATTGATAGCATGGACTGCTTGAGGCACTGGGTGAAGAAAACCTCCACTGTGGAAGAAGTTCTGAATGGGATGAAGACTTTCATCGTTAGCAGCTGTCTGGGTATAGGTTGCAGAAAAACCAAGACCCTTCTTTGTTTTATTTTCAATAGGAATGACAAGCTGTCCCCATCCGGTTGTATCGGTACTCTCGACCACTTTGATAGCATCTTTGTATGAGGAAATCGAGGTTCCTCCTTGGGATTGATTGTCCTTGCCCACCGACAGCGCTTGGAACTGCATCCCAATAACCTCCTCGGGTTCTACACAAGTAGATGATCATAAGTTACTCACGAGCAAGGCCTGTTTTCCACAGACTGTGACAATTTGATCGTTCTGAATGAACTTTAGCTTTTGGTGGAGGGTCAAAGTGATCGCTCCAGCCTGATGTATCCAAGGTCTTCCTAATAAACAACTGTATGTTGCCCGGATGTCCATGACCTGGAAAGTGACTTGGAAAGTGTGAGGACCGATAGTTATGGGAAGATCAACTTTGCCGATAACTGTTTTTCTGGATTCGTCGAACGCTTTGACGAAGACCTCACTGATTCTCATCGGAGGGCCTTTGAATGATAATTGCATCAAAGTGGACTTCGGCATAACATTCAGGGCTGACCCTGTGTCTACCAGTACGCTGGCCAGAGCATCGCCCTGGCAGTTAACTGTAATGTTGAGCGCCATGTTATGACGGCGACCCTCTTCGGGTAATTCCTCATCACTAAATCCAAAATTATTGCAGGAAGTGATGTTAGAGACAATACTATCGAACTGTCTGATTGTTACATCCTATTCCACAAAGGCTTGCTCCAAGACTTTCTGTAGAGCCTCCCTGTGTGCTTCTGAACTGAGTAACAGTGATAATACCTAGATCTTTGAAGGAGTTTGTAACAGTTGATCAACAATGTTATATTCACTCCTTTGGATGAGCTTCAGCATCTTATCATTATTTTTCGAAAGGTCGGGATTACTGGATTGACCGACTGATGGATCGGGAGCTTCTGTCTGAAGTTCCTTTTCCTTGTTAGGTTCTCCAACTCCTCGGTTGAAGATTTGACCGCTCCGTGTTACACGACTGATGTCTGCAATATTCACGACGGAGGGTAATGGAATTTCCTTTCCATTTTCAACTGCCGTTGCACCGTATTTGTAAGGGATAACCTTAGTTGATTCATACGGTAGTGGTCCCGGTAGATAGATGACTATGGGAACCTTCTGATTTTTCTGACCATCATAAGTAATCTCGATCCATTCTCGGTTGGGAGCTCTAGATTGTCAAGTAGAGGGATGATGGCAAAAACATCCCTGGTCTGGCGACGACTAGAGATTGTGATAACATCCTCGACTTGATTGGCAAGGTAGTTCGGCGTCCAGTTGATGGGTCCAGAACCTGGATATGGGCGAATCTCTCCACGATCCACCTGACCCTGAAGAGCTGTTCTCACAAGGTAACACCTTTGGTTACTTTCCGAACAGACACTACAACGGTCATAGTTGTGTGGTGGCACCTGGCCACGCCCACTTTGAATACAATGTAATCTCATTAGGTTAGCTTCCACATATCAGACATCCTGACTTTGACGCCGAGTAGGATTCCTATTACTGATACTAATTTGCTGAGTATCTTCATCCATGTAGATTGGCATCCACCAGTGATTTAACAAGTGCTGAATTGCCTCCTGGACAAAGGTACAACCTCGATCATTTTTGCAACCTGCTTTACAGCTTTGATAGTCGTGTGATATTAAGAATCCGAGTCGGACCTGTTCAACATGTAACTCTACCAGGTTGGTATTCATCACGCGAATATCAAAGATCTGAACCATGTTGATCTGATAAGGGTTCATATCATGGTAGTCTTGGATCCATCCAAGATCTATCTGATGCTGGAGGGCCTCTTGTATGAAAGAGCATCCTTGTTTGTTTACCGAGCAAGTCAGACAGGAACTGTAATCGTGTCGTGGCAGATTATGATACTGGCTTTGCCTTGAGTGCATCGCCACCAAGTTGACATTCATTGCACAGATATCGTGGTTCTGAATGATGTTGGAGTTCGTATAGACCATGTTAACTCCACGAACTCGGTGCTCTTGGATCCATCCGAGATCCGTTTGTTCCTGTAGAGCTGATTGCACTACCGAACATCCTCTATTACTTTTAGAGCAGACATCACATTGATGATAATTATGAGGTGGCACATGGTCATATCCACTCTGTCTACAATGCATCTTGACCAAATTGGTCCTCAATAAGAGTACATCGTGAATTTGATAGACATTGTTAGACTCTCTCTCAATCAGGTTGACTGCAGCTTTCTCGTGTTGAGGCAGAGGGTTCGTGAAAACATTGGGATTCGTATCCTTGAAAGATAAGAGCCCGCTCCTAACAAGCTTTTGCACATCAGATTTGAAATTAAGACAATTCTCTATGTTATGCCCTGATCCTCCTTGATGATAAGGGCATGTTTGATCCACCTTAAACCAAAAAGGCAGATTTTCCGGTACTGTAAGAGGAGACTTAGTCTGGATGTGCCCCTTAGCCAGTAGTAATGGAAATAGTTCTGCGTACAACACGGGTATTGGATCAAACCCTGATGGTCGTGTTGTACGGTTGTTGTTATATGGAGGACGAACCTGCTGAAGAGGCTGTTGTGTCCTTTTCTAATTAGGTTGGCTTTGCGCAACCTGAGGTTGATACGTAGGAATAGGCACAGGGCTGATAGCAGGAGTTACGGCTGCTACCGGTTGATAACGTCGCCTTTGCTTTCCGAGAGAGATATTCCCAATATCTTGCTCTTTTTTCTTAGGGAGAGCACTACCATATCGTTTTGTACTGCTTGATGGTCCAACGTCTTTTGCCAAACGTCCTTCTCGAACGGCTTCCTCAAGACGAACTCCCATGCCCACCATCTCGGTGAAGTCACTGGGTGCACTGGCAACCATTCTGTCATAGTAAAATGAGCTTAAGGTCTTTAAGAAGATCTTTGTCATCTCTTTTTCCTCAAGAGGTGGACAAATTTGAGCGGCAATTTCACGCCATCTCTGGGCGTACTCCTTAAAGGTTTCCTTGTCCTTTTGTGACATTGATCTGAGTTTATCTCTGTCCGGTGCCATGTCCAAATTATATTTGTATTGTTGGACGAAGGCAGTACCAAGATCTCTGAATGTGCTGATAGTAGCATGGTTTAAACCCATGTACCATTTTAATGCGGCACTGGTAAAACTATCTTGAAAGTAGTGAATCAGCAGGTCCTGATTCTCAGTCTGAGCTGCATTCGCTGAGCGTACATCACCAAGTGACTCTGAGGGCAAGAGTTACCCTTGTACTTTTCAAAGTCAAGCACTTGGAACTTGTGCGGGACTTTCACATTGGGGACCAAACAGAGGTCTGCGGTGTCCTTTCCAAATAGATCCTGACCGGGAATGGCCTGCAGTTCCTTCTGCATTTCCAAGAACTATTCCTGGAATTCATCCATTCGGTCAAACATAGTTTCCTTTCTACCAGCAGGTATTTGTGGAATCTGTCCTTCCGGGACAGTGTGCACCACAGGAGGTGGTACCGTAACTACGGCAGTGAATCTTGGCATTTCCCGAAGTTTGTAACCTTCAGGAGTCTTCAGTATACCTCTGGCATCTTCGTTTTCTCGAAGTTTGTAACCTTCAGGACCAGTGGCATCTGTCGCGATTCTCTGATCTTCAACGATCGGCGGAACATATCCTTCTGGGATATAGTTTGCAGGCATGCCCCAAGGACGATCTTTCGGCATCTGATACCTAGGATCAAACTTTTCCACTATGGGCGCTGAGGTGATCTCTGAGATCACAATCCTTTGTAGCTGAGCTTCTGCCATGGCTTGCATGTCATTACGAAGCTTTCTCATATCCTCTCTCAGAGCGTCGATCTCTTCTTTCAACTCTCTGTTCTCTTCCTCAAGATCATCCATCTTTTTCTGATGATTAGCCCGAGTATTGTACGAATAAGACAGTTTGACTCTAGAACCGAGACACAAACGTGAGATTCGTAGGTAAGAAGAATACGCGATGTGAGAATGATGAATGAAATGATTATATTAATTGTTGTTTTTTTGGTTTAATCAAAATAAACTTCGACAATTAGATTGCAAATATCAAACGGTGGGGAAACCCCTTTTTATTGAATTCAAAGGATTATAGAAATGGAAATACAGTAGATTACAAAGTGCAGAAACAGAAACCTAAGCTAATGGGGCCCGAGAGAACTCGGGTACTGATTCGGGTATCTTCCTTTTCTTTGACCGGGGCTCTTGAGCCGTTGTCGGGTTGTCATTCCTTTGCCAAGTGAAAGGAGGGAGCAAATTCCTTTGGTCATCCTGATTATCCACAGCATGTTGCTCCAAAATTTCAATCAGAGCATCCTTATCTCTCAGTAGTTGTTGTATTTTGATGCACTCCACATCAAGGGTGCGGTACTTGTTCTTCCAAGACCTCATCTCCCGTTGAACTTTGTTGAGAGTAACCTGAAGCTTTTCAGTTTCCGTCATGAAGTACATGACAGATTTCCTCGGTGGAAGAATTTTGTGACGAGGATAAGGCATCTTTAGCTTGAGAGCTCTATGTTGTACCCAGTGGAGATAAGGCTCCACCGAGACACAGTCCAGTTTTCCTAGAGACTCCCGTCCTTTCTTATGAACGTGTTTCCAAGCGTGCACTATTTCTGTCTTTAGTGCTCTGTCATTTTCTCCTTCCTTGAAGAAAAGACCTTCAAGATGAGCATTCCTTGGGACATGCCTCATCAGGTATCCAAACTGACGGTAAACCAATATCGGATGATAGTTGATTCCTCCCTTAGTTCCTATAAGGGGTACGTTGGGGAAGTTTCCACAACGGTCAATGATCCCGATTCCATCATAAATCCTATTACACCAATCTATGTCAGAGTTGGTGAGAGACATGATCTTCTGCGACTAGCGCAAGGCACTCTTATGATCCCAGAAAGCAGCAGACTTAGGTAAATGGGAGATAAACAATTTGTAAAGCAAAGGTACACAACATGTGATCTCCCCTCCGCTGTATAAATTCCCTAAGTGTACAGAATGATATGCATCTGCGAGCAAAGTCGGCACAGGGTTTCCAATGAGAAAAACCTTAATAGCATTGATATCGACGAAGTTATTAATGTTGGGCAACAAAAATAATCCGTAGGTAAGTAAAACAAAGATACTTTCAAAAGCAGTCCCGTTCCCTATACTAGCGAAGTACAGGGCTTTCTTTGTAAAGAACTGGGCTGGCAAACCTTGTATGCCACCCTTAGTGGTCATGTGAGTCCTGACCTCAGACTCGTCCAAATGAATTGCTCTTGCAATGGTCTGATTCTTTGGAATTTCTTCCAGTCCAAAAAATGGAGTTTGATCTGTAATGTGTAGATCAATCAGATGAGAGTATTCCTCCAACGTTGATGCTAGCTGGTAATCCGGGAATGTAAAGCAGTGATAAACCAGATCGTAGAATTAAACAAGCGCGTCCATGATTCCCTCAATCATATGGACCCTTAACAGAGGTAGCAGACCTCTGTACTTGGCTCTGAAGGCCTCTTGGTTTGTGATCATTCTCGCCAAACCTCTCAAATCCTCTAGTTTTGGAACCTTGAAGGTGTAATTATGAGTTCTCCTTCTACCGAAATCCATTAGCACAATCCTTTTCTCTGATATTTGCAATCACAGTCTTAGTTTATCTTGAAAAAACAGAGAGACTAGAAGAGAAATTTTTTTGAATGTTTTAATGTTTTTTAGATGAATGCATGAATGCAGCACACAAAAACATAGAAAAAACATGGGGTTAAAGGGTCGTTGTCATGAAGTCAAGGCTCTACCATCCCCAAAGGTTTATACTAAGGTGATTTTTGTACCTGTACTCATTATCATCAGCTCCTCCCAGGAAAGCAAAATAACAAGCGGATCGCCAACGAGTTGTAGAGCAATCTTAGAGTAAGTGTCATTCACCGAGAATAGATCACCAGCCTCAAATGAGGGTAGTATCGCGTGACAACTATTTCCGATAGTTTCTGCACTACAAAAGGGTTTGGCTCCTCAGCTTCTCAGACATCACAATCGGCCCATTGCCTATGAGAGGGAATGGGTTGCATTGGTCAGCCTCCACTGAGGTTGATGGTCGACCTCATCGCCATCACTTATCTTAAGTGTATACTTAATCTTTCCACATGCGGCATCACACGCATTCCCATTAGCAGAAAAATAAACACATATATCAATTAGGAAAAGCAGTATATATATTTGTCCTAAAGTCCTAGACCTTTAAAGCTATGAATCCTATGTTCCTGACAGAAAATGGGTTCCCCGGCGGAAGTCCCAATCTGTGGTTTCATTCCAAATTAACGGCGTTTTGACCTAAGATCTTAGTGACGTCAAGGTTTCTACTTAGGAGAAGAGAACAAGATCCCTAAAAACAAATGATTCTCTCCAGTAGAGTCGCCATTTTCGGAAGTTTTCAAACTTAAGGTTTCAACCAGAGAGATAAGAAAGACAAGATTCCTTGTCGAGCCCCACGGTGGGCGCCATTTTTAAAGTTTCCACCTAATAGATGGGAAGAGAACAAGATCTCGCTACAAAGGTGAGGTAGATCCTAATGACACGTCCCGAGCAGAGTCACCAGTCCCTAGTGAAGTCGCCATTTTTCTGTAGCGAGCGATTTTGGACGTGGTTCTTAAGCACTGTCGCTCTGGGGTTTACTACAGGTCGATTCATTGTTTATCTGAATGAAGGAAGGGAAATAAATGTCTCCAACTAACCCTGCTTTGCAAACTGAGTTTGAACAGATGACTGTTGTTTTACAGATGCGGTTTAGATTGTGGGCCTCTCTCTACTTATTTTGTTAAGAATGAAATGACGGGGTTGTTCATGTTTAGGACTGATGTTTTTGAATTACTGCTTTTGGGTTGATGGATGGAGATATGGGATTTGGTTTTTTTGTTTGGTGTGCTCGCTAAGATCTTTTCTTTCGATCTTATGCCCACGCATTCCCGTTTACCGAAATAGGGAAATTAGAGCGTTCGTAGTTCCTCCTATTCTATGGGAGGAAATGGTTGTTTTGGTTTCTTGTTCAAAGCCCAAGATGTGAAGCAAAAGGTAGTTTGTATCTTGTTTAAAGCCCAAGATGTGAAGCTGGAGGTGGTTTGTATCTTGTTCAAAGCCCAAGATGTGAAGCTAAAGGTCTTGTCTTTAGAGAGAATTTGTCATCTCTAAAGAGGGGGTTGTATGTCACAACTGTTTATAAAGGAGAATTACTTTAACCGGGATGTGTGAATCCGGCAATGCCATAACTTCCTTTATAAGGGTTTTTTTTACCTGAAGGAAAAGACTTTAACTCAGTGTAGAGCAATGCTATCTTTCCTTAGGAATTTCTCATGCTAAAAGAGGGACAGTGGCATGGATGTAGATGATCCAGAGGCTTTTCGTTTACAGCGATTAGATGAAAGGGAAGGAGTTGTTGATGTTTGTGTACTGTGAACGAGGCACAACTTTGGTGCTAAAAGGTTGATTGGGTCAACCAGTGGTTTTCTTACGCAAAGCCTAAGAGGAGGCTAATATGTGTCTCGTGCAAAGCCCGAGAGAGAGGCTAAAAAGGGGTTAATCCTACGAGAGGATCTTTTATACTCAATAAGAGAGTGTTTTTTGTATCTCGTACAAAGCCCGAGATGGAGGCTAAAATTTGTTTGGCTCAATAAGAACCTTTTTGTATCTCGTATAAAGCCCGAGATGGAGGCGAAAGGGTGATTGACTCAATGAGGGAGTCTCTTATGTGTCTCGTACAAAGCCCAAGAGAGAGGCTAAACGTTGTTTGACTCCGCTGGGGAGAATCGTTGTATAAAGCCCAAGGGATAGGCTAACTTCACAGGAGAAGTATCATTATACAAAGCCTAAGAGGAGGCTATGGGGTTCCTTCCAATTTAACGAAGGGGTCACTTGAGAATGTCTTTGAGACTCAAGGATATTAGACTGTCCGTGTCTAGAGTTTCATCTTTTGTACTATGCTTTGAGAAACAGTAGTAGACTCTTGAAAAGGACTGTTCTATGAAGATGACTAGGTTCTGTTCCTATACCTCTAGGAGATCGTCGGGACAATTTGTACGAAGCCCAAGAGGAGGCTGGAAACTTTTAAGAAGCCGAGAGGTCCTTGTACGAAGCCCAAGATGAGGCTATCATTCCCGAAGGAAGAGATCATTATACGAAGCCTAAGAGGAGGCTGTGAATACTTCTAAGAAGCCGACGGGTCCTTGTACTAAGCCCAAGAGGAGGCGGGGTTGCTTTTAGGAAGCATGTGGGTCCTTGTACGATGCCCAAGAGGAGGCCGATGCTTTTAAGAAGCCGATGGGTCCCCAAAACCCGAGAAATTCAAGACATGCCATTCACCGAGAATAGATCAAGCTAGGAAAGTTCGAGAATTTGGAAGAAACTCAAGAGATGCCATTCACGGAGAAAAGATCATCTCTGGGGAATAGAGTTTCTTTGACAAGTGCTTTTAAGAAGCCTGTGGGTCCCCAAACCCCGAGAACTTCAAGACATGCCATTCACCGAGAATAGATCAAGCCAGGAAAGTCCGAGAATTTGGAAGAAACTCAAGAGATGCAATTCACGGAGAAGAGATCATCTCTGGGGAATAGAGTTTCTTTGACAACTTCTACGAGTGACAGTCTATGAAAGGGTTCACCGAGAATGCTGCCTTTCATGTCTCCATATTGTTTAACCCCAAGAGGAGGGAAGACTGTGTCTGGTAATCCTAAGGGGATCTAGTTTTGACTATTTAAGAGTGATCAGCGGGCTTATTGCTAGATGTAGTTGCCGGGGAAACTCTAAATATCTATACTATTATTACACAGTTGATATGAGTTTATGAAAGAAGACTTACAGCGAAACAGCCCCACAATACAGTTATATGTATATGAAAGCGGTAAATGAAAGCGTATAAACACTTACTCAGTTGTAGAGCTTCCATGCTGTTTGGTTAGTTGTTCAACAAAGACAGATTGAAAACAACAGTATATTCAAAATCAAAGGAGAAAGTGCTTTGAAAAAGAAAGATTTGGGGCTTACAGCTCAAGGAGAGGCCCAGGGTTTTACCAGTGATTGCACTGTTGAATTTGTACAGAGGGACTTATACAAGTGACTGAGGCCCAAAAAGGTTTTCTGTACAAAGGGATGGGTCTTACACTCTCTCAAGAGGCCCAAAAAGTTTTTAAAGAAAAAGAGTGGGGCTTATAACACGAGGGTAGGCCCAGATGACTTTTCGTTAAAAATGGCAATCGCGCCGAGGTTTTTCTTTAACGCATAGGGACTTATACAATAAGTGAGGCCCAAAATTGTTTTGGTTAAAAAGGGGTTGGGTCTTACATTCTATTAGAGGCCCAAAAGTTTTGAATGAGTCTTATAGCTCAAGGAGAGGCCCAAAAGTTATTTTTCAAAAGGCGACGATCGCGCCGTTTGTTTTTTACGGTATCGGGACTTATACAATACACTGAGGCCCAAAAATGATTTGGTCAAAAAAAAGGATTGGGTCTTACACTCTATTAGAGGCCCAAAAAGGTTTAAAGAAAAAGTTTTATGAGGGTTAAATTAATCAAAAACCCTAATTTCATTTTTTAAAGGGCATTTTTCGAAGAAAAATCAAGTAAAAAATGATAAAAAATATCAAATAAAATCATTAATCATGTTATAAACAGTGATTAAGATTTATGAAAAAGTATTTTATCCACATGAATATTTAAAATCATTTTGGTTTTAAAAATCAAGAAAAAGAAATCATTTTAAAAGCATTTAAAATAATTTAAAACAATATTTTTGAATATATTAAAAATAAATCAAATAATAATATTTTTTGTGATTTTTTGGTGGATTAAAATATTATGGAGTATGAATAAGAAGTGTGTAAACCAGATTTGGAAAATGATAATTTTTGCTATGTGAAAGAATTGGTTGAGTTTTGAAGATAAACTAAGAAAAAGAAGAATGTGATGTCACAACATCACATTCGACATCACTCATGAGTTTTGAAGATAAGAGAACAAGGGAATATGTCACAACATCACATTCGACATCAGACAAAAAACCAGAACTGCACCTTGATTTTCAACATCTTTTTATCAAACTTCAAACATTCATAACTCTCTCAATTTTTAACGGAATTAAGATCCGGAAGAGCCTATCTTGACCAATTTTTTGCAAGGAATCCAATGGTATCACTCATACATACTGAAACTTAATGTACAACACACACAAGATAAAAAACAGATCTGCACCTTAAGTTTAAACATCTTTGCTTATCAAATTTTCAAACATTCATAACTCTCTCAATTTTTAACGAAATTGAAATCCGCAAGAACCTATCTTGACCAATTTTTTGCAAGGAATCCAATGGTATTACTCATACATACTGAAACTTAATGTACAGCACACACAAGGCAAAAAACCAGATCTGCACCTTAAGTTTAAAACAACATAAACTCCACATATAAACATGTTAAAGTGCAAACAGTAGGAGGATCATAAAATACACATTAAGGACTACATTTTTTCTTCAAGAATTGTTTAATATGATGCATGTATGTGGACATCAAAGGAAAGCATGATTCAAAGAATTCAAGTTATGAATTTTACCTCTTTTTTTGGAGATTTTGTGCAACCTACCAAGTGCTTTGTTCCAGAAATGATTTGATGCTTTGGACACCCTCAAATGACCTCTTAGAAGCTTTTAGGATGGTTGGAATCAGCTGGTACCTGGAAAAACACAAATTGTCCCTTTCTTGCAAAAGGGGTTAAAAGTGACCAAAATAGCAACTCCCTCAAATGGTGTTCCAGATGTTGGGAACCATTTGGGATAGTTCAAGGATGATATTTGAGTGTGTTTGAGGTTTTATCTGGTTTGGAAAGTGACTGAATCAAGACATGGTTTGAAAAATGCAAAAAAGTGATATTTTGAGGTTTTGAGAAGTGACTTTGTGAATTTGTGATTACAGGTCACTTGTGATAGTTTGCACAGCTTGCATATGATATATATGAGGCGTGTGTGTGATTAGTTTAAGTGGAATTGCTCTCTAACTCAAAAACTCATAATTACTTGCTTTGGAAGGCAAATTTGAGGTGAAAGAAGAGATTTTGAGGAAAGCATCTGTTTGATGGCTTTGGTGTACTCAAACTGAACATAAATTAGCTCTATTTATAGTAGAGCAAGTTTGTTTTCGCAGCAATAATGAATGGTAACTGCAGCAGAGGTTTGGCCAATGTTGTCCAATGAAAATCCAAGTCTCCTCTATGCATTGACTAGAGGTTAGGGCACAGGCTGCTGGTTCCCTACTTTTTGGAGGAATCTTGACTGAATTCAGTTGCAAATATGTCAGTCCATGCCACCTTGGTGCTTCCATTGAATGCTCCAATCCAAAATTGGAGTCTTGCCCCTCTTTTAGGGATTTTTAGGAATAGCATGCTACTTCTTGTTCCAAGGACTTTGGAGGCTTGGCTCAGTGATTGTCCCCTTTAGATTTGATCCTCAGATGTGTCCAAAGTGATGACAAGGCTTAGAAATTCGTGTGGCACAAGAAATGTGCAAATCTGTCCTGAAATATGTCTTAAAAATCAGCTGCAGCAAGCCTTGTTGTAAAATCCATAACTTCTTGCTCAAGAATGATGAATGGCTGTTCCAGGACTCTATGGAAAGCTAAAATGACATACTTCAACTTTGATGTTTGACTTTGGTCTCGGTTCAGCTTGCAAAGTCATAAAAAATGGTCTTGAACTTGTGTAGTCAAATCTGTCCTAAAAGCTGTCATGAAAATTCTGCTTTATCAATGTTTTTTGCAAAAATCATATCTCCTTGCTCGAGTATGCTACAAGGACGTTCTACAACTTTCTGGAAAGCTAACGTAACGTACTTCAACTTTGATGTTCAAGGTTTGGCTTGAATCAACTTGGATCATGGAGAAAAACATCCTTGAAGTTGGGACATTCTTGCTGGAAAAATATTAGCGATGTCATATGCAATGTCAGAACATCAGACATTAAGAATTCCAAACTTTGATCACTTATATCTTTCAATCCTTATGATATTTTGAGTTGATTCCTTCTACAATGTTGAAGTATCAAATACCCTATTTAAAAGTAGCTCTTACGCAAAATCAATGGATGCTTGGATCAATAGTTACAACCTTGAAAAGTTGTGCACTTGAACATGATTTTAACTTAGAAAAAATTTCTAAGTTTCTTTCAATTTGATCAATTTTGCAATTTTGCGTGATTTCTTGATTTAAATTTGACCAGATTAAATCATCCATCATATTTTCTTGAGTAATGGCTTGTGAAGCTCAAAGTTGACCAAAAGTCAAACTATGACTTTCTGCGTCAGTTGACTTTGTATTAGATGAACTTGAGGCTTGATCCACCTGGAATTTTGCACTCTTGTGCCTAATTCTTGATGTGGGAGTCCTCTTGATCCTTTATGGATGTTTAAGAGGTTAGACAAGTTGAAGATCATGTCATTCCTTGATTGATCATTTGTCTAAAAGCTCTGAGAGGGCTTGAAACCCTAAGCTTGATTATAGTGAATGCTCAACAATTCCTTGAGGAGATTGATAAGGCAAAGAGGTACATCCATATTGTGATGATGATTTGCACAATGATGGGAATCTTAGTGGTCAAAATTTGAAATATGACAGAAGCATGCTGGTTTTCTATTATTAGCAGATTATTTTGCTGATTTTCTGTTTTCTTTGATCAGTATGTCATGTTTGGTCAAGTGTTATCAGAATGTTCTTCCATTTGTATTGTAAAAGATATTTGCAATATAAATGGTTTTGATTGTTAAAAAAAAAATTCTATATGCAAGAGTCATATGCTAGATATATTCTTAATATTTAATTATCTCCATGCTATGATGCTTAATATTTAATTATCTCCATGTCATGTTAAAAAAATTGTTCCGATTTAATGAGATGTAGTTTAATTTGAAATGGAGTATTGGATATCGCAATTACTAAGATAAAAATTTAATTTAATATTTAAATTATAAATATATTATAAATAAATAATATTTATGTAAAATACACTAAAAATTAATATTACATATGACAATATATAATATTTGAAATGTATAAAATAATTAATAAAAAAATAGATCAAATTATATAAATAAATAATTATGAAAATAACATACTAATAAAATTGACAAACTAAAAAAAGTATTAAAATATATGTACAGGGTTTGGTTTTAAAAAGATTACGAAATCCATTTTGATATGGTCACTTTAAATTAGTATTAAAATTATATATACGGGATTCTATTTTATTTTATTTTTTGTATGAAATCCATTTTAATATGGACAGTTTAAACAAAACACATTTAGATGCATCCAATATTGTTTTATGTGATTTTTTATTTTTTGAATTATTTTGTACTTTTAAATTAGATAGATATAAGTTTTCAACATCCTATAGTTTTGCTTTGTTGGTGTTGTACGTGTGTTGTCTCTAAAATTATATTATGTACTAGAATTTCTTTAAATCTATTTTTAGATCGAAAGAAGTACTTTTATTTTTTAATTAGTACACTATATAAAAATAATGAACTTTGCTTGGATCGGAGATATGAATCAAAGGAAAATGTAAATGTAGTTTGCAAAACCATATGTTTACCCACAAGTAGCGGTGGCATGGGACTTAGGTCCTTACTTTTCCTGAATGAGGCTGCAAACTTAAAACTTGGGTGTAATCTTCTGAACACATCTTAACAATAGACCACCTTATTCAGAGCTAAAATCCTTAGGGTCGAAAGTATCATAATTTCTCCCCGTTACATTTGGTTAGCGGTTCGATGTGATTCATTTAGAAGTTCATTTGCATTTCATTTAAATGTGTATTTGTGTTTAGTCCAAGTTTAATTTCAGTTGTATTTAGTGCAGTAGAACTTTGTTAGTATATAAACCAATAGTTAGTTTCAACTTGTATAAAATAATTATTAGAAACGAGGAAGAAGGATCAAAAGGCGTTGTTTTATATACATTAGTGTGTGGATACAAAGATGTTTGAAAAAATTGTTGATTTGACAATGGGGAAGGCGACGTGGGATACACTGGTACAGTGCTATGGTGGTGACACATCAATGAAGAAGCCCAAGTTTCAATCCCTACGTAAGCAATGTGAGAATCTCAACGTGAAGAACAATGAGAAAGTACCTGATTACATCTTCAAAGTGCTTGTGGTCACTAATGAGATGAAGTCTTGTAGAGAAACCATCTCTGAACAAGTAATCATTGAAAAGGTAAGATCACTTACTCCTAAGTTTGATTACATAGTTATAGCCATATAACACTCTAACGATACTAGCACCATGAGAACTAAAGATCTTCATAGTATCTTAGAGGCATAAGAGTTACGTGTGACTAAAAGAGACTCTGAACAAGAGTAAAATCAGGCTCTGAAAGCTTAAACTCTGAAATCTTCTTCAGGTAAGAAGAACCAAAAGCAAGCATGGTTAGAGAATAAGAAGAAGTATGGTGGTTCTGACTCTGAAGGAGAGTCTGAATATGAAGATGGCTATGACTCTGAAAGTGAGTGTGGCTCTAAATATGACTCTAAATCTGAAGGTGAGTATGACTCAGATGGTGGATCGAACTCTGAAGGTGGTCCAGCCTCTGAATATGGTTAGGCCTCTGAAGGTGATTCTACTTATGAAGGTTTCCAGATACCACAGAGAGTTAGACAAACACCAAGTAGACTTGTATATTTTGAGTTGCTGCAAGAAACCGAGATTGATTCTGAAGGATAAGTCATACATAGTGCCATTATTATAGACTCTGAACTTGTCAGCATCAATGAAGCTCTCAAGAAGAAGGTATGGGTGAACCCCATGAAGGAAGAGCTTGAGGCCATTGAAATAAAAGGACATGGGAATTGACTTTTCTACCTCATAACAAGAAATCTATTAGTGGTAGATGGGTTTTCAAGATAAAGTTGAAGCCATATGGTTCAATTTCCAAGCATAAGGCAATGTTAGGAGCTAGACGATTCCTACAAAAGTATGGTTTAAGTATTTAGACTTGTAGATAGACATGAAACCATAAGGTTGGTTATTGTTATAGCTGCAAAAAGGAATTGACCTCTGATACACTTAGATGTAAAGTCAGATTTTCAGAAGGTTCATTGCAAGAAGAATTTTATGTGTTACAACCTCTAGGATTTGTGAAAGAGAACAAATAAGGGATGGTGTACAGCAGCATAAATCCTTGTACGGGCTAAAACAAGCTCTAAGGGCTTGGAATCTAAAGATTGATTCATTTTTCAAGGATCCGGGATTCAAGAAATGTGAAATGGTGTGTATGTGCAACATAATTCTGAAAGAAATGTGATTCTGGTATGTCTTTATATAGATGACATACTTCTAACATGGAGTTGTACTTCTGAGATAAACAAGTTCAAGAAGATGCTGATGAATGCATTTAATATGACTGACCTTGGAAATAAGGTATATTTTCTAAGAATGGAGATTTTGCATTCCGAGAAGGGAATTATTGTGCACCAACTTGAAGTATGAACTTGAGCCGTTGAAGAGATTTGAGCTGATGAGTTATAAGTCAGCAGTCACACCTGCTGAGACAAATCTTAAGCTGGACTCTAATTCTAATGGTGAGGATGTAGATGTTATAATCTTCAAATTGTTGGTTGGATGTCTAAGATATCAGTGTAACACCAGACCTGCCATCTATTATGCAGTTGGAATGGTGAATAAGTTTATGAGAAAACCAAAATGGTCACATTTCTAAGTAGCAGTTAGGATTCTAAGGTATGTAAAATGAACTATGAGGCATGAAATTTTATTTCCATTTGGAGTATTAGATGATGCTGAGCTAGTATGCTACTCAAAATCTGATTGCTGTGGAGACAGAGTGGACAAAAGAAGCACTACAAGATACATGTTTATGTATATGGGAGCCCCTATTTCTTGGTGATAAGAAGCAACCAGTGGTTGCATTGTCAAGTTGTGAAGCTGAATACATAGTTAGTGCTTTGTCAGCTTGTCAGGTTGTTTGGGTGATGAATTTGTTGCAGTAACTGAAGTTCAAGGTGAGAAAACCAGTTAAGTTGATGTTTTATAACAAATCTTCCATAAGTATCGCTAACAATTTAGTGCTGCATGGAAGAAACAACCAAATTGATACCAAGTACCATTTTTTGCGCAATCAGATTCAAAATGGAGTACTTGAGTTTGTTCATGTGAGCACTCACAAGCAACTGGCAGATGTGTTGACCAAGGCAATAAAACTAAACACTTCATTAATTTAAGGGATGGAATTGGTGTTGTTGATTTTTAAAATTTAATATGTATTATGGGATGGTGTTATATGTAATTCAGTTACAAGTTTATTTGCATTTCATTTGAATTTGCATTTGTGTTTAGTGAGTTTTATTTCAATTGCATTTAGCGCAGTAGGACTTGGTTAGTATATAAACCAATAGTTAGTTACAACTTGTAACAGAATTTAGATTTTGCAACTAGAGAAAGTTAGCTACGATACATTCCCTCTCTATCTCTCTCTCTCTCTCTCTCTCTCTCTCTCTCTCTGCAACTGTTATTCATATTCTTCATCTTCTTGTGCATTTTTAATGAAGGTTCATAGTTGAACTCCAACATAGGCATCAATCCTCGTTTAAGAAACATTATGGAGAATTATAGATGGTTGGTTGTCATAGGATCTATCATTAATTTCTAGTTTGAAACTGGTCCAATGGTGCCATATTGGATCTTTTCCATATTCTAACTCAACTTCATTTTCATTTACATGCAACTATAGCATACATCATTCAACAAAGCTTGTTATGTTCCTTTTGATCTTCATATTTTGATCCCTAATCTTATATCCCATATAAGTAACATGCCCATTCCATTAGCTAATGTTGGGGACAAATAAATATGGAAGCGTACTAATTTTGGTTTTCTTGCCTTCAAAGATGCCTATCACTTTGTTGACACACCATAATCCAAAATGTCCTAGACTAGTCTTATTTGGAACATATCCATTTCTCATTCCTAATCCTCTATGGTTTAGAGGCTCATTCACACAAAAAATGTCTCCATATACAATCTCTTCTAAACTTCTTCAGAATCATCTTCTAAAATTTTTCTCCATTGCCCTTTTACTTGAAGAATTTGGATTTTTCTTCAAAACTTGATCAACCATAATATTAATTTTATTCCATCCTTTCCTCCTTTTAAGTGTGTAACAAGAGTAAGATCCCTCAACGTCAACTCCTAATCTCACTAGCCATAATTTCTACTCTAATCATTATTTGGTTATGCAGAAACATGAAGAGATTTTAAGATCATAATGTTAAATTCAACTCAACTACTTCTCAAATTATTAATGTTGCCTCTAGAGCTAGGAACCTAACCAAGCTTGAAACATGGTCTTCTATTTATGATTTTTAGGTTCATAAGAACTTTAAGGTTTCCACTCATCTTCCTAAAGCTCCTAACATCATTAAATTCATATGGAATTCTCCTATTTTCAATTAGATCAAACATAATACAAATGGAGCAGCTTTAGGTAGTCTGAAATCCTCATTTTGCACTAGTGTCTTTAGGAACTGCTTTGGTGACTATGTTAAAAGTTTTTATTCTCCTATTGGTATCCATAATGACCTCTTTTAAGAGCTTATGGGAATTATTTTTGTATATGATCATGCTTTTCATTCAAAGTGGCAGAACATATGGATCGAAACTGACTTTATTTTAGTTACCTTAGCCTATAAGTCTCATGATTTAGTGTCTTGGGAAATCAGAACAAGATGAAGTGATTGTTGTCACACCCTAATTTTTAACCCTAAGATTCCACCTCATTTGAATCATCTTGGCATGACATCAATCATCTCATGTGTGTGTTTTATGCATCTCTAACCCCATTAAGAATTTCAAGAGTATGTGTTTTGGTTTACTTTGACTGCAAGTTAGGGTTTTGGAACCAAGAGCTCAAGAAGTTGGACAATCAAGGAGTAATGTGATCCTAAACCTCACAACATGATCAAATGCCTTCTTACCTCAATAATTAAGTGCACGATTCCATCAATACCATTTCATCAAGCCCTAAGTCATTTGATGCACCAAATTAGGGTTTTGACATAATCCAGCTTTGGGTTGACTTTTTGAGCAAGGCATGATCCAACACTTCAAGACATGTTTCAAGGGCATCATCTTAACCCATCCACATGGTTGGATTGATTCAAGAAGCTTGGTCCATTGACAATTGAAGAATTCAATTTCATCTGGAAAAAGTCAGTTGTTCATCAAAGTCAAAGTTTAACTTTTGAGATATTTGGTCAAACATGGACTCCACAAGTCAAGGATCATAAAAATTGGTGAATTTAATCATGACTAATCAAGAAAATCAAAGAAAACATTCAAAGATCAAAGTTGTGAATTAGGGTTGTGAAATTTTCCTAAGTTATGAAATTTTGTGATCAAGTGCCCTATTTCCCAAGACTATAACTTATTCCTCAAGCATCCAATGAAAACACTTGAGGACTGATTTTAAAGATGGTATTACATACTTCATATTGGTGAAATAATGGACCCAAAAGCATTTACCAATTAAAAGATATGGTTGATCATAATTGAGGTTCTCAAAGATGTGAAAATGTCAAAAACTTAGAAATTTTTCTAAGTATAAATAAGTGAAAAGTCCAATTTTGTTGGCCAATTATCTCAATAATCCAAAATGATTCTTTGCAAGTGATCAACATTAAAGTTGTAGTATGTGATCTCATCTTTCCAATGGTACAAGGAACATGAAATTATCTTGCTTGAGCATGAAGTTATGAATTTGCAAAGTGACCATGGTGAGGGAGTTTGACTCAAGGAAGAATTGCACAAATGATTTTCACACCAGTTTGAGACATGTTTTTCCCATCTTTCATGCATTTTTAGAGCAAGTGGCCAGCTAGAAACTTGTTCCTTGACATAAAATCTTCCCAATGGTACCAAATCCCGCCCTATTTGATCTTGTTACACCATAGAAAAGCATCATCCAACATGCCAACTTGAAATACCTTTGGACATTGGACAAAAAGCACCTTTTTGCTTCTACCCATTTCCCATGATTTAAGAAAGTCACATATGCATCAGAAATAACTTGTACAAGTTATGCACCCATTGGAAACTTCATAAGCAATGTCAACTTAGGGAGGCTAGAAAGTGAAAAGTGCTTTTGTACTTGAAAACCAACTTTTTGGTTTTGATCTTGATCCACCAAACAATGCTTTGGTCCATTGCAATGTTACCAGTTCATTCCACTATAAATAGCACCTCAAAACCTCACCAAAATACACAACATTGAGCCAAGAAATCTCTCTCAATCTTAGCATCTTGCAACCAAAACTTCCAAGTTTCTTCATTTTGCACCAAAAGCCAAAACCATCCAAAATCCACTACAGTCACAAAACTCTCAAACCATTCACTCCAACACACCATAAATCTTCCATATAACCTATCCAAACTCATCAAAACGCCAGAAATCTCATAAATCAAAAAGTTAACCCTCCATTGGTCACATTGCTGACCAAGGAGCCAAAACTCCAGAAATTTCTGTTATGCCCATTTCCGATTATCCTAAAGCTTCAAACACCATCTACAAACACCACACAAACTATCTAAACCATCACACATCATCTGTAACACCTCCATCAATAGAATCAAATTTTCACTTTTGACCATTTTGCAAAAGGATTCGAGCTGAGAAATTGGAGGAGTTTTGAAGCAATTTATCCATTCAAACACACTTTTGGGTACCTAGTGGAGCTAAAGGGATCATTACCTTGCTTATGAAGCAACATTTTAAGGTGCATCAGACACACTCTAATAGGTAAGTTTTCCATTTTTGGTTCTCACCCTTAGAAACATCATTTTAAGTCATTCAAATTACCATTCTATTTACCATAATGTGAGGAATAATAACCCTAAGTTAGTTGCCATTGATTGATCATGTTTGGAATTTAATTTTGTTTCAAGTTTCTAAGGTTTTATGGTTTTTTTAGAAATTCTTGAGCTAGGATAAAAATAAATAAATTTGGTTGGCATGGTTGAATTCTTTGTGAAAATCTGAGTGAAATGCTATATTGGATTGTCTTGTTTGGTTCCTAAATCATATTTCTTTTGGATTTACCATTTTTGTTAAGTGACTTAAAATTGTTTTACTTGTAGATTATTCATGTAATTAGGATTTGTGGTTTGCTTGATCATGTTGTTGATTTGAATCCATGATTTGATCCTTGTTCAAGTATTATGTTGATGTTCTATGATCATGATGATATGCTTGTTCTTAATGTTATCTTTGTCTTGCTTTGAAACCTATAAATGGTGAATATTTGTTCATGTCTTGTTTCAAAATTGTCCATATGTATAGAACTTGTTTTCTTGACCTAAAATCATGATGAAGCCATGCTCCTATTCTTTGACTTTATAAACATGTTACGATAGCTTGTTTGGTCTTTAGTACCATGTTGATCTTACTTTTGTGTCGACCATGTTGTGTATATGCCTTTCCATAAGTCTTGGTGGCATTTTTGTTGGAACCTGTATTGATGTTTTTCTTGTTCACATGAATGTTGTAGCTTAGGTATACCATGATCAAATGTGCTACTTGTAAACTTTGTCCATGTTTGTTGATCCATGTTAACCTTGTTTGTACCATGTTTCTTTTGCTTAATTCCTTTGTTGAGTGGTTGTGTACACTTGCATATATATGTTTTCTAAATCCAAGGGAGGGACTCATTATTGACACCATTGTCATTTTGCATATGCATGTTTAAATTTTCTTGTACACATTTTTCATGTTGTTATCCTTGACTTGCTATCCCTTAGGAAGTTTCCCTTTAGGATGAATCAACTTAGACAATTTAATTAGGGTTTCCCCTCTTTCAAACTCAAAACCATTTTCAATAGAAACCTTGACCTTAGGTCATTGACTTTTTCAAACTCATTTTCTTAAACCAAAGCTTCAAGACATCTCAAGCATATTTAAACTCTTTCACAAAGACTAAAAGACACAAACTTCAATTCAAACCTTTTGCCACTTTGGCTTTTCAATTTAAAACATTTTCAAGTATGTTAGGTCTTTGATTGGCTACATTTTGGCTTAAACAAGTTTACAGCAAGATGTTGGGTAAGATGTCCTGACATGGTTGATCAGACATTAGTACAGATGTGGTTATAATACTCGGCAGGATGTCGAGTGAGATGTTGAAGCATCATCAACTGTCATGACAGTATTACTATTATGACAGATGTCATGACATCTTGATCTGGTACAAGAGGTACTGTTGTTATGTGTTTCAGACAGATGTCGAAGACAGATGTCATGACATCTTAGTTTGATATAGCAGGGGCTGCTATTGTATATCTCTTGACGGATTTGATTTGATTTGATGAGATCTTTTTGGATATAGCTCATCATTATACGCATGTCAAGGAGATTTATTAGAAACAAAGTGCAGAATTAATTGGATTTCATAAAAAGGATCTTGGAGACTTTTTAGGAAACTATTGGATATTTGTTCCTATTTTTGTGGAGAAGATTATGCAGCTGATTTAAAACGTGAAGATTGGATCTGATTGAAGAGTCCAAGCCCATACTACAGGAGTCTATAAATAAGGACTTGCTAGACCTAAAATTGTAGCACACACAACAACAAGCCGCGGTGCAACATAAGGGTTTAGGGCTTTGAGAGTCTCTTGTGTAGTTTGTAAGTCACCCAGGTATATTTTGATACCATGTGGTCGACATAGGTTGTTGTAAATTGTTCTCACTCGAAACTTTAAAGCAAGAGTTGAGTATTGTTCTTGGTTAAAGCTTTAAGCAAAACCAAGTATTGTTGTTAGTCAAGAGTCTTGGCGGAACTTTGTATTGGAAGTGGTGTCTTTCAATAGGGTAGATACAGTTATGGTGTATTAACTATTAGATAATCACATGTTGTGATTTAGGAAGTGAGAGGGGGTTCTCTTATCATTTAGATGTGACTTCTAATGATAAAGTCTTCATTGGGTAGTGATAGGTTAACGTGGGTGCTTTCTATAAACCTGAGGTTGTTTTCATAAAACTATACTACTAATAGTGATTACTTATTCCTGGATTGGTATCCCCTAGATGTAGGTGAGTTACACCGAACTGGGTTAACAATTTCTGTGTTGTTTATCATTCTGCTATTTTTAGTTCAGTCTTGATTAACATGTTGGATCAGATGTCGTGACATCTGTGAGTGTGCAGTTCTGATATTCAAGGTATCTGTCTGCAGTTGCGCCTCCAAGTTTAAAAGATTATGCAGCACAATATCTTGACATCTGCTAGGACATCTGTTGTCTGCATAGTCCAGAATTTCAATTAGTATCAGAGCAAGCATCCTGTCTGGTTCTGGATGAGATCTTTGGGAGATACTTTCTGGCGTTTAAACAAGGAGGAGTTTTGGAGATCAGATCAATCAACTCAAACATACCCAAGGGCATTAATGGATGAGATGAATGTTCTGGATCGAAGGGAGCAACCCGGAGGTTGTTCATGTTGCTGAGGAGATTCTACAACAACTACAGGAGAAGTGGCTAGTTCTCTCGTTGATGTGTCTTGTAAGATGTTGTGACATCTTATTAGGGCAAGCAGTATATGTTCCTTGGTGGTTCCGCTGCATGTGTTTCTGATGGAAGAGCTCTAGAATTATGGGATTTTGGAGTTGTTACTGAAGATAGTTGGTGGAAGGTCTCAATCGTCGGCCTCTATGTTTGAAGAGATCTGCATTCTTTTATTCCAAAGTCGGGAGCGATGGAGTGAAGAGATTTGTGGTTAGATATCTGGTATGGTGACTTGGTACTTAGAAGCTTGGTTTCTTAGTGCAATTTGGAGTCAGTTGAAGAGGAGAAGAGTTGAGTTAAAGTTTATCAGGTTCTTGCTCTAGGAGTTTGATAAATGTTTGGTTAGCTAGGTTGTCAAAGATACTTGAGATCTCTCTCAAGTCCACTCATAAATACATCTATTCGTGTATCTGGAGTCTTCTAGTTACTCTTCTGACTAGAAGGTGTTTCTTTGAGACACAATCTGAAGAACGTGGAGGTGATTTATTTTCACCATCCAAAAATAGCAAGGAAGGATTCATCTCTCTTGACCCTAAGAGTGGATCCAATCTGATTGAAGAGGTGTTGAGGTAAATAAGACTTTTTCGGAGAAAGTCTCAGTTACTTGAGTCAAGGGTGGCAGCCTTGGTATCTCAACATTGTCATTGAAGAAGATACTTACAAAAAGGATTGAATACTTTATAAGTATTCATGACATGATCTAGTGGAGCTCAGTTGCAGCAGTGAAGAAGGGTTATTGTACGAGGATTTAAGATCAATTGCTATTTATGGAATCCACAAGTATTTAATTGATTATCCTTGAAAGTCAAGATTGAGGATGTTTTGTCAGATGTTCTAACATCTTTTCATCAGAGGTTTGGAGAATTATGGGAGGGGTTCTGCATTCGCTCAAAAATCTCCTAGGTGTTGACCTAGGATTATTGGATTAGCGTCTGTTTCCTGGAAAGTATTGTGAATGACTTGTCCAGATGGTGATGCTGTTAAAGATGGAGATGGAAGACTATGAAGACATCATAATCATGGTGATTACAGCTTGGATCAGTTTATTTCTGATCTAGGTGCTTTGGAGCATAGTGTTTGCTCTGGTTGTGAAGGTCGAGGATAAGTGTCAGTTATCTCTGGCTTTCTACTGGCGGCTCTACTAAAGGAAATGGAATTCTTTGGTATTGTTATGGGGTAGTCTTGGACTACTTATTTTCTAAAGATTCAGACGTGGCAGGTTTGAAGTCTTTGGAGTTTCAAAGCAGAATGGAGGTTGTCTACTCAAAACTTGGTTATTGAATCAAGTCTGTGAGAGCATGGAAATCTATTTCTGCAAAGGGAGGAGGTTATTCTAAGTGGCAGAAGGAAGAGTTGAATTCAACAGTTGGATGTCATAATGTTTGGACATCTAGCTTAACATCAGAAGTCTCAGCTGGTGATGTGGCATACCAGCTTAAGATAGAGGTGATCTACAGTAATAGAAGTTATGGATGCTTCAAAAAGGTCTATCTCATACAGTTTGCGAGAGCTGTGGTTTGAGAAGTGTAGCGAGCGATTTTTGGACGCGGTTCTTAAGCGCTGGTCGCTCTCTGCGGTTGAGCTTAAACTATAGGTCGATTCATTTTTTATCCTATTGTGAGCTGAATAAGGAAGGGAAATAGATGTCTCCAATTAACCCTGCTTTGCATACTGAGTTCAAACAGTGGTCTGTTAAGTTACGAATGCTATCAATGTGGGGGGGCCTTTGTACTGGTTATTTGTATTTTCGCCAATACTGGTTCTTTCTAGGACTTGACAGAAGATTTCTGGCGGGGAACAAGGATTAGGATGTTAGGGCTGATGTTTTTGAATTACTGCTTTTGATATGGGATTTGGGTTTTTTGTTTAGTGTGCTCGCTAAGATTTTTTCTTTTAATCTTATGCCTACGTATTCCCGTTTACCGAAACAGGAAAATCAGAGCGTTCGTAGTTCCTCCTATTCTATGGGAGGAAATTGGGGTTTTGGTGTCTTGTTCAAAGCCCAAGACGTGAAGCTAAAGGTAGTTTGTATCTTGTTCAAAGCCCAAGATATGAAGCTGAAATGTCTATTTGTGTCTTGTTCAAAGCCCAAGACGTGAAGCTAAAAAGGTCTCAACTTTAGAGAGAATTTTGTCATCTCTAAGGAGGGGGTTTAATGTCACAACTGTTTATGAAGGAGAATTACTTTAACCGGGATATGTGAATCCGACAATGCCATAATTTCCTGAGAAGGGGTTTTTAACCTGAAGGAGAAGGCTTTAACTCAGTGTAGAGCAATGCTATCTTTCCTTAGGAATTTCTCATGCTAAAAGAGGGACAGTGACATGGATGTAGATGATCCAGAGGCTTGCCGGTTACAGCAATTAGATGAAGGGGAAGGAGTTGTTGATTTTTGTGTACTGCGAATGAGGCACAACTTTGACGCTAAAAGGTTAATTGGATTAACCAGTGGTTTTCTTATACAAAGCCTAAGAGGAGGCTAATATATGTCTCGTACAAAGCCCGAGAGAGAGAGGCTAAAAGGTTTTGACTCAACGATGGAATCCTTTGGTATCTCGTATAAAGCCCGAGATGGAGGCTATTGGACTCAACAAGAGAGTTTTTGTATCTCGTACGAAGCCCGAGATGGAGGCTGACATTTGTTTGGCTCAATAAGAACCTTTTTGTATCTCATATGAAGCCCGAGATGGAGGCTAAAGGGGTGATTTACTCAACAAGGGAGTCTCTTATGTGTCTCGTACAAAGCCCGAGAAATAGGCTAAAAGTTGTTTGACTCCGCTGGGGAGAATCATTGTACAAAGCCCAAGAGGAGGCCAAGGTAACTATTTCAGTTAAGTGACAGGTCCAGTATACTGATTTTAAAGAGAAAATCAGTTCTTATATGAGCAACACTGTACTCAGGGATTTGATTCAATGGTCCGGGTTATTCCTGTTCTTTAAGGAAGCGGGAAATCCGGAGGGTATTGAGACTGTCCAAGTCTGCGGGTTTCCTTCCTATTTAACGAAGGGGTCACTTGAGAATGTCTTTGAGACTCAAGGAAGTTAGACTGTCCAAGTCTAGAGTGTTATCTTTTGTACCAAGCTTTGAGGAGCGGTAGTAGACTCTATGAAAGGACTGTTCTATGAAGATAACTAGGTTCTGTTCCTATACCTCTAGGAGGTCGTCTGGACAATTTGTACGAAGCCTAAGAGGAGGCTATAAGCTTTTAAGAAGCCGGCGGGTCCTTGTATTAAGCCCAAGAGGAGGCTATCATTCCCGAAGGAAGAAATCATTATACGAAGCCTAAGAGGAGGCTGTGAATACTTCTAAGAAGCCGTAGGGTCCTTGTACTAAGCCCAAGAGGAGGCGGGGTTGCTTTTAGGAAGCCTGTGGGGTCCTTGAACGATGCCCAAGAGGAGGCCGATGCTTTTAAGTAGTCTGTGGGTCCCCAAACCCTGAGAAATTCAAGGCAATGCTATTCACCGAGAATAGATCAAAATCAGGAAAGTCTGAGAATTTGGAAGAAACTCAAAGATGCCATTCACAGAGAATACATTCATCTTTGGGAGTAGAGTTTCTTGAGAATTCCTAATGAGGACAGCCGAAGAGAAGACTGTATCTGGTGATCCTATTGGGGATCTAGTTGTCTATTTCTACGAATAAACGAAACGGCGTCACCTAGTTCTAGACGTAGTTGCCGGGGAAACTCTAAATATCTATACTATTATTACACAGTTGATATGAGTTTATGAAAGAATACTTACAGTGAAACAGCCCCACAATACAGTTATATGTATATGAAAGCGGTAAATGAAAGCAATAACCACTTACTTGGTTGTAGAGCTTCCATGTTGTTTGGTTAGTTGTTCAACAAAGAAAGATTTGAAAACAACAATATATTCAAAATCAAAGGAGAAAGTGCTTTGAAAAAGAAAGATTTGGGGCTTACAGCTCAAGGAGAGGCCTAGGGTTTTATCAGTGAGCGCACTGTTTGAATTTGTACAGAGGGACTTATACAAGTGATTGGGGCCCAAAAATATTTCTGTACAAGTGGTTTGAGTCTTACACTCTCTCAAGAGGCCCAAAGAGTTTAAAGAAAATGAGTGGGGCTTATAACACGAGGGTAGGCCCAGATGACTTTTCGTTTAAAATGGCGATCGCGCAGAGGTTTTCTTTTAACGCGGAGGGACTTATACAATAAGTGAGGCCCAAAATATTTTGGTTAAAAGGGGGTTGGGTCTTACACTCTATTAGAGGCCCAAAAGGTTTGAATGGGTCTTATAGCTCAAGGAGAGGCCCAAATGTTTTATTTTTGAAAAGGCGATGATCGCGCCGTTTGTTTTTTGACGGTATCGGGACTTATACAATACTAAGGCCCAAAAATGATTTGGTCAAAAAAGAATTGGGTCTTACACTCTATTAGAGGCCCAAAGTGTTTTGAAAATGTTTTATGAGGGTTGAACTAATCCAAAAACCCTAATTTGTTTTCAAAAATGTATTTAATTGAATAAAAATTCAAATAAAATGATCAAAATTGTTTAACATGTGAAAAACAAATTGTGATCTTGGATTAATGCTTCAAAAATTAAGTATTGACCTACAAAATAATTAGAAAGCATTAAAAGTTACAAAATCAATGTAGAAAAAATATTTAAAATGTCAAAAAAAAATTAAACATTAATTCTTAGCAAAAATATCAATTATATGAAATAAATAATATTTTTGGGATTTTTTGTTAAAATAAAATATTTTAACATTTTTGTGAATTATTAAAAAAAGAATCAACTCAAAATCATTAAAACTCAGAGAGAAATTAATTTTTGAATCAATTAAACAAAATCACAAAATTCAAATATTTGAATTTGTGGAAATGGCGTCAAGAACACAAGCAAGAACACACGCGTTTTTCTGGGTTTGGCTGATTTGCGTTTTCCATCCAATCTCACTGAATACGTAATCATATCATGCAATCCACATATCATTATGCTCGTCTCAACCTCACGATCATGTCTATAACACTTAATTTAATTTAAATTAAACATAAAACATGAAATCACGAAGAAACCTTAAGAACCCTAATTTTTGCATGAAGGCTAGGATTTTTGATACACAATTCAAATAATGCAATTAATTGAGGGAAAACATTCCATGCATGATTATGAACATATGGCCAAATTATTGTGCGAGGAAATATGCATAGATTGAGAGATGACCAAGTATATGCTTACCTCTAAGCCGTGACAGTAAGTGCAATGTGATTTTTGATTTGGAGGTGTTACAGATAAGTGGTGATGATCTGAAAAGCTTCCCTACACCCTATGGAGTGTGTTTGAATGCTTAGACTTGATTGAAATTGGCTGGATCAATTCGTGGCATCTCAGCTGCAACTTGATTGAAAATTTGAGCAACCAGCTGGTGATTTTGTGAAATCAGTGTTCCAGATGTTATGTGAGTGTTTGGATCACTTCTATATGATGTATGTGAGGTGTGTGAGTGGTTGGTTTGATTGGAAAAGCTCTCAAACTCAAAACCCGATAGTGACTTGCCTTAGATGGCAAAATTGGAGTGAAAGAAGAGATTTTGAGGAAAGCATCTGTTTGATGGCTTTGGTGTACTCAAACTGATCACAATTGAGCTCTATTTATAGTAGAGCAAGTTTGTTTTGCAAGGAATAGTGAATGGCAGCTGCTAAGTAGGTTTGGCCAATGTTGTCCAATGGAAATGCAAGTCTCCTCTAGCCATTGACTAGAGGTTAGGGCACAGAGCTTTGGTTCCCTTGGTCTTGGATAAGTCTTGACTGATTTTAGATGAGAATGGCTCAGTCCATGCCACCTTGATGCTTCCATTGAATGTTTCAATCCAAATTTGGAGTCTTGTCCCTATTTTGGCTATTCTAGGTTCAACATGCTATTTCTTGTTCCATGGACTTTGGAGGCTTGGCTCAGTGATTGTCCCCTTTAGATTCAATCCTCAGATGTGTCCAAGTGGATAAGAGCATTTGAATTTGGATTATTTTGGCAAATCGAGCAAAATTGCAAATTCTTCCTTGCCTTTGACAGATTTCAGCAAGGCAACTTGACAATGTCATATCTCATGGTGTAAGTTGAATTTGACAATGTTCTTGGCCATTTAGGAAAGCCCTTACATGATACAACAACTTTTTGAACATGTTTGATTTTGATCTCTTCTGATTCCAAGTGAAAAATCCCTCTACATTTGGCAAAAAGTGAAGCAAAATCTGACTTAGTGAAATTTTCACTAAGTGTTGGAACAAAGTGTGATTTCTTGATTTTGATCACTCCATAACTCAAAATCCTTAATGAATTGGACTTAGGTCTAGTTGAAGTTTTTGTAGAGGGTAATGAGGGCTACAAATCCATCTTTGGATGAAAAAAATTGGCCTTGTGGTTTAGGAGTTATGGTCCTCCAAAGTTGGTGCATTAGTGGTACTTTTTCCATAACTTAGAAAAATTTCTAAGTTTTATGGTTACCCCTTTTACAAGTTATCCCACTTTCTTTGATTTTTCTTGATGAATGATGATCCAAATCATACATTAACATCATTTTAGGGTTAAAAATCCATTTTGGTGAAAAATCTCAAAAAGTCAAAGTTGACTTTTGTGCACAGTTGACTTTTTATCAGATGAATTCCAAACTGTGTAATTCTTCATGAAATCATGTCCTTGACCTAAATCAAACTTGATGGACATGTTCCAAGGGTGTCATAGGGTATAATAAGGCATGTCCTATGTTTTGGGAGCATGACCTGGTCAAAAGTCAAAGTTGCAGTTGACTTTTTCCTTAAAACCCTAATTGTGGTGCAGATGAAATTGAGACTTGTTGCTCAAGCTTCTTAGATTAATCCATTGTTACAAACGGATCAATATAGCTCATTAGAGACCCTCAAACCCTCCTTTGAGGTTTTGGCTCATGATTTGCCCAAAAAGTCAACTTAGGGGTGAATTAGGTCAAGAAACCCTAATTCCTGATTTTTAGTGAATGCATCCCCAGAGGCAAAATTGACTTGATGAATGGGTCCATGAGGTTCCATGGAGTACGTTAGGTTGTGTTTTGGATCTTTGGCTTGTGCCCAGATGAAACT
This sequence comes from Lathyrus tuberosus, assembly GCA_022829125.1. Classification (NCBI taxonomy): domain Eukaryota; kingdom Viridiplantae; phylum Streptophyta; class Magnoliopsida; order Fabales; family Fabaceae; genus Lathyrus; species Lathyrus tuberosus. The sequence goes on along the minus strand of JALAZF010000036.1, from coordinate 15,165,274 downwards.
TCCCATCTGGAGGCCCTGGTCGACCAAAACCCTAATTTAGGGACACTGGCGATCTTGAGACTTGATCCACCTAGAAGGGAGCAGCCTTGTGCTTAATCCTTTAAGTGGGAGTCCTTTTGATCCTTTGTGGATATGTTAGAGGCTATACAAGTTGAAGATCATGTCATTCCTTGATTGATCCTTTGTCTAAGGCTCTGAGAGGGCTTAAAACCCTAATTTTGATTGTGGTGAATGCTCAACAATTCCTCGAGGAGATTGATGAGGCACAAAGGTACATCCATATTGTGATGATGATTGACACAATGATGGGAATCTTAGTGGTCAAAATTTGGGGTATGACAGATGCCCCTATTTAATCTTTTTGGACACGAAGGGGCGAATGGCGAAGGTATTCGGGCATTCGGGGTGCAAGAGGATTAAATATCGGAATACCCGAAATTTTGATGGCTATGAATGGCAGTTTGCGCATTCATCTTCTTTTGCTAAGCAATGATGCTTAGAAAAGGTAAACTTCCCCTCGATCCTGGTTTCCTACCAAGGAACTGGTCTTAGTTTCTTGATTAAACTTCCCCTCGATCCTGGTTTCCTACCAAGGAACTGGTCTTAGTTTCCGATTTAAACTTCCCCTCGATCCTGGTTTCCTACCAAGGAACTAGTCTTAGTTTCTGATTTAAACTTCCCCTAGATCCTGGTTTCCTACCAAGGAACTGGTCTTAGTTTCCTAATTAAACTTCCCCTCGATCCTGGTTTCCTACAAAGGAACTGGTCTTAGTTTCCGATTTAAACTTCCCCGCGATCCTGGTTTCCTACCAAGGAACTGGTCTTAGTTTCTTTTGTCAATAAACTTTATTGACAAGGAACGCTATTTGTAGCGGATTTCCTTCACACTTCTCGCCGAATTTTCCTGGGGAGATGCCATTTGTGCGGAAAAAAATTCGATGTCAGACCTTCTGGGGAACCCAGTCGTCCGAGTTGTAGAGGTACACAAACTTCTCTGTTTGGAGACGCCATTTGTCGACTCTGTCTAGAGAAAGTGAGTCTCTTGAGAGGCTGCTTTTGCGTGGGATCTTACATCATACTTTTCTCTGGATCTTCCCGGAGAAATGCCATATGATGGGGTCCAATTTTGAGGTGCCGATGACCTTTTCATCAGCGATCTTTTAGGAGCGAAACTGGCGTGCTGCCGAATCTCTGATTACGAGGCTTTCTCTGTGGATTTTCCTTAATCCGGGAAAGCAAGGATATCATCTTCAATGGCGAAGAGTGACATCTGTTGAAGGTTCTCTGGCTTTTCAGAGGTTCAAGTTATCAAAGTGGTCGAGTGCCGACTCTGATCTAAAGATACACTGGCGGCGAGGTTGTTCAGACACAATGTTTCCTGACGAGGAAAGAACTGACAACTCGATTGAGAGAACTCCTATCACTAAGGGACAAGACCGACTAGAGTGATAGTGATGCAATATGAAATGTAAATGCAAATCAATAATGCATGATGTATGTATGTTTATGCTGACAAGACTGACGCGACACACAAACTAAAAGATGAACATGACAGGATACCCGGCCATCGCGGGGCGTGTAGAGATATCGCTGGTTCAAGATAGCAATTCCACCTTGCTTAGGAGAGATAGTCCCTGCGGGGAATACCGTTGATCGGGCTTAGGAGATAAGAACTCGGCCGAGATGTGTCAGACGAAACAAGGTCTCTAACACAGTTGATCCTTCATTCAGGCGTACTGGGTTAGAAGGAGTACTTTAATTCTGCACTTTGAGGCTCGAACGCCTTTGGAGACGCAATTGACGTTCTTTCGATGTTCAACAGTCAAAAGAAATGCTATCTTTATTTTTAAAAGCAGAAAATGTTTAACAAGTAAATTCATTTTGTTTCATTTCAAGAGTCGTTAGTCATGTTAACAACGTCGTTCTGTAAAGCTAAAACAAATAAGAATTACAAACAAAAGCACAAGGGCTCAAATTTTATTGATAAGATGGAGATCAGCCAAACGCGTGATTCCAAAGAGTATATACAAAGTTTGAAAATGGTAATTTACAGGGAAAAGGGCTACGTTGAAACATAACGACCACTATCCTTCTACCAACTTTGAATTCGAGACATCCTGAGCTTCTGTCGAAGATGACCTTGATTGGAATTTTCCTCCGATGGTGTAACTGCTGCTGCTGAGGGATTCGCCTCTGTTGAACATAGTTACTTGCCATTATCCCTAATTTTTGCCTGGATTGTACTATGATGTTTCCAATCCACCGGGATGATTTTTTTTCATGTCTCTAACTTTTGCCTGGACCGCCCTTTCGGGTTTTCAATCCACCGAGACTTTTTTTTTTTTTTTTTTAGTTTAGGCGAAGTATTTCTTGACTACATCAACATTCGTGGGGTAGGCAAATTCCTCTCCGTCCATAGTTGCAAGTCTCAAGGCGCTGCCTGAGAAAGCTTTCGTGACCACATAGGGGCCATCATAATTCGGAGTCCACTTGCCCCGAGAATCAGTGAGAAAAGATTGTATCTTCTTGAGCACGAGGTCTCCTTTTCTGAAAATGCGAGGTATGACCTTTTTGTCAAACGCCTTCTTCATTCTCTGTTGATACAACTGACCGTGGCATAGCGTCGTGATTCGTTTCTCTTCGATCAGGTTTAGTTCGTCGTGTCGGCTTTGACACCATTCAGCTTCGGTGAGCTTAGCTTCCATCAGTACTCGGATTGATGGGATCTCTACTTCTATGGGGAGAACTGCCTCCATGCCATATACTAGAGAGAAATGGGTTGCCCATGTTGAAGTGCGAACAGATGTGCGATAACTGTGAAGCGTAAAGGGTAGCATCTCGTGCCAGTCTTTGTAGGTTACAACCATCTTCTGAACAATCCTTTTGATGTTCTTGTTAGCCGCTTCTACCACTCGGTTCATCTTGGGTCGGTAGGGAGATGAGTTATGGTGTTTAATCTTGAACTCTGCGCACAACTCTTTCATCATCTTATTGTTCAAGTTAGATCCATTATCTGTAATGATCTCGCTTGGAACACCATAACGGCAGATGATATTGTTTTTGATAAATCGGACCACCACTTGTCGGGTCACATTGGCGTATGACGCGGCTTCGACCCACTTGGTGAAGCAGTCAATGGCTACCAGGATGAACCGATGTCCATTTGAAGCCTTAGGTTCGATCAAGCCGATCATGTCGATTCCCCATATGGAAAAAGGCCACAGGGAAGAAAGAACTTTGAGATGTGATGGCGGTACATGAATTTTGTCAGAGTATATCTGACACTTGTGACACTTCCTCATGTACTTGTAGCAATCGGATTCCATGGTCAACCAATAGTACCCTACTCTCAGAATTTTTCTCGTCATTGTGAGTCCGTTGGCATGAGTGCCAAAGGATCCTTCATTAATTTCTTTCATCAGCACTTCTGCTTTTGGTCTGTCGACGCATCGGAGCAAGACCATGTCAAAATTTCTCTTATAGAGAGTGTCACCGCTCAGGAAGAAGTTTCCAGCCAATCTTCTGAGGGTTTTCCTGTCTTTTCTGAGTGCCCCAGATGGGTACTCTTGTTTCTGAAGGAAGCATTTGATATCGTGATACCAAGGTTCGTCATCTATGACTGCTTCGATCGCGAAGATGTAAGCGGGCCGTTTAAGGCGCATTATGTCGATCTTAGGTATGTCATTCCATTGACCTACACTAATCATGGAAGAGAGGGTGGCTAATGCATCAGCCATGTGATTCTCCTCACGAGGGATGTGATGAAACTCAACTCTTTCGAAGAAGGGTAACAACCTCCTCGCATAGTCTTTGTAAGGAATCAGTCCTGATTGGTATGTGTTCCAATCTCCTGCGATCTAATTGATAACTAAGGATGAATCGCCATATACGTCCAAGTTTTTTATCCTTAAATCAATTGCTTCTTCGAGACCCATAATACAAGCTTCGTATTCGGCCTCGTTGTTGGTACACTTGAACGTAAGTCGAGCAGTGAAAGGAATGTGGGTACCCTGAGGGGTAACAGTTATTGCCCCAATTCCGTTTCCGTAATGGTTAACTGCTCCGTCAAAGATAAGTCCCCACTGGGAACCTGGTTCTGGCCCTTCACTGGGTAGCGGTTCATCGCAGTCTTTCATCTTTAGATACATGACATCTTCATCTGGGAAGTCAAACCCGATTGATTCTTGATCGTCAATCGATTGATGAGCCAAATGATTGGCTAAAATACTTCCTTTAACGGCTTTTTGAGCGTGGTATTCTATGTCATATTCTGATAACAGCATCTGCCAACGGGCAATTCTTCCCGTGAGAGCAGGTTTTTCGAAGACATACTTGATTGGATCCATCTCGGAAACCAACCAAGTAGTGTGACGAATCATGTATTGGCGAAGACGTTTGGCTGCCCAAGCCAAAGCGCAACAAGTTTTCTCAAGCATCGTGTATCGAGTTTCACAGTCGGTGAACTTCTTGCTCAAATAGTAGATGGCATACTCTTTCCTTTTTGTTTCGTCTTGTTGGCCAAGTACACATCTCATTGAGTCCTCTAGGACTGTGAGGTAAATGATCAGTGGTCTTCCTTCCACTGGAGGTGATAGAATCGGAGGATTCAACAGGTATTCGTTAATACTGTCGAAGGCAGTTTGGCAATCTTCTGTCCAAACGCAATCCTGGTTCTTTTTAAGTAATTTGAAAATCGGCGCACATGTCGTGGTCATAAGGAATATGAACCTGGAGATGTAGTTCAAACGTCCCAGGAATCCTCTGACTTGTTTTTCAGTTTTCGGAGAAGGCATTTCTTGAATGGCCTTGACCTTGTCAGGATCAACTTTAATTCCTTTCTGGCTGACGATGAACCCTAGTAGTTTCCCTGAACGGACACCGAAGGTGCATTTGCTGGGATTCAAGCGGAGCTTGAACTTTCTTAGACGTTTAAACAATTTTGACAGATGTTCAACGTGCTCACTCTCTGTTTTTTATTTTGCAATCATATCATCAACATATACCTCGATTTCCTTATGTATCATGTCATGAAAAAGAGTAGTCATGGCCCTTTGATAGGTTGCCCCGGCGTTCTTCAAACCGAACGGCATTACCTTGTAACAAAAGGTGCCCCATGGGGTAATGAACGAAGTTTTCTCCATGTCGTTCGGCGCCATTTTGATTTGATTATAGCCCGAGAATCCATCCATGAAGGAGAAAACTTTGAACTTTGTTGTACTGTCTACCAGCATGTCAATGTGCGGTAAAGGAAAGTCGTCCTTTGGACTTGCCTTGTTCAGATCCCTGTAATCAACACACATTCTGACCTTTCCGTCCTTTTTGGGAACGGGTACGATGTTGGCTAACCATTGAGGATATTCAGATGTAGCGAGGAAACCCGCGTCAATCTATTTCTGTACCTCCTCTTTGATTTTGATGGCCATGTCCGAATGAGTGCGTCTCAACCTTTGCTTTACTGGCGGACATTCCGATCTTAACGGTAAGTGATGTTCCACGATGCTGGTATCCAACCCTGGCATATCCTGATAGGACCAAGCGAATACATCGGGAAATTCTTTGAGAAGCTTTATCAAACCCTCTCTGGCAGTTGGACTGAGTAGTGCTCCAATCCTGATTTCTTTTCTCTCTTGCTCTAAACCCAAGTTTACCGTTTCCAACGGCTCTTTGTGAGGTTCAATGGACCTTTCCTCTTGTCTGAGTAATCTGGAGATCTCTTTTGGAATTTCTTTGTCATTTTCTTCTTCAGCCTCGAATACCGGGAATTCAAAGTTGGGAGAAGGCATCGGATCGTATGTTTCAACGGGGTGTAAAACAAGCAATCTGCATGACGTGATGATTCGTGTTTAGAAGGGATAGAGAAAATGCAAGTGTGTGTAGTGTTTTATTTTACTGCTTGTTTTTATTTTTAAATGTTTTTTTTAGGATTACCATTTTCTGAGAAAAGCAAAAAGAGAAAATAGCAATTAATGCAGAAATTACAGAACGATGTTATTTTATTAATGAACAAGTCGACTCTTGAAACTACAACCCTATAAAACAAAACTCAATCGCTTCGGGCAAAGCGAAGAGGGAAATTTACAGAAAGCGAGCCCTATCAAAATATGCGTTTCACCTGGGCAGGATGAAAGGTTAAAGATGGCAATTACTTTGACTGATGAACGACCTTCGAAACCTCGACGGCAACCCACTGGCGGCAAACTCTTCGGTGAATCACAAAGTTTGGCACCTTCCTTGATTTGTCTTCAGAAATAACGCTGATTTCTGGTGAAGCAGGATCATTGGAATCTGTTTCCCAGGCAGAGTTGTCGTAGGAGGATTCCTCTGTTGCATTCTGCAGAATATTTGTGCTCTCAGCTGTACCTTTCCATCCAGTTGGCTGGATATCTTTGAGCCTGATACGAGAGCTTGCAGGAGCGGTGTACTTGACCACATAGTCGTATTTTCCACTTGGTTCTCCCAGAGTGTCCCAAACTTCTTTGGGACCGGAGGAGTCATTTTTCTTGATGACGTTGACCTCGGGAAAAGCATAGTTGATGAATTCAAGTCCTGCAAACGTTGCGAATTCATCTTCAAGTTGAGTAGTTTCTGAATGACCTGAGTGTTGATCCCATGACATGGTGGGGACACAGGTATTCTGTTCAATGACGGTCAACTGATTTTCATTACTCGGCTGACTTTCTTGCCCCGAATTTCCTGGGTAAGGTTGCCACATTGGCAGACCATCCATTGGGCCATAGTAGTTGTAGTCAAGGTCGTCTTTCATCAGAGTGTCCTCCTTTAATGAATTTGGCGGAGCACGGCATCCTTCCGGATCACAATCCCCGTAGATAATTTCGACATCTGATCTTGGTATAAATCTCGGACTTTCTGTAGGAAAGCAAAAAGGCATAGGCACCTCTTCCTGAGACATATAACCGTCCTTGTTAAGATAGGGCTTCCATTCTTCATCTGTGTCAGAGGGATCCTCCTCATTGATAGCATGTACTGCTTAAGACACCGGGTGAAGAAAACCTCCACTGTGGAAGAAGTTTTGAAGGGGATGAAGACTTTCGCCGTTGGCAGCTGTCTGGGTACAGGTTGCAGAAAAACCAAGACGCTTCTTAGTTTTATTGTCAATAGGAATGACAAGTTGTCCCCATCCTGTAGTATCGGTACTCTCGACCGCTTTGATAGCATCTTTGTATGAGGAAATCGAGGTTCCTCCTCTGAATTGATTGTTCTTGCCCATCGACAGTGCTTGGAATTGCGTCCCAATAACCTCCTCAGGTTCTATACCAGTAGATGATGACAAGTTGCTCACAAGCAAGGCTTGTTCCCCACAAACCGTGACAAGTTGATCGTCCTTGATGAACTTTAGCTTTTGGTGGAGGGTCGAAGTGACCGCTCCAGCTTGATGTATCCAAGGTCTTCCTAATAAATAACTGTATGTTTCCTGGATATCCATGACCTGGAAAGTGACTTGGAAAGTGTGAGGACCAATAGTTATGGGAAGATCAACTTCGCCGATAACTGTTTTTCTAGATCCGTCGAACGCTTTGACGACGACCTCGCTGATTCTCATCGGAGGGCCCTTGAATGATAATTGCATTAAAGTGGACTTCGGCATAACATTCAGGGCTGACCCTGTGTCTACCAGTACGCTGGCTAAAGCATCGTCCTGGCAGTAAACTGTAATGTTGAGCGCCATGTTATGACGACGACCCTCTTCGGGTAATTCCTCATCACTAAATCCCAAATTATTGCAGGAAGTGATGTTAGAGACAATACTATAGAACTGTCTGATTGTTACATCCAGTTCCACAAAGGCCTGCTCCAAGACTTTCTGTAGAGCCTCCCTGTGGGCTTCTGAACTGAGTAATAGTGATAACACAGAGATCTTTGAAGGAGTTTGTAACAACTGATCAACAATGTTATATTCACTCCTTTGGATGAGCTTCAGCATCTCATCATTATTTTTCGAAAGGTCGGGATTACCGGATTGACCGACTGGTGGATCAGGAGTTTCTGTCTGAAATTCCTTTTCTTTGTTAAGTTCCCCAACCCCTCGGTTGAAGATTCTACCACTCCGTGTTACACGACTGACATCTGCAATATTCACGACGGAGGGTAATGGAATTTCCTTTCCATTCTCAATTGTTGTCGTACCGTATTTGTAAGGGATAGCCTTAGCTGATTCATACGGTAATGGTCCCGGTAGATAGATGATTACGGGAGCCCTCTGATTTTTCTAACCATCATAAGTAATCTCGATTCGTTCCCGGTTGGGAACTTTAGACTTGTCAAGTAGAGGGATGATGGCAAAAACATCCCTGGTCTGGTGATGACCAGAGATCGTGACAACATCCTCAACTTGATCGGCAGGGTAGTCCGGCGTCCAGTTGATGGGTCCAGAACCCGGATATGGACGAATTTCTCCACGATCCACCTGACCCTGAAGAGCTGCTCTCACAAGGTAACACCCTTGGTTACTTTCCGAACAGACACTACAAATGTCATAATTGTGTGGTGGCACCTGGCCACGCCCATTCTGAATACAATGTAACCTTACTAGGTTACCTTCCACTGATCGGACATCCTGACTTTGACGCTGAGTGGGGTTCCTGTTACTGATACTAATTTGCTGAGTACCTTCATCCATATAAATTGGCATCCACCAGTGATTTAACAAGTGCTGGAGTGCCTCCTGGACAAGGGTACAACCTTGATCGTTTTCGCAACCCGCTTTACAGCTTTGATAGTCGTGTGATATTAAGAATCCGAGTCGGACCTGCTCAGCATGTAACTCTACCAGGTTGGTATTCATCACGCGAATGTCGAAGATCTGAACCATGTTGATTTGATAGGAGTTCCTATCATGGTAGTCTTGGATCCACCCAAGATTCATCTGACGCTGGAGGGCCTCCTGTATGAAAGAGCATCCCTGTTCGTTTACCGAGCAAATCAGACAAGAACTGTAATCGTGCCGTGGCAGATTATGGTATTGGCTTTGCCTTGAGTGCATCGCGACCAAGTTGGCATTCATTGCACGGATGTCGTGATTCTGAATGACGTTAGAATTCGTGTATACCATGTTAACTCCACGAACTCGGTGCTCTTAGATCCATCCGAGATCTATCTGTTCCTGTAGAGCTGCTTGCACTACAGAACATCCTTGGTTGTCTTTAGAGCAGATATCACACTGGTGATAGTTATGAGGTGGCACATGGCCATATCCACTCTGTCTACAATGCATCTTGACCAGATTGGTCCTCAACAAGAGTACATCATGAATTTGATAGACGTTGTTAAATTCTCTATCAATCAGGTTGACAGTAGCTTTCTCATGTTGAGGCAGCAGGTTCGTAAGAACATTGGGATTCGTATCTTTGAAAGATAAGAGCCCGCTCCTAACAAGCTTTTGCACGTCCGACTTGAAATTGAGACAAGTCTCTATGTTATGCCCTGAACCTCCTTGATGATAAGGGCATGTTTGATCCACCTTAAACCAAAAAGGCGGATTTTCTGGTACTGTAAGAGGAGACTTAGTCTGAATGTGCCCCTTAGCCAGTAGTAATGGAAATAGTTCTGCGTACAACATGGGTATAGGATCAAACCCTGATGGTCGTGTTGTACGGTTGTTGTTATATAGAGGACGAGCCTGCTGAAGAGGCTGTTGTGTCCTTTGCTGATCAGGTTGGCTCTGCGCAACCTGAGGTTGATACGTAGGAATAGGCGCAGGGCTGATAGTAGGAGTCACAGCTGCTACCGGCTGATAACGTCGCCTTTGCTTTCCGAGAGAGATATTCCCAATATCCTGCTCTTTTTTCTTAGGGAGAGCACTACCGTATTTTTTAGTACCGCTCGTTGATCCAGTGTCTTTTACCAAACGTCCTTCTCGGACAACTTCCTCAAGACGTACGCCCATGCCGACCATCTCGGTGAAATCACTGGGCGCACTGGCAACCATTCGGTCATAGTAAAATGAGCTTAAGGTCTTTAAGAAGATCTTTGTCATCTCTTTTTCCTCAAGAGGTGGACAAATTTGAACGGAAATTTCATGCCACCTTTGAGCATACTCCTTAAAGGCTTCCTTGTCCTTTTGCGACATCGATCTAAGTTGATCTCTGTCGGGTGCCATGTCCAAATTGTATTTGTATTGTTGGACGAAGGCAGTACCAAGATCTCTGAATGTACTGATCGTAATATGGTTTAAACCCATGTACCATTTGAGTGCGGCACCGGTTAAACTATCCTGGAAGTAGTGAATCAGTAGGTCCTGATTCTCCGTCTGAGCTGACATCCGCCAAGCGTACATCACCAGATGGCTTTGAGGGCAAGAGTTACCCTTGTACTTTTCAAAGTCGGGCACTTGGAACTTGTGCGGGACTTTCACATTGGGGACTAAGCATAGGTCTGCGGCGTCTTTTCCAAATAGATCCTGACCGCGAATGGCTTGCAGTTCTTTCTGCATTTCCAGGAACTATTCCTGGAATTCATCCATTCTATCAAACAAAGTTTCCTTCTTACCAGAAGGTGTCTGTGGAACCTGTCCTTCCGGGATAGTGTGCACCACAGGGGGTGGTACCGTGACTACGGCAGTGAGTCTTGGTGCCTCCCGAAGTTTGTAACCTTCAGGAGTCTTCAACATGCCCCTGGCATCTTCGCTTTCCCGAAGTTTGTAACCTTCAGGCCCAGTGGCTTCTGTTGTGATTCCCTGATCTTCAGTGATCGGCGGAACATATCTTTCCGGGATATAGTTAACAGGCATGCCCCAAGGACGATCTTTCGGTATCTGATACCTAGGATCATACCTTTCCACTATGGGCGTTGAGGTGACCTCTGAGATCACAGTTCGTTGTAGCTAAGCTTCTGCCATGGCTTGCATGTCGTTACGAAGCTTTCTCATATCCTCTCTCAGAGCGTCGATCTCTTCTTTCAACTCTCTGTTTTCTTCCTCAAGATCATCCATCTTTTTCTGATGATTGGCCCGAGTATTATACGAATGAGACAGTTTGACTCTAGAACCGAGACACAAACATGAGATTCGTAGGTAAGAAGAATACGCGATGTGAGAATGATGAATGCAATGATTATTTTAATCGTTTTTTGGTTTAATCAAAATAAACTTCGACAATTAGATTGCAAATATCAAACAGTAGGGAAACCCCTTTTTATTGGAATTCAAAGGATTACAAAAACGGAAATACAGTAGATTACAAAGTACAGAAACAGAAACCTAAACTAATGGGTCCCGAGTCCTCTCTGAAGAGAAATCAGGTGCTGATTCCGGTATCTTCCTTTTCTTTGACCGGGGCTCTTGGGCCGTTGTCGGGTTGTCATTCCTTTGCCAGGTGAAAGGAGTGAGCAAATTCCTTTGGTCATCTTGATTCTCTACAGCATGCTGCTCCAAAATTTCAATCAGAGCATCTTTTTCTTTCAGTAATTGCTGTATTTTGACGCACTCTATGTCAAGGGTGCGGTACTTGTTCTTCCAAGACCTTCTCTCCTTTTGAATTTTGTTGAGAGTAACCTGAAGCTTTTCAGTTTCCGTCATGAAGCACATGACAGATTCCCTTGGCGGAAGAATTCCGTAACGAGGATAAGGCATCTTTAGCTTGAGAGCTCTAGTCTGTACCCAATGGAGATAAGGCTCCGCCGAGACACAATCCGGTTTTCCTAGAGACTCTCGTCCTTTCTTATGAACATGCTTCCAAGCGTGCACTATTTCCATCTTTAGTGCTCTGTCATTTTCTCCTTCCTTGAAGAAAAGACCTTCCAGATGAACACCCAGTGGGATGTGTCTCATCGGGTATCCAAATTGACGGCGAACCAACACCGGATGGTAGTTGATTCCTCCCTTAGTTCCTATGAGGGGTACGTTGGGGAAGCTTCCACAACGATCAATGATCCTAATTCCCTCATAGATCCTATTGCACCAATCTATATCAGAGCTGGTAAGAGACATGATCTTCTGCGACCAGCGTAAGGCACTCTTATAATCCCAAAAAGCAGCAGACTTGGGCAAGTGAGAGATAAACCATTTGTAAAGCAGAGGTACACAGCATGTGATCTCCCCTCCACTGTACAAATTCCCCAAGTGTACAGAATGATACGCATCTGCGAGCAAAGTCGGCACAGGGTTTCCAATGAGAAAAACCTTAATAGAATTGATATCGACGAAGTTATTGATGTTGGGAAACAAAAATAACCCGTAGGTGAGCAAGACAAAGATGAATTGCTCTACTGGCAGAAATACAGGGCCTTCTTTGTTAGGAACTGGGCTGGCAAACCTTGGATGTCACCCTTAGCGGTCATGTGAGTCCTGACCTCAGACTCGTCCAAATGAATTGCTCTTGCAATTGTCTGATTCTTTGGAATCTCTTCCAGTCCAGAAAATGGAGCTTGATCCGTAATGTGTAGATCGATCAGATGAGAATACTCCTCCAGCGTTGGTGCTAGCTGGTAATCCGGGAATGTGAAACAGTGATAAACTGGATCATAAAACTAAATGAGCGCATCCATGATTCCCTCAATCACATGGATTCTTAACAGTGGTAGTATACCTCTGTGCTTGGCTCTAAAAGCCTCAGGGTTAGTGATCATCCTCGCTAACCTTCTCAAATCCCCTATTTTTGGAACCTTGAAGGTATACTGGTGAGTTCTCCTTCTACCGAAATCCATTAGTGCAATCCTTTTCTCTGATATTTGCAATCACAGTCTTAGTTTATTTTGAAAAACAGAGATACTAGAAGAGAAGAATTTTTTGAATGTTTTAATGTTTTATTAAATGAATGCATGAATGCAGCACACAAAAACATAGAAAAAACATGGGGTCAAAGGGTCGTTGTCATGAAGTCAAGGCTCTACCCATCCCCAAAGGTTCATACTAGGGTGATATTTTGTACCTGTACTCATTATCATCAGCTCCTCCCAGGAAAGCAAAACAACAAGCGGATCGCCAGCGAGTTGTAAAGCAATCTTAGAGTAAGTGCCATTCACCGAGAATAGATCACCAGCCTCAAATGAGGGTAGTATCGCGTAACAACTATTCCCGATAGTTTCCGCACTACAAAAGGGTTTGGCTCCTCAGCTTCTCAGACTTAACAACCGGCCCATTGTCTAGGTGAGAGAATGGGTTGCTTGGTCAGCCTCCACTGAGGTTGATGGTCGACCCCGTCGCCATCACTTATCTTAAGTGTATACTCAATCTTTCCGCATACGGCATCACCCGCATTCCCATTAGCAGAAAAATAAACACGTATAGCAATTAGGAAAAGCAGTATATATATTTGTCCTAAACATCCTAGACCTTTAAAGCTATGAATCCTAAGTTCCTGACAGAAAATGGGTTCCCCGACGGAAGCCCCAATCTGTGGTTTTCACATAAGAGGTGAAAAAGGAAATCAGAATTAGGCCCCACGGTGGGCGACATTTTTCTGTAGCGAGCGATTTTTGGACGCGGTTCTTAAGCGCTGGTCGCTCTCTGCGGTTGAGCTTAAACTACAGGTTGATTCATTTTTTATCCTATTGTGAGCTGAATAAGGAAGGGAAATAGATGTCTCTAATTAACCCTGCTTTGCATACTAAGTTCAAACAGTGGTCTGTTAAGTTACGAATGCTATCAATGTGGGGGGGCCTTTGTACTGGTTATTTGTATTTTCGCCAATACTGGTTATTTCTAGGACTTGACAGAAGATTTCTGGCGGGGAACAAGGATTAGGATGTTAGGGCTGATGTTTTTGAATTACTGCTTTTGATATGGGATTTGGGTTTTTTGTTTAGTGTGCTCGCTAAGATTTTTTCTTTTAATCTTATGCCTACGTATTCCCGTTTACCGAAACAGGGAAATCAGAGCGTTCGTAGTTCCTCCTATTCTATGGGAGGAAATGGGGGTTTTGGTGTCTTGTTCAAAGCCCAAGACGTGAAGCTAAAGGTAGTTTGTATCTTGTTCAAAGCCCAAGATATGAAGCTGAAATGTCTATTTGTGTCTTGTTCAAAGCCCAAGACGTGAAGCTAAAAAGGTCTCAACTTTAGAGAGAATTTTGTCATCTCTGAGGAGGGGGTTGTATGTCACAACTGTTTATGAAGGAGAATTACTTTAACCGGGATATGTGAATCCGGCAATGCCATAATTTCCTGAGAAGGGGTTTTTAACCTGAAGGAGAAGACTTTAACTCAGTGTAGAGCAATGCTATCTTTCCTTAGGAATTTCTCATGCTAAAAGAGGGACAGTGGCATGGATGTAGATGATCCAGAGGCTTGCCGCTTACAGCAATTAGATGAAGGGGAAGGAGTTGTTGATTTTTGTGTACTACGAACGAGGCACAACTTTGACGCTAAAAGGTTAATTGGATTAACCAGTGGTTTTCTTATACAAAGCCTAAGAGGAGGCTAATATGTGTCTCGTACAAAGCCCAAGAGAGAGGCTAAAAGGTTTTTACTCAACGATGGAATCCTTTGGTATCTCGTATAAAGCCCGAGATGGAGGCTATTGGACTCAACAAGAGAGTTTTTGTATCTCGTACGAAGCTCGAGATGGAGGCTGACATTTGTTTGGCTCAATAAGAACCTTTTTGTATCTCGTATGAAGCCCGAGATGGAGGCTAAAGGGGTGATTGACTCAACAAGGGAGTCTCTTATGTGTCTCGTACAAAGCCCGAGAAAGGGGCAAAAAGTTGTTTGACTCCGCTGGGGAGAATCATTGTATAAAGCCCAAGAGAAGGCCAAGGTAACTGTTTCAGTTAAGTGACAGGTCCAGTATACTGATTTTAAAGAGAAAATCAGTTCTTATATGAGCAACACTGTACTCAGGGATTTGATTCAAGGGTCCGGGTTATTCCTGTTCTTTAAGGAAGCGGGAAATCCGAAGGGTATTGAGACTGTCCGAGTCTGCGGGTTTCCTTCCTATTTAACGAAGGGGTCACTTGAGAATGTCTTTGAGACTCAAGGAAGTTAGACTGTCCAAGTCTAGAGTGTTATATTTTGTACCAAGCTTTGAGGAGCGGTAGTAGACTCTATGAAAGGACTGTTCTATGAAGATAACTAGGTTCTGTTCCTATACCTCTAGGAGGTCGTCGGGACAATTTGTACGAAGCCCAAGAGGAGGCTAGAAGCTTTTAAGAAGCCGACGGGTCCTTGTATTAAGCCCAAGAGGAGGTTATCATTCCCGAAGGAAGAAATCATTATACGAAGCCTAAGAGGAGGCTGTGAATACTTCTAAGAAGCCGTAGGGTCCTTGTACGAAGCCCAAGAGAATGCGGGGTTGCTTTTAGGAAGCCTGTGGGTCCTTGTACGATGCCCAAGAGGAGGCCGATGCTTTTAAGAAGCCCGTGGGTCCCCAAACCCCGAGAAATTCAAGGCAATGCTATTCACCGAGAATAGATCAAAGTCAGGAAAGTCCGAGAATTTGGAAGAAACTCAAAGATGCCATTCACGGAGAATACATTCATCTTTGGGAGTAGAGTTTCTTGACAATTCCTAAGGAGGACAGTCGAAGAGAAGACTGTATCTGGTGATCCTATTGGGGATCTAGTTGTCTATTTCTATGAATAAACGAAACGGCGTCACCTAGTTCTAGACGTAGTTGTCGGGGAAACTCTAAATATCTATACTATTATTACACAATTGATATGAGTTTATGAAAGAAGACTTACAGTGAAATAGCCCCACAATACAGTTATATGTATATGAAAGCGGTAAATGAAAGCAATAACCACTTACTCGGTTGTAGAGCTTCCATGCTGTTTGGTTAGTTGTTCAACAAAGAAAGATTTGAAAACAACAGTATATTCAAAATCAAAGGAGAAAGTGCTTTGAAAAAGAAAGATTTGGGGCTTACAGCTCAAGGAGAGGCCCAGGGTTTTATCAGTGAACGCACTGTTTGAATTTGTACAGAGGGACTTATACAAGTGACTGGGGCCCAAAAATATTTCTGTACAAGTGGGTTTGGTCTTACACTCTCTCAAGAGGCCCAAAGAGTTTAAAGAAAAAGAGTGGGGCTTATAACACGAGGGTAAGCCCAGATGACTTTTCGTTTAAAATGGCGATCGTGCCGAGGTTTTCTTTTAACGCGGAGGGACTTATACAATAAGTGAGGCCCAAAATATTTTGGTTAAAAGGGGGTTGGGTCTTACACTCTATTAGAGGCCCAAAAGGTTTGAATGGATCTTATAGCTCAAGGAGAGGCCCAAATGTTTTATTTTTGAAAAGGCGATGATCGCGCCATTTGTTTTTTGACGGTATCGGGACTTATACAATACTGAGGCCCAAAAATGATTTGGTCAAAAAAGGATTGGGTCTTACACTCTATTAGAGGCCTAAAGTGTTTTGAAAATGATTTATGAGGGTTGAATTAATCCAAAAACCCTAATTTGTTTTCAAAAATGTATTTAATTGAATAAAAATTCAATTAAAATGATCAAAATTGTTTAACATGTGAAAAACAAATTGTGATCTTGGATTAATGCTTCAAAAATTAAGTATTGACCTACAAAATAATTAGAAAGCATTAAAAGTTGCAAAATCAATGTAGAAAAAATATTTAAAATGTCAAAAAAAAATTAAACATTAATTCTTTGCAAAAATATCAATTATAAGAAATAAATAATATTTTTGGGATTTTTTGTTAAAATAAAACATTTTAACATTTTTGTGAATTATTAAAAAAATGAATCAACTCAAAATCATTAAAACTCAGAGAGAAATTAATTTTTGAATCAATTAAACAAAATCACAAAATTCAAATATTTGAATTTGTGAAAAAGGCGCCAAGAACACAAGCAAGAACACACGCGTTTTTCTGGGTTTGGCTGATTTGCGTTTTCCATCCAATCTCACTGAATACGTAATCATATCATGCAATCCACATATCATTATGCTCGTCTCAACCTCACGATCATGTCTATAACACTTAATTTAATTTAAATTAAACATAAAACATGAAATCACGAAGAAACCTCAAGAACCCTAATTTCTGCATGAAGGCTAAGATTTTTGATACACGATTCAAACAATACAATTAATTGAGGGAAAACATTCCATGCATGATTATGAACATATGGCCAAATTATTGTGCGAGGAAATATGCATAGATTGAGAGATGACCAAGTATATGCTTACCTCTAAGCCGTGACAGCAAGTGCAAAGTGATTTTTGATTTGGAGGTGTTACAGATGAGTGATGTTGATCTGAACAGCTTCCCTACACCCTATGGAGTGTGTTTGAATGCTTAGACTTGATTGAAATTGGCTGGATCAATTCGTGGCATCTCAGCTGCAACTTGATTGAAAATTTGAGCAACCAGCTGGTGATTTTGTGAAATCAGTGTTCCAGATGTTATGTGAGTGTTTGGATCACTTCTATATGATGTATGTGAGGTGTGTGAGTGATTGGTTTGATTGGAAAAGCTCTCAAACTCAAAACCCGATAGTGACTAGCCTTAGAAGGCAAAATTAGAGTGAAAGAAGAGATTTTGAGGAAAGCATCTGTTTGATGGCTTTGGTGTACTCAAACTGATCACAATTGAGCTCTATTTATAGTAGAGCAAGTTTGTTTTGCAAGGAATAGTGAATGGCAGCTGGTAAGTAGGTTTGGCCAATGTTGTCCAATGGAAATGCAAGTCTCCTCTAGCCATTGACTAGAGGTTAGGGCACAGAGCTTTGGTTCCCTTGGTCTTGGATAAGTCTTGACTGATTTCAGATGAGAATGGCTCAGTCCATGCCAACTTGATGCTTCCATTGAATGCTTCAATCCAAATTTGGAGTCTTGTCCCTATTTTGGCCATTCTAGGTTCAACATGCTATTTCTTGTTCCATGGACTTTGGAGGATTGGCTCAGTGATTGTCCCCTTTAGATTCAATCCTCAGATGTGTCCAAGTGGATAGGAGCATTTGAATTTGGCTGATTTTGGCAAATCGAGCAAAATTGCAAATTCTGCCTTGCCTTTGACAGATTTCAGCAAGGCAACTTGACAATGTCATATCTCATGGTGTAAGTTGAATTTGGCAATGTTCTTGGCCATTTAGGAAAGCCCTTACATGATACAACAACTATTTAAACATGTTTGATTTTGATCTCTTCTGATTTCAAGTGAAAAATCCCTCTACATTTGGCAAAAAGTGAAGCAAAATCTGACTTAGTGAAATTTTCACTAAGTGTTGGAACAAAGTGTGATTTCTTGATTTTGATCACTCCATAACTCAAAATCCTTAATGAATTGGACTTAGGTCTAGTTGAAGTTTTTGTAGAGGGTAATGAGGGCTACAAATCCATCTTTGGATGAAAAAAATTGGCCTTGTGGTTTAGGAGTTATGGTCCTCCAAAGTTGGTGCATTAGTGGTACTTTTTCCATAACTTAGAAAAATTTCTAAGTTTTATGGTTACCCCTTTTACAAGTTATCCCACTTTCTTTGATTTTTCTTGATGAATGATGATCCAAATCATACATTAACATCATTTTAGGGTTAAAAATACATTTTGGTGAAAAAACTCAAAAAGTCAAAGTTGACTTTTGTGCACAGTTGACTTTTTATCAAATGAATTCCAAACTGTGCAATTCTTCATGAAATCATGTCCTTGACCTAAATCAAACTTGATGGGCATGTTCCAAGGGTGTCATAGGGTATATTAAGGCATGTCCTAGGGTTTGGGAGCATGTCCTGGTCAAAAGTCAAAGTTGCAGTTGACTTTTTCCTTAAAACCCTAATTGTGGTGCAGATGAAATTGAGACTTATTGCTCAAGCTTCTTGGATTAATCCATTGTTACAAATGGATCAATATAGCTCATTAGAGACCCTCAAACCATCCTTTGAGGTCTTGGCTCATGATTTGCCCAAAAAATCAACTTAGGGGTGAATTAGGTCAAGAAACCCTAATTCCTGATTTTTAGTGAATGCATCCCCAGAGGCAAAATTGACTTGATGAATGGGTCCATGAGGTTCCATGGAGTACATTAGGTTGTGTTTTGGATCTTTGGCTTGTGCCCAGATGAAACTTCCCATCTGGCGGCCCTGGTCGACCAAAACCCTAATTTGGGGACACTGGCAATCTTGAGACTTGATCCACCTAGAAGGGAGCAGCCTTGTGCTTAATCCTTTAAGTGGGAGTCCTTTTGATCCTTTGTGGATATGTTAGAGGCTATACAAGTTGAAGATCATGTCATTCCTTGATTGATCCTTTGTCTAAGGCTCTGAGAGGGCTTAAAACCCTAATTTTGATTGTGGTGAATGCTCAACAATTCCTCGAGGAGATTGATGAGGCACAAAGGTACATCCATATTATGATGATGATTGACACAATGATGGGAAATCTTAGTGGTCAAAATTTGGGGTATGACAAGAAGATGTTACATGACTAAGAGGCTTGGTGAATCCAAGATGTCTTGCTATGGGGTAAGTAGTTCGTGTGACTTGAAGATCAGATTTCATTGGTGGATTAGGATATCTTGTGGGAGTTCTGAAGAAGATTGAGGTAAGTTAAATAGTGGAATTTGGTTGATCTTTACTGTGCGTTCAAGCAGGATGCTTGAAACTGATTGCTCTTGTACAGAAGAGTAGTTAGTTGAAAATGTAAAGGAGCACTGGTTATCTACGTCAGGGGGAGTACTGCTACTGACTTGCTTGCTTGTCCTTAAATGCATAATTGCTTGGTTTGACATATTATGGCTAAAAAGGTTGAGAAGTAAGTAGTAGTGTTCCTTGAGGGGGTGCTGGTTGTGTTATCCAAAGGTTGTTTTAGCCAAAATTTGCCAAAGGGGGAGATTGTTAGGTCTTTGATTGGCTACATTTTGGCTAAAACAAGTTTACAGCGAGATGTTGGGTAAGATGTCCTAACACAGATGTGGTTATAATACTTGGTAGGATGTCGAGTAAAATGTTGAAGCATCATCAACTGTCATAACAGTATTACTGTCATGACATCTTGATCTGGTACAACAGGTACTGCTGTTATGTGTTTCAGACAGATGTCAAAGACAGATGTTATGACATCTTAGTCTGATACAACAGGGGCTGCTATTGTATATCTCTTAACGGATTTGATTTGATTTGATGATATCTTTTTGGATATACCTCATCATTATACACAAGTCAAGGAGATTTTTTAGGAACAAAGTGCATATTCAAATGGATTTCATAAAAAGGATCTTGGAGACTTTTTAGGGAACTATTTGGAGATTTGTTCCTATTTTTGTGGAGAAGATTCTGCAGCTGATTTAAAATGTGAAGATTGGATCTAATTGAAGAGTTCAAGCCCATACTGCAGGAGTCTATAAATAAGGACTTGTAGACCTAAAATGGTAGCACACACAACAACAAGCCGTTGGTGCAACATAAGGGTTTAGGGCTTTGAGAGTCTCTTGTGTAGTTTGTAAGTCACCCATGTATCTTTTGATACTATGTGGTCGACATAGGTTGTTGTAAAATTTTCTCACTCGAAGCTTTGAAGCAAGAGTTGAGTATTGTTCTTGGTTAAAGCTTTTAAGCAAAACCAAGTATTGTTGCTAGTCAAGAGCCTTGGCTGAACTTTGTATTGGAAGGGGTGTCTTTCAATAGGGTAGATACAGTTATGGTGTATTAACTGTTAGATAATCATAGGTTGTGATTTAGTAAGTGAGAGGGGGTTCTCTTATCATTTAGATGTGACTTCTAATGATAAATTCTTCATTGGGTAGTGATAGGTTAGCGTGGCTGCTTTCTGTAAACCTGAGGTTGTTTGCATAAAACTATACTACTGATAGTGATTACTTCTTCCTGGATTGGTATCCCCCAGATGTAGGTGAGTTGCACCGAACTGGGTTAACAATTTCTGTGTTGTTTATCATTCTGCTATTTTCAGTTCAGTCTTGATTAACATGTTGGATCAGATGTCGTGACATCTGTGAGTGTACAGTTTTGATATTCAAGGTATCAGTCTGCAGTTGTGCCTCCAAGTTTAAAAGATTATGCAACACAATGTCTTGACATCTGCTAGGACATCTGCTGTTTGCATAGGCCAGAATTTTAAAGTAGATTAGACATTAGTCATCCCTAGTTGAGCCACCCCATGACATTGTTGAGAAATATTTTGATTCTTTTCCACTTGAGAGAGTTTTGTGGCATACTTGTTTATTACATATCCAAGTTGGAGCCCTTCTCTCAATGTGAAGCAAATATCCCTCTTCCACATGTTTATGATGGATAAGTTGAGTATTCTCCTTAAAATGACAACTTGTCTCTTCTTCATTAAAATCCACCATAACAAACTCTTTTCAATTTATACCCCAAATACGAGGTTTTGATCCTTCATTGGTACGTAGGCACAAGACTTTGTGTCTTGCCAAACACAATAACAAATAAAAAAAACACTTATCTTCTTATCTCCCCAATATGTCCCATAGCAAACAACTTTTAACATAACACAAATACAACAAGAGGTTCCTATAGGATACTACAGATACTTAGGATGCTAACACCTTCCCTTAGTATAACCAACCTCCGTACCTTAGATATCTTTATTGCTTTGTTTTGAATTGTAGATTTATGGGTTTGTTGGTTATTTTCCCCTTTCATTGGATAAATAAAAGATCGGTGGTGATATCAACTTATGTGAGGAGTTTGAAATGTCAGACTTTGGGAAATCTCTCATATTTCCTTGGCATCAAATTCTACAAGACTGGTAGAAGTTTGATGATGCACCAAATAAGATATGCAGGCGACATACTCAAAGGATTTTAGATGCAAAATTGCAACCCAACTTCGACTCCAGCTGAGACCAGATTGCAACTGTCAAAGGATTCAGATGAAGATGATGTCGGCCCAACCCAATATAGAAGACTTATTGGGTCACTTAGATACCTTTGTCACACAAGGCCTGACTTAGCATACGGTGTGGGTATGGTAAGTAGATTCATACAGAAGCCAAAGGTATCATACCTATCAACAACAAAGAGGATACTGAGGTATCTGAAAGGAACTCTTGACTACGACATTTTGTTTCCTGCGGCTGATGAAGGAAAAGAATGCAAGCTAGTGGGATACACTGACTCAAGTTGGTGTAGTGATGTTGAGGATATAAAATCCACAACTGGCTATGTGTTTATGTTAGGTAGTGCACCAGTTGCTTGGAGTTCGAGAAAGGAGCTAGTAATGGCATTGTCATCATGCGAGGCAGAATATATAGTTGTTTCTCTTTGTGCAAGTCAAGCAACCTGGATGGTGAACCTGGTCGAAGAGACCACAGCGAAGAGTCATGGAGCAATTACATTGAAGATTAACAGCATGTCAGCTATCAACTTGCATTCTCTTCGAGAGCAGGTAGCAGAAGGGAAGATGGACTTGGAACACTGTAGAACTGAGAATCAGATTGTAGACATCATGACGAAGGGAGTGCCAATCGAAGTGTTCAAGAAGCTAAGGTCTATGATGAATGTAGATAGTTTAGAGACAATGAATTAGGTGGTGTGTTAAATATGTAATTCATTGTTTTAGAAAAACTATATTTGATTTAGAAAGATCAGATTTAATTTAGAAATATTAGATTAGATTTTTTTGGGCTTTTATAGTTTGCGCTTTACCTTGAGATGCAAGTTAACCTAAATCTATAAATAGGGAGGAACCCTTATCATTGTAATAATCAAGTTTGATAATCACGGTTTTACAGTTGCAAAGTGATAATAAAATTCCACAGTTGTGGGTAGAGAGTTACTCTGTAGTTCATACTCATCTTCTTGAAACGTGTTCTTGTTTTTGTTCATTGTCATTACATAACAATCTTGAGATCAAGATTTAGAAGAATTCACCATAGATCGTGGTTGAATTCCAACAAATAATAGTGATTTTTATTATTGTAAACTTATCAACGTCGATCGATGTATATTACTAGTTGACAAAAGTACTCTAAATATAGACACGTATAGAGGCTGTATACTATGAGAATGTTATTTTTATGTGAGAACATGTATCTGAACCATTATATATATATATATATATATATATATATAAGTGGGGATCAACTTACTCAAAGAGTACATTTTTTTACTTACTCTAAAATATAGCATTTGAATTGAATGTAATCTACTAGTTAAATTACCCTTTTACTTAACTAACCAATAGATTGGATTCAATTCAAACACTATAATAAAAAAACTTAATATTGGAGTAAATTGATTCTCACCTATATATATATATATATATATATATATATATATATATATATGGCGCAACCCTGGGTATGTGGTTGTTTATAAGTAGAGGAGATTTTTGGTAGTAGAGAAGATTTTGAAGAATTTATGTATAGTGTATAATGGAAGCTTAGTAAAGAGAATAAGTGAAGAGAAACTTAGGAGATTATATTTAAGAGAGAAGATATGTTACAAAGTGAAGCGTGGTTACAAAATGAAATGAAAGTCCCTTATATAGGGAAAAGGTTTCCTATTGAAACCGGTAAAAGGTGCAGAAAACCTGCTAAAACAAGTAAAAAAGAACACAAAGATAATTATTCAAGCCAGGTACACTAGAGGGCCCCATCGTCACTGAATAATTACAAACGACAAAGAAAAATCTAAATAAATAAAGTAAAAGCAGATTCTGCTACATCCTTTTCAGCTTTAGTTGGTTGGATGTCTAAATCATCTTTAGATAGCGGGGAACTGAGTGGGCATCATAATAATTGTGGGTCCCACTGGTTCTGACCTATTCTGATTGTTGAGGAGCTTTTCCTTTATTTACTATATGAGTTATTGAGTGAATAAGAGCGTCCCATAAGTCTTCATCAGTGGGGTCTGCCTCTTGAGATTCCCCAGCTAGCATGGCGTCCATTGATCCCTGCGATGAACTAGTCTTCCTTGAGACACTATCTTCCTTAGTTGTTGGGAAGGCACTGAAGAACTGATTCTTCAAGGGGTCAAGAACTCGGACCATAATATCTTCTTCGTTTTCTTTGGGAAACTTCCTTTAGAAATATTCCTTCAACTGAGTCATTGACATCTTAGGAGAGCTTTGGCTCTTGATTTGACTATTTTTGTCATCATTAATTGTGGCAGTTATTAAGGCCACCTTTTCTTTGAGATCTTTAGGATCCATTTTGACCCACCATTTACAGACGAAATTTCTCTGCAAGATTGGAATGTTATGACTATTTCTTGAGACGGTTATTGTCCATCTCCAAATCCACGGGAGATGGAATTTAGCAAAATAAATGAATGGACATAGTCTAGTTATCAAATTCTTTGATAAAACCCTTGAAATTAAAGGACTTTCAGTACACCAAGGGGTGTATAAATTCATTAATTTTGTTGGTAAAATTTCCAAAGATTTGTTTTGCCACAAGATTTTTAATATCCTTTTCAATTATGGATTTGGCAGAACTACAATCAATTCTTAATAAAAACTTTTGATTTAATAAATCAGTTTTAAATTTAGAAATGCATTTAATAATTGAAAGCATCTCTTTCTTCACCGTCGAGTATTTAGACTGTGTTTGGTTCAATTTACTAGAAGTAAACCTAACAAGTACTTCTTTAGAAGTCTTCGGTATAACCTGTTTTAGAATACCTCCATAACCTTGGTCAGAGGCATCAGTCTCCATAATTTTAAAATAACTAGGATTGGCTAGAGAAAGGCAAGGTAAATAATTAACCTTGCTTTTAACCTTTTGGACAACCTGAGTATGTTTCTCAGTCCAAGGTTCAGGGACCTTCTTCAACCTCTTATAGAGGATAGCTGTGTCCTTAGCTAGATCTTTATAATAATCAGAAATGTAGTTGAGAATTCCTAAAAATCTCTGAAGTTGTTTTTTCTCAGATAATATATCTGGAAATTTGGAGGCAAATTCAATGCTTCTATTAATAGGAACAATGGTTCCTTTATTTATTTCATGGCCTAGAAATCTGACTTTAGTTTGAAAAAGTTTCATTTTGGGCGCAAATATGACTAGCCCGTTATGTTTAACAATTCCTTTAAAGATTTTTAAATGTTTAATGTGATGTTCCAAAGATTTTGAAAAGATAAGCACATCATCAATATACACAATA
Organism: Lathyrus tuberosus; assembly: GCA_022829125.1. NCBI lineage: Eukaryota > Viridiplantae > Streptophyta > Magnoliopsida > Fabales > Fabaceae > Lathyrus > Lathyrus tuberosus. The sequence continues at coordinate 15,140,289 of JALAZF010000036.1, read as the reverse complement.
ATGAATTCAGAATAAGGGTTTAAGATATCATTCATGATATTTTGAAATTCCAAAGGGTCATTCTTAAGCCCAAACGGTAGGACATTCCATTCAAAATGCCCAAAGGGCATGGTAAAGGCAGTTTTGTACTTGTTAGACTCTTCAATTTGGATTTTCCAGTACCCAGATTTCATATCAAATTTAGAAAAGATTAAGGCGTCGTTTAACCTATCTAACAAATCTTTTTTGTTAGGGATATGATACCTAATCCATTTAAGCACCTTATTGAGAGGCTTGTAATTTATGACAAGTCTGGGAACTCCACGTTCCTTCTCAGCAGCATTGTTAACATAGAATGTTGTGCAAGACCAAGGGGATTTAGAAGGTATTATTAAACCTTTAGTTTGTAAAGATTTAATCTCTTTTTTACAGAGTTCTAAATAGTCTATGTTCATCTGGGCAGGTCTAGCCTTAGTAGTTATTTGACTTTCATTAAAGTCATCCAAATAGGAGAGAGAAACAACATGTTTTTTTCTTTCCCGGAAGGCATTAGGGAGATCACTACAAACCTCATTTTTGAATTGATCCTCAATTAATTTAATTTGTTTCTTAACATTATCCTTATTGAGCTGATCTTCAATGCTCAAAAGACTAATCTCTTCCTTTAAAAAACATAATTATTTTTCCTTATGCTTAAAAAGCAGGTCTCTAACCTCATTCAACAATCTTGTCTGAGGATCAGTAATAAATTCAAACTTAATAGTTTTGTTATATATGACAGTGGTTATTCCTCGTTGATCAACATTGGTGATAGGCATAATGCTATGCAGAAAAGGGGTTCCTAATATTATCCTATGAGTAAGGTTTTTAACAAGGATAAAGGAGGTATGAAGGAATATATCTTGATTGCAGATATACACATCAGATAACTTATACTTGACTTTAAGCTTGCTCCCTCCAGCTTGGGTAAGGGATTGAGTGGTTTTTGAAAAATACTTAGTAGGGATAATTCCCTCTTGCAGACAGTTTAAATCTGCACCACTATCGATGAGGGCAACCTCATCTTTAAGAATGAAGCTTCTATTAGCAACAAGGGTAATTTTAATAAACCATTTTTGAGAAGTAACTCTATCAAGGAGGTTTAGATAGTCTTCTCTAGGAGGTGAAGGAATCCCTTCACTTTCTTTTCCTTCAATTTCCTCATTGTCAAGGGCAATTAATCTTTGACTAGGGGTTTTAAGAGTGTTGACTTTTTCTTGAAGATCCGAGTAATCTTCGGAAGAATAATGGCTTTTAGCAATTCTTTTTCCCTTTTCAAGAACAATTAACCTTTGGTTAAGAGCTCTGTTGCTCTTTTTTATCTGACTAATTTCAGACTATAGTTGAGAAATCTCACTCCTAAGGTCATTCAAAGAGGTTGGGGTTTCCTTAACCTTAGAATGATGAAATCTGGACAGGACTTCACTTAAATGATAAGGGGTTTCGATTATACAAGGAGCTTCTATCTTAGAATGCTCTTGGATAAGAATTTCTATCATTTTTCTTTTCATCTGAGGATCAAAAATAGCTTCAATAGCCTCTAAGGCTTTATCTTGATCATCGGTTAAAATGTTTAACCCATTCATGTCAACTATGGATTTCCAATAATTGAGCTCATTGCATTGACAATCGTTGGTAGATGATTCTGAGGACTCAGAATCAGAGGAGTTGATAACTCCAAGTTCTTCACTAGAAGAATTGTCTTCAGAACTGGACTCTATGAGAAGAACCTTTTCAACCTGAGAACGAAGCTTAGCATCCTCAATCTCATTTAGAGCTTTCTTAGTCCAACACCTATTAGCGTAGTGACCTAGTTTACCACATTTGTGGCATGTAACGTCAAGCTTCTTAGCTTTTCTTTTCCCTTTGTTATACAAGGGTTTTTCCATGGGTTTAGGCCTTTTCTTCTTATAATTCCTTTTTTTATAATGCTTATAAGGGTTTTGGTATGAATCATGAGCCTTGCTCCTATTGGGATTCTTTCCTTTGCTATGCTTAAAGGTTTTCATTTTCTTTTCTCCAGGAGGTTTTCCTAGTTTAAAAGCAAATTGGTCACAAAACTCCCCAATTTGGTGTTTCTCAGAAAGCTTTTGCTTCTTGAGTTGGTGTTTCAGTTTGATGTCATTGCATAGAGCTAATCCTTCAGATATGCAATTGTTGATAATATGACCATAGGTCAAATTAGAGTAGTTGATGTTAATACCATCATTTTTATCTCTAAGAGCTTTCCTAACTCTTTTAGAGAAAAGATGGGGAAGGCCATCAATAAACTTGGCTTTCCAATGAGCCGAATTAGAGTTATTCAATTGAAATACTCTAGAAAGGAAGGTGTCTTTATACCACCTAAAGTGTGTTAATAAGGGACATCTGAGGTTTTGAAGGAGGGTTTGAATTTTCTCTCCTATTGGTTGGTTTGATCCTACAAAATGTTGTAGGATGGAAAGACTTAGGGTATAGACAGCGTCTTTCTCACCGGTAGTGGCTACTGTGGGGGTACTTGTTCCCTCAGTTTTAACAAGTTTTTTATGGGAAAGAATATCTTTCCTCTGGGATTCAGTGAGATAATGATCCCACCAACCTCTTAACTGGCCAACAAAGCCAGTGGTAATGAATGAGGCAACAGAACTATCCAAGTTCCCATTTTGCTTACAAACTATGGCATACATAAACATTCTATGTATCATATCCATAATTTGTTTTTCATTACGGCCATCTATGTTCCATTCATATATGGCTTTACCAGAATAAGAATTCTGATAATTATCAGGTTCTTCAAAAAGAACATCTTGAGGGGTAGGTCTTCTGTAGTAGTATTTCTCTACTGCCTTAGTCGTATAGATTGGATTTATCTGAGGATTCTCGTTGAGGTTTTGCTCAGCAAACCTCCTGGAGAAAAGAAAATGAAAACCTTTAAGCATAGCAAAGGAAAGAATCCCAATAGGAGCAAGGCTCATGATTCCTACCAAAACCCTTATAAGCATTATAAGAAAAGGAATTATAAGAAGAAAGGCCTAAACCCATGGAAAAACCCTTGTATAACAAAGGGAAAAGAAAAGCTAAGAAGCTTGACATTACATGCCACAAATGTGCTAAACCAGTTCACTACGCTAATAGGTGTTGGACTAAGAAAGCTCTCAATGAGATTGAGGATGCTAAGCTTCGTTCTCAGCTTGAAGAGGTTCTTCTCATAGAGTCCAGTTCTGAAGACAATTCTTCTAGTGAAGAACTTGAAATTATCAACTCCTCTGATTCTGAGTCCTCAGAATCATCTACCAACGAGTGTCAATGCAATGAGCTCAATTATTGGAAACCCATAGTTGACATGAATGGGTTAAACATTTTAACTGATGATCAAGATAAAGCCTTAAAGGATATTGAAGCTATTTCTGATACTTAGATGAAAAGAAAAATGATAGAAATTCTTATCCAAGAGCATTCTAAGATAGAAGCTCCTCATATAATCGAAACCCCTTATAAGTTAAGTGAAGTCCTGTCCAGATTTCATCTGTCTAAGGTTAAGGAAACCCCTACCTCTTTGAATGACCTTAGGAGTGAGATTTCTCAACTCAAGTCTGAAATTAGTCAGATAAAAATGAGCAACAGAGCTCTTAACCAAAGGTTAATTGTTCTTGAAAAGGGAAAAAGAATTTCTAAAAGCCATTCTTCTTCCGAAGATTACTCGGATCTTCAAGAACAAGTCAACACTCTTAAAACCCTTAGTCAAAGATTAATTGCTCTTGACAATGAGGATATTGAAGGAAAAGAAAGTGAAGGGATTCCTTCACCTCCTAGAGAAGACTATCTAAACCTACTTGATAGAGTTACTTCAAAAAAATGGTTTATTAAAATTACCCTTGTTGCTAATAGAAGCTTCATTCTTAAAGATGAGGTTGCGCCCATCGATAGTGGTGCAGATTTAAACTGTCTGCAAGAGGGAATTATCCCTACTAAGTATTTTTCAAAAACCACTCACTCCCTTACCCAAGCTGGAGGGAGAAAGCTTAAAGTCAAGTATAAGTTGTCTGATGCGTATATCTGCAATCAAGATATATGCCTTCCTACCTCCTTTATCCTTGTTAAAAACCTTACTCATAGGATAATATTATGAACCCCCTTTTTGCATAGCATTATGCCTATCGCCAATGTTGATCAACTGGGAATAACCACCATCATAGATAACAAAACTATTAAGTTTGAATTTATTATTGATCCTCAGACAAGAATGTTGAATGAGGTTAGAGACCTACTTCTTAAGCATAAGGAAAAACAATTATGTTTTTTAAAGGAAGAGATTAGTCTTTTGAGCATTGAAGATCCGCTCAATAAGGATAATGTTAAGAAACAAATTAAATTAATTGAGGATCAATTCAAATCTGAGGTTTGTAGTGATCTCCCTAATGCCTTCTGGGAAAGAAAGAAACATGTCGTTTCTCTCCCCTATTTGGATGACTTTAATGAAAGTCAAATACCTACTAAGGCTAGACCTGCCCAGATGAACAGAGACTATTTAGAACTCTGTAAAAAAGAGATTGAATCTTTACAAACTAAAGTTTTAATAAGACCTTATAAATCCCCTTGGTCTTGCACAACATTCTATGTTAACAATGCTGCTGAGAAGGAACGTGGAGTTCCCAGACTTGTCATATATTACAAGCCTCTCAATAAGGTCTTAAATGGATTAGGATTCCTATCCCTAACAAAAAAGATTTGTTAGATAGGTTAAACGACGCTTTAATCTTTTCTAAATTTGACATGAAATCTGGGTACTGGAAAATCCAAATTGAAGAGTCTGACAAGTACAAAACTGCCTTTATCGTGCCCTTTGGGCATTTTGAATGGAATGTCCTACCGTTTGGGCTTAAGAATAGCCCTTCGGAATTTCAAAATATCATGAATGATATCTTAAACCCTTATTCTAAATTCATTATTGTTTATATTGATGATGTGCTTATCTTTTCAAAATCTTTGGAACAGCACATTAAACATTTAAAAATATTTAAAGGAATTGTTAAACATAACGAGCTAGTCATATCTGCGCCCAAAATGAAACTTTTTCAAACTAAAGTCAGATTTCTAGGCCATGAAATAAATAAATGAACCATTGTTCCTATTAATAGAAGCATTGAATTTGCCTCCAAATTTCCAGATATATTATCTGAGAAAAAACAACTTCAGAGATTTTTAGGAAGTCTCAACTATATTTCCGATTATTATAAAGATCTAGCTAAGGACACAACTATTCTCTATAAGAGGTTGAAGAAGGTCCCTGAACCTTGGACTGAGAAACATACTCAGACTATCCAAAAGGTTAAAAGCAAAGTTAAATGTTTACCTTGCCTTTCTCTAGCCAATCCTAGTTATTTTAAAATTGTGGAGACTGATGCCTCTAACCAAGGTTATGGAGGTATTCTTAAACAGGTTATACCAGAGACTTCTAAAGAAGTACTTGTTAGGTTTACTTTTGGTAAATGGAACCAAACACAGTTTAAATACTCGACTGTGAAGAAAGAGATGCTTTCAATTATTAAATGCATTTCTAAATTTCAAACTGATTTATTAAATCAAAAGTTTTTATTAAGAATTGATTGTAGTTCTGCCAAATCCATAATTGAAAAGGATATTAAAAATCTTGTGGAAAAACAAATCTTTGCCTCTTGGCAAGCTCAATTAAGTGCTTTCGAGTTTGACATTCAATATACTAAAGGAGAAAATAACTCTCTTGTTGACTTCCTTACACGTGAATTCTTGTAGGGTAATGAGCACCCTTTATAGGGGAAGAAGCGGTCGTTCTTTTGGCCGAGGAGGAAGAGGGGGTAACATATCAAGAACAAAACATTCCCCTAATAAGAGAATGGACAAATGTCTATCCTAATAGACAAAGAATGCAGCAATTGCCTGCACCTCCAAAAAATAATAACAAGGAAGAATCTTCCTCGTCCAATTCCAAGAATAATGATTCTTATAAAGATATTGCTGCTAATGATCATGTCCAGGAACAAACAGCATACTACTTTGAAAATTCCACTGCTGAACAAATTATGTTCATAGAGGAAGAAGACATTAAAATAGCCAACAATGATGGCTGGGCTATCCAGACTCGATATCTTGAATCAAGAGGATATCCTGGACTCTTTGGAAAATCTAGACCAAATTTGGAGATATTGCTCCTTGTGACTGGACCAGTCACCATCACTCATCACTATTAGAATAATAATCCTGGTCGCTTTATAAAATTTTCCAAATGCCATATCAATAAGATATTGCAACCCAGAGAATGGGGGTTAAGCCTAAATGGGGAAAAAGCAATAAAAATTGCTGATGGCAAGAATGTTTATTACAATTATTGGGATTATATCCAAGCCTTTTCTAAGGCATTTTATTATCAGAATCCCAAGAATAAACATTCTTGGTTTTTCTCAATTAATCCAGAAATTCTGGAGAAGCCCATTCCAAATTGGTTTTTTAATTGGTGGTTAAAATTTGGACCATCTTTGGAAATTTTACCAACAGAATTAATGAATTTATACACCCCTTGGTGTACTGAAAGTCCTTTAATTTCAAAGGTTTTATCAAAGAATTTGATAACTAGACTACGTCCATTCATTTATTTTGCTAAATTTCAGCTCCCGTGGATTTGGAGATGGACAATAACCGTCTTAAGAGATAGTCATAACATTCCAATCTTGCAGAGAAATTTCTTCTGCAAATGGTGGGTCAAAATGGATCCTAAAGATCTCAAAGAAAAGGTGGCCTTAATAACTGCCACAATTAATGATGACAAAAATAGTCAAATCAAGAGCCAAAGCTCTCCACAGATGTCAATGACTCAGTTGATGGAATATTTCCAAAGGAAGTTTCCCAAAGAAAACGAAGAAGATATTATGGTCCGAGTTCTTGACCACATGAAGAATCAGTTCTTCAGTTCCTTCCCAACAGCTAAGGAAGATAATGTCTCAATGAAGACTAGTTCATCGCAGGGATCAATGGACACCATGCTAGCTGGGGAATCTCAAGAGGCAGACCCCACTGATGAAGACTTTTGGGACGCTCTTATTCACTCAATGACTCATAGAGTAAATAAAGGAAAAGGTCCTCAATAATCAGAAGAGGTCAGAACTAGTGGGACCCACAATTATTATGATTCCCACTCAGTTCCCCACTATCTAAAGATGATTTAGACATCCACCCAACTAAAGCTGAAAAGGATGTAGCAGAATCTGCTTTTACTTTATTTATTTAGATTTTTCTTTGTCGTTTGTAATTATTCAGTGACGATGAGGCCCTCTAGTGTACCCGGCTTGAATAATTATCTTTGTGTTCTTTTTTACTTGTTTTAGCAGGTTTTCTGCACCTTTTACCGGTTTCAATAGGAAACCTTTTCCCTATATAAGGGACTTTCATTTCATTTTGTAACCACGCTTCACTTTGTAACATATCTTCTCTCTTAAATATAATCTCCTAAGTTTCTCTTCACTTATTCTCTTTACTAAGCTTCCATTATACACTATACATAAATTCTTCAAAATCTTCTCTACTACCAAAAATCTCCTCTACTTATAAACAACCACATACCCAAGGCTGCGCCATTACTGTTCCTGGTATCAGAGCTTGGTTGTCAAACATAGTAACATGACCCCTCTGATAACTCTTCACCCTATGTCTGTATAACAAAACCCACCATTGGATTGAAAGCTATTATCATATAGATCACGCCTATAAAATTTCACATCAATAAAAAATCATTTGATATGTTAAAGAGAATGATAAAAATTAACGACTTTCATGAAGTTTTGTAAGACGTTCGTTTTTATGTATCTTGTTGGCATGTCAAATGATTTTCGATTGATATTAAATTTTATAGACATGATCTATATGATAATAGCTTTCAATCCAACGGTGAATTTTACTATACGAATATAGGGTGAAGAGTTATTAGAGGTGTCATATTACTAAGTTTGACACTTTGGTGTCATTTGATCCTGACCCATATATATATATATATATATATATATATAACTTCATCGGTTTTAAAATAATTTTTGAAAAACATAAAAAGCCTTTTAATATATCAATATTTTTTTTAATACTCTACTGACATTCTTGAGTATTTTTTTGTTTGTAATTTTTTAATGGAACAAATTAATTTTAAATCAATGTATTTTATTATCATTTCAACAGTTTAAGTGTTTTTTATTAGTTGAATGGAAGGGGATCAGCATAAAACGATAGTAAAGAGATATGCATGAACGAATTTACGAAATTGAATTTCATATTATGTTTAGAAATATACTTTAATAGAAGAGAATTTGATATTATATTTGGAAATATATATTAAAGAGAATTTCATATTATATTTGAAAAATATACTTTAACAAAAAGGAATTTCATATTATATTTGGATAAGGGTTTAATGGATATGTATTGACAGTGTAAAATAGTTTTACACTGTCATCCAATAGAAACATATCATTTTGCCATGTCATTTAAATTTTATAAAAATTACAGTCTAACTTGACAAGATTCATGGTCGTGATTGATTGACAGTGTAAAAAATATTTACATTATCAGTCCATCACCCATTTTCTCTTTAGATAGAGTTTAATATAAAAGAGAAGTTTCCGTTTCCTTTTTCCTTACATATATTGAAAGTTATATATATTTATTTGAAGTCCTGTATTTTAATTATTTTATATCATGTATATTAAGTTAGTTTGAATATAACCATATGAAAAAATAAAAAGTTAACTATATCTCTTATTTTAGTAATTTTATTTATCCATTGTGGATCTTGTGTATTCAATTCTAGAGACTAATTTTTCAAGCAATTTAAATCAAGTAATATTTTATTTTTGAGTTTAAATATAAAACAAATTTAGTAATAAATCATTAAAATATAAAATCTAATATTAAATTGTTTTTTAGCTATGTTATATATTTCAAAACAAGTATAAATACTCTATCATTATCTATCTCTTTTTCACAAAACACATTATCAATCTCTTCTTCATAAAACATTTATAATGGAAAACTCAATTGCTGAGATGGAAACCATTTTCCTTGAGATTTCTATTGGAAATGATGTTGTGGAGGCTATAATCGACTTTGCTAGACATCATGAAGCTAGCATAGTCGTGATGAAGGGTTCCGGTCTTGTATCTGACATTACTTTTCTTCAACCAGATTCTCGTGTTCCGACTTTTCAATTGGATGGTCCGTTCAATGTGTTATCTTTAGCTGGAGTGTACTTAAATCCCAATTGTTGTCGTGTTCCTCATCGACTCATCAATGATCCATTATGTACCGCTTTTTCCCTTCAGCTTTCTGGATCTGGAGGGCAAGTGTTTGGCGGAGTGATTGGAGGGAAGATTAATGCTGCTAGTGACATTAAGATTTCAGTATCTCTTTTCAAGAGGCCCGATTTCTTTAGGGTGGTCACTTCTGATGGAAATGTTCAATTATTTGAGGATGATGATGTTCTAACAATTGTTGATGATGTTGATGCCAGTGATAGTGGTGTTGATGGCAATGAAACTGAATCAGAACCGGATGATCAATTTCTCCTTTAATCAAGACTCATATGTCTTTTTCCTGGTTGTTTTTTGAGCATTTTAATCATGAATACAATAAGTGTGTTTTAGTATTTTTATATTTTATTTAAAGAATTAAATATGGTGAATATAATTTTAAAGAGAGGTTAATTGGTGCTTAAAATTTTATATGTCTCTGAATTTTAAGCTATAAATTATTCAACACTATGACGTTCAAGCGCTTATGTTAGAGATTTTGTTTTCCGTGCATGAATGAATGTGCAAAATTGAATTTCATATTATATTTTGAAAATATATATATTTTTTCAAAAGACAAATGATATAATAAAGAATACAAGGGTATTCTAATCCTTACAAAAATGGGAAATAAAATTCCCAACCAACGCCCCTCTAGAATTAAATGGGTTTCATAAAAAATCTAGAAATGATGGGTTGGAATAAGGAATCTCACCTAAACAACACCATTTCTAAGCATTAATCTTTACATTCCAACAAATATTTTCTATATTACAAGGAATCAAGTTAAAAATGAAATTATTTCTTTTCTTCTAGAGAGACCAAATTACCGCCATCCAAACAACCCCTTTAAAACTATGTCTCGATCCGCCACCGCTCCAATTCAAAAAATAGTTAGCCACATTTCCACTAAAAAATTCAAAGACACTGCACCAAGATGCAATATTCCGCCATACTACTTTCGCCAAAGAACAATTAAACAAGAGGTGAGATAAATCTTCATCCTCCGAGTAACACAAACTGCAACAACCATCCACAACGATACCTCTTCTTTTCAAAGCAATTCTAGTTGGTAATCTATTCCAAATTACTTTCCATCCAAACAATTTAATCCTTGCTGGAATATATAGAGACCACAACTTTTAAAAAAAACTGCTATGTTCTCTTCTAAAAGATTGTTGACAGTAACAATCTTCATTCTTTTGTATACTTCTTTCACTGAAAAAACCTCTTCCTCACTCGATTTCTAAACTACCCTGTCATTTCCCTCCTTCACAACTTGAAAATCATGCAATTGCTGTCTAAGGATAGCCCTGCTGCTCCTGAGCATAGAATGCTCCGAATCAGAAAAACCGAAATCTTTCCATACCCAAACCTCGTCTTCCCAGCTGCCCATTTCAAATACCGTTGCTGTTTTCTTGTTGCTATCTTGGAACATCAAGTGAAACTGCTCTGCTAAAGGTCCCGATCTGGTAAAATTGGCTAACCAAAACGGAGTATCGAGATCATCACTTATTGAATAAACAACCGATTCAGTAAAGTTAAATACTCCGATTGGAGAGTTATCGCCTAGTTTAAGAATGTCTTTCCACCAATAAGACGAATGGATCGACACCTTAGAATTTTTAGCCAACAACCGACATTCCACTTTCCCGTAACGGGCTATAAGGATCTTCTTCCAAAGGGCTTCCCACTCCGACAAGATTCTCCACTTCCATTTAGTTAATAGAGCAAGATTAAATTCCTTAATTCTCTTGATACCAAGGCCTCCTTCTTCTTTACTTCTACAAACTGATTCCTAATTCAACCAACAAATTTTCAATTTTCCGTCTTTCTTCCCCCACAAAAAGCTTCTTCTCATTTTATCAATCTCATTCCAAACCGCCACTAGCGCTTTATAAAAAGCAAACCAGAAAACCGAAAGACTAGTTAAGATTGAATTAATCAAAGTGATTCTACCCACCATGTTTAATAAGCGAGAGTTCTAATTGTCCAGCCGGCTTTTAAATTTTGAAATAACCGTTTTCCAAGTTTTAATACTCCTTGGATTGCTTCCAATTGGGATACCCAAAAAAGTGAATGTTGCTATATCAGATCTGCATCCAAGAAAGTTTGCTGCTGCTAGAATAAAGTGAGGACTAACATTTAAACCTATGAGTCAACACTTATGATGATTGACTCCCAAGCCCGACACAAGTTCGAAACCCTTTAGAATTGCCTTAATACTCCAAATATTCTTCCATCCTCCTTCCCCACCATCAAAGTATCGCCCGCAATCTGAATAACATCCACCGAGATGTCATTGCTGACTTTAAAACTACTAAACTCACCAACCTCAACAACTTTGTTAATTAATCTTGTTAAGCCTTCCGTTACCAGCACAAAAAGAAAAGGGGATAAGGGATCCCCCTGCATCAATCCTCTTTTGATTTCGAAGTTAGACATAGGACTACCGTTAACCATAATTGATAAATGTCCATTGAAAACACAAGCATCCATCCATTTTAGCCAATTCTTACCAAACCCCATCTTAACCATTAATCGACGAAGAAACTCCTAATTGACGCAGTCATAAGCTTTCTCAAAATCAACTTTGGATAAAATACACTCCTTTCTTTTTATAATGGCTAAGTCAATTACTTCATTAGCTACAACCACTCCGTCCAAAAGAAAATGCCACGGAACAAAGGCGGATCGATTATGAGAAACCAATCCACCAATCGCTTTCTTGATTCTTGCTGCGAGTAACTTAGCCAGGATTTTATACAAACAACCCACAAGACAAATAGGTATATATTCGTTAAGATTTAGCGGATTAGAAACTCTCAGAATTAAAACCAAGAAAGATGAACTCGCTGCCTTAGGTAAGCTTCCATGACGATGAAAGTCCTTGACAAAGAAACAGATATCAGACTTTAAAATGTGCCTACATTTCGTCAGAAAAACGAAACTAAATCCATCCAGACCCGGGCTCTTCATTCCGTCACAACTCCACACCACCTGACGGATTTCTTCTTCCAAAAACTTATCTTTTAAAGATTGCACCTCTGCTGCAGTTAACCTGTTGAAAGATAAATGATCAAGAGCAGGCCTGTCAAAACTAGTTTCAGCAAATTTCCGGCAGAAAAAATCTCTAATAGCATTTTTGACACCATCCACTGAATCAACATTTCTTGCATAAGAATTAATTGATCCAATAAATTTGCTGCGTTCTCTGCCCTTCACCATATTATGGAAGAACCTAGTGTTGATGTCTCCCTCCTTGTTCCATTTTACCCGAGCTTTCTGGATTATTAATTTATCTTTAACTTACAGATTATGCCATACAGCTTTGCAAGCTTCAGATCGTCTCGCCACCAAACCTTCGACTTCTTCTACTGCAGCCTCAATCAAATCGTTGCCCACCTTATTGATAATATCTACCTCCTCCTTCACCTTCAAATCATACCACCCAAACACCTCTTTACTCCAAATTCTTAGATCTCCTCTAAGCATCTTAAATTTCTCTTTAATCACAAAATCACTTCTCCTAACAACGACATAACTCCTTCATTTTTCTTCGACGAATTTGAGAAAAAGAGGATGTTCAAACCAAGATTTGTTAGATTTAAACAGTTTAGGTCCCCAATTCCTCTCCTCGATCTTCATCCAAATAAGACAGTGATCAAAAATATATCGCTTCCCAATTGATTGCCCTATCATACCCCACCTATTAATAAACGTCGAATCCACAAGAAATTTGTCAATTCCACTCATAGCTTTTCCATCACCACTATACCACATGAAACGATTACTAGAAACTGGGGGATCAATTCGATCCAACCTATCCACAAATTCAGAAAAGGCTTTGATCTCCAAATTCCTGCAATCACAAGAAACTCCCTTTCGTTCAGAGGCTACAGTTGTGGCATTGAAATCTCCACCTATCAACCAAAAACCATCATTCCATTTCCTCTTGCAAACCTCCAAATCCTTCCACAACTTGCGTTTTGCACTAAGAGAACACCCAGAATAAATGTTGACTACATAGTAAATCTACTCTTTCCATTTCAGTTGAACTCCCAGATAACCTTCCCCTATAAACAAAAAAATTAGACTGCAAAATATCTCATTCCACATAGAGATAATTCCTCCAGAATAACCACAGGATTTGCTATAGGACCATCCCACCTCACTATGTCTCCAAAAGTTTGAAACAACACTATAATCTACTACTTCTAATTTCGATTCTTTAATGAAGAAGATATCCGCCTTTGCCGAATTTAGTAAGCCACAAATTCTATTCCTTTTGAATGATCCCACAGTCATCGATCACCATTAGATTTCGCCTTCTTTCCACTTTTAAAACCTATGTCCTTAGCCTCCATTTCTGCAATTTGAGTGGAATAGTCCTTAAAACCTTCTTTAGCCCGCACTCTTAATTTTGATTTCACCCTCTACACTTTGGCTCCTACATTAAACTCTATATTTCCACAAATTTAGTGTTGCACAATTGAACATCTGAATCTGAAATTGATTCACACCGCATCGTTCCTTTGACTGAGATAGGATTTGGAGAAACATGATATGAAAGTGTGAAATCTTCAATTGGATCTTCAGAGCCCAAAGAAACATACACCAAGTCCAGGCCCGCCTTTCGCAATTTGGATTTGGGCCTTCTTTTAATGACCGGCCCATTCACCTCCACAATGTTTTTGTATTTTAACTTTTTCTTTTTATGAGGTTTTCTTCTAAATTCTACTGCGTCAACATCAGACAGAAAAGTGCTATTATCAAGGACCTTTACACATGCTCTAGGATCAGACTCAGGCTCCTCATTCTTGCATCAGATATCGAAACCATAAAAGGTCCCTTCTTTGTCGTCATAATTGCAGAGTCAAAATTCACCTTGTCAGGACTAGTGTCAGCTACTACATCTAAATCTAGGTCTACTGATATTTTCTCACTGTTCAATCCGTCTGATTCGAATTCTCCAAACAGATTCGTAACCGGATTAGTTGGATTCAAGCCAATATCCACCTGCTCTTTTTCCTCCTCTCCATTTTCCTTCACGTTCCAATCCTTCACTTCCTCTTCCCCTATGAATCTATTCCAAGAACTCTTCGATCCTGAAGAAGAAGATTGAACTTCATCTTTATTATTCTCCGTCTGATTAAGAGAGATGCGCAAAGGACCATAAGCATCTTCTACCATCTTGATTCTGAACACTTTACCATTGATCTCTACTTTAAAAATTTCAATCAAAACCATTGCATAGTTTGTTCGAACCAGAATCCTAGCCACATCCGTATACTCCCCTTTGAGCGTATTTTCATACACACAAACATAAGTACCCAACATTTTTGCCAATATTTCAAAAAAGGAAAATCTCCATGCATGACATGGAATGCCATAACACCTAAGCCAAGTCATTCTATCCTTGTCCACATCCTCCTCCCTTGTAACGCTCTGTATAATATATATCTAGAATAATATAATACAAGCATTTTATTTGGTACTGACACCATCATAAGTGCCTACTAGCGTAATTCACATACTTGACCATTTCTAAAACACGATTACAATCTATTGTACAAGATATGAAAATCAGCCAAAACAATCAAAAAACTAAGATCAATATACAATATCCTTAATTGTATACAATAGATTACACAGCGGAAAAACTAAAACTGAGCTTCTCTTGAAACATCCAAGCTTAGCTCCACTTGTAAATCGTACCTACAAATACCTCCTGAAAATAATCAACAATAGTGGGGTGAGATACATCAAATCTCAGTGAGTTCCCTATCTTATGGACTCTCTCGGCTTTACAGGGTTCTAGCCAAATCCTAACTCAAGTCAAAGGGAAGGGAAAATGACCTTGAGTACACAAACTCACACTATATGGAAACACGCTATTGAGCTCGTTACTCAAAATATTCACTTATCGATAACCTTGTCAAGGCATCCCCTTTCTCCCGCCCTCTTCTACGTCTAGAAGTAGGAACGAGTCATGAACCCTCATAGATTTCTTGGCATACGAAATGGATTCGGAAATAAGGGACACATTATCACCTTAAATCGTCACTTCACACGGCCTGTACACCATCACAAGTCTCTTTACCATATAGGCTCCATTCGTACTATAACATTGGGAATCAAACCTGCCAAGAAATCATGCATTCATTACAGAGGAGCTCGTTACTCATGAAATAGCACATAATAGAATAATGGTTACGATTTCATGATTTCACATACAACCATAATTGTATTCAACATTTCTAGGCCACATTAGCCTTTAGGCCTCTTTTGCCTTTCTCAAATAAACATAATAATTACACGTGTTCCATACTAGTGTTTCACTTATTTCTATACCATTCGGTAATGGACACACGCCCCGGCCTCTTTTGCACGAGCATTGTCATTAAGTTATTCATCAATTCCCTAGCTCATTACTAGGTTCCAATATCTTAAACTATGCCATTTGTTTTGGGATAAAGTTTCCTCACTCTACCAAATTCATATTCTAAGCATGCATATTCTTTTGATAATTTTTAATAACGATATTAGGCAAAGCATATTACAATTGCACATTTGAATTACATATAACAATTTCATCACAAGTTATACAATAGCATATTACAATTGTATAATAGAATCACATATAATGATTCATCACATAAAACATCACTTTTGGGTTCCCTCCGATTCATTTAATCAGGTATCGAAATCAATACTTTTCACTTTTATCCCGTAGGATATTTTCACAGCTTTGCATCGGCTATCATTATGCCACGACCGGACTTATGATCCAAAAGATAACAATTTTTAAACATCTCACATAACATTATTTTCCTTCTTTTTCCACTAAATAATTAATCCCACATCATACCCCTATTTTTCACTTGTTATTGGGTAGAGGATCGTCATAGCTTTCCAACGGTACCAAGAACATCTCGACCCGAATTACAGATCAAAAGGTATGGATTTTCAAAGAAAATAAAATATTGAAAAACTGCCAGATTCGCCTGGCGGTTAAGGATTTCGCCTAGCGAATCCCTCTTCGCCAGTATTTCGCCCGGCGAACCAGTGGCGAAACCTCATTCTTAGAAAAACCAAAAGTTCCAGTAGCCAAAACATGTTCTGCCTCCTCATTTTCGCCCAGCGAGTCTGGATTTCGCCTGGCGAATACCCCTTCGCCAGTACTTCGCCTGGCGAAATAGTGGCGAGACCTAATTCGCTTGGCAAATCCTAATTCGCCTAGCGAATCGCATCAGAACCATAATTTCTCCCCTGCGTTTTCCATGGTTCCAAGGGTCCCAATTCTCACCCTTACCATACCAAAACAGTTCCAAACCTCAAAACAAGTATCAACAATTGATCATATGCATAATACAACTACACCATGCAATTTATCTCAAATTTCATCCGTTAGATTCCATTAATTTATACATTTAATCATTTTCTCTCAAACCTAATCTAAGTTCAATATCAAGAATTTCTAGAACTTAAGGTGTCTATCTAGAACCCACCTGATAATCGAAGAGGAGGTTGAAGAAGATGATGAACATTGAAGGTGATCCATGGCTTTTCTCTCTTCTTCCTCTTTCCCTCTTCTCTTCCTTTCTCTTCTTCTTCTTCTTACTAACTTCTTCTTTTTCTTTCTGTCTAACAAAATATATATAATATAATATAATCCAACAGGGCAAAATATCTTCAATTGATATTTTGTCGTCTCAACCCAATTGATCAATTATTAGAGTTACCATAAATTACTTTCTCGGATTAATAAATATTAATCCGTCTCTTTAATAAAATAATTGATCTCTTCAGAATTCTCCAGTTGCTCTATTGATCCGAATTAACAATACTTAAAGTACTTAGAGGATTCCATTAATTTTATTTACCAAAGATAGAGCACATAAATACTCATTTGATCTCATCTGATATCCAATTGAACATTTAAATAATATGGGGTATTACATCCCTCAACTTTTTAATATCCAAAAACCACTCTCTCCACCAAGAATCAGCTCCCCGAATTAAATAATTGATTTCACCTGTCTTACTTTCCTCGAGCAAACATAAATTAGCAACCAAAGGAGTTACTTTAATCGAAAAGTAACCTTCTAGTTCAAAACTGTTCTGAATGTTGTATGACATTTCTGGACCCCAATATAAGATTTTCTGAATCTCTCCAATGTCGCTTCATCCTCCCGATACCTCAGAACATTTTGATTGAATTTGCTATGCTCCACCTGTTCTGAATTGTTGATGCCATCAGCAAAGGATCTATCCCTCCGTTGATACTCTTGATACCCACGCCTACGAACAAAATCTCCCTTGTTTTCCTCCACTCCTCGGAGCTTACTCCTCACTGTTGTGTCTTCTCTATTAAACTTCTCAAACCTCCAAAATCTCTGAATATTTGCGTAGATTTTGTAATTATCGATAAAAATGATGTCCAATTTTATTGCCAAATACCTCACATCCTCACTGTTTTCCGAATTTGTTCCTCTTCTGGGGGATGACTACTTCTCTCAAATTTCCAAAGTCTACGAACAGTTTGAAGATCTCCTGCGCTGTTATTCTGTCTGAAATTTCTGAAAAATAGAAAGAGTATATTCCTTCCCCTTCTTTGCTTTCTATTACAACTCTTCTTGAATAAGAATCCCATCTTCCCCTTAGATTTTGTCTTCCTCGTTTGTGAACCTTCTACCACTCCATCCAGTTTGATACTTAACACCAAATGGGGAAGAATGATACCCTAAAATTCATTCAACATTTTTGTCTTGAAATGAAAAAAACCACAATCCAATATTTCCTTGAAAATATACTTTAATAAAAGAGAATCTTCCATTTCCTTTTCCTTTTATATATGGAAAGTTACAATTATTTTAAGTTCTGCATTTTAATTATTTTATATCATGTATATTAAGTTAGTTTGAATATAACCATATTAGAAAACAAAAAGTTGACTGTATTCTTATTTTAATGTTTTTATTTATGCATTGTGGATCTTGTGTTTTCAATTTTAGAGACTATTTTTCAAGCTAGATAAAACTAGTAATTTTTTATTTTTGAGTTTAAATATATAATAAATTGAGTAATAAATTATTAAAATAAAAAATCTAATAATAAATTGTTTGGCTGTGTTATAAATTCCAAAATAAATATAAATACTCTATCATTATCAATTTATTTTTTACAAAAACACATTATCAATCTCTTCTCAAAATATATATCCTAAATATTTTCAATGGCGGATGACAAAAAAAAAACGCAAGTATAGAGAGACCTTCGGGGTCTAAGAGAGATTAATTTATGTTTATAATTTTATATGTATGAGAATCATATACTCGATATATTCATACGATTTAATTATTTTCATTCGAATGTTGTCAAAGGTATAAATTTGGATCATTTCTTAATACACCACCCTAATTTCTTATACACCACGTGAAATTTTGTTTTTGCCCCCTTATTCCGGATGTGCACATCCGGACGCACCGTTTTTTTTAAAACGCTGATATTTTCCGGATGTGCACATCCGGAAACATAGTATAGCTTTATTTTTTTTTAAATTTCGGAACTGCAGATCCGGAAAATAGCATAACTTTATTTATTTTTTAAAAAATCGGTTTTGTCGGTTGGTCGCATACGTTAATATATCATCGCAAGTTAATATACATTCGAATGAGGGGAGCGACAAGAGATTAGTTCGAAGGCTACTGTATTTGTTGTTTGTTGAATTAGCAAAGGAGAAACTCATCCTCTCTAGCACTATACCATTTTCCATTAAATATTTAGCTAATATAAGCTCATGCTCGTCTCCACTGACATTTCCAAATTTCACAACTTGGAGAGTGGATGTCAAACAATCTGGCACAACAGCAGAGTTAAGAAGCTCATGGTTGAATTCCAATATTCCCTAATGATTTGTAATAAAACAAAGTCTAAATAAGACAAAAATTAGAGAAACATGCTCAACATTTGCAGAGACGTGGCTCGCGAGTCAGTGACTTAGAATTTTGTCTTATGTAAACACTTTCAAGTAGAGGTGCTTTAAGTTCTAAAGTGACATCATCCGCACCTGCACTTAACCAAGAGCAGTCTCCAGTCTCAAACTTTTTCAATACTGGAAAAATAATACCTTGAGATTTGTCAACTGTAAATACAACTCTAGAAAACTTTGTTCTTTGTATCTCTTCAACAGAAAACTTTGTTCTTCGTATCTCTCCAATAGAAAACTTTGTTCTTCGTATCTCTGCAATAGAAAACTTTGTTCTTCGTATCGCAAGTTAATATACATTCTAATCATAATGAAATTAAAAACATATCAAATCTGAGAATGTACCTTTCTCTCCAGTGTAACCACTGCTCCTGTTATCTTTCTTTGTTAATCCTCCAACACTACAGATGGACTCAATATTTTTCGGAGATAAACCCTTTTCGTTATTGAAAATAAGTAATGTGGCTGGTGCACCAGTAGCAGTAATGTCATTAAAAGTTATAACAAACTCTAGGATTGGAGTCTCTCCGTCAATATAATGGTTGTCTTCGGCATTCTGATAAAGTTAACAACAGATTAACGATCATGAATATAAACGACTATCATTTAACATCATGAATGCATCATGAAAGGTTAAATGTACTTGAATAAGCTCCATGCGAAAATGAACATCTTTAGCATAAAGTTCAGCGGAGAGATTCTTGATAGCGTGATGAAGATCTTCAGTCAATGTAAATGAAGTAAACATGTATTACAGAGTGAAAGGTGAAAGGTTAAGAATGAGAGTACTTACTAACTTACACGATACAAGAAAAATGTTTGAATGCATAAATAACTCATTATTATTTACCATTTTGGTTTTCAGGGTTTGGCGTGTGGCTTTCTATAAATCAACTAGGTTTAAGCCTAAAAGGATTATATAAAGATTATAGGACAAATCAAGATCAACAATAAAACATTACTTCTTTGACGTTATCCAAGATAAATGGCAGCAGAGTCGACACAAAGTTGATGGTACTCCTATTACCACTTGCAGAACCAGAATCAGAATTTTCGACTTCACTTATGTAGTATCGAGGGCGGAAAGCTAGCATGTGTGCATAATAAGCAGGAGGAACTGTATCATTAATATACAAGTTATAATATATACATATACATCAATAGACATCAGTATGTATCATTTAGAAAAAACCAATGCGAACCTGTAAAATATAATCCTTTTAGGCTTAAACCCAGTTGATTTATAGAAAGCCACACGTCACTCCCTGAATTATCCTATCATGAGGAATACACAAATCTAACAAAATTATCTTATCATTCCACCGGGTCAATTTCTCTTCTAAGGATCCACTGTTATTTTAAAGAGATCTTGAATTATCTCCTCGCAATGAACCTAAGAAGAAACAATTCCTCTGTATCTTGTGACCCAAAGTCAGTCCATTGGTTCTGCAAGTGGTAATAGGAGTACCACCAACTTTGTGTCGACTCTGGTGTCATTTATCTTGGATAACGTCAAAGAAGTAATGTTTTACTGTTGATCTTGATTTCTCCTACAATCTTCGAGGATAGATTTGGGAGTTCGGATATTCACAATGCCTTTTTTGGATATATAACTTATGGTTACAGAGGTCATGTTTGTCACGATTGTTGGATGATCGTTACTCTGTTAAAATACATATTATTATTATTATTTTTTAAAATAAATATACCATTTTTTCGGATGTGCACATCCGGAATACGCGTAAATTGTCATTCCGAATTTTCACATCCGAAAAAAGGCAACGTTTTTTAAAAAAACGGTGCGTCCGAATTTGCACATCCGGAACTGGGGGCAAAAAAATAATTTCACGTGGTGTATAAGAAACTAGGATGGTGTATTAAGAAATTGTCTAAATTTGGAGGTGTGTAGCAACGTGAAGATTTAGATTGATTTTGAGGGGAAATAATCGTTCCATAAATTTTTTATACACAATTCTATTTAGTTAAATGTCTTATTTTAAAAAGGTTGATCCCATTTAATGACATGTAATTTAATTTTAAACGGTGTATTGAATATCTAAATTATTAACATAAAAATTTCATTTAATATTTAAATTATAATTAGGAGTACATGATAAATAAATATTATTTATGTAAAATACACTAAAACTAATATTACAAATGACAATATATTATGATTTAAATATTTAAAATAATTAATAAAATTTATATTAAAATAAATAAATAAATAATTATGAAAATAACATACTAATAAAATAAGCATACTAAAAAAATAAAATATATGAATGTACTTCTGTTTCTTAAATTCGAAATCCATTTAGGTATGGTCAGTTAAAAAAATAGTTAAATGCAACCAGTATTGTTTTATTGAATTAATTTGTAGTTAAAATGGGAGACTGGATTGAAGTTCAGAAGCGAGGGAAGAAAGGTGACAAGGGTGGTAGCTGTAGTAAACAGGGGTTCAAATGGGATAAGGAGGCGGATATCGTGACTGTATTCATCACCGAGTTTCCAGAGAGATTAAGGGCGAAGGATCTTTTCGAGACTTTTGAGGGTTATGGTGAGATCGAGGAGGTCTTCATTCCTTCTAGGAGGGACAAAAGAGGTCGGAGATATGCCTTTGCGAGGTTTAGTAATGTGAAATAAGCTAGAGTCCTGGCCACCAAGCTGGACAATGTCTTTTTCGATAATACAAAAATGTTTGCTAACATTCCCAGATTTCAGAGGTCGTGGAACTCTAGTGGGAAGAAAGTGGAGGTTTCTAGGGATAGAACGAAGAAAGTTGAAATCAGACGGGAGATTCCAGGTAGGCAGGAGTTCAGGAAAAACAAAGAGGGAAACAACAACAACATCAATAAGGATCTTTCTTATGCCCAGGCATTGCAATGTGGGATGCTCGTTACGTCACTTATCTCATCGGTTTCTAACAACGTCAGGTCTTTCGAGGTAGAAGCAGAGGATTTGGAGAGCTTCAAAAAAGATTTCGTAGGGGAGGTGTGGAATCCGAGTACCTCGTATAATATGCAACAAAACTTCATTAACAGGGGAATTGTCTTGCTTAAAGTAACTTCGTTAGGGGCCAATATGTGTCTCATTGAAGAATTGGAAGGAGGGGAGGTTGAAAATTTAATGGAAAAGGAAGATAAGGGGATGAAAGAATGGTTCAAAGTCATCAAGCCATGGAAAGAGGAAGTGGTGGACAAGGAGAGGTTTATTTGGTTGAGGTGTTTTGGGGTCCCTTGTTTTGCATGGAAACTGAGTTTTTTCGAATTCCTGAGCAAGCTCTTTGGGTCTTTCGTGTGTTCGGATGAGGAGACTTCGCGACAGATGTCATTTGAGGTGGCAAGGATCATGGTTAGATCGAGTTGCGCTATGGTCATCAATGAGGTGTTTCGAATTTTGATCAATGGGGTGGAGTTTCAGATTAAAATAATGGAGGATAACATTGGTAATTTGAGGCAAGTCTGTCCGGAGAAGAGGGATGTCGTTGTAATGGTGGAGGAAGCGGAGTCGGTGGCTGCTCTTAATTCTGGTGAAAAAGGGAGTCCGGGGATTAGGGAGGGGATCAAGGAAAATGATAAGACCGATTCAGTGTTTATTGGTTATTCATTGGATAATAAGTTAAAGGGGGCTTGTTCTGACGAGGATGATGTTTCCAAGAAGGGAGGTTTTTTCGTAGGATCAAAGGTTAGTGACGGCTTGGAGACAGATAGATATAGTGTTGGGTCGCATCAGACTTTAGTCAAGGGAGATGTCAAAGGTGTAGAGGGTAGTAGGCCTTTAGATATGGGGGCTATTGTCAGGTGGGATAGATCCTCTTACATAGAGGAATCAGAAGAGGTTCATGATTCTTTTAGCCAGCGAGAGGATTTGGGGCAGAATCAAGCCCATTTATTGTTGGGCCTTAGTAGTAGGAGGAAGAAAGGAGTTTTGGCCTAAGATAAGAGAGATCTTAATAGGATTAAAAAAGGTAGATTGGTAGTGGGCCAGGTGCAGAGGCCCAATGGTAAATTCAAGGAATTAATTAGAAGAAGTGATTTATCCAGAAAGAAGAGGTCTTGTGTTTCTCTTATGGAGCCTTCTGATCAGGCCAATATTCCCTTGTAAAACATTAATGGTCTTTCATTAAATTTGTCTCTTCCGGTTGCTTTCAAATCCTTACCAGCCATGTCAAAAGATAGAAGCGTGGATTTTTCAGGAGGTTCAATTCTCTGCTATGACGAAACGACCGATTCCGATCTGAGGCAAGGCAATCAGAGATTTTTATCTCAAGAAGAAGATTCCTTGGTGGGCAGATTGTGGGGGGCAATCAAGGAGCTTGAAGTGGAAGGGACAGAGTCTGATGAAGTGTACAAGGACCAAATCAGAGAGATGGAACGGAGAGAAAAATTGGAGAAAGTCAAGACAGTGAGTGAGCTAAATAGTTTTCAATGATTATACTTTCATTTAATGTTAGAGGATGTGGTAATTCTTTGAAGAGAAAAAGGAACCAACAAATTTTGCGTAGAGGGAAAGCAGATTTATGTTTTCTGCAGGAGACAAAAGTCATAAAGATGGGAGACAACATGGTTCAGAGCATCTGGGGTGATAAAGACATCGAATGGACGGCTAAAAATTCAGAAGGTCAATCAGGAGGTATGTTGATAATTTGGAGGTCTGGTGTTATTTCGCCTTTATTTAGCTTTAGGGGAGAAGGATTTATTGGTCTGTGTGCAAGGTGGTCTAGTAAGATTTGTTATTTCGTTAATGTTTACTCGTCGTGTTCTAATGTTTTCAAACAGAAATGTTGGAATGAGCTCTTGGAGAAGAAAGTTATATTGGGGAGGGGAGAGTGGTGTATTGGAGGGGATTTTAACGCAGTAAAGAATTCTAATGAAAGAAGTAACAGTGTCGGAATGGGTAGCTCGAAGCAGATGGAGGATTTCTTTGAGTTCATCGATAGGTTGGGGCTAGAAGAGCTTTTGATTTTTTGGAGTTATTTTACATGGACGAAAGCAGATGAGAGTGTGTGCTCTAGATTAGATAGAATCCTGATTTCTGAGGAGCTGGTTCATGAGTGGAACATTACAGGGTTGTCTACGGGTCAACGAGATATTTCGGATCATTGTTCGGTTTGGCTGAAGAGTGAGATTCAGGATTGGGGGCCGAAACCTTTCAGATTTTTACAAGGGTGGTTCAATCATAAAGACTTTTTCGCCTTCATCGAAAAATAATGGAACGGCTTCAAGTTGGGAGGTAAAAAAGGGATTCATCCTTAAAGAGAAACTTAGGAAGTTAAAAGAGCAGCTTTGTTGGTGGAATAAGGAGGTGTTCGGTTGGGTGGATTTGAGTTTAGAAAACATGGTATCCGAATTTAATGAATTAGAAGAAAAGTGGTCTAAGGGAGAAGGTGGAAATTTTCAAGAGGAATTGGAAAAACATAAAGACTTGACTAATTCATTTTGGAGTTTGTTGTGTAGAAAAGAGAGTATTATTCGTCAGAAATCTAGGGTGAAATGGATCAGAGATGGTGACTCGAACTCGAGATTTTTCCACTGAATTATGTCGGCCCTTAAGTTGAAGAACAACATAGTTTCTGTTAATACTGATAGTGGCAGGAGGGAGGATGTGTTGGGGTTAAAGACACCATCCTTAGTTTCTTTTCTGAAAGTTGCAGAAAAAAAGTTCATAACAGGCCTGTGCTAAGTGGTGTGAATTTCAAAGTTCTCTCGTCCAAAGATATTCGTTTATTAGAAAAACCATTCATGAAGGAGGAATTAAAAGAGGCTATTTGGGAGTGTGACAGTGATAAGACTCCGGGGCCTGACGGTTTTTTGTTAGAGTTTTTTAAACATGGTTGGAATTTTTGAAGACTGACTTGCTGGATTTTCTGAAAGAATTTCATGAGTTTGGAAAGTTGCCCAAAGCGATGACGGCCACTTTCATTGCTCTATTTCCAAAGGAGAATTCTCCTAAAAATTTAGGGGAATATCGTCCCATTTGTTTGATTTCAAGAATTTACAAGATTTTATCCAAGATTCTAGCGGGAAGATTGAAAAGGGTGATTGGTAACATAATTTTGGCATCTCAAACAACTTTCATTCCTGGTCGTCAGATTTGAGATGGAATTATTGTTGTGAATGAAGTTATTGATTATGCCTCTAGATTTGATAGAGAGTGTTTGATTCTGAAAGTGGATTTTGCGAAAGCTTACGATTGTGTTTCTTGGAGTTATTTAAGATATCTATTCAATAGATTTGGATTTAGTTCTAAATGGAGATTATGGATGAAAGTGTGCGTCTTTGAGTCCTCTTTTTCTGTTTTGGTTAATGGCAGCCCAACCAAGGATTTATTCGGGTCCAAGGGTATTAGACAAGAAGATCCTTTGTCTCCGTTTATCTTTGCATTGGTTGCGGAAGGGCTGGCTGGGTTGGTTAACAAGGCCAAATCGAACGGAGCTTTCAAGGGTTTTAAATGTGAGAATATCTGTGATTATGACATTTTACAATTCACGGATGACACGGTAGTTTTGGGGGAGTGTAGTTGGAATAATTTGTGGGCTACGAAGGCGATTTTCAGGGGGTTCGAGTTAGTGTCGGGTTTAAATGCGAACTTTAGCAAAAGCAAGATGTATGGGATAAACTCGGAGTTTTTGTTTTTGGATTCTGCGGCTGAATTCATGGGTTGCTGCATGGACAGGATTTTGTTTAAGTTTTTAGAAGTATAAGTTGGTTTTAACCCAAGGAGGGTGGCATCGTGGATAGAAGTTATTGAGTTTTTGTAAGCGAAGCTCGCAAAATGGAAAGGAAGATTTCTGTCGTTCGGAGGGAGATTAACATTGCTGAATTCGAATCTAAACAATCTACCCATTTTCTTATTGTCTTTTTATAAAGCTCCCAAAGCTGTTTTGAAGAAGATAATTTCGATACAGACAGGTTTTTTGTGGTATGGCGTTAAAGATAAAAACGGGATCAGTTGGACTAGTTGGAAAACTGTGTGTAAATCGAAAAACGACGGAAGATGAGTCAGATGAGTTGATTTGGAGAGTTGGTTCTGCTTGAATATCTGTAATACCCCATATTATCTAACTGCTCATTTGGATATCAGATGAGTCAGATGAGTATCTATGTGCTCTATCTTTGGTAATTTGGATTAATGGGATCCTCTAAGTACTTTAAGTATTATCAATTGGGATCAATAGAGCAACTGATGAACTTTGTAGAGATCAAATTATTTTATTAAAGAGACAGATCAGTAATTATTAGTTTAAGAGAAGATTGTAAAGTAACTCTAATAATTGATCAATTGGTGTTAGATGATAAAATGTCAATTGGAGATATTTTACTCTATTGGATTATATATATATATATATATATATATATATATATATATATATATGTTATTGGAAAGAAAGACAAAGAAGGTTGGGAAGAGAAGAAGAAGAAAGATAGTAAGAGAAGAGGAAAGAAGAGAAAGAGGAAGAACTTGGATGAAGAAAATAAGTTCATGGATCATCATCATTATTCATCATCTTCTTCAACCTCCTCTTCGATTGTCAAGTGGGTTCTAGGTAGAACTCTAAGTGTAGAAGTTGGTTGGAAACCTAGAATAGAAATGACTAGGTTATGAATGATTTTGTTGGAATCGATTGTTTCTAACGGTTAAAATGTAGAAATAGTCGGGTAGTATAGTCGGGTTATGTGCGTATTGAACTTGATATGCTTTCTATGATGTTTCTATGTGTTTGAATGGGTTTCCATTAGTGTTTATGCTGGAAATAGCAGGTTTATGGTTGCTGACTTAGTGGTAACCGGTTACCCATTATTGAGTAATCGGTTACGTGCAGGAAAAGTTGAGTTTTTTGGGAAAAATGAACTGAGTAACCGGTTACTCATTCTGAGGTTTCCGGTTACCCAATTGTGCCTCTAAACGTGAATTCAGTTATATTTTGGAAATTTGGCTTGAGTAACCGGTTACTCATTCTGAGGTAATTGGTTGCCACTGTTGGCTGATGAAAAATATTTTATAAAATTCATAACTTTTGAACCGTGATTCCGATCCAAACGTTATTGGTATCCTTGGAAAGCTAAAACGATCCTCTACCCAATAAAAAGTGAAAATATTGAGTATGATGTGAGATTAATTATTTGGTGAAATGTTTTACTTGTGCACATTGTGTTATACCATATCTATCTAACTATTGTTAAGTGTGATTGAGAGAATATGTATGCTTAAAATGAGTTAGGAAGAGTGAGGAAACTTTACCTCAAAACAAATTATATGATTCTAGGTTGTGACTAGGATTGTGATAGAGAATCTAGATGGCGATGCTCGTGCATTCGATGCCTAGATGTGCATCCTTGACGAGTAATGGTCTAGAGGAGAGCGAGACACTAGTATGGAACATGTGTGTGAACCTTGTGTTCTTTGTGAAAGGAAAAAGAGGCCTTAAGGCAAATGTGGCCTTGTGATTGTCGAATACAATCACGTTTGTGTGTGAGATCATGTAATCGTAATTGTTCCTCTTGAGTTGCAATTTCATGAGTCTCGAGCTCCTCTGAAATATACGCATGACTACTTGGCAGGTTTGATTCCCGTGTGCAGTACGAATGGCGCCCATGAAGCGTATGCTTATGACGGTTAATGGCCCGTGTGAAGTGACCGTTTATAACGGTTAATGGCCCATAGAACCCGAATCCATTCGTATGTCAAGTAGGTTACAAGGATCCATGACTCGAGTCGACTTCTAGACGTAGAAGCGGAAGGGAAAAGGGGATGCCTTGGTAAGGTTAACGATTAGTGATATTTTGAGTTGATGAACTGTTAGGTGCAAATTTACCTAAAAATGACATATCTTTCTTTGCACTTTTTCTTCTCGTTTCTCATGTTTTCATTGGTTTTTCTAATGATTGTTGTTCTTCTTCTAACAATGAGAATATACCTTTGGTGCTTGTAATGTGTGTGTTACTGTGCAGGAAAAGGCACTAAATGATTAAAGTGTAAGACACAAGAAAATGATGCAACCTGCCAAAGAGCAGAGGAAGACATCAGTAAGTTCGCTTTGCGAACTTGAAAGTGAGTGCCAGCGAAGGTTCGCTTTGCAAATTCTGGCGAGGTCTCTAGCGAATGGTCCCAGAATTTGGCAGGGGCAAAAGGCACTAAAGTTCGCTTTGTGAACGGGAAAGCGAGTGTTCGCTTTGCTAGTGATCCTTCGCATTGCGAACTCACAAGAATTTCTAGGGTGGTTTAACTATTCAGAGGCACCTGAAGTGCCATTTTTCTTCATTTGCTGTGCGAATAAATGGTTCGCTTTGCGAACTATGCAATTCCAGAATGCATTATAAATAGAATTTTTCACACTTTTGAGAAGAAGTTTTAGTTTTTACAAGTTAGATATTATTAGAGAGGTATTTTTAAGCATAGAAACTCAAATCCCAAGGGGGAGAAGGTAAGAGCTTCAATCTCTTGTTGGGTTTGGATGTAATCTTTTGATACCTTATGTATTTCATCTAATGTATGTTTGAGAATATGTTTTGATTCTATATTGTTTGATGTCTTTGATTGATTATTTATGGTCTTGACAAAACCTTTACAAATCCTTGATCTTAGATTTTCATCTATCAATGAGTAAAACTTTTGACATGGTTTTGTGAGTTGATATTCATTGTATCTTTTGTTGTATTGTGTTGATTAAGTAGCATGGCTAGTGTGATTAAGATCGATACGGTATTGCGAGGATGCGTCATAATAGCGATGAAGAACGATATTCACATTCATTTGGCAAATTAGTTGAATTCATGTAAAAAGGTTTAAATGTATGTACATATTCTGATCAATGGCATTTTATATGAAGCAATCATTTATCTGATTTGGGTGTAATCTTTGTTTACCTGTTTATCTTTGATTTGAACCGCTATAGACATATACTCTTCAGATCTGGATCTAAGATGATTATCTGTTTTGTTGTAAACTCTAGAAATAGATTTAGGCTTAACAGTTGCGTGAGTATCAGATCTTAATGCTCTGTGTTGGTTTTTGTTGCGTGAGACATCACCAATGTGGCAATACGGTCGATCTCTCGATGTTGCGTTAGACATAACCTCAGTCGTGGGTGATACGTGAGGATATTAGGAGAATGATTGATTTATGTATAATTTGATTAGAAGAATGCATGCGTTATCAATTGATGAGATTCAATTCCAACAAGGCTCCGTTTAAAATTCAGTCTTTATTTTATAATTTCAGTCTTTACATTTTCTGCATTTGCTTTTGGTTCCGTCTTAAACCAAAACTTTTGAACTATAAGTTTAGAAATATAGATACCGTCGAACGAAATTCTTTCCCTCGCACTGATCCCTGTGGATATGACAAAACTGGGTAACCTAAATGTTTTGACTTGCTGCTGTGTTACAGTTTCAACAAAATGGCGCTATTGCCGGGGATCAGTGTTTAGATATTGAGTTGCATTGCGATAGTTTCTATATTTTTTAGCTTTGTACATTTGTTTATATTATATGTATTTGTTTTATTTTATGTTTTTTCTAGTGTTATCAGGAATGATGAGAACTCCTTCTAGATTGGTTGCTATTTGTATAAAAGTATTCAATGAAGCTTCGACCGAGTCTGGATGGTGAAATTTGAATATTTGTGAGGTAAATTGTACTGCTTTATAGAATGTTAGAATGATTTAAGAATTTTGTGCTTTTTGCAAATGTGTATTTTTATTTCATGTTGCAACTTGTTTGAATGCTTGTTTCACTTAGGTCCAAAAGCCACAAATTGTGAGAAACCTCCATTGTTTACTTAATGCTTGGATGACTGATAAACTTTGTTTAATACATTTGATTCATGCTTTATCTGTTGATTATTGTGATTTTGTGGAAGCATCAGAAATGATCAAGGCATTTCTTAATATTGAGCACAACCGTATCCAAAAGTATCTTACCAGTGAGTAGTGAGAATTCGTTAGCCCTTTGAGCCTAAACAGTTTAGATCTCATTTTAGTGATGAACTTTGTGTGGTACATAATTTGAAAGTGTAGTTCATCATTGAATTTTGTGAGGTTCTAAAAATTTCTTCTTGAACCTTTGAACATTATTTTATTTTGATTTCCTTGCCAACATTCACTTGAGGTTTGGTTGAATTCAAGTTGGGGAGAATGAAAAAGAAGATTGGTAAGTTGCTATAAATTTTTGAAAAAGTTCAAACAAGCATGAAAAGAAAAAGTGTGAATATTAATGTGAAAAACAAAAGAAAATAAATACTTGTTTGAATAAGAAAAATAGAGAATGAAATAATTGTGCATAAGGAAGTTTGAGAAGGTTTATGATAAAGGAATGAAAATGGTGAATGAAGTTGCGATGTGTAAATACCATGTATAGTGAATGTTTCATTTTGTGTAACGCCCCAGTTTTTGTGAGTTTTATTTAATCGAGTCTATTTGATTATTTTATTATTATATTATTTTATTCTTGACTTTTATTTGAGAATATATTATTTTTCATCATTGTTTATGTTTTATCGCGTTTTGAAAGCGTTTGCGAGATATTTGAGCTGAGGGGTATTTTGGTCTTTTGCTTGGGTAAGTTTTATGTTTTCATTTAAATAGAAAAGTTGAGAGAAAAAGAAAGAGGAGAAAAGAAAACAGAAAAAAAGTAGTAAAGAGAAGAAAAGAGAAAGAAAGAGAAGGAAAGAAGAGGAAGAGGAGAGAAAAGAGAAAAAGAGGAAAATCGAGTATTCATCCGTTTCGAGCGCGATTAATCGGGTAAGGGTGAGAAGTTTCAATTATATCTTGCTTGTGTATGTATATGTGTTGTTTGTGGTGAATGTTTTGGTTTGTTTTCCATATGTTTCCGTTTATGCCGTATTGGACGAAATCGATAGAAACCGATGTTTCTACGGTCGGAAAGTCGTATCAATACATGTGTTGGTTAGTTATATGTATGAGAGCGGCTGTTTAAAGTTTCATGACGTTTGGTTAGGTTTCGGTTAGTTTTCGTTATGGTTCCGTTGTTTTTTTTTTTCCGTTTAGGTCGATTGTAGGAAATCGATAGAAATCGATGTTTTCACGGATGAATTTCGAAATAAATTACGTAGTTGTATCGAGGAAGGTTAGGTCGTCGTATGTCGTGCTTTTTATTCGATTTGGCGAGGTTTGAAAATTCTGGTTTTTGAACGGTTGAAATTTAATCGAAAAATCGAACGTCGTAGAAATTTCGTTTATGTGTTCTAAATTGTTCTTATGTATTTGGTGTTTATGAGTATATGTTTGTTTCGGTGAAAATGTTCGATTTAGTCGAGTTTTTGGGGATTCGGGAAAAGGACAGCAAAGTTGTAATTTGAAAAATCTGGTTTTTTGTGAAAAACAGGGTTAGGGATCGATACATAATCCCAGGGATCGATCCCTACTGTGAAAATTGGGAAAAATGGAATTTTTACTACAGCAGGGATCGATACATGCGAGTTAGGGATCGATACCTACTGTGCTGAAACAGAAATTCTGGTTTTTCGGGAAACTTCGGAAATTCATATCTTTTGATCCGTAACTCGGATTGGGACGTTCTTTATACCGTTGGAAAACTAATGAAAAGCTATTTCTATTAAAAATGGTTTGGAGGGTAAAAGGTGATTTAATTAATTCGTGTTTTTGGAAAAATAGTCGAGTTGTCGGGTTTTTATCGCGTTAATCGCGTGCGATTGATGTGCTATTATGCTATAAGCTTTTGATATGTAATGTGTAGCTGGTGTGTTGTTATATGATGTGAATATACATGATGAGTTGTTGTGATATGGTGTTGTGATGCGATGTTGTGGTTTGTGGTTTGTGATGAAATGCATTGTCATGTGAAATTCAATGTATGTGGTGTGGTGGCCTTTATGGTTTGAAATGCATTGTTTGAATTGTGTTGCAATGCATGAATGTGTTGTTGATTTGTGGCCTAAGGGCAAGAATATGCAATGTGTGGTATTTGATTATATATGCATGATTATGGATGTGTATGTGGGTGCAATGTGAATGTCATGAGTCATTGTATGCCAAACATCATAATATGCATTGTTGAAACGTCCTGAGTGACGGTTTGATTCCAGAGGGAATCTGCTATAACACCGTGGGCCTCGAAAATATGAGGCGCTGCCTGAGGACTTAAAGCGGTGGTTATAGACGATTGTGGGCTCCTTTGGAGACTTAAAGCAATCCTTAACGTCGTGTGCCTCGAAAATATGAGGCGCTGCCTGAGGACTTAAAGCGACGGGTGAACATCGTAGACCCGACGGGGTGTTATTGGCTACGTCCCAGTAACGAGCGATGATTCCAAGAGTTCCTGGGGAACTAATGAATTACAAGGTTGGAAGTCGGTACCGCATGGCATGTGCATAGAGTCGTAGTGTCGATCTATGTGCATTGCATAAATCATGAGTCATTTGTGCATGAAATTGTGATTGTGATTGATGAGATGAAATATGTGCAATTGTATTGAATGGTATATGTTTGTTTGACATATGTGATTTTGAATGGATGCATGATTGGTGGAAAATCATGATTTGATGACTAAGTGTGGAAATTGTGCATTGATTTGTTATGTGTTGAGGTTGTGATGGCCTTGGTAATTGGATGTGCATATGTGATACATGCTATGACTTGGTATGCTTTATGTGCAAATGTGTAGTTATGTTTTTTAAGTGTGATGTGTGAGGTGAGAATAACTGTGTATGTGATTTTATGTGTTTTTGCATATTATTATGCAATCTTGCTATAGTTGTTATTTCTCACCCTTCTGCTGGAATATGCTTTTTATGGCATAGTGCAGATTGTCAGCTTTAGAGGCTTGGAGGCTTTTGTGGAGATTAGTCCTCCGTTCCGTTGTCCTTCGTGGTGTCTGCTCTGATACGTAGCACGGGAGTCGGGGAACGTTTTGTTATATGTATATAATTGTTGAATATATTTTGTATTTATATTTTGATGTTCTAAAACCATTTATTTGTAAAACAAGTCAGTTATGGATCTTTCCGCTTTATTCCATAATTGACCATCCTTTTGTAAGGAAAAAGTTTCCCTTTGTGTTATGTATCAAAAATGTTGAGCAGGGATTGTATTTTATTTCTTTAAATGTGGCATCCCTGTTTCTGTCGGGAAAATAAATTTTTAGTTACTCTGATTTTTGTATATGTGTTATTTATTTCGCGATGGGAAGAGGGGGTGTTACATTAGTGGTATCAGAGCAGGTCGGTCCGTCCGGCCAAGCTATTGAGTCAGTTGGTGTGACAGTTGAATACTGTCGTTGTTGTTTATCTCTTAGTACGTGATAGGTGTGTGGAACACTGTCAGTACTTTCTGGGTTTTCTAATCCTTTGTTTTCAGGATTGAGTTTGAGATAAGTGGGGGAGAAGTTGGTACTTCTCCCTGTTGCTTCAGGTGTGGAGCGTTGGCTCAGTGTATTGTGAATTGCAAGATTGTAAGTGTTGTTCGGACATTGTTGTTTCTAATTTCTGAGGGAATGCGGAGGTAAGGTTCATGTCAACTAAGGATTTTTGCCTTAGGTAGTTTTGTGTACAGGATGTAAGAAATGCTATTATAAGTTTGTAAAGACGGTTTATGCCCCATCATGATTGTCGGCTGTCTATTGACAAATTGAGGAACTGATCACCCTTAATCTCTTGTTGATAGCAGACGGAAATTATGTTGGATGGAATAGATGTGTCTTTCCGGCTTTGATAGTGTGTGCCATGGATTGTTTGGAATTGAGAAAATGGTTACGGATTGTTTTGTTAAGTCGATGAAGATTCTAATATCGAAAGATGAAACGGATTAGAGGCTTTGGTATGTTGGTTCAATTGGGAAGTTTTGAGAGAGAACGGTTGGGTATCGTCAATGGTGGTTCTCAGAGAGAAAAGTGTGAACTCAAATTGGACGAAGGTAAGGATTTCAGGTTTGGAATCTTTGGAGTTTTAGAGCATTAATGGAAATTTTGAGAAAACCTTAAGTGTGGATGTACTATTTGAGAGTTCTTTTGGATTGGTTGTTGCTACACGTTGGGATTTATGGAATTTGGATTGTTAAGAGGAGAAATTGTGTATGGATTACGGACAGTTGAATAAGGTAACGATAGAGAATAAGTGTCCACTTTCATGAGCGGATGACTGGAATGGTTTGGTTGAGTTTGAGTGAACTTGCAATTGTTTGGAGTGTTTGATAAGAATGGTGAATTGTGTGAGTTAAGACTTTGATCGATTTGATGTGACTGGTTATGTTGTTATCATCGGAATAGACTGGTAATTACTCGGTTAAGCTTGTGTGTGAGTAGCCAGTTGCCTAGTGCAAGGTTTTGCAAAAGCTTTAAGAATTTATATCTTTTGGAATTTGGTGGGACATTACAAAGTACGGTGATGTTGCTTGGTGTTAGTAATGCGTCCGTAATGTTTGTGGAGTATATGAATCGTATCTTCCCTATTTAATTGGATAAGTTGTAGTGGTTTTAATTGAGGATTCATAAAAGGATCTATACTATTCTGGATTTGGAATTGGTTGCGGTCGTATTGTGTTGGAAATTTAGAGGTATTATTTTTATGGTTCTCGGCTCGAAGTGTTTGGTAATCGCAAGAGTCTAGAGTACTTGGTTGGTTTGAAGGAATAGAGTATGAGACAATGAGGATGGTTGGAAATTTTGATGAGTTATGACTTTAGTTGGAATTATCCTGTTGGTAAAGGTAAGGTCTTGCTTGGAAAGTTAAGTCGAAAGTTTCAGGGTATGTCTGTTTTGATGGTCAGAGAATTAGAATAATTTGAGCAGTTCCGAGACTGGTGTCTGGTGTGTGAGATAACACAGTAGAGTGCGAGGTTGGATATATTAAAAGTGAACAGTGATTTTTGGTGAATATGAGAAAGAGTTAGACTTTGGTCGTGAAATTGGTAGTTTTGATGGTTGCGAGTAATCAGAGTGCGCAGCGGATGCGTGGTGTTGCACAATTTGTATTTGCGTGTGTGTGACTTGTAAGATTTCGTAGGTGGAACATTGGGAATATGTAGGACTGATGAGACCATTGGACGTTTCAAAATGGAAGTGATAAGTGAAAGGTTTAAATGTTATCCATGGGCTACTATGTAGATGGATGTTTCGGTTATATGTTCGATTGGTGAATCGTAGCATTGTTGTAGTATGGTTGTGTGACAAGGATGTTGGTGTTCTGGTTTTGTTGATGTTGTTGAGACCTTGTGGTGTCGTGGAATTTTATGTTCTTGTTTGTGTTGTTGCCTCGTTTCCATTGTGTTGGTTCGAGTTCGTGTAGCTAATTCTTTTCTGGGGAATTAGAGGAGTGTTACCTACGGTGATGGTAACGATCTTGTTGCGTTTCGGTTCTATAGTGAACCTGTGTGTTGGTATCGTGGTTTTCCTTGAGTTGTGAGTTGGTCGTCAAGTGCATTGTATGGGCTTTGCATCTTGTAGTTGTTGTCGTATCGTGTTGTTGTAGTTGCGGTTAGCAAGGTGTTTATCTGTTGTGTTATTCGTGGTGTGCCTTTTGTTGGCATGTTGGTTTGTTTGTCGGATGCGAGAGTCGTGTCCGGAGTTGTTCGTCTCGGTTATATTTTCGAGGACGAAAATGTCTAAGTGGGGGAGAATTGTAACGCCCCAGTTTTTGTGAGTTTTATTTAATCGAGTCTATTTGATTATTTTATTATTATATTATTTTATTCTTGACTTTTATTTGAGAATATATTATTTTTCATCATTGTTTATGTTTTATCGCGTTTTGAGAGCGTTTGCGAGATATTTGAGCTGAGGGGTATTTTGGTCTTTTGCTTGGGTAAGTTTTATGTTTTCATTTAAATAGAAAAGTTGAGAGAAAAAGAAAGAGGAGAAAAGAAAACAGAAAAAAAGTAGTAAAGAGAAGAAAAGAGAAAGAAAGAGAAGGAAAGAAGAGGAAGAGGAGAGAAAAGAGAAAAAGAGGAAAATCGAGTATTCATCCGTTTCGAGCGCGATTAATCGGGTAAGGGTGAGAAGTTTCAATTATATCTTGCTTGTGTATGTATATGTGTTGTTTGTGGTGAATGTTTTGGTTTGTTTTCCATATGTTTCCGTTTATGCCGTATTGGACGAAATCGATAGAAACCGATGTTTCTACGGTCGGAAAGTCGTATCAATACATGTGTTGGTTAGTTATATGTATGAGAGCGGCTGTTTAAAGTTTCATGACGTTTGGTTAGGTTTCGGTTAGTTTTCGTTATGGTTCCGTTGTTTTTTTTTTCCGTTTAGGTCGATTGTAGGAAATCGATAGAAATCGATGTTTTCACGGATGAATTTCGAAATAAATTACGTAGTTGTATCGAGGAAGGTTAGGTCGTCGTATGTCGTGCTTTTTATTCGATTTGGCGAGGTTTGAAAATTCTGGTTTTTGAACGGTTGAAATTTAATCGAAAAATCGAACGTCGTAGAAATTTCGTTTATGTGTTCTAAATTGTTCTTATGTATTTGGTGTTTATGAGTATATGTTTGTTTCGGTGAAAATGTTCGATTTAGTCGAGTTTTTGGGGATTCGGGAAAAGGACAGCAAAGTTGTAATTTGAAAAATCTGGTTTTTTGTGAAAAACAGGGTTAGGGATCGATACATAATCCCAGGGATCGATCCCTACTGTGAAAATTGGGAAAAATGGAATTTTTACTACAGCAGGGATCGATACATGCGAGTTAGGGATCGATACCTACTGTGCTGAAACAGAAATTCTGGTTTTTCGGGAAACTTCGGAAATTCATATCTTTTGATCCGTAACTCGGATTGGGACGTTCTTTATACCGTTGGAAAACTAATGAAAAGCTCTTTCTATTAAAAATGGTTTGGAGGGTAAAAGGTGATTTAATTAATTCGTGTTTTTGGAAAAATAGTCGAGTTGTCGGGTTTTTATCGCGTTAATCGCGTGCGATTGATGTGCTATTATGCTATAAGCTTTTGATATGTAATGTGTAGCTGGTGTGTTGTTATATGATGTGAATATACATGATGAGTTGTTGTGATATGGTGTTGTGATGCGATGTTGTGGTTTGTGGTTTGTGATGAAATGCATTGTCATGTGAAATTCAATGTATGTGGTGTGGTGGCCTTTATGGTTTGAAATGCATTGTTTGAATTGTGTTGCAATGCATGAATGTGTTGTTGATTTGTGGCCTAAGGGCAAGAATATGCAATGTGTGGTATTTGATTATATATGCATGATTATGGATGTGTATGTGGGTGCAATGTGAATGTCATGAGTCATTGTATGCCAAACATCATAATATGCATTGTTGAAACGTCCTGAGTGACGGTTTGATTCCAGAGGGAATCTGCTATAACACCGTGGGCCTCGAAAATATGAGGCGCTGCCTGAGGACTTAAAGCGGTGGTTATAGACGATTGTGGGCTCCTTTGGAGACTTAAAGCATTCCTTAACGTCGTGTGCCTCGAAAATATGAGGCGCTGCCTGAGGACTTAAAGCGACGGGTGAACATCGTAGACCCGACGGGGTGTTATTGGCTACGTCCCAGTAACGAGCGATGATTCCAAGAGTTCCTGGGGAACTAATGAATTACAAGTTTGGAAGTCGGTACCGCATGGCATGTGCATAGAGTCGTAGTGTCGATCTATGTGCATTGCATAAATCATGAGTCATTTGTGCATGAAATTGTGATTGTGATTGATGAGATGAAATATGTGCAATTGTATTGAATGGTATATGTTTGTTTGACATATGTGATTTTGAATGGATGCATGATTGGTGGAAAATCATGATTTGATGACTAAGTGTGGAAATTGTGCATTGATTTGTTATGTGTTGAGGTTGTGATGGCCTTGGTAATTGGATGTGCATATGTGATACATGCTATGACTTGGTATGCTTTATGTGCAAATGTGTAGTTATGTTTTTTAAGTGTGATGTGTGAGGTGAGAATAACTGTGTATGTGATTTTATGTGTTTTTGCATATTATTATGCAATCTTGCTATAGTTGTTATTTCTCACCCTTCTGCTGGAATATGCTTTTTATGGCATAGTGCAGATTGTCAGCTTTAGAGGCTTGGAGGCTTTTGTGGAGATTAGTCCTCCGTTCCGTTGTCGTTCGTGGTGTCTGCTCTGATACGTAGCACGGGAGTCGGGGAACGTTTTGTTATATGTATATAATTGTTGAATATATTTTGTATTTATATTTTGATGTTCTAAAACCATTTATTTGTAAAACAAGTCAGTTATGGATCTTTCCGCTTTATTCCATAATTGACCATCCTTTTGTAAGGAAAAAGTTTCCCTTTGTGTTATGTATCAAAAATGTTGAGCAGGGATTGTATTTTATTTCTTTAAATGTGGCATCCCTGTTTCTGTCGGGAAAATAAATTTTTAGTTACTCTGATTTTTGTATATGTGTTATTTATTTCGCGATGGGAAGAGGGGGTGTTACATTTTGCATCGGCAATTTCGATTCAATGGTCTTTAGAAATGTCCCTTTATTGTTAACACGACCAAGTTACAACCTTTGAAGACCTTAGTGATCTTTTTGCTTCCATGTTTTCATTTTTTATTGTTAGATGTTGTATGAATTGGATTGCTATTATCATTGGTTGTCAGGTGAGTGAAATTTGCCCGCGGTTGCAAACGCGTCAATTTCTTCATTATTATTCTGAAGAGAAGTGTTAGATATCCAAGTATGAAAATTTAGTTGTTCTTTGAACCATTCCATGATCTTTGTTTAAGAACTTAATTCTTTGTCATTGTTCGATTTTATTGAGTCGTGAACATTGCTTGTGCCTAATTTCTCTTGTTTTGGTTGAATCTTATGATTGAGCAAATCCTCTTATTTTCATGAGGGGCATGCTTTGCTTGAGGACAAGCAAAAATCTAGTTGGGGAGAGTTGTTAGGTGCAGATTTTACCTAAAAATGACATATCTTTCTTTGCACTTTTTCTTCTCTTTTCTCATGTTTTCATTGGTTTTGCTAATGATTGTTGTTATTCTTCTAACAATGAGAATATACCTTTGGAGCTTGTAATCTGTGTGTTATTATGCAGGAAAAGCCACTAAATGATCAAAGTGTAAGACACAAGAAAATGATGCAAGCTACCAAAGAGAAGAGGAAGACAACAGTAAGTTCGCTTTGCGAACTTGAAAGCGAGTGCCAGTGAAGGTTCGCATTGCGAACTCTGGCGAGGTCTTTAGCGAATGGTCCCAAAATTTGGCAGGGGAAAAAGGCACTAAAGTTCGCTTTGCAAACGGGAAAGCGAGTGCTCGCTTTGCGAGTGATCCTTCGCATTGAGAACTCACAAGAATTTCTAGGGCGGTTTAACTATTCAGAGGCACCCGAAGTGCCATTTTTCTTCATTCGTTGTGCGAATAAATGGTTCGCTTTGCGAACTGTGCAGTTCCTGAATGTATTATAACTAGAATTTTTCACACTTTTGTGAAGAAGTATTAGTTTTTACAAGTTAGATATTATTAGAGAGGTATTTTTCAGCATAGAAACTCAAATCCCAAGGGGGAGAAGGTAAGAGCTTCAATCTCTTGTTGGGTTTGGATGTAATCTTTTGATACCTTATGTATTTAATCTAATGTATGTTTGTGAATATGTTTTGATTCTATATTGTTTGATGTCTTTGTTTGATTATTTGTGGTCTTGACAAAACCTTTACAAATCCTTGATCTTAGATTTTCATCTATCAATGAGTAAAACTTTTGACATGGTTTTGTGAGTTGATATTCATTGTATCTTTTGTTGTATTGTGTTGATTAAGTAGCATGGCTAGCATGATTAGGATCGATACGGTATTGCGAGGATGCGTGATAATAGCGATGAAGAACGATATTCACATTCATTTGGTAAATTAGTTGAATACATGTAAAAAGGGTTAAACGTATGTATGTATTCTGATCAATGGCATTTTATATGAAGAAATCATTTATCTGATTTGGGTGTCATCTTTGTTTACCTGTTTATCTTTGATTTGAACCGCTATAGACATATACTCTTCAGATCTGGATCTAACATGATTATCTGTTTTGTTGTAAACTCTAGAAATAGATTTAGGCTTAACAGTTGCACGAGTATCAACTCTTAATGCTCTGTGTTGGTTTTTGTTGCGTGAGACATCACCAATGAGGCAATACGGTCGATCTCTCGATGTTGCGTTAGACATAACCTCGGTCGTGGGTGATACTTGAGGATATTAGGCGAATGATTGATTTATGTATAACTTGATTAGAAGAATGCTTGCGTTATCAATTGATGAGATCCAATTCCAACAAGGCTCCATTTAAAATTCAGTCTTTATTTTATATTTTCAGTCTTTACATTTTCCGCATTTGCTTTTGGTCTTAAACCAAAACTTCTGAACTATTAGTTTAGAAATATAGATACCGTCGAACGGAATTCTTTCCCTCGCACTGATCCATGTGGATACGACAAAACTGGGTTACTTAAATGTTTTGGCTTTCTGTTGTGTTACAGTTTCAATAAAATGGCGTCGTTGCCGGGGATCAGTGTTTAGATATTGAGTTGCATTGCGATAGTTTCTATATTTTTGAGCTTTGTACAT
The DNA here is from genome assembly GCA_022829125.1 of Lathyrus tuberosus. NCBI lineage: Eukaryota > Viridiplantae > Streptophyta > Magnoliopsida > Fabales > Fabaceae > Lathyrus > Lathyrus tuberosus. The sequence continues at coordinate 15,099,467 of JALAZF010000036.1, read as the reverse complement.
TTTTTATATTATATGTATTTGTTTTCTTTTATGTTTTCTCTAGTGTGATCAGGAATGATGAGAACTCCTTCTAGATTAGTTGCTATTTGTATAAAAGTATTCAATGAAGCTTCGACCGAGTTTGGATGGTGAGATTTGAATGTTTGCGAGGTAAATTGTACTGCTTTATAGAATGTTAGAATGATTTAAGAATTTTGTGCTTTTTGCAAATGTGTATTTTTGTTTCATGTTGTAACTTGTTTGAATGCTTGTTTCACTTAGGTCCAAAAGCCACAAATTATGAGAAACCTCCATTGTTTACTAAATGCTTGGATGACTGATAAACTTTGTTTAATACATTTGATTCATACTTTATCTGTTGATTATTGTGATTTTGTGGAAGCATCAGAAATGATCAAGGCATTTGTTTATATTGAGCACAACCGTATCTAAATGTATCTTACCCGTGAGTAGTGAGAATTCGTTAGCCCTTTGAGCCTAAACAGTTTAGATCTCATTTTAGTGATGAACTTTGTGTGGTACATAATTTGAAAGTGTAGTTCATCATTGAATTTTGTGAGGTTCTAAAAATTTCTTCTTGAACCTTTGAACATTATTTTATTTTAATTTCCTTGCCTTAAAAAGCAAGGAACATTCACTTGAGGTTTGGTTGAATTCAAGTTGGGGAGAATGAAAAAGAAGATTGGTAAGTTGTTATAAATTTTAGAAAAAGTTCAAACAAGCATTAAAAGAAAAAGTGTGAATATGAATGTGAAAAACAAAGAAAATGAATGCTTGTTTGAATAAGAAAAATAGAGAAAGAAATAATTGTGCATAAGGAAGTTTGAGAAGGTTTGTGATAAAGGAATGAAAATGGTGAATGAAGTTGTGATGTGTAAATACCATGTATAGTGAATGTTTCTTTTTGCATCAGCAATTTGGATTCAATAGACTTTAGAAATGCCCCTTTATTGTTAACCGGACCAAGTTACAACCTTTGAAGTCCTTAGTGATCTTTTTGCTTCCATGTTTTCATTTTTTATTGTTAGATGTTGTATGAATTGGATTGCTATTATCATTGTTTGTCAGGAGAGTGAAATTTCCCTGCGGTTACAAACGCATCAATTTCTTCATTCTTATTCTGAAGAGGAGTGTTAGAGTGATTCAAGTATGAAAATTTAGTTGTTCTTTGAACTATTCCATGATCTTTGTTTAAGAACTTAATTCTTTGTCATTGTTCGATTCTATTGAGTGGTGAACATTGCTTGTGCCCAATTTCTCTTGTTTTGGTTGAATCTTATGTTGAGCAAATCATCTTGTTTTCATGAGGGGCATGCTTTGCTTGAGGACAAGCAAAAATCTAGTTGGGGAGAGTTGTTAGGTGCAGATTTTACCTAATAATGACATATCTTTCTTTGCACTTTTTCTTCTCTTTTCTCATGTTTTCATTGGTTTTGCTAATGACGGTTGTTGTTCTTCTAACAATAAGAATATACCTTTGGAGCTTGTAATGTGTGTGTTATTGTGCAGGAAAAGGCACTAAATGATCAAAGTGTAAGACACAAGAAAATGATGCAAGCTGCCAAAGAGCAGAGGAAGACATCAGTAATTTTGCTTTAAAAACTTGAAAGCGAGTGCCAGCGAAGGTTCGCATTGCAAACTCTGGCGAGGTCTCTAGCGAATGGTCCCAGAATTTGGCCAGGGAAAAAGGCACTAAAGTTCGCTTTGCAAACGGGAAAGCGAGTGTTTGCTTTGCAAGTGATCCTTCGCACTGCGAACTCACGAGAATTTCTAGGGCGGTTTAACTATTCGGAGGCACCTGAAGTGCCAATTTTCTTCATTCGCTGTGCGAATAAATGGTTCGCTTTGCGAACTGTGAAATTCCTGAATGTATTATAAATAGAATTTTTCACACTTTTGAGAAGAAGTTTTAGTTTTTACAAGTTAGATATTATTAGAGAGATATTTTTCAGCATAGAAACTCAAATCCCAAGGGGGAGAAGGTAAGAGCTTCAATCTCTTGTTGGGTTTGGATGTAATCTTTCGATACCTTATGTATTTCATCTAATGTATGTTTGTGAATATGTTTTGATTCTATATTGTTTGTTGTATTTGATTGATTATTTGTGGTCTTGACAAAACCTTTACAAATCCTTGATCTTAGATTTTCATCAATGAATGAGTAAAGCTTTTGACATGGTTTTGTGAGTTGATATTCATTGTATCTTTTGTTGTATTGTGTTGATTAAGTAGCATGGCTAGCATGATTAGGATCGATACGGTATTGCGAGGATGCGTGATAATAGCGATGAAGAATGATATTCACATTCATTTGGAAAATTAGTTGAATACATGTAAAAAGGGTTAAACGTACGTACGTATTCTGATCAATGGCATTTTATATGAAGCAATCATTTATCTGATTTGGGTGTCATCTTTGTTTACCTGTTTAACTTTGATTTGAACTGCTATAGACATATACTCTTCAGATCTGGATCTAAGACGATTATTTGTTTTGTTGTAAACTCTAGAAATAGATTAAGGCTTAACAGTTGCGTGAGTATCAGCTCTTAATGCTCTGTGTTGGTTTTTGTTGCGTGAGACATCACCAATGAGGCAATACGGTCGATCTCTTGATGTTGCGTTAGACATAACCTCAGTCGTGGGTGATACGTGAGGATATTAGGAGAATGATTGATTTATGTATAATTTGATTAAAAGAACGCATGCGTTTTCAATTGATGAGATCCAATTCCAACAAGGCTCCGTTTAAAATTCAGTCTTTATTTTATATTTTCAGTCTTTACATTTTCTGCATTTGCTTTTGGTTTCGTCTTAAACTAATACTTTTGAACTATAAGTTTAGAAATATAGATACCGTCGAACGACATACATTCCCTCGCACTGATCCCTGTGGATACGACAAAAAACTGGGTTACTTAAATGTTTTTGCTTGCTGCTGTGTTACAGTTTCAACAAAATGGCGCTGTTGCCGGGGATCAGTGTTTAGATATTGAGTTGCATTGTGATAGTTTCTATATTTTTGAGCTTTGTACATTTGTTTATATTATATGTATTTGTTTTCTTTTATGTTTTCTCTAGTGTGATCAGGAATGATGAGAACTCCTTCTAGATTGGTTGCTATTTGTATAAAAGTATTCAATGAAGCTTCGACCGAGTCTGGATGGTGAGATTTTAATGTTTGCGAGGTAAATTGTACTGCTTTATAGAATGTTAGAATGATTTAAGAATTTTGTGCTTTGTGCAAATGTGTATTTTTGTTTCATGTTGCAACTTGTTTGAATGCTTGTGTCACTTAGGTCCAAAAGCCACAAATTGATAGAAACCTCCATTGTTTACTAAATGCTTGGATGACTGATAAACTTTGTTTAATACATTTGATTCATGTTTTATCTGTTGATTATTGTGATTTTGTGGAAGCATTAGAAATGATCAAAGCATTTGTTTATATTGAGCACAACCGTATCCAAAAGTATCTAACCCGTGAGTAGTGAGAATTTGTTAGTCCTTTGAGCCTAAACAGTTTAGATCTCATTTTAGTGATGAACTTTTTGTGGTACATAATTTGAAAGTCTAGTTCATCATTGAATTTTGTGAGGTTCTAATAATATCTTCTCGAACCTTTGAACATTGTTTTATTTTGGTTTCCTTGCCTTAAAAAGCAAGGAACATTCACTTGAGGTTTGGTTGAATTCAAGTTGGGGAGAATGAAAAAGAAGATTGGTAAGTTGCTATAAATTTTTGAAAAAGTTCAAACAAGCATGAAAAGAAAAAGTGTGAATATGAATGTGAAAAACAAAAGAAAATGAATGCTTGTTTGAATAAGAAAAATAGAGAATGAAACAATTGTGCATAAGGAAGTTTGAGAAGGTTTGTGATAAAGGAATGAAAATGGTGAATGAAGTTGTGATGTGTAAATACCATGTATAGTGAATGTTTCTTTTTGCATCGAAAATTTCGATTCAATGGCCTTTAGAAATGTCCCTTTATTGTTAACCCGACCAAGTTACAACCTTTGAAGTCCTTAGTGATCTTTTTGCTTCCATATTTTCATTTTTTATTGTTAGATGTTGTATGAATTGGATTGCTATTAGCATTGTTTGTCAAGTGAGTGAAATTTCCCCGGGGTTGCAAACGTGTCAATTTCTTCATTCTTATTCTGAAGAGGAGTGTTAGAGTGATTCAAGTATGAAAATCTAGTTGTTATTTGAACCATCCAATGATCTTTGTTTAAGAACTTAATTCTTTGTCATTGTTCGATTCTATTGAGTGGTGAACGTTGCTTGTGCCCAATTTCTCTTGTTTTGGTTTAATCTTATGCTTGAGTGAATCCTCTTGTTTTCATGAGGGGCATACTTTGCTTGAGGACAAACAAAAATCTAGTTGGGGAGAGTTGTTAGGTGCAGATTTTACCTAAAAATGACATATCTTTCTTTGCACTTTTTCTTCTTTTTTCTCATGTTTTCATTGGTTTTGCTAATGATTGTTGTTGTTCTTCTAACGATGAGAATATACCTTTGGTGCTTGTAATGTGTGTGTTATTATGCAGGAAAAGGCACTAAATGATCAAAGTGTAAGACACAAGAAAATAATGCAAGCTGCCAAAGAGCAGAGGAAGACATCAGTAAGTTCGCTTTGCAAACTTGAAAACGAGTGCCAGTGAAGGTTCGCATTGCGAACTCTGGCGAGGTCTCTAGCGAATGGTCCCAGAATTTGGCCGGGGAAAAAGGCACTAAAGTTCGCTTTGCAAACGGGAAAGCGAGTGTTTGCTTTGCGAGTGATCCTTCGCATTGTGAATTCAAGAGAATTTCTAGGGCGGTTTAACTATTCGGAGGCACCTAACATGCCATTTTTCCTTATTCGCTGTGCGAATAAATGGTTCTCTTTGCGAACTGTGAAATTCCTGAATGTATTATAAATAGAATTTTTCATACTTTTGAGAAGAAGTTTTAGTTTTTACAAGATAGATATTATTAGAGAGGTATTTTTCAGCATAGAAACTCAAATCCCAAGGGGGAGAAGGTAAAAGCTTCAATCTCTTGTTGGGTTTGGATGTAGTCTGTTGATACCTTATGTATTTTACCTAATGTATGTTTGTGAATAAGTTTTGATTCTATATTGTTTGTTGTCTTTGATTGATTATTTATGGTCTTGACAAAACCTTTACAAATCCTTGATCTTAGACTTTCATCTATCAATGAGTAAAACTTTTGACATGGTTTTGTGAGTTGATATTCATTGTATCTTTTGTTGTATTGTGTTGATTAAGTAGCATGGCTAGCATGATTAGGATCAATACGGTATTGCGAGGATGTGAGATAATAGCGATGAAGAATGATATTCACATTCATTTGGAAAATTAGTTGAATACATGTAAAAAGGGTTAAACGTATGTACGTATTCTGATCAATGGCATTTTATATGAAGCAATCATTTATCTGATTTGGGTGTCATCTTTGTTTACCTGTTTATCTTTGATTTGAACCGCTATAGACATATACTCTTCAAATCTGGATCTAAGATGATAATTTATTTTGTTCTAAAGTCTAGAAATAGATTTAGGCTTAACAGTTGCGTGAGTATCAGCTCTTAATGCTCTGTGTTGGTTTTTGTTGCGTGAGACATCACCAATGAGGCAATACGGTCGATCTCTCGATGTTGCGTTAGACATAACCTCGGTCTTGGGTGATACGTGAGGATATTAGGCAAATGATTGATTTATGTATAATTTGATTAGAAGAATGCATGTGTTATCAATTGATGAGATCCAATTCCAATAAGGCTCCGTTTATAATTCAGTCTTTATTTTATATATTCAGTCTTTACATTTTCCGCATTTGCTTTTGGTTCCGTCTTAAACCAAAACTTTTGAACTATAAGTTTAGAAATATAGATACCGTTGAACGACATTCTTTCTCTCGCACTGATCCCTGTGGATACGACAAAATTGGGTTAATTAAATGTTTTTACATGCTGCTGTGATACAGTTTCAACAAAATGGCGCCATTGTTGGGGATCAGTGTTTAGATATTGAGTTGCATTACGATAGTTTCTATATTTTTGAGATTTGTACATATGTTTATATTATATGTATTTGTTTTCTTTTATGTTTTCTCTAGTGTGATCAGGAATGATGAGAACTCCTTCTAGATTGGTTGCTATTTGTATAAAAGTATTCAATAAAGCTTCGACCGAGTCTGGATGGTGAGATTTGAATGTTTGCGAGGTAAATTGTACTGCTTTATAGAATGTTAAAATGATTTAAGAATTTTGTGCTTTGTGCAAATGTGTATTTTTGTTTCATGTTGCAACTTGTTTGAATGCTTGTTTCACTTAGGTCCAAAAGCCACAAATTGTAAGAAACCTCCATTGTTTACTAAATGCTTGGATGGCTGATAAACTTTGTTTAATACATTTGATTCATGCTTTATCTGTTGATATTTGTGATTTTGTGGAAGCATTAGAAATGATCAAGGCATTTGTTTATATTGAGCACAACCGTATCCAAAAGTATCTTACCTGTGAGTAGTGAGAATTCGTTAGCCCTTTGAGCCTAAACAGTTTAGATCTCATTTTAGTGATGAACTTTGTGTGGTACATAATTTGAAAGTGTAGTTCATCATTGAATTTTGTGAGGTTCTAAAAATTTCTTCTTGAACCTTTGAACATTGTTTTATTTTGATTTCCTTGCCTTAAAAAGCAAGGAACATTCACTTGAGGTTTGGTTGAATTCAAGTTGGGGAGAATGAAAAAGAAGATTGGTAAGTTTCTATAAATTTTTGAAAAAGTTCAAACAAGCATGAAAAGAAAAAGTGTGAATATGAATGTCAAAAACAAAAGAAAATGAATGATTGTTTGAATAAGAAAAATAGAGAATGAAATAATTATGCATAAGGAAGTTTGAGAAGGTTTGTGATAAAGGAATGAAAATGGTGAATGAAGTTGTGATGTGTAAATACCATGTATAGTGAATGTTTCTTTTTGCATCGGCAATTTCGATTCAATGGCCTTTAGAAATGTCCCTTTATTGTTAACCCGACCAAGTTACAACCTTTGAAGTCCTTAGTGATCTTTTTGCTTCCATTTTTTTCATTTTTTATTGTTAGATGTTGTATGAATTGAATTGCTATTAGCATTGTTTGTCAGGTGAGTAAAATTTCCCCGCAGTTGCAAACGCGTGAATTTCTTCATTCTTATTCTGAAGAGGAGTGTTAGAGTGATTCAAGTATGAAAATTTAGTTGTTCTTTGAACTATTCCATGATCTTTGTTTTAGAACTTAATTATTTGTCATTGTTCGATTCTATTGAGTGGTGAACGTTGCTTGTGCCCAATTTCTCTTGTTTTGGTTGAATCTTATGCTTGAGCAAATCCTCTTGTTTTCATGAGGGGCATACTTTGCTTGAGGAAAAGAAAAACTCTAGTTTGGGAGAGTTGTTAGTTGCAGATTTTACCTAAAAATGACACACCTTTCTTTGCACTTTTTCTTCTTTTTTCTCATGTTTTCATTGGTTTTGCTAATGATTGTTGTTGTTCTTCTAACAATGAGAATATACCTTTGGTACTTGTAATGTGTGTGTTATTGTGCAGGAAAAGGCACTAAATGATCAAAGTGTAAGACACAAGAAAATGATGCAAGCTGCCAAAGAGCAAAGGAAGACATCAGTAAGTTCGCTTTGCGAACTTGAAAGCGAGTGCCAGCGAAGTTCGCATTGCAAACTCTAGCGAGGTCTCTAGCGAATGGTCCCAGAATTTGGCAGGGGAAAAAGGCACTAAAGTTCGCTTTGCAAACGGGAAAGCGAGTGTTCGCTTTGCGAGTGATCCTTCGCATTGCGGATTCGCGAGAATTTCTAGGGCGGTTTAACTATTCAGAGGCACCTGAAGTGCCATTTTTCTTCATTCGCTGTGCGAATAAATTGTTCGCTTTGCGAACTGTGAAATTCCTGAATGTATTATAAATAGAATTTTTCACACTTTTGAGAAGAAGTTTTAGTTTTTACAAGATAGATATTATTAGAGAGGTATTTTTCAGCATAGAAATTCAAATCCCAAGGGGGAGAAGGTAAAAACTTCAATCTCTTGTTGGGTTTGGATGTAATTTGTTGATACCTTATGTATTTCACCTAATGTATGTTTATGAATATGTTTTGATTCTATATTGTTTGTTGTCTTTGATTGATTATTTGTGGTCTTGACAAAACCTTTACAAATCCTTGATCTTAGATTTTCATCTATCAATGAGTAAAACTTTTGACATGGTTTTGTGAGTTGATATTCATTGTATCTTTTGTTGTATTGTGTTGATTAAGTAGCATGGCTAGTATGATTAGGATCGATACGGTATTGCGAGGATGCGTGATAATAGCGATGAAGAATGATATTCACATTCATTTGGAAAATTAGTTGAATACATGTAAAAAGGGTTAAACGTATGTACATATTCTGATCAATGGCATTTTATATGAAGCAATCATTTATCTGATTTGGGTGTCATCTTTGTTTACCTGTTTATCTTTGATTTGAACCGCTATAGACATATACTCTTCAGATTTGGATCTAAGATGATTATTTGTTTTGTTCTAAACTCTAGAAATAGATTTAGGGTTAACAGTTGCGTGAGTATTGTAACGCCCCAGTTTTTTCAGTTTTTATTTAATCGAGTCGTTTTAATTATTTTATTATTATTTTATTTTGTTGTCGACTTTTATCTGAAAATATGTTATTTTTCAATGTTGTGATATTTTTTCGCGTTTTGGGAACATTGGTGAGATATTTGAGTGTGGGGGTATTTTGGTCTTTTCATAATATTTTTCATTAAGTTAGTAAGAATAGAATAGAAAGAGAGAAAGATAGAGAGAAAGAAAAAGGGAAGAAGGAAAAAGGAGAGAAAAGAGAAGAAGAAGAGAAATAGTGAGAAAAACTTGGAAATCAAAGAAACCAACCCCTAGAATCGATTTAATCGGGTAAGGGTGCGAAACTCAATTATTGTATACTTGTGTATGATTATGTATGTGTGTTTGTGGTTGTTATTGGATTGAATTGGAAAAATTTAGTAAAACCTATATTACGTAAAATTGATTAGAAATTGATTAAATGTGTTGGAAATCATGTTTTTACTGTTCATTATTGTTGATACATGATAGATACATGTTGCTATGCATTGTATTGGTAATTTTCTGGGTGTAGGTGAAAATTGGAAGTATTTGGTTGAGAAAACGCAGAACAAAGTTTTGCAGAATTTTTTCTGGTTTTTCCAGGTCATACGCGTATGGGGCATGTTCATACGCGTATGGACCTTGGCATTACGCATAACATGGGCGAGGTAGGGGCCAATACGCGTATGGATCTTCAATTTTCTCGGCCATCTGCCCATTTGCGTAGGGTACGCGTAACACTTCAGGGCAATACGCGTATGATGGGATGCAATACGCGTATTGGAATTAAAACGTGAATTTTGGGGAAAAATGGTCTCTTCCCATACGCATATGGCCTTGGGCAATACGCGTATGGCATGGCGAGGATTTTGGGCAATACGCGTATGGCTCAGGACAATACGCGTATGGCCAGGAGAATGGTAAAATGGGACATTTCAAAATATCGTTTTCGTTTTTCTTTCGTAACTTGGGTTCCATTTATCTGATTTTTACATTCTTGGTATCGTTGTGTAGCTATTGAGCTGTACTTTCTCATTATGATGATTCTGAAATTGTTAGCCGATTTAATTATGCCAAAAATCGGGAATAGTGTCGGTTTGTCGACTTTTGTCATTATAATTGTGCGTAATTGATGTGTATTATGCAAGGTGCTATTGTATGAGGTAAATGTATGTGTTTAGATGGTATTGAGAAGAATTGTGGCCGTATGGCAATTAAATGCATTGTTTTCGGCGTAAGGGCAAAGTGTGATTTTGTTGATGTGGATGAATGCATGTATGTGCGCATATTAAATGTCATGAGTCATTGTATGCCAAGCATCATGATATGCATTGTTGTGACGTCCTGAGTGACGGTTTGATTCCAGAGGGAATCGGCTATAACATCGTGAGCCTTAAAAATAAGAGGTATGAATAGCCTTAAAAATAAGAGGACCGAAAGCGATGGTTATAGACGATCGTGTGCCCATGTGGGGTGTGAGAGATCGGATTGTGCGCCTTATACCGAGAGGACCTAAAGCAATCCATAAACGTCGTGCGCCTTATACCAAGAGGACCTAAAGCGACGGGAGAACATCGTAGGCCCGACGGGGTGTTACTTGAGTGATCCTCAGTAACGAGCGATGATTCCAGCAGAGTTCCTGAGTGAACTAATGATGAGAAATATTGGAAGTCGGTACCGCATGGCATGTGCATAGAGTCGTTGTGTCGGTCTCTGTGCATTTGCATAAATCATAAATATGATTGACTATGTGTGAGAATTGTGAATGGATTAATCGTGTGTGGAATTGATGAATTGATATTCTTGGTGATAATTGCATTGTGTACGATTAATGTGCATTGACGTTAGATAAATGAAATATGTATTATGTTGTGTGGTATTTGGATTCTGTTGTATGTTTGTGGTGAGAAATCTATATGTGCATTTTTGTGTTAATATATAATTATATGCAACTGTATTATGATTGTTTTTCTCATCCTTCTACTGTTTTATAATGCTCTATGAGGCATTGCAGATTAGAGTTGCTGGAGGTATTTTTGTGAAGCTTTGCGTCTTCATTCTTTTGTCTGTCGGCTCTGATATGTGACACTGGGTAGTTAGGGAGGCCGTTTGTGATACTTGTGTATTATGTATATATATCTTTTGTCTTATGCATGTACAACTTGATGTATGACAAACTTTTCATGATATATATATATGATATTCAGTTTTAGATTTTCCGCTTTTAATTCTAAATTCTGAAATATGGGTGTAAGGAACTAAGTTCCTCTGTTGATTGCTACCCTACTGTTGCATATCGTTATGAGCAGGTGTTGTATGATTGTTTCAATATAATGTGACTCCACCCGTCTATGCCATGATAATTTAAATATACTCTGATGAAATTTCAAATTTTCTTTTACTGCTTTATTTAATTGGGGGTATAGATTGGGGGTGTTACATTAAGTGGTATCAGAGCCAGTTCGTGTCAGTCCATGTCAGTTTGTGTCTGTCCTTGTCGGTTTTGGCGTTGGAGTGAGTTGTTTGTTTAACCATAGTTCTGTTATTGGAAATGAACAGAATATGGCTGGTAGGAACGATGCTGCTTTGGCTGCTGCTATGCAAGCTATGGCTCGTGCTGTGCAGGGTGCACCTAATGCTGCTGGTAATGATGAGTTCAGGAAGAACAAACCGCCTGTCTTCAAAGGAAGATATGATCCTGATGGTGCTCAGATTTGGTTGAAAGAAATTGAAAGGATTTTCCGAGTGATGGATTGTGCGGAAGATCAGAAGGTGAGACTGGGTACTCACATGTTATTGGAAGAAGCTGATGATTGGTGGGTTAGTACTCGTCATGTGTTGGAAGCTGCAGAGGAGGAGATTACTTGGGTTGTGTTTAGTATGGAGTTTCTGAGGAGGTATTTTCCTGAGGATGTAAGAGGAAAGAAGGAAATCGAGTTTTTGGAACTGAAACAAGGTAATATGTCTGTTGTTGATTATATTGCTAAGGTTGTGGAGCTTGTGCAGTTTTATCCTCATTATGCTGTAGCGACTGCTGAATTTTCTAAGTGTGTAAAGTTTGAGAATGGCTTGCGTCCTGAGATAAAGCAGGCAATTGGATATCAGAGGATTCAGAGGTTTTCTGATTTGGTGGATTGTTGTAGGATTTATGAGGAGGACAGCAAGGCTCGTTCTACACATTACAAGAGTATGAGCGAGAGGAAAGGGAAGCAACAGTTCTGTGGTGGTCCGTATGTGACACCAGCTGATAAAGGTAAACAAAGGGGTACTTTTGATCGAAGGTCAAGTGGAGGAGGAATGTCTGGTCCTATGAGGTGTTATAAATGTGGTGAGTTGGGGCATCGTCAGTTTGAGTGCAGGAAAGATTTAAGGAAGTGTACTAATTGTGGAGGTGTAGGGCATGTTGCAGCTGATTGTGCCAGGAAAAATGTGGTGAAATGTTACAACTGTGGTGAACCTGGTCATATTAGTACGAAGTGTCAGAAACCGAAGCAAGCTCCAGCTAGTGGGAAGGTATTTTCTTTGGCAGGGACTCAGACTTCAAGTGCAGATCGTCTGATCAGAGGTACTTGTTTTATTAATAGTACTCCTTTAGTTGCTATTATTATACTGGAGCGACTCATTCGTTTATTTTGTCTGAGTGTGCGAAGCGTTTAAATCTTGTGTTGTCTTTGATGGGTGGTGAGATGGTTATTGATACTCCAGCAATGGGGTCAGTAACTACTTCTTTGGTTTGTCTAAGTTGTCCTTTGACCAGTTATGGTAAAGACTTTGAGATGGATTTGGTGTGTTTTCCGTTGGAGGGTTTAGATGTGGTTATGGGAATGAATTGGTTGCAATTTAATCGAGTTCATATTGATTGTTATCATAAGCTGGTAAGGTTTCCTTCTCTGGAGGAAGAAGAAGACTCGAGTTTCTTATCTACCAAAGAGTTGAAGAGACTTTTGGCGGATGAAGCTCATTTGTTTGGGTTATTTGCATCTTTGACTGTGGATAGTCAAGTTTCACTTGATGTGTTTCCTGTTGTGTGTGAATTTCCGGAAGTGTTTCCTGAGGATATTTCAGATTTGCCGCCAGAGAGAGAGGTGGAGTTTTCTATAGATCTAGTTCCTGGTACTAGACCTGTTTCTATGGCACCTTATCGTATGTCGGCATCTAAGTTGGTTAAGTTAAAGAAACAGTTGAATGAGTTGTTGGAGAAGAAGTTTGTGAGACCTAGTGTTTCTCCTTGGGGTGCTCCAGTTTTATTGGTGAAAAAGAAGGATGGAAGTATGCGATTGTGTATTGATTATCGCCAGTTGAATACGGTGACGATTAAGAATAAGTATCCTCTTCCAAGAATCGATGATCTGATGGATCAGTTGGTTGGTGCTTGTGTGTTCAGTAAGATTGATTTGAGATTGGGGTATCATCAGATAAGGGTAAAGGAGGAAGATATTCAGAAGACGGATTTTAGGACACGTTACGGTCATTATGAATATTCTGTGATGCCGTTCGGGGTTTCTAATGCGCCAGGTGTGTTTATGGAATACATGAATCGTATTTTTCACGAGCATTTAGATCGATTTGTCGTTGTGTTTATTGATGACATTTTGATTTATTCTAAGTCTCGAGAGGAGCATGCGGAACATTTGCGTGTTGTTTTGTAGGTTTTGAAAGAAAGGAAGCTTTTTGCCAAATTGTCCAAGTGAGAATTCTGTTTGTCGGAGGTGAGTTTTCTTGGGCACGTAATTTCAGGTAATGGTATTTCTGTGGATCCATCTAAAGTAGAAGCAGTTCTACAATGGGAGGCTCCGAGATCTGTTATTGAAATTCGAAGCTTTTTGGGTTTGGCTGGTTATTATCGAAGGTTTATTGAAGGTTTTTCTAAGCTAGCACTTCCTTTGACCCAGTTGACTTGTAAAGGGCAAGCGTTCATTTGGGATACTCGGTGTGAGGAAAGTTTTAATGAGCTGAAGAGAAGGTTGACGACAGCTCCGATTTTGATTTTGTCGAATCCTAATGAACCATTTGTGGTTTATTGTGATGCTTCTTTGATTGGTCTAGGTGGTGTTCTATGCAAGAAGGTAAGGTGGTGGCTTATGCTTCAAGGCAACTAAGAGTTCATGAGAAGAATTACCCTACTCATGATCTTGAGTTAGCGGCTGTGGTTTTTGTGTTGAAGATTTGGAGGCATTATCTCTACGGTGCAAGGTTTAAAGTCTTTAGTGATCATAAAAGTTTGAAATATTTGTTTGATCAAAAAGAGCTAAATATGAGGCAACGTAGATGGTTGGAATTCTTGAAGGACTACGACTTTGGCTTAAATTACCATCCTGGTAAAGCTAATGTGGTAGCCGACGCTTTGAGCCAGAAATCGTTACATATGTCCGCTTTAATGGTTAAAGAGTGGGAACTTTTGAAATCGTTTAGAGATTTGAGTTTGGTTTGTGAAGTGACGTCGGATAGCGTTAGGCTTGGAATGCTAACGATTACTAATGATTTTCTGATGACGGTTAGTGAGAAGCAAAAGCTGGATGTGAAATTTGTGGATTTGATGTTGGTTGGAGGAAAAGATGCGAATAGTGATTTTCAAGTGGATATTAATGGTGTTTTGAGATTCCGAGGTAGAATTTATATTCCGGATGATGCGGAGTTGAAAAGGATGATTTTAGAGGAAGGACACTGGAGTAATTTGAGTATACATCTGGGAGCGAATAAGATGTACCAAGATTTGAAGAAGATTTTCTGGTGGTCTGGATTGAAAAGAGACGTGGCTCAGTTTGTTTATGCATGTTTGACTTGTCAGAAATCGAAGGTGGAACATCTGAGGCCTAGTGGTTTGTTGCAACCGTTGGATATTCCTGAATGGAAGTGGGATAGCATTTCCATGGATTTTGTGACAGGGTTACTGAATACTCAGCGAGGGCATAATGCTATTTGGATGATTGTTGATAGGCTGACTAAATCGGCTCATTTTATTCCGATTGACATCAGTTTTACTTTGGAGCGGTTAGCTGAGATTTACATCAGTGTGATTGTGAAGTTGCATGGGATTCCATTGAGTATTGTTTCGGATCGTGATCCTAGGTTTACCTCGAGATTTTGGGAAAGTTTACAGAAGGCTTTGGGTTCTAAATTGAGATTGAGTTCGGCTTATCATCCGCAAACGGATGGTCAGACGGAGAGGACGATTCAGTCTTTGGAGGATTTGTTGAGAGCGTGTGTTTTGGAACAAGGTGGTGCGTGGGATAGTTATCTTGCTTTGATTGAGTTCAAGTATAATAACAGTTTCCATTCGAGTATTGGAATGGCGCTGTTTGAAGCATTGTATGGACGGAGATGTCGAACACTGTTGTGTTGGCACGAATCTGGTGAGAGGACGGTGGTTGGACCAGAGTTGGTGCAACGGACGACGGAGAAAGTGAAGTTTATTCGTGAGAAAATGAAGGCTTCTCAGAGTAGACAAAAGAGTTATCATGATCGGAGGCGGAAAGACCTTGAGTTTCAAGAGGGCGATCATGTATTTTTGAGGGTTACGCCGATGACAGGTATGGGTCATGCATTGAAATCGAAGAAACTTACTTCTCGGTTTATTGGTCCTTACCAGATATCGGCGAGAGTGGGTGCTGTGGCGTATAGGGTGGCGTTGCCGCCGAATCTGTCGAATTTGCACGATGTGTTTCATGTTTCACAGCTTCGGAAGTATGTTTCGGATCCGTCACATGTGATTCCGATGGATGAGGTTGAGGTAAGGGAGAACCTTACGGTCGAGGCATTACCAGTTAGGATTTTGGATCGCGAGGTGAAGAGATTGCGGGGCAAGGATATTGCACTTGTGAAGGTGGCGTGGGGAGGCGCTGCTGAGGGCAATATGACTTGGGAGTTGGAGAGTCGGATGCCGGAGTCGTGTCCAGAGTTGTTCGCCTCAGGTATATTTTCGAGGACAAAAATTTCTAAGTGGGGGAGAGTTGTAACTCCCCAGTTTTGTCAGTTTTTATTTAATCGAGTCATTTTGATTATTTTATTATTATTTTATTTTGTTGTCGAATTTTATCTAAAAATATGTTATTTTTCAATGTTGTGATATTTTATCGCGTTTTGGGAACATTGGTGAGATATTTGAGTGTGGGGGTATTTTGGTCTTTTCATAATATTTTTCATTAAGTTAGTAAGAATAGAATATAAAGAGAGAAAAATAGAGAGAAAGAAAAAGGGAAGAAGGAAAAAGGAGAGAAAAGAGAAGAAGAAGAGAAATAGTGAGAAAAACTTGGAAATCAAAGAAATCAACCCCTAGAATCGATTTACTCGGGTAAGGGTGCGAAACTCAATTATTGTACTTGTGTATGATTATGTATGTGTGTTTGTGGTTGTTATTGGATTGAATTGGAAAAATTTAGTAAAACCTATATTATGTAAAATTGATTAGAAATTGATTAAATGTGTTGGAAATCATGGTTTTAGTGTTCATTATTGTTGATATATGATAGATACATGTTGCTATGCATTGTATTGGTAATTTTCTGGGTGTAGGTGAAAATAGGAAGAATTTGGTTGAGAAAACGCAGAACAAAGTTCTGCAGAATTTTTTCTGGTTTTTCCAGGTCATACGCGTATGGGGCATGTTCATACGCGTATGGACCTTGGCATTACGCGTAACATGGGCGAGGTAGGGGCCAATACGCGTATGGATCTTCAATTTTCTCGGCCATCTGCCCATTTGCGTAGGGTACACGTAAGACTTTAGGGAAATACGCGTATGATGGGATGCAATACGCGTATTGGAATTAAAACGTGAATTTTGGGGAAAAATGGTCTCTGCCCATACGTGTATGGCCTTGGGCAATACGCGTATGGCATGGCGAGGATTTTGGGCAATACGCGTATGGCTCAGGGCAATACGCGTATGGCCAGGAGAATGGTAAAATGAGACTTTTCAAAATATCATTTTCATTTTTCTTTCGTAACTTGGGTTCCGTTTATCTGATTTTTACATTCTTGGTATCGTTGTGTAGCTATTGAGCTGTACTTTCTCATTATGATGATTATGAAATTGTTAGCCGATTTAATTATGTCGAAAATCGGGAATAGTGTCAGTTTCTCGACTTTTGTCATTATAATTGTGCGTAATTGATGTGTATTATGCAAGGTGCTGTTGTATGAGGTAAATATATGTGTTTAGATGGTATTGAGAAGAATTGTGGCCGTATGGCAATTAAATGCATTGTTTTGGGCATAAGTGCAAAGTGTGATTTTGTTGATGTGGATGAATGCATGTATGTGCGCATATTAAATGTCATGAGTCATTGTATGCCAAGCATCATGATATGCATTATTGTGACGTCCTGAGTGACGGTTTGATTCCAGAGGGAATCAGCTATAACATCGTGAGCCTTAAAAATAAGAGGTATGAATAGCCTTAAAAATAAGAGGACCGAAAGCGATGGTTATAGACGATCGTGTGCCCATGTGGGGTGTGAGCGATCAGATTGTGCGCCTTATACCGAGAGGACCTAAAGCAATCCATAAACATCGTACGCCTTATACCAAGAGGACCTAAAGCGACGGGAGAACATCGTAGGCCCGACTGGGTGTTACTTGAGTGATCCTCAGTAACGAGCGATGATTCCAGCAGAGTTCCTGAGTGAACTAATGATGAGAAATATTGGAAGTCGGTACCGTATGGAATGTGCATAGAGTCGTTGTGTCGGTCTCTGTGCATTTGCATAAATCATAAATATGATTGACTATGTGTGAGAATTGTGAATGGATTAATCGTGTGTGGAATTGATGAATTGATATTCTTGGTGATAATTGCATTGTGAAAGATTAATGTGCATTGACGTTAGATAAATGAAATATGTATGATGTTGTGTGGTATTTGGATTCTGTTGTATGTTTGTGGTGAGAAATCTATATGTGCATTTTTGTGTTAATATATAATTATATGCAACTGTATTATGATTGTTTTTCTCACCCTTCTGCTGTTTTATAATGCTCTATGAGGCATTGCAGATTAGAGTTGCTGGAGGTATTTTTGTGAAGCTTTGCGTCTTCATTCTTTTGTCGGTCGGCTCTGATATGTGACACCGGGTAGTTAGGGAGGCCGTTTGTGATACTTGTGTATTATGTATACATATCTTTTGTCTTATGCATGTACAACTTGATGTATGACAAACTTTTCATGATATATATATATATATATATATATATATATGATATTCAGTTTTCGATTTTCCGCTTTTAATTCTAAATTCTGAAATGTGGGTGTAAGGAACTAAGTTCCTCTGTTGATTGCTACCCCACTGTTGCATATCGTTATGAGCAGGTGTTGTATGATTGTTTGAATATAATGTGACTCCCCCCGTCTATGCCATGATAATTTAAATATACTCTGATGAAATTTCGAATTTTCTTTTACTGCTTTATTTAATTGGGGGTATAGATTGGGGGTGTTACAAGTATCAGCTCTTAATGCTCTGTGTTGGTTTTTGTTGCGTGAAACATCACCAATGAGGCAATACGGTCGATCTCTCGATGTTGCGTTAGACATAACCTCGGTCTTGGGTGATACGTGAGGATATTAGGCTAATGATTGATTTATGTATAATTTGATTAGAAGAAGGCATGTGTTATCAATTGATGAGATCCAATTCCAATAAGGCTCCATTTATAATTCAGTCTTTATTTTATATATTCAGTCTTTACATTTTCCGCATTTGCTTTTGGTTCCGTCTTAAACCAAAACTTTTGAACTATAAGTTTAGAAATATAGATACCGTCGAACGACATTCTTTCTCTCGCACTGATCCCTGTGGATACGACAAAACTGGGTTACTTAAATGTTTTTACATGCTGCTGTGTTACAGTTTCAACAAAATGGCACCATTGCTGGGGATCAGTGTTTAGATATTGAGTTGCATTGCGATAATTTCTATATTTTTGAGCTTTGTACATATGTTTATATTATATGTATTTGTTTTCTTTTATGTTTTCTCTAGCGTGATCAGGAATGATGAGAACTCCTTCTAGATTGGTTGCTATTTGTATAAAAGTATTCAATAAAGCTTTGACCGAGTCTGGATGGTGAGATTTGATTGTTTGCGAGGTAAATTGTACTGCTTTATAGAATGTTAGAATGATTTAATAATTTTGTGCTTTGTGCAAATGTGTATTTTTGTTTCATGTGGCAACTTGTTTGAATGCTTGTTTCACTTAGGTCCAAAAGCCACAAATTGTAAGAAACCTCCATTGTTTACTAAATGCTTGGATGACTTATAAACTTTGTTTAATACATTTAATTCATGCTTTATCTGTTGATTATTGTGATTTTGTGGAAGCATTAGAAATGATCAAGGCATTTGTTTATATTGAGCACAACCGTATCCAAAAGTATCTTACCCGTGAGTAGTGAGAATTCGTTAGCCCTTTGAGCCTAAACAGTTTAGATCTCATTTTAGTGATGAACTTTGTGTGGTACATAATTTGAAAGTGTAGGTCATCATTGAATTTTGTGAGGTTCTAAAAATTTCTTCTTGAACCTTTGAATATTGTTTTATTTTGATTTCCTTGCCTTAAAAAGCAAGGAACATTCACTTGAGGTTTGGTTGAATTCAAGTTGGGGAGAATGAAAAAGAAGATTGGTAAGTTGCTATAAATTTTTGAAAAAGTTCAAACAAGCATGAAAAGAAAAAGTGTGAATATGAATGTCAAAAACAAAAGAAAATGAATGTTTGTTTGAATAAGAAAAATATAGAATGAAATAATTGTGCATATGGAAGTTTGAGAAGGTTTGTGATAAAGGAATGAAAATGGTGAATGAAGTTGTGATGGGTAAATACCATGTATAGTGAATGTTTCTTTTTGCATCGGCAATTTCGATTCAGTGGCTTTTAAAAGTGTCCCTTTATTGTTAACCCGACCAAGTTACAACCTTTGAAGTCCTTAGTGATCTTTTTGCTTCCATTTTTTTCATTTTTTATTGTTAGATGTTGTATGAATTGAATTGCTATTAGCATTTTTTGTCAGGTGAGTAAAATTTCCCCGCGGTTGCAAACACGTGAATTTATTCATTCTTATTCTGAAGAGGAGTGTTAGGGTGATTCAAGTATGAAAATTTAGTTGTTCTTTGAACTATTCCATGATCTTTGTTTTAGAACTTAATTCTTTGTCATTGTTCGATTCTATTGAGTGGTGAACGTTGCTTGTGCCCAATTTCTCTTGTTTTGGTTGAATCTTATGCTTGAGCAAATCCTCTTGTTTTCATGAGGGGCATACTTTGCTTGAGGAAAAGCAAAACTCTAGTTTGGGAGAGTTGTTAGGTGCAGATTTTACCTAAAAATGACATATCTTTCTTTGCACTTTTTCTTCTCTTTTCTTATGTTTTCATTGGTTTTGCTAATGATTGTTGTTGTTCTTCTAACAATGAGAATATACCTTTGGTGCTTGTAATGTGTGTGTTATTGTGCAGGAAAAGGCACTAAATGATCAAAGTGTAAGACACAAGAAAATGATGCAAGCTGCCAAAGAGCAGAGGAAGACATCAGTAAGTTCGCTTTGCGAACTTGAAAGCGAGTGCCAGCGAAGTTCACATTGCAAACTCTAGCGAGGTCTCTAGCGAATGGTCCCAGAATTTGGCAGGGGAAAAAGGCACTAAAGTTCGCTTTGCAAACGGGAAAGCGAGTGTTCGCTTTGCGAGTGATCCTTCGCATTGCGAATTCACGAGAATTTCTAGGGCGGTTTAACTATTTAGAGGCACCTGAAGTGCCATTTTTCTTCATTCGCTGTGCGAATAAATGGTTCGCTTTGCGAACTGTGAAATTCCTGAATGTATTATAAATAGAATTTTTCACACTTTTGAGAAGAAGTTTTAGTTTTTACAAGTTAGATATTATTAGAGAGATATTTTTCAGCATAGAAACTCAAATCCCAAGGGAGAGAAGGTAAAAGCTTCAATCTCTTGTTGGGTTTGGATGTAATCTGTTGATACCTTATTGTCATACCCCAAATTTTGACCACTAATATTTGTTATTTATGTGCTTTTGTGGTTGGCATTTATTTTGCTAAAACTATTATAGCAGCAAGATGTTGAATCTTAATGTTCTAAGTGGCTGATTTCAACATGTCGAATGAAGATGTCCCATACCAGCTCATAGGAAATCGCGTTGTGGATTCAGTTTTAATGCAGATTCTGTTACTATGAATTGTTACTGAATATTCTGTGAATATTTGATTATCCTAGGTGGCATCCAAAGCATTTTTGGATTGTGGTTATTTGTTGGTTTTTCGGATTTGCTGTTGTTTCTAATTATGGAGACATAATAGGAAACTTTTGATTGAAGACCTATTTTGTTGGGGTTAATTTTTCAGATTTGTGAGCAGTCTATTTGCTGCGTTTTTGAAGCCCAATTCAGTCCAGATTAAATGCTATATATTGACTGATGTAAACCTAGTTTTAGGTGTGGAACTTACTTGTGTTTTGTTAGGGTTTTAGAGTGTATTTTGTGAGCCTAACTGGTATCATTCTGATAACAGTATAAGGACTGATTTTTTGTGTTGTAAGTTCTGTCAAGTTACTCATAAGCTTTTAAGCATTGAGTTTCTTGTGTGTCAATTCTCATAAGCTGTGAAGTATTGAGAATTGTGTGTTTTGAAAGTGTGACTTTCGGTTTGTTTCTTGTGTGGAAAGGTACCAATCACGGGCTGTGGTTGTAGAGGGATTTGAGGAGGGCCTCATACCTAGGTGAGTCTTAGGTAGAAGTCATAGGAAGGGTAGTGATTAAGTGAGCAGATTATTCGGTGTTTGTATGATCTGTGAATTGATACTATCGTATATTGGTTTCGTCCCTGGCTTGGTAGCCCCCAGAGTAGGATTGTTGATCCGAACTGGGTAAACATATCACTGTGTTATTTACTTTCTGCACTGTTAGTTTTATTGTTATCTTGTACATTGTGTTGGATATCGGTGTCCCAACATCTGTGTAGGACATCTGATATCTGTGCCAGAATTTCAATTGGTATCAAGAGCTTGCACCCTTATTTGGTTCTGGGTGAGATTCAGGGAAGGTACTTTCTGGTACAATGGACAAGGATGGAGGATTTCTGAACAAACCACCTCTGCTTGATGGTTCCAACTATGACTATTGGAAACCAAGGATGATAGCATTCATCAAATCCATGGATGATCAAGCATGGAAAGCTGTTATAAAAGGATGAAAGCCCCCTAAGGTTAAAGGTGAAAAAGGTACCCCTACTGATGTGGTGAAGGAAGAGGAAGACTGGGATGATGCAGATTACAAAGGGTCCGTAGGAAATTCCAAAGCCATGAATGCTTTGTTCAATGGTGTTAACAAGAATATCTTTAGGTTGATTGAACACTGCACCATTGCTAAAGAGGCGTGGGAGGTCTTGAAGGTTGCTCATGAAGGGACTTCAAAGGTGAAGATGTCAAAACTTCAGCTTCTCACTAGCAAGTTTGAGAGTTTGAAGATGAAAGAGGATGAGAGTATTCATGATTTTCATATGAACATTATTGAGATAGCTAATGCCTCTAGTGCCCTAGGTGAAAAGATGTCTGACAGCAAACTGGCCAGAAAGATCCTCAGATCTCTACCTAAGAGATTTGACATGAAAGTGACTGCTATAGAGGAAGCTCAGGATATAGACAAGATGAAAGTGGATGAACTGGTGGGATCTCTTCAAACATTTGAATTAGGGATCAGTGAAAAGTCTGAAAAGAAGAAGAGCATAGCTTTTGTGTCCAATGCTGGTGACTCAGAAGATGAAGGTGACCTGGTCAGAGATGAAGGGGTGTCTAAATATCTGGTATTGGTTGGAAAACAATTTAACAAAGTGTTGAAAAGGATTGACTGGAAGTCGAGAGCAAATGCTCAGAACAAGTCACTCGACATCAGTAAGAACCAGGATGGAGGCAGAAGATCTAGAACTGAAGAAGACTCCGATCAAGGGAAGAGAGTCTTGTGCTTTGAATGTGAGGGATACGGGCACATAAAAACTGAGTGTCCCACGTATCTCAAAAGGCAGAAGAAGGGCCTATCAGTGTCTTGGTCAGAAGGAGATTCTGAGAGTGATCTTGAAGAAGAATCAGCAAAATTGGTGATAGCTTTGACTGGGATCTGTAAGGGTGATGGAGAAACTACTTGTGAGTCTGACTCTGACAAAGAATCCTATGTTGGAGAACTCACTAAGGAAGAAGTCTTCACAGGATTTTCAGAATTGTGTATCAAGAATGAAGAAAGGTGCCAGATAATATTGGAACAAAAGATTCTGATAGCTCAACTAGAAGCTGAGAAGGAAGAACACTTATCAGCCATTGCTGATCTGAAAGAGGAGGTTGAATGGCAAAAGTCAAAACTTGACAATATGACAAAATCTATAAGAATGCTGAACAATGGTACCACGCAGCTGGATGAGATCCTTTAGAATGGGAAAGAAGCTGGAAATGTGCAAGGCCTTGGTTTTACCAATCAAGCAGAGACTTCCAAGAAGCCTGTATTGAAGTTTGTTCCTCAGAAAATAAAGCAAGAAGTGGGGATGTCAAATCACATGTTTCAACATCAGATGAAGCATCAGAAAAGAGTTTGTAGATCAAAGTATAAACCATGGAGATGCCATTACTGTGGAAAGATTGGTCACTTAAAGTCCTTTTGCTACAAGCTGCACGGCTATCCCAAAACTGCTCAACAACAAAATAAAGGACAGAGTTGTGGTAAAGTGAAGAAAAGATTGATTCCTAGACAAATGATGGCTGGTCTCATAGCACATACCTCTCTTAGAGCATCTGCAAGAGAAGATTAGTACTTTGACAGTGGTTGTTCAAGACACATGACTGGTGTGAAGAAGTTCTTGTCAGATATCGGGCCTCACTCCACCAATTATGTCACCTTTGGGGATGGATCAAAGGGTGAAATAAAAGGGGTTGGAAAGCTGGACTACACAGGACAACCAAATCTGGATCGTGTTCTATTTGTCAAAGGGCTGACCGCAAATTTAATCAGTATAAGCCAACTGTGTGATGTAGGCCTCAAAGTAAATTTCACCAAATCTGAATGTCTAGTAACCAATGAGAAAGATGAAGTTGTTATGAAGGGAACCAGGTCTAAGGATAACTGCTATCTGTGGAATCCTCAAGAACCTGAAAGTCTGTCTACTTGTTTGATGTCAAAGGAAGATGAAACCAAACTGTGGCATAAGAAATTGGGTCACTTACACCTGAAAGGGATGAAGAAAGTTCTGTCAAGTGAAGCTGTTAGAGGTATTCCCAAGCTGAAGATTGATGAGGATAAAATATGTGGTGAATGTCAAGTTTGGAAGTAAACAAGGGTGTCACACAAGAGGCTTTAACATCTTACCACAACTTCAAAAGTTCTGGAACTTCTTCACATGGACTTAATGGGACCTATGCAGGTTGAAAGTCTTGGTGGGAAGAAGTATGCCTATGTTGTCGTAGATGACTACTCCAGGTTCACTTGGATAAGTTTTATCAGAGAAAAGTCTGAAGTATTTGCAGCCTTCAAAGAGTTGTGTCAAAGGATTCAACGGGAAAAGGATTGTGGTGTTGTTCGAATCAGAAGTGACCATGGGAAAGAATTCGAAAATAGCAGGTTTGAAGAGTTCTCCTTATCTGAGGGAATCACTCATGAATTGTCATCACCGATCACTCCTCAGCAGAATCGTGTGGGGGAACGCAAGAACAGGACTATACAAGAGTGTGCAAGAGTCATGATTCATGCCAAAAAGCTTCCATATCATTTTTGGGCTGAAGCAATGAATACTGCTTGCTATATACACAATAGGGTGACCATCAGATCAGGTACTTCTGTCACTTTTTATGAGCTATGGAAAGGTAGAAAGCCAAATGTGAAGTATTTCCATGTGTTTGGTAGTAAGTGCTATATCTTAGCGGATCGTGAGCAGAGGCGAAAGATGGATCCTAAGAGTGAGGAAGGAATATTTTTGGGATACTCTACAAACAGTAAAGCATATAGGGAATTTAATTCCAGAACTAAGGTGATGATGGAATCCATAAATGTGGTGGTTGATGACTCTGGCAAAGATGAAGATGTCCCAGATGATGTTGGAGCATGTCTGCCCATGAACAATGAAATCTCCCAAGACATTGAGTCTGTAGAAGATAGTGCTCAAGAAACCAACACTATACCTGAGAATGAAGAGGTAGAGGATGCTAACAGGGGACCCTCTATAAGGATTCAGAAGGATCACCCTAAGGAATTAATTATTGGAGATCTGAATGAAGGTGTAAGAACCAGAACAAGGGAGATTGTGTCAAATGCTTGCTTTGTGTCAAAGATTGAACCAAAGAATGTCAAATAAGCATTAACAGACGAGTTCTGGATAAGTGCTATGCAAGATGAACTTTGTCAGTTCAAGAGGAATGAAGTCTGGTAACTGGTACCACGACCAGCAGGAACAAATGTGATTGGAACAAAATGGGTTTATAAGAATAAGTCTGATGAGCAAGGAGTTGTTACCAGGAACAAAGCCAGATTAGTTGCTCAAGGATACACACAGATTGAAGGAGTAGACTTCGATGAAACATTTGCGCCTGTGGCTCGATTGGAATCCATCAGATTGTTGCTAGGAGTGGCATGTTTGTTGAAATTCAGATTGTTTCAAATGGATGTCAAGAATGCCTTTCTGAATGGCTATCTTAATGAGGAAGTCTATGTTGAGCAGCCTAAAGGGTTTGTGGATCCAAATTTCCCTGATCATGTTTACAAGCTGAAGAAGGCTTTGTATGGGTTGAAACAAGCTCCACGAGCTTGGTATGAAAGACTGACTGAGTTCTTAGTCAACAATGGGTACAGGAAGGGTGGTATTGATAAAACACTTTTTGTCAAGGAGAAGGATGGGAAACTAATGATTGCTCAGATTTATGTAGATGATATTGTGTTTGGTGGGATGTCGGATGAAATGGTCCAACATTTTGTCAACCAAATACAATCTGAATTTGAGATGAGCTTGGTGGGTGAATTGACCTACTTCCTTGGATTACAAGTCAAGCAGATGGAAGACTCCATTTTTATTTGTCAGAGCAAATATGCGAGGAACATTGTGAAGAAGTTTGGACTGGATAATGCCAAGCATAAGAGGACTCCTGCTCCTACTCACTTGAAGTTATCCAAAGATGAAAAGGGAGTGAATGTTGAACAAAGTTTGTATAGAAGTATGATTGGCAGTCTGCTGTATCTTACAGCAAGTAGGCCAGACATCACTTTTGCTGTTGGTGTATGTGCAAGATATCAAGCAGAACCCAAGGTCAGTCACATCAATCAAGTGAAGAGAATTCTAAAGTATGTGAGTGGTACATGTGATTATGGGTTGCTTTGCTCCCATGACTCAAGTCCCATTTTATTAGGTTACTGTGATGCTGATTGGGCTGGAAGTGCTGACGATAGGAAGAGTACCTCTGGAGGTTGTTTCTTTTTGGGAAATAATCTTATTTCATGGTTTAGAAAGAAGCAAAATTTAGTATCCCTTTCTACTGCTGAAGCTGAGTACATAGCAGTTGGAAGTAGTTGTGCTCAACTGGTATGGATGAAGCAGATGTTATCTGAGTATAATGTCACACAAGATGTCATGACATTGTTTTGTGACAACTTGAGCGCTATTAATATTTCCAAAAATCCCGTTCAACATAGCAGGACTAAGCACATTGATATCAGGCATCACTTCATCAGAGAATTTGTGGAGGACAAAGTCATAACTCTTGAGCATGTGAGCACAGAAAATCAGCTTGCTGACATATTTACCAAGGCTCTGGATGCAGTTCAGTTTGAAAACCTGAGGAGCAGACTTGGGGTGTGCATTCATGAAGAACTATAGCAATAAATGTTCCTTCTGGCTGCCAGATTGACAAGACTAAAGGTTCTGGTAGTGCAGTGTATGAATGAAGGGAAAATGCTGAAGTTTGTGCATGACATTTGGGCATGTGATGTGGTGTGCATCTACTCTCTGATGCAGTTTACTCTGGTTTATTTTTTCTTTGACTTGTTCTACTTGCCTTTGTCATATTTATGGCTAAAAAGGGGGAGTAGTATGTTTGTGTGGATGTTTGTGTGGGGAGTGCTTGTGTGCTTGTGTTGCTGCAGTAGTTGAGGGGGAGAATGTGGAATGTTGCTGCTGTTGAGGGGGAGTTTTGCCAGGCTGCTATGATGTGTTGTTTGCAGCTGAGGAGGAGTGCTGCTATGCTGGATGTTTTTTTTGCTGTGTGCTGCTGGTGTTTTCGCTGCTGTCTGATATATGGATATTTTTTTTGCTGTTTGTGCTTCTTTACAAGTTTTTTGTGTGTGTGTGTAGTTTTAGCCAAAATAAGCCAAAGGGGGAGATTGTTATTTCTGTGCTTTTGTGGTTGGCATTTATTTTGCTAAAACTATTATAGCAGCAAGATGTTGAATCTTAATGTTCTAAGTGGCTGATTTCAACATGTCGAATGAAGATGTCCCATACCAGCTCATAGGAAATCGCGTTGTGGATTCAGTTTTAATGCAGATTCTGTTACTATGAATTGTTACTGAATATTCTGTGAATATTTGATTATCCTAGGTGGCATCCAAAGCATTTTTGGATTGTGGTTATTTGTTGGTTTTTCGGATTTGCTGCTGTTTCTAATTATGGAGACATAATAGGAAACTTTGGATTGAAGACCTATTTTGTTGGAGTTAATTTTTCAGATTTGTGAGCAGTCTATTTGCTGCGTTTTTGAAGCCCAATTCAGTCCAGATTAAATGCTATATATTGACTGATGTAAACCTAGTTTTAGGTGTGGAACTTACTTGTGTTTTGTTAGGGTTTTAGAGTGTATTTTGTGAGCCTAACTGGTATCATTCTGATAACAGTATAAGGACTGATTTTTTGTGTTGTAAGTTCTGTCAAGTTACTCATAAGCTTTTAAGCATTGAGTTTCTTGTGTGTCAATTCTCATAAGCTGTGAAGTATTGAGAATTGTGTGTTTTGAAAGTGTGACTTTCGGTTTGTTTCTTGTGTGGAAAGGTACCAATCACGGGCTGTGGTTGTAGAGGGATTTGAGGAGGGCCTCATACCTAGGTGAGTCTTAGGTAGAAGTCATAGGAAGGGTAGTGATTAAGTGAGCATATTATTCGGTGTTTGTATGATCTGTGAATTGATACTATCGTATATTGGTTTCGTCCCTGGCTTGGTAGCCCCCAGAGTAGGATTGTTGATCCGAACTGGGTAAACATATCACTGTGTTATTTACTTTCTGCACTGTTAGTTTTATTGTTATCTTGTACATTGTGTTGGATATCGGTGTCCCAACATCTATGTAGGACATCTGATATCTGTGCCAGAATTTCAATATTTCCCATCATTGTGCATATCATCATCACAATATGGATGAACCATTAGTCTCCCCAAAGATGGGTGAGCATCCACTACAATCAGACTTAGGGTTTCAAGCCCTCTCAGAGCTCTTAGATAAAGGATCCATCCAGAAATGACATGATCTTCAACTTGTCTAGCCTATCAAACATCCACAAAGGATCAAGAGGACTCCCGCTTCAAGGATTAAGCACAAGGCTTCTCCCTTCTAGGTGGATCAAGCCTTAAGATCGCTAGTGTCACCAAATTAGGGTTTCGTCGACCAGGGCCTCCAGATGGAAATTTTCCTCTGGGCATGAGCCAATGCTTCAAAGCATAACCTATGATGCTCCAAGGGATCTCATGAACCCAACATCAAGTCAATTTAGCCTCAGGGGATGCATTCATAAAAAAATCAGGAATTAGGGTTTCTTGACCTAATTCACCCCTAAGTTGACTTTTGAGACAAATAATGAGCCAAGACCTCAAAAGAGGATTTAGGGTCTCTAATAAACTACATTGATCTATTTACAACAATAGATTGATCCAAGAAGCTTGATCACCAAGTTTCAGTTTCATCTGAACTACAATTAGGGTTTTGATGAAAAAGTCAACTGCACCTTTGACTTTTGACCAGGACATGCTCCCAAACCCTAGGACATGATTCAATACACCCTATAACACCTATAAAATCAATCCATCAAGTTTGATTTAGGTCAAGGACTTGATTTCATAGAGGATCGCACAGTTTGGAATTCATCTGACAAAAAAGTCAACTGTGCACAAAAGTCAAACTTTGACTTTTTGAGATTTTTCACAATTATGGTTCTTTGACTCCAAAATGATGTTAATGTATGATTGGAATCACCATTCATCAAGAAAAATCAAGAAAAGTGGGATAACTTGTAAAAGGGGTAACCATAAAAGACTTAGAAATTTTTCTAAGTTATGGAACAAAGTGGCTAGGGTACAACCTTTGGAAGATCATAACTCCTAAACCACAAGGCCATTTTTCCCATCCAAAGCTGGATTTGTAGCTCTCATGGCCCTCTACAAAAGCTTTAACTACCACTCATTCCAATTCCCCATGGATTTCAAGTTATGGAATGATCAAAATCAAGAAAAGTGAAAATGTCACTTTTTTCCAACACTTAGTGAAATTTTCACTAAGTCAGAATCTGCCTTCACTTTTTTCCAAATGTAGGGGCATTTTTCACTTGGATCCAAAAAGTATCAAAACCAATTATGATGAAACAGTTATTGTATCATATGAGGGCTTTCCAAAATGGCCAAGAACTCCATCAAATTCCACTTGAGCCATGAGATATGACAATGGCAATATGCCTTGCTGAAAACTGCCAAGGCTAGGCAGAATTTTGCACTTTCGCTCGATTTGGTAAAATTAGATAATTCCAAGCCTTGTCATCACTTAGGACACATCTGAAGATCAAATCTAAAGGGAACAAACACTGATCCAAGCCTCCAAAGTCTTTGGAACAAGAAGTAGCATGCCAAACCTAGAAATCCCTAAAAGAGGGACAAGACTCCAATTTTGGATTGGAGAATTTAATGGATGCACCAAGGTGGCATGGACTGACACATTTTCAACTGAATTCAGTCAAGATTCATCCAACAACTAGGGAACCACAACTCTGTGCTCTAACCTCTAGTCAATGGATAGAGGAGACTTGGATTCCTATTGATCAACATTTGTCAAACCTCTGTTGCAGTTGCCATTCACTATTGATCCCAAAATAAACTTGATCTACTATAAATAGAGCTCATTTGTGCTCAGTTTGAGTACACCAAAGCCATCAAACAGATGCTTTCCTCAAAATCACTTTCTTAACGCAAAAATACCTTCTTTAGCAAGGTAACTCTGAGTTTTTGAGTTAGAGAGCATTTCCGTCACAGCTCATGATCCAAACACATCCAATATGTCATATCTAAGCTGTCCAAACTCACACAAGTGACCTGTAATCCTTAAATTTCAAAGTCACATCTCAAAACCTCAAAATAGGCTTTTTTTGCATTTTTCAAGCCATGTCTTGATTCAGTCACTTTCCAAACCAGATGAAACCTCAAACACACTCCAAATATCATCCTTGAACTGTCCCAAATGGTTCCCAACATCTGGAACACCATTTGAGAGAGTTGCTATTTTGGCCATTTTAACCCCTTTTGCAAGAAAGGACCAGTTTTTATTTTTGCAGGTTCCAGCTGATTCCAATTATCCTAAAAGCTTCTAAGGATCATTTGAGAGTGTACAAAGTATCAAACCATTTCTGGAACAAGAAACTTGGCAGATTGCACAAAAAACTCAAAAAGCTCAAAAAGAGGTAAGCATCATGACTTGAACTTTCCAAAATATGCATTGCTTTGAAGTCCACTGATCATGCATCTCTTCTACATGTCATATGTGTTGTGTTTGCATCAATTTATCATGTAATTCATACCTGTACCAAGATGTAGCACAGAAAATGCAAAGTATGGTCTATTTGAAAACCACTATCGGATTTTGAGGAGGGATCATGATCTGAAAAAATACCACCACCATTGGGTTCCTTGTGAAATTCTAGGCCAGATACATATAAATTTTGTCCCCAACCATGGAAAAATGAGAAAGTTATGGACCTTCCCGTTTCTTGTCAAAACTTACCTTGCCTTGCCTTAGGCCAGGCCAAAAGCAAGGCAAGCCTTGTATATTTATGGTTGTTTTTCAATCAACGGATGTATCACCACCCCAGTGGTAAGGCGCGTGCCCTATACACAAGAGGTATGGGGTTCGAATCCCCCTCGCCCCAGATCCTCTTTTTGTTATTTTTCCCACTTTTTGTTATTTTCCATATTATTTTAATAGTTTGAAAAATTAATAACTCCCTCAATTTTAATTATTTTTTATTGGCTCTTTTTGTAAAAAATCATAAAAATGTTGAAACATTTTATTCCCCCAAAAAATTAGATTTATATTATTTATTTAATATAATTAGTATTTTTGTGAATAAATGTCTTTTATTTGTTTTTAAACTTTTTAAAAATAAATATCCATTTTGGAAAATCAAAACCAAGTAGGTTTTAATTCATCTTGTGATGAAAGCCTCATTTTTCAAACCTAAAACCAAAATCACAAGTTGTTTATTCAAACTTATTTGGAATTTTTATTATTTGTATTAATTTTCTTTGAATAATTATATTAAAAAATGATGAAATTAGGGTTTTATTGATTTTCACCCTAACAAACTTTTCCGAACACTCATGGGCCTCTAATAGAGTGTAAGATCCAATCCTTTGTAAATACAAACTTATTTTGGGCCTCAAATGTTGTATAAGTCCCATTGTATTTCAAAAGTTCGGCGCAATCATCGCCTGTTTAAAACAAACAATATGGGCCTCTCCTCGAGCCATAAGACCCATTCAAAATCATTTTGGGCTTCTAATAGAGTGTAAGACCCAATCCCCTTTTGAAACCAAGAACTTTTGGGCCTCGGTCATTGTATAACACCCACGGCATTTTCAAAACCTCGGCGCGATCGTCGCCCTTTTCAAAATAAACCCTGGGCTTCTCCTTGAGCTATAAGACCCATCTTTGTTCACTTTCAATCATTTTGGGCCTCTTGAGAGAGTGTAAGACCCATCCCCTTATACAGAAAACCTTTCTTGGGCCTTAGTCACTTGTATAAGTCCCTGTACAAAACGACAATGCGATCACTGATAAAACCCTGGGCATCTTCTTAAGCTGTAAGCCCCAATTTTCCTTTCAAAAAGCACTTTCTCCTTTGATTCTACAACATACTGTTATTTTCAATTTCTTTGTTGAACGACTAACAATACAGTATGGAAGCTCTACAAATGAGTAAGTGTTTACCCGCTTTCATTTACCGCTTTCATATGTATATAACTGTACTGTGGGGCTGTTTCACTGTAAGTCTTCTTTCATAAACTCATATCGACTGTGTAATACTAGTATAGATATTTAGAGTTTCCCCGACAACTACGTCTAGAACTAGACAAAACCTCATCTCCTTACATCCGACGTTCTCCCGGATATTTCAACATAACCTAAACCATGATAATTTTCTTTTACAACAATTTTAGATAACTAGATCTAAGAAATCTCCCCCTTGAACAGTTCATATACAGAAGGCCAATGTTCCAAGTGAAACCCCTTCTGGAACTGTTCATCAGCCTCCTCTTGGGCTTAGTGCAAGGACCCACAGGCTTCCTAAAAGCATCCCCGCCTCCTCTTGGGCATTGTACAAGGACCCGTCGGCTTCTTAGAAGTTTTCATAGCCTTCTCTTAGGCTTCGTATAATGATTCTTGCTTCAGGAAGATAGTCTCCTCTTGGGCTTTGTACAAATTGTCCCTTCGGCTTCTTAAAAGTTTTTCCCGCCTCGTCTTGGGCTTCGTACAAATTATCCCGACGACCTCTTAAAGGTATAGGAACATAAATTAGTCATCTTAATAGAACAGTCTTTCAAAGAGTCTAGATATTTCTATCGCGAACGTACTGTCTCTTGATCTCTCTTAAAGCATAGTACAAAAGATAAAGCTCTAGATTTGGACAGTCTAATCTCCTTGAGTCTCGAAGACATTCTCAAGTTCCTTTCAAAAATAGGAAAAAAACACCCGTAGACTTGGGCAATCTCAATACCCTTCGGATTCCCCGTTTCCTTAAAGAACAGGAAATAATCCCGGTCCTCAGATCAAATCCATGAGTACAACATTACCCATATAAGAATTGATTTTCTCTTTTAACCAACATACTGGACCTGTCACTCAACTGAAACAGTAACCCTAGCGTCCTCTTGGGATTTTTACAATGATTCTCCCCAGCAGAGTTAACCTTTGCAGCCTTCATCTCGGGCTTCGTACGAGATACAAAAACACTCTCTTGTTGAGTATAAAAGACTCTCTTGTTAAGCCAATCCTCTTTTAGCCTCTATCTCGGGCTTCGTAACAGATACAAATCACTCTCTTGGTGAGTATAAAAGACTCTCTTGTTCAGTCAAACCCTTTTAGCCTCCGTCTTGTGCTTCGTACAAGACACATATAAAAACACTCTCTTGTTGAGTCAACCCTTTTAGTCTCTATCTCGAGCTTCGTACGAGACACAAAAGCATCCTCTTGTTGGGTCAATAGCCTCCTCTTAGGATTTGTATAAAGAAATCCCCGTTTGATTCAATCAACCTTTTAGCATCAAATCATGCTTTGGTCACAACATACAAACATCAACAACTCCTTTTCCCTCGTCTAATTGCTGTAAGCAGCAAGCCTCTGGATTATTTACATCCATGCCACTGTCCCTCTTTTAGCATGAGAAATTCCTAAGGAAAGATAGCATTGCTCTAAACTGAGTTAAAGTCTTCTCCTTTAGGTTAAAAATCCCTTATAAAGGAAATTATGACATTGCTGGATTCACACATCCCAGTTAAAGTAATTCTCCTTTATAATCAGTCACCCAACAATTGTGACAAACAGACCCCCTTTAGAGATGACAAATTATCTCTAAAGTCAAAACCCTTTAGCTTCACATCTTGGGCTTCGAACAAGATACAAATAAACCCTTCAGCTTCACATCTTGGGCTTTGAACAAGATACAAACCGCGTTTAGCTTCACGTCTTGGGCTTTGAATAAGACACCAAAATGACCTTTTTCCTCCCATATAATAGGAGGAACTACGATCGCTCTGATTTCCCTGTTTCGTTAAACGGGAATACGTAGGCATAAGATTGAAAAAGAATTTTAGCGAGCACACTAATAAAAAAACCCCAAAGTCCCCTACCTCCAGCCAATCTAGCGCAGTATCCTAACAAATTCCCCATGAACAGTCCCGATATTTTGTTCTGAACAAAATAAGCAGAGAGAGGCCCACGAACTAAAACCGCATCTGTAAACCAACAGTTTTGACTGTTTAACCTCAGTTTACAAGCAGGGTTAGTTGGAGACATCTATTTCCCTTCCTTCATCAGCTTCAATAGGATAAAAAATGAATCGACCTGTAGTACCCCAGAGCGACAGTGCTTAAGAACCACATCCAAAATCGCTCGCTACAGAAAAATGGCGCCCACCGTGGGGCACTACAAAGGAATCTTGTCTCTCTTATCTCTCTGGTTGAAACCTTCTCTTAGGACGAGTCCTTGGGTTCACAAGGTATCACCGATTGACGGTTCCATCGGGGAATGTCATTATTGATAGGATCGACCCTCACTAGGATCTTAGGTCAAAACCTTTAAGTTGGGAAGATACCACAGAATGGCGACTCCGCCGGGGAGCCATTTTCTATTAGGATCATAGGATTCATAGCTCTTAAAAAGTCTAGGGCATTAGGACAAATATATATACTACTTTTCCTAATTGATATATGTGTTTATTTTTCTGCTAATGGGAATGCGTGTGATCTTGCATGTGGAAAGATTGAGTATACACCTAGGAAAAACCTCTTTCAGTAGTGCGGAAGCTATCGGACATAGTTGTCACGCGATACTACCCTCTTATGAGATTCTTCGAAATACATCACCTAACACGGTTCCCGGCCCACTGATGTTATCTCGACAAGAATCAATGATTTTGAGAGACAGGTACAAAAATCACTAATATAAACCTTTGGGATGGGTAAAGCCTTGACTTCATGACACCGACCCTTTGACCCCATGTTTTTTCTATGCTTTTGTGTGCTGCATTCATGCATTCATTTTAAAAACATTAAGCAAAGAAAATTTTTCTCTTCTAGTCTCTCTTTTTCAAATAAAACTAAAACAATGATTGCAAATGTCAGAGAGAAAAGGATTGCGCTCATGGATTTCTGTAGACGAAAAACTCACAAGTATACCTTCAAGGTTCCAAAACTAGAGGATTTGAGAGGATTAGCAAGGATGATCACTAACCCTGACGCTTTCAGAGCCAAGTACGGAGATCTGCTACCTCTGTTAAGGGTCCATGTAATTGAAGGAATCCTGGAGGCACTTGTGACGCCCCCAAACTATACCCCCAAAAACACGCAATTAAGGCGCTAAAAGAAAATTCGAAAATTCGTCAGAGTACATTTGAATTCGCGGCATAGAAAGGGAGGAATCACATCAACTGTAACCAAACATACACATAACATGCAACACCTGCCCATAATGATATGCAACTGTGGGGTAGCAATCATACAGAGGAAACTTTGTTCCTTACACCCACTTTTCAGAAATTAGAATTAAAGCGGAAAATCTAAAATCTGATTAAAATTTATACATATACACATATAAATAGTTTGTCATACATCAGGTAGCATATGTACAACCAAAATATATCATCAGATATACAAAGCGGCCACCCTAACTACCCGGAGTCACATATCAGAGCCGACCGACCCAAAATAATGAAGACGCAATGCTT
This sequence comes from Lathyrus tuberosus, assembly GCA_022829125.1. NCBI lineage: Eukaryota > Viridiplantae > Streptophyta > Magnoliopsida > Fabales > Fabaceae > Lathyrus > Lathyrus tuberosus. Next base: position 15,064,098 of record JALAZF010000036.1, on the reverse strand, counting down.
CACAAAAAGGAATACCTCCAGCAGCTCTAATCTGCAACGCCTCATAGAGCGTTATAACACAGCATAAGGGTGAGAAAAACAACCATAATATAATTGCATAAAATTATATAGTAACACAAACATACGCAAGTAAACACATTTCTCACCACAGTTGTACCACAATTTCTCAAAGATCAAATACAACACCACACAGTACAATTCACAAGTATAAAAATACTACTGCACATCAATCACTCACCATACAATCATACACGTAATCACCAACCCAATCACGCATATTCCATCCCATCAATCACATTCACAATTACATGCACAATTAATTCATGCTTTATGCAAATGCACAGAGACCGACACAACGACTCTATGCACATGCCATGCGGTACCGACTTCCAATGTCACATATCTCATCAGTTCACTCAGGAACTATTGGAACCATCGCTCGTTACTGAGAATCTCAAGTAACTCCCCGTCGGGCCTACGATGTTCACCCGTCGCTTTAGGTCCTCAGGCAACGCCTCATATTTTCGAGGCACACGACGTTATGGATTGCTTTAAGTCCTATTCAAGGCACACAATCGTCTATAACCACCGCTTTAAGTCCTCAGGCATCGCCTCATATTTTCGAGGCACACGATGTTATAGCAGATTCCCTCTGGAACCAAACCGTCACTCAGGACGTTTCCACAATGCATATAATGATGCTTGGCATACAATAACTCATGACATTCACATTGCATACACACATGTTCATTTCATCGATAAAATCACACTTTGTACTTATGCCCAAAACAATGCATTTAATTTCCATACGGTCATAAATCATCACAACATCATCTAAGCACATACATTTACGTCATACAACAACACCTTGTCCAATACACATCAATTGCGTACAAGTATAACGACAAATGTCGACCACCGACACTATTCTCGACTTTCCGACATAATTTAATTGGCTAACAATTTCAAAATTATTATAACCAGAAAGTACAGCTCAATAGCTACGCAACGATACCAAGAATGCAAAAATCGGATAAACGGATCAAAAGTTACGAACGAAAACGAAAAACGATATTTTGAAAAGTCACATTTTGCAAAAGTCCTGCCCATACGCGTACCACCATGAGCCATACGCGTATGAGCAGAGATCTCATTTTTCCAAAGTTCATGTTGAAATGACCGTACGGGTAATGCCCAAGCCCGTACGCGTAATGACCTAAAAAGCTACGCGTATCGTACGCAAATGGACAGATGGCCGAGAAAACAAGCAACCTATACGCGTATTGCCCTCATGGCTCGCCCACCATACGCGTAACACCAAGGTTCATACGTGTATGAACATGCCCCATACGCGTATGACCTGGAAATCTCAGAAAAATTCTGCAGAACAATGTTCTGCGTTTTCCACCCAATTTCAACCAATTTTTCGCCTAAAACTCAGAAAATCACCAATTTGAATTGCAATAACACACAACCAACATGTATAGACAATCTAAAACACAATCAACACAAGTTTTGACACATTCAAATCAATTTCTAATCAATTATACCAAATATGGGTTTTACTCGTTTTCTTCCAATTCAATCCAAAACAACAACAAACACACATACATAATCGTCTACAATCATAGAATAATCGAGTTTCGCACCCTTACCCGATTTAATCGACTCTACAACTTGCTCTTGATGATTTTTCCACACTTTCTTCAATTTTCTCTCTTCTCCTCTTTTCTTCTCTTTTTCCTTCTTTCTTCTTTCTTTCTCTCTATTTTTCTTTCCCTTTTCTTTTCTATTTTCTATTCTTACTAACTTATCCAAATATCTATGAAATGTCCAAAATACCCCCACACTCAAATATCTCGCAAATGTTCCCAAAACGCGATAAAATATATTCAGGACGAAAAATAACATATTTTCACACAAAAGTTGAAAATAAAATAAAATAATAATAAAATAATCAAAAGACTCAATAAAATAAAACTGGCAAAACTGGGGCGTTACAGCACTCGTTCAGTTTTACGATCCGGTCTATCACTGTTTCACATTCCCGGATTACCAGCTCGCACCAATGCTGGAGGAGTATTCTCATCTGATTGATCTACCCATTACTGATTAAGCTCCCTTTTCTAGACTGGAAGAAATTCCAAAGGATCAAATCATTGCAAGAGCAATCTATTTGGATGAGTTAGAAGTCAAGACTCACCTGACCACCAAAGGAGGAATCCCAGGTTTACCAGCCAAGTTTCTGGTAAAGAAGGCTCTATACTTTGCTAGTATAGGGAACGTGACTGCTTTTGAAAGCATCTTTGTTTTACTCACCTACGGGTTATTTCTGTTTCCCAACATTGATAACTTCGTCGATATCAACGCCATTAAGGTGTTTCTCATTGGAAACGCCGTACCAACCTTTCTCGCAGATGCGTATCATTCTGTACACTTAAGGAATTTATACAGCAGAGGAATGATTACGTGTTGTGTACCCCTGCTATATAAATGGTTTATCTCCCATTTTCCTAAGTCTGCCGCTTTTTAGAATCATAAGAGTGCCTTACGTTGGTCGCAGAAAATCATGTCTCTTACCAACTCTGACATAGATTGGTACAATATGATTTATGACGGGATCAGGATCATTGAGCGTTGTGGAAACTTCCCCAATGTACCCGTCATAGGAACTAAGGGAGGAATCAATTACCATCCAGTCTTAGTTCGTCGTCAATTTGGATACCCGATGAGGGATGTCCCGCGTAATGCTCATCTGGAAGGTCTTTTCTTCAAGGAAGGAAAAGATGACAGGGCAGTAAATATGGAAATAGTGCACGCTTGGAAACATGTTCGTAAGAAAGGACGGGAGTCTCTAGGAAAACCGGACTGTGTCTCGGTGGAGCCTTATCTCCACTGGGTACAAACTAGAGCTCTTAAGCTAAAGATGCCTTATCCTCGTCACGAAGTTCTTCCGCCAAGGGAATCTGTCATGTACTTCATGACTGAAACAGAAAAACTTTAGGTTACTCTCAACAAAGTTCAACAGAAGAGGAGGTCTTGGAAGAACAAGTACCGCATTCTCAATGTGGAGTGTACCAAAATACAGCAACTGCTTAAAGATAAGGATGCTCTAATTGAGATTTTGGAGCAACATGCTGTAGAAAATCAGTATGACCAAAGGAATTTGCTCACTCTTTTCACTTGGCAAAGGAATGACAACCTGACAACGGCCTAAGAGCCCCGGTCCAAAAAAAGGAAAGTACCAGAATCAGCACCCAATTTCTCCTCAGAGAGGACTCGGGACCCATTAGCTTAGGTTTCTGTTTCCGCACCTTGTAATTTACTATATTTCTATTTCCGCAATCCTTTGAATTCAATAAAACGGGGGTTTCCCCACTGTTTGATATTTGCAATCTAATTGTCGAAGTTTATTTTGATTAAACAAAAAAAACAATTAATATAATCATTGCATTCATCATTCTCACGTCACGTATTCTTCTTACCTACGAATCTCACATTTGTGTCTCGGTTCTAGAGTCAAACTGTCTCATTCGTACAATACTCGAGCCAATCATCAGAAAAGATGGATGATCTCGAGGAAGAGAACAGAGAGTTGAAAGAAGAGATCGACGCTCTGAGAGAGGATATGAGAAAGCTTCGTAACGACATGCAAGCCATGGCAGAAGCTCAGCTACAAAGAACTGTGATCTCAGAGATCACCTCAACGCCCACAGTAGAGAAGTATGATCCTAGGTATCAAATGCCAAAAGATCGTCCCTGGGGCATGCTGTTAACTATATCCTGGAAGGATATGTTCCACCGATCACTAAAGATCAGGGAATCATAGCAGAAGCGTTGGGCCTGAAGGTTACAAACTTCGGGGAAGCGAGGATCCCAGAGGCATAATGAGGACTCCTGAAGGTTACAAACTTCAGGAAATGCCAAGATTCACTGTCGTAGTAACGGTACCACCCCTTGTGGTGCACACTGTCCCGGAAGGACAAATTCCACGGATACCTTCTGGTAGAAAGGAAAGTATGTTCGATAGAATGGATGAATTCCAGGAGCAGTTCCTAGAAATGCAGAAGGAACTGCAAGCTATTCGCGGTCAGGATTTATTTGGAAAGGACGCCGCAGACCTTTATTTGGTCCCCAATGTGAAAGTCCCGCACAAGTTCTAAGTACCAGATTTTGAAAAGTACAAGGGTAACTCTTGCCCTCAAAGCCATTTGGTGATGTACGCTTGGCGAATGTCAGCTCAGACAAAGAACCAGGATCTACTGATTCACTACTTTCAGGATAGTTTAACCGGTGCTGCATTAAAATGGTACATGGGTTTAAATCGCGCTACGATTAGCACTTTCAGAGATCTTGGCACTGCCTTCATCCAACAATATAAATACAATTTGGACATGGCACCAGACAGAGATCAACTAAGATCAATGTCACAAAAGGACAAGGAAACCTTTAAGGAATAAGCTCAGAGATGGCGTGAAATTGCCGCTCAAATTTGTCCACCTCTTGAGGAAAAAGAGATGACACAGTTTTTCTTAAAAACCTTGAGCTCATTTTACTACGACAGAATGGTTGCCAGTGCGCCCAGCGACTTCACCGAAATGGTCGGTATGGGAGTGCGTCTCGAGGAAGCCGTTCGAGAAGGACGTTTAGTCAAAGACACTGGGTCGACAAGAGGTACTAAAAAATACGGTAGTGCTCTCCCTAAGAAAAAGGAGCAAGATATTGGGAATATCTCTCTCGGAAAGCAAAGGCGACGGTACCAACCAGTAGCAGCTGTAACTCCTGCTATCAGCCCTACGCCTGTTTCTACGTATCAACCTCAAGTTACTCAAAGCCAACCGCATTCGCAGCAATTTTAGCAAAGGACACAACAGCCTCTTCAGCTGGCTCATCCTCAATACAACAACAACTGTACAACGCGACCACCAGGATTTGATCCTATACCTGTACAATACCAGAAAATCCGCCTTTTTGGTTTAAGGTGGATCAGACTTGCCCTTACCATCAAGGAGGACCAGGGCATACCATAGAAAACTGTCTCAGTTTCAAATCTGACGTGCAAAAGCTTGTTAGGAGCGGGGTCTTATCTTTCAAAGATACGAATCCGAATGTTCTCACGAACCCGCTGCTTCAACACGAGAAAGCTGCAGTTAATTTGATAGAGGGAGAGTCTAACAACACCTATCAAATTCACGATGTACTCTTATTGAGGGCCAACTTGGTCAAGATACATTGTAGACAGAGTGGATATGGCCATGTGCCACCTCATAATTATCACCAGTGTGATATCTGCTCTAAAAGCAATCAAGGATATTCTGTGGTGCAATAAGCTCTACAGGAACAAATGGATCTCGGATGGATCCAAGAGCACCGAGTTCATAGAGTTAACATGGTTTATACGAATTCCAACATCATTCAAAACCACGATATCCGTGCGATGAATGTCAACCTGGTGGCAATGCACTCACGACAAAGCCAGTATCATAATCTGCCGCGGCATGAGTACAATTCCTGTAGGACTTGCTCGGTAAATAAACAGGGATGCTCTTTTGTACAAGAGACCCTCCAGCGTCAGATGGATCTTGGATGGATCCAGGTCTACCATGATAGGAATCATTATCAAATTAACATGATTCAAATCTTCGATATTCGTTTGATGAATACCAGCCTGGTGGAGTTACATGCTAAACAGGTCTGGCTCGGGTTCCTGGTATCACATAATTATCAGAGCTGTAAAGCGGGTTGCGAAGATGATCAGGGCTGTGCCCTTGTCCAGGAAACACTTCAGCATTTGTTGAACCACTGGTGGCTTCCAATCTATATGGATGAAGACACCCAGCAAATTAGTATCACTAACGGGAATCCTACTAGATATCAAAGTCAGGATGTTCGGTCGATGGAAACAGATCTAGTAAGGTTACACCGTATTCAAAGCGGACGTGGCTAGGTGCCACTACACAACTATGAGCGGTGTGGAGTTTGCTCAGTGGAAAATCAAGGATGCTACCTCGTGCGAGCAGCCCTTCAAAGTCAGTTGGACCACAAATAGATTTAACCATGGTCAAGTTCTGGATCAGTCAACTATTTTGTTGATCAAATCGAGGACATTGTCGTAATATCTGATCAATAGAGGGCTAGGGATGTTTGTGCCATCATGCCTCTACTTGACGAATCGAGAGTTCCCAACCAGGAACGAATCGAAATTACTTACGATGGTCAGAAAAATCAGAAGGCTCCCATAGTCATCTATCTACCGGGACCGCTGCCGTATGAATCAACTAAGGCTATCCCTTACAAATATGGTGCAACAACAATTGAAAATGGAAAGGAAATTCCGTTACCCTCCGTCGTGAATATTGCAGACATCAATCGAGTAACACGGAGTGGTAGAATCTTCAATAGAGGAGTTGGAGAACTCATCAAAGAAAAGGAACCTTAGACAGAGGTTCCCAATCCACCAGTCGGTCAATCCAGTAATCCCGACCTTTCAAAAAACGATGATGAGATGCTAAAGCTCATCCAAAGGAGTGAATATAACATTGTTGATCAGCTGTCGCAAACTCCTTCAAAGATCTCGGTATTATCACTGTTACTTAGTTCAGAAGCGCATAGGGAGGCTCTACAGAAAGTCTTGGAGCAAGCCTTTGTGGAACAGGATGTAACAATTAGACAATTTGATAGCATTGTCTCTAACATCACTTCCTGCAATAACTTGGGATTTAGTGATGAGGAATTACCTGAAGAAGGTCGCCGTCATAACATGGCGCTCAACATTACAGTCAAATGCCAGGACGATGCTTTAGCCAGCGTACTAGTAGACACAGGGTCAGCCCTGAATGTTATGCCAAAATCTACTCTAATGCGACTATCATTTCAAGGATCTCCGATGAGAGGCAATGAGGTCATCATTAAAGCATTTGATGGATCCAGAAAAATGGTTATCGGATGTAACACCCCCAATCTATACCCCCAAATAATAAAAGCGATAAAAATTTCATCAGAGTATAATTAAAACATTCATGGCATAGACTGAGGAGTCACATCAATTGAGACAAAACACAATAAACCTGCTCATAAAGATATGCAACAATCTGGTAGCAAATAACAGAGGAACTTAGTTCCTACTACCCACAATTTAGATACAGAATAAAAGCAAAAAATCCGAACTGAATCTCATATATATATATATATATCACATAGAAAGTCTGTCTGTCATATACAGGGTCACACATGTACAATCCAAAAGATACATATACATATACATAATAATCACACTCGATCTCCCCGACTACCCGGTGCTACATATCAGAGCCGACCGACAAACGAATGAAGACCTAAGCTTCACAAAAAGACCTCCAGCATCTAATCTGCAATGCCTCATAGAGCATTCAAAAATAGCAGAAGGGTGAGAAACACAATCATAATATAATTGCATACAATTATATAATGACACAAAAATACACATGTAAAACATTCTCACCATAACTTACACCAAAATTCAAACATAAAATAACACAATGCATATCTCATATAACCATCACCAAGGCATATATAATCAAGTTTAATGCATTTATCAACAACATATATATATATATATATATATATATATATATATATATATATATATATATATATATATATATATATGTATGTATCTCAACTCATCAATTCCATTCACAAATCCACACAAAATCAATCCATTCATGATTTATGCAAATGCAAAGAGACCGACACAACGACTCGATGCAAATGCGGTACCATCCATCCGTCAATCTCAACACTAGTTCACTCAGGAACTATTGGAACCATCGCTTGTTACTTAATGTAACTCCCCGTCGGGCAAATGATGTTCCCCGTCGCTCACACCTCTTTGTATAAGGCACACAACATTTATGGATCGCTCACACCTCTTTGTATAAGGCACACGACCCGATCGCTCACACCTCTTAGTATAAGGCACATGATCGTCCATAATCATCGGTCACACCTCTTTGTATAAGGCACACGATGTTATAGCGAATTCCCTCTGGAATCGATTTCGTCGCTCACACCCATAAGGGCACACGACATCACAAGAATGCATATCATGATGCTTGGCATACAATGACTCATGACATTCAAATGCACACATATATGCAATCATCTCACTCAACAATAATCATGCTTGCACTCAAGCCCAAAACAATGTATTTATTTGCCATAAGGCCACAAACCCTCATCACAACATTTAAACACATGCATTCACCTCATATAATCAGCACACAAGTCATACAACAGATATCACCAGCACATTGCATGATAACACATCAATTACGCACAATTAAAACGGTAAAAGTCGACAAAACGACACATTTCCAAATTCCCGACTTAATTAAATTGGTCAACAATCTCAAAACCATCATCATAAGAAAGTACAGTTCAATAGCTATTTAACGATGCCAAGAATGTTAAAAACGGATAATCGGAACACAAGTTACGGACTAAACAAGAAAAGTAATCGTGAAAAAACACAATTCAGCAATCTTCCTGGCCATACGCGTATTTCCCTGAGCCATACGCGTATTGCCTTGCTCCTTCGTCCATTCCATACGCGTATTACCCAACTTGATACGCGTATGGGCAGAGACCAATTCCTCCTAAAAATCCCACTAAAAACTCCAATACGCGTATTGCCTTACTTCATACGCGTATTGCCCTCAACCTTACGCGTACCATTACGCTAATGGGCAGATGGCCGAGAAAAATGGAACTCCATACGCGTATTGCCTTAACCAATACGTGTATTGCCTTGAGTGATACGCGTATGGGCAGTGGAAAAACAAAAAATTTCCTGCATAATTTTCTGCGAAAATTCACCCAAAACTCCCTCCCAATCTCACCTAAACACCAGAAAATTACCAATAGAATACCTAACAACATGTATCTATCATGTATCAACAATAAGGGACACTAAAACATGATTTCAAACATAAATTATATCAATTTCTAACAATTCCAACATTTATGGGTTTTACTCTATATTTCCATTTCAATCCAATATCAACCAAAAACATACATACATAATCATACACAAGCTTAAGATAATCGAGTTTCACACCCTTACCCGATTTAATCGTGTTTAGAAAAGTCGGTTGATCGATTCCTAGATTTTCCAAGTTTTCTCTCTTTTTCTTCTCTTCTTTTCTTTCTTCCTCTTTTTCTTCTTCTCTTTTTCTTTCCTTTCTATTTTCTCTCTTTCTATTTCTATTTCTATTGACTTAAGAAAAATTAAAGTGAAATGACCAAAATACCTCTACACTCAAATATCTCACAAACGTTCCCAAAACGCGATAAAATATAACAACAATGAAAAATAATATATTTTCAAATAAAAGTAAAAAATAAAATAAAGTAATAATAAAATAATCAAAACGACTCGATTAAATAAAACTAACCAAAACTGGGGCGTTACAACTCTCCCCCACTTAGAAATTTTCGTCCTCGAAAATATTACCTGAGACGAACAACTCCGGATACGACTTCCTCATCCGACTCTCCAACTCCCAAGTCAAATTTCCTTCTGCAGCGCCTCCCCACGCTACTTTCACAAGTGCAATATCCTTGCCTCTTAACCGCTTCAACTCGCGATCCAAAATCCTCACTGGTAATGCCTCAACCGTAAGGTTCTCCCTTACCTCAACCTCGTCCATCGGAATCACATGCGACGGATCCGGAACATACTTCTGAAGTTGTGAAACATGGAACACATCGTGCAAATTCGACAGACTCGGCGACAACGCCACCCGATAAGCCACAGCACCCACTCTCGCGGATATCTGGTAAGGACCAATAAACCGAGAAGTAAGCTTCTTTGACTTCAATGCACGACCAACACCCGTCACTGGCGTAACTCTCAAAAATACATGATCGCCCTCTTGAAACTCAAGATCTTTCCTCCTTCGATCATGATAAATCTTTTTCCTACTATGAGAAGCCTTCATTTTCTCACGAATAAGTTTCACCTTTTCTGTAGTCTGTTGCACCAATTCCGATCCAACCACCGAACTCTCACCAGATTCGTGCCAACACAAAGGTGTTCGACATCTTCGTCCATATAACGCTTCAAAAGGTGCCATTCCAATACTAGAATGGAAACTGTTATTATACGTGAATTCCACCAACGCAAGATAACTATCCCACGCACCACCTCGTTCAAGAACACAAGCCCGCAACAAATCTTCCAAAGACTGAATCGTCCTCTCCGTCTGTCCATCCGTCTGAGGATGATAAGCCGAACTCAATCTCAATTTAGAACCCAACGCCTTTTGTAAACTTTCCCAAAATCTCGAGGTAAACCTCGGATCTCGATCCGAAACAATACTCAATGAAACACTATGCAGCTTCACAATCACACTGATATAAATCTCAGCTAACCTCTCCAAAGAAAAACTGATGTCAATCGGAATGAAATGCGCCGATTTAGTCAGTCTGTCCATAACCACCCAAATAGAATTATGTCCCCTCAGTGTATTCGGCAACCCTGTTACAAAATCCATAGAAATGCTATCCCATTTCCACTCAGGAGTATCCAACGGTTGCAACAAACCACTAGGCTTTTGATGTTCCACTTTCGACTTTTGGCACGTCAAACACGCATACACAAACTGAGCCACATCTCGCTTCAATCCAGACCACCAGAAAATCTTCTTCAAATCTTCGTACATCTTATTAGCTCCCGGATGTATACTCAAATTACTCCGGTGTCCTTCCTCCAAAATCATCCTTTTCAACTCCGCATCATCAGGAATACAAATTCTACCTCGGAACCTCAAAACACCATTATCATCCACTCTAAAATCACTACTCGCATCTTTTTCTCCAACCAACATCAAATCCACAAATTTCACATCCAATTTCTGTTTCTCTCTAACGGTCAACAGAAAATCATTAGTAACCTTTAACATACCAACCCTTACACTGTCAGACATCAATACGCACACCAAACTCAAATCCCTAAACGGTTCCAAAAGTTCCCACTCTTTAACCATCAAAACAGACATATGCAACGACTTCCGGCTCAACGCATCGGCTACCACGTTAGCTTTACCAGGATGGTAATTCAAGCTAAATTTGTAGTTCTTCAAAAATTCCAACCATCTCCGTTGCCTCATATTCAACTCTTTCTGATCAAACAAGTATTTCAAACTTTTATGATCACTAAAGACTTCGAATCTTGCACCGTAGAGATAATGCCTCTAAATTTTCAATATAAAAACCACGACCGCTAATTAGAGATCATGAGTCGGATATTTTTTCTCATGCACCCTCAATTGCCTCGAAGCATAAGCCACAACCTTACCTTCTTGCATCAACACTCCACCTAAACCAATCAAAGACGCATCACAATACACCACAAATGGTTCAGTAGCATTCGGCAAAATCAAAATCGGAGCTGTCGTCAATCTTCTCTTCAGCTCATCAAAACTTTCCTCACACCAAATATCCCAAATGAACGCTTTACCTTTACAAGTCAACTGGGTCAAAGGAAGTGCTAACTTAGAAAAACCTTTAATGAACCTTCGATAATATCCGGCTAATCCCAAAAAGCTTCTAATTTCAGTAACAGATCTAGGAGCCTCCCATTGTAGAACTGCTTCTACTTTAGATGGATCCACAGCAATACCATTACCTGAAATCACATGCCCAAGAAAACTCACTTCTGACAACCAGAACTCACACTTGGACAATTTAGTAAAAAGTATCTTTTCCTTCAAAATTTGCAACACAACATGCAAATGCTCTTCGTGCTCCTCCCGGGACTTAGAATAAATTAATATGTCATCAATAAACACAACGACAAATTGATCCAAATGCTCGTGGAAAATATGATTCATGTACTCCATAAACACACCTGGCGCATTAGAAACCCCGAACGACATCACAGAATATTCATAATGACTGTATCGTGTCCTAAAAGCCGTCTTCTGAATATCTTCCTCTTTCACCCTAATCTGATGATACCCCGACCTCAAATCAATCTTACTAAACACACACGCACCTACCAACTGGTCCATCAAATCATCAATTCTTGGAAGAGGATACTTGTTCTTAATTGTCACTTTATTCAACTGGCGATAATCAATACACAATCGCATACTCCCATCTTTCTTTTTCACCAATAAAACTGGAGCACCCCATGACGACACGCTCGGTCTCACAAACCTCTTTTCTAACAATTCATTCAACTGCTTCTTTAACTCTACCAACTCAGATGCCGACATACGATAAGGTGCCATCGATACAGGTCTAGTACCAGGAACTAGATCTATAGAAAACTCCACCTCTCTCTCTGGCGGTACATCTGAAATATCCTCTGGAAACACCTCAGGAAATTCACACACAACAGGAAACACATCAAGTGCAACTTGACTATCCACTGTCAACGATGCAAACAACCCAAACAACTGAGCTTCATCCTCCAAAAGTTTCTTCAACTCTTTGGTAGATAAGAAACTCGAGTCATCGTCTTCCTCAAGAGAAGGAAATCTTACCAGCTTATGATAACAATCAATATGCACCCGATTGAACTGCAACCAATTCATTCCCAAAACCACATCTAAACCCTCCAACGGCAAACACACCAAATCCATCTCAAAATATTTACCATAAATGGTCAAAGGACAACTTAAACAAACCAAAGAAGTAGTTACTGACCCCATTGCTAGAGTATCAATAACCATCTCTCCATCCATCAAAGACAACACAAGATTCAAACGCTTCGCGCACTCAGACGAAATAAACGAATGAGTCGCTCCAGTATCAATAATAGCAACTAAAGGCGTACTATTAATAAAACAAGTATCTCTGATCAGACGGTCTGCACTTGTAGTCTGAGTTCCTGCCAAGGCAAAAACTTTCCCACCAGCTGAAGCTTGCTTCGGTTTCGGACACTTCGTACTAACATGTCCAAGTTCACCACAATTGAAACACTTCACCACGTTCCTTTTACAATCAGCTGCAATATGTCCTAAACCTCCACAATTGGAACACTTTCTCATAACCTTCCTACATTCAAACTGACGATGTCCTAAGTCACCACACCTATAACATCTCAGAGGACTAGACATTCCTCCCCCACTTGGCCTTTTCTCAAAATTCCCCCTTTGTTTACCCTTATCAGCTGGTGTCACATAAGGACCACTACGAAACGGTTGCTTCCCTTTCCTTTCGTTCACACTCTTATAGTGAGTAGAACAAGCCTTACTATCTTCTTCATAAATCCTACAACAATCCACGAAATCAGAAAACCTCCTAATTCTTTGATAACCGATTGCCTGCTTGATCTCAGGACGCAATCCGTTCTCAAACTTCACACACTTAGAAAACTCTGCAGTAGCTTCAGCATAATGTGGATAAAACTGCACAAGCTCCACAAACTTAGCAGTATAATCAACAACAGACATATTACCTTGTTTCAATTCCAAGAACTCTATTTCCTTCTTTCCCCTAACATCTTCAGGAAAATACTTCCTCAAAAACTCCCTGCTAAACAAAACCCAAGTGACCTCTTCATCTCCAGCTTCCAACACCTGACGAGTACTAACCCACCAATCATCTGCTTCCTCCTGCAACATGTGAGTACCCAGTCTCACCTTCTGATCCTCAGCACAATCCATCACTCGGAAAATTCTTTCAATCTCCTTAAGCCAAATATGAGCACCATCAGGATCATGTCTCCCTTTGAAGACATGCGGTTTGTTCTTCCTGAACTCATCATTACCAGCAGCATTAGGTGCACCCTGCACAGCCCGAGCCATAGCTTACATAGCAGCAGCCATAACAACATCATTCCTACCAGCCATATTTTGTTCATTTCCAATAACAGCAACTATGGTTAAACAAACAGCTCACCCAAACACAAACACCGATAAGGACTGACACAAACTGACACGGACTAGCTCTGATACCACTTAATGTAACACCCCTAATCTATACCCCCAAATAATAAAAGCGATAAAAATTTCATCAGAGTATAATTAAAACATTCATGGCATAGACTAAGGAGTCACATAAATTGAGACAAAACACAATAAACCTGCTCATAATCAGGTAACAAATAACAGAGGAACTTAGTTCCTACTACCCACAATTCAGATACAGAATAAAAGCGGAAAATCTGAACTGAATCTCATATATATATATATATATATATATATATATATATATATATATATATATATATATATATCACATAGAAAGTCTGTCTGTCATATACAGGGTCACACATGTACAATCCAAAAGATACATATACATATACATAATAATCACACTCGATCTCCTCGACTACCCGGTGCTACATATCAGAGCCGACCGACAAAAGAATGAAGACCTAAGCTTCACAAAAAGACCTCCAGCATCTAATCTGCAATGCCTCATAGAGCATTTAAAAACAGCAGAAGGGTGAGAAACACAATCATAATATAATTGCATACAATTATATAATGACACAAAAATACACATGTAAAATATTCTCACCACAACTTACACCAGAATTCAAACATAAAACAACACAATGCATATCTCATATAACCATCACCAAGGCATATATAATCAAGCTTAATGCATTTATCAACAACATATATATATATATATATATATATATATATATATATATATATATATATATGTATGTATCTCAACTCATCAATTCCATTCACAAATCCACACAAAATCAATCCATTCATGATTTATGCAAATGTAAAGAGACCGACACAACGACTCGATGCAAATGCGGTACCATCCATCCGTCAATCTCAACACTAGTTCACTCAGGAACTATTGGAACCATCGCTTGTTACTTAATGTAACTCCCCGTCGGGAAAACGATGTTCCCCGTCGTTCACACCTCTTTGTATAAGGCACACGACGTTTATGGATCGCTTACACCTCTTTGTATAAGGCACACGACCCGATCGCTCACACCTCTTTTGTATAAGGCACACGATCGTCCATAACCATCGCTCACACCTCTTTGTATAAGGCACACGATGTTATAGCGGATTCCCTCTGGAATCGATTTCGTCGCTCACACCCACAAGGGCACACGACATCACAAGAATGCATATCATGATGCTTGGCATACAATGACTCATGACATTCAAATGCACACATATATGCAATCATCTCACTCAACAATAATCATGCTTGCACTCAAGCCCAAAACAATGCATTTAATTGCCATAAGGCCACAAACCCTCATCACAACATTTAAACACATGCATTCACCTCATATAATCAGCACACAAGTCATACCACAGATATCACCAGCACATTGCATGATAACACATCAATTACGCACAATTAAAACGGTAAAAGTCGACAAAACGACACATTTCCAAATTCCCGACTTAATTAAATCGGTCAACAATCTCAAAACCATCATCATAAGAAAGTACAGTTCAATAGCTATTCAACGATACTAAGAATGTTAAAAACAGATAATCGGAACACAAGTTACGGACTAAACAAGAAAAGTAATCGCGAAAAAACACAATTCTGCAATCTTCCTGGCCATATATGTATTGCCCTGAGCCATACGCGTACTACCTTGCTCCCTCGCCCATTCCATACTCGTATTGCCCAACTTGATACGCGTATGGGCAGAGACCAATTCCTCCTAAAAATCCCACTAAAACTCCAATACGCGTACGCCTTACTTCATACGCGTATTGCCCTCAACCTTACGCGTACCATTACGCAAATGGGCAGATGGCCAAGAAAAATAGAACTCCATACGCGTATTGCCCTCACTCCTACAATGCCATACGCGTATTGCCTTAACCAATACGCGTATTGCCTTGAGTGATACGCGTATGGGCAGTGGAAAAACCAGAAATTTCCTACATAATTTTCTGCGAAAATTCACCCAAAACTCCCTCCCAATCTCACCTAAACACCAGAAAATTACCAATAGAATACCTAACAACATGTATCTATCATGTATCAACAATAAGGGACACTAAAACATGATTTCAGACATAAATTATATCAATTTCTAAAGATTCCAACATTTATGGGTTTTACTCTATATTTCCATTTCAATCCAATATCAACCAAAAACATACATACATAATCATACACAAGCATAAATCAATTGAGTTTCACACCCTTACCCGATTTAATCGTGTTTAGAAAAGTTGGTTGATTGATTCCTAGATTTTCCAAGTTTTCTCTCTTTTTCTTCTCTTCTTTTCTTTCTTCCTTTTTTTCTTCTTCTCTTTTTCTTTCCTTTTTATTTTCTCTCTTTCTATTTCTATTTCTATGAACTTAAGAAAAATTAAAGTGAAATGACCAAAATACCCCTACACTCAAATATCTCACAAACGTTCCCAAAACGCGATAAAATAGAACAATGAAAAATAAAATATTTTCAAATAAAAGTAAAAAATAAAATAAAATAATAATAAAATAATCAAAATGACTCGATTAAATAAAACTAACCAAAACTGGGGCGTTACAATCGGCAAAGTCGACCTTCCCATAACTATTGGTCCTCACACTTTCCAAGTCACTTTCCAGGTCATGGACATCCGGGCAACATACAGTTGTTTATTAGGAAGACCTTGGATACATCAGGCTGGGGCGGTCACTTCAACCCTCCACTAAAAGCTAAAGTTCGTCCAGAACAGCCAACTCGTCACAGTCTGTGGAGAATAGGCCTTGCTCGTAAGCAACTTATCGTCATCCACTTATGTAGAACCGGAGGGGGTAATCGGAACCCAGTTCCAAACGCTTTCGCTACACAAGGACAATCAATCAGAAGGGGGAACTTTGATTTCCTCGTACAAAGATGCTATCAAAGCGGTCAAGAATACCAATACAACAGGACGGGGGCAGCTGGTCATTCCTACTGACAATAAGAAAAAGAAAGGTCTTGGCTTTTCCTCAACCTGTACTTAGACGACTGCGAATAATAAAAGTTTTCATCCCATTCAGAACTTCTTCCACAATGGAGGCTTCCTTCAACCAGTGACTCAAGAAGTGCATACCATCAATAAAGATGATTCCTCCGATACGGAGGAAGAATGGAAGTCTTATCTCAACGAGGACGGTTATACGTCTCAGGGCGAAACGCAGACTCCCTTTTGCTTTCCTGCACAGAGCCCGAGATTTATACCAAGGTCAGAGGTCGAAATGATATACGGAGATTGTGATCCGGAAGGATGCCATGCTCCACCAAATTCATTAGAGGAAGACACTTCGATGAATTACAACTTTGACCACGACTATGATGGCCCAATGGATGGCTTGCCTATCTGGCAGCCGTATCCAGGAGACTTGGGGCAAGAAAATCAGCCGAACAATGAAAATCAGCTGAGCATCATTGAACAAAATACCCGTGTCCCCGCCATGTCATGGGATCAACACTCAGGTCATTCTGAACTTATCCAGTACGATGATGAATTGGCAAAGCTTGCCGGACTAGAATTCATCAACTATGCTTTTCCCGAGGTCAACGTCATCGAGAGAGATGACTCCTCTAGTTCCAAAGAAGTGTGGGATACCTTAGGACAACCAAATGGAAAATACGACTTCAAGGTTAAATACACCGCTCCTGAAAGCTCTCGTATCAGGCTCGAAGACATCCGGCCAACTGGATGGGGAGATACAGCTGAGAGTATAAATACTACGCAAAATACAACTGAGGAATCCTCCTATGACAACTCTGCCTGGGAGACAGATTCCAATGATCCAGCTCCACCAAAAATCAGTGTCATTTCTGAAGACAAATCAAGGAAGGTACCAGACTTTGTGATTCACCGAGGAGTTCACCGCCAATGGGTTGCTGTCGATGTTCCGAAGATTGTTCATAAGTCTAAGTAATTTCCATCTTTACTTTAACTTTTCACCTTGCCCAGGTGAAACGGATGTTTTGATAGGGCTCACTTTCTATAAATATCCCTCTTCGTTTTGCCCAAAGCGACAGCGTTTTGTTTTATAGGGCTGTAGCTTCAAGAATCGACTTGTTCATAAATAAAATAACGTCGTTCTGTAATTTCTGCAGTTATTGCTGTTTTCTCTTTCTGCTTTTTCCAGAAAATGGTAATCCTAAAAAACAAAAAATAAATAAAAATGAGCATTGTTAAAAAAAAAAATATAAAACACTGCACACATTCTTGCATTCTCTCTATCTCTTCTAAACACAAATCATCACGTCATGCAGATTGCTTGTTTTAAACCCCATTGAAATAGACGATCCAATGCCTTCTCCCAACTTTGAGTTCCCGGTATTTGAGGTTGAAGAAGAAAATGACGACGAAATTCCAGAGGAGATCTCCCGACTACTCAGACAAGAGGAAAGGTCCATTGAGCCTCACAAAGAGCCGTTGGAAACGGTCAACTTGGGTTCAGAAAAAGAGAGAAAAGAAACCAGGGTTGGGGCAATGCTCAGTCCAACTGCCAAAGAGAGTTTGACAAAGCTTCTCAGAGAATTTCCCGATGTGTTTGCTTGGTCCTATCAGGACATGCCAGGGTTGGATACCAGCATCGTGGAACATCATCTACCATTGAGATCAGAATGTCCGCCGGTAAAACAAAGGTTGAGACGGACTCATCCAGACATGGCTGTCAAAATCAAAGAGGAGGTACATAAATAGATTGACGCGGGTTTCCTCGCTACGTCAGAATATCCTAAATGGTTAGCCAACATAGTACCAGGAAAGTCAAAAGGACGACTTTCCCTTACCACACATTGACATGCTGGTAGACAGTACATCAAAATTCAAAGTTTTCTCCTTCATGGATGGATTCTCGAGCTATAATCAAATCAAAATGGCGCCGAAAGACATGGACAAAACTTCGTTCATTACCCCATGAGGTACTTTTTGTTACAAGGTAATGCCATTCAGTTTGAAGAACGCCGGGGCAAACTATCAAAGGGCCATGACTACTCTGTTTCATGACACGATACACAAAGAAATCGAAGTGTATGTCGATGACATGATTGCCAAATCTAAAACAGAAGAGGAGCATGTGACCCACCTGTTAAAACTATTCGAGCGTCTGAGAAAGTACAAACTCCGCTTGAATCCCAATAAATGCACCTTCGGTGTCTGTTCAGGGAAACTCTTAGGGTTCATCGTCAGCCAGAAAGGAATTGAGGTTGATCCTGACAAGGTCAAGGCCATTCAAGAAATGCCTTCTCCGAAAACTGAAAAACAAGTAAGAGGATTCTTGGGACGTTTGAACGACATCTCCAGATTCATATTCCTCATGACCGCGACATGTGCGCCGATTTTCAAATTACTCAAAAAGAACCAGGAATGCGTTTGGACAGAGGACTGTCAAACCGCCTTCGACAGTATTAAGGAATATCTGTTGAGCCCACCGATTCTATCACCTCCAGTGGAAGGAAGGCCACTGATCATCTACTTAACAGTCTTGGAAGACTCTATGGGCTGTGTGCTTGGCCAACAAGACGAAACAAAACGGAAAGAGTCTGCCATCTACTATTTGAGCAAGAAATTCACCGACTGCGAGACTCGGTACACTATGCTTGAGAAAACTTGCTGCGCTTTGGCTCAGGCAGCCAAACGTCTTCGCCAGTACATGATTCGTCACACCACTTGGTTAATCTCTGAAATGGATCCAATCAAGTATGTCTTTGAAAAGCCTGCTCTCACGGGAAGGATTGCCCGTTGGCAGATGTTGTTATTAGAATATGACATAGAGTACCACTCTCAGAAAGCTGTTAAAGGAAGTGTTTTAGCCGATCATTTGGCTTATCAACCGATTGACGATCAGGAATCAGTCGGATTTGACTTCCCAGATGAAGATGTCATGTATTTAAAAATGAAAGACTGCGATGAACCGCTACCCAGTGAAGGGCCAGAACCCAATTCCCAATGGGGACTTATCTTTGACAGAGCTGTTAATCATTACGGAAACAGAATTGGGGCAATTATCATAACACCTCAGGGTACCCACATTCCTTTCACCGCTAGACTTACGTTCAAGTGCACAAACAATGAGGTCGAATACGAAGCTTGTATTATGGGTCTCTAGGAAGCAATTGATTTAAGGATTAAGAACTTGGATGTATATGGCAACTCAACTTTGGTAGTCAATCAGATCAAAGGAGATTGGAACACATACCAATCCAGATTGATTCCTTACAAAGACTATGCGAGAAGGTTGTTACCCTTCTTCAACAGAGTCGAGTTTCATCATATCCCTCGTGAGAAGAATCACATGGCTGATGCATTAGCCACTCTCTCTTCCATGATTAGTGTAGGTCAATGGAATGACTTACCTAAGATCGACATAATGCGCCTTGAATGGCCCGCTTACATCTTCACGATTGAAGCAGTCATAGACGACAAACCTTTGTATCACGATATCAAATGCTTCCTTCAGAAACAAGAGTACCCACCTGGGGCATCCAGGAAAGATAGAAAAACCCTCAGAAGGCTAGCAGGCAGTTTCTTCCTGAGCGGTGATACACTCTATAAGAGAAACTTTGACATGATCTTGCTCCGATGCGTAGACAGACCAGAAGCAGACATGCTGATAAAAGAAATTCACGAAGGGTCCTTTGGCACTCATGCCAACGGACATACAATGGCGAGAAAAATTCTGAGAGAAGGGTACTACTGGTTGACCATGGAATCCGACTGCTACAAGTACATGAGGAGGTGTCACAAGTTTCAGATATACTCCAACAAAATCCATGTACCGCCAACACATCTCGAAGTTCTCTCTTCCCCGTGGCCTTTTTCCATATGGGGAATCGACATGATCGGTGTGATTGAACCCAATTCTTCGAACGGACATCGGTTCATCCTGGTAGCCATTGATTACTTCACCAAGTGGGTCAAAGCAGCGTCATACGCTAATGTAACCCGACAAGTGGTGGTCCGATTTATAAAAAACAATATCATCTGCCGTTATGGTGTCCCTAACTTAAACAACAAGATGATGAAAGAGTTGTGCACAGAGTTCAAGATCGAACACCATAACTCATCTCCCTACCGACCCAAGATGAACGGAGCGGTAGAGGCAGCTAACAATAACATCAAGAAGATTATTCAAAAGATGGTCGTAACCTACAAAGATTGGCACGAGATGCTACCCTTTGCTCTTCACGGTTATCGCACATATGTCCGCACTGTAACAGGGGAAATTCCTTTCTCTCTAGTATATGGCATGGAAGTAGTGCTCCCCATCGAAGTAGAGATCCCATCAATCCGGGTATTGATGGAAGTTAAGCTAACAGAAGCTAAATGGTGTCAAAGTCGACACAACGAACTGAATCTGATTGAAGAAAAGAGAATCACGACACTATGCCACGGTCAGTTGTATCAGCAAAGAATGAAGAGGGCGTTCGACAAAAAGGTTCGACCTCGCGTCTTCAGAAAAGGAGACCTTGTGCTCAAGAAGATACAATCCTTTCTCACTGATTCCCGGGGCAAGTGGACTCCGAATTATGACGGCCCCTATGTGGTCAAGAAAGCTTTCTCAGGCGGTGCCCTGAGACTTGCAACCATGGACGGAGAGGAATTTGCCTACCCCACAAACGTTGACATAGTCAAGAAATACTTCGCCTAAAAAAAATAAAAATAAAAAAAAAACGTCTCGGTGGATTGAAAACCCGAAAGGGTGGTCCAGGCAAAAATTAGAGACATGATTAAAAATCATCCCGGTGGATTGGAAACCTCAAAGTACAATCCAGGCAAAAATTAGGGATAATGGCAAGTAACTACGTTCGACAAAGGGGCAAGTCCCTCGGCAGCAGTTACATCATCCGTCAGGAAAACTCCAGTCAAGGTCATCTTCGACAGAAGCTCAGGATGCCCCGAAGTCAAAGTTGGTAGAAGGATAGGGGTCGTTATGTTTCAATGTTGCCCTTTTTCCCTTAAATTACCATTTTCTAACTTTGTAAATACTTTATGGAATCACACGTTTCACTGATTTCCATCCTATCAATAAAATTTGAGCCCTTGTGCTTTTGTTTGCAATTCTTATTTGTTTTAGCTTTATAGGACGACATTTTAACATGATCAACGATTATTGAAATAAAACAAAAATGAATTTACTTGTAAAATTTTTCTGCTTTTAATAAAGATGGCAAATTCTTTTGACTGTTGAACATCGAAAGAATATCGATGGCTTCTCCCAAAGACGGTTAAGCTTCAAAGTGCAGAATCAAAGTACTCCTTCTAAACCAGTGCACCTGAATGAAGGATCAGCTGTGTCAGAGACCATTGTTTCATCTGACACTCCCGACAGAGTTCTTATCTCCTAAGCCCGACCAACGTAGCTCCCCACGAGGACTACTTCTCCAAAGCAAGGCAAAATTGCTATCTTGAACTAGCGATACCTCTTCGTCCCCAGCAGTGGCCGAGTATCCAGTCGTGTTCATCTATTAGTTTGTATGTCGTTTCAGTTTTGTCAGCATATACACACATACATCATGCATTACTACTTTGCGTTCATATTCATGTTGCATCACTATCACTCTGGTCGGGCTTATCCCCTAGTGATAACAGTCCTCTCAATCGAGTTGTCAGTTCTTTCCTCGTCAGGAAATGTTGCATCTGAACTACCTCTCGCCTCTAGTTTATTTCTAGGATGAAGTCGACCTTTGACCACTTTGATAACTTGAACCTCTGAAAAACCAGAGAACCCTCAGCCAGCATCACTCTTCGCCATGAAATTTGATATCTTCGCTTTCCCGGATTAAGGAAAATCCCTAGAGAAAGCCTCTCAACTAAAGACTTTCAGCAACACATTGGTCCTTCTCTCCAGAATGTCAATGTCAACAAAGTCATCGACACCTCAAAATTGGGGTACATCGTATGGCATTTCTCTGAGAAGATCTCGAGAAAAGTATGATGTAATATCCCCAAACGAAAGCAGTCTCTCAAGAAGACTCGTTTTCCCCAGTAGAGTCAATAAATGGCGTCTCAAACAGAGAAGTTTGTGCTTCTCTACAATCAAATCTTTTTCCATCAAATGGCATCTCCCCAGGAAAATTCGGCGAGAAGTTTGAGGAGAACTGCTACAAATAGCGTCCCTTGTCAATAAAGTTTATTGACAAAAGAAACCAAGATCAGATCCTTTGTAGGAAACCAGGATCGAGGGGAAGTTTATTTCAGAAATTGAGACCAGATCCTTGGTAGGAAACCAGGATCGAGGGGAGGTTTATATCAGAAACTGAGACCAGTTCCTTGGTAGGAAACCAGAATCGAGGGGAAGTTTATTTCAGAAATTGAGACCAGTTCCTTGGTAGGAAACCAAGATCGAGGGGAAGTTTACCTTTTCTAAGCATCATTGCTTAGCAAAAGAGGAAGGATGCGCGAACTGCCATTCATAACCACCATCAAAATTTCAGGTATTCCGATATTTAATCCTCTTGCACCCTGAATGTCCGAATACCTTCGCCATTCACACCTTCGGGTCCAAGAAGATTAAATAGGGGCATCTATCATACCCCAAATTTTGACCACTAAGATTTCCCATCATTGTGCAAATCATCATCACAATATGGATTAACCATTAGTCTCCCCAAAGATGGGTGAGCATCCACTACAATCAGACTTAGGGTTTTAAGCCCTCTCAGAGCTCTTAGACAAAGGATCAATCAAGAAATGACATGATTTTCAACTTGTCTAGCCTCTCAAACATCCACAAAGGATCAAGAGGACTCCCGCTTCAAGGATTAAGCACAAGGCTTCTCCCTTCTAGGTGGATCAAGCCTTAAGATCGCTAGTGTCACCAAATTAGGGTTTGGTCGACCAGGGCCTCCAGATGGAAATTTTCCTCTGGGCATGAGCCAATACTTCAAAGCATAACCTATGATACTCCAAGGGATCTCATGAACCCAATCATTAAGTCAAATTAGCCTCAGGGGATGCATTCATCAAAAAATCAGGAATTAGGGTTTCTTGACCTAATTCACCCCTAAGTTGACTTTTGGGACAAAACATGAGCCAAGACCTCAAGAGAGGATTTGAGGGTCTCTAATAAACTACATTGATCCATTTGCAACAATGGATTGATCCTAGAAGCTTGATCACCAAGTTTCAGTTTCATCTGAACTACAATTAGGGTTTTGATGAAAAAGTCAACTGCACCTTTGACTTTTGACCAGGACATGCTCCCAAACCCTAGGGCATGATTCAATACACCGTATAACACCTATGAAATCAATCCATAAAGTTTTATTTAGGTCAAGGACTTGATTTCATAGATGATCGCACAAATTGGAATTCATCTGACAAAAAGTCAACTATGCACAAAAGTCAAACTTTGACTTTTTGAGATTTTTCACAATTATGGTTCTTTGACCCCAAAATGATGTTAATGTATGATTGGAATCATCATTCATCAAGAAAAATCAAGAAAACTGGGATAACTTGAAAAAGGGGTAACCATAAAAGACTTAGAAATTTTTCTAAGTTATGGAACAAAGTGGCTAGGGTACCAACTTTGGAAGATCATAACTCCTAAACCACAAGGAAATTTTGTCCCATCCAAAGCTGGATTTGTAGCTCTCATGGCCTTCTACAAAAGCTTCAACTACCACTCATTCCAATTCCCCATGGATTTCAAGTTATGGAATGATCAAAATCAAGAAAAGTAAAAATGTCACTTTTTTCCAACACTTAGTGAAATTTTCACTAAGTTAGAATCTTCCTTCACTTTTTTCCTAATGTAGAGGCATTTTTCACTTGGATCTAAAAAGTATCAAAACCAATTATGATCAAACAGTTATTGTATCATATGAGGGCTTCCCAAAATGGACAAGAACTCCATCAAATTCCACTTGAGCCATGAGATATGACAATGGAAATATGCCTTGCTGAAAACTGCCAAGGCTAGGCAGAATTTTGCACTTTTGCTCGATTTGGCAAAATCAGATAATTCCAAGCCTTGTCATCACTTTGGACACATCTGAGGATCAAATCTAAAGGGAACAAACACTGATCCAAGCCTCCAAAGTCATTGGAACAAGAAGTAGCATGCCAAACCTAGAAATCCCTAAAAGAGGGACAAGACTCCAATTTTGGATTGGAGCATTTAATGGATGCACCAAGGTGGCATGGACTGACACATTTGAAACTGAATTCAGTCAAGATTCATCCAACAACTAGGGAACCACAACTCTGTGCTCTAACCTCTAGTCAATGGCTAGAGGGGACTTGGATTCCTATTGATCAACATTGGCCAAACCTCTGCTGCAGTTGCCATTCACTATTGATCCCAAAACAAACTTGCTCTACTATAAATAGAGCTCATTTGTGCTCAGTTTGAGTACACCAAAGCCACCAAACAAATGCTTTTCTCAAAATCACTTTCTTTAGGCAAAATTACCTTCTTTAGCAAGGTAACTCTGAGTTTTTGAGTTAGAGAGCATTTCCATCACAGCTCATCATCCAAACACATCAATATGTCATATCTAAGCTGTCCAAACTCACACAAGTGACCTGTAATCCTTAAATATCAAAGTCACCTCTCAAAACCTCAAAATAGGCTTTTTTTTTTGCATTTTTCAAGCCATGTCTTGATTCAGTCACTTTCCAAACCAGATAAAACCTCAAACACACTCCAAATATCATCCTTGAACTGTCCCAAATGGCTCCTAACATCTGGAGCACCATTTGAGAGAGTTGCTATTTTGGCCATTTTAACCCCTTTTGCAAGAAAGGGCCGGTTTTTGTGTTTGCAGGTTCCAGCTGATTCCAATCATCCTAAAAGCTTCTAAGGGATCATTTGAGAGTGTCCAAAGCATCAAACCATTTCTGGAACAAGAAACTTGGCAGATTGCACAAAAAACTCCAAAAGCTCAAAAAGAGGTAAGCATCATGACTTGAACTTTCCAAAATATGCATTGCTTTGAAGTCCACTAATCATGCATCTCTTCTACATGTCATATATGTTGTGTTTGCATCAATTTATCATGTAATTCATACCTGTACCAAGATGTAGCACATAAAATGCAAAATATGGTCTATTTCAAAACCACTATCGGATTTTGAGGAGGGATCATGATCTGAAAAAAATACCACCACCATTGGATTCCTTGTGAAATTCTAGGCCAGATACATATAAATTTTGTCCCCAACCATGGAGAAATGAGAAAGTTATGGCCCTTCCCGTTTCTTGTCAAAACTTGCCTTGCCTTGCCTTGGGCCAAGTCAAAAGCAAGGCAAGCCTTGTATATTTATGGTTGTTTTTCAATCAATGGATGTATCACCACCCCAGTGGAAAGGCGCGCGCCCTATACACAAGAGGTTTGGGGTTCGAATCCCCCTGGCCCCAGATCCTCTTTTTACTATTTTTCCCACTTTTTGTTATTTTCCATATTATTTTTAATAGTTTGAAAAATTAATAACTCCCTCAATTTTAATTATTTTTTATTGGTTCTTTTTGCAAAAAATCACAAAAATGTTGAAATATTTTATTCCCCAAAAAAAATTAGATTTATATTATCTATTTAATATAATTAGTATTTTTGTGAATAAATGTCTTTTATTTGTTTTTAAACCTTTTAAAAATAAATATCCATTTTGGAAAATCAAAACCAAGTAGGTTTTAATTCATCTTGTGATGAAAGCCTCATTTTTAAAACCTAAAACCAAAATCACGAGTTGTTTATTCAAACTTATTTGGAATTTTTATCATTAGTATTAATTTTCTTTGAATAATTATATTAGAAAATGATGAAATTTGGGTTTTATTAATTTTCACCCTAACAAACATTTCCGAACACTCATTGGCCTCTAATAGAGTGTAAGACCCAATCCTTTGTAAATACGAACCTATTTTGGGCCTCAAATGTTGTATAAGTCCCATTGTATTTCAAAAGTTCGGCGCGATCATCGGCCGTTTAAAACAAACCATTTGGGCCTCTCCTTGAGCTATAAGACCCATTCAAAATCATTTTGGGCCTCTAATAGAGTGTAAGACCCAATCCCCTTTTGAAACCAAGAACTTTTGGGCCTCAGTCATTGTATAAGACCTACGGCGTTTTCAAAACCTCGGCGCGATCGTCGCCCTTTTCAAAATAAACCCTCAGCGCGATCGTCTCCTTGAGCTATAAGACCCATCTTTGTTCACTTTCAATCATTTTGGGCCTCTTGAGAGAGTGTAAGACCCATCCCCTTGTACAAAAAACCTTTCTTGGGCCTCAGTCACTTGTATAAGTCCCTATACAAAACTATAGTGCGATCACTGATAAAACCCTGGGCCTCTCCTTGAGCTGTAAGCCCCAATTTTCCTTTCAAAAAGCACTTTCTCCTTTTATTTTGTAACATACTGTTATTTTCAATTTCTTTGTTGAACGACTGACAATACAGTATGGAAGCTCTACAACCGAGTAAGTGTTTACCCGCTTTCATTTACCGCTTTCATATGTATATAACTGTACTGTGGGGCTGTTTCATTGTAAGTCTTCTTCCATAAACTCATATCGACTGTGTAATATTAGTATAGATATTTAGAGTTTCCCCGGAAACTACGTCTACAGCTAGACAAAACCTCGTCTCCTTACATCTGACGTTCTCCCGGATATTTCAACATAACCTAAACCATGAGAATTTTGTTTTACAACAATTTTAGATAACTGGATCTAAGAAATCTCCCCCTTGAACAGTTCATATACAGAAGGCCAATGTTCCAAGTGAAACCCCTTATGGAACTGTTCATCAGCCTCCTCTTGGGCTTAGTGCCAGGACCTACAGGCTTCCTAAAAGCATCCTCGCCTCCTCTTGGGCATTGTACAAGGACCCATCGGCTTCTTAGAAGTTTTCACATCCTCCTCTTAGGCTTCGTATAATGATTCTTCCTCCAGGAAGATAGCCTCCTCTTGGGCTTCGTACAAATTGTCCCTTCGGCTTCTTAAAAGTTTTTCTCGCCTCCTCTTGGGCTTCGTATAAATTGTCCCAACGACCTCTTAAAGGTATAGGAACAGAAATTAGTCATCTTAATAGAATAGTCTTTCAAAGAGTCTAGATCTTTCTACCATGAACGTACTGTCTCTTGATCTCTCTTAAAGCATAGTACAAAAGATAAAACTCTAGACTTGGACAGTCTAATCTCCTTGAATCTCGAAGACATTCTCAAGTTCCTTTTAAAAATAGGAAAAAAACATCCGTAGACTTGGGCAATCTCAATACCCTTCGGATTCCCCGTTTCCTTAAAGAACAGGAAATAATCCCGATCCTCAGATCAAATCCATGAGTACAACATTACCCATGTAAGAACTGAGTTTCTCTTTTAACCATCATACTGGACCTGTCACTCAACTAAAACAGTAACCCTAGCCTCCTCTTGGGCTTTGTACAATGATTCTCCCCAGCAGAGTTAACCTTTGTAGCCTTCATCTCGGGCTTCGTATGAGATACAAAAACACTCTCTTGTTGAGTATAAAAGACTCTCTTGTTAAGTCAATCCTCTTTTAGCCTCTATCTCGGGCTTCGTATGAGATACAAATCACTCTCTTGGTGAGTATAAAAGACTCTCTTGTTGAGTCAAACCCTTTTAGCCTCCGTCTTGGGCTTCGTACAAGACACATATAAAAACACTCTCTTGTTGAGTCAACCCTTTTAGCTTCTATCTCGAGCTTCGTACGAGACACAAAAGCATCCTCTTGTTGGGTCAATAGCCACCTCTTAGGCTTTGTATAAAGAAATCCCCGTTTGATTCAATCAACCTTTTAGCATCAAATCATGCTTTGGTCATAGCATACAAACATCAATAATTTCTTTTCCCTCGTCTAATTGCTGTAAGCGGCAAGCCTCTGGATTATTTACATCCACGCCACTGTCCCTCTTTTAGCATGAGAAATTCCTAAGGAAAGATAGCATTGCTCTAAACTGAGTTAAGGTCTTCTCCTTCAGGTTAAAACTCCCCTATAAAGGAAATTATGGCATTGCTGGATTCACACATCCCAGTTAAAGCAATTCTCCTTTATAATCAGTCACCCAACAGTTGTGACAAACAGACCCCCTTTAGAGATGACAAATTCTATCTAAAGTCAAAACCCTTTAGCTTCATATCTTGGGCTTCGAACAAGATACAAATAAACCCTTCAGCTTCACATCTTGGGCTTTGAACAAGATACAAACCATGTTTAGCTTCACGTCTTGGGCTTTGAATAAGAAACCAAAACGACCTTTTTCCTCCCATAGAATAGGAGGAACTACGATCACTCTGATTTCCCTATTTCGTTAAACGGGAATACGTAGGCATAAGATTGAAAAAGAATCTTAGCGAGCACGCTAATAAAAAAACCCCAAAGTCCCCTACCTCCAGCCAATCTAGCGCAGTATCCCAACAAATTCCCCATGAACAGTCCCGGTATTTGGTTCTGAACAAAATAAGCAGAGAGAGGCCCACGAACTAAAACCGCATATGTAAACAAGCAGTTTTGACTGTTTAACCTCAGTTTGCAAGCAGGGTTAGTTGGAGACATCTATTTCCCTTCCTTCATCAACTTCAATAGAATTAAAAATTAATCGACCTGTAGTACCCCAGAGCGACGGTGCTTAAGAACCACGTCCAAAATCGCTCGCTACACTTATGTATTTCACCTAATGTATGTTTGTGAATATGTTTTTATTCTATATTGTTTGTTGTCTTTGATTGATTATTTGTGGTCTTGACAAAACCTTTACAAATCCTTGATCTTAGATTTTCATCTATCAATGAGTAAAACTTTTGACAAGGTTTTGTGAGTTGATATTCATTGTATCTTTTGTTGTATTGTGTTGATTAAGTAGCATGGCTAGCATGATTAGGATCGATACGGTATTGCGATGATGCGTGATAATAGCGATGAATATCGATATTCACATTCATTTGGCAAATTAGATGAATACATGTAAAAAGGGTTAAACGTATGTACGTATTCTGATCAATGGCATTTTATATGAAGCAATCATTTATCTGATTTGGGTGTCATCTTTGTTTACTTGTTTATCTTTGATTTGAACCGCTATAGACATATACTCTTCAGATCTGAATCTAAGATGATTATCTATTTTGTTCTAAACTCTAGAAATAGATTTAGGCTTAACAGTTGCGTGAGTATCAGCTCTTAATGCTCTGTATTGGTTTTTGTTGCATGAGACATCACCAATGAGGCAATACGGTCGATCTCTCGATGTTGCGTTAGACATAAACTCGGTCCTGGGTGATACGTGAGGATATTAGGCAAATGATTGATTTATGTATAATTTGATTAGAAGAATGCATGTGTTATCAATTGATGAGATCCAATTCCAATAAGGCTCCGTTTATAATTAAGTCTTTATTTTATATATTCAGTCTTTACATTTTTCGCATTTGCTTTTGGTTCCGTCTTAAACCAAAACTTTTGAACTATAAGTTTAGAAATATAAATACCATCGAATGGCATTCTTTCCCTTGCAATGATCCCTGTGGATACGACAAAAGTGGGTTACTTAAATGTTTTTGCATGCTGCTGTGTTACAGTTTCAATAAAATGGCGCCGTTGCCAGGGATCAGTGTTTAGATATTGAGTTGCATTGCGATAGTTTCTATATTTTTGAGCTTTGTACATTTGTTTATATTATATGTATTTCTTTTCTTTTAGGTTTTCTCTAATGTTCAATGAAGCTTCGACCGAGTCTGGATGGTGAGATTTGAATGTTTACGAGGTAAATTGTACTGCTTTATAGAATGTTAGAATGATTTAAGAATTTTGTGCTTTGTGCAAATTGTATTTTTGTTTCATGTTGCAACTTGTATGAATGCTTGTTTCACTTAGGTCCAAAAGCCACAAATTATGAGAAACCTCCACTGTTTACTAAATGCTTGGATGACTGATAAACTTTGTTTAATACATTTGATTCATGCTTTATCTGTTGATTATTGTGATTGTGTGGAAGCATTAGAAATGATCAAGACATTTGTTTTTATTGAGCTCAACTGTATCCAAAAGTATCTTACCCGTGAGTAGTCAGAATTCGTTAGCCCTTTGAGACTAAACAATTTAGATCTTATTTTAGTGATGAACTTTGTGTGGTACATAATTTGAAAGTGTAGTTCATCATTGAATTTTGTGAGGTTCTAAAAATTTCTTCTTGAACCTTTGAACATTGTTTTATTTTGACTTCCTTGCTTTTTTTAAGGCAAGGAACATTCAATTGAGGTTTAGTTGAATTCATGTTGGGGAGAATGAAAAAGAAGATTGGTAAGTTGCTATAAATTTTTGAAAAAGTTCAAACAAGTATGAAAAGAAAAAGTGTGAATATGAATGTGAAAAA
Organism: Lathyrus tuberosus; assembly: GCA_022829125.1. Taxonomy (NCBI): domain Eukaryota; kingdom Viridiplantae; phylum Streptophyta; class Magnoliopsida; order Fabales; family Fabaceae; genus Lathyrus; species Lathyrus tuberosus. The sequence goes on along the minus strand of JALAZF010000036.1, from coordinate 15,032,827 downwards.
CAGAAGAAAATGAATGCTTGTTTGAATAAGAAAAATAGAAAATGAAATAATTGTGCATAAGGAAGTTTGAGAAGGTTTGTGATAAAGGAATGAAAATGGTGAATGAAGTTGTGATGTGTAAATACCATGTATAGTGAATGTTTCTTTTTGCATCGGAAATTTCGATTCAATGGCCTTTAGAAATGTCCCTTTATTGTTAACCCGACAAAGTTACAACCTTTGAAGTCCTTAGTGATCTTTTTGCTTCCATGTTTTCATTTTTTATTGTTAGATGTTGTATGAATTGGATTGCTATTAGCATTGTTTGTCAGGTGAGTGAAATTTCCCCGCGGTTGCAAATGCGTCAATTTCTTCATTCTTATTCTGAAGAGGAGTGTTAGAGTGATTCAAGTATGAAAATTTAGTTGTTCTTTGAACCATTCCATGATCTTTGTTTAAGAACTTAATTCTTAGTCATTGTTCGATTCTATTGAGTGGTGAACGTTGCTTGTGCCCAATTTCTCTTGTTTTGGTTGAATTTTATGCTTGAGCAAATCCTCTTGTTTACATGAGGGCCATACTTTTCTTGAGGACAATTAAAAATCTAGTTGGGGAGAGTTGTTAGGTGCAGATTTTACCTAAAAATGACATATCTTTCTTTGCACTTTTCCTTCTCTTTTCTCATGTTTTCATTGGTTTTGCTAATGATTGTTGTTGTTCTTCTAACAATGAGAATATACCTTTGGTGCTTGTAATGTGTGTGTTATAGAAATGGCACTAAATGATCAAAGTGTAAGACACAAGAAAATGATGCAAGCTGCCAAAGAGCAGAGGAAGACATCAGTAAGTCCGCTTTGCGAACTTGAAAGCGAGTGCCAGCAAAGGTTCGCATTACGAACTCTGGCGAGGTCTCTAGAGAATGGTTCCAGAATTTGGCAGGGGCAAAAGGCACTAAAGTTCGCTTTGCGAACAGGAAATCCTGCTATTTGTATAAAAGTATTCAATGAAGCTTCGACCGAGTCTGGATGGTGAGATTTGAATGTTTGTGAGGGAAATTGTACTGCTTTATAGAATGTTAGAATGATTTAAGAATTTTGTGCTTTGTGTAAATGTGTATTTTTGTTTCATGATGATAAACTTGTTTGAATGCTTGTTTCACTTAGGACCAAAAGCCACAAATTGTGAGAAACCTCCATTGTTTAATAAATGCTTAGATGACTGATTAACTTTGTTTAATACATTTGATTCATGCTTTATCTATTGATTATTGTGATTTTGTGGAAGCATTAGAAATGATCAAGGCATTTGTTTATATTGAGCACAACCATATCTAAAAGAATATTACTCGTGAGTAGTGAAAATTCGTTAGCCCTTTGAGCCTAAACAGTTTAGATCTCATTTTAGTGATGAATTTTGTGTGGTACATAATTTGAAAGTGTAGTTCATTATTGAATTTTATGAGGTTCTAAAAATTTCTTCTTGAACCTTTGAACATTGTTTTAATTTGATTTCCTTGCCTTAAAAATCAAGGAACATTCACTTGAGGTTTGATTGAATTCAAGTTGGGGAGAATGAAAAAGAAGATTGGTAAGTTGCTATAAACTTTTGAAAAAGTTCAAACAAGCATGAAAAGAAAAAGTGTGAATATGAATGTGAAAAACAAAAGAAAATGAATGCTTGTTTGAATAAGAAAAATAGAGAATGAAATAATTGTGCATAAGGAAGTTTGAGAAGGTTTGTGATAAAGGAATGAAAATGGTGAATGAAGTTATGATGTGTAAATACCATGTATAGTGAATGTTTCTTTTTGCGTCGGCAATTTCGATTCAATGGCCTTTAGAAATGTCCCTTTATTGTTAACCCGACCAAGTTTCAACCTTTGAAGTCCTTAGTGATCTTTTTGCTTCCATGTTTTCATTTTTGATTGTTAGATGTTGTATGAATTGGATTGCTATTAGCATTGTTTGTCAGGTGAGTGAAATTTCCCCGCGGTTGCAAACGCGTCAATTTCTTCATTCTTATTCTGAAGAGGAGTGTTAGAGTGATTCAAGTATGAAAATTTAGTTGTTCTTTGAACCATTCCATGATCTTTGTTTACATGAGGGCCATACTTTTCTTGAGGACAATCAAAAATCTAGTCGGGGAGAGTTGTTAGGTGCAGATTTTACCTAAAAATGACATATCTTTCTTTGCACTTTTTCTTCTCTTTTCTCATGTTTTCATTGGTTTTGCTAATGATTGTTGTTGTTCTTCTAACAATGAGAATATACCTTTGGTACTTGTAATGTGTGTGTTATTGTGCAGGAAAATGCACTAAACGATCAAAGTGTAAGACACAAGAAAATGATGCAAGCTGCCAAAGAGCAGAGGAAGACATCAGTACGTTTGCTTTGCGAACTTGAAAGCGAGTGCCAGGGAAGGTTGACTTTGTAAACTCTGACGAGGTCTCTAGCAAATGGTCCCAGAATTTGGCAGGGGCAAAAGGCACTAAAGTTTGTTTTGTTATGTTTTGTTTTGTTGGTGTATGATGTACTAGAATTTCTTGAAGTCATTTTTTACACTAAAAGGTGAGTATCTTTTATTTTTTTAATCAGTACAGTTTTATTAACATGAGATTTTTGACTCAGTTTTGTCTTTTCAAGGAATATGAGATACGGGATGGATATAAATATTAAGTGCATACAATTATCTCATGTTTTCAAGACTAAGTGGAAATTTTTATAAATTTAACAAGTGGAGTTTTCGACATATATGATTAGACAATTTGAAGACGATTTCGATAGCAGTAATAGTTTGGAACAGTTTGAAAACCAAAAAGTACACATGGAAACACAACTGAAGACAAAAACCCATAAAATGAAATACGTGTCGAATTCTAGAGATGTAACTGTTGTTGACAGTTATATATGTAATGGAGGTTCGCGTTTTCATTCTATTTTCTTTAGAATTCACACATCTGAGTAACCGAGATAATAATTTGCGAGAAATGTATGAACTTGTGTCTCATTCTTAATTCAAGCATTTTTATACATTTGTTTTACTATCTTTTCTTCATTTACTTTATTTAATTAAGTAAGTATTTGTGTATTTGCTTCTTTAAACTCTATCTGTTAGAATTCAGTGAGTTGATGAATTCATGCTCTGTATATTGTTGTAGAGTCTTTGGAGAAGAAGATAGAAACGAATAGTTTGTATTTTATTTACAAGGCTTTACAAAGTACAATATATACTAGATGATATAAAGCCACTAACAGTTTCTGTTACATTCAACTACTAACAACTCCTAACAAACTCACACAAGGCTAAATGGATAACAGTGTTTGTTCCACTAACAGTTATCCATATTTTATCTCTCATACCCCTTGCAAATTCAAGGTGGGTAGAAACATGTAACCTTGAGTTTGTTGCACAGATCCTGGAAAGCTGCAGTGCCTAAGGGCTTTGTCAGTGTGTCTGCAATTTGAGCTAAATAAGGAACATGCTGGATTTGTAGTTTCTTGGAGACAACTCTCTCACGCACAAAGTGAATATCGAGCTCGATGTGTTTGGTATGGGCATGTAGAACCGGATTGTGGGATATTAAAACCGCACTTATGTTGTCACATAGCAAAGTGGGAGTATGAAACAAGATATTGAGTTCATTTAAGAGAGATTCAATCCATAGTAATTTAGAAGTAGAATGTGCTAACACACGGTACTCGGCTTCAGCGCTGGATCGAGCAACAAAAGAATGTTTCTTAGAACTCCACGAAACGAAATTAGGACCAAAGAAGATGCGCGTCCTTGAGGTGGGTCGCCTACCATCCAGGTCACTCGCCGAATCCGAATGACTGTATGCTCGAAGTGAAAATTTTTGATATGAGATAGAAGAGGACAGTAGCAACCCATGAGACATAGTGCCACTAAGATATCTTAGTATTCTTCTAACAGTAGACTAATGTGCCTCAAGAGGATTTGCCATGAATTGACATGCCTTGTTCACACTAAAGGAAATGTCAAGCCTGGTCAGTGATACATACTGAAGCACACCAACGATGGAGCGATATTGAGATAGATCAGTCAAGGGTGCAGAGGTGTGTTTACTAAGTTTACACGTACTAAGCATTAGAATAGCGACACCATTAGCATTCATCATGTTAGCTTTTGTCAGCAAGTATCGAATATACTTGGATTGAGTTAAAAGAAGAGATCCATTGGGCTGATGGTGAACTTCTATTCCAAGAAATTAGGACGGTTTGCCTAGCTTTTTTAGGGCAAACTCTTCATGCAGATTGGTAATGAGCTTGTGAATTAATGTGGAGTTGGATCTTGTGATCAAAATATCATCTACATAGACCGACACATAGTGAGAAATTCCTTGATTACAATAGACAAATAATGAGTGATCACATTTAGAAGACACAAAACCAAATTGAATGAGAGCATGAGCAAGTTTCTGATACCAGACCCTAGGAGCCTGCTTGAGGCCATAGATTGCCTTATTGAGTTTACATACCAGAGTTTTATCAGCATTCACAAAACCAGGAGGCTGAGTCATATATACTTCCTCTTGGAGAATTCCCTTTAAAAACACATTGTTTACATCTACCTGTTGAATGTCGCACTTGTAGGTGATAGCAATAGTTAAAATAATCCTGATTGTTGTTGGTTTAACCACTGGAGAGAAGGTTTCATTGAAATCAAACCCTTGCTCTTGATGATAACCCTTAGCAACCAACCTGGATTTATATTTGAGTATGCTTCCATCTGTATTTTCTTTGACTTTGAAGACCCATCTACAGCCTAGTGGTTTTCTCTGTGAGACTAATGAAGTCCATGTTCCATTAGAAATGAGAGCATCATACTCACTTTGCATAGATTTAGTCCATTCAGGAATGGAGAGAGCTTGTTTGAAGCTAGTGGATTCTGTAGATGTCTGAGCTAGAAATACCTTGGGTTTATAGTTACCAATTTTAGCTCTAGTGAGCATGTGATGGGCATTCTGCAAGGGAGACGTGGGAGGTTGATAACTATGAAGGGATGGAGAGAGAGAGAGAGAGAGAGAGAGAGAGAGAGAGAGAGAGATCCATCAGAGACATCCAGGGGACCTGTCCAACTAGCACCGGGTGAATTGCAGGCAGCTTTCTGCTCATCTTTCTGAGTAGGTTCTCTTTGAGATTGAAATGGTGCATTACCCTCTGGGCAATGACTATTTAAAGGGGCCTCTGCATTATCCACAGGATCAGGCAAATGTGTAGGTTGTTCTATAGTAGTAAACTGCTCAGATGCTTCACTCTGTAGGCATGTAGGGCAGTTGAGATCCTTGATAGAGGAGGTAGTAACTAGCTCAGCTTGTTGTGCAATTTCAGAACTGGTCTTCAATCGTGAGTTATCTTTATCATACTTTGTTGTGCCAGGCCATAGAGTAGGTGAGTTATCTTCATTGGACTCTATAGTTCCAAGTTGTAGCATGGATGGGATATCAGACTGAAAAGGTGATGTGACGGCAAGGTGAATTTCTTCTGCTCTAAATTCGTCTGCACTATGTGAGGCAGTGGCTATGGGCAGATGCGAGTCACGAGGACTAGAATTTGATGGAAACCTGTCAACAGAATCCAAGCCAGCTGGACTACAAGTAGCTACATCAGGTTTATCAATTGAGCTAGATGCATAATTTAGAGACAATAATTTGACAGGACCACATTGCATAGGTATAGACTGAGAAGTCACACAGGGAGATTTATTAGAAGGAAATAAGTGAGGGAAAGGAAACTTTTGCTCATGAAAAGTAACATCTTTGTACATGTAAATTTTCCCTTCTTTGCTAAGACATTTGAACCCCTTGCGTTGGGGTGAAACTCCCAAGTAAACACATTTAGAGCTTCTTAATTGAAGCTTATTTTTGTTGTATGGCCTTACTAGGGGAAACATGCACAACCAAAAACCTTCAATGTATGATAGCTAGGTTGTTTATGATAGAGGGCATGAGAAGGTGAATCAAAATTGGGCAATGAGGATGAGGGTAGTCTATTGATCACATAGACATAAGTAGCAAAACTGTGATCCCAATAGGCTATAGGTATAGAGGAGTGACCAAGTAAGGTTAATCCCATCTCTACTAGGTGATGATGTTTTCTCTCTACTGAGCCATTTTGGTGAGAAGTATGAGGGCATGTGAGCCTATGACTAATGCCAAAGTCAGCTAAGAATTTGGAGAATGGTCTAAACTCACCTCCGAAATCAAACTGCACAACCTTTATGGTTGTATTGAACAGTGTCTTTACAAACATATGGAAAAACTTAAAGGTTTGAAGTGCCTCTTAATTCTATTTAAGAAAATACAACCAAGTGTGACCATCTACAAAAACAATGTAGTACCTATATCCAGAGCTAGAGAGACTGGCAGATGGACCCCACAAAACAGAGTATACAATATCAAAAGCATTCTCATAGACACTAGTAGAAGATGGAGCATATAACCTATGAGCCTTGCCAAGATTACAAGACTTACACAACAAAGAATCATTTTTATTAGAAATAGACACATTACACTGTTTGAGAATTTGTTTAACAATATTGTAATTTGTATGTCCTAGTCTATGGTGCCATAATGGCAAAGAATTACAGGGTGTAATGTCATCTATGCTAGGCTTGACAGCAGTATAGCCTTGAGCATCAAATTAAACAGGCGGGTCTTTATTAAGAGAATTAGGTCCTAGAAGTTTCAATGACAGCTTGGGCAGGCAATACAAACCACTAGCATCAAGGAAGCCCTAAACAAGAACTTGTTTAGAAACCTGACATTTTACACAGCACATGTCAGCCATAAATTCAAAACTAACATTGTTATCAGCAGAAAATTTTGAAATTGAGAGTAACTTCCTTGTGTTGGATGGCACATGAAGAACATTAGTGAGACTTAACTTATGGCTAGGACTAAACTTAGAACGAAAATTAATAGACCCAACAGATTTGGTATCAAGAAATTGATCATTGCCAACACAAACTTTACTAGAGCCGATATAAGGTTTAAGATTATATAAGTGAGTATCCCAGGGTGTAAGATGGTGAGAGGCACCTGAGTCAGCAAACTAGGCTTGAGACTCAAGGTGAGATGAGAGAGAGTACTCCTGAGTGAAAGCATATGGCTAATTTGGGGAAGCTTGACTTGTAGTAGCTACCATTACCACAACTTGAGCAGTCTGGGAAGCATCACGTGTTGCATCTTGTGTCGAGCCAACATTTCCTATATCATTGGATTGAGAACTAGGTGCATTAGGAGGCATGAAATTCTCATCATACCTGTGCCAACAATCAACCATAAAGTGGCCATATTTGCCACACAGCTGACATGTAGGACGATTTCCAATTGGACCTGAGGTGACACGAATTCGACCATGACCTCTACCTCTTGGAAATCTATTGCCTCTGCCATGAGAATTCCCTGTTGGACGATGTTTTTGATGACTTGAGTGAGCTAGGTTGGTAGCAACAGTAGAAACATCGAGTTCTTGATGAAATTTGTCCAACTGAGCCTCTTGCACATAAAGAAGGGCTTCAACATCACAAAATGAGGGGGATTATGTGCTCTCATACATTTGCATCACAAAAGGATTGTATTCCTCTGGGAGTCCATCAAGAATCAAATCTATTTGATCTTGTTCCGAAATTGTATCCCCAACAACAAGAAGAGAATTAGCTATGGCTTTGATACGAAACACAAACTCTGTAATTGAATTATTCCCTTTCTTCGTGGATTTCAGCTCAACACGCAATTGACGAACCCTAGCTTTCATTTAAGCATTGTAATATTGATGGATTTTATCCCACACTTCATAAGCATGTTTACACTCTAAAACCCTAGGTAACATCGATTCAGCAATCTTAGACAACAACCAAATGAACACAGATTGATCTTGGACCAGCCATGCCTTATATTCATCAGAGAGCGTACCTGAAACACAATCTTGAACTGAGTTGAAATTCTGAGGGATATGTGGATTTACCACTACTTTGTGCATCTTTTGTGTCAAGATCACACCTTCTACTTGCTGATTCCATAGGACGTAATTGTTGTCTTGTAGTTTGATGGAAAGTTTAGGTCCAAATGAGTTATTCATCTTAGAGCTAGCAAACACATTTTGGAAACCTTGCGATGGAGACGAGTTCTTGACACCAGAATCTTGAAGTTCTTTAGAATCCATGGCTAGCACAAATGACCAAGATGGAAAGATTAACAGCAAGAAGAAGAGAACAAAGCAAGCGGAAGATCAGAACCATCGAATGATACCATGTTAGAATTCAGTGAGTTGATAAATTCATGCTTTGCATATTGTTGCAGAGTCTTTAGAGAAGTAGATAGAAATGAATAGTTTGTATTCTATTTACAAGGCTTTACAAAGTACAATATATACTAGATGATATAAAGCCACTAACAGTTTCTGTTACGTTTAACTACTAACAACCCCTAACAAACTCACATAAGGCTAAATCGATAACAGTGTTTGTTTCACTAACAGTTATCTATATTTTATCTCTAATACTATCAAATTAACCTTTAACACTATCACATATCCTAATAAAAAGTTTAGCACAAAGTGTCCTTAGGATTTTTTCGAGTTTAATTCTCCAAGTGAACAAAAACTTGTGATTTTTATACTGAAAACACCAGTAAAGAAATTGGCACATCTGGTGGGACTCTTTTTTGCGAGATTTAAATTTTTGCAAAGAGTGTATGTGTTTTTACATTTAATTTCATTCTTTACATCTAAATTTTGTCAATTCTTGAGTGTTTATGCCTTTAAGGAGTGGCAAATTCGTTAGTATGTCTATACCATCAAGAAATTCATCCCCTCAAGGAGTTCATCCTCCCTAGAACATGGCTCTAAATGTAGAAGAACAACCAATTGGAATGACGGTTGGTGGTACAAGTACTTCAACAACCGTTGGAGTAACTGCTCCCATTGTGAGTCAGACGTCAGTTTCAAGTACGACGCCGAATTGGTGATACCATCATTAACTAATTTTCCTGTGAATCTAGTGGTTACATGAACCATTGCAGGAGGCACTGGGCATTCATTCCTTCCATGTTTTATAGTAACTCCTAGTTGTGGGGAGTATCCATATGGAATGTCAACTGCAATGATGGAAGAAACTATAACCTAGACAGAGCATGATGAATGTACACTGAAACACGAAGACACTACAATGGTACCTGATTAAAAGCTTGGTGTCTTCCTCATACCCATGGAATCTTGGAGAAAAATTTCAAAGAGGCCTTCTAAGTAGTTATGAATTATGTTTTATGTTTTCATTTTGTAATGACTGGTGCACTTTTATATGCCATTTTTTGTCTGATAATTGATACACTTTTATGTGCCATTTTGTAATGACTTATGCACTTTATATGCTTCTTATTATCTATGCAATCACTTTTGGTTATATGTATTACCTTAATTTTGGAAATAACAAAAACCATAATATTTCATTAATTTCCTAGCAATTGATACAATCACATTTGATACATCACAAATTTAAAACAAAATCCAAGACAATACATGTTGCTTCTGTTAAATATTTAATTCATTGTTGTAGAAAGATTAGATTTTATTTAGAAAGATTAGATTAGATATTTTTGGGCTTTTATAGTCTGGGCTTTAGCTTGAGTTGCAATTTAACCCAAATCTATAAATAGGGAGGAACCATTTTCATTGTAATAAACAAGTTTGATAATCACGGTTTTGCAGTTGAAAAGTGATAATAAAATTCCACAGTTATGGGAAGATAGTTACTCTACAGTTCAAAATCATCTTCTTTAAACGTGTTCTTGTTTTTGTTCATTGTCTTTACATAACAATCTTGAGATCAAGATTGAGAAGAATTCACCATAGATCATGGTTGAATTCCAACATCTGGTATCTAGAGCTCCGGTTTTGATTCAAAGGAAGAACAACTTTCCAGCAAATTTTCCAATTCTCAAGAAAGATAATTATAAAAATTGGTGCGAGCAAATTAAGGTAGTTTTCTGTAACCAAGATCTTTGGGATCTTGTGAAAGAGGGATTATCACCGCTTGCAGAAACTCCGACAAATCAGTAGAATGCAGCATATAAAGAATTAAAGAAGTAAGATTATAAAGCTCTCTTCATAATCCATCAATGTGTTGATCCAGATAACTTTGAAAAGGTTAGTGATGTAGAATTAGCAAAAGAAGCTTGGGAGATTCTTAAAAATTCGTTTGGGGGCGTAGAGAAGGTGAAAGAGGTGAGGTTACAAACTCACAAAAGGACTTATGAATTGCTTCAGATGAAAGACAATGAAAGTATAACAAATTTCTTCACCAGCGTTACAAAGCTGGTGAATTAAATCAAGGTATATGGAGAACAGTTGACATCAAGATTAGTTGTGTCAAAGATCTTGAGGTCATTGGCTCCAAAATTTGACCACGTGGTAGTAGCCATAGAAGAGTCGAAAGACTTGTCAGTATTGACGAAGGAAGAGATTCAAGGAATGCTTGAGTCTCATGAATATAAGATGGCTGAAAGAGCTGCAGGAAAGTCGAAGAGTGATATGGCTTTGCAGGCGCAGTCAGAAAAAGAAGGGAAAGGAAAAGGGAGCTGGAATGGCAACAAAGGTACAGGAGGCTACACCAATTCGAGTGGTCGAAATCAGCATGAAGGAAACTGGTCGAATCAGAGAAAACCATAGAACCAAGGCAACCAAAGAGGTGGTGCTGCACGTAGAGGAATAGGTGGTGGCAGAAAGCCTGAAAAAAGTCACATTCAGTGTTTCAATTGTCAGAAGTATGGTCATTATTTTAGTTATTGTCCAGAAAAGAAGAAGAATCAAGAAACTGATGCAAAGCTGGCAAAACATAAAAAAGAAGAGATGTTGCTGATGGTCACAACAAGCGACAAAGAGAGATTCCAGGACAGTGGTACTTGGACTCAGGATGATCATCACATATGACTAGAAGGAAATATTGGTTTGTCAACATGAAGCCCTTGTCGAAGAACACGGTGAAGTTTGCAAATGATAACACTCTAGCAGCTGAAGGTGTTGGTGATGTTCAGATTGTGAGGAAGGATGGCAAGAAATCAATAATTTCCAGTGTGTTATACATACCAGGCATGAAAAGTAAGTGCTCAGTATAGGACAACTTGTCGAAAAGAACTACAAGGTAGTTGTCGTAGACAAGATGATGAGAGTTCTAGATGCAGGTGGTAGGTTGATCTTGAAGGCTCCAATGTCTCAGAATAGGACCTTCAAGATTGAACTCAATGTGATGGGGCACAAGTGCCTAGCAACTGCAGCCAGCAGAGATGAGTGGTTATGACATTTTCGACAAGGCCATCTCAACTTCAATGACATCAGAGAGATAAAGAGAAGAAATATGACTTCAGGATTACCTAAAATCGACATTCCAAGTGAAGTCTGTGAAGAGTGTGTTCAGTCGAAATAATACAAGAATAGCTTCAGCAAGGATGCACGAAGGAAGTCGAAGGCAATTCTGGAAGTCATATACTCTAATGTATGTGGTCCAATCCAGGTGGATTCGATTGCAGGCAACAAATACTTTGTCACGTTCATAGATGATTATAGTCGAAAGCTGTGGACTTACCTCATCAATAAGAAAAGGGATGTGATCGAGGTATTTTCTAGATTCAAATCTATGGTCAAAAGACCTAGTGGTCTAAAGCTGAAAATTCTGAGGACAGATGGTGATGGAGAGTATGTGTCGAAAGAGTTCGATGCATTATGTGAAAATAAGGGATTTTGCATGAGGTGCTGCCACCCTACACTCCACAGCAAAATGAAATTGCAGAAAGAAAGAACAGAACCACGAAGAACATGGTGAGAAGTATGTTGAATGGAAAGCATCTACCCAAAGAATTATAGGGAGAAGCGGTTTTGATAGCAACATACATATTAAACAGATGTCCGACGAAGAAGCCTGAAGGAATCACACCAGAAGAATGTTAGTATGGTGTCAAGCCTAACCTCAGTCACTTGAAGGTGTTTGGATCTATAACACATAGATATGTGCCAGATCACTTGAGAAGGAAGCTTGATGACAAGTCGAATCAGAGGATCTTGATAGGATATTATTCGACTGGAGGTTACAAGCTGTTCGACCCAGTGAATAAGCAAGTAGTGATCAGCAGGGACGTGATTATAGATGAGCTTAAAGAATGAGATTGTACTGAGAATGTCAAGAAGGAATTAGTGAGTATCTCTTGTGAAGAACCAGCCACTGAAGTCGAAAGAGAAGTTCAACAGGAACAAGTCATAGATGAAGCATACCCAAGCAGACCTCGACGAACAAGACACGTTCCTCCAAGGTTACAAGAATGTGTGATTACATCAGATGATGTGGTCGATGAAGAGGGTGAGCTGGTACATTATGCTTTCTACGTAGATGTCGAACCAATTAATGTAGCTGAGGAATTGAAAGATTCGAAGTGGGTGAAAGCAATGAATGAGGAGTTAGACTCTATCAAAGTCAACAACACCTGGTCACTTGTCGAATTTCCTCAAGGCTAGAAGGGAATTGATGTGAAGTGGGTTTACATGGTGAAGGTGAATCATAAAGGAGAAGTAAATTGACACAAGGTGAGACTTGTGGCAAAAGGATTTCTTCAGAATGAAGGAATCGAATTCGACAAAGTGTTTGCACGTGTTGCTAGGATCGAAACAATCAGGTTGTTTGTTGGTCTAAAAACTATGAACAATTGGCACACATGTCAGATGAACATGAAGTTTTCATTCCTTAATGGCCCCTTAGACGAAGAAGTTTATGTCACACAATCAGCTGTGTATGTGAAACGAGGCGAAGAAAGAAAGGTGTACATGCTGCATAAAGCCCTATATGGACTTAAGCAAGCTCCAAGATCTTGGAATAAGAAAATCAACAGCTTCTTAAGGGAGAAGGAATTTGTGAAGTGTACGACTGAACATGAAGTATATGTAAAAAGAAGCAGTAGTAAATTGCTTATAACATGCTTCTATGTCGATGACCTGTTGATAACAGGAAGTTGTAAGAAGAAGATCGAAGACTTCAAACATAACCTGAGTGAGGAGTTTGAAATGTCAGACTTGGGAGACCTCTCATATTTCCTTGGCATCGAATTCTACAAGTGGTAGAGGTTTAATGATGCACCAAAGAAGATATGTAGGCGAAATACTCAAGAGATTTGAGATGCAAGATTGCAACCCAACTTCAACTCCAACTGAGACTTGAATGCAACCATCAAATGATTCAAATGAAGACGATGTCGACCCAAACCAATATAGAAGACTTATTTTTCACTTCGAATTCTTTGTCACACAAGACCTGGCTTAGCATAAAGTGTGGGTATGGTAAGTAGATTCATGTAGAAGCCAAAGGTATCACACCTAGTAGCAACGAAGAGGATACCGAATTATCTGAAAGGGACTCTCGACTACGACATTTTGTTTCCTGCAGCTGATGAAGGAAAAAATGCAAGTTAGTGGGAGACACTGACTCAAGTTGGTGTAGTGATGTTGAGGAATGAAAAATCCACAGCTGGCTATGTGTTTATGTTAGGTGGTGCACCAGTTGCTTGGAGTTCGAGAAAGGAGCCAGTAGTGGCATTGTCATCATGCGAAGCAGAATATATAGCTGCTTCTCTTTGTGCATGTAAAGCAACTTGGATGGTGAACCTGGTCGAAGAGATCACAGCAAAAAGTCATGGAGTAATTACCATAAAGATCGAAAGCATGTCAGTTATCAACTTGGCGAAGAATCCAATAGCACACGGTCGAAGCAAGCACATCGAAATGAGGTTCCATTATCTTTGAGAACAGGTAGTAGAAGGAAAGATGAACTTGGAACACTGCAGAAATGAGAATCAGATTGCAGACATCATGATGAAGGGAGTGCCAGTCGAAGTGTTTAAGAAGCTAAGGTCTATGATGAATGTAGATAGTTTAGACACAATGACTTAGGTGGTGTGTTAAATATGTAATTCATTTTTTTAGAAAGATTTGATTTGATTTAGAAAGATTAGATTAGATATTTTTGGGCTTTTATAGTTTGGGCTTTAGCTTGAGATGCAAGTTAACCTAAATCTATAAATAGGGAGGAACCCTTTTCATTGTAATAAACAAATTAGATAATCACGGTTTTGAAGTTGCAAAGTGATAATAAAATTCCACAATTTTGGGCAGAGAGTTACTCTGCAGTTCAAACTCATCTTTAAACATGTTCTTGTTTTTGTTCATTGTCATTACATAACAATCCTGAGATCAAGATTGAGAAGAATTCACCATAGATCGTGGTTAAATTCCAACAGCTTCTTGTAACCAATACCAAATATTTCATTAATAAACTATTAATTGATAAAATTTCATTTGAGACATCACATTTAACACAATGTCATCTGATACACTACATATTACATGAATTTGTAGACGATGGATAATAAAGTCTAAGACATCATAATTACAACCATTAAACAATGACTTTTGTTCTAATCCATTTGAGTCTTCTTCTTTGTCTTTTCATGCTTCTTTGAAATGACTTCTACACCAAATTCCCTGCCAAATTCCTTTTCAAATTCCTTGCAAATGTCCTTCTCAAATTCCCTCAAATATGCCATTAAAATTTCTAAATTATTGAAATTTGTTGGAATATTTTGATTTTCGTTCCAAACATGAACCTGACCAAATTCATCATCCCAGATAAATAGGTCACAACATTCCACGCCATATAGATTACATACAAAATATGGATTAGTTTAATGTTGTGTTCTTATCCGCAAGTGCATGGAAATTCTAGTTATAGTATAAAAAAGGTCGAACCCACAGAGAATAATGTCGATCTAATGTAATTTATTGTCGCTTTGTAAATTCAATGCTATCGGTACAAATTTTTGCGTAAATAAAAATAACTAGTTTGTGAAATAAAAATGCTTATTTTAAAATTAATTGAAACGGAGACCGGAATGTAATTTCTGGGTACCATAGAGACTCGGATGCAATTCATCAATAACTTTGTTTTTAGAAATCCTTTTCAAAGGAATTACTAATTTAAAAACACTACTCACTTTTGCGCAGCCCGTGTCGGATCTCGTAACCGTAGTTGACTGTTATCGCACGTACAAGTTACAGTTTCGAAAAACTTTTTGAAAACTAACAAGTCCTAAATAATTAATAAAGCGATGTAGCTATTTTTAGAAATTAAAAATCAAAATTTTAAGATCAGATACCGCTTTCACGCTGTCGTTCCGCCAACAGGTATCTGAGTGCTTTTGCTGTCGCGCAAAATTTTTGACTTTTTGAAGCAAAATTTATAACCAGAAAATTATTTTAATATTGAAAATTATTGATGTTTTATTTTATCGAGTCCCATCGAAACGATGGTCCTCAATGTAGCGCGGTTTTTGTGGTTTCGAATCACTATCGCTTTGGTACTATAGTTCGATTCATTTTTTATCCTGTGAAGCTGATTAATGAACGGAAATAGATGTCTCCAATTAACCCTTCTTGCAAACTGAGGTTAAACAGTCAAAACTATTGGTTTACATATGCTATCAAAATAGGCGGGGTCCTTCTTAGGGTTATTTGCTTAAAAACAGTGTCTAGACTATTGGCGAGGTTTCTGGTTAGGTGTTAGGTCTGATGCTTTTGATGGATGTATGAAGGTACTGGATTTTGGGTTTTTTTGGTTAGTATGGTCTCTAAGATTTTTGCAATCTTATGCCTACGTATTCCGGAAATAGGGAAATCAGAGCGATCATAGTTCCTCCTATTCTATGGGAGGAAAAAAGTTGTTTTGGTGTCTTGTTCAAAGCCCTAGACATGAAGCTAAAGGTGGTTTGTATCTTGTTCAAAGCCCAAGATGTGAAGCTAAAGATTTGACTGGGAGAGAATTTGTCATCTCTAAAGAGGAGTCGTTGATGTTTGTATGTTGTGAGCAAGGCACAAATTTGATGTTAAAAGGTTGATTGACTCAACCGAGGGTTTCTTTATACAAAGCCTAAGAGGAGGCGGGAAGTTTGACTTTTTCGGGGAAAATGTTCTTTCTGTCTTGTACAAAGCCCAAGATTGAGGCTAAAAGGGATTTTGACTCCGTTGGGGAGAATGTATCTTGTATAAAGCCCAAGATGGAGGCTGAAACGGTTTGACTCAACAAGAAAGTACTTTTATCTGTCCTGTATGAAGCCCAAGACGGAGGCTAAAAAGGTTGACTCAACAAGAGAGTTTTGAACAGCTGATTGACTCAACAAGAGAGTCTTTTATACTCAACAAGAGAGTGTTTTGCTGTCTCGTACGAAGCCCAAGAGAGAGGCTAAAAGGAGATCGACTAAACAAGAGAGTCTTTTATACTCAATAAGAGAGTGTTTTATATGTTTTGTACAAAGTCCAAGACGGAGGCTAAAAGTGGTTGACTCAACAAGAGAGTCTTTTATACTCAATAAGAGTGTTTTATATGTCTCGTACAAAGCCTAAGAAGGAGGCTAAAGGTGGTTGACTCAACAAGAGAGTTTGAAAAGGTTAGCTCCGCTGGGGAGAATCATTTGTACAAAGCCCAAGAGGAGGCTGACTTACTGCTGAGGATTATTGAGATCCTGAAGCGGGTCAAAGTGTGGGGAATTCTCATGAGAGAGACCGGGTTTCTGCTGGAGATTGATCCAGAGTGATCGGTATTTTTTCCTATATTTGGAAGGAACTTGAGAATGTCTTTGAGACTCAAGAGGTTTAGACTGTCCAAGTCTAGAGTTTTATCTTTTGTATGATGCCCGAGAGGAGGCACGGGCATTTAAGGGATGAGTATCAACCCTAAAAGGGCCGGTGTTTTGACGCTGGAAAGGCTGATCTAGCAAAGGATGACTAAGTTCTGTCTTATACCTTTAAGAGGTCGTCATGGTCCTTGTATGAAGCCCAAGAGAAGGCATGAGAACTTCTAAGAAGCCGAAGGGTCCTTGTACAACGCCCAAGAGGAGGCGAGGATTCTTTTAGGAAGCCTGTGGGTCCCCAAACCAAGAGAAGTTCAAGAAATGCAATTCACAGAGAAGAGATCATTCCAGGAAAGTTTGAGAATTTGGAAGAAACTCAAGAGATGCCATTCACGGAGAAAAGATCATCTCTAGGGAGTTAGAGTTTCTTTGACAATTTCTAAGGGTGACAGTCTGAGAAATGGTTCACCGAGAATACTGCCTTTCTCTTTGTTCCATATTGTTTAACCCCAAGAGAAGGGAAGACTGTATCTGGAATCCTACAGGGGGATCTAGTTTTGTTTGTATTTAAGAGTGACCAACAAGGCTTTACCTAGTGCTAGACGTAGTTGCCGGGGAAAACTCTAAATAACTATACTAGTATTACAAAGTGGATATGTGACAAGTATATAAAAGGATGTGAAAGAAGACTTACAGTGAAGCGGCCCCACAATACAGTTATATATATGAAAGCAGATAAAAGAAAGCGGATAAACACTTACCCGTTGTAGAGCTTCCATGCTGTTTTGTTAGTTGTTCAACAAAGAAATTAAAGAAAGTTTTGATAACAACTGTATATTTGGATTCAAAATCAAAGGAGAAAGTGTTTTGAAAATATTGTTGGGGCTTACAGCTCAAGGAGAGGCCCAAGTTTTAACGATGATCGCCACGTTGTTTTAAAAACTGTACAGAGGAACTTATACAATATGTGAGGCCCACACCATTTTGGTTTCAAAAAAGGGTTGGGTTTTACATTCTATTAGAGGCCCAAAGATTTATTTTTTGTACAAGAGATGGGACTTACAACTCAAGTAGAAGTGGGTCTTATACAATATCTGAGGCCCAAATCATTTTGGTTTCAAAAAGGGGTTGGGTCTTACACTCTATTAGAGTCCCAAAGAAATTGAAAGAAAATAAATGGGGCTTATAACACAAGGGTAGGCCCAGATGATTTGATTTTTGAACTGGCGATTGCGTCGAGATTTTTCTTTTAACGCAGAGGGACTTATACAATATCTGAGGCCCAAAATTGTTTAGGTTAAAAGGGGATTGGGTCTTACACTCTATTAGAGGCCCATGAGTGTTTCAAAATGATTAATGAGGGTGGAATCAATCAAAACCCTAATTTCATCATTTTTAAAAGTAAATTCTCAAAGAAAATAAAAAAAATGATAAAACACCAAATAAGATTGAATAAACAACTTGTGATTTTTGGTTAAGGTTTTAAAAATGAGGTTTTAATCACAAGATGAATTAAAACTCATTTGGTTTTGATTTTTCAAGGTGAATATTCACTTTTAAAATGTTTAAAAATAATTAAAATTGAATTTATTCATAAAAATACCAACTATATTTAATAAATAATATAAATTTGATTTTTTTTGTGGAACAAAATATTTCAATATTTTTGTGATTTTTTGAAAAACGAACCAATAAAAAATAATTAAAATTGAGGGAGTTATTAATTTTTCAAATCATTAAAAATAATAAGAAAAATAATAACATATGAAAAAGTGGTAAAAAAGAGGATCTGGGGCGAGGGGGATTCGAACCCCAGACCTCTTGTGTGCAGTGCGCGGCTTACCACTATGGTGGTAATACATCCGTGTATCAAACCCCAGCCACAAATATACAAGGCTTGCCTTGTTTTTGGTCTGGCCAAGGCAAGGCAAGGCAAGGTTTTGGCAAAAAACGTGAAGCTTGTAACTTTCTCATTTCTCCATGGATTGGGACAAAATTTAGGTCTATCCTGCCTAGAATTTTACAAGGAATCCAATGGTGGTGGTGGTTTTCTCAGATGAGGTCCCCATTTAAAAACCCGATAGTGGTTTTGAAATAGGCCTCCCTTTGCATTTTCTGTGCTACCTCTTGTTGCAGGTGTGATTTACATGATGAATTGGTCCAAACATAACATATATAACATATATTGCATGATCAGTGTACTTCAAAGTAATGCATATTTCAAAGAGTTCAAGTTGAGATGCTTACCTCTTTAGGAGCTTTTTGGGCAATCTGTCAAGTGCTTTGTTCCAGAAATGTTTTGATGCTTTGAACACCCTCAAATGATCCCTTGGAAGCGTTTAGGATGATTGGAAACAGCTGGAAACCTCAGGAATAGAAACTGGCCCTTTCTTGCAAAAGGGGCAAAAGTGACCAAATAGCAACTCTCTCAAATGGTGTTCCAGATGTGGGGAACCATTTGGGACAGTTCAAGGATGATATTTGGAGTGTGTTTGAGGTTTTAT
Organism: Lathyrus tuberosus; assembly: GCA_022829125.1. Classification (NCBI taxonomy): domain Eukaryota; kingdom Viridiplantae; phylum Streptophyta; class Magnoliopsida; order Fabales; family Fabaceae; genus Lathyrus; species Lathyrus tuberosus. Next base: position 15,013,666 of record JALAZF010000036.1, on the reverse strand, counting down.
CTGGTTTTGAAAGTGACTGAATCAATACATGGCTTGAAAAATGCAAGAAAGTCCTATTTTGAGGTTTTGAGAGGGGACTTTGTGATTTTGGTGTTACAAGTCACTTGTGAGAGTTTGGACAACTTAGATATGACATATTGGATGTGTTTGGATCATGAGCTGTGGTGGAATTGCTCTCTAACTCAAAAACTCAGAGTTACCTTGCTAAAGAGGTCATTTTTGCCTAGAGAATAAGATTTTGAGGAAAGCAAGTGTTGTAGTGCTTTGGTGTACTCAAATTGAGCACAAATGAGGTCTATTTATAGTAGAGCAAGATTGTTTTGCAAGCAATAGTGAATGGAGGTTGCTGCAGACCTTTGGCCAATTGGAGCATTTTGGAATCTCAAGTCTCCTCAAGCCATTGACTAGAGGTTAGAGCACAGGCCTATTGTCCCTTGGTTCAGAGATCATCCTTGACTCATTCAGTTGGAAATGGTTCAGTTCATGCCACCTTGGTGCATCCATTGAATGCTCCAAAACCAAATTGGAGTCTTGTCCCCTCTTTAGGGTTTTTTAGGTTTGGCATGTTATTTTTAGTTCCAAAGACTTGGGAGGCTTATGGATCAGTGTTTGTCCCTCCTTGGTCTCCCCCTGAGGTGTTCAGATGGATAAACTTGTTGTCATTTGCACAAATTGCTCAAATCGAGCAAAATGCACAAATCTGCCTAGTTATGACAGTTGTAGCAAGGCATATTGCCACTGTCATAACTCTTAGCTCAAATGGAATTTCATGGGGTTCTTGGCCATTTTGGAAAGATCTCATATGATACAACATATGTGTGATCATAGTTTGTCTTGACACTTTTTTGATCCAAGTGAAAAATTCCCTTACATTTTGCAAAAAGTGAAATAGATTCTGACTTAGTGAAAATTTCACTAAGTGTTGGAAAAAGTGACATTTCATGTTTTCAGCCATTTTGATCCAACCATAACTCAAAATCCATGATGAATTGGAATGAGGTGTAGTTGACACTTTTAAAGTATGCCATGAGAGCTACAAATCCATCTTTGGATCAGCCCAAATGGTTGCTTGGATCTCAAGTTATGATCCTTGGAAGTTGGTACCCTAGCCACTTTGTTCCATAACTTAGAAAATTTCTAAGTTTTTTATGGTTACCCCTTTTACAAGTTATCCCACTTTTCTTGATTTTTCTTGATGAATGATGATTATAATCACACATTAACATCATTTTAGGGTTAGGGAACCATAATTGATCAAAAAATCAAAAAGTCAAACTTTGACTTTTGGGCACAATTGATTTTTTATCAGATGAATTCCAAACTGTGCGATCCTCTATGAAATCAAGTCCTTGACCTAAATCAAACTTTGATTTCATAGGTGTTATAGGGTGTATTGAATCATGTCCCAAGGTTTGGGAGCATGTCCTGGTCAACAGTCAAAGGCACAGTTGACATTTTCCGCGAAACCCTAATTGTGGCTTTGATGCACTTGAAACTTGTGAATCAAGCTTCTTGGATTAATCTATTGTTGCAAATGGATCAATGTGGTTTATTAGAGACCCTCAAACCATATCTTGAGGTCTTGGCTCATATTTTGTCCCAAAAGTCAACTTAGGGGTGAATTAGGTCAAGAAACCCTAATTCTTGATTTTTGGTGAATGCATCCCCTGAGGCTAAATTGACTTGATTATTGGGTTTATGATGCCCCTTAGAGTATTTTGGGTTATGCGTTGAAGCATTGGCTAATGCCCAGAGGAAAATTTCCATCAGGAGGCCTTGGTCGACCAAAACCCTAAATTGGTGACACTGGCGATCTTGAGGCTTTATCCACTTGGAATGTTGCAGCCTTGTGCTTAATCCTTGATGTGGGAGTCGTCTTGATCATTGTGGATGTTTGAGAGGTTTAGACAAGTTGAGGATCATGTCATTCCTTAATTGATCCTTTGTCTAAGAGCTCTGAGAGGGCTTGAAACCCTAATTCTTTGATTGTAGTGAATTCTCACCCATCTTTGGGGAGACTAATGAGGCATGATGGTTCATCCATATTGTGGTAATGATTTGCACAATGATGGGAAATCTTAGTGGTCAAAATATGGGGTATGATAGATGCCCCTATTTAATCTTCTTGGACCTGAAGGTGTGAATGGCGAAGGTATTAGGGCCTTCGGGGTGCAAGATGATTAACTATCGGAATACCCGAAATTTTGACAGTGGTTATGAATGGTAGTTTACGCATTCATCTTCTTTTGCTAAGCGTTGATACTTAGAAAAGGTAAACTCCCCCTCGATCCCGGCTTCCTACCAAGGAACTGGTCTTAGTTACTGAAATAAACTTCCCCTCGATCCTGGTTTCCTACCAAGGAACTAGTCTATGTTTCTGATGTAAACTTCCCCTCGATCCTGGTTTCCTACCAAGGAACTGGTCTCAGTTTCTTTTGTCAATAAACTTTCTTGACAAGGGATGCTATTTGACGGAATTTTCTTAAACTTCTCGCCGAATTTTCCTAGGGAGATGCCATTTGACGGAAAAGGGTTAAGGTCAGACTTGCTGGGGAAACCCATTGGTCTAAAATATAGAGGTGTTCAAACTTCTCTGTTGGAGATGCCATTTGTCGACTATACTGGGGAAAACGAGTCTCTTAAGAGACTACTTTCTGCTTGGGGGTATTACATCATACTTTTCTTTGAAACCTTCTCGAAGAAATACCATACAATGTACCCAATTTTGAGGTGCTGATGACTTCATTAACATTGATTTTCTGGAGAGAAGAATCAATGTGTTGCTGAGAGTCTTTGGTTGAGAGGCTTTCTCTGGGATTTTCCTTAATCCGGGAAAGCAAAGATATCATCTTCAATGGCGAAGAGTGATATTTGTCGAAAATTTGCATGCTTTTCAGAGGTTCAAGTTATCAAAGTGGTCGAAGACCGTCTCTAATCCAAAAATAAACTGGGAGAGAGACTACTTAGATGATTCACTTCCTGACGAGGAAAGAACTGACAACTCGATTGAGAAGACTTTTATCACTAGAGGACAAGACCGACTAGAGTGATAGTGATGCAATATGAATACGAATGCAAATTAATAATGCATGATGTATGTATGTTTATGCTGACAAAACTGACGCGACATACAGAGTAATAGATGAACATGACGGGATACTCGGCCACAGTGGGAGATGAAAAGTATCACTGGTCCACGATAGCAATTATGCCTTGCTTAGGAGAGATAGTCCCTGTGGGGAACAACCGTTGGTCGGGCTTAGGAGGTAAGAACTCAGCCGGGGGTGTCAGATGGAACATTTGCATCTGACACAGCTGATCCTTCATTCAGGTGCACTGGTTTAGAAGGAGTACTTTGATTCTGCACTTTGAAGTTCGATTACTTCTGGAGAAGCGATCGATGTTCTTTTGATGTTCAACAGTCAAAAGAATTGCCATCTTTATTTTAAAAGCAGAAATTTTTTTACAAGTAAATTCATTTTTGTTTTGTTTCAAGAATCGTTGATCATATTAAAATGTCGTTCTGTAAAGCTAAAACAAATAAGAATTGCAAACAAAAGCACTAGGGCTCAAATTTTATTGATAGGATGGAAATCAGCCAAACGCGTGATTCCATGGAGTATTTACAAAGTTAGAAAATGGTAATTTAAGGGAAAAGGGCTACTTTGAAACATAACGACCGCAATCCTTCTACCAACTTTGAATTCGGGACATCCTGAGCTTCTGTCGAAGATGACCTTGACTGGAGTTTTCCCGACGGATGGTGTAACTGCTGCTGAGGGACTTGCCCCTTTGTTGGACATAGTTACTTGCCATTATCCCTAACTTTTGCCTGGATTGTATTTTGAGATTTCCAATCCAGCAGGATGATTTTTTGACTGTGTCTCTAATTTTTGCCTGGACCGCCCTTTCGTGTTTTCAATCCACCGAGACGTTTTTTTTTCATTTAGGCGAAGTATTTCTTGACTACGTCAACATTTGTGGGGTAGACAAATTTCTCTCTATCCATGGTTGCGAATCTCAAGGCGCCGCCTGAGAAGGCTTTCTTGACCACATAGGGGCCATCGAAATTCGGAGTCCATTTGCACCGGGAATCAGTGAGAAATGATTGTATCTTTTTTAGCATAAGGTCTCCTTTCCTGAAGACGCGAGGTCGGACCTTTTTGTCAAACGCTCTTTTCATTCTTTGTTGATACAACTGACCGTGGCATAGTACCGTTATTTGTTTTTCTTCTATCAGATTCAGTTTGTCGTGTCGACTTTGACACCATTCAGCCTCTGCTAGCTTAGCTTCCATCAATACCGGAATTGATGGGATTTCTACCTCTATGGGGAGCACGGCCTCCATGCAATATACTAGAGAGAAAGGGGTTACCCCTGTTGAAGTGCGGACAGATGTACGATAACCGTGAAGGGAAAAAGGTAGCATCTCATGCCAATCTTTGTAGGTTACAACCATCTTTTGAACAATGTTCTTGATGTTCTTGTTAGCCGCTTCTACCGCTCCGTTCATCTTGGGTCGGTAGGGAGATGAGTTATGGTATTCGATCTTGAACTCAGCGTACAACTCTTTCATCATCTTATTGTTCAAGTTGGATCCATTATCGGTAATGATCTGGCTTGGAACACCATAACGGCAGATGAGATTGTTTTTGATAAATCGGACCACCACTTGTCGGGTCACATTGGCGAATGACACTGCTTCGACCCACTTGGTGAAGTAATCAATGGCTACCAGGATGCACCGATGTTCGTTTGAAGCCTTGGGTTCGACCATGCCAATCATGTTGATTCCCCATATGGAAAAAGGCCATGGGGAAGAGAGAAATTTGAGATGTGTTGGCGGTACATGGATTTTGTCTGAGTATATCTGACACTTGTGACACTTCCTCATGTACTTGTAGCAGTCAGATTCCATGGTCAACCAATAGTACCCTGCTCTCAGAATTTTCCTAGCCATTGTGTGTCCGTTGGCATGAGTGCCAAAGGATCCTTCGTGAATTTCCTTTATCAACATGTTTGCTTCTGGTCTGTCTGCGCATCGGAGCAAGACCATGTCAAAGTTTCTCTTATAAAGTGTATCACCGCTCAGGAAGAAGCTGCCAGCCAGCCTTCTGAGGGTCTTTCTGTCCTTTCTGGATGCCCCAGGTGGGTACTCCTGCTTCTGAAGGAAGCATTTGACATTGTGATACCAAGGTTTGTTGCCTATGACTGCTTCATTCTCGAAGATGTAAGCGGGCCATTCCAGGCATATTATGGCGATCTTAGGTATGTCATTCCATTGACCTACACTAATCATGGAAGAGAGAGTGGCTAATGCATCAACCATGTGATTCTCTTACGAGGGATGTGTGTGAGAGTAAGAATTGTCTCTACAAGTCAATCTATGTTTTGATGATAGCAATACGTATTTGTGAAAGAACCATTTTATGTTCTAACGTGTGTTGTGTGCAGATCATAATTATAGAATATATCAGATCCAACAAGCACCAGCCAGATGAGCGAAATTGATAATATACGAAGTTACTATGTGTGACACAAGTCGCAAGAAGCAAGAACGCTTCTGTATCTAATCATGATCAGTCAGATCCAAGGATGCCGATATTGTGGATGCAATGCTCTTATGGATGCTCTCTGAAAGTGGTCGAGATTTTGAAGATTGCGAAGCTTCTGAAGAAGAGAACCGAAGTGCTGAAGACTTTCATGACTTGAAGTTCTGAAGGCAGAAGGCTCTGAAGACCAAGTGCAGAAAGACTCTGAAGACTTATGTGTTCTGAAGATTAAGGTTCTCTGATGACAGATACCTAATGGACAAGTTCTGAAGTTTCGGAAGACTTGAAGAAGTAAAGGATAATGTGCTTAAAGACAAGTGCTAAAGTTCTGAAGACTGATTCCTAATGGACTTCTTCAATTGACTGAAGACTTGACATATCAGATATCCTGACTAAGAAGACTCTACTCATGCTTCATCAATTAAACATCAGAAGCCTCTGAAGTTCAGAAGTCACATGTTTTCGCTGTGAGTAACTGTACACGGCGCCCAAGAAAGATATATCACATCACTTCTCCCACAGCAAAAAGGAGATGTGTCAGTACAACGACTTATTACACAATGTCTCTTTCCCAACGGACAACAATAATTCAAACGGATATATTTCTACCAGGCTATTTAAAGGAAAGAGTATTCGCTTCTAATAGAAGACTGTGGAACGACGAAGGACGTCGACGACGACACAGTCCACAAATCGATTCATTCCATCAAATGTGAATTGATCAATTCATTGTATAAAGATAGCAACAATGATGAGTTCTCGTTGTAACACTTAGAATATCCAAAGCTATCACCATTTACACATGGCCATTGTTGTTGAAGCTCAAAGATCATCATTCAGCACAACAACAATGAATCAGTATAGAAGTTGTTGATGAAGAAGACAACATTGCAAACTAGTCAAGTCATCAACCACCTTCTCGTCAGCGCTACATTGAAGATCTGAAGCAAGGAGTTGTTGCTCAAAGCTTGCTCACCCCGAAGACGAAGAAGAAGAAGATCTACAAGATGTCAACAACTGTCAAATCATTATACATCTCTGTAGTTTCTTAGAATAGCAAGGAGTTGTTGCTCACATCTTGCTTGAACACTTGTGTATTCTTTTGTACTTAAAATTAGGAGTAATCTGCTTGTTAAGAAGCACCTTTGTAATCTCCAGTTAAACTAATTCTTGGTGAATTAGGATTTCTTGAGTGGTCAGTGTGACCGGAGACTCAAGAAGACAATGGCGAGATGTCATTGTGGGAAAAGCCCGAAATAGGGTCAGTAGCGTTATATTCAATGTGATGAATCCATGAACATCTAGCTGTGAAATCCTAGCACTAGATCTTGCTTGATTGGAACCTGCAGGTCAATGTTCGTTATATTCATTAAGTTGAATCCCTAAACCATTCATTGTATGTTAGTCAGAGTGCGGCTGTGCAAGTGGTTAGTCACCGGCTGTTGCCCGTGCATCTGTAATCGAGATTGATTATAGTGGATTAAGACCTTGTGTTCAAGGCGAAATCACCTGAGGAGGGTGGACTGGATTAGCCTTTGTGGTGAACCAGGATATATCGTCTGTTCTTTACTCTTATGCTTAATGTCTTAGTTTATCTTTCTATATAGAGTATCAGAACCTTACACACGCAAGTCAGAACCTTGCAGCTTAACTCTGATAAGCTTCCGCTCTGCAAGTTCTGAGAAGTGGATTTTATATTCAGACTCTTGGTAGTTCTGAAGCCTCATGCTTAGCAAGTCTGAATGTAAAGTTGCCAGTCTGAGTCTCCCAATGAACTCTGATGTAATCCTTAGTGATTCAACAACAAGAAAAAAAATGTAGTTAAAAGAGAAAATACACAATTCAAACCCCCCCTTTCTTGAGTCTTTCTCACACCTTTAATTGGTATCAGAGCTACAGTTCTGTTATTGATGGATATCAAACACCTAACAGTGTCATAAATAGATCTGGATACGGTGCGTAGAAATACTTTGGGTGAGATTGAAATCCACATACAATTTCTGTAACTGTTCAGAAGTTGACTGTGTACAAAATTGTAATTAATCTGACTACTCGAGCAAATCACTAATTCTGGAAGTTTTGCTAATCAACAAAATCTTTTCTCACCTAAAGGCTTGTTGAAGATTGAAGAATCAGTTGATCAGATGGACTCATCAGATAAGAAGTAGTATCTGCTGAATGCTCATCTTTGAAGATATGTGTAGAGGAACTACGAATTTGCTCAAGGTTAAATTATCAGAAGACAAGAAGTCTGGGCTACCGAAGAATAACTCTTTATGAGCTCCTGAGATGTTTTCAAGAAACGGACTAGGTCCACCCTTGACTTTCTTGGTTAAAGCTCATTCAAAATCTCTTCATGTAAAGAAGAAAACTTGTTGTTCTATGAAATTGAATTTCAAGAAAAGTCTGTTGAAGTCAGGAAGCTGAGGAATTCAAAACTCTTAGAACTGATTCAACATCTAATTCCTGGAATGATCAAAAGTTAACGAATTCAATAAAATAACTGAACATTGTTTTCTTGTTAGTTATACAAGGAACTGAAAGAATATTCAGGAAGAAGATTTTCATGGATTCATCAAGTACTTAATCAGGATTGATCACTTAGAGTCTTGATCAAATCAGTGCAACCAAATTCTGATGACTTGAGACTATCTCAGTCAGATCAAACGTTATTGATCAGATCTCTATCTGATAAATTTTTCAGAACATTCTTGGTTCAGAATTCAGAAAATGTCCATACTCCTCAGAAACCAGAATGTAAGAAATTCTTGAAGAGTCCAAGAACCAACACCAGTTCACTCAGAAGTAAGCAGAGTCTGATTAAGAGCTCGGAATGAAATGCATTAATAAAAGATTACAACATCATACCACTCTGAAGGAAATGTAGCGAGCGATTTTGGACGTGGTTCTTAAGTACCGTTGCTCTGGGGTACTACAGGTCGATTCATTTTTTATCCTATTAAAGCTGATGAAGGAAGGGAAATAGATGTCTCCAACTAACCCTGCTTGAAAACTGAGGTTAAACAGTCAAAACTTTTGGTTTATAGATGCGGTTTTAGTTCGTGGGCCTCTCTCTGCTTATTTTGTTCAGAACGAAATACCGGGACTGTTCATGGGGAATTTGTTGGGATCCTGCGCCAGATTGGATGGAGGTAGGGGACTTTGGGGTTTTTTTGATTAGTGTGCTCGCTAAGATTCTTTTTCAATCTTATGCCTACGTATTCCCGGGATAGGGAAATCAGAGCGATCGTAGTTCCTCTTATTCTATGTGAGGAAATGGTGTTTTGGTGTCTTGTTCAAAGCCCAAGACATGAAGCTAAAGGTGGTTTGTATCTTGTTCAAAGCCCAAGATGTGAAGCTGAAGGGTTTATTTGTATCTTGTTCGAAGCCCAAGATGTGAAGCTAAAAGGGTGTTGACTTTAGAGAGAATTTGTCATCTCTAAAGGGGAATATTTGGTCTGTTTGGCACAACTGTTGGGTGACTGGTTATAAAGGAGAATTACTTTAACTGGGATATGCGAATCCAGCAATGCCATAATTTCCTTTATAGGAGATTTTCAACCTGAAGGAGAAGACTTTAACTCAGTTTAGAGCAATGCCATCTTTCCTTATGAATTTCTCATGCTAAAAGAGGGACAGTGGCGTGGATGTAAATAATCCAGAGGCTTGCCGCTTACAGCAATTAGACGAGGGAAAAGGAATTGTTGATGTTTGTATGTTGTGACCAAAGCATGATTTGATGCTAAAAGGTTGATTGAATCAAACGGGGATTTCTTTATACAAAGCCTAAGAGGAGGCTATTGACCCAACAAGAGGATGCTTTTGTGTCTCGTACGAAGCCCGAGATAGAGGCTAAAAGGGTTGACTCAACAAGAGAGTGTTTTTATATGTGTCTTGTACGAAGCCCAAGACGGAGGCTAAAAGGGTTTAACTCAACAAGAAAGTCTTTTATACTCACCAAGAGAGTGATTTGTATCTCGTACGAAGCCCGATATAGAGGCTATAGGTGATCCACTCAACAAGAGAGTGTTTTTATACTCAACAAGAGAGTGTTTTGTATCTCGTACAAAGCCCGAGATGAAAGATAAAAATGTTTCACTCAACAAGAGAGTCTTTTATACTCAACAAGAGTGTGACTTTGTATCTCGTACGAAGCCCGAGATGGAGGCTGCAAAGCTCTGACTCAATAAGAGAGTCTTTTATACTCCACAAGAGAGTGTTTTGTCTCTCGTACAAAGCCCGAGATGAAGGCTGCAAAGGTTAACTCTGCTCGGGAGAATCATTGTACAAAGCCCAAGGGGAGGCTAGGGTTACTGTTAAAAGAGAAAATCAGTTCTTATATGGGTAATGTTATACTCATGGATTTGATCTGAGGACCGGGAATATTTCCTGTTCTTTAAGGAAACGGGGAATCCGGAGGGTATTGAGACTGCCCAAGTCTACGAGTGTTTTTTCCTATGTTTGAAAGGAACTTGAGAATGTCTTCGAGACTCAAGGAGATTAGACTGTCCAAGTCTAGAGTTTTATCTTTTGTACTATGCTTAAGAGAGATCAAGAGACAGTATGTTCACCGTAGTAAGATCTAGACTCTTTGAAAGACTATTCTATTAAGATGACTAATTTTTGTTCCTATACCTTTAAGAGGTCGTCGGGACAATTTGTACGAAGCCCAAGAAGAGGCGAGCAAAACTTTTAAGAAGCCGAAGGGACAATTTTTACGAAGCCCGAGAGGAGGCTATCTTCCCGGGGGAAGAATCATTATACGAAGCCTAAGAGGAGGCTGTGAAAACTTCTAAGAAGCCGAAGGGTCCTTGTACAACCCCCAAGAGGAGGCGGGGATGCTTTTAGGAAGCATGTGGGTCCTTGCACTAAGCCCAAGAGGAGGCTGATGAACAGTTCCAGAAGGGGTTTCACTTGGAACATTGGCCTTCTGTATATGAACTGTTCAAGGGGGAGATTTCTTAGATCTAGTTATCTAAAATTGTTGTAAAAGAAAATTCTCATGGTTTAGGTTATGTTTGAAATATCCGGGAGAACGTCGGATGTAAGGAGACGAGGTTTTGTCTAGTTCTAGACATAGTTGCCGGGGAAACTCTAAATATCTATACTAGTATTACACAATCGATATGAGTTTATGAAAGAATACTTACAGTGAAACAGCCCCACAGTACAGTTAAATACATATGAAAGCGGTAAATGAAAGCGGGTAAACACTTACTCGGTTGTAGAGCTTCTATACTGTATTGTTAGTTGTTCAACAAAGGAATTGAAAATAACAATATGTTACAAAATCAAAGGAGAAAGTGCTTTTGAAAGGAAAATTGGGGCTTACAGCTCAAGGCGAGGCCCAGGGTTTAATCAGTGATCGCACTGTCGTTTTGTACAGGGTCTTATACAAGTGACTGAGGCCCAAGAAAGGTTTTCTGTACAAAGGGGATGTGTCTTACACTCTCTCAAGAGGCCCAAAATGGTTTTGAATGAGTCTTATAACTCGAGGAGAGACCTAGATGGTTTGTTTTAAATGGGCGATGATCGCGCCGAACTTTTGAAATACAACGGGACTTATACAACATTTGAGGCCCAAAATAGGTTTGTATTTACAAAGGATTGGGTCTTACACTCTATTAGAGGCCCATGAGTGTTCGAAAAAGTTTTTAGGGTGAAAATCAATAAAACCCTAATTTCATCATTTTTTAATATAATTATTCAAAGAAAATTAATACAAATAATAAAAATTCCAAATAAGTTTGAATAAACAACTTGTGATTTTTGTTTTAGGTTTGAAAAATGAGCATTCATCACAAGATGAATTAAAACCTACTTGGTTTTAATTTTCCAAAAGGGATATTTATTTTTAAAAGGTTTAAAAACAAATAAAAGACATTTATTCACAAAAATACTAATTATATTAAATAAATAATATAAATCTAATTTTTTTGGGGAATAAAATATTTCAACATTTTTGTGATTTTTTGCAAAAAGAACCAATAAAAAATAATTAAAATTGAGGGAGTTATTAATTTTTCAAACTATTAAAAATAATACGAAAAATAACAAAAAGTGGGAAAAATAGCAAAAAGAGGATCTGGGGCGAGGGGGATTCGAATCCTAGACCTCTTGTGTATAGGGCACGCGCCTTACCACTGGGGTGGTGATACATCCGTTGATTGAAACACAACCATAAATATACAAGGCTTGCCTTGCTTTTGGCTTGGCCCAAGGCAAGGCAAGGCAAGTTTTGACAAGAAACGAGAAGGTCCATAACTTTCTCATTTCTCCATGGTTGGGGACAAAATTTATATGTATCTGGCCTAGAATTTCACAAGGAATCCAATGGTGGTGGTATTTTTTTTAGATCATGATCCCTCCTCAAAATCCGATAGTGGTTTTGAAATAGACCATATTTTGCATTTTCTGTGCTATATCTTGGTACAGGTATGAATTACATGATAAATTGATGCAAACACAACACATATGACATGTAGAAGAGATGCATGATTAGTGGACTTCAAAGCAATGCATATTTTGGAAAGTTCAAGTCATGATGCTTACCTCTTTTTGAGCTTTTGGAGTTTTTTGTGCAATCTGTCAAGTTTCTTGTTCCAGAAATGGTTTGATGCTTTCGACACTCTCAAATGATCCCTTAGGAGCTTTTAGGATGATTGGAATCAGCTGGAACCTGCAAAAACAAAAACTGGCCCTTTCTTGCAAAAGGGGTTAAAATGGCCAAAATAGCAACTCTCTCAAATGGTGTTCCAGATGGGGGGAACCATTTGGGACAATTCAAGGATGATATTTGGAGTGTGTTTGAGGCTTTATCTGGTTTGGAAAGTGACTGAATCAAGACATGGCTTGAAAAATGCCCAAAAAGCCTATTTTGAGGTTTTGAGATATGACTTTGAGATTTAAGGATTACAGGTCACTTGTGTGAGTTTGGACAGCTTAGATATGACATATTGGATGTGTTTAGATCATGAGCTGTGGTGGAAATGCTCTCTAATTCAAAAACTCAGAATTACCTTGCTAAAGAAGGTATTTTTGCCTAAAGAAAGTGATTTTGAGGAAAGCATCTGCTTGATGGCTTTGGTGTACTCAAACTGAGAACAAATGAGCTCAATTTATAGTAGAGCAAGTTTGTTTTGGGATCAATAGTAAATGGAAACTGCAGCAGAGGTTTGGCCAATGTTGATCAATAGGAATCCAAGTCTCCTCTAGCCATTGACTAGAGGTTAAAACACAGAGCTGTGGTTCCCTAGTTGTTGGATGAATCTCGACTGAATTCTGTTGCAAATGTGTCAGTCCATGCCACCTTGGTTCATCCATTAAATGCTCCAATCCAAAATTGGAGTCTTGTCCCTCTTTTAGAGATTTCTAGGTTTGGCATGCTACTTCTTGTTCCAAAGACTTTTGAGGCTTGGATCAGTGTTTGTTCCCTTTAGATTTGATCCTCAGATGTGTCCAAAGTGATGAGAAGGCTTGGAATTATCTGATTTTTCCAAATCGAGCAAAAGTGCAAAATTCTGCCTAGCCTTGGCAGTTTTCAGCAAGGCATATTGCCATTGTCATATCTCATGGCTCAAGTGGAATTTGATGGAGTTCTTGGCCATTTTGGAAAGTCCTCATATGATACAATAACTGTTTGATCATAATTGGTTTTGATACTTTGTGGATCCAAGTGAAAAATTCCCCTACATTTGGAAAAAAGTGAAGGCAGATTCTGACTTAGTGAAAATTTCACTAAGTGTTGGAAAAAAGTGACATTTTCACTTTTTTTGATTTTGATCATTCCATAATTTAAAATCCATGGGGAATTGGAATGAGTGGTAGTTGAAGCTTTTGTAGAGGGCCATGAGAGTTACAAAATCCAGCTTTGGATGGGAAAAAATGGCCTTGTGGTTTAGGAGTTATGATCCTCCAAAGTTAGTACCCTAGCCACTTTGTTCCATAACTTAGAAAATTTTCTAAGTTTTTTATGGTTCCCCTTTTACAAGTTATCCCACTTTTCTTGATTTTTCTTGATTAATGATGATTCCAATCATACATTAACATCATTTTAGGGTCAAAGAACCATAATTGTGAAAAATCTCAAAAAGTCAAAGTTTGACTTTTGTGCACAGTTGACTTTTTGTTAGATGAATTCCAAACTGTGCGATCCTCTATGAAATCAAGTCCTTGACCTAAATCAAACTTGATGGATTGATTTCATAGGCGTTATAGGGTGTATTGAATCATGTCTTAGGGTTTGGGAGCATGTCCTGGTCAAAAGTCAAAGATACAGTTGACTTTTTCCGCGAAACCCTAACTGTGGTTCTGATGAAATTGAAACTTGTTGCTCAAGCTTCTTGGATAAATCCATTATTGCAAATGGATCAATGTGATGTATTTGAGACCCTCAAATCCTCTCTTGAGGTCTTGGCTCATGTTTTGTCCCAAAAGTCAACTTAGGGGTGAATTAGGTCAAGAAACCCTAATTCCTGATTTTTTGATGAATGCATCTCCTGAGGATAAATTGACTTGATGATTTGGCTCATGAGATCCCTTGGAGCATCACTGGTTATGCTTTGAAGCATTGGCTCATGCCCAGAGGAAAATTTCCATCTGGAGGTCGACCAAGCCCTAATTTGGTGACACTGGCGATCTTAAGGCTTGATCCACCTAGAAGGGAGAAGCCTTGTGCTTAATCCTTGAAGTGGGAGTCCTCTTGATCCTTTGTGGATGTTTAAAAGGCTAGACAAGTTGAAGATCGTGTCATTTCTTGATTGATCCTTTGTCTAAGAGCTATGAGAGGGCTTGAAACCCTAAGTCTGATTGTAGTGGATGCTCACCCATCTTTGGGGAGACTAATGGTTCATCCATATTGTGATGATGATTTGCAAAATGATGGGAAATCTTAGTGGGCAAAATTTGGGGTATGACAGGAAGTAAAAGCGAATAAATGATGATCAAAAGTCCAGAGCTAGAATTAAGTACAATATATGAAAATAACAGAATTCAAACTATGTCAGGTATGATCTTCTCTATCTTAAACAGTTAAACACTAATGCATGAATGTGAAAATAATCTGAAATATTTCTGTCTTACAAGAAAAATCTCTTAACTATGCATGCACTCTAAAGTAACCTCACTCATTATTGCGAATCTTGGGAAACCATACCATATCTCTGACAACATAATCTGTTCTAAAATCTTATTAAATCCTATTGTACAAATCTATAATTTTCCTAGACAAGGTACAACTTATCCTACCCATGTACTTGTATAAAATCACGTCTCCCTATCAAATAACCTCATACTCAAAGTTCTCTTCCTAAAGTCATAAGTGTCAAAACCCTGTTGTCCATCGTCATGCCTCCACTCACCTATCTTGGTAAACAAGACCTTCTTGAAATCATTTCTGAAAAACAATTTGTAATCAATACTCCTTCACTTTCGAGTTGCATTGCCCGTAGTCTAGCAGATGTGCTTTACACTCAACAATGGATTAGATACTTCATGATGCTAGAAAAGCCTATCTATGTAAATCTTGTCAAAGATTTCTGGAAATATGCCGATCTTGATCTTGAAAGCAAGTGTATCACCTCCTTTGTTTTTGAAGTCCCAATCATCATCAACCTGTTCTCAATCACTCTTGCAACTAGGTGTGAGGATGTTGGAATTCCTGTTGATTTTGACAAAAACAAATTCTTTGCTGCCAAAATTTTTGCATCTCTTCATGACCTGACTTTAGGGCTCATTCCGTTCAATCCTGAAAATCTTCTACCCATTCCCAAAGCTTGGTACAGGCTCATGTTGTCCAATTTTCTTCCCATGGGAGAAATTCATGACATCCTTAGATTTCATGACCATGAATTCATTTATTTACTAATGAATGGATTTCAAATAAATCTGCCACACACTATCTTCAACTGTGTCTGGAAAACCATCTCTGAGTCCAGAAACCTCACAAAGTCCTACATTCCTTATGGAAGAGTTTTGTCTGAGATTTTCTTTAGAGATGGAATTATGGACACGATCAAAGAAAGAATTAAAGAAGATGGTCCTGAAAGCCTTCCAGATAACTGCTTGTTGAAAACTAAGTGTGAAATCTTTAGTAACTAGGAAACCCAAATATGTCTATGTTTTAACTATGTATGCGGAGTGTATGTATGAAATTACAGATGATTCTACGTAGATTCAATAGTGTCAGTTTGCTCTGAGTTATTTAAAGATTAATGAACTTTGTCTACGAATCAATTTTGATTATTGAATTCTTAATTCTAAAAAATTATAAAATATTCAAGGCACTAATTGATATTACTTATTGAAAGTTCTTGAAAAATATTTTAGTGGCTCAAGACACCATCATCATTAATACAGCAGCCCCAGCGTTGACCTCGGGAAAAGCATAGTTGATGAATTCAAGTCCTGCAAACGTTGCGAATTCATCTTCATGTTAAGTAGTTTCCGAATGACCTGAGTGTTGATCCCATGACATGGTGGGGACACAGGTATTCTGTTCAATGATGCTCAGCTGATTTTCATTGTTCGGCTGACTTTCTGGCCCCAAGTTTCCTGGATAAGGTTGCCACATTGGCAGACCATCTATTGGGCCATATTAATCGTGGTCAAAGTTGTCTTTCATCAGAGTGTCTTCCTCTAATGAATTTGGCAGAGCACGACATCCTTCCGGATCATAATCTCTGTATATCATTTCGATGTCTGACCATGGTATAAATCTCGGACTTTCTGTGGGAAAGCAAAAAGGCATAGGTACCTCTTCCTGAGACATATAACCGCCCTCGTTAAGATAGGACTTCCATTCTTCATCTGTGTCAGAGGGATCTTCCTCATTGATAGCATGTACTGCTTGAGACACTGGGTGAAGGAAACCTCCACTGTGGAAGAAATTTTGAAGGGGATGAAGACTTTCATCGCTGGCAGCTGTCTGGGTACAGGTTGCAGAAAAACCAAGACCCTTCTTTGTTTTATTGTCAATAGGAATGACAAGCTATCCCCATCCGGTTGTATCGGTACTCTCAACTGCTTTGATAGCATCTTTGTATGAGGAAATCGAGGTTCCTCCTCTGAACTGATTGTTCTCGCTCATCGACAGTGCTTGGAACTGCGTTCCAATAACCTCCTCGGGTTCTATACCAGTAGATGATGACAAGTTGCTTACAAGCAAGGCTTGTTCCCCACAAACTGTGACAAGTTGATCGTCCTTGACGAATTTTAGCTTTTGGTGGAGGGTCGAAGTAACCGCTCCATCCTGATGTATCCAAGGTCTTCCTAATAAACAACTGTACGTTGCCCGGATGTCCATGACCTGGAAAGTGACTTGGAAAGTGTGAGGACCGATAGTTATGGGAAGATCAACTTCGCCGATAACTGTTTTTCTGGATCCGTCGAACGCTTTGACGACGACCTCGCTGATTCTCATCAGAGGGCCTTTGAATGATAATTGCATCAAAGTGGACTTCGGCATAACATTCAGGGCTGACCCTGTGTCTACCAGTACGCTGGCTAAAGCATCGTCCTGGCAGTTAACTGTGATATTGAGCGCCATGTTATGACGACGACCCTCTTCAGGTAATTCCTCATCACTAAATCCCACATTATTGCAGGAAGTGATGTTAGAGACAATGCTATCGAACTGTCTGATGGTTACATCTTGTTCTACAAAGGCTTGCTCCAAGACTTTCTGTAGAGCCTCCCTGTGGGCTTCTGAACTGAGTAACAGTGATAATACCGAGATCTTTGAAGGAGTCTGTAATAGTTGATCAACAATGTTGTATTCACTCCTTTGGATGAGCTTCAGCATCTCATCATCATTTTTCGAAAGGTCGGGATTACTGGATTGACCGACTGGTGGATCGGGAACTTCCGTCTGAAGTTCCTTTTCTTTGTTATGTTCCCCAACTCCTCGGTTGAAGATTCGACCACTCCGTGTTACTCGACTGATGTTTGCAATGTTCACGACGGAGGGTAATGGAATTTCCTTTCCATTTTCAATTATCGTTGCACCGTATTTGTAAGGGATAACCTTAGCTGATTCATACGGTAGTGGTCCCGGTAGATAGATGATTATGGGAACCTTCTGATTTTTCTGACCATCATAAGTGATCTCGATTCGTTCCCGGTTGGGAACTTTAGATTCGTCAAGTAGAGGGATAATGGCAAAAACATCCCTGGTCCTGTGATGACTAGAGATCGTGACAACATCCTCAACTTGCTCGGCAAGGTAGTTCGGCGTCCAGTTGATGGGTCCAGAACCCGGATATGGACGAATCTCTCCACGATCTACCTGACCCTGAAGAGCTGCTCTCACAAAGTAACACCCTTGGTTACTTTCCGAATAGATGCCGCAACGTTCATAGTTGTGCGGTGGTACCTGGCCACGCCCACTTTGAATACAATGTAACCTCACTAGGTTAGCTTCCACAGATCGGACATCCTGAATCTGACGCCGAGTGGGGTTTCTGTTATTGATACTAATCTGTTGAGTATCTTCATCCATATAAATTGGCATCCACCAGTGATTTAACAAGTGCTGAAGTGCCTCCTGGACAAGGGTACAACCTCGATCGTTTTCGCAACCCGCTTTACAGCTTTGATAGTCATGTGACATTAAGAATCCGAGCCGAACCTGCTCAGCATGTAACTCTACCAGGTTGGTATTCATCACGCGAATATCGAAGATCTGAACCATGTTGATCTGATAAGGGTTCCTATCATGGTAGTCTTGGATCCATCCAAGATCCATCTGACGCTGGAGGGCCTCCTGTATGAAAGAGCATCCCTGTTTGTTTACCGAGCAAGTCAAACAGGAACTGTAATCGTGTCGCGGCAGATTATGATACTGGCTTTGCCTTGAGTGTATTGCCACCAAGTTGACATTCATTGCACGAATGTCGTGGTTCTGAATGATGTTAGAGTTTGTGTAGACCATGTTAACTCCATGAACTCGGTGCTCTTGGATCCATCCGAGATCCATTTGTTCCTGTAGAGCTGCTTGCACTACAGAACATCCTTGATTGTCTTTAGAGCAGATATCACACTGATGATAATTATGAGGTGGCACATGGCCATATCCACTCTGTCTACAATGCATCTTGACCAAATTGGTCTTCAACAAAAGTACATCGTGAATTTGATAGACATCGTTAGTCTCTCCTTCTATCAGATTGACTGCAGCCTTCTCGTGTTGAGGCAGCGGGTTCGTGAGAACATTAGGATTCGTATCCTTGAAGGATAAGACCCCGCTCCTAACAAGTTTTTGCACGTCGGACTTGAAATTGAGACAAGTCTCTATGTTATGCCCTGGACCTCCTTGATGACAAGGGCATGTCTGATCCACCTTAAACGAAAAAGGCAGATTTTCCGGTACTGTAAGAGGAGATTTAGTCTGAATGTGCCCCTTAGCCAGTAGTAATGGAAACAGCTCTGCGTACGTTACGGGTATAGGATCAAATCCTGGTGGCCGTGTTGTACGGTTGTTGTTATATGGAGGACGAGCCTGCTGAAGAGGCTGTTGTGTCCTTTGTTGGTCAGGTTGGCTTTGCGCAACCTGAGGTTGATACGTAGGAATAGACGTAGGGTTGATAACAGGAGTTACAGCTGCTACCGGTTGATAACGTCGCCTTTGCTTTCCGAGAGAGATATTCCCAATATCTTGCTCTTTTTTCTTAGGGAGAGCACTACTGTATTTTTTAGTACCGCTCGCCGATCCAGCGTCTTTTACCAAACGTCCTTCTCGGACGGCTTCCTCAAGACGTACGCCCATGCCGACCATTTTGGTGAAGTCACTGGGCGCACTGGCAACCATTCGGTCATAGTAAAATGAGCTTAAGGTCTTTAAGAAGATCTTTGTCATCTCTTTTTCCTCCAGAGGTGGACAAATTTGAGCGGCAATTTCACGCCATCTTTGAGCGTACTCCTTAAAGGTTTCCTTGTCCTTTTGTGACATTGATCTGAGTTGATCTCTGTCCGGTGCCATGTCCAAATTGTATTTGTATTGTTGGATGAAGGCAGTGCCAAGATCTCTGAAGGTGCTGATCGTGGCACGGTTTAAACCCATGTACCATTTGAGTGCGGTACCGGTTAAACTATCCTGGAAGTAGTGAATCAGTAGGTCCTGATTCTCCGTCTGAGCTGACATTCGCCGACCGTACATCACCAGATGGCTCTGAGGGCAAGAGTTACCCTTGTACTTTTCAAAGTCGGGCACTTGGAATTTGTGCGGGACTTTCACATTTGGGACCAGACAAAGGTCTGCGGCGTCCTTTCCAAATAGATCCTGACCGCGAATGGCTTGCAGCTCCTTCTGCATTTCCAAGAACTGTTCCTGGAATTCCTCCATTCTGTCAAACATAGTTTCCTTCTTACCAGAAGGTGTCTGTGGAATCTGCCCTTCTGGGACAGTGTGCACCACAGGGGGTGGTACCGTAACTACGGTAGTGAGTCTTGGCGTCTCCTGAAGTTTGTAACCTTCAGGAGTCTTCAGTATGCCTCTGGCATCTTCGATTTCCCGAAGTTTGTAACCTTCAGGCCCAGCGGCTTCTGTTGTGATTCCCTGATCCTCAGTGATCGGCGGAACATATCCTTCCGGGATATAGTTAACAGACATGCCCCAGGGACGATCTTTCGGCATCTGATACCTAGGATCACACTTCTCCACTATGGGCGTTGAGGTGATCTCTGAGATCACAGATCGTTGTAGCTGAGCTTCCGCCATGGCTTGCATGTCGTTACGAAGCTTTCTCATATCCTCTCTCAGAGCGTCGATCTCTTCCTTCAACTCTCTGTTTTCTTCCTCAAGATCATCCATCTTTTTCTGACGATTGGCCCGAGTATTATACGAATGAGACAGTTTGACTCTAGAACCGAGACACAAACGTGAGATTCGTAGGTAAGAAGAATACGCGATGTGAGAATGATGAATGCAATGATTATATTAATTGTTTTTTGGTTTAATAAAAATAAACTTCGACAATTAGATTGCAAATATCAAACGGTGGGGAAACCCCTTTTTATTGAATTCAAAGGTTTACAGAAACGAAACTACAGTAGATTACAAAGTACAGAAATAGAAACCTAAGCTAATGCGTCCCGAGTCCTTTCTGAAGAGAAATCGGGTGCTGATTCTGGTATCTTCCTTTTCTTTGACCGGGGCTCTTGGGCTGTTGTCGGGTTGTCATTCCTTTGCCAAGTGAAAGGAGCGAGCAAATTCCTTTGGTCCTCTTGATTCTCTACAGCATGCTGCTCCAAAATTTCAATCAGAGCATCTTTTTCTTTCAGTAATTGCTGTATTTTGATGCACTCTACGTCGAGGGTGCGGTACTTGTTCTTCCAAGACCTTCTCTCCCGTTGAACTTTGTTGAGAGTAACCTAAAGCTTTTCAGTTTCCGTCATGAAGTACATGACAGATTCCTTCGGCGGAAGAATTCCGTAACGAGGATAAGGCATTTTTAGCTTGAGAGCTCTAGTTTGTACCCAATGGAGATAAGGCTCCACCGAGACACAGTCTGGTTTTCCCAGAGACTCTCGTCCTTTCTTATGAACATGCTTCCAAGCATGCATTATTTCCATCTTTAGTGCTCTGTCGTTTTCTCCTTCCTTGAAGAAAAGACCTTCCAGATGAACACCCAGTGGGATGTGTCTCATCGGGTATCCAAATTGACGGCGAACCAATACCGGATGGTAGTTGATTCTTCCTTTAGGTCCTATGAGGGGTACGTTGGGGAAGTTTCCACAACGGTCAATGATTTTGATTCCCTCATAAATCCTATTGCACCAATCTATATCAGAGTTGGTAAGAGACATGATCTTCTGCGACCAACGTAAGGCACTCTTGCAATCCCAAAAAGCAGCAGACTTGGGCAAGTGAGAGATAAACCATTTGTAAAGCAGAGGTACACAGCATGTGATCTCCCCTCCGCTGTACAAATTTCCCAAGTGTACAGAATGATACACATCTGCGAGCAAAGTCGGCACAGGGTTTCCAATGAGAAAAACCTTAATGGAGTTGATATCGACGAAGTTATTGATGTTGGGAAACAAAAATAACCCGTAGGTGAGCAAGACAAAGATGCTTTCAAAAGCAGTCACGTTTCCTATACTGGCAAAATACAGGGCTTTCTTTGTCAAGAACTGGGCTGGCAAACCTTGGATGCCACCCTTAGTAGTTAGGTGAGTCCTAACCTCAGACTCGTCCAAATGAATTGCTCTTGCAATGGTCTGATTCTTTGGAATTTCTTCCAGTCCAGAAAATGGAGCTCGATCTGTGATGTGTAAATCGATCAGATGAGAATACTCCTCCAGCGTTGGTGCTAGCTGGTAATCCGGGAATGTGAAACAGTGATAAACTGGATCATAAAACTGAATGAGCGCATCCATGATTCCCTCAATCACATGGACTCTTAACAGTGGTAGCAAACCTCCTTGCTTGGCTCTGAAAGCCTCTGGGTTAGTGATAATCCTTGCTAACCTTCTCAAATCCTCTAGTTTTGGAACCTTGAAGGTGTACGTATGAGTTCTCCTTCTACCGAAATCCATTGGTGCAATCCCTTTCTCTGATATTTGCAATCACAGTCTTAGTTTAATTTGAAAAACAGAGAGACTAGAAGAGAATATTTTTTTGAATGTTTTAATGTTTTTTAAATGAATGAATGAATGCAGCACACAAAAACATAGAAAAAACATGGGGTCAAAGGGTCGTTGTCATGAAGTCAAGGCTCTACCCATCCCCCAAAGGTTTATACTAGGGTGATTTTTGTACCTGTACTCATTATCCTCAGCTCCTCCCAGGAAAGCAAAACAACAAGCGGATCGCCAGCGAGTTGTAGAGCGATCTTAGAGTAAGTGCCATTCACCGAGAATAGATCACCAGCCTCAAATGAGGGTAGTATCGCGTAACAACTATTTCCGATAGTTTCCGCACTACGAAGGGGTTTGGTTCCTCAGCTTCTCAGGCTTAACAACCGACCCATTGTCTAGGTGAGAGAATGGGTTGCATTGGTCAGCCTCCACTGAGGTTGATGGTCGACCCCGTCGCCATCACTTATCTTAAGTGTATACTCAATCTTTCCACATACGGCATCACCCGCATTCCCATTAGCAGAAAAATAAACACGTATAGCAATTAGGAAAAGCGGTATATATATTTGTCCTAATCATCCTAGACCATTAAAGCTATGAATCTTAAGTTCCTGACAGAAATTGGGTTCCCCGGCGGAAGCCCCAATCTGCGGTATTCAATCAAGAGATGAAAAGGAAGACTGTGCCTAGATCTAACTTTGATGGGCCCCACGGTGGGCGCCATTTTTCTGTAGCGAGCGATTTTGGACGCGGTTCTTAAGCGCTGGCCGCTCTCTGCAGTTTGAGCTTAAACTACAGGTCGATTCATTTTTTATCCTATTGTGAGCTGATAGAGGAAGGGAAATAGATGTCTCCAATTAACCCAGCTTTGCATACTGAGTTTAAATAGCGATCTGTTAGGTTACGGATGCTATCAATGTGGGGGGCCTTTGTACTGGTTATTTGTATTTTCGCCAATACAGTTTCTTTCTTTTTATCTAGACAGAAGGTTTCTGGCGGGGAACAAGGATTAGGATGTTAGGACTGATGCTTTTTGATGTGAGAGTATGGGATTTGGGTTTTTGTTTAGTGTGTTCGCTAAGATTTTTCTTTCAATCTTATGCCTACGTATTCCCGTTTACCGAAACAGGGAAATCAGAGTGTTCGTAGTTCCTCCTATTCTATGGGAGGAAATTGGTGTTTTGGTGTCTTGTTCAAAGCCCAAGACATGAAGCGAAAGGTGATTTGTATCTTGTTCAAAGCCCAAGATATGAAGCTAAAAGGTCTCAACTTTAGAGAGAATTTGTCATCTCTAAAGAAGGGTTTGTCTGTCACAACTGTTGGGTGACTGGTTATAAAGGAGAATTACTTTAACCGGGATTTGTGAATCCGGCAATGCCATAATTTCCTTTATCGGGATTTTAACCTGAAGGAGAAGACTTTAACTCTGTGTAGAGCAATGCTATCTTTCCTTAGGAATTTCTCATGCTAAAAGAGGGACAATGGCATGGATATAGATGATCCAGAGGCTTGCCGCTTACAGCGATTAGATGAAAGGGAAGGAGTTGTTGATGTTTGTATACTGTGAACGAGGCACAACTTTGATGCTAAAAGGTTAATTTGATTAACCAGTGGTTTTCTTATATAAAGCCTAAGAGGAGGCTAATATGTGTCTCGTACAAAGCCCGAGAGAGAGGCTAAAAGTTTTTTGACTCAATGAGGGAATCTTTTGGTATCTCGTATAAAGCCCGAGATGGAGGATAAAATTCATTTGGCTCAGTAAGAACCTTTTTGTATCTCGTATAAAGCCCGAGATGGAGGCTAAAGGGTGTTTGACTCAATGAGGGAATCTTTTATGTGTCTCGTACAAAGCCCGAGAGAGAGGCTAAACGTTGTTCGACTCTGCTGGGGAGAATCATTGTACAAAGCCCAAGAGGAGGCTGTGGTTACTGTTTCAGTTTAAGTGACAGGTCCAGTATACTGATTTTAAAAGAGAAAATCAGTTCTTATATGAGCAATGTTGTACTCAAGGATTTGATCCAAAGATCCAGGTTATTCCTGTTCTTTAAGGAATCGAGAAATCCGAAGGGTATTGAGACTGTCCGAGTCTACGGGTTTCCTTCCTATTTAACGAAGGGGTCACTTGAGAATGTCTTTGAGACTCAAGGAAATTAGACTGTCCAAGTCTAGAGTTTCATCTTTTGTACTATGCTTCGAGAAACAGTAGTAGACTCTATGAAAGGACTGTTCTATGAAGGTGACTAAGTTCTGTTCCTATACCTCTAGGAGGTCGTCGGGACAATTTGTACGAAGCCCAAGAGGAGGCTGGAATCTTTTAAGAAGCCGACGGGTCCTTGTACGAAGCCCAAGAGGAGGCTATCATTCCCGGAGGAAGAGATCATTATACGAAGCCTAAGAGGAGGCTGTGAATACTTCTAAGAAGTCGTAGGGTCCTTGTACTAAGCCCAAGAGGAGGCGGGGTTGCTTTTAGGAAGCCTATGGGTCCTTGTACAATGCCCAAGAGGAGGCCGATGCTTTTAAAAAGCCCGTGGGTCCCCAAACCCCGAGAAATTCAAGGCAAACTATTCACAAGGAATAGATCAAGTCAGGAAAGTTCGAGAATTTGGAAGAAACTCAAAGATGCCATTCACAGAGAATACATTCATCTCTGGGAATAGAGTTTCTTGACAATTCCTAATGAGGACAGCCGAAGAGAAGACTGTATCTGGTGATCCTATTGGGGATCTAGCTGTCTATTTCTACGAATAAACGAAACGGCGTCACCTAGTTCTAGACGTAGTTGCCGGGGAAACTCGAAATATCTATACTATTATTACACAGTTGATATGAGTTTACGAAAGAAGACTTACAGTGAAACAGCCCCACAATACAGTTATATGTATATGAAAGCGGTAAATGAGAGCAATAACCACTTACTCGGTTGTAGAGCTTCCATGCTGTTTGGTTAGTTGTTCAACAAAGAAAGATTGAAAACAACAGTATATTCAAAATCAAAGGAGAAAGTGCTTTGAAAAAGAAAGATTTGGGGCTTACAGCTCAAGGAGAGGCCCAGGGTTTTATCAGTGAGCGCACTGTTTGAATTTGTACAGAGGGACTTATACAAGTGACTGAGGCCCAAAATGTTTTTCTGTACAAAGGGATGGGTCTTACACTCTTTCAAGAGGCCCAAAAAAGTTTAAAGAAAAAGAGTGGGGCTTATAACACGAGGGTAGGCCCAGATGATTTTTCCGTTTAAAAATGGCGATCGCGCCGAGGTTTTCTTTTAACGCGGAGGGACTTATACAATAAGTGAGGCCCAAAATGTTTGGTTAAAAGGGGGTTGAGTCTTACACTCTATTAGAGGCCCAAAAGTTTTGAATGGGTCTTATAGCTCTAGGAGAGGCCCAAAAGGTTATTTTTCAAAAGGCGACGATCGCGCCGTTTGTTTTGACGGTATCGGGACTTATACAATGCACAAAGGCCCAAAAATGATTTGGTCAAAAAAGGATTGGGTCTTACACTCTATTAGAGGCCCAAAGTGTTTTGAAAATGATTTATGAGGGTTGAATTAATCCAAAAACCCTAATTTGTTTTCAAAAATGTATTTAATTGAATAAAAATTCAATTAAAATGATCAAAATTGTTTAACATGTGAAAAACAAATTGTGATCTTGGATTAATGCTTCAAAAATTAAGTATTGACCTACAAAATAATTAGAAAGCATTAAAAGTTGCAAAATCAATGTGGGAAAAATATTTAAAATGTCAAAAACAATTAAAATATTAATTCTTTGCAAAAATATCAACTATATAAAATAAATAATATTTTTGGGATTTTTTGGGAAAATAAAATATTTTAACATTTTTGTGAATTATTAAAATAAAGAATCAACTCAAAATCATTAAAACTCAGAGAGAAATTAATTTTTGAATCAATTAAACAAAAATCACAAAATTTAAATACTTGAAAATTCAAAAAAGGCGCCAAGAACAGCTGAAGAACACACGCGTGTTCTGGGTTTGGCTGATTTGCATTTTCTATCCAATCTCCCTGAATACTTGATTATAACAGGCAATCCATATATCATTATGCTCGTCTCAACCTCACGATCATGTCTATGTCCATTAATTTCATTTAAATTAAACACATAACAAGAAATCATGAAAAATCCTCAAGAACCCTAATTTCTGCATGAAGGCCAGGATTTTTGATACACGATTCAAACAATGCAATTAATTGAGGGAAAACATTCCATGCATGATTATGAACATATGGCCAAATTATTGTGCAGCAAAAATTGCATGGATCATAGAGTTAGAAGAGCTCATGCTTACCACTTGTAGCTGGTGATCGTGATTTGTGTTAGAGGTGTTACAACTAGTTTCCAATGATGTGGATAGCTTCCTTAGGTACCAAGTGATGTGTCTGAGTGCTTGGAATGGATTGAAATGGTTTGGAGTTGAAGATGGCACCTCAACTGCAAAACTGTCAAGAACTTGAGTAATTGGCTGGTGATTTTGTGAAATCAGTGTTCTAGATGTTATGTGAGTTTTTGGATCACTTCTATATGATGTATGTGAGGTGTGTGAGTGATTGGTTTGATTGGAAAAGTTCTCAAACTCAAAACCCGATAGCTACCTTGCTAAGAAAGGCATTTTTGCCAAGAGAAAGAGATTTTGAGGAAGCATCTGTTAGATGGCTTTGGTGTACTCAAACTGATCACAATTGAGCTCTATTTATAGTAGAGCAAGTTTGTTTTGCAAGGAATAGTGAATGGCAACTGCTGAGTAGGTTTGGCCAATGTTGGCAAATGAAAATCCAAGTCTCCTCTAGCCATTGACTAGAGGTTAGGGCACAGAGCTTTGGTTCCCTTGGTCTTGGATAAGTCTTGACTGATTTTAGATGAGAATGGCTCAGTCCATGCCATCTTGATGCTTCCATTGAATGCTTCAATCCAAATTTGGAGTCTTGTCCCTATTTTGGCCATTCTAGGTTCAACATGTTATTTCTTGTTCCATGGACTTTGGAGGCTTGGCTCAGTGATTGTCCCCTTTAGATTCAATCCTCAGATGTGTCCAAGTGGATAGGAGCATTTGAATTTGGCTTATTTTGGCAAATCGAGCAAAGTTGCAAATTTTGCCTTGCCTTTGACAGATTTCAGCAAGGCAACTTTCCAATGTCATAACTCATGGTGTAAGTTGAATTTGGTAATGCTCTTGACCATTTTGGAAAGCCCTTACATGATGCAACAACTGTTTGAACATGTTTGGTTTTGATATCTTTTGAATCCAAGTGAAAAATCCCTCTACATTTGGCAAAAAGTGAAGGCAGATTCTGACTTAGTGAAAATTTCACTAAGTGTTGGAAAAAGTGATATTTTCACATTTCAGCCATTTTGATCACTCACTAACTCAAAATCCTTAATGAATTGGACTTAGGTCTAGTTGAAGTTTTTGTAGAGGGTAATGAAGGCTACAAATCCATCTTTGGATGAAAAAAAATGGCTTTGTGGTTTAGGAATTATGATCCTCGAAAGTTGGGGCCCTTGTCACTTTATTTTTAACTTAGAAAATTTTCTAAGTTTTTATGGTTACCCCTTTTACAAGTTATCCCACTTTTCTTGATTTTTCTTGATGAATGATGATTCAAATCATACATTAACATCATTTTAGGGTTAAAAATTCATTTTGGTGAAAATTCTCAAAAAGTCAAAGTTGACTTTTGTGCACAGTTGACTTTTTATCAGATGAATTCCAAACTGTGCAATTCTTCAGGAAATTATGTCCTTGACCTAAATCAAACTTGATGGACATGTTCCATGGGTGTCATAGGGTATATTGATGCATGCCACAGGGCTTGGGAGCATGTCCTGGTCAAAAGTTAAAGTTACAGTTGACTTTTCCCTTAAAACCCTAACTGTGGTGCAGATGAAATTGAGACTTGTTGCTCAAGCTTCTTGGATTAATCCATTGTTCAAAATGGATCAATATAGTTCATTAGAGACCCTCTAACCCTCTCTTGAGGTCTTGTCTCATGATTTGTCCCAAATGTCAACTTAGGGGTGAATTAGGTCAAGAACCCTAATTCCTGATTTTTGATGAATGCATCCCCTGAGGCAAAATTGACTTGATGATTGGGTCTATGAGGTTCCATGGAGTATATTAGGTTATGTTTTGGATCATTGGCTCATGCCCAAAGGAAAATTTCCATCTGGAGGCCCTGGTCGACCAAAACCCTAATTTGGTGACACTGGCGATCTTGAAGCTTGATCCACCTAGAAGGGAGCAACCTTGTGCTTAATCCTTGAAGTGGGAGTCCTCTTGATCCATTGTGGATGTTTGAGAGGTTTAGACAAGTTGAAGATCATGTCATTCCTTGATTGATCCTTGTGCTTAAACCCTAATTTTGATTGTAGTGGGTGCTCACCCATCTTTGGGGAGACTGATGAGGTATGATGGTTCCTCCACATTGTGATGATGAGTGACACAATGATGGGACATCTTAGTGGTCAAAATTTGGGGTATGACAAAGTTAACTCACTTTCTTTGATCTTTCTTGATGAATGATGGTTCAAATCAAATATTAACATTGTTTTAGGGTTAAGGAGCCTTGGTTGACCAAAAATCCAAAAAGTCAAACTTGGACTTTTGTACAGTTGACTTTTTTCATCAGATGAAAATTTGACTTTGTGATCCTTTTGTGAAATCAATCCTTGGGCTTAATTAAACTTCATGGATGGCCTCCTAGGGTATTTAGGAATGTCTTGGACCCCTACCCAAGGTTTGAGATCAAGGGTAGGCCAACAGTCAAGGATAGGGTTGACTTTTTCCATCAGAAACCCTAATTTGTGATCAGATGGTTTTGAGTTCTTGTGGCTTATGATTTGAGCTCTTTGAGTCAATCAAATCTTGTAAACATGTTAATATGATGTATTTGAGGTCTTTGAAGTTCATTTTGAAGCTTCAAGCCATGCCTCACTTCACAAGTTAACTCAAGGGTTGAATTAGGTCAAAACCCTAATTCCTGTTTTTTTGATAGATAGACCTTAAAGGTGATTTTGCCATTGTAGATGGGCTCTTGAGATCCTTTTGAGATTATAGGACCATACATTGAGGCATTGGCTCATGCCCAAAAAAAAATCATCTGAAGGCCTCATTCGACCAAAACCCTAATTTGGTGACACTGGCGATCTTGAGGCTTGATCCACTTGGAATGTTGCAAATCTTGTGCTTGATTCTTGATGTGGCAGTCCTCTTGATCCTTTATATATGTTTGAGAGATTAGACAAGTTGAAGATCATGTCATTTCTTGATTGATCCTTTGCTTAAATGCTCTGAGATGGCTCAAAACCCTACTTCTTGTTTGTAGTGAATGCTCAATCATCTTTGAAGAAACTGATGAGGCATGAAAGTACATCCATATTGTGATAATGATTTGCACAATGATGGGAAATCCTGGTGGTCAAAATTTGGGGTATGACAGAGTGAGAGGGTTATTGGATGAAGTGGGGGAAGAATGAGTCTAGAAGTTGCTATATTTATGGCCTCAAAGTCCATGGCTGACACCATGTCCTCATGACGAACGCCGTGAGTGAAAAGTGGGTAGGACTTGGTCTTCAAGGTCCACGGCAAACGCCATGATCTCAAAGACGTGCCCTTTTGCTTCTCTTTGGATGGAATTCGCTCATATGTCTGCCACATCATGGTTAACGCCATGGCAAACCCCATGAGTGCAGAACTTGCTCCTTTTTCTCTGTTCTTTTGCCATTTTTGTCCTGATTTCTCACACGGATGCTCCTCTTTGACAAATACCTGAAATAGACATAAAAAACCATCATAACTCTACAAAAAAGGAGATAAAATAAACTAAAATGATATGTGCATTGAGTCAGAAACGTGATGCAAAATTGTATTCATATGTACTACTCAAATACTCATAAGTCTTAAATACTCATACAAGGCTACAAAATCCGTTTTTGCCAAAATTGACTTGATAGGTAATACTTGTACAAAAAAAGGTATCGTAAGAACACAATTCCACATTTTGCACTCAAAAGTCTCCCTCATATGTAAAACAATCCGAATCACGCCAATATGCATAAACCTAATTCACTAATTCCTTTTTCATTCTAGCGCAATCACATTAAGCCTATTATTCTTTCACACACATGGTAGAGAAATCTGTTAGTGACTATGTTCTAGTTTCACCAATTTGTGCACTTTGGCCTTTTTTATTAACTCAGTGGGATAGGCTACCGTTGGGTTAAATGACTTGGTGAGGGTCACCTAACTTAGAAGAAACGTCTACATTTTACCCATTTATTTTTATTATTATTATTTATAAAGCTCATGATCACTCATTTATTTGCATCAACTTTCCTACTTAGTATGTGTTTTGGGATGGTGTTGACTACTTAGGTAAACTACTTAAGGACTATTAGAAAACAAGTACTAAAGGTTATGGCATAATGGGTATCCAAATTGATCTCTATATTTGGGAGGCTCGAGGTGTTAGGACGATACCGATTTTGAAACAATTTTCCCAAGTCTCCTCAATCTAGCCTCTCTTTCATTTTAGCCTATATACTTTATAACCATGCTATAAATTTCAAGTCTTATCATGAAGTTTTTTTGTTATGACTCAAGAAAATAGGAAAGTAGATTAACAACAAGAAACCACGCATAAAGACTCGACAACAGATGCATTGACTCAATTAACATAACAATTAAGCTAAAAATTGTAAAATTCTAATTAAATTAAGGATTAATTGTGATTTACCCCCCTGACATATGAGCGAATTTTGATTTACCCCCCTACATGCTTTTAGGCAACGGTTTTTTTGAAAAAATCGTTGCCAAAACCTGCCTATGGCAACGGTGGGGGGGGGGGGGGGGGGGGTAAACCAAAACACGCTCATATGTCAGGGGGGTAAATCACAATTAACCCTTAAATTAATAAACTAGAAAACACGAAAATCTAACAAGAAAGCATAAAAAAAGCAATAAAGTTCCTCCCCCACACTTAAACCTAACATTGTCCTCAATGTATCAATAAAAGTGGGAAAAGGAATAAGAACCTAGACGATAAGAATTAATATCTGCCTCGACCTCGTCCTTGGCCTTGGCCTTGTCACCAACCGCCACATCCACCCTATGCTCCATGCCCACCATGACCTTCATGTCCAAGCCTCATTTGGAACTCAACACACAGTTTAAACAAATGCTCTGATATCTGGTCATACTGAGTTTGGTGGTGATTCTCGGTCGACTGAACAAAATGCATGTGCTAAAACATACTCGTGTGGTTTTGTGCCAAAGAGTCCTAAGTAGTCTGCAACTGCAAGATTTTCTCTACCATGCTGGTGTATGATGTTTGAATCTGTTGGATGCTACTCGCCATGGTGTTCTGTGACGCTTTCATGTGACACACACGCCCCACCAGTGAAACTTGTGTAGCCTAAATGAGATGCACATTATTCATCAAGTTGGTGCGAGATGCTTGCTTCAGGGTCATCTGCTCCAAGATATTAGTCTATTGTGTCTGCATTTAATGCATATGTGTTTGCACGCGATTCTCGCGCGAACAATCATTGGCCTCCTATCGCAGGTTTACTCGCGGGATCAGCCACTGAATCCCAGAATAATTGGCTGAAGTGTACGTTTTGTTGATATGACGGTTTTTAGTTTAGAGGAGTTGTAAGAAACTTGAACAAATAAAAGGGTTTCGAATTAATAAATAAAACAAAGTGAAAAAATAGACAAGTAAATAACAAAATAATTTAAACTTTGGTCATATAAATTGCATTAAAATAACAAGTGTGGACGCTATCATACATTTCTGCGGGAGTAAACTCGTTTCCCTTAACGCTTGGTACTTTGAGTGTTTTCCCTTTTAAATGTTACAAATGCGACCTCTAAAATGGAAATAACTAATGCTTTAAATAGGCTGAAAAAATAATTGTTCATCTCCCAAGATTTGTCCTAGCTATGACACGTGTCACCCCACTATCTTTCTAACTTCCCATGTTCTTGGCTTTCAAACTTTTCCCGCTCAAAACTTATCAGCTTTATGTGGGCTTTATGGGCCACCAAGTGATGCCCTTCGACGGCCTTGTTCGTTTGCTTCCTTCCGATGCACCATTAGCTTATGTCGGCCTAACTTTGGCTTCCTCACTATCCTTTCTCCTGGCGTCGACCCACTTGCTTGACTTTTTCACCATTTCTTCACTTCTCATGTTTGGTCGAAATCTCCTGGCTAATAAATTGCCCCCCAAAAGGCCAGTTTTAACTGAGCCATGCGTCGACTGAGAAAACTGGCATTTTGATTTCCTGCGAGATTTCGACGACGCTTTGGTTTCGACCTAACAACCAACTTTTTGTCTTCTGTCAAATCTTTGCCACATGTCACTGTAGTCTGACATGATGATGGCACATTTCTGTGCCACGATTTCCAAGAAACGTCATGATGGCTAGTCTCGTCCTAAGTTATGGGTCTCGAAATCGCCCCCACTAACTGTAGAATTTGAAGAGTTCTTGGCTTTTCAATTTTATGTATTCCTCCTTATAAATACTTCCAGAACTCGTTCGTTTGTTTTTTCTGCCACTTTCTCACAACTTCTTCTTCTTTCAAGTTTTCTTGCTCCCAAAAATTCTCCATTTCAATGGCATCCTCTGCAACTGTTACTGCTTCCGTTACCCACACCACCAAAAACAACCCTGTCGCTTCGTTCTTTCTGAGAAGGAATCACTCAGGCCTCTCCCTCAACTGTCATCTACTGACGAAGCGGTGGTGGTAAAATGGCGACATCAGATGGTCATCCCTTTCGCGGTGGCTGGTAAACGCCATGCTTTTCATGGGCCATATCCGGATAAAAAGCCAAGTCATCAAGAGGTTCAAGAGTTCTTCCCATGTTTTGCTCCTACCATACCACCAGCTTTTGAGAAAGGTGGCACTTTGGACCTCAAATTCATGGCACCCAAGGCTAGGGTCTTCAGATCGATGCCTACACCTCGCAATAAAGAATACATTTCTTGGCTCAACAAGGTTAAAGGCAAGCGCAAGGGGCAATGGCAAAAAGCTGGCATCTTCGACGCCATTCAACTCTCAATAAACGCTCACAGGGTCAACCCTTGCTTGCTGCTTGTGTCGATGTACTTTTGGGAAGGATCGACCAATACATTCCATTTTCCCTGTGGTATGTTCACCCCGACACTCTTCGATGTTGCGGCTATCACTGGTCTGTCACCCTTGGGCGAGACTTTTGACCCGACGCTAGAAACAGACCACACCTTCGACTTTGAGCGTGCCAGTTTCCAAAACTACATCGAAGATCATCACGACAAAGCCTCCAAGGAAGTGTCCTACGAGGAACACATTGCTTTCTTAACTCTGTGGTTGTCGTACTGTCTATTCTGCCCTGGCTCTCTGCAAATAGCCAAAAGTTACATCAGCTTGGTGATCCAGATTCACGAAGGTCGATAAGTATCTTTGGGTAAGCATTTACTAGCCTTCCTTTATCATTCACTTGATCTATCAGCCCTGCGGCTGAAACTTCTACATGCGACTACCAAAGCTTTAAACGTCTCAGGGCCTTTGTGGTTGTTGCAACATTAGCTTAATGCTACCTTCGAGCACCAACTGGGCTATCCTGCCTCTGCCACGATGGAGCGTCTGAACAAAGAGCATTTCGTAGAGGGCCTTCGACTCTCGCGGATGACCACCCAAGAAACCCCCAACAAAAGTATCTTCATGAAGTATCTCAATATGTTTGTGGAGACCATGCCTTTCGTCCCTAGGATGGCGCCCTTTGTGGCTCGACAATTCGGTCCGACATAGTTCAAGAATCTGTTTCCTGGTGTTTCTTTCCCATGGTAAAAAACTGGAACCATTTGATGCTTCGACCTCCACCAGGCCTGCCAAGAAACCAAAGATTCTGAAACCCCTAGTATAACCCGTCGCAGTGTTACTTCGCATCTGCTTGTTTGCAGGTTTATCTGACTTTGTTGTTTTGCCAGACTTCTGAAATGATACCATCTCCTGAGGGAGACGTGTCAGATGAAAGTGCCCAATATCGGATCTTTCCTACTGATGCTCCATCATCTCCTCCGGCTACTCCGTTGGTGAGGAAAAAGAGAGCCCCAATCAAGAAAACACCATCAAAGATGGTCGCTTCGACTGTCAAACCCGTTGTTCCCAGAAACCTTGTTGAAATCTTTGAGCCCGTCGAGGCTGAAGTATCTCCTCCAAAACCATCTGTTGAGGTATTCGTCCTCCTTGCTCTATTAATTTATCTGGTACTTGGGCATTTTCTTATCGGAACTTTCCTTGCAGGAAATTGTGGCCCCTTCGACCACTGCTGAAAATAAAGACACTGCAGTGGCTACGATTGTCGTTCCTCCTGAGACAACAACTATGTTTAGTCCTCAAACCGTCGACGAGTTCCAAATGACTTCGACCAAAGAAGACTCAGTGAAGACAACGCCTCCCGTTCAACAAACCACTACTAAGGCTAGGAAGGACGGCGCAGCCACTGGTGATAATGAAAATCCTTCTACTGTTGCTGCCACTGCTGAGGTTGATGTGATCCCTAAAGCTTCTACTGAAAGTGGTTGCAACCTGCCAACGCCTAATGTCGACAAAGCTCTTACCCCAGAGAAGATCCTAGCGAAAAAACAAACAAATCCAGCGGCGACTTTGAAGGCACTGCACAAGCTTCACCAAGAGTCTAGGGACGCCCAACCCACGAGTTCGACGGCCATACCAACCCCAGAAATAGACGTTTCTTTCACCCTCAAGCTCCAACAATTTAAGAAATACTTATTTGAGGACAAATTTCTGGCGGCCGTCGCAGAGGAGTCTGCTGTGGCTTGTGATGTGTTCAAGATATTGGATGAACTTGGCGAATTTCAAGTTCCAGACCCAATGGCCCCATACTTAATTGAATTTGAAGCCTTCTTTACGCAACTGGCCAAGGACCTTACTAGGTGGAAACAAGCTGACGCTTAAATCAGGCAGAAACGCAATGAAATGGGCCGTGAGTGGCATCTCAGCTCACTCTGTGAGAAGAAGCTTAAGGACTTCGAGGCCACCAAGCAAGAGCGCTTCGACAAGCATTGTGCTTTCGACCAACAAATATCTGACTACCAGGCTCAGATAGCTGAACTCACCAGAAAAATCGCTGAGGTCGAAAAACAGAAGGCCTCTGTGGATTCTTGCTGAACCCTTGCCTACTCAAGAGGCAATCGATCAAGAAGTCGCTCACGGGCTTGCTCACGTCAAAGCTGCTTTCAAGATTAAGGATACCATTGATCAGATGCGGAAAAGAAAAGCTCTCCTCGAAAGCAAGGTTGTTCATGAGAATACCATCTTTGAGGACTTTAAATCTAGATTCCTTGTTTCCTCTTAACTATCATGTCGAACTATTGTAATTTTATTCAGATATTTTGTAAGCCATCTTGGCAACCCTAGCCTATTTTGGCCACTTATAAATGAAAAAAAATTACTTTTTAATTTGAATCTCTGTAGTATAGGTTTTTATTTTTTCAAATATTTCCCATTTACCCTTATGATTCATTGGTCCATTCCTAATTCCTGAACCTCGTATGCATTTTTGCTGAAACCTTGGATCACTTTGAATGATCCCTCCCAATTTGGTGACCATTTCCCTAGCGTTCGATCCCGTCGATCCATGGGCAACACTGCTTTTGACATATAGTCGTTAACTGCAAAGGTCTTCTTTCTGACCTTCTTATTATATGTCTTGTCAGCTCGTGCCTTCTGATGTAATAACACATTCAACGTTGCCAGTCTTTCCTCGTCTAAGTCCACGATTTCATCCAGGATCATATTCCAGTATTGCCCCGACAGAATTTCATGTTGTCGTTGCACTCTAACTGATTACATGCATATTTCTGCTGGTAACCCAGCGTCGTGCCCGAAAGCCAAACGAAACGGAGTCGAGTTTGTTGACTCTTTGGGGCATGTTCGACAAGCCCACAAAATTTGATTCAACGTCTTGTGCCAATTTTTTGGTTTTTTGACCACGTGTTTTTTGATGAGCCCAATTACCACTTTATTAGCTGCTTCGACCTGACCATTTGCCTGAGCATAATATGGTGTCGAAGTAACCAAATTGAAGCCCATTTCTGCTCCGAACTCTTACATTTTTTGGCCAACAAATACAGAGCCTTGATATGTCGTAATGGT
The DNA here is from genome assembly GCA_022829125.1 of Lathyrus tuberosus. Taxonomy (NCBI): domain Eukaryota; kingdom Viridiplantae; phylum Streptophyta; class Magnoliopsida; order Fabales; family Fabaceae; genus Lathyrus; species Lathyrus tuberosus. The sequence goes on along the minus strand of JALAZF010000036.1, from coordinate 14,977,354 downwards.
TTCAGGTAACTCGAATATATACAAAATATGAGTCTGGATGAACTCGATCACAACCTCTTGATCTACTTTCACTAGGGGCACAAACTCTATCCATTTTTTGAAATAGTCTATACCTACGAGGATGAATTTTTGTTGTTTCGACAAGGCTGGTCGAATCTCCCCTATGACATCCAATGCCCAACCTCGAAAGGGCCATGGTTTGACGATGGTGTGTATTTCGCTGGCTGGCACATGCTGAATGTCTGCATGTTTCTGACAGTCTTGGCATTCCTTTGCGAAGTCCATGCAATCTTTGAGCATGCTTGGCCAATAAACACCCTGTCAAAATAGTAACCATTTCATCTTGTGGTCAGCTTGGTGAGCTCCACTTATCCCACTATGAACTTCAGAAATTGCCAAGTAGGCATCTGTGTCCCCTAGAGATTTGAACAATACTCCTTCTAGAGTCTTTTTTAGCAACTCATTTCCCATCAGCACATAACTTAGCGCTATATATTTAGTCCTCATATCAGTGCTGCCCATCGAATTCTCCAAATACTCGATGATTGGTCTTCAATCTGTTGATGACAGATTGCTGATAGCAAAAACCTCGTAACTTTCCAACCCTTCGATCAAGTTTTTTGACGACGCGTTGGCCCCCATTACTTTTGGGATTGACAGGCCTGATGGTGGGCGTATGTTCGACACCATCTTCTCCCTAGTTTCAATGAAGTCCTTCAGCTTTTCTTCCGACACATTGTAACCGGAGGCAATATGTGCTAGCTCATTAGCCTCTTGGTTTTCTATTCTGGGCACGTGCGTAATGCTGACAACTTCAAAGTGCTCTAAAAGGCGCTTCGCCATCGAGAAGTAAATCAAAAGATGCTTTTTGACGCACGTATATTCTTTCGTAATTTGTTTAATCACCAGTTCCGAATCTCATCTTATCTCGACTTCCTTGGCACCCAAATCCTTAATTATTTTGAGGCCAGTAATTAAGGCTTCATACACTACCTCGCTATTGGAGCATTTCCCATCAACCTTGCATTTGAACTTAGTTGGAATACCCTGCGGGGGTACTATTAGAATCCCAATGCCTGCCCCATTTCTATGGCTCGACCCATCGAAGTGTAACCTCCATGGGGCAATGTCGATGCTACATACCGATGGTTCGACTACTGTGTGGTCGACAATAAAGTCTTCCACTGTTTGACCTTTCATAGCCCTTAGAGGAATGTATGTCAGGGAAAACTCAATCAATATTAGTGTCTATTTCCCAATTCGAATATGCAGAAGAGGTTTGGAAAACATATGCTTAATAACATCAAAATACGACGAAACATAAACATCAACTAGTTTAATATATTGCTTTAATTTCATACATGAGAAGTACAGGCATAGACACAATTTTTCAATAATAATATACCTAGTTTCAGCATCTATAAACATTCTACTAAGGTTAGAAATAGGTCTTTCGACGCCACTACTATCCTCTTGTGCTAACATGCTTCCTATGGTTGTATCCGACGCAGCAATGTACAACTTCATGTTTTTATTTATACTTGGTGGCAATAGAATTGGAGGCTTTATAAGATATTCCTTGATAGCATCGAAAGCCTCCTGCTGCTCCCGTCCCCAATGGAACTCACTTTCCTTCTTGGCTTTGAGTAATGGTGAGAATACCTTCGTCTTGCCACTTAGATTCGATATGAACCTTCTCAAAAAGTTTATCTTCCCCAACAAAGATTGGAGTTGCTTCTTTGTCGAAGGAGGTTTGAGATCCAAGATCACTTTCTTCTTGTTCTGGTTTATCTCGATGCCTTTCTTATGGACCATGAATCCCAGGAAATCCCCTGCATGAACACCAAAGGCGCATTTTAGTGGATTCATTTTTAATCCATATTTTCTCATTCTCTCGAATGAACGTCGAAGGTGTTCTAAGTGACCATTCTCCGATGAGGATTTTATCACAATGTCATTAATATATACCTGCATAAAATTCTCAAAAAAGTCATGGAATATAGCATTCATAGCTCTTTGATTGGTTGCCCCAGCATTTTTTAAACCAAATGGCATCACAACCCATTCTTATGTTCCCAAACCCCTAGGGCATCGAAACGCAATTTTGGGAACATCCTCTTCGGCTATGAGAAGTTGATTATAGCCAGAATAACCGTCGAGCATACTCAAATATTTGAAACCTGCCACTGAGTCGACAAGGGTTTCCGTCACAGGCATCGAATATTCGTCTTTTGGGGTAGCATTGTTCAGATCCCTAAAGTCTATACAGACTTGAAGGGTTCCATTTTTTTATAACAGGTGTAGCGAGCGATTTTGGACGCGGTTCTTAAGCGTTGGTCGCTCTCTGCGGTTTGAGCTTAAACTACAGGTCGATTAATTTTTTATCCTATTGTGAGCTGATGAAGGAAGGGAAATAGATGTCTCCAATTAACCCTGCTTTGCATACTGAGTTTAAACAGCGGTCTGTTAGGTTACGGATGCTATCAATGTGGGGGGGCCTTTGTACTGGTTATTTGTATTTTCGCCAATACAGTTTCTTTCTTTTTATCTAGACAGAAGGTTTCTGGCGGGGAACAAGGATTAGGATGTTAGGACTGATGCTTTTTGATGTGAGAGTATGGGATTTGGGTTTTTTGTTTAGTGTGCTCGCTAAGATTTTTCTTTCAATCTTATGCCTACGTATTCCCGTTTACCGAAACAGGGAAATCAGAGCGTTCGTAGTTCCTCCTATTCTATGGGAGGAAATTGGTGTTTTGGTGTCTTGTTCAAAGCCCAAGACATGAAGCGAAAGGTGATTTGTATCTTGTTCAAAGCCCAAGATATGAAGCTAAAAGGTCTCAACTTTAGAGAGAATTTGTCATCTCTAAAGAAGGGTTTGTCTATCACAACTGTTGGGCGACTGGTTATAAAGGAGAATTACTTTAACCGGGATTTGTGAATCCGGTAATGCCATAATTTCCTTTATCGGGATTTTAACCTGAAGGAGAAGACTTTAACTCTGTGTAGAGCAATGCTATCTTTCCTTAGGAATTTCTCATGCTAAAAGAGGGACAGTGGCATGGATATAGATGATCCAGAGGCTTTCCACTTACAGCGATTAGATGAAAGGGAAGGAGTTGTTGATGTTTGTATACTGTGAACGAGGCACAACTTTGATGCTAAAAGGTTAATTGGATTAACCAGTGGTTTTCTTATATAAAGCCTAAGAGGAGGCTAATATCTGTCTCGTACAAAGCCCGAGAGAGAGGCTAAAAGGTTTTTGACTCAATGAGGGAATCTTTTGGTATCTCGTATAAAGCCCGAGATGGAGGCTAAAATTTATTTGGCTCAGTAAGAACCTTTTTGTATCTCGTATAAAGCCCGAGATGGAGGTTAAAGGGTGATTGACTCAACGAGGGAATCTTTTATGTGTCTCGTACAAAGCCCGAGAGAGAGGCTAAACGTTGTTCGACTCCGCTGGGGAGAATCATTGTACAAAGCCCAAGAGGAGGCTGTGGTTACTGTTTCAGTTTAAGTGACAGGTCCAGTATACTGATTTTAAAAGAGAAAATCAATTCTTATATGAGCAATGCTGTACTCAAGGATTTGATCCAAGGATCCAGGTTATTCCTGTTCTTTAAGGAATCGAGAAATCCGAAGGGTATTGAGACTATCCGAGTCTACGGGTTTCCTTCCTATTTAACGAAGGGGTCACTTGAGAATGTCTTTGAGACTCAAGGAAATTAGACTGTCCAAGTCTAGAGTTTCATCTTTTGTACTATGCTTTGAGAAACAGTAGTAGACTCTATGAAAGGACTGTTCTATGCAGATGATTAAGTTCTGTTCCTATACCTCTAGGAGGTCGTCGGGACAATTTGTACGAAGCCCAAGAAGAGGCTGGAAACTTTAAGAAGCCGACGGGTCCTTGTACGAAGCCCAAGAGGAGGTTATCATTCCCGGAGGAAGAGATCATTATACGAATCCTAAGAGGAGGCTGTGGATACTTCTAAGAAGCCGTAGGGTCCTTGTACTAAGCCCAAGAGGAGGCGGGGTTGCTTTTAGGAAGCCTGTGGGTCATTGTACGATGCCCAAGAGGAGGCCGATGCTTTTAAGAAGCCTGTGGGTCCCCAAACCCCGAGAAATTCAAGGCAAGCTATTCACAAGATATAGATCAAGTCAGGAAAGTTCGAGAATTTGGAAGAAACTCAAAGATGCCATTCACGGAGAATACATTCATCTCTGGGAATAGAGTTTCTTGACAATTCCTAATGAGGACAGCCGAAGAGAAGACTGTATTTGGTGATCCTATTGGGGATCTAGTTGTCTATTTCTACGAATAAACGAAACGGCGTCACCTAGTTCTAGACGTAGTTGCCGGGGAAACTCGAAATATCTATACTATTATTACACAGTTGATATGAGTTTACGAAAGAAGACTTACAGTGAAACAGCCCCACAATACAGTTATATGTATATGAAAGTGGTAAATGAAAGCAATAACCACTTACTCGGTTGTAGAGCTTCCATGCTGTTTGGTTAGTTGTTCAACAAAGAAAGATTGAAAACAACAGTATATTCAAAATCAAAGGAGAAAGTGCTTTGAAAAAGGAAAATTTGGGGCTTACAGCTCAAGGAGAGGCCCAGGGTTTTATCAGTGATCGCACTGTTTGAATTTGTACAGAGGGACTTATACAAGTGACTGAGGCCCAAAATGTATTTCGGTACAAAGGGATGGGTCTTACACTCTTTCAAGAGGCCTAAAAAAGTTTAAAGAAAAAGAGTGGGGCTTATAACACGAGGGTAGGCCCAGATGATTTTTCCGTTTAAAAATGGCGATCGCGCCGAGGTTTTCTTTTAACGCGGAGGGACTTATACAATAAGTGAGGCCCAAAATGTTTGGTTAAAAGGGGGTTGGGTCTTACACTCTATTAGAGGCCCAAAAGTTTTGAATGGGTCTTATAGCTCGAGGAGAGGCCCAAAAGGTTATTTTTCAAAAGGCGACGATCGCGCCGTTTGTTTTGACGGTATCGGGACTTATACAATGTACTGAGGCCCAAAAATGGTTTGGTCAAAAAAGAATTGGGTCTTACACTCTATTAGAGGCCCAAAGTGTTTTGAAAATGATTTATGAGGGTTGAATTAATCCAAAAACCCTAATTTGTTTTCAAAAATGTATTTAATTGAATAAAAATTTAATTAAAATGATCAAAATTGTTTAACATGTGAAAAACAAATTGTGATATTGGATTAATGCTTCAAAAATTAAGTATTGACCTACAAAATAATTAGAAAGCATTAAAAGTTGCAAAATCAATGTGGAAAAAATATTTAAAATGTCAAAAACAATTAAAATATTAATTCTTTGTAAAAATATCAATTATATGAAATAAATAATATTTTTGGGATTTTTTGGTAAAATAAAATATTATAACATTTTTGTGAATTATTAAAAAAAGAATCAACTCAAAATCATTAAAACTCAGAGAGAAATTAATTTTTGAATCAATTAAACAAAAATCACAAAATTCAAATATTTGAAAATTCAAAAAAGGCGCCAAGAACAGCTGAAGAACACACGCGTGTTCTGGGTTTCGCTGATTTGCATTTTCTATCCAATCTCCCTGAATACTTGATTATAACATGCAATCCATATATCATTATGCTCGTCTCAACCTCACGATCATGTCTATGTCCATTAATTTCATTTAAATTAAACACATAACAAGAAATCATGAAAAATCCTCAAGAACCCTAATTTCTGCATGAAGGCCAGGATTTTTGATACACGATTCAAACAATGCAATTAATTGAGGGAAAACATTCCATGCATGATTATGAACATATGGCCAAATTATTGTGCAGCAAAATTTGCATGGATCACAGAGTTAGAAGAGCTCATGCTTACCACTTGCAGCTGGTGATCTTGATTTGTGTTGGAGGTGTTACGGCTAGGTTCCAATGATGTGGATAGCTTCCCTAGGTACCAAGTGATGTGTGTGAGTGCTTGGAATGGATTGAAATGGTTTGGAGTTGAAGATGGCACCTCAACTGCAAAACTGTCAAGAACTTGAGTAATTGGCTGGTGATTTTGTGAAATCAGTGTTCCAGATGTTATGTGAGTGTTTGGATCACTTCTATGTGATGTATGTGAGGTGTGTGAGTGATTGGTTTGATTGGAAAAGCTCTCAAACTCAAAACCCGATAGCTACCTAGCTAAGAAAGGCATTTTTGCCAAGAGAAAGAGATTTTGAGGAAAGCATCTGTTAGATGGCTTTGGTGTACTCAAACTGATCAAAATTGAGCTCTATTTATAGTAGAGCAAGTTTGTTTTGCAATGAATAGTGAATGGCAACTGCTGAGTAGGTTTGGCCAATGTTGGCAAATGAAAATCCAAGTCTCCTCTAGCCATTGCCTGAGGTTAGGGCACAGAGCTTTGGTTCCCTTGGTCTTGGATAAGTCTTGACTGATTTCAGATGAGAATGGCTCAGTCCATGCCACCTTGATGCTTCCATTGAATGCTTCAATCCAAATTTGGAGTCTTGCCCCTATTTTGGCCATTCTAGGTTCAACATGCTATTTCTTGTTCCATGGACTTTGGAGGCTTGGCTCAGTGATTGTCCCCTTTAGATTCAATCCTCAGATGTGTCCAAGTGTATAGGAGCATTTGAATTTGGCTAATTTTGGAAAATCGAGCAAAATTGCAAATTCTGCCTTGCCTTTGACAGATTTCAGCAAGGCAACTATCCAATGTCATAACTCATGGTGTAAGTTGAATTTGGTAATGCTCTTGACCATTTTGGAAAGCCCTTACATGATACAACAACTGTTTGAACATGTTTGGTTTTGATCTCTTTTGAATCCAAGTGAAAAATCCCTCTACATTTGGTAAAAAGTGAAGGCAGATTCTGACTTAGTGAAAATTTCACTAAGTGTTGGAAAAAGTGATATTTTCACATTTCAGCCATTTTGATCACTCTCTAACTCAAAATCCTTAATGAATTGGACTTAGGTCTAGTTGAAGTTTTTGTAGAGGGTAATGAGGGCTACAAATCCATCTTTGGATGAAAAAAATGGCTTTGTGGTTTAGGAGTTATGATCCTCCAAAGTTGGTGCCCTTGTCACTTTATTTTTAAGTTAGAAAATTTTCTAAGTCTTTATGGTTACCCCTTTTATAAGTTATCCCACTTTTCTTGATTTTTCTTGATGAATGATGATTCAAATCATACATTAACATCATTTTAGGGTTAAAAATCCATTTTGGTGAAAAATCTCAAAAAGTCAAAGTTAACTTTTGTGCACAGTTGACTTTTTATCAGATGAATTCCAAACTGTGCAATTCTTTAGGAAATCATGTCCTTGACCTAAATCAAACTTGATGGACATGTTCCATGGGTGTCATAGGGTATATTGATGCATGCCATATGGCTTTGGAGCATGTCCTGGTCAAAAGTCAAAGTTACAGTTGACTTTTCCCTTAAAACCCTAACTGTGGTGCAGATGAAATTGAGACTTGTTGCTCGAGCTTCTTGGATTAATCCATTGTTCCAAATGGATCAATATAGTTCATTAGAGACCCTCAAACCCTCTCTTGAGGTCTTGGCTAATGATTTGTCCCAAATGTCAACTTAGGGGTGAATTAGGTCAAGAACCCTAATTCCTGATTTTTGATGAATGCATCCCCTGAGGCAAAATTGACTTGATGATTGGGTCCATGAGGTCCCATGGAGTATATTAGGTTATGTTTTGGATCATTGGCTTGTGCCCAGATGAAAAATTTCCATCTGGAGGCCCTGGTCGACCAAAACCCTAATTTGGTGACACTGTCGATCTTGAGACTTGATCCACCTAGAAGGGAGCATCCTTGTGCTTGATCCTTGAAGTGGGAGTCCTTCTTTATCCTTTGTGTATGTTTAAGAGGTTTAGACAAGTTGAAGATCATGTCATTCCTTGATTGATCCTTTGTCTAAGGCTCTGAGAGGGCTTAAAACGCTAATTTTGATTGTACTGGATGCTCACCCATCTTTGGGGAGACTGATGAGGTATGATGGTTCCTCCATATTGTGATGATGAGTGACACAATGATGAGACATCTTAGTGGTCAAAATTTAGGGTATGACAGATGCCCCTATTTAATCTTCTTGGACCCGAAGGTGTGAATGACAAAGGTATTCGGGCATTCGAGGTGCAAGAGGATTAAATATCGGAATACCCGAAATTTTATTGGTGGTTATGAATGGTAGCTTGCACATTCATCTTCTTTAGCTAAGCAATGATGCTTAGAAAAGGTAAACTTCCCCTCGATCCTAGTCTTTAGCCAAGGAACTGGTCTCAGTTTTCTTTTGTCAACCTCCCTCCCGTTCCTGGTTTCCTACCAAGGAACTGGTCTCAGTTGCTGATTTAAACTTCCCCTCGATCCTGGTTTCCCACCAAGGAACTGGTCTTAGTTTCTGATTTAAACTTCCCCTCGATCATGGTTTCCCACCAAGGAACTGGTCTCAGTTTCTTTTGTCAATAAACTTTACTGACAAGGGACGCTACTCGTAGCGGTTTTCCTTAAACTTCTCGCCGAATTTTCCTGGGAAGGTGCCATTTGAGAGGAAAAAGTTTTGATGTCAGACTTGCTGGGGAACCCAGTCGTCTGAGTTGTAGAGGTGTACAAACTTCTCTGTTGGAGATGCCATTTGTCGATTCTACTAGGGAAAGCGAGTCTCTTGAGAGACTGTTTTCATTTGGGGGCTTACATCATACTTTTCTCGGGATCTTTCCGGAGAAATGCCATATGATGGGATCCAATTTTGAGGTGCCGATGACCTTTTCATCGGTGGGTTTTTCGGAGAATGGTAGCTGTACTGCCAAATCTCTGCTTAGGAGGCTTTCTCTAGGGATTTTCCTTAATCCGGGAAAGCAAGGATATCATCTTCAATGGCGAAGAGTGACATCGGACGAAGGTTCTCTGATCTTTCAGAGGTTCAAGTTATCAAAGTGGTCAAGGGCCAATTCTGATCCAGAAATAAACTGGAGGAGAGAGAATGTTCAGACGCAACGTTTCCTGACGAGGCAAGAACTGACGACTCGATTGAGAGAACTTTTATCACTAGGGGACAAGACCGACTAGAGTGATAGTGATGCAATATGAAATGTGAATGCAAATCAATAATGCATGATGTGTGTATGTTTATGCTGACAAAACTGACGCGACATACAAACCGACAGGTGAACACGACTGGATACTCGGCCATCGCGGGGCGAAGAAGTACCGTTGGTTCAGAATAGCAATTCCGCCTTGCTTAGGAGGGATAGTCCCTGTTGGGAGCTATGTTGATCGGGCTTAGGAGATAAGAACTCGGCCGAGGTGTGTCAGACGAAACAAGGTCTCTGACACAGTCGATCCCTTCATTCAGGTGTACTAGGCCTAGAAGGAGTACTTTGATTCTGCACTTTGAAGTTCGCTTACTTCTGGAGAAGCGACCGATGTTCCTTTGATGTTCAACAGTCAAAAGAAATTGCTGACTTTATTTTAAAAGCAGAAAAAGTTTTAATAGATAAATTCATTTTTGTTTTATTTCAAGAATCGTTAATCATGTTAACAACGTCGTTCTGTAAAGCTAAAACAAATAAGAATTACAAACAAAAGCACAAGGGCTCAAATTTTATTGATGAGATGGAGATCAGCCAAACACATGATTCCAAAGAGTATATACAAAGTTTGAAAATGGTAATTTTCAGGGAAAAGGGCTGCGTTGAAACATAACAACCACTATCCTTCTACCAACTTTGAATTCGGGGCATCTTGAGCTTCTGTCGAAGATGACCTTGACTGGAATTTTCCTCCGATGGATGGTGTAACTGCTGCTGAGGGACCTGCCTCTGTTAATCATAGTTACTTGCCATTATCCCTAACTTTTGCCTGGATTGTACTGTGATGTTTCCAATCCACCGGGATGATTTTTTTATTTTGTCTCTAAATTTTGCCTGGACCGCCCTTTCGGGTTTTCAATCCACCGAGATTTTTTTATTTTTTTATTTTTTAGTTTAGGCGAAGTATTTTTTGACTACATCAACATTCGTGGGGTAGGCAAATTTCTCTCTGTCCATGGTTGCAAGTCTCAAGGCGCCGCCTGAGAAAGCTTTCGTGACCACATAGGGGCCATCCTAAAAGTTTCCCTGAACGGACACCGAAGGTGCACTTGTTGGGATTCAAGCGGAGCTTGAATTTTCTTAGACGTTCGAACAATTTTGACAGATGTTTAACGTGCTCACTCTCTATTTTAGATTTTGCAATCATATCATCGACATACACTTCGATTTCTTTGTGTATCATGTCATGAAAAAGAGTAGTCATGGCCCTTTGATAGGTTGCCCCGGCGTTCTTCAAACCGAACGGCATTACCTTGTAACAAAAGGTACCCCATGGGGTAATGAACGAAGTTTTCTCCATGTCTTTCGGCGCCATTTTGATCTGGTTATAGCCCGAGAATCCATCCATGAAGGAGAAGACTTTGAATTTTGCTGTACTGTCCACCAGGATGTCAATGTGTGGTAAAGGAAAGTCATCCTTTGGACTTGCCTTGTTCAGATCTCGGTAGTCGACACACATTCTGACCTTTCCATCCTTTTTCGGAATGGGTACGACGTTGGCTAACCATTGAGGATATTCAGATGTGGAGAGGAAACCCGCGTTAATCTGTTTCTGTACCTCCTCTTTGATTTTGATGGCCATGTCCGGGTGAGTGCGTCTCAACCTTTGCTTCACTGGCGGACATTCTGATCTCAACGGTAAGTGATGTTCCACGATGCTAGTATCCAACCCGGGCATATCCTAATAGGACCAAGCGAATACATCGGGGAATTTTTTGAGAAGCTTTATCAAACTCTCTTTGGCTGTTGGACTGAGCAGTGCCCCAATCTTGATTTCTTTTCTCTCTTTTTCTGAACCCAAGTTTACCGTTTCCAACGGCTCTTTGTGAGGTTCAATGGACCTTTCCTCTTGTCTGAGTAGTCGAGAGATCTCTTCTGGAATTTTGTCGTCATTTTCTTCTTCAGCCCCAAATACCGGGAACTCAAAGTTGGGAGAAGGTATCAGATCGTATATTTCAACTGGGTTTAAAACAAGCAATCTGCATGACGTGATGATTCGTGTTTAGAAGAGATAGAGGAAAATGCAAGTGTGTGCAGTGTATATTTTTTTACTGCTTGTTTTTATTATTGAATTGTTTTTTAGGATTACCATTTTCTGAAAAAACAAAAAGAGAAAACAACAATTAATGTGAAAATTACAGAACGACGTTATTTTATTAATGAACAAGCCGATTCTTGAAACTACAGCCCTATAAAACAAAACTCTGTCGCTTTGGACGAAGCGAAGAGGGATATTTACAGAAAGTGAGCCCTATCAAAACATCCGTTTCACCTGGGCAGGGTGAAAGGCTAAAGATGGCAATTACTTTGACTGGTGAACGATCTTCGGAACCTCGACAGCAACCCATTGGCGGCGAACTCCTCGGTGAATCACAAAGTCTGGCACCTTCCTTGATTTGTCTTCAGAAATGACGCTGATTTCTGGTGGAGCGGGATCATTGGAATTTGTCTCCCAATCAGAATTGTCGTAGGAGAATTCCTCAGTTGCATTTTGCATAGTATTTGTGCTCTCAGCTGTATCTCCCTATCCAGTAGGCTGGATATCTTCGAGCCTGATATGAGAGCTTTCGGGAGCGGTGTACTTGACCATATAGTCGTATTTTCCACTCGGTTGTCCCAGAGTGTCCCAAACTTCTTTGGAACTGGAGGAGTCATCTCTCTCGATGACCTTGACCTCGGGAAAAGCATAGTTGATGAATTCAAGTCCTGCAAACGTTGCGAATTCATCTTCATGTTGAGTAGTTTCTGAACGACCTGAGTGTTGATCCCATGACATGGTGGGGACACAGGTATTCTGTTCAATGATGGTCAGCTGATTTTCATTACTCGGCTGACTTTCCGGCCCCAAGTTTCCTGGATAAGGTTGCCACATTGGCAGACCATCCATTGGGCCATAGCAATCGTGGTCAAAGTTGTCTTTCATCAGAGTGTCCTCCTCTAATGAATTTGGCGGAGCACGGCATCCTTCTGGATCACAATCTCCGTATATCATTTTAATGTCTGACCGTGGTATAAATCTCAGACTTTCTGTGGGAAAGCAAAAAGGCATAGGTACCTCTTCCTGAGACATATAACCGTCCTCATTAAGATAGGACTTCCATTCTTCATCTGTGTCAGAGGGATCTTCCTCATTGATAGCATGTACTGCTTGAGACACTAGGTGAAGGAAACCTCCACTGTGGAAGAAATTTTGAAGGGGATGAAGACTTTCATCGCTGGCAGCTGTCTGGGTACAGGTTGCGGAAAAACCAAGACCCTTCTTTGTTTTATTGTCAGTAGGAACGACAAGCTGTCCCCATCCTGTTGTATCGGTACTCTCGACTGCTTTGATAGCATCTTTGTATGAGGAAATCGAGGTTCCTACTCTGAATTGATTGTTCTCACTCATCGACAGTGCTTGGAACTGCGTTCCAATAACCTCTTCGGGTTCTATACCAGTAGATGATGACAAGTTGCTTACAAGCACGGCTTGTTCCCCACAAACTGTGACAAGTTGATCGTCCTTGACGAATTTTAGCTTTTGGTGGAGGGTCGAAGTAACCGCTCCAGCCTGATGTATCCAAGGTCTTCCTAATAAACAATTGTACGTTACCCGGATGTCCATGACCTGGAAAGTGACTTGGAAAGTGTGAGGACCGATAGTTATGGGAAGATCAACTTCGCCGATTACTGTTTTTCTGGATCCGTCGAACGCTTTGACGATGACCTCGCTGATTCTCATCGGAGGGCCTTTGAATGATAATTGCATCAAATTGGACTTCGGCATAACATTCAGGGCTGACCCTGTGTCTACCAGTACGCTGGCTAAAGCATCGTCCTGGCAGTTAACTGTGATATTGAGCGCCATGTTAATACAGCGACCCTCTTCAGGTAATTCCTCATCACTAAATCCCACATTATTGCAGGAAGTGATGTTAGAGACAATGTTATCGAACTGTCTGATGGTTACATCTTGTTCTACAAAGGCTTGCTCCAAGACTTTATGTAGAGCCTCCCTGTGGGCTTCTGAACTGATTAACAATGATAATACCGAGATCTTTGAAGGAGTCTGTAATAGTTGATCAACAATGTTGTATTCACTCCTTTGGATGAGCTTCAACATCTCATCATCATTTTTCGAAAGGTCGGGATTACTGGATTGACCGACTGGTGGATCGGGAGCTTCCGTCTGAAGTTCCTTTTCTTTGTTATGTTCCCCAACTCCTCGGTTGAAGATTCGACCACTCCGTGTTACTCGACTGATGTCTACAATATTCACGACGGAGGGTAATGGAATTTCCTTTCCATTTTCAATTATCGTTGCACCGTATTTGTAAGGGATAGCCTTAGCTGATTCATACGGTAGTGGTCCCGGTAGATAGATGATTATGGGAACCTTCTGAATTTTTTGACCATCATAAGTAATCTCGATCCGTTCCCGGTTGGGAACTTTAGATTCGTCAAGTAGAGGGATAATGGCAAAAACATCCCTGGTCCTGTGATGACTAGAGATCGTGACAACATCCTCAAGTTGCTCGGCAAGGTAGTTCGGCGTCCAGTTGATGGGTCCAGAACCCGGATATGGGCGAATCTCTCCACGATCTACCTGACCCTGAAGAGCTGCTCTCACAAAGTAACACCCTTGGTTACTTTCCGAACAGACGCCGCAACGTTCATAGTTGTGCGGTGGCACCTGGCCACGCCCACTTTGATACAATGTAACCTCACTAGGTTAGCTTCCAAAGATCGGACATCCTGACTCTGACGCCGAGTGGGGTTCCTATTACTGATACTAATTTGTTGAGTATCTTCATCCATATAGATTGGCATCCACAAGTGATTTAACAAGTGCTGAAGTGCCTCCTGGACAAGGGTATAACCTCGATCATTTTCGCAACCCGTTTTACAGCTTTGATAGTCATGTGACATTAAGAATCCGAGCCGGACCTGCTCAGCATGTAACTCTACCAGGTTGGTATTCATCACGCGAATATCGAAGATCTGAACCATGTTGATCTGATAAGGGTTCCTATCATGGTAGTCTTGGATCCATCCAAGATCCATCTGACGCTGGAGGGCCTCCTGTATGAAAGAGCATTCCTGTTTGTTTACCGAGCAAGTCAGACAGGAACTGTAATCGTGTCGCAGCAGATTATGATACTGGCTTTGCCTTGAGTGCATTGCCACCAAGTTGACATTCATTGCACGAATGTCGTGGTTCTGAATGATGTTAGAGTTTGTGTAGACCATGTTAACTCCACGAACTCGGTGCTCTTGGATCCATCCGAGATCCATTTGTTCCTGTAAAGCTGCTTGCACTACAGAACATCCCTGGTTGTCTTTAGAGCAGATATCACACTGATGATAGTTATGAGGTGGCACATGGCCAGATCCACTCTGTCTACAATGCATCTTGACCAGATTGGTTTTCAACAAGCGTACATCGTGAATTTGATAGACATCGTTAGTCTCTCCTTCTATCAAATTGATTACAACCTTCTCATGTTGAGGCAGCGGGTTCGTGAGAACATTAGGATTTGTATCCTTGAAGGATAAGACCCCGCTCCTAACAAGTTTTTGCACGTCAGATTTGAAATTGAGACAATTCTCTATGTTATGCCCTGGACCTCCTTGATGATAAGGGCATGTCTGATCCACCTTAAACCAAAAAGGCGGATTTTCCGATACTGTAAGAGGAGACTTAGTCTGGATGTGCCCCTTAGCCAGTAGTAATGGAAATAGCTCTGCGTACGTTACGGGTATAGGATCAAATCCTGGTGGCCGTGTTGTACGGTTGTTGTTATATGGAGGACGAGCCTGCTGAAGAGGCTGTTGTGTCCTTTGTTGGTCAGGTTGGCTTTGCGCAACCTGAGGTTGATACGTAAGAATAGACGTAGGGTTGATAGCAGGAGTTGCAGCTGCTACCGGTTGATAACGTTGCCTTTGCTTTCCGAGAGAGATATTCCCAATATCTTGCTCTTTTTTCTTAGGGAGAGCACTACCGTATTTTTTAGTACCGCTCGCCGATCAAGCGTCTTTTACCAAACGTCCTTCTCGGACGGCTTCCTCAAGACGTACGCCCATGCCGACCATTTCGGTGAAGTCACTGGGCGCACTGGCAACCATTCGGTCATAGTAAAATGAGCTTAAGGTCTTTAAGAAGATCTTTGTCATCTCTTTTTACTCCAGAGGTGGACAAATTTGAGTGGTAATTTCACGCCACCTTTGAGCATACTCCTTAAAAGTTTCCTTGTCCTTTTACGACATCGATCTGAGTTGATATCTGTCGGGTGCCATGTCCAAATTATATTTGTATTATTGGACGAAGGCAGTACCAAGATCTCTGAATGTATTGATCGTGGCACGGTTTAAACCCATGTACCATTTTAATGCGGCACCGGTTAAACTATCCTGAAAGTAGTGAATCAGTAGGTCTTGATTCTCCATCTGAGCTGACATTCGCCGAGCGTACATCACTAGATGGCTCTGAGGGCAAGAGTTACCCTTGTACTTTTCAAAGTCGGGCACTTGGAATTTGTGCGGGACTTTCACATTTGGGACCAGACAAAGGTCTGCGGCGTCCTTTCCAAATAGATCCTGACCGCGAATGGCTTGCAGCTCCTTCTGCATTTCCAAGAACTGTTCCTGGAATTCCTCCATTCTGTCAAACATAGTTTCTTTTTTACCAGAAGATGTATGTGGAATCTGCCCTTCCGGTACAGTGTGCACCACAGGGGGTGGTACCGTAACTACGGTAGTGAGTCTTGGCATCTCCCGAAGTTTGTAACCTTCAGGAGTCTTCAGTATGCCCCTGGCATCTTAGCTTTCCCGAAGTTTGTAACCTTCAGGCCCAGCGGCGTCTATTGTGATTCCCTGATCCTCAGTGATCGGCGGAACAGATCCTTCCGGGATATAGTTAACAGGCATGCCCCAGGGACGATCTTTCGGCATCTGATACCTAGGATCATACTTCTCCACTATGGGCGTTGAGGTGATCTCTGAGATCACAGTTCGTTGTAGCTGAGCTTCCGCCATGGCTTGCATGTCGTTACGAAGCTTTCTCATATCCTCTCTCAGAGCATCGATCTCTTCCTTCAACTCTCTGTTTTCTTCCTCAAGATCATCCATCTTTTTCTGACGATTGGCCAGAGTATTATACGAATGAGACAGTTTGACTCTAGAACCGAGACACAAACGTGAGATTCGTAGGTATGAAGAATACGCGATGTGAGAATGATGAATGCAATGATTATATTAATTGTTTTTTGGTTTAATAAAAATAAACTTCGACAATTAGATTGCAAATATCAAACGGTGGGGAAACCCCTTTTTATTGAATTCAAAGGATTACAAAAATGGAAATACAGTAGATTACAAAGTACAGAAATAGAAACCTAAGCTAATGTGTCCCGAGTCCTCTCTGAAGAGAAATCGGGTGCTGATTCTGGTATCTTCCTTTTCTTTTACCGGGGCTCTTGGGCCGTTGTCGGGTTGTCATTCCTTTGCCAGGTGAAAGGAGCGAGCAAATTCCTTTGGTCATCTTGATTCTCTACACCATGTTGCTCTAAAATCTCGATCAGAGCATCTTTCTCTTTCAGTAATTGATGTATTTTGATGCACTCTACGTCGAGGGTGCGGTACTTGTTCTTCCAAGACCTTCTCTCCCGTTGAACTTTGTTGAGAGTAACTTGAAGCTTTTCAGTTCCCGTCATGAAGTACATGACAGATTCCTTTGGCGGAAGAATTCCGTAACGAGGATAAGGCATTTTTAGCTTGAGAGCTCTAGTTTGTAACCAATGGAGATAAGGCTCCACCAAGACACAGTCCGGTTTTCCTAGAGACTCTCGTCCTTTCTTATGAACATGTTTCTAAGCATGCACTATTTCCATCTTTAGTGCTCTGTCATTTTCTCCTTCCTTGAAGAAAAGACCTTCCAGATGAACACCTAGTGGGATGTGTCTCATCGGGTATCCAAATTGACGGCGAACCAATACCGGATGGTAGTTGATTCCTCCTTTAGTTCCTATGAGGGGTACGTTGGGTAAGTTTCCACAACGGTCAATGATTCTGATTCCCTCATAAATCCTATTGCACCAATCTATATCAGAGTTGGTAAGAGACATAATCTTCTGCGACCAACGTAAGGCACTCTTGCAATCCCAAAAAGCAGCAGACTTGGGCAAGTGAGAGATAAACCATTTGTAAAGCAGAATTACACATCATGTGATCTCCCCTCCGCTGTACAAATTTCCCAAGTGTACAGAATGATACGCATCTGCGAGCAAAGTCGGCCAGGGTTTCCAATGAGAAAAACCTTAATGGAGTTGATATCGACGAAGTTATTGATGTTGGGAAACAAAAATAACCCGTAGGTGAGCAAGACAAAGATGCTTTCAAAAGCAGTCACGTTTCCTATACTGGCGAAATACAGGGCTTTCTTTGTCAAGAACTGGGCTGGCAAACCTTGGATGCCACCCTTAGTAGTTAGGTGAGTCCTAACCTCAGACTCGTCCAAATGAATTGCTCTTGCAATGGTCTGATTCTTTGGAATTTCTTCCAGTCCAGAAAATGGAGCTCGATTTGTGATGTGTAAATCGATCAGATGAGAATACTCCTCCAGCGTTGGTGCTAGCTGGTAATCCGGGAATGTGAAACAGTGATAAACTGGATCATAAAACTGAATGAGCGCATCCATGATTCCCTCAATCAGATGGACTCTTAACAGTGGTAGCAAACCTCCGTGCTTGGCTCTGAAAGCCTCTGGGTTAGTGATCATCCTTGCTAACCTTCTCAAATCCTCTAGTTTTGGAACCTTGAAGGTGTACGTATGAGTTCTCCTTCTACCGAAATCCATTAGTGCAATCCCTTTCTCTGATATTTGCAATCACAGTCTTAGTTTAATTTGAAAAACAGAGAGACTATAAGAGAAATTTTTTGAATGTTTTAATGTTTTTTAAATGAATGCATGAATGCAGCACACAAAAACATAGAAAAAACATGGGGTCAAAGGGTCGTTGTCATGAAGCCAAGGCTCTACCCATCCCCCAAAGGTTTATACTAGGGTGATTTTTGTACCTGTACTCATTATCCTCAGCTCCTCCCAGGAAAGCAAAACAACAAGCGGATCGCCAGCGAGTTGTAGAGCGATCTTAGAGTAAGTGCCATTCACCGAGAATAGATCACCAGCCTCAAATGAGGGTAGTATCGCGTAACAACTATTTCCGATAGTTTCCGCACTACGAAAGGGTTTGGCTCCTCAGCTTCTCAGACTTAACAACCGGCCCATTGTCTAGGTGAGAGAATGGGTTGTGTTGGTCAGCCTCCACTGAGGTTGATGGTCGACCCCGTCACCATCACTTATCTTAAGTGTATACTCAATCTTTCCACATACGACATCACCCGCATTCCCATTAGCAGAAAAATAAACACGTATAGCAATTAGGAAAAGTGGTATATATATTTGTCCTAATCATCCTAGACCTTTAAAGCTATGAATCTTAAGTTCCTGACAGAAATTGGGTTCCCCGGCGGAAGCCCCAATTTGTGTTATTCACTCAAGAGATGAAAAGGAAGACCGTGCCTAAATCTAACTTTGAACGGCCCCACGGTGGGCGCCATTTTTCTGTAGCGAGCGATTTTGGACGCGGTTCTTAAGAGCTGGTCGCTCTCTGCGGTTTGAGCTTAAACTACAGGTCGATTCATTTTTTATCCTATTGTGAGCTGATGAAGGAAGGGAAATAGATGTCTCCAATTAACCCTGCTTTACATACTGAGTTTAAACAGCGGTCTGTTAGGTTACGGATGCTATCAGTGTGGGGGGGCCTTTGTACTGGTTATTTGTATTTTCGCCAATACAGTTTCTTTCTTTTTATCTAGACAGAAGGTTTCTGGCGGGGAACAAGGATTAGGATGTTAGGACTGATGCTTTTTGATGTGAGAGTATGGGATTTGGGTTTTTTGTTTAGTGTGCTCGCTAAGATTTTTCTTTCAATCTTATGCCTACGTATTCCCGTTTACCGAAACAGGGAAATTAGAGCGTTCGTAGTTCCTCCTATTCTATGGGAGGAAATTGGTGTTTTGGTGTCTTGTTCAAAGCCCAAGACATGAAGCGAAAGGTGATTTGTATCTTGTCCAAAGCCCAAGATATGAAGCTAAAAGGTCTCAACTTTAGAGAGAATTTGTCATCTCTAAAGAAGGGTTTGTCTATCACAACTGTTGGGTGACTGGTTATAAAGGAGAATTACTTTAACCGGGATTTGTGAATCCAGTAATGCCATAATTTCCTTTATCGGGATTTTAACCTGAAGGAGAAGACTTTAACTCAGTGTAGAGCAATGCTATCTTTCCTTAGGAATTTCTCATGCTAAAAGAGGGACAGTGGCATGGATATAGATGATCCAGAGGCTTGCCGCTTACAGCGATTAGATGAAAGGGAAGGAGTTGTTGATGTTTGTATACTGTGAACGAGGCACAGCTTTGATGCTAAAAGGTTAATGGGATTAACTAGTGGTTTTCTTATATAAAGCCTAAGAGGAGGCTAATATGTGTCTCGTACAAAGCCCGAGAGAGAGGCTAAAAGGTTTTTGACTCAGTGAGGGAATCTTTTGGTATCTCGTATAAAGCCCGAGATGGAGGCTAAAATTTGTTTGGCTCAGTAAGAACCTTTTTGTATCTCGTATAAAGCCCGAGATGGAGGCTAAAGGGTGATTGACTCAACGAGGGAATCTTTTATGTGTCTCGTACAAAGCCCGAGAGAGAGGCTAAACATTGTTCGACTCTGCTGGGGAGAATCATTGTACAAAGCCCAAGAGGAGGCTATGGTTACTGTTTCAGTTTAAGTGACAGGTCCAGTATACTGATTTTAAAAGAGAAAATCAGTTCTTATATGAGCAATGCTGTACTCAAGGATTTGATCAAAGGATCCAGGTTATTCCTGTTCTTTAAGGAATCGAGAAATCCGAAGGGTATTGAGACTGTCCGAGTCTACGGGTTTCCTTCCTATTTAACGAAGGGGTCACTTGAGAATGTCTTTGAGACTCAAGGAAATTAGACTGTCCAAGTCTAGAGTTTCATCTTTTGTACTATGCTTTGAGAAACAGTAGAAGACTCTATGAAAGGACTGTTCTATGAAGGTGACTAAGTTCTGTTCCTATACCTCTAGGAGGTCGTCGGGACAATTTGTACGAAGCCCAAGAGGAGGCTGGGAACTTTTAAGAAGCCGACGGGTCCTTGTACGAAGCCAAAGAGGAGGCTATCATTCCCGGAGGAAGAGATCATTATATGAAGCCTAAGAGGAGGCTGTGGATACTTCTAAGAAGCCGTAGGGTCCTTGTACTAAGCCCAAGAGGAGGCGGGATTGCTTTTAGGAAGCCTGTGGGTCCTTGTATGATGCCTAAGAGGAGGCCGATGCTTTTAAGAAGCCTGTGGGTCCCTAAACCCCGAGAAATTCAAGGCAAGCTATTCACAAGGAATATATCAAGTCAGGAAAGTTCGAGAATGTAAGTTCCTGGATTGGCTGGAATTTTGGTAAAACAACAAGGTGTTCAATGCTGATGTCATGGTGTTGATGTTGCAGCATTGAGTCTTAGTACTGGGATGTACTAAGTTGTGAAGGTTAACTATGTTTGATGTCATGGGCTTGATGTCATAACATTGCACTTAACACTGGGTTGTGTTAAGGTTGCTAGTTGCTGAAGTGGATGTCTGATGTCACATAGGTGATGTTGTAACATCAGACCTGCAGAACTGAAGCTAATGACAGCATGGGCTTGTTGTTATTAGGGTCGCGTATTAGCTGGAATTGTGGAGAGTGTTGACTCGTTGGATGAGAATATCTTGGGCTAGATATTTTCTGTTACATGGGAGATTTGATTACAGGTTTGTTGGAGAATTAAAAGGTGGAAGATTTAAAAAGATTTTAGGGATAAAATCTGTTTTAAAAGATTCAGATTTTAATTAACAAATCTGATCAAATATTGTGACAAATCCAATACAAATTCAAGGAGCTATATAAAGCGCACAAGACCAAGGAAGAAGGTACAGAAAACAGATTGAAGATCAAGAGCTGGAGGCTTAGAGTCTAGGGTTTGTTTAGAGTACTTGTAATCACACTATTCTAGGTTTGAATAGGTGTTGAATTTTCTGTCCTCTCTAGAAGCTGTGAAGCAATAGAGAGTTGTTGATTGATCGAAGCTAGGAAGCAAGATCAAGGGATCTCAAAGAGGTTGTTCTTTGAGTGTTTTAGGGGATTGAGTAGTGTTCTCATATCTAAGTGGTTTCTTAGGTAGAAAGTCACTAGTAGAGTATAAGTTTAGGAGATTGTCAACTGGTGTGTTGAGTCTGTAAATTATATCTACAAGTAGTGAATTTCATCCCTGGCTTGGTAGCCCCCAGACGTAGGTAGTTAGACCGAACTGGGTGAACAATTCCTTGTGTTTTCCTGTTGCTTATTTTGTCCATTATTGCAGAGTGTGTGGTTGTGACATCGCACCTTAACATCACACGTCTGGTACCAGAATTTCAATTGGTATCAGAGCAGGCATCCTGTCTGTCTCTGGGTGAGATCTAGGGAAGTTACTTTCTGGTGAAAGATGGACAAAGAGGTTGGAGGATTCGTCAACAGACCCCCTATCTTGGATGGCTCAAACTATGAGTATTGGAAGCCTAGAATGACTACTTTTTTAAAGTCATTAGACAGCAGAGCTTGGAAGGCTGTCATTAAAGAGTGGAAAGCTCCAGAGGTATGTGAGAAAGATGAGGCTGGCAAGGATAAAGAAGGCACCTCAAAGCCTAAGCCTGAAGAAGAATGGACCAAGGAAGAAGATGAGCTTGCCCTTGGGAATTCAAAAGCCCTAAATGCTATCTTCAATGGGCTTGACAAGAACATATTCAGGCTGATCAACTCATGTGAAACTGCTAAGGCTGCTTGGGATATTTTGAAGGCTACTCATGAAGGCACATCTAGAGTTAAGATGTCTAGACTTCAGCTTCTAACATCTAATTTTGAAAGCTTGAAGATGAAGGAAGATGAGACTATTCATGACTTCCACATGAGTGTGCTTGAGCTGTCAAATGTATCCAGCGCTCTTGGTGAGAAGATGACAGAAGAGAAGCTGGTGAGAAAGATTCTTAGGTCCCTCCCTAAGAAGTACAAGATGAAGGTAACAGCTATTGAAGAATCTCAAGACATCAGCAAGATGAGAGTTGATGAGCTTATTGGATCTCTTCAAACATTTGAACTTGGGCTGAATGAGGAAGAACCAGAAAAGAAGCCCAAGAGTATAGCCTTAGTCTCCACTCCTGTAGCAGCTAAAGATGATGAGTCCCAGGAGGATCTGCCTCAGGCTATAGTTATGTTGGGAAGGCAATTCAAGAAAGTGTTCAAGAAGATGAACTATAACTACAGGCCTAATGTCAAGAACATCTCCTCTGACATTAGTAAGTCAAAAGAGAAAGGTGAAGAGAAGACTGTCCAAGATAAAGGTGTTCAGTGCTTTGAATGTGAAGGGTATGGACATGTCAAGAAAGAGTGTCCCACATTCTTGAAGAAGCAAAATAAAGGCTTGACAATTTCCTGGTCTGACACTGATAGCGAAGATGAAAGTGAGTCAGCAAAGCATGTTATAGCTTTGACAGGAATTGTTGAATCTGATGATGATAGTGATGGAGAAGTCACCTATGATGAGCTAGCTTCAACCTACAGAGATCTGTGTTTTAAGAGTGCTGAAGTCTGTCAAGAAAACAAGTGCCACAAGCAACAGATTGCTCAGCTTGAGAATGAAAAAGCTGATCTGGAAAATGAAGTGGTGCTAGTAAGAGCTCATCTTGATCAAATGACCAAGTCTGTTAGGATGCTGAACAGTGGTACAGACACTCTTGACAAGATTCTTCAGACGGAAAGGATAGCTGGAGACAGGACTGGATTAGGATTTGTGGTTGAGGGAAAAGTATCTACTGAAGCAAGCACTTCAGGAACCAAAGTGGAGATGTCTCAACCATTGTCTCAACATCAGCCAAAGGTGCATGATCCTACTCCTAAGAAAGCTGATGTTTCACAACCTAAGAGGAGTGAGAAGAAGACTGGTCATAATCAGAAGAGAAAGCAGCCACAAGGTGCTAGACAGTATATGCCCCCCAATATCATAGGAGCATGGAAGCTGCAAGGGTCAAGCAGACCAGGTCACATCCGATGTCTCAACATCAGGAAAACTGGTATGGACCTGGCCTCAACAATGCTGTGCCGTATAATTATGGAAGAAGGAAGCCTCATCACCATGGAAGACAGCCTAGAAGACAGCATCCTCAGTTCAAATAGCACGTGTCTCAACATCAGGGGTATGGTTACACTAATGCTGTGTCTCATTATGGAAGGAGAAAGTCCCACCATCATGGGAGACAATCCAGGAAAAAGCATTCTCAGCTTCCTTATGGATACCAGCATAATAGAAGGCAGGCAAGCAATGTTAGGAGAAGACCACATTATGGATGACAACCTATGCAGTCTCATCAAGGCAGAAGATTCAGAGAAGAAAAGGTGAGATGCTTCTATTGTGGAAGGTATGGACACATGCAGTACTCTTGTTACAAGCTGCATAGATACCCTCAGCCTCAAAACAGAGGGAGAAAGCACAAGCCCAAAGTTGTTAAACAATGGGTACCTAAGGAGAAAGGGAAGTGCTTATTGGCTCAGTTGTCTGACAAAGAAGCAGAAGAAGGAACTTGGTAC
The DNA here is from genome assembly GCA_022829125.1 of Lathyrus tuberosus. NCBI lineage: Eukaryota > Viridiplantae > Streptophyta > Magnoliopsida > Fabales > Fabaceae > Lathyrus > Lathyrus tuberosus. The sequence continues at coordinate 14,953,533 of JALAZF010000036.1, read as the reverse complement.
TTTGACAGTGGATGTTCAAAGCACATGACTGGATCCAAGGAGTATTTGGTGGAGATCATGTCTGGGCATGCTAACAAGGTTGTCTTTGGTAATGGAGAAGAAGGAGTTGTAGAGGGAGTTGGAAGAGTGAAAAATCTTGATGGACTCACTCTTGATAGTGTGATGCTTGTCCAAGGGTTGGATGCTAATCTAATCAGCATAAGTCAGCTATGCGATGAAGGGTACAAAGTCTGCTACTCAAAGGATGAGTGTCTGGTGACAAGAGAGAAGGATGAAGTGGTCATGAAAAGAGTCAGATCCATAAACAATTGTTATTCTTGGATACCTATAAAGGTTAACCCCACTGTGGATGACAAGACTGATGCTTTAACATTAGGTTGTGACATCAAGTATGAAGGGATACTGAAAGGTCAAACTGAGCTAATGAGCTCTAGGGTGAATCATTTTAAATTTTTAAAAGGAAAGGCTTCGTGGAGGGAAAACTTTAGTAATTGGAACCAAAATCAGGGGCCTTACCATATTAATATCACATCAAGACCTTCTAAAACCATCTCATCACAACGCCTCATCTTCCTAAATCTCAACAACATAGAGAGTTTTGTTCCAAACCTGGTCTGTTTCAAAGGAATGATGTCTTCCAAGAACTCTGAACCGGCACGAACTAGGGTTCCCTCCGAAAATGACCTAGGCAATGATGAACACGGTTCTGGTGCTCCTTCCGAGTCAGATAACCCTAAACCCTCCCCTACGAATAAAACTAAAGGCAGGACATCATCATCCCAAGCTGTTGAAGAGAAGTTTAATGTAGACTTGGAGTTGGAACAGCTTACCACCAAAATCCTGGAGAAGGGGATACGCGTAAAAGGGATTTCTGTCCCTCTAAGGCAAATGGCTGCTGAGAAGGTCGCCACTCAAGAAGACAAAGATCTTCAAAAGGATGAGGGTAAAGATCCTGATGTCAATGGTAATGTCAGAACATCATCCCCTAGGGAAGCTAGTCACAAGGGTAAAGAGAAGGATCAGGTCGAGGTCATTGAGATTGAGGACTCATCTGGTGATGAGAAAATTGGAAGAAGGAAGGACAAGAAAAGGGCCTCAAGTAAAGATTCTCCAAAATCGTGGAGCAAAGTTGACAAGGAGGGCAAAAAGAGGAGAATCAATAAAGAGTCTGAGTCTGAGAGCGATGCTCAAGATATCGACCCAACTGATAATCAAGTGCAAAATCACTATGGAGCCATGTGGAATTATGTGCCTCAAAGAAAGATTGCACTGGAAAGAGAAGTAGCTGCAGAAGACACTGAAATTACTGACCTCATTGAGTGTGCTGGTCTGCGAAGGACTGTGACGGGGTTGACCAATTGTTATGATGGGCTGGTCAGAGAATTCATAGGTAATATCTCTGAATCTATAAACAACAGCAAGAGTAGAGCCTTCAGAAGAGTTACCATCAGAGGCAAATGTGTATGGTTCTCTCCTAAAGTGATCAATGGCTACTTAGGAAGAAGTGAGGAAGAATGTGAAGAATTGGAAGTCTCCAACAATGTGATATGTAAAGAAGTCACTGGTGGTCAGGTAAAAGGTTGGCCCGAAGATGGAAAGCTGCAAACCAGGTTGTTAAGTGTCAAATATGCCATCCTGCACAGAATTGGTGCTGTCAACTGGGTTCCTACTGGGCACAAGACCACAATTTCGGTTGAATTGGGGAAGATAATCTATGTTGTAGGGACAAAGCAAAGAATTGACTATGGCTCTTACATCTTTGATTACACTGTTAAGCATGCTGCTACTATGAAGATACCAATTGCTTTTCCCTCTCTCATTTATGGGATTATCTTATCTCAACAGCCTGGAATTCTACAGCATTGGGATATAGCTTGCACAAGGAAGCCTGCCTTGTCAGTCCATTCTAAATTGTTTGAAGTGAAACATGTTTCTGACAATGTCAAGACATCTGCTTCAACATCACAACAGCAGCCAACCAAGACAGGGTTAATGTCAGAACTGGAAGAGGCTTGCAAGGAGTTGGATGAAGTTATCAAAGTTAGTACTGAAAGGAAACAAAAATTTGAAAGACTTGTCATGACTCTGAAAATGGCAGCAAAGGAAGGTGGAGCAGTCAACACTAGCAAGGATGATGAAGGACCTGGTGATAAAGGAGAAAGTGAGGAGCTCAGCTCTGATGAAGACTAGCTTACTACCTTGCTGGTTTTAGTAGTTTAGTTTTCTTGTTTTGTTGTTTTGCAATAAATTGTGCTGGTTTTTGCACCTATTTTTGTTCTATGATTTGTTTTGCCTATTTGCTGATTGTGACGCTAACAATGAGGGCTAGTTTAGGACTAACTTTATTGGGATAGTTGTCTAATTATGGCTAAAAAGGGGGAGAGTTAAAAATTGCCATGAGGAGAAGAGTAGTTGCTGCTAAAAGAATAAAAATAAAAGGTGTTTAGTTGAAAAGTAATGATGCAGCTATGGAGGGGGAGTATAGACAGCATAGTTGTGGAGCTGCTAGTGAAGTATTCATAGCATTAAGAGTGCAGAGTGCAGCAAAGCAGACATCAAGGGGGAGATGTGTTGCACATTGTGAGCTACTGAACAGCTGTGATGCTGGTTCAAGTTTTTGAGGGGGAGCACCAATTGGCTGTTGTCAATAATGAAGATGGTGCTGCAGCAGATCAAGTAATGAAGACTATATGAAGATTGTCAAACTGCTGCAAGTTAAAGTTTCAAAATATTGAAGATTCCGCTGCTGAAGTCTCTGAAGATGCAGAGATTGTTTTAGCCAAAATTAGCCAAAGGGGGAGATTGTAAGTTCCTGGATTGGCTGGAATTTTGGTAAAACAACAAGGTGTTCAATGCTGATGTCATGGTGTTGATGTTGCAGCATTGAGTCTTAGTACTGGGCTGTACTAAGTTGTGAAGGTTAACTATGTTTGATGTCATGGGCTTGATGTCATAACATTGCACTTAACACTGGGCTGTGTTAAGGTTGCTAGTTGCTGAAGTGGATGTCTGATGTCACATAGGTGATGTTGTAACATCAGACCTGCAGAACTGAAGCTAATGACAGCATGGGCTTGTTGTTATTAGGGTCGCGTATTAGCTGGAATTGTGGAGAGTGTTGACTCGTTGGATGAGAATATCTTGGGCTAGATATTTTCTGTTACATGGGAGATTTGATTGCAGGTTTGTTGGAGAATTAAAAGGTGGAAGATTTAAAAAGATTTTGGGGATAAAATCTGTTTTAAAAGATTCAGTTTTTAATTAACAAATCTGATCAAATATTGTGACAAATCCAATCCAAATTCAAGGAGCTATATAAAGCGCACAAGACCAAGGAAGAAGGTACAGAAAACAGATTGAAGATCAAGAGCTGGAGGCTTAGAGTCTAGGGTTTGTTTAGAGTACTTGTAATCACACTATTCTAGGTTTGAATAGGTGTTGAATTTTCTGTCCTCTCTAGAAGCTGTGAAGCAATAGAGAGTTGTTGATTGATCGAAGCTAGGAAGCAAGATCAAGGGATCTCAAAGAGGTTGTTCTTTGAGTGTTTTAGGGGATTGAGTAGTGTTCTCATATCTAAGTGGTTTCTTAGGTAGAAAGTCACTAGTAGAGTATAAGTTTAGGAGATTGTCAACTGGTGTGTTGAGTCTGTAAATTATATCTACAAGTAGTGAATTTCATCCCTGGCTTGGTAGCCCCCAGACGTAGGTAGTTAGACCGAACTGGGTGACCAATTCCTTGTGTTTTCCTGTTGCTTATTCTGTCCATTATAGCAGAGTGTGTTGTTGTGACATCGCACCTTAACATCACACGTCTGGTACCAGAATTTCAGAGAATTTGGAAGAAACTCAAAGATGCCATTCACGGAGAATACATTCATCTCTGGGAATAGAGTTTCTTGATAATTCCTAATGAGGACAGTCGAGGAGAAGACTGTATCTGGTGATCCTATTGGGGATCTAGTTGTCTATTTCTACGAATAAACGAAACGGCGTCACCTAATTCTAGACGTAGTTGCCGGGGAAACTCGAAATATCTATACTATTATTACACAGTTGATATGAGTTTACGAAAGAAGACTTACAGTGAAACAGCCCCACAATACAGTTATATGTATATGAAAGCGGTAAATGAAAGCAATAACCACTTACTCTGTTGTAGAGCTTCCATGCTGTTTGGTTAGTTGTTCAACAAAGAAATATTGAAAACAACAGTATATTCAAAATCAAAGGAGAAAGTGCTTTGAAAAAGGAAAATTTGGGGCTTACAGCTCAAGGAGAGGCCCAGGCTTTTATCAGTGATCGCACTGTTTGAATTTGTACAGAGGGACTTATACAAGTGACTGAGGCCCAAAATGTTTTTCTGTACAAAGGGATGGGTCTTACACTCTTTCAAGAGACCCAAAAAAGTTTAAAGAAAAAGAGTGGGGCTTATAACACGAGGGTAGGCCCAGATGATTTTTTCGTTTGAAATGGCGATTGCGCCGAGATTTTCTTTTAACGCAGAGGGACTTATACAATAAGTGAGGCCCAAAATATTTGGTTAAAAGGGGGTTGGGTCTTACACTCTATTAGAGGCCCAAAAGTTTTGAATGGGTCTTATAGCTCGAGGAGAGGCCCAAAAGGTTATTTTTCAAAAGGCGACGATCGCGCCGTTTGTTTTGACGGTATCAGGACTTATACAATGCACTGAGGCCCAAAAATGGTTTGGTCAAAAAAGAATTGGGTCTTACACTCTATTAGAGGCCCAAAGTGTTTTGAAAATGATTTATGAGGGTTGAATTAATCCAAAAACCCTAATTTGTTTTCAAAAATGTATTTAATTGAATAAAAATTCAATTAAAATGATCAAAATTGTTTAACATGTGAAAAACAAATTGTGATCTTGGATTAATGCTTCAAAAATTAAGTATTGGCCTACAAAATAATTAGAAAGCATTAAAAGTTGCAAAATCAATGTGGAAAAAATATTTAAAATGTCAAAAACAATTAAAATATTAATTCTTTGCAAAAATATCAATTATATGAAATAAATAATATTTTTGGGATTTTTTGGGAAAATAAAATATTATAACATTTTTCTGAATTATTAAAAAAAGAATCAACTCAAAATCATTAAAACTCGGAGAGAAATTAATTTTTGAATCAATTAAACAAAAATCACAAAATTCAAATATTTGAAAATTCAAAAAAGGCGCCAAGAACAGCTGAAGAACACGCGCGTGTTCTGGGTTTGGCTGATTTGCATTTTCTATCCAATCTCCCTGAATACTTGATTATAACATGCAATCCATATATCATTATGCTCGTCTCAACCTCACGATCATGTCTATGTCCATTAATTTCATTTAAATTAAACACATAACAAGAAATCATGAAAAATCCTCAAGAACCCTAATTTCTGCATGAAGGCCAGGATTTTTGATACACGATTCAAACAATGCAATTAATTGAGGGAAAACATTCCATGCATGATTATGAACATATGGCCAAATTATTGTGCAGCAAAAATTGCATGGATCATAGAGTTAGAAGAGCTCATTCTTACCACTTGCAGCTGGTGATCGTGATTTATGTTGGAGGTCTTACAGCTAGGTTCCAATGATGTGGATAGCTTCCCTAGGTACCAAGTGATGTGTCTGAGTGCTTGGAATGGATTGAAATGGTTTGGAGTTGAAGATGGCACCTCAACTGCAAAACTGTCAAGAACTTGAGTAATTGGCTGGTGATTTTGTGAAATCAGTGTTCCAGATGTTATGTGAGTGTTTGGATCACTTCTATATGATGTATGTGAGGTGTGTGAGTGATTGGTTTGATTGGAAAAGCTCTCAAACTCAAAACCCAATAGCTACCTTGGTAAGAAAGGCATTTTTGCCAAGAGAAAGAGATTTTGAGGAAAGCATCTGTTAGATGGCTTTGGTGTACTCAAAATGATCACAATTGAGCTCTATTTATAGTAGAGCAAGTTTGTTTTGCAAGGAATAGTGAATGGCAACTGCTGAGTAGGTTTGGCCAATGTTGGCAAATGAAAATCCAAGTCTCCTCTAGCCATTGACTAGAGGTTAGGGCACAGAGCTTTGGTTCCCTTGGTCTTGGATAAGTCTTGACTGATTTCAGATGAGAATGGCTCAGTCCATGCCACCTTGATGCTTCCATTGAATGCTTCAATCCAAATTTGGAGTCTTGTCCCTATTTTGGCCATTCTAGGTTCAACATGCTATTTCTTGTTCCATGGACTTTGGAGGCTTGGCTCAGTGTTTGTCCCCTTTAGATTCAATCCTCAGATGTGTCTAAGTGGATAGGAGCATTTGAATTTGGCTGATTTTGGCAAATAGAGCAAAATTGCAAATTCTGCCTTGCCTTTGACAGATTTCAGCAAGGCAACTTTCCAATGTCATAACTCATGGTGTAAGTTGAATTTGGTAATGCTCTTGAACATTTTAGAAATCCCTTACAAGATACAACAACTGTTTGAACATGTTTGGTTTTGATCTCTTTTGAATCCAAGTGAAAAATCCCTCTACATTTGGCAAAAAGTGAAGGCAGATTCTGACTTAGTGAAAATTTCACTAAGTGTTGGAAAAAGTGATATTTTCACATTTCAGCCATTTTGATCACTCACTAACTCAAAATCCTTAATGAATTGGACTTAGGTGTAGTTGAAGTTTTTGTAGAGGGTAATGAGGGCTACAAATCCATCTTTGGATGAAAAAAATGGCTTTGTGGTTTAGGAGTTATGATCCTCCAAAGTTGGTGCCCTTGTCACTATTTTTAACTTAGAAAATTTTCTAAGTCTTTATGGTTACCCCTTTTACAAGTTATCCCACTTTTCTTGATTTTTCTTGATGAATGATGATTCAAATCATACATTAACATCATTTTAGGGTTAAAAATCCATTTTGGTGAAAAATCTCAAAAAGTCAAAGTTGACTTTTGTGCACAGTTGACTTTTTATCAGATGAATTCCAAACTGTGCAATTCTTCAGGAAATCATGTCCTTGACCTAAATCAAACTTGATGGACATGTTCCATGGGTGTCATAGGGTATATTGATCCATGCCATAGGGCTTGGGAGCATGTCCTGGTCAAAAGTCAAAGTTACAGTTGACTTTTCCCTTAAAACCCTAACTGTGGTGCAGATGAAATTGAGACTTGTTGTTAAAGCTTCTTGGATTAATACATTGTTCCAAATGGATCAATATAGTTCATTAGAGACCCTCAAACCCTCTCTTGAGGTCTTGGCTCATGATTTGTCCCAAATGTCAACTTAGGGGTGAATTAGGTCAAGAACCCTAATTCCTGATTTTTGATGAATGCATCCCCTGAGGCAAAATTGACTTGATGATTGGGTCCATGAGGTCCCATGGAGTATATTAGGTTATGTTTTGGATCATTGGCTTGTTCCCAGATGAAAAATTTCCATCTGGAGGCCCTGGTCGACCAAAACCCTAATTTTGTGACACTGTCGATCTTGAGACTTGATCCAACTAGAAGTGAGCATCCTTGTGCTTGATCCTTGAAGTGGAGTCCTTTTTGATCCTTTGTGTATGTTTGAGAGGTTTAGACTAGTTGAAGATCATGTCATTCCTTGATTGATCCTTTGTCTATGGCTCTGAGAGGGGTTAAAACCCTAATTTTGATTGTAGTGGATGCTCACCCATCTTTGGGGAGACTGATGAGGTATGATAGTTCCTCCATATTGTGATGATGAGTGACACAATGATGGGACATCTTAGTGGTCAAAATTTGGGGTATGAGAACAGGCACTATGTTCGCTATCCATTCGACGTACCTTACAGTTCTGATGATTCGGATTTTGAACAGTCTCTCGATCTCCTGCTTGATTTTTGAGGTAACCTTTGGAGCGAATCGTCGAGGTTGCTACTTCACTGGCCTTTTACCTGGCTAAATTGGAAGTCGATGCTCTACCTCACTTCGACTCAGACCAGGCATTTCGGCATAATCCCAGGCAAAGCAATCCTTGTATTCCTTTAATACCTCAATTAGCTTAGCCTTCATTTTTTACCCAACTTTGTGCTCACATAGGTAGGTCTTTTGGTAACACCATCTCCTAAGTGAACCTCTTCGAGTGGATCTTGCGCTTGCATTCTTTACAGCTCACTATTTGGGTCTGTCTCAAACCCCAAAGGCTCATTGTCATAGATACAATCAAGCCTCCGACTTTCTGAAGTTGTTGTCTGGCCTTGTGGGCCATCTCCTTGTCCATCGCAGTCGACTCTGCTAGCTATCTTCTATTGTTCTTCTGCTTCTAGTGCCGACATTCTTTTGTTTTTCAGCCAGATAGGCCGAAATTCGAGTCATGCTTTCTGACTAAGTAGTCATTCTCACTGACTACTGGCCACCCCGTGGGTGGATTATTTTCTGAAGGCTCCATTATTTCGTCAGTGGCATCCCAGATAAACTCGTAGTCGGGATCTAAGTTCAGGACGCGACCCGTGTCGACGGAAGTATAGGACCCTGACCCGTCATCACAAGGAGCCACATTTGCTAGGTGTTGATCAAAGGACTTCTTACTACCCTTAGCTTCGTCGATCTTCAATGTTTTTGACGATGCCATCTTTTCTCCAGATGCTTAACCTCTTGTGTAGTGTCGACAACACTGCCCCTATTCCATGAATCCACTCCCGACCCAATAGCAAGTTGAAGTTTGCCCTTGAGTTGATAACCATAAAGAGTGTTGATCTATTGGTCATACCCACTGCTAAGTCCACTTGGATACTCCAACGATGTTGTTGGTCTTTCATTCATAGTTGGATAGAACCATGTTGTGTTGTTGGAGGTCAGCCTCCGTCCTTCCCATATTTTTGAATAAATTGTGAGGCATCAGATTGACAGTTGCCTCTCCATCCACAAACACTTTGTTGACCGCCACTCCGTCAACCTTCGCTTTTATGAATAGCGGCTTCAAATGCTACATCATCCCAGGACTGGGCCTCTCAAACATGGCCGTTTGTTCCTCGACCACACTGTCATACCCCAAATTTTGACAACTAAGATTTCCCATCATTGTGCAAATCATCATCACAATATGGATGTACCTTCATACCTCAGTAGTCTCCCCAAAGATGGGTGGGCATCCACTACAATCAAACTTAGGGTTTCAAGCCCCCTCAGAGCTCTTAGACAAAGGATCAATAAAGAAATGACATGATCTTCAACTTGTATAAATCTCTCAAACATCCACAATGGATCAAGAGGACTGCCACATCAAGGATCAAGCACAAAGTTGCAACATTCCAAGTGGATTAAGCCTCAAGATCGCCAGTGTCACCAAATTAGGGTTTTGGTCGACCAAGGCCTCCAGGTGGAAATTTTCCTCTGGGCATGAGCCAATGCTTCAAAGCACAACCCAAGATACTCCAAGGGACCTCATGAACCCAATCATCAAGTCAATTTAACCTCAGGGGATGCATTCATAAAAAAATCAGGAATTAGGGTTTCTTGACCTAATTCACCCCTAAGTTGACTTTTGGGACAAAACATGAGCCAAGACCTCAAGACATGATTTGAGGGACCCTAATACACCACATTTATCCATTTTCAACAATGGATTGATCCAAGAATCTTGATTCACAAGTTTCAAGTTCATCAGAACCACAGTTAGGGTTTCGTGGAAAAAGTCAATTGTACCTTTGACTTTGGACCAAGACATGCTCCCAAACTTTGGGACATGATTCAATACACCCTATAACACCTATGAAATCAATACATCAAGTTTGATTTAGGTCAAGGACTTGATTTCATAGAGGATCGCACAGTTTGGAATTCATCTAATAAAAAGTCAATTGTGCCCATAAGTCAAAGTTTGACTTTTTGATTTTTTGATCAATTATGGTTCCCTAACCCTAAAATGATGATAATGTGTGATTGGAATCATCATTCATCAAGAAAAATAAGAAAAGTGGAATAACTTGTAAAAAGGGTAACCATAAAAAAAACTTAGAAATTTTCTAAGTTATGGAACAAAGTGGCTAGGGTACCAACTTCCAAGGATCATAACTTGAGATCCAAGCAACCATTTTGGCTGATCCAAAGATAGATTTGTAGCTCCCATGGCATACTTTAAAAGTGTCAACTACACCTCACTCCAATTCTTCATAGATTTTTAGTTATGGAGTGATCAAAATGACAAAAACATGAAAATGCCACTTTTTCCAACACTTAGTGAAATTTTCACTAAGTCAGAATCTGTTTCACTTTTTTCAAAATGTAAGGGCATTTTTCACTTAGATCCAAAAAGTGTCAAGACAAACTATGATCACCTACATGTTGTATCATATGAGAGCTTTCCAAAATGGTCAAGAACTCCATCAAATCCCATTTGAGCTAAGAGTTATGACAATGGCAATATGCCTTGCTGCAACTGTCATGGCAAGGCAGATTTGTGCATTTTGCTCGATTTGATCTAATTGTGCAAATGAAAAACAAGTTTATCCATCTGAACACCTCAGGGGGAGACCAAGGAGGAACAAACACCGATCCAAAAGCCTCCCAAGTCTTTGGAAGCAAAAGTAGCATGACAAACCTTGAAATGCCTAAAAAGGGCACAAGACTCCAATTTTGTTTTGGAGCATTCAATGGATGCACCAAGGTGGCATGAACTGAGCCTTTTCCAACTGAATGAGACAAGGATGATCTCTGAACTAGGGAACCAAAGGCCTGTGCTCTAACCTCTAGTCAATGGCTAGAGGAGACTTGAGATTCCAAAATGATCCAATTGGCCAAAGGTCTGTTGCAGTTGCCATTCACTATTGCTTGCAAAACAAACTTGCTCTACTATAAATAGAGCTCATTTGTGCTCAGTTTAAGTACACCAAAGCCATCAAACTGATGCTTTCCTCAAAATCTCTTCTTTCACTCCAAAATTGCCTTCCAAAGCAAGTCACTATCGGGTTTTGAGTTTGAGAGTCATTCCAACCAAACCAATCACACACACACACACCTCAAAAACACCATATAGAAGTGATCCAAACACTTAAACAACATCTGGAACACCAATTTCATAAAATCACCAGCCAATTGCTCAAGGTTTTAACCAAGTTGCAGCTGAGGTGCCATACTTTGTTCTAACCATTTCTAAACAACTCCAAGCATTCAAACACATTCCATATGGTGTAGGGAAGCTGTTCAGATCATCACAACTCATTTGTAACACCTCCAACTCAAAAATCACTTTGCCCTTGCTGTCACGACCTTCATGTAAGCCTAAACTTGGTCATCTCTTAATCTATGCATATTTCCTCGCACAATACTTTTGTCAAATGTTCATAATCATGCATAGAATGTTTCCCCTCAATTAATTGCTTTGTTTGAATCGTGTATCAAAATTCTCAGCCTTCATGCAAATTTTAGGGTTCTTGAGGTTTTGTCTTGATTTCTTATTCCATGCTTAAAATAAATGAAATTAAAGACCATAGACATGATCGTGAGGTGAAAACGAGTAGATTGATATGTGGATTGTGTGATTTCATCAAGTATTCAGTGAGATTGGTGAGAAAATACAAATCTGCAGAAACAGTGGGGTGGCGCGTTTTCTTGGTGTGTTCTTGGCGCCGTTTTTTGAATATTTGAATATTTGAATTTTGTGATCTTATTTAATTGATTCAAAAATTAATTTCTCTCTGAATTTTAATGATTTTGAGTTGATTTTTTTTTAATAATTCACAAAAATGTTAAAATATTTTATTTTTCCAAAAATTCACAAAAATATTATTTATTTCATATACTTGATATTTTTGCAAAGAATTAATCTTTTATTTGTTTTTTAACATTTAAAATATTTTTTCCTCCTTGATTTTCGAAATTTAATTGGTTTCCAATCTTTTTGTGGATATAAACATGATTTTTCAAACATTAATCCAAGATCATAACTTGTTTTTCACACATGTTTGATAATTTTGATTATTTTAATTAAATTCTTATTTAATTAAAATACATTTTGAAATTAATTTAGGGTTTTGATCTTAATCACCCTAAACAAATCATTTTCAAACACTCATGGGCCTCTAATAAAGTGTAAGACCCAACCCCTCTTGAAAAACAAAATATTTTGGCCTCAATGTATTGAATAAGTCCCGATACCGTCAAAAAGTTCGGCACGATCGTCGCCTTTTTTAACAAAAATCTTTGGGCTTCTCCTTGAGCTATAAGACCCATCTTTATTCATTTTCAAACCTTTTGGGCCTCTAATAGAGGGTAAGACCCAATCCCCTTTTAACCAAAACAATTTTAGGCCTCAGATATTGTATAAGTCCCTCTGCGTTAAAAGAAAAATCTCGGCGCAATCGCCAGTTCAAAACTCAAATCATCTGGGCCTACCCTCGTGTTATAAGCCCCATTTCTTTTCTTTAAGTTTCTTTGGGCCTCTAATAGAGTATAAGACCCAATCCCCTTGTACATAAAAACAATTTTGGGCCTCACATATTGTATAAGTCCCTCTGTACAGTTTTTAAAACAACGGTGCGATCATCGTCAAAACTTTGGCCTCTCCTTGAGCTGTAAGCCCCAACAATCTTTTCAAAACACTTTCTCCTTTGATTTTGAATTAAAATATATGTTGTCATCAAAACTTTATTTAATTTCTTTGTTGAACAACTAACAAAACAACATGGAAGCTCTACAACGGGTAAGTGTTTATCCGCTTTCATTTAACGCTTTCATATGTATATAACTGTATTGTGGGGCTGTTTCACTGTAAGTCTTCTTTCACATCCTTTTATATACTTGTCACATATCCACTGTGTAATACTAGTAGAGTTATTTAGAGTGTTCCCCGACAACTATGTCTAGAACTAGGTAAAGCCTGTTGGTCACTCTTAAATACAAACAAAACTAGATCCCCATAGGATTTCCAAATACAGTCTTCCCTTATCTTGGGGTTAAACAATATGGAACAAAGAGAAATGAAGTATTCTCGGTGAACCTTTTCTTAGACTATCACCCTTAGAAATTGTCAAAGAAACTCTAACTCCCTAGAGATGATCTTTTCACTGTAAATGGCATCTCTTGAGTTTCTTCCAAATTCTCAAACTTTCCTGGAATGATCTCTTCTCTATGAATTGCATTTCTTGAACTTCTCTTGGTTTGGGGACCCACAGGCTTCCTAAAAGAACCCCCGCCTCCTCTTGGGCATTGTACAAGGACCCTTCGGCTTCTTATAAGTTTTCATGCCTTCTCTTGGGCTTAATACAAGGACCCTGACGACCTCTTAAAGGTATAAGACAGAACCTAGTCATCCTTTGCTAGAATAGTCTTTCCAATGTCAAAACTCCGGCCATTTTAGGGTTGATACTCATCCGTTAATGCACGCGCCTCCTCTTAAGCATTGTACAAAAGATAAAACTCTAGAATTGGACAGTCTAAACCTCTTGAGTCTCAAAGACATTTTCAACTTCCTTTCAAACATAGGAAAAAACTGATCACTCTGGATCAATCTCCACCAGAAACCCGGTCTCTCTCATGAGATTTCCCCACACTTGGACCCACTTCAGGATCTAAATAATCCTCAGCAGTAAGTCAGCCTCCTCTTGGGCTTTGTACAAATGATTCTCCCCAGCGGAGCTAACCTTTTTAGACTCTCTTGTTTAGTCAACCACTTTTAGCCTTCGTCTTGGGCTTTGTACAAGACATGTAAAAAACACTCTCTTGTTGAGTATGAAAGACTCTCTTGTTGAGTCAATCTCTTTTTAGGCTCAATCTCGGGTTTCGTACGAGATAGAAAAACACTCTCTTGTTGAGTATAAAAGACTCTCTTATTGAGTCAATCTCCTTTTAGCCTCGTTATCGGGCTTCGTATGAGACAGAAAAACACTTTCTTGTTGAGTATAAAAGACTCTCTTGTTGAGTCAATCAATCCTTCAGACTCTCTTGTTGAGTCAATCACCTATTCAAGACTCTCTTGTTGAGTCAACCTTGTTAGCCTCCGTCTTGGGCTTTATACAGGACAGATAAAAGTACTCTCTTGTTGAGTCAAACCACTTCAGCCTCCATCTTGGGCTTTATACAAGATACATTCTCCCCAACGGAGTCAAAATCCCTTTTAGCCTCAATCTTGGGCTCTGTACAAGACAGAAAGAACATTTCCCCCAGAAAAGTCAAACTTCCCGCCACCTCTTAGGATTTGTATAAAGAAACCCCCGGTTGACTCAATCAACCTTTTAGCATCAAATTTGTGCTTTGCTCACAGCATACAAACATCAACAGTTCCTCTTTAGAGATGACAAATTCTCTCTCAGCCAAAACCCTTTGGCTTCACATCTTGGGCTTTGAACAAGATACAAATCACCTTTAGCTTCATGTCTTGGGCTTTGAACAAGACACCTAAACATCTCTTTCCTCCCATAGAATAGGAGGAACTACGATCACTCTGATTTCCCTGTTTCATTAAACGGGAATACGTAGGCATAAGATTGCAAAATCTTAGCGAGCATACTAATCAAAAGCTTAGGTCCAGTACCTTACCCAAAACATAAACAAAACTCACTCTCCCTGTCATACTTTCCCAAGAAACTTTCTCAACCCATCAGCAGATAAACACTATCAATTACAAAGCGAGACCTAAAAGCTAACATCCTATGGATAACCACATATAGGATGGGTAATTGACAACTACCCATTGTATAACCTGACCCTGGACCCCCAAATCTCTTTTAAAGCATTTGTTGAGTTAAACATTCGCGTGCAAGGTTAGTTTTAGATACCTTCCCTTTCCCTTCCAGCTTCACGGGATAAATAAGAAATCATAAAGTAACACCCTTTCTCCACGAGGAGAAAACCCAAACTTCAGCGATAAGGTGGTCGCGTCACCAACAAAAATCGCTCGCTACAGGAAAATGGCGACTCTGCTAGGGAGTCATTGTCTGTATAGGATCATAAGACTAGAGGTCTAGGATGTTAGGAAAAATATATAAACTGCTATTCCTAATTGATATCCGTGTTTATTTTTCTGCTAATGGGAATGTGTGTGATGCCGCATGTGGAAAGATTGAGTATACACCTAAGATAAGTGATGGCATTATACGGGTAATCTTACGGGGAGTGAATCCTAGATAAGAGGTCCCAGTCGACCATCAAATCAGTGGAGATGCCCTTTGCGGATTCAATGCCTATACGACTTCGGTTGTTGAAAGCAGATTGTTCCATTTGGTTATCTGAGAAGCTGAGGATTTTAGTAGACTGAAACCATTTTGTAGTGCGGAAGCTATCGGAAATAGTTGTCACACGATACTACCCTCATTTGAGACTACTCTAAGATACTACAGCTCGCTGGCGATCCGCTTACTGTCGTTATCCCAAGAGGGGTCAGTGATTTTGAGGACAGGTACAAAAAATCACCAGTATAAACCTTTGGGGATGGGTAGAGCCTTGACTTCATGACACTGACCCTTTGACCCCATGTTTTTTCTATGATTTTGTGTGATGCATTCATGCATTCATTTAAAAAAAAACATTAAAACAAAGAAAAATCTTCTCTTCTAGTCTCTCTTTTCAAATTAAACTAAGACAATGATTGCAAATGTCAGAAAAAGAGATTGCCAATGGATTTCGGTAGAAGGAAGACTCACAAGTACACCTTCAAGGTTCCAAAACTAGAGGATTTAAGAGGTCTGGCGAGGATGATAACCAACCATGAGGCTTTCAGAGCTAAGTATGGGGGACTGTTGTCTCTGTTAAGGGTCCATGTAATCGAAGGAATCATGTCCATACTAATCCAGTTCTACGGTCCGGTCTATCACTGTTTCACATTCCCAGATTATCAACTAGCACCAACACTAGAGGAGTACTCTCACCTAATTGATTTGCATATTACTGACCAAGCTCCCTTTTCTGGACTGGAAGAAATTCCAAAGGATCAAACCATTGCAAGAGCAATCTATTTGGACGAGTCAGAAGTCAGGACTCACATGATTATTAAGGGTGGTATCCAGGGTTTACCAGCCCAGTTCTTAATAAAGAAAGCTCTGTACTTTGCTGGTATAGGGAACGTGGCCGCTTTCGAGAGCATCTTTGTTTTGCTTACCTACGGGTTATTTTTGTTTCCCAACATCGATAACTTTGTAGATATCAATGCCATTAAGATTTTTCTGATTGGAAACCCTGTACCGACCTTGATCGCAGATGCTTATCATTCTGACACCTAAGGAATTTGTACAGCGCAGGAATGATCACTTGCTGTGTACCCCTATTATACAAATGATTCATTTCTCATTTGCCAAAGTCTGCTGCATTTTGGGATCAAAAGAATACTTTACGTTGGTCGCAGAGAATCATGTCCCTTACCAACTCTGACATCGATTGGTACAATCGAATCTATGACGGGATCAGGATCATTGACCGTTGTGGAAATTTCCCAAATGTACCCCTCATAGTAATTAAAGGAGGAATCAATTATCATCCAGTTTTGGTTCGTTGTCAATTTGGATACCCGATGAGGCATGTCCTGCGTAATGCTTATCTGGAAGGTCTTTTCTTCAAGGAAGGAGAAAATGACAGGGCACTAAAGACAGAAATAGTGCATGCCTAGAAACATGTTCACAGGAAAGGAAGAGAGTCTCTAGGAAAACCAGACTGTGTCTCTGTGGAACCTTATCTCCACTGGGTACAAACTAGAGCTCTCAAGTTGAGGATGCCTTACTCTCGTCAAGAAGTTCTTCCGTTAAGGGACTATGTCCTTTATTTTATGTCTGATACCGAAAAACTTCAGGTTACTCTCAACAAAGTTCAACAAGAGAAGAGGTCTTGGAAGAACAAGTACCGCATTCTCAATGTGGAGTGCAAGAAAATACAACAACTGTTAAAAGAAAAAATGCTCTGATTGAGATTTTAGAGCAACATGCTGTAGAAAATCAGGAGGACTAGAGGAATTTGCTTGCTCCTTTCACTTGGCAAAGGAATGACAACCCGACAACGACTCAACAGCCTCGGTCAAAGAAAAGGAAAGTACCAGAACCGGCACCTGAGCTCTTCTCAGAGAGGACTCGGGACCCATAAGTTAGATTTCCTTTTACAGCACAATGTAAATTACTGTATTTCCATTCCGCAAACTTTGAATTCAATAAAACGGGGTTTCCCCACTGTTTGATATTTGCAATCCAATTGTCGAAGTTTATTTTGATTAAACAAAAAATTAATTAAAATATAATTATTGCATTCATCATTCTCGCATAACGCATTCTTCTTACCTACGAATCTCACGTCTGTGTCTCGATTCTAAAGTCAAAATGTCTCATTCGTACAATACTCGGGCCAATCGACAGAAAAAGTTGGGTGATGTCGAGGAAGAGAACAGAGAGTTGAGGGAAGAGATCGACACTTTGAAAGAAGATATGAGAAAGCTTCACAACGACATGCAAGCTCTGGCCGCAGCTCAGATACAACAACAAAAGACTGTGATCTCATAGATCACATCGACGCCCATAGTGGAAAAGTATGATCCTCGGTATAACATGCCTAAAGATCGTCCATGGGGCATGCCTATTAACTATATCCCGGAAAGATATGTTCCACCGATCACTGAAGATCAGGGAACCACAGCAGGGACCACTGGGCCTGAAGGTTATAAACTTCGGGAAAGAGAAAATGCCAGAGGCATGACGGTAACTCCTGAAGGTTACAAACTTCGGGAGAGGGAAGGACCTAGAGTCACTGCCATGATGACTATACCACCACCCATGGTACACACTGTCCCGGAAAGGACAGATTCCACAGATAACTTCTGGTAAAAATGAAAGTATGTTCGACATAATGAATGAGTTCCAGGAACAGTTCCTGGAGATGCAGAAAGAACTGCAAGCCCTTCGCGGTCAGTGTCGTAACCTGAAATCTGACCTCCCTCTTTTTCCTTTCGCATAAGCATGTGCATTCACATTGTCGGCATACGCATTCGTGCTTTCCTCCATGTGTTTCTTGTTGCAGGATTTTCAGGTTTTCTAGCCCGACTAATATCACCCTCACAAGATTATTATCATCATCAAAATAAGCCCAAATTAATGGTTTCTATGTCTATTCATCAAAGCAAGAGGTTGAAAGTCAGAACCGTGATCATAGCACCCTTTTCAAGCAAAATTGGGCAAGTTTTTGACTGGTTAACCCGTTAACCATTTGGTTAATCGATTAACACCCTTATACAACGCCAAATTCAGTTTTTTAACAGCTATTAATCGGTTAACTTGTTGGTTAATCGGTTAACACCTGCTATTTCAGCAAAAATTCAGCATTTCCATCATATTTCAGCAAATTTCTCCACACTCTTTTGGTCTATTCTATTCTAGCATTGTGTGGAAGATTCTAAGACAATTCAAGACCATTAAAGACATTTCCCTTACATTTATTCTATACTTCACTTCAAGTCAAGTGCACCATGTTCCTTATTTTCCAAGTAATGTGGATCTTTGGATGTTGGAGTTCACCTTGGGATTGTTACCGAGTTGGTTCTAACTAACCAGTTAACCACCTTGACTCGGTGAGTCAAGTCCAACTAACTCCTAGCCTAGTTCCAAACCCAAACCAAATTCCAAATCAAACTCCAAACCAAATTCCAAACCTCTCATACTCCAAACCTAAAATCTATATAAATACACCTTCACTCACTCAACCATTCTCTCGACCATTTTTCACCAAACTTCTCATATTTCACTCTCATTTCTCTCACTTTCTCTCTGATTTCTCTACTCCTTCTTCATCTTCATCTCAATTCTCTTCCAAAACCTCACCAAACCTCATTTCTACATTGAAGGATAAACACTTTTACACTAAAAGTGATTATTTCTAGAGCTTAATCTTCATCATTCTTGCTTTTATACTTGGATTTCTGGAGCTATTTCAACTTGTGGATTAATCTTGAGTATTTTCTGCAACTTTCAACAGTTCGAATTTGCATTTTGGAGCTTTATCGTATTTTGCTCGATTTCGACGCGTTTCACCATCAAAATTGGAGTTTCCTCTGGTTTTCTTTAATTTTATGCATCAAGAATCATTTGCAACAACTACCAAGGCACATCTCAGCCTTGTAGGTTGGTGGATCTTACTTTACTCTCTGTTTCGATTGTTTCCGCGCATTTCTGATGTAATTTCGATTATTTTCGATTTGATTTGCCATACTTTTGATTGATCTTTGATCTCCATGATTGATGCTTGCAATTTGTGTTAATTGTGCTTACATGATGTAATTTTCATGCACAAAATCATACCATAGCATGTGGAAGTTTGGATAAGTGATTATGTGTTGAAAACTACTTTTGAAAAACTGTTTTTACTATTATTTTTGCCACTGTTGCAGTGTTAATCGGTTACCCATTTGTTTAATCGATTAACCAGTTCATTTTTCACAAAAAAAAGCTGATTTTCAAGCCGTTAACCGATTAACCAAAGGGTTAACCGATTAACACTGTGCCAGAATGTTATTTTCTTGTATTTTCAAGTGTGTTTGCCATGCTTTCTTCCTTCTAACTTCCATTGAGTATAATGCTTGATTTTATGGATGTTTTAAGTGTCATTTCACTTCTGGTTGAAGCGTATTCATGAACTTTCGATGCACATTTTCGATTATCCATTTGTTTCATGTGCTTAGTGAAATTTTGGTACCAAACGTGTGATGTTAAGGTGCGATGTCACAACAACACACTCTGCAATAATGGACAGAATAAGCAACAGGAAAACACAAGGAATTGTTCACCCAGTTCGGTCTAACTACCTACGTCTGGGGGCTACCAAGCCAGGGATGAAATTCACTACTTGTAGATATAATTTACAGACTCAACACACCAGTTGACAATCTCCTAAACTTATACTCTACTAGTGACTTTCTACCTAAGAAACCACTTAGATATGAGAACACTACTCAATCCCCTAAAATACTCAAAGAACAACCTCTTTGAGATCCCTTGATCTTGCTTCCTAGCTTCGATCAATCAACAACTCTCTATTGCTTCACAGCTTCTAGAGAGGACAGAAAATTCAACACCTATTCAAACCTAGAATAGTGTGATTACAAGTACTCTAAACAAACCCTAGACTCTAAGCCTCCAGCTCTTGATCTTCAATTTGTTTTCTGTACCTTCTTCCTTGGTCTTGTGCGCTTTATATAGCTCCTTGAATTTGGATTGGATTTATCACAATATTTGATCAGATTTGTTAATTAAAAACTGAATCTTTTAAAACAGATTTTATCCCCAAAATCTTTTTAAATCTTCCACCTTTTAATTCTCCAACAAACCTGCAATCAAATCTCTCATGTAACAGAAATTATCTAGCCCAAGATATTCTCATCCAACGAGTCAACACTCTCCACAATTCCAGCTAATACGCGACCCTAATAACAACAAGCCCATGCTGTCATTAGCTTCAGTTCTGCAGATCTGATGTTACAACATCACCTATGTGACATCAGACATCCACTTCAGCAACTAGCAACCTTAACACAGCCCAATGTTAAGTGCAATGTTATGACATCAAGCCCATGACATCAAACATAGTTAACCTTCACAACTTAGTACAACCCAGTACTAAGACTCAATGCTGCAACATCAACACCATGACATCAGCATTGAACACCTTGTTGTTTTACCAAAATTCCAGCCAATCCAGGAACTTACAATCTCCCCCTTTGGCTAATTTTGGCTAAAACAATCTCTGCATCTTCAGAGACTTCAGCAGCGGAATATCTTCAATATTTTGAAACTTTAACTTGCAGCAGTTTGACAATCTTCATATAGTCTTCATTACTTGATCTGCTGCAGCACCACCTTCATTATTGACAACAGCCAATTGGTGCTCCCCCTCAAAAACTTGAACCAGCATCACAGTTGTTCAGTAGCTCACAATGTGCAGCACATCTCCCCCTTGATGTCTGCTTTGCTGCACTCTACACTCTTCAATGCGATGAATACTTCACTAGCAGCTCCACAACTATGTTGTCTATACTCTCCCTTCACAGCTGCATCATTACTTTTCAACTAAACACCTTTTATTTTAATTCTTTTAGCAGCAACTACTCTTCTCCTCATGGCAATTTTTAACTCTCCCCCTTTTTAGCCATAATTAGACAACTATCCCAAACCAAATGCCCTACAAGGTGACATAATACTGGTTCCACTGTCAGTAGCAACAAGACCTATGTAGTCTCCAAGCACAATGTTCTGACATTATTAATGACATAGTCAAAAATAACTTCCAACCCCTTGACTGGTTGGGCGATACAACCCAAGCATTTGAACAAACCATTATAAAACCACTCTTTCTTCTATGCTCAGCACAACACACCAATAAAGCATGAGTCAATCAAGCTCCAAAGAACCAACCAAGAACCTCAAGCATGAGGATACACAACCAGACCCTATGAAGAAGAAGATCAAATCTCAGACGACATCAGATCCTTCTACAGGAGCAACAAAAACTGGCAGGACTTCAGTGACCACTATGAAGCCTGGTAAGAACCATTCTGCTCAACAACAGCCTTCAGAAGATGAATGGGATGCATATTGGAAGGCTTTTCTGGATGCAGGAGATTGGCATGAGGATGTAGTCTAATCTTGTATTTTCAACTATTGAATAAAAATCCTATTTTTAGATTTTTCAGTTGCCATGCCAAACACTTTACAGTACTATTCTAAACTGCTGAAATTTGTACTGCATTAAACAGAACCAGAGCACCAAGATGAGTTTCTTAGAGAGACTACACAAAAAAATTGAACAGACTATTTTATGCACCATACTATCTGCAGTTGAATAACCATTATCTTATAGGCCAACTGCACCATAAAACATCTTTCAATTAATTTTGAAGTAATACGCTCCCCAATTTTAAGCTCTCAAATTGGTTAGCATACATGAACTCATCATCTAATTTCTCTTTATTTACCAAATAATCTGAGTATTTTACCAGATCTTTTCTATCAGCCTGCTCATCATCCCATTGATGAGTAACATTCTGCAATGTTGTAACATCTTTCTTGCCATGGTGATTGCCCACCAGTCGTTTCTTCCACAAGAGTTGACAGCATGAGTTCTTTCCACATAACACTGATCTATGACTGTTCTTCTTCTTAGATCTGAGAACTAATCTGATTTCTCCCCTCTTTATTCTTCTTAGTCTTCCAAGATCAGTTTGTATCTTTTGACCAGCATGATTCCATCCTAGAGGATGTGTATTTATTCTTGACATTTTAATCCAGTATCTGATAGAGCCAATATCAGAGGTCCTCTGCATGTCAATTTTCATATTGGGATCAGTCTTAGACTCTAGTCTATTCTGAATCATTTTTGCACTTTGCTCATCATCCTTCTTGAGGCTAGAAATACTCTTCTTGTCTTGAGATGTTTCAGCATCTGCTCTGACATCTGTATCTTTCGACACAGAGCTATTCATCCAGGGGAGGTTTTCTTCTGAGACATCGATCTTCTTCAGATCTTGATGATAGAATTTTTTATAGTTACCACTGGTATCTCCCATAACTTCAGTGAGTTCTTCAATTTCTAGCCTTTTAGACTTACTCACAGTCAGACCACTACATTGATGCGAGATTCTGATGATTTGTTCAGATGTCAAGACATCAGCATCTTTCCTCTCGAGAGATGTTGCTCTATTCAGCTCCCGAGAACCTTTAATCCTTCCATCAATGGTGAGGACTGATGTGAAACATTTTCCCTTGACTAATTTCAGATCATCTTTTCTTCTGACCTTCATCAACTTGAGGGAACCTTCATCATTCTGATGGCTACACTTGATATCTTCTTTATCATCACCAGACTGGCTTTCAGTTTGAGGAATCCACTGATAACAATTGTCTTTGGATCTTGCACCAGTCATTACAGCCTCACCCTTCTCATTCGTTACAACACATTTGTCTTTGGTGTAGCTGACTAAGTAACCTTCATCACATAATTGGCTGATGCTTATCAGATTAGCATTCAAACCATTGACAAGATAGACATTATCAAGTTCAGGTCCTCTTACTTTTCCAATACCTTCTACAACTCCGTTATTCCCTTTACCAAACACCACTTCAAGAGAAGGACACGGTCTACATTCAGCAAACATGGATCTACATCCAGACATGTGTTTGGAACACCCACTGTCAAAATACCATGTTTCTTCTTTAGCTTCTTTGTCAGCCAGGTGAGCCAATAAGCACTTCATCTTCTCATTCTGTACCAATTGTTTAACGACTTTGGGCCTGTATTCTCTCCATCTGTTCTGTGTCTGAGGGTATCCATGCAGCTTGTAACAAGAGTACTGCATGTGTCCATACCTTCCACAATAGAAGCATCTCACCCTTTCTTCTCTGAATCTTCTGCCTTGATGAGACTGCATAGGTTGCCATCCATAATGTGGTCTTCTCCTAACATTGCTTGCCTGCCTTCTATTATGCTGGTATCCATAAGGAAGCTGAGAATGCTTTTTCCTGAATTGTCTCCCATGATGGTGGGACTTTCTCCTTCCATAATGAGACACAGCATTAGTGTAACCATACCCCTGATGTTGAGACACGTGCTGTTTGAACTGAGGATGTTGTCTTCTAGGCTGTCTTCCATGGTGAAAAGGCTTCCTTCTTCTATAATTATACGGCACAGCATTGTTGAGGCCAGGTCCATACCAGTTTTCCTGATGTTGAGACATCGGATGTGACCTGGTCTGCTTGATCCTTGCAGCTTCCATGCTCCTATGATATTGGGGGGGCATATACTGTCTAGCACCTTGAGGCTGCTTTCTCTTTTGATTATGACCAGTCTTCTTCTCAATCCTCTTAGGTTGTGAAACATCAGCTTTCTTAGGAGTAGGATCCTGCACCTTTGGCAGATGTTGAGACAATGGTTGAGACATCTCCACTTTGGTTCCTGAAGTGCTTGCTTCAGTAGATACTTTTCCCTTAACCACAAATCCTAATCCAGTCCTGTCTCCAGCTATCCTTTCCGTCTGAAGAATCTTGTCAAGAGTGTCTGTACCACTGTTCAGCATCCTAACAGACTTGGTCATTTGATCAAGATGAGCTCTTACTAGCACCACTTCATTTTCCAGATCAGCTTTTTCATTCTCAAGCTTAGCAATCTGTTGCTTGTGGCACTTGTTTTCTTGACAGACTTTAGCACTCTTAAAACACAGCTCTCTGTAGGTTGAAGCTAGCTCATCATAGGTGACTTCTCCATCACTATCATCATCAGATTCAACAATTCCTGTCAAAGCTGTAACATGCTTTGCTGACTCACTTTCATCTTCGCTATCAGTGTCAGACCAGGAAATTGTCAAGCCTTTATTCTGCTTCTTCAAGAATGTGGGACACTCTTTCCTGACATGTCTATACCCTTCACATTCAAAGCACTGAACACCTTTATCTTGGACAGTCTTCTCTTCACCTTTCTCTTTTGACTTACTAATGTCAGAGGAGATGTTCTTGACATTAGGCCTGTAGTTATAGTTCATCTTCTTGAACACTTTGTTGAATTGCCTTCCCAACATAACTATAGCCTGAGGCAGATCCTCCTAGGACTCATCATCTTTAGCTGCTGCAGGAGTGGAGACTAAGGCTATACTCTTGGGCTTCTTTTCTGGTTCTTCCTCATTCAGCCCAAGTTCAAATGTTTGAAGAGATCCAATAAGCTCATCAACTCTCATCTTGCTAATGTCTTGAGATTCTTCAATAGCTGTTACCTTCATCTTGTACTTCTTAGGGAGGGACCTAATTATCTTTCTCACCAGCTTCTCTTCTGTCATCTTCTCACCAAGAGCGCTGGATGCATTTGACAGCTCAAGCACACTCATGTGGAAGTCATGAATAGTCTCATCTTCCTTCATCTTCAAGCTTTCAAACTTAGATGTTAGAAGCTAAAGTCTAGACATCTTAACTCTAGATGTGCCTTCATGAGTAGCCTTCAAAATATCCCAAGCAGCCTTAGCTGTTTCACATGAGTTGATCAGCCTGAATATGTTCTTGTCAACCCCATTGAAGATAGCATTTAGGGCTTTTGAATTCCCAAGGGCAAGCTCATCTTCTTCCTTGGTCCATTCTTCTTCAGGCTTAGGCTTTGAGGTGCCTTCTTTATCCTTGCCAGCCTCATCTTTCTCACATACCTCTGGAGCTTTCCACTCTTTAATGACAGCCTTCCAAGCTCTGCTGTCTAATGACTTTAAAAAAGTAGTCATTCTAGGCTTCCAATACTCATAGTTTGAGCCATCCAAGATAGGGGGTCTGTTGACAAATCCTCCAACCTCTTTGTCCATCTTTCACCAGAAAGTAACTTCCCTAGATCTCACCCAGAGACAGACAGGATGCCTGCTCTGATACCAATTGAAATTCTGGTACCAGACGTGTGATGTTAAGGTGCGATGTCACAACAACACACTCTGCAATAATGGACAAAATAAGCAACAGGAAAACACAAGGAATTGTTCACCCAGTTCGGTCTAACTACCTACGTCTGGGGGCTACCAAGCCAGGGATGAAATTCACTACTTGTAGATATAATTTACAGACTCAACACACCAGTTGACAATCTCCTAAACTTATACTCTACTAGTGACTTTCTACCTAAGAAACCACTTAGATATGAGAACACTACTCAATCCCCTAAAACACTCAAAGAACAACCTCTTTGAGATCCCTTGATCTTGCTTCCTAGCTTCGATCAATCAACAACTCTCTATTGCTTCACAGCTTCTAGAGAGGACAGAAAATTCAACACCTATTCAAACCTAGAATAGTGTGATTACAAGTACTCTAAACAAACCCTAGACTCTAAGCCTCCAGCTCTTGATCTTCAATCTGTTTTCTGTGCCTTCTTCCTTGGTCTTGTGCGCTTTATATAGCTCCTTGAATTTGGATTAGATTTGTCACAATATTTGATCAGATTTGTTAATTAAAAACTGAATCTTTTAAAACAGATTTTATCCCCAAAATCTTTTTAAATCTTCCACCTTTTAATTCTCCAACAAACCTGCAATCAAATCTCTCATGTAACAGAAAATATCTAGCCTAAGATATTCTCATCCAACGAGTCAACACTCTCCACAATTCCAGCTAATACGCGACCCTAATAACAACAAGCCCATGCTGTCATTAGCTTCAGTTCTGCAGGTCTGATGTTACAACATCACCTATGTGACATCAGACATCCACTTCAGCAACTAGCAACCTTAACGCAACCCAGTGTTAAGTGCAATGTTATGACATCAAGCCCATGATATCAAACATAGTTAACCTTCACAACTTAGTACAGCCCAGTACTAAGACTCAATGCTGCAACATCAACACCATGACATCAGCATTGAACACCTTGTTGTTTTACCAAAATTCCAGCCAAGCCAGGAACTTACAATCTCCCCCTTTGGCTAATTTTGGCTAAAACAATCTCTGCATCTTCAAAGACTTCAGCAACGGAATATCTTCAATATTTTGAAACTTTAACTTGCAGCAGTTTGACAATCTTCATATAGTCTTCATTACTTGATCTGCTGCAGCACCACCTTCATTATTGACAACAGCCAATTGGTGATCCCCCTCAAAAACTTGAACCAGCATCACAACTGTTCAGTAGCTCACAATGTGCAGCACATCTCCCCCTTGATGTCTGCTTTGCTGCACTCTGCATTCTTCAATGCTATGAATACTTCACTAGCAGCTCCACAACTATGTTGTCTATACTCTCCCTTCACAGCTGCATCATTACTTTTCAACTAAACACCTTTTATTTTAATTCTTTTAGCAACAACTACTCTTCTCCTCATGGCAATTTTTAACTCTCCCCCTTTTTAGCCATAATTAGACAACTATCCCAAACCAAATGCCCTACAAGGTGACATAATACTGGTTCCACTGTCAGTAGCAACAAGACCTATGTAGTCTCCAAGCACAATGTTCTGACATTATTAATGACATAGTCAAAAATAACTTCCAACCCCTTGACTGGTTGGGCGATACAACCCAAGCATTTGAACAAACCATTATAAAACCACTCTTTCTTCTATGCTCAGCACAACACACCAATAAAGCATGAGTCAATCAAGCTCCAAAGAACCAACCAAGAACCTCAAGCATGAGGATACACAACCAGACCCTATGAAGAAGAAGATCAAATCTCAGACGACATCAGGTCCTTCTACAGGAGCAACAAAAACTGGCAGGACTTCAGTGACCACTATGAAGCCTGGTAAGAACCATTCTGCTCAACAACAGCCTTCAGTAAATGAATGGGATGCAGATTGGAAGGCTTTTCTGGATGCAGGAGATTGGCATGAGGATGTAGTCTAATCTTGTATTTTCAACTATTGAATAAAAATCCTATTTTTAGATTTTTCAGTTGCCATGCCAAACACTTTACAGTACTATTCTAAACTGCTGAAATTTGTACTGCATTAAGCAGAACCAGAGCACCAAGATGAGTTTCTTAGAGAGACTACACAAAAAAATTGAACAGACTATTTTATGCACCATACTATCTGCAGTTGAATAACCATTATCTTATAGGCCAACTGCACCATAAAACATCTTTCAATTAATTTTGAAGTAATACGCTCCCCAATTTTAAGCTCTCAAATTGGTTAGCATACATGAACTCATCATCTAATTTCTCTTTATTTACCAAATAATCTGAGTATTTAACCAGATCTTTTCTATCAGCCTGCTCATCATCCCATTGATGAGTAACATTCTGCAATGTTGTAACATCTTTCTTGCCATGGTGATTGCCCACCAGTCGTTTCTTCCACAAGAGTTGACAGCATGAGTTCTTTCCACATAACACTGATCTACGACTGTTCTTCTTCTTAGATCTGAGAACTAATCTGATTTCTCCCCTCTTTATTCTTCTTAGTCTTCCAAGATCAGTTTGTATCTTTTGACCAGCATGATTCCATCCTAGAGGATGTGTATTTATTCTTGACATTTTAATCCAGTATCTGATAGAGCCAATATCAGAGGTCCTCTGCATGTCAATTTTCATATTGGGATCAGTCTTAGACTCTAGTCTATTCTGAATCATTTTTGCACTTTGCTCATCATCCTTCTTGAGGCTAGAAATACTCTTCTTGTCTTGAGATGTTTCAGCATCTGCTCTGACATCTGTATCTTTCGACACAGAGCTATTCATCCAGGGGAGGTTTTCTTCTGAGACATCGATCTTCTTCAGATCTTGATGATATAATTTTTTATAGTTACCACTGGTATCTCCCATAACTTCAGTGAGTTCTTCAATTTCTAGCCTTTTAGACTTACTCACAGTCAGACCACTACATTGACGCGAGATTCTGATGATTTGTTCAGATGTCAAGACATCAGCATCTTTCCTCTCGAGAGATGTTGCTCTATTCAGCTCCTGAGAACCTTTAATCCTTCCATCAATGGTGAGGACTGATGTGAAACATTTTCCCTTGACTAATTTCAGATCATATTTTCTTCTGACCTTCATCAACTTGAGGGAACCTTCATCATTCTGATGTCTACACTTGATATCTTATTTATCATCACCAGACTGGCTTTCAGTTTGAGGAATCCACTGATAACAATTGTCTTTGGATCTTGCACCAGTCATTACAGCCTCACCCTTCTCATTCGTTACAACACATTTGTCTTTGGTGTAGCTGACTAAGTAACCTTCATCACATAATTGGCTGATGCTTATCAGATTAGCATTCAAACCATTGACAAGATAGACATTATCAAGTTCAGGTCCTCTTACTTTTCCAATACCTTCTACAACTCCGTTATTCCCTTTACCAAACACCACTTCAAGAGAAGGACACGGTCTACATTCAGCAAACATGGATCTATATCCAGACATGTGTTTGGAACACCCACTGTCAAAATACCATGTTTCTTCTTTAGCTTCTTTGTCAGCCAGGTGAGCCAATAAGCACTTCATCTTCTCATTCTGTACCAATTGTTTAACGACTTTGGGCCTGTATTCTCTCCATCTGTTCTGTGTCTGAGGGTATCCATGCAGCTTGTAACAAGAGTACTGCATGTGTCCATACCTTCCACAATAGAAGCATCTCACCCTTTCTTCTCTGAATCTTCTGCCTTGATGAGACTGCATAGGTTGCCATCCATAATGTGGTCTTCTCCTAACATTGCTTGCCTGCCTTCTATTATGCTGGTATCCATAAGGAAGCTGAGAATGCTTTTTCCTGAATTGTCTCCCATGATGGTGGGACTTTCTCCTTCCATAATGAGACACAGCATTAGTGTAACCATACCCCTGATGTTGAGACACGTGCTGTTTGAACTGAGGATGTTGTCTTCTAGGCTGTCTTCCATGGTGATGAGGCTTCCTTCTTCTATAATTATACGGCACAGCATTGTTGAGGCCAGGTCCATACCAGTTTTCCTGATGTTGAGACATCGGATGTGACCTGGTCTGCTTGATCCTTGCAGCTTCCATGCTCCTATGATATTGGGGGGGCATATACTGTCTAGCACCTTGAGGCTGCTTTCTCTTTTGATTATGACCAGTCTTCTTCTCAATCCTCTTAGGTTGTGAAACATCAGCTTTCTTAGGAGTAGGATCCTGCACCTTTGGCAGATGTTGAGACAATGGTTGAGACATCTCCACTTTGGTTCCTGAAGTGCTTGCTTCAGTAGATACTTTTCCCTTAACCACAAATCCTAATCCAGTCCTGTCTCCAGCTATCCTTTCCGTCTGAAGAATCTTGTCAAGAGTGTCTGTACCACTGTTCAGCATCCTAACAGACTTGGTCATTTGATCAAGATGAGCTCTTACTAGCACCACTTCATTTTCCAGATCAGCTTTTTCATTCTCAAGCTTAGCAATCTGTTGCTTTTGGCACTTGTTTTCTTGACAGACTTTAGCACTCTTAAAACACAGCTCTCTGTAGGTTGAAGCTAGCTCATCATAGGTGACTTCTCCATCACTATCATCATCAGATTCAACAATTCCTGTCAAAGCTGTAACATGCTTTGCTGACTCACTTTCATCTTCGCTATCAGTGTCAGACCAGGAAATTGTCAAGCCTTTATTCTGCTTCTTCAAGAATGTGGGACACTCTTTCCTGACATGTCCATACCCTTCACATTCAAAGCACTGAACACCTTTATCTTGGACAGTCTTCTCTTCACCTTTCTCTTTTGACTTACTAATGTCAGAGGAGATGTTCTTGACATTAGGCCTGTAGTTATACTTCATCTTCTTGAACACTTTGTTGAATTGCCTTCCCAACATAACTATAGCCTGAGGCAGATCCTCCTGGGACTCATCATCTTTAGCTGCTGCAGGAGTGGAGACTAAGGCTATACTCTTGGGCTTCTTTTCTGGTTCTTCCTCATTCAGCCCAAGTTCAAATGTTTGAAGAGATCCAATAAGCTCATCAACTCTCATCTTGCTGATGTCTTGAGATTCTTCAATAGCTGTTACCTTCATCTTGTACTTCTTAGGGAGGGACCTAAGAATCTTTCTCACCAGCTTCTCTTCTGTCATCTTCTCACCAAGAGCGCTGGATGCATTTGACAGCTCAAGCACACTCATGTGGAAGTCATGAATAGTCTCATCTTCCTTCATCTTCAAGCTTTCAAACTTAGATGTTAGAAGCTGAAGTCTAGACATCTTAACTCTAGATGTGCCTTCATGAGTAGCCTTCAAAATATCCCAAGCAGCCTTAGCAGTTTCACATGAGTTGATCAGCCTGAATATGTTCTTGTCAACCCCATTGAAGATAGCATTTAGGGCTTTTGAATTCCCAAGGGAAAGCTCATCTTCTTCCTTGGTCCATTCTTCTTCAGGCTTAGGCTTTGAGGTGCCTTCTTTATCCTTGCCAGCCTCATCTTTCTCACATACCTCTGGAGCTTTCCACTCTTTAATGACAGCCTTCCAAGCTCTGTTGTCTAATGACTTTAAAAAAGTAGTCATTCTAGGCTTCCAATACTCATAGTTTGAGCCATCCAAGATAGGGGGTCTGTTGACGAATCCTCCAACCTCTTTGTCCATCTTTCACCAGAAAGTAACTTCCCTAGATCTCACCCAGAGACAGACAGGATGCCTGCTCTGATACCAATTGAAATTCTGGTACCAGACGTGTGATGTTAAGGTGTGATGTCATAACAACACACTCTGCAATAATGGACAAAATAAGCAACAGGAAAACACAAGGAATTATTCACCCAGTTCGGTCTAACTACCTACGTCTGGGGGCTACCAAGCCAGGGATGAAATTCACTACTTGTAGATATAATTTACAGACTCAACACACCAGTTGACAATCTCCTAAACTTATACTCTACTAGTGACTTTCTACCTAAGAAACCACTTAGATATGAGAACACTACTCAATCCCCTAAAACACTCAAAGAACAACCTCTTTGAGATCCCTTGATCTTGCTTCCTAGCTTCGATCAATCAACAACTCTCTATTGCTTCACAGCTTCTAGAGAGGACAGAAAATTCAACACCTATTCAAACCTAGAATAGTGTGATTACAAGTACTCTAAACAAACCCTAGACTCTAAGCCTCCAGCTCTTGATCTTCAATCTGTTTTCTGTACCTTCTTCCTTGGTCTTGTGCGCTTTATATAGCTCCTTGAATTTGGATTGGATTTGTCACAATATTTGATCAGATTTGTTAATTAAAAACTGAATCTTTTAAAACAGATTTTATCCCCAAAATCTTTTTAAATCTTCCACCTTTTAATTCTCCAACAAACCTGCAATCAAATCTCTCATGTAACAGAAAATATCTAGCCCAAGATATTCTCATCCAACGAGTCAACACTCTCCACAATTCCAGCTAATACGCGACCCTAATAACAACAAGCCCATGCTGTCATTAGCTTCAGTTCTGCAGGTCTGATGTTACAACATCACCTATGTGACATCAGACATCCACTTCAGCAACTAGCAACCTTAACACAGCCCAGTGTTAAGTGCAATGTTATGACATCAAGCCCATGACATCAAACATAGTTAACCTTCACAACTTAGTACAGCCCAGTACTAAGACTCAATGCTGCAACATCAACACCATGACATCAGCATTGAACACCTTGTTGTTTTACCAAAATTCCAGCCAATCCAGGAACTTACACTTAGCATTGTATGAACATAATCCTTCTTGCACTATCTTTGTTCACATGATACATGATTTTGTGTGGCATTTTGATGATCATTTGGCACTGTTTTGCACCTTTCATTTCAGGTTTGTATTAAGTTTATTCTTCATGGATAAACTTAATCTTGTATAATCATTAAGTCACACCTTTTTGCTTTAATGACTTTCCATTCTTTTTGGAAAGTTGTTAGCATGGTTCTCCCTTGATTAATTGATCGAAACCTTGTTTCGATTAATCGATCTTCCCTTTCCCTCTCTTTAGTCTTCCTTTAGAGCTGGTTCTTTCTTTTCCCCTTGGGAGTTGAAGTTTCACGCTGCGACTTGCACTGAAGCACTGTACAACTTGGAGCTGTTGTGCTGTCCGTTTCAACTTCTGCATTACACTCTGTGTGTTAGAGAAGGAATGAGAAGGGAAAATTCCTACTCTCTTTTTGACTACTTCAGGTAGGGGACCAATGACCCTGTGCTTGGCTTAGTCACCTCTATCCCCATGTTGTAGTGTATCCCCTTTCCCCAGTCGAGTCGATCTTTGATCACTCAATCTCTTTCAATCCCTCTTTTGATCAATCGCCTTCTTGGTTAAGATCATTGTTTTGCGCTAGAAAACTCTCTTTGTTTCAGTATTCCTTTCTTCTTGTGGTCAATCGTTGCTTCTTGATTCCTCAGAAGAGTCTCAATCCTTTTTATTCGGTTAATTACAGTCTGTCTGTTAAAGCCGATAATCCCCGGAGTTCGCAACCTTCTTTTGGTTCTTCTCCCTCTGTTTGGTTAATCACTATCCTCAGTTAAAACACCAATTTGCACTCCTCCTCAGTTAACCACAGTCCGTCTATTAAAACACTGAGTTTCCTCTTGGGTTAATCACCTTCTCTCGGTTAATCACCCTTTTCTTCAGGTAACCACAGTCCGTCTGTTAAAATACTGAACCCCTTTTTGAGTTAATCACCTCCTTTTGGTTAATAACTCATTCTTTTTGGTTAATCACTGTGTTCCATTAAGAAAACCGAATCCCCAAGCAGTTAGCAACCTCTTTTGGTTCAATACCCCTTCCTTGTTGGTTAAATGTTGTTTGTTCAGTCAATACCAACACCCCGTTTGGGTTACGACCTTCGATCGGTCTTACACCCGTTCTTGTGGTTAATCAAAATTTTCTCTGTTAAAACCAATGCTTCTCTATCCCCACAGAGTTGCAATCCTGGTCTCCTCGGTTAACCACTATTTATCAGTTAATATCCCGATATCCCCTCAGAGTCAAACGCCTTCCCTTGGTTCAGCACTCTCGCTCTGGGTTTATCACAGTCCGTCTGTTGACACCAGCTTCTTTTCCCTGCCAGAGTCTTACACTCTTTTGTCGGTTAACCACTTCGAGTTAGTTAATATATCGGGTTTCCCTTTCTTCTTGGTTTTGACACCATCCTTTTGTTTGGATCCCCAGCCGGGTTGCTTACCCTCTCTTCCTAGTAGTTCTTTGATCTTTTCTCTCCCAAGCGGAGCCTTTTCTATTCATTTCGCTCTTACTTCCTTGGTTTCGACACCAATCCTCTTTGTTATCCCTTGCGGAGTTTCTTTCATTCTTGGTTCTAACACCATTATTTTTCTTTTCTCTTGTGCAATCGCTCTTACTGCGTGGTCTTCCCCCAGTAGAGTTTTCTTTCACTTTTGCTCCTGGTTTTGACACCACTCCTTTTGTTTCCCTGTTTCTTTCTTGTTTTGTTATTTGTAGTCCCCCGAACTACGAAAGCTCTGATTCTACATTCTTTTGAATGTCAGATACGTAGGCACGAGACGCAATGTCTTGGCGAGCACACTTCCACCCTTCTTTCCTTCTCCCTTTCTTCCTTCCTTTCTGTCCCCTGGTTCCATGAACTACGACGCTCTGATTTCCTCATTGCACCATGAGGGTACGTAGGCACAAGGGCCACAATCATCCGCAAGCACTTTCCTTCTTTCTTTCTTTTTCCCCTTTCTCTCTCTCTCTCCTCTTTCTTTTAGCTAGAAGCCTTTAGATAGATAACCCATCCAAGCCTAGAAGCAAGTAAAATGGCTCCCCCTCGAGTATGACAGATGCGTTAGGTGCTAGTACCTTCCTTTCGCATAACCGACCCCCGTTCCCGTTCTCTTCCCCTTGGGTTTTATCGATATTTTCCCTGTCCTTTGGGACTAAATAAAGTTCAGTGGAGACTCTGTTGTATCTTTTAGTGTGCGATACACTCAGGTATAAACCAGCCATCTTCAGCTGGCGACTCTGCTGGGGACCAGCTTGCTCGTAGGTTGGGGTGTCGCCTAGTTTTGTTTGCTTTTCTCTTGCTTGTTTGGGTGTTTATCTTTTGCGCTTTACTTACTATATTTTATTCAGCTTTATGTTTATTTACTGCATTTATTTACTGCTTTGAATATTCATATGCTGCATACTCTAGATATCTACTTTTTTCTGCTGTTGTTGGGATGGGTAGATATTATTGGAGAGAAAGGTCCTAACACCGGGCCTAGTATACACATAGGCTAGAACGTGGATAGTCGTAAGGCCTGCATTTTGCGCGTTGGGATATCACGAGACCCACATCCCAGATCTTGATTCGTTTGAGAATACTTCCGTCCTGTGAGAATTCACTACGGCGGGGGATTTTCATTAAGAGTCCTATGGTTTGGGCGAACTTTCTAGGGACCACCTTGTTGTGTCAAGATCATACCTGTGAGGGAGATGGGTTTTTGCAGGAAAACAAGCCACTTCATACCTTGGTTCTCTCACACGTCAGACTGGCACACACATCAGATTATGTTGCACCGACACAGAATTACATGCAGATATGCGGATTGTTTAGATTTGATTGTTTAGACTGTGCTGGCTTCTTGTTGTTGTGTTGCATATCATATCATCATATAAACAAATTTTGCATGTGCACTTCCAGGTATTCAAAGGCTTATCTTTTGTTGACATTATCATAGAGATGAGTACTGGTTGTCGTGGCATTTTCAGCTACAAGTTTGTGGAGCCCAAGATGGGTATTTTGAGAGGTTTGGCATCTTTGTTGGTTGGAGATCACAAAGGGGTTTTCATAGATGCTTATGGTAATCTGTTGTCCATCCTCAACACCGAAGTCAACATCACTGCTATTCATACTCTGGTTCAGTTCTATGACCCGCCACTTAGGTCCTTCACATTTCAGGATTATCAGCTAGCACCTACACTTGAGGAGTATGCTTATATTCTTGGGGTTGAGATCAAGAAGCAGGTTCCTTATGTTTACACTAGTGGTTGTCCGAAGTTTCATCTGATCGCTGATGCGCTTTGCATTAGTAAGAAGGATGTGGAGGATAATCTTAAGACCAAAGGGAAAGGCATCCGAGGGTTTGCTTCGAAGTTCTTGGTTGACAAGGCCACTTCCTTCGCCAAGGTTGGAAACTGGAAGACTTTCAACGCCATTATTGCTCTGCTGATATATGGGATTGTCTTGTTTCCAAACATGGAGGATTTCGTAGATCAGGCTGCCATTAACATATTGTTGTCTAAGAACCCTGTGCTGACGCTCCTTGCTGATACCTACCATTCTATTCATTCCAGGAATGAAAAGAAGAAAGGAACCATTGTCTTTTGTGCTCCTCTGTTGTACCGATGGTTCATGTCTCACCTTCCACAGAAGGATCCTTTTGTTGAGAATAAGGGTAATCTCAAGTGGTCTCAACGAATTATGTCTCTTACCGCTGATGACATTTCTTGGTATTCTCGAGTCTACGACGACATTCCGATCATTCTTCATTGTGGGAAATTCTCCAATGTGCCTCTCTTGGGTACAAAGGGTGGAATTAACTACAATCCGAGAATGGCTTTCAGACAGTTGGGATATCCTATGGTTGCCAAGCCTGATCCTGAGGTAGTGGAAGAGTTCATCTTTCATGAAGGGGTTGATGACATGGGTTTACTGAAGAGGTTTAGTGCCGCTTGGACTCATATTCATCTTGAAGGTAGAGCCGATTTGGGTAAGAAGAATTGCGTAGCCAAGGAAGCTTACACACTTTGGGTCAGAGAGCGCGTGAAAGAGGTCTTGTTGCCATTTTCTTATGAGCCTCCCCTGAATTCCAAGCCTCCTGAACTTTCCGTTGTTCCTCCATCTGAGGTCGACCAACTCAAGCTGATTATTGAGAAGTTGAAGAAGGAGAACGCCGATCTTCGTCTCAACCTTGATAAAGTCACTTCCGAGAAGGATAGCCTACAGATTGAGCTCCGCCAGAAGCGCGAGAACATGCTCAAAGAGGTGGAGGTTGAACAGAATAAGCGTAGGAAGGTGGGTGATGCTTTGAAAAGCACCTATGAGGGACTTGCTTCAAAGAAGAGGCAACTTGCCGATGCTCATTATCAAGCCTACAAAGAGGAGCTGAGCTACAAGAAACAACTTGAAGAACTTCGAGAGAAGTTATGCGAGTTCAAGACAAAGTGGAAAAGCGAGCAAGACCGTGCTAAGCAGCTAGCAAAGGTCCACTCTCAGTGTCATGCCAAGCTCGACGAAGTCTTCGGTGAGGTTCAGAAGCTGCAGGATCAAGCACATCAGAGCCGAGAGCAGATCAGTCAGCTCAACACAGAGAGTACTCATTGGGAGCAACAAAGCCGTCATCTGCAGAACCTCTTGGATCAGAAAGAGGCCTTTCTTCAGGATATGCTTCAGGGACCTAACCATTCTTTGCTACACAACCTCATGAAGGATGCGAAGTATTGGAGTGAGAGACATGGCCGTTTAGCCAAATTTGCTGAGCATGCACTGGAGGGATGCATTTGCTTATGTATTGCCACACCATCTTTCTTGGGCTGTTTTCCACTTCTTATCTGTTTGCAAGGTGGTATTTGATAGGATCCATGCGGATTTTGTTGTAGCCCAAAAGGCAAATATTTGACTTGTACTCGACTTGTACTTCTTTCCTTTATTATTGAGTGAGTGAATGAAGTTGCCTGCCAATTTTATCTTCTGCACCTTTACTTGTATGCTTTATGATTTTGTCAACAAAGATAAGTTTAAGAATTCCTGGAATTTAAAACTTCATTTTGCATGCATATCATACATTCATTTGCACACATATGCACGTCCTTTCATCAGAAGTCGTTGCTCATCCTTGTCCTCCTTCCTTGTAGCAAGACGATGACTCGACATCGGTATTTCACTCGATCAAGCAAATCCAGAATCATGGCTGACTTCGAAGCTAAGAACGCTGCCTATAAGGAAACTCTGGCTCAATTCCAAGGTCGGATGGATCAGTTCCAGGCGAACATGGATGTCATCATGGAACTCCTTCGCGCCCAGAGGGACGCTTCTGCTACTGCCACTATTGTTGCAACTACTACTGATGCAACTGTTGTCACTCCTGTTGTGACCACTCCTCCTGTTGTTACGACTACTCATGCTGTTGTTCCTTCTCCTGTTATGGGTGAAGTGTCGATCGAGCCTGTAAATCAGCCTGTTGTTCAGCCTAATGTGAACAAGATGCCTGCTGGTTTCCCATGGGGCATGCTGTCATACCCCAAATTTTGACCACTAAGATTTCCCATCATGGTGCAAATCATCAGCACAATATGGATGTACCTTTGTACCTCATTAGTCTCCCCAAAGATGGGTGAACACTCACTACAATCAGAACTAGGGTTTCAAACCCTCTCAGAGCTCTTAGACAAAGGATCAATCAAGAAATGACATGATCTTCAACTTGTATAGCCTCTCAAATATCCACAATGGATCAAGAGGACTCCCACTTCAAGGATTAAGCACAAGGCTGCTCCCTTCTAGGTGGATCAAGCCTCAGGATCGCTAGTGTCACCAAATTAGGGTTTGGTCGACTAGGGCCTCCAGATGAAAATTTTCCTCTGGGCATGAGCCAACGCTTCAAAGCATATCCTAATACGCTCCATGGAACATCATAAACCCCATCATCAAGTCAATTTAGCCTCAGGGGATGCATTTACCAGAAATCCAGAATTAGGGTTTCTTGACCTAATTCACCCCTAAGTTGACTTTTGGGACAAAACACGAGCCAATGCCTCAAGAGAGGATTTGAGGATCCCTAACACACCACATTGATCCATTTGCAACAATGGATTGATCCAAGAAGCTTGAGCAACAAGTTTCAATTTCATCTGAACCACAGTTAGGGTTTCGCGGGAAAAGTGAACTGTACCTTTGACTTTTGACCCAGGCATGCTCCCAAACCTTGGGACACGATTCAATAAACCATATAACACCTATGGAACATGTCCATCAAGTTTGATTTAGGTCAAGGACTTGATTTCATAAAGGATCGCACAGTTTGGAATTCATCTGATAAAAAGTCAACTGTGCACAAAAGTCAAACTTTGACTTTTTGAGATTTTTCATAAAAATGCTTTTTTAACCCTAAAATTATGTTAATGTGTGATTGGAATCATCATTCATCAAGAAAAATCAAGAAAAGTGGGATAACTTGAAAAAGGGGTAACCATAAAAACTTAGAAAATTTTCTAAGTTATGAAATAAAGTGGCAAGGGTACCAAATTTGGAGGATCATAACTCCTAAACCACAAAGCCATTTTTCACCATCCAAAGCTTGATTTGTAGCCCTCATGGCCCTCTACAAAAGTGTCAACTACACCTCATCCCAATTCATCATGAATTTTGAGTTATGGTTGGATCAAAATGGCTAAAAACCTAAAATTGACATTTTTCAGCACTTAGCCAAAATCTGCCTTGTAATTTCAGCATGAAGTCCCAACTTCAAGGATATTTTTCTCCATGATCCAGGTTGAACCAGGTCTAGGTCCAAACGTCAAAGTTGAAGTACGTCATCTCAGATTTCCAGAAAGTCCTAGAACGTCCATGTAGCATACTCGAGCAGGGAGTTATGGATTTTGCAAAAAGGCTTGTTGCAGCTGAATTTTTCAGGGCAGATTTGCACATTTCTTGTGCCACACGAATTTTCAAGCCTTGTCATCATTTTGGACACATCTAAGGATCAAATCTAAGAGGGATTATCTGATCCATGAGCCTCCCAAGTCCAAGGAACCAAAACTAGCATGCTAAAACCTAGAAATCCCTAAAAGAGGGACAAGACTCCAATTTTGGTTTGGAAAATTTAATGGATGCTTAGAGGTGGCATGAACTGAGCTTCCTCCAACTGAATTCAGTCAAGATTCATCCAACAACTATGGAACCAAAGGCCTGTGCTCTAACCTCTAGTCAATGGCTAGAGGAGACTTGGATTTTCAGTGGCCAACATTTGCCAAACCTCTGCTGCAGCCACCATTCACTATTACTTGCAAAACAAACTTGCTCTACTATAAATATAGCTCATTTGTGCTCAGTTTGAGTACACAAAGCCATCAAACAGATGCTTTCCTCAAATTCTCTCTTTCACTCCAAAATGCCTTCTTTAGTAAGGAAATTTTGAGTTTTTGAGTTAGAGAGCATTTCCATCACAGCTCATGATCCAAACACCTCATAAACATCATATGCATGTGATCCAAACTCTCACAAGTGACCTATAACACCAACATCACAAAGTCACCTCTCAAAACCTCAAAATTGGACTTTTTTGCATTTTTCAAGCCATGTCTTGATTCAGTCACTTTCCAAACCAGATAAAACCTCAAACACACTCCAAATATCATCCTTGAACTGTCCCAAATGGTGCCACACATCTGGAACACCATTTAAGAGAGTTGGCATTTTGGCCACTTTTGCCCATTTTGCAAGAAAGTGCTCAAACTTGCTCCAGAGGTTTCCAGCTGATTCTAACCATCCTAAAAGCTTCTAAGAGGTCATTTGAGGGTGTCCAAAGTATCAAATCATTTCTGGAACAAAGCACTTGGTAGGTTGCACAAAATCTCCAAAAAAGAGGTAAAATTCACAACTTGAATTCTTTGAATCATGCTTTCCTTTGTTGTCCATATACATGCATCATATTGAACAATTCTTGAAGCAAAAATGTAGTCCTTAATGTGTATGATTTAATTCTCCTACTGTTTTCACTTTAACATGTTTATATGTGGAGTTTTGGTTGTTTTAAAATCACAGTCCAGTTCTGGTTTTTTGCATCGTTCATTCTGTACGTTGAGTTTCAGTGTGTATGTGTGGTAACATTGGATTCCTTGCGAAAAATCAGTCAAGATAGGTTTTTACGGATTTTGATTACGATAAAAATTGAGAGAGTTACGCGCGTTGGAAGTATGGCGCGAAACGATGTCAAAAACTAACGTGCAGTTCTGGTTTTTCGATTCGCGTGTTTTGTGCCTTGAGTTTCAGCGTGTATGTGCAGTACCATTGGATTCCTTGCGAAAAATCGGTCAAGATAGGCTCTTCCGAATCTTAATTACGTTAAAAATCGAGAGGGTTACACGTGTTGGAAATTTGGCGCGAAACGACGTCGAATTAACGGTCTAGTTCTGGGTTTTTTATTTGTGTGTTCTTTACATTAAGTTTCAGTGTACATGAGTAATACCATTGGATTCCTTGCGAAAAATTGGTCAAGATAGGCTCTTCCGGATCTTACTTTCGTTAAAAATCGAGAGAGTTACGCGTGTTGGAAATTTGACGCGAAACGACGTCGAATTAACGGTTCAGTTCTGGTTTTTTAATTTGTGTGTTCTATACATTAAGTTTCAGTGTGCATGAGTAATACCATTGGATTCCTTGCAAAAAATCGGTTAAGATAGGCTCTTTCGGATCTTAATTCCATTAAAAATCGAGAGAGTTACGCGTGTTGGAAATTTGACGAGAAACGATGTTTTAAATTAACATAGCAGTTCTGGTTTTTCGATCCGCGTGTTTTTACGTCGAGTTTCAGTGTGTATATGTGGTACCATTGGATTCCTTGCGAAAAATCGGTCAGGTACTTCCGGATTTTAATTCCGTTAAAAATTGAGAGAGTTATGAGTGTTTGAAATTTGATAAAAAAGGTGTTAAAAACTAAAGTTTCAGTACTAGTTTTTTGCCCCATATGAGATGTCGAAGATGATGTTGTGACATCTTTCCTCTTTTTCTTATTTTATTTTCAAAACTCAACCAATTCTTTTACATAGCAAAAATCATCATTTTCCAATTCATACCCCATAATATTTTAATCCACAAAAAATCACAAAAAAATATTATTTTTAGATTATTTTTAATATATTTAAAAATATTGTTTTAAATTGTTTTAAATGCTTTTAAAATGATTTCTTTTTCTTGATTTTTAAAACCAAAATGATTTTAAATATTCATGTGGATAAAATACTTTTTCATAAACCTTAATCATTGTTTATAACATGATTAATGATTTTATTTGATATTTTTATCATTTTTTACTTGATTTTTCTTTGAAAAATGCCTTTAAAAAATGAAATTGGGGTTTCTTTGATTTTCACCCTAACAAATCTTTTTTCAAAAACACTTAGGCCTCTAATAGAGTGTAAAACCCAACCCTTTTTGTACAAAAATAATTTGGGCCTCAGTTATTGTATAAGTCCCGATACGTTAAAAATCTCGGCGCGATCGCCATTTTCAAACTGAAAATCATCTGGGCCTCCCCTCGTGTTGTAAGCCCCATATCTTTTCCTAAAATACACTTTGGGCCTCTAATAGAGTGTAAGTCCCACCCCTTTTGTAAATAAAATATTTTGGGCCTCAGATATTGTATAAGTCCCTCTGTACATTTACAAAGTTCGGCGCGATCGTCGCCTTTTAACAAAAAAGACCATTGGGCTTCTCCTTGAGCTATAAGCCCCATTTCTTTTCATTTTTAAACCTTTGGGTCTCTAATAGAGTGTAAGACCCAATTCCTTTGTAAATACCAAAATTTTGGGTCTCAATCACTTGTATAAGTCCCACGGCGTTTCCAAAACCTCGGCGCGATCGTCGCCCTTTTCAAAATTAACCATTGGGCCTACCCTCGAGTAGTAAGACCCATTTTTTTTCTTAAAAGTCACTTGGGCCTCTAATAGAGTGTAAGTCCCAACCCTTTTTTCTACATAATCCATTTTGGGGACTCACTTATTGTATAAGTCCCTCTGTACATTCTAAAACCTCGGCGTGATCGCCATTTTTAAACAAAATCATCTAGGCCTACCCTCAAGTAGTAAGACCCGCTTTTTTTTCTCTAAATCATTTTTTTGGGCCTCTTGAGAGAGTGTAAGACCCATTCCCCTTGTACAGAAAACTTTTTGGGCCTCAGTCACTTGTATAAGTCCCACTATACAAACTCATATCACAGTGCAATCACTACTAAAACCCTGGGCCTCTCCCTGAGCTGTAAGCCCCAATCTTTCCTTTCAAAGCACTTTCTCCTTTGATTTTGAAATATACTGTTGTTTTCAATCTTTCTTTGTTGAACAACTAAGCAAACAACATGGAAGCTCTACAACCGAGTAAGTGTTTATATGCTTTCATTTACCGCTTTCATATACGTATAACTGTATTGTGGGGTTGTTTCGCTGTAAGTCTTCTTTCATAAACTCATATTGACTGTGTAATAATAGTATAGATATTTAGAGTTTCCCCGGTAACTACGTCTAGCACTAGGTAAAGCCGTTTCGATCATTCTTAGAAATAGACAATACTAGATCCCCCATAGGAGCACCAGATACAGTCTTCTCTTCGGCTGTCCTCCTTAGGAATTGTCAAGAAACTCTACGCCCCAGAGATGATCTCTTCTCCGTGAATTGCATCCCTTGAGTTTCTTTCAAATTCTCGAACTTTCCTGGCTTGATCTATTCTTTGTGAATAGCCTGTCTTGAACTTCTCGGGGTTTGGGGACCCACAGGCTTCTTAAAAGCATCCCGACCTCCTCTTGGGCGTTGTACAAGGACTCGTCGGCTTCTTAGAAGTATTCACAGCCTCCTCTTAGGCTTCGTATAAATGATTTCTTCCTCCGGGAATGATACCCTCCTCTTGGGCTTCGTACAAATTGTCCCTCGGCTTTTTAAAAGTTTCCATCCTCCTCTTGGGCTTCGTACAAATTGTCCCGATGACCTCCTAAAGGTATAGGAACAAAAATTAGTCATCTTAATAGAACAGTCTTTCAAAGAGTCTAGATCTTTCTACCGTGAACGTACTACAACTCTTTCTTTACGCATAGTACAAAAGATAAAACTCTAGACTTGCACAGTCTAATTTCCTTGAGTCTCAGAGACATTGTCAAGTAAGGAAACACCCGCAGACTTGGACAGTCTCAAATACCCTTTGGATTCCCCGTTTCCTTAGAGAGTAGGAAACAATCCCGATTCTCAGATCAAATCCATGAGTACAGTGTTACTCATATAAGAACTGATTTTCTCGTTGAACCAACATACTAGACCTGTCACTCAACTGAAACAGTAACCTTTTAGCCCCCATCTCGGGCTTCGTACGAGATACAAAGACTCTCTTGTTGAGTCAAACCTTTTAGCCTTCATCTCGGGCTTCGTACGAGATACAAAGACTATCTTGTTGAGTCAAAACTTTTAGCCTCCATCTCGGGCTTCGTACGAGATACTAAAACACTCTCTTGTTGAGTATAAAAGACTCTCTTGTTGAGTCAATCACCTTTTAGCCTCCATCTCGGGCTTCGTACGAGATACAAAATCACTCTCTTGTTGAGTATAAAAGACTCTCTTGTTGAGTCAATCGCCTTTTTGCCTCCATCTCGGGCTTCGTACGAGATACAAAATCACTCTCTTGTTGAGTATAAAGCACTCTCTTGTTGAGTCAAAACCTTTAGCCTCCATCTCGG
Organism: Lathyrus tuberosus; assembly: GCA_022829125.1. NCBI lineage: Eukaryota > Viridiplantae > Streptophyta > Magnoliopsida > Fabales > Fabaceae > Lathyrus > Lathyrus tuberosus. The sequence goes on along the minus strand of JALAZF010000036.1, from coordinate 14,909,772 downwards.
GCTTCGTATGAGATACAAAAACACTCTCTTGTTGAGTATAAAAGATTCTCCTGTTGAGGCAACCCTTTTAGCCTCTCTCTTGGGCTTCGTACGAGACACACAAAAACTCCCTCTTATTGGGCGAATAGCCTCCTCTTAGGCTTTGTATAAGAAAACCCAGGTTGAGCCAATCAACCTTTTAGCATCAAAGTTGTGCCTCGTTCACAGTATACAAACATCAACAACTCTTTTTCCTTCATCTAATTGTTGTAAGCGGCAAGCCTCTGGATTATTTACATCCATGCCACCGTCCCTCTTTTAGCATGAGAAATTCCTAAGGAAAGATAGCATTGCTCTACACTGAGTTAAAGTCTTCTCCTTCAGGTTGGAACCCCCCTATAAAGGAAATTATGGCATTGTCGGATTCACATATCCCGGTTAAAGTAATTCTCCTTTATAAACAGTTGTGACAAATAGACCCTCTTTAGAGATGACAAATTCTCTCTAAAGACAACACCTTTTAGCTTCACATCTTGGGCTTCGAACAAGATACAAATAGACCTTCAGCTTCACATCTTGGGCTTTGAACAAGATACAAACCACCTTCAGCTTCACATCTTGGGCTTTAAACAAGATATAGATCACCTTTCGCTTCACGTCTTGGGCATTTAACAAGACACCAAAACACCCATTTCCTACCATAGAATAGGAGGAACTACGAACGCACTGATTTCCCTGTTTCGGTAAACGGGAATACGTAGGCATAAGATTGAAAGAAAAATCTTAGCGAGCACACTAATCAAAAAACCTAAAGTCCCCTATGTCCACCCAATCTGACAAATTCCCCATGAATAGTCCCGGTTTTCCACCTTAATAAAGTAAGAAGAAAGAAAGACCCCATTACCATATAGCATCCGTAACCTAACAGACCGCTGTTTAAACTCAGTATGCATGCAGGGTTAATTGGAGACATCTATTTCCCTTCCTTAGTCAGCTCACAATAGGATAAAAAATGAATCGACCCGTAGTAAACCCCAAAGAACGGCAGCGCTTAAGAACCGCATCCAAAATCGCTCGCTACACATGCCTCTGAATTACACTCCTCAGATTGCAAACAATGGTAGCACCTTCCTACCATATCAGCCTTTTGTTGCACCCCTTCCTAATAGGAATATGGATGCATATCCATGAGGCATGCCTACTCTAGTTCCACCTCCAGTAGTGAGCGATGATCATGAGAATCTTCAACTTCAGGCTCATCAAACTGCCGGTAATACTCCTGATGATGAAGAGCATGTGTATAGGGGTCCTCCTATTCATGTTCTGGTTTTATCTCAAGCCGGTCAAACTGCTGTTCAGAATGTTCATCCTGGGATGTTCTACCCTGGGGCATCTTCTTCCACTGCTGTGGTATCTCCCCCGCATTATCCATTTGGTGTTCAGATTGGTCCGAATGCTGGTCAGATGGTTAATCCGGGTTTGGTGTATCCTTCTCAGTTTGCTACTCCACAAGTTCACCCTCCAGCCACTTCTCAGCTGCCAAATCCTTAGATTCTTGTTAGGCCCAATAATCAGAGTAGGCCCGTTGACTACAAGTTGTTGGAAGACCATATCAGAGCTATTGAAGGATTCTCTGCTTTTGGTATAGAGGCCAAAGACTTGTGTTTGGTTCCAAATGTTGTGCTGCCGCAGAAATTCAAGATACCTGATTTGCCAAAGTACAAAGGCTTGAGTTGCCCGCGTAGTGACATCACTATGTACTGTAGGAAGATGGTATCCCATATTGATAATGATGAATTGCTTGTTCGTTGTTTTCAAGATAGTTTGTCTGGTTCTTCATTGGATTGGTACATGGGCCTTGAACGTAGCAAGATCCGTACTTGGAGGGATTTGTCTGAAGCGTTCGTGAAACAATACAAATACAATCTAGATCTGGCACTTACCAGATTGCAGTTGCAAAACCAATCTCAGTGCTCAGCTGAAACATTCAAAGAGTATGCACAAAGATGGCCTGAGATGGCATCTCGCGTGCGACCTGCTCTCTCTGACAATGAGTTGGTTGACATCTTTATGGGTACATTGCAAGGGTCCTACTATGAGAAAATGGTGGGTAGTTCTTCATCGAACTTCACTGATGTTGTGATGATTGGTGAACGGATTGAGAATGGTTTGAAGACTGGAAAGATTCCTGGAACTGCTTCCTAACAGCCGGCCAGAAAATCTCAGAACAGTCAGTCCAAGAAGAAGGAAAGTGAAACCAATGCTATGACAGTTCAAGTTTCTCCTCAATATCAATAACCTCAGTACCAGTATCATCCACAACAACCAGCTCAGAATGCTCAGAATCAGCAACAGACTCAACAGAACAAAAATCAGCAGAATCAAAACCGTCAGAACAACAACAATCAAGGAAACCGTAAACGTCCGAATTTTGACAGAATTTCGGTGTCATAGACGGAGTTATTTCCTTACTTGGTTCACCAAGGGGCAATTGTCCCCAAGCAGATTGCACCTGCGATTCCTCCATTCGGCCCGAAGCATAATCCAAATGCATCTTGTGCCTATCATGCTGGATACATAGGACATGCAACAGAGGACTGCTTTGTTTTCAAAACCAAGGTTCAGGAACTCATTGATAAGAAGATTCTAACTTCCGCTGAGGAAGGTCCTAACATTCAGAATAATTCGTTGCCGAATCACAATGGACCTGTGGTTAACATGATTGAGGATTATTCAAGGGTTGAATTGATCATGGATGTTGACGAAGTAAAGACCCCGATGGCTGTGGTTTTCAAGAGATTGAATGAACACGGGCTGTTGAAAGGGTTGCATGGTAAGTGTCAGATTTGTGACGATAATCCTAACCAGTGTCGAAGGATGAAAGGTTGTGTCCAGCTTTTGATGAATTGAGGTGAAGTGCAATTTGCCAGATCTAAAACTGTTGAGGAAGTTGCTACCATCGAGCCATTCATCATTGTCTATAAAAGGTTCCTGTGGAATCCCCTAAGCAAAACAAAGTGCAACCCATCATGGTTTGCCCGCCAAAACCATTTCCGTATTAGAATTCCAAAGAGGTATCGTGGAAATATGGGTCTTCTGTGTTTTCGGGAGGTCAGGAAATAAGGTTTGCGGAATCTGAGATCGTGAATATTACAGCCGCCGGAGGTATGAATCGTAGTGGACGGGTGTTTTCTCCGAAAGTCACTACAAAGTCTGTGCAATTTCTAACCGTTGTTCCTCCCCAGGAAACGCCTACATCTGCAATCCCTGTTGTTCAACAAGGGGCGTCTTCTACTACCATTCCAGTGCCGAACATTCCGTCTGAGGACGTTTCAAAAAGCAAGGAGACACTTGATGACCAAGAGTTCCTAAAGTTGATTAAGAAGAGTGACTTCAAAATTGTGGATCAGTTGGGCCAGACTTCCTCGAGGATTTCAATCTTGTCCTTACTCATGAGCTCGCCCGCGTACATATCAGCTATGTTGAAGGTCTTCAACACTACTCATGTTATGCATGATATATCTGTCATCGAGTTTGATGATGTAGTGGCTAACATAACTGCAAGTCAATATTTGGGCTTTAACAATTCGGAATTTCCTCCTGAAGAAGCTGTCCACAACAGAGCACTGCACATTTCCGTGACTTGCATAAATATCCTGCTATCTCGTGTTCTAGTAGATATCGGTTCTTCCCTCAATGTGATGCCTAAGGGCACATTGAGTCAGTTATTGGTGGAGGGAAACGAGATGAGACCAAGTGCCTTAGTTGTCAGAGCCTTCGACGGTTCTCGAAGGCAAGTCATCGGAGAAGTGGATTTACCCATCAAGGTTGGACCACATTTGTTTACCATTACTTTCCAAGTGATGGATATCAATCTAGCATATAGTTACCTACTGGTTCGTCCCTGGATACACGCCGCAGGAGCAGTAACATCGACTTTACATCAGAAGTTGAAATTCATGTTTGAAGATCAGCTGGTCATTGTCTGTGGTGAGGAGGATTTAATTGTATGCGAGTTATCTTCTTTTCGGTACGTCGAGACCGAGGAAGGCATAGCTGAGGTACCGCTGCAGTGTCTCGAATTCGAAGATGTCAGCTCTTCTTCAACTAGTCAAAGTAGATCACCACAGTTGACTTTAGCGTCTGCTAAGAGTGCTAAGGAGACTATCCAGAAAGGTGCTTTGTCAGGCTGTGGGCATGTGATTGATGTGGTTGAGAAGTGTAATCGTTTTGGATTGGGCTATCGTCCAAGTCGACGGTCGCATGCCCAGAATCAGTGCAGTTCAATCAAGTTCAGTAGCGCGGGTTTCCAGCAAGGTGACATCGTGGCAGCTACTGACGATGCTGGTCCCAGTAATCAGACTTCAAGCCTTGTGCGCAAATGTCCGCCCGGTTTTAAGCTCAACAATTGGACATCTACCGTGATTCCTGTGTTTTTTCCATATAACATGTAATGCATTTTGCTTTCTCATTCCCTCGTCCTCGCCCGAGACGAGTGGATAGCTTGTAAAGGGCCTCGCGCTTTTGCAATATTATGTGATCAATAAATAAAAGTTTTTTGCATTCAAAATCATGCTCTATTTTCTTTCCTTTATTTTACTTTTTCACAAAACAAATGGCAAAAGTTTATTTTCTTTTCACTTTTCAAAAAAAATGGCTCATTCTAAACATATTCATAAACAAGCAGAACTAATAAAAGCATTGATAACAACATGGCAAACATCCATTGTAATTATGGAATTCCAATTAACCAAGCCGAAGAAGATGGTGAGGAAGATTGTGAATTATCGGCTGAACTAGCAAGGCTCCTTGAGCACGAGAATAAAGAGATTCAGCCGCACAAAGAGCCAGTGGAAGTTGTCAATCTTGGTACTGATGAGGTCAGAAGAGAAGTCAAGGTTGGCGCGGCCCTCACGAAGCATGTACACTCCGAGTTGGTCAAGTTATTGAAAGAGTATGTTGATATCTTCGCCTGGTCCTATCGAGATATGCCTGGTTTGGATACCAACATTGTTGAGAATCACTTGCCACTCAAGCCCGGATGTCCTCCTGTCAAGCAGAAGCTCAGAAGGACTAGACCCGACATGGCACTCAAAATCCGAGAAGAGGTGAAGAAGCAGCTTTATGTTGGTTTCCTAGCCACTTCCGAATATCCTGAATGGATTGCCAACATCGTCCCAGTTCCAAAGAAAGATGGTAAAGTCAGAATGTGTGTGGATTATCGAGATCTAAACAAGGCTAGCCCCGAAGGATGATTTTCCTTTGCCTCATATTGATGTCTTGGTAGACAATACAGCGCAGTTCTCTGTCTTTTCCTTCATGGACGGTTTTTCAGGATATAATCAGATCAAAATGTCCCCAACTGATATGGAGAAGACCACTTTCATCATGCCATGGGGTACATATTGCTACAAAGTCATGCCATTCGGTCTAAAGAATGCAGGGGCAACATACCAACGTGCCATGACAACCCTCTTTCACGATATGATCCATAAAGAGATTGAGGTTTACGTGGATGATATGATTTCCAAGTCCAAGACTGAAGATGATCACTTGGTTCATCTGAAGAAGCTGTTTGAAAGACTCCGAAAGTTTAGATTGCGGTTGAATCCTGTGAAGTGTGCCTTCGGAGTTCGATCTGGTAAACTGTTGGGCTTTATTGTGAGTCAGAAGGGCATTGGAGTTGATCCTGATAAGGTTCGGGCAATTCAGAACATGCCGCCTCCCTAAACAGAAAAAGAAGTATGTGGCTTTCTGGGCAGACTTAATTACATCTCAAGATTCATCTCCCATTTGATGGCTACCTGTGAACCAATGTTCAAATTACTAAGAAAAAATTAATCGGTTGAATAGAATAATGATTGTCAGGAAGCATTCGACAAAATAAAACAATACTTGCAAGAACCACCGATCTTAGTACCATCGGTTCCTGGTAGGCCTTTATTCATGTATCTCACCGTTCTTGATGAATCAATGGGATGTGTATTGGGTCAATATGATGACACTGGCAGAAAAGAACATGAAATATACTATCTGAGTAAGAAGTTCACTGATTGTGAGACCAGATACTCACTCTTAGAGAAAACTTGTTGTGCTCTGGTCTGGGCTGCTCGATGCCTATGACAATACATGATTTGCCATACTACTTGGTTGATATCCAAAATGGTTCCGATAAAGTATATATTCGAAAAGTCTGCTATCTCTGGAAGGATTTCTCGGTGGCAGATGTTGTTAACTGAGTATGATATCCAACATGTTACCCAGAAAGCAATAAAAAGGAGCGTCTTGTCTGACTACCTTGCCCATCAGCCTGTAGAGGGTTATCAATAAATGAAGTTTGACTTTCCCGATGAGGATGTTCTGTTTATCAGAGATTATGAAACTCCAGACCCTGATATAGGACCCGAACCAGGGGCACGATGGACGCTCGTGTTCGACGGTGCCTCCAATTCTAAAGGTCATGGAATCGGTGCTATCCTCATTTCTCTAACAGGTTTTCACTTTCCCTTCACCGCCATATTATGCTTTGTATGCACCAACAATGGCTGAATACGAAGCATGTATCTATGGTATTGAAGCGGCAATTGACATGAGAATCAAGATTCTTGAGGTCTATGGAGATTCTGCCTTGGTCATCGGTCAAGTCAGAGGGAATTTTGTGACTCAGGATTCCAAGCTGGTTCCGTACCAACAACACATAGCGAAGTTGATTCCTTACTTTGATGAGATCACTTTTCATCATATCCCTAGAGAGGAAAATCAACTAGCTGACGCTCTTGCCACCTTAGCATCCATGTTCAAGGTCAAGTGGAAGAATGAAGCTCCTTATATCCGCATTGATTATTTGAAAGAACCAGCACACTGTTTAGCAATCGAGGATGAGTTTGATGACAAGCCTTGGTTCTACGACATTAAGAGATATTTGGAAAAACAGGAATATCCCAAGGGTATTACTATCACTGGTAAGAAAGCTCTTAGACGGCTCTGTGCCAAATTCTTCTTAAGTGGTGGTATACTATACAAGAGGAATTATGATTCCGTGTTGCTTAGATACGTGGATAGACACGAAGCAAACACGATCATAAGGTCCATACATGAGGGCTTCGAGGGTGTACATGCTAAAGGTCCTGCTATGGCCAAGAAGATCCTTCGGGATGGGTATTACTGGACGACAATGGAGGTAGATTGTTACAACTTTGCCAAAAGATGTCACAAATACCAAATCTATGGAGACAAGATCAATGTGCCTCCTACTCCATTGAATGTTTTGACTTCACCTTGGCCATTCTCTATGTGGGGTATAGATATGATTGGAATGATCGAGCCAAAGGCTTCCAACGGTCATCGTTTTATTCTAGTCGCTATCGACTACTTCACCAAGTGGGTTGAAGCTGCTTCCTATGCAAACGTTACATGACAAGTGGTTGCCAAATTTATCAAGAAAGAGATAAATTGTCGTTATGGCATTCCTAGCAGCATTATCACGGACAATGCAAGCAACCTAAACAACAATATGATGAAGGAGTTGTGTCAAGAATTTAAGATCGAGCACCACAACTCTTCACCATATCTGCCCAAGATGAATGGCACCGTTGAAGCAGCGAATAAAAACAACAAGAGGATTGTCCAGAAAATGGTCAAGACATACAAGGATTGGCATGAAATGCTTCCTTTTGCACTACATGGCTACAGAACTTCAGTCCGCACTTCTACTGGGGCAACTCTGTATTTGCTTGTGTATGGTATGGAGGTTGTTCTACCCATTGAAGTCGAAATTCCCTCACTTAGAGTCATCATGGAAGCAGGTCTTGATGAAGCCGAATGGGTTTAATCCAGATACGACCAGCTGAATCCCATAGAAGAGAAGCTCCTTACAGCCGTTTTTCATGGTCAATTGTATCAGAGACGCCTCAAGCGAGCTTTTGACAAGAAAGTTCTTCCTCGAACATTCTGTGAAGGCAAACTCGTGCTCAAGAGATATTTACATGTTCACTCGGATCCACGAGGCAAATGGACTCCCAACTACGAAGGACCCTTTGTTGTCAATAGGGCCTTCTCGGGCGGAGCCCTGATCCTCACTATAATGGATGGGGAGGAGTTACCATTGCCCGTGAACTCCGATACAGTCAAAAAATATTATGCCTGAAAAAAATGGATAAGAGTCTGCTAGATTGACATCCGCAAGGACAATCTAGGCAAAAATGGACGTCCCGATGGACCAAAAAAAGAGATGTCCATGCAAAAGTTAGGGACAATGAAAAAAAATAGACAATAACAACCCGCTAAGTCGAAAACCCGAGAGGGAGGTTTAGGCAAAAATGGGTATCCCGGTGGACGAAAAAAATGGAAAAAATGTCCAGGAAAAATTAGGGATAAAGGCATTGATTGTGAACACTTGAGCCTCTTTTCATCACAGCTAGACCTCAGACGGTAACAGAGCAGTCAAATCGTCATCAACAGGAGCAAGGTGTTGGAACCTCGACTTTCAGTGGATGGGAGCCAATGTTGTTATCAATGCAAAGCATATTTTCCCTTTGCCATTTACACTTGTTTTCAATTTTATTGCAAATTTCCTCATCAAGGATTTTTGCATCCTTGTACACACTTTATGTACAGAATTTTCACATTCAATAAAATGGATCTCTTGTTTTCTCATTTGTTTTCATTTCAGTATTTTATTTGCAAAATAAACAATTATTTGTGATCACATAATACTATAAAATGTTGAGAACAATAAAAAGCTAAATCAATCGAGAAAGCATTGTGCATTGCATATGTTACTGGTAATCCCTGCAGGATAATCAGTAGTACCCTGTTGTAAGCCTAATGCCCGGCTGGAAATAGGTTGATTCTTTGAAGAAGTTGTTGTTTCCTCAGCAGGGTCATCACTTCCCCAACAGATCCATAATGTCTCCAACAAATTGTCATGATGTGCCTTGAGAAGAGATGGATTTGTCCTTTTCCCCAGCATGGGTCGTGCTTTCTCCGCAGCATATCAGTAGGTCGCGCACCTGCGACCGCACAATTTGGTTCCTCGTCTTCCCTGAGCAGAGAAGATTCTCTAAGCCTTGTGAGTCCCCCAGACAGAGACAATCGGGATGTCCACAGCAGAGTCAGTGGCAGCGTAGAAATCAGATTTGTCTGGTTTCATCCTCGGCAGAAACAGTCATGATGAAGGGATTAGTCTGATCCTCTTATCCGTTGCTGGGTCGATGATGAGCCTTCTCGGATTCTTTCCCAGCAGAGCCTTCACTATTTTCTGGATTTTCACAGTAGAATTATCACCTTTTGGGGCTCTTCCCCCAGCAATTTTTTGTATTATCAGTGGGTTCCCTCTCTGACCAAGGATGTCGAGATCGTTTTGCTACAACCTCTGCCTAACTTACCGTTCATTACTTCAGCCATACCCTTCTGTATTGCATGATATCAAGCATCATGTAGATCGACACATACATAGCACATGCATCGAGCATACTCTCTCTTTGTTGGCCTAATTCATCTCCCTTGCGGATATTCAGCCTCTCAACACTCTTCTTTTGTCGCCGTCGACCAAATGTTTGAGCTACTTTTTTATTTAATCCCCTTTTACCTAGAATCATCGAAAAGTTAGCACAATTTGTTTATACAGGTCCAAGAGGATTAAATAGGGGCAGCTGTCGTAACCTGAAATTTGACCTCCCTCTTTTGCCTTTCGCATAAGCATGTGCATTCGCATTGTTGGCATACGCATTCGCGCTTTCCTCCATGTGTTTCTTGTTGCAGGATTTTCAGGTTTTCTAGCCCGATTAATATCACCCTCACAAGATTATTATCATCATCAAAATAAGCCCAAATTAATGGTTTCTATGCCTATTCATCAAAGCAAGAGGTTGAAAGTCGGAACCGTGATCATAGCACCCTTTTCAAGCAAAATTGGGCAAGTTTTTGACTGGTTAATCGATTAAAACCCTTTTACAGCGCCAAATTTAGCTTTTTAACAGCTGTTAATTGGTTAACCTATTGGTTAATCGGTTAACACCTGCTATTTCATCAAAAATTCAGCATTTCCATCATATTTCAGCAAATCTCTCCACACTCTTTTGGTCTATTCTATTCTAGCATTGTGTGGAACATTCTAAGAAATATAAGACCATTCAAGACATTTCCCTTACATTTATTCTATACTTCACTTCAAGTCAAGTGCACCATGTTCCTTGTTTTCCAAGTAATGTGGATCTTTGGATGTTGGAGTTCACCTTGGGATTGTTACCGAGTTGGTTCTAACTAACCAAGTTAACCACCTTGACTCGGTGAGTCAAGTCCAACTAACTCCTAGCCTAGTTTCAAACCCAAACCAAATTCCAAACCTCTCATACTCCAAACCTAAAATCTATATAAACACACCTTCACTCACTCAACCATTCTCTCGACCATTTTTCACCAAACTTCTCACATTTCACTCTCATTTCTCTCACTTTCTCTCTGATTTCTCTACTCCTTCTTCAACTTCATCTCAATTCTCTTCCAAAACCTCACCAAAGCTCATTTCTACTTTGAAGGATAATCACTTTTACACTAAAAGTGATTATTTCTAGAGCTTAACCTTCATCATTCTTTCTTTTATACTTGGATTTCTGGAGGTATTTCAACTTGTGGGTTAATCTTGAGTATTTTCTACAATTTTCAACGGTTCGAATTCGCATTTTAGAGCTTTATCGTATTTTGCTCGATTTCGACGTGTTTCGACATCAAAATTGGAGTTTCCTCAGGTTTTCTTTAATTTTCTGCATCAAGAATCATTTGTAACAACTACCAAGGCACATCTCAGCCTTGTAGGTTGGTGGATCTTACTTTACTCTCTGTTTCGATTGTTTCCACGCATTTCCGATATAATTTCGATTGTTTTTTATTTGATTTGCCATACTTTTGATTGATCTTTGATCTCCATGATTGATGCTTGTAATTTGTGTTAATTGTGCTTACATGATATAATTTTCGTGCACAAAATCATACCATAGCATGTGGAAGTTTGGATAAGTGATTATGTGTTGAAAACTACTTTTGAAAAGTTGTTTTTACTGTTATTTTTGCCACTATTACAGTGTTAATCAGTTAACCATTTGGTTAATCGATTAACCAGTTCATTTTTCACAAAAAACGCTGATTTTCAAGCCGTTAACCGATTAACCAAAGGGTTAACCGATTATCACTGTGCCACAATGTTATTTTCTTTCATTTTCAAGTGTGTTTGCCATGCTTTCTTCCTTCTAACTTCCATTGATTATCATGCTTGATTTTATGGATGTTTTAAGTGTCATTTCACTTCTGGTTGAAGTGTATTCATGAACTTTCGATGCACATTTTCGATTATCCATTTGTTTCATGTGCTTAGCATTGTATAAACATAATCCTTCTTGCACAATCTTTGTTCACATGATACATGATTTTGTGTGGCATTTTGATGATCATTTGGCATTGTTTTGCACCTTCCATTTCAGGTTTGTATTAAGTTTATTCTTCATGGATAAACTTAATCTTGTATAATCATTAATTCACACCTTTTTGCTTTAATGACTTTCCATTCTCTTTGGAAAGTTGTTAGCATGGTTCTCCCTTGATTAATTGATCGAAACCTTGTTTTGATTAATGGATCTTCCCTTTCCCTCTCTTTAGGCTTCCTTTAGAGCTGGTTCTTTCTTTTCCCTTTGGGAGTTGAAGTTTCGCGCTGCGACTTGCACTGGAGCACTGTATAACTTGGAGCTATTATGCTGTCCGTTTCAACTTCTGCATTACACTCTGTGTGTTAGAGAAGGAATGAGAAGGGAGAATTCCTACTCTCATTCTGACTACTTCAGGTAGGGGACGAATGACCCTGTGCTTGGCTTAGTCACCTCATCCCCAGGCTGTAGTGTATCCCCTTTCCCCAGTCGAGTCGATCTTTGATCACTCAATCTCTTTCAATCTCTCTTTTGATCAATTGCCTTCTTAGTTAAGATCATTGTTTTGAGCTAGAAAACTCTCTTTGTTTCAGTATTCCTTTCTTCTTGTGGTTAATCGTTGCTTCTTGATTCCTCAGAAGAGTCTCAATCCTATTTATTCGGTTAATTACAGTCTGTCTATTAAAGCCGATAATACCCGGAGTTCGCAACTTTCTTTTGGTTCTTCTCCCTTTGTTTGGTTAATCACTGTCCGTCAGTTAAAACACTAATTTGTACTCATCCTCAGTTAACCACAGTCCATCTGTTAAAACACTAAGTTTCCTCTTGGGTTAATCACCTTCTCTCGGTTAATCACCCTTTTCTTCAGGTAACCAGAGTCCGTCTGTTAAAATACTGAACCCCTTTTTGAGTTAATCGCTCTTACTGCGTGGTCTTCCCCCAGTAGAGTTTTCTTTCACTTTTGCTCCTGGTTTTGACACCACTCCTTTTGTTTCCCTGTTTCTTTCTTGTTTTGTTATCCATAGTCCCCCGAACTACGGAAGCTCTGATTCTGCATTCTTTTGAATGTCAGATACGTAGGCACGAGACACAATGTCTTGGCGAGCACACTTCCACCCTTCTTTCCTTCTCCCTTTCTTCCTTCCTTTCTGTCCCCCGGTTCCATGAACTACGACGCTCTAATTTCCTCATTGCACCATGAGGGTACGTAGGCACTAGGGCCACAATCCTTCGCGAGCACTTTCCTTCTTTCTTTCTTTTTCCCCTTTTTCTCTCTCTCCTCTTTCTTTTAGCTAGAAGCCTTTAGATAGATAACCCATCCAAGCCTAGAAGCAAGCAAAATGGTTCCCGTCGAGTACGACGGATGTGTTAGGTGCTAGTACCTTCCTTTCGCATAACCGACCCCCGTTCCTGTTCTCTTCCCCTTGGGGTTTATCGATATTTTCCCTATCCTTTGGGACTAAATAAAGTTTGGTGGTGACTCTGTTGTATCTTTGAGTGTGCGATACACTCAGGTATAAACCAGCCATCTTCAGTCAGGATCCATTTGGAAAGGACGCCACAGACCTTTGTTTGGTCCCCAATGTGAAAGTTTCGCACAAATTCAAAGTGCCCGAATTTGAAAAGTACAAGGGTAACTCTTGCCCTCAAAGTCATTTGGTGATGTATGCTCGGAGGATGTCAACTCAGATAAAGAACCAAGAGCTACTGATCCACTATTTCCAGGATAGTTTAACCGGTGTCGCACTCAAATGGTACATGGGTTTAAACCGCACTAAGATCGGTACTTTCAGAGATCTTGGCACTGCCTTCATTCAACAATATAAGTATAACCTGGACATGGAACCGGACAGAGATCAACTCAGAGCCATGTCACAAAAGGACAAGGAAACCTTTAAGGAGTACGCTCAGAGATGGCGTGAAATTTCCACCCAGATTTGTCCACCTCTTGAGGAAAAAGAGATGACAAATATCTTCTTAAAGACCTTGAGCTCATTTTACTACGACAGAATGGTTGCCAGTGCGCCCAGTGACTTTACTGAAATGGTAGGTATGGGAGTTTGTCTCGAGGAAGCAGTCCGAGAAGGACGTTTAGTTAAAGACACTGGATCATCAAGTAGTACAAAACGATACGGTAGTGCTCTCCCTAAGAAAAAAGAGAAAGATATTGGCAATATCTCTCTCAGAAAGAAATGGTGACGGTACCAACCAGTAGCAGCTGTAACTCCTGCTATCAACTCTGCGCCTGTTCCTACGTATCAACCTCAGGTTGCTCAGAGCCAACCGAATCAACAACAATATTAGCAATGGACACAACATCCTCTTCAGCAGGCTCGTCCTCCATATAACAACAACCGTACAACGTGACCACCAGGGTTCGACCCTATACCGATGTTGTACGTAGAATTGTTTCCACTCTTACTGGTCAAGGGACACGTCCAAACCAAGTCTCCTCTTACAGTACCAGAAAATCCGCCTTTTTAGTTCAATGCGGATCAGACTTGCCCTTAACATCAAGGAGGACCAGGGCATAACATAGAAAACTGTCTCAGTTTTAAATCCGATGTGCAAAGCTTGTTAGGAGCGGGGTCTTATCCTTCAAAGATACGAATCTGAATGTTCTCACGAATCCGTTGCCTCAACACGAGAAAGCTACGGTAAATTTGTTAGAGGGAGAGTCCAACAACAGCTATCAAATTCATGATGTACTCTTATTGAGGACCAATCTGGTCAAGATGCATCGAAGACAGAGCGGGTACGGCCATGTATCATCTCACAATTATCACCAGGGTGATATCTGCTCTAAAAACAATCAAGTATGTTCTGTGGTGCAATCAGCTCTACAGGAACAATTGGATCTTGGATGGATCCAAGAGCACCGAGTTCGTGGAGTTAACATGACTTATGCAAATTCCAACATCATTCAGAACCACGACATCCGTGCAATAAATGTCAACTTGGTGGCAATGAACTCAAGGAAAAGCCAGTATCATAATCTGCTGCGGCACGATTACAATTCCTGTATGATTTGCTCGGTAAACAAATAGGGATGCTGTTTTGTATAAGAGGCCCTCCAGCGTCAGATGGATCTTGGGTGGATCCAGAACTACCATGATAGAAATCCTTATCAAGTTAACATGATTCAAATCTTCGATATTCATTTGATGAATACCATCTTGGTGGAGTTACACGCTACACAAGTCCAACTCGGTTTTCTCACTTCACATGATTATCTTAGCTGTAAAGTATGTCGTGAGAGTAACCAAGGGTGCGCTCTTGTTCAAAGAACTTTTCAACACTTGTTAAATCATTGGTGGCTTCCGATCTATCTAGATGAAGACACACAACAAATTAGTGTGATAAACGGGAACCCTACTAGACATCAAAGTCAAGATGTCTGATCTATGGAAATAGACCTAGTAAGGTTGCACTGCTTTCAAAGCGGACGTGGCCAGGTGCCACCACACAACGACGAGCGCTGTAGAGTTTGCTCGGAAAATAATCAAGGATGTTACCTCGTGCGAGCAGCCCTTCAAAGTCAGTTGGCTCCCAAGGAGATTCAACCGTGTCTAAGTTCTGGATCAATCAATTGGACGCCAGACTATTTAACTGATCATATTAAGGATGTTATCGTGATATCTGGTCACGAAAGGACCAAAGATATATATAGCATCATCCCTCTACTTGATGAATCGAAGGTTCTTAACCAGGAATTGATTGAAGTTACTTACGACAGTCAGAGAAATCAGAAGGCTCCTGTAGTTATCTATCTACCGGGACCAGTGCCGTACAAATATGATAAGGCGATCCCTTACAAATACGGCGCAACAACAATTGAAAATGGAAAGGAAATTCCATTACCCTCCGTCGTGAATATTGCAGACATCAGTCGAGTAACACATAGTGGTCGAATCTTCAACAGAGGAGTTGGAGAACCTAACAGAGAAAAGGGACCTCAAACGGAAGTTCCCAATTCACTAGTCGGTCAATCCAGTGATCCCGACCTTTCAAATAATGATGATGAGATGCTGAAGCTCATCCAAAGGAGTGAATACAAAATTGTTGATCAAATGTTACAAACTCCTTCAAAGATCTATGTGCTATCACTTTTACTCAGTTCTGAAGCCCACAAAGAGGCTCTACAGAAAGTCTTAGAATAGGCCTTTGTGGAACAGGATGTGTCGATAAGGCAATTCGAAAATATCATCTCTAACATCACTTCCTGCAACTACTTGGGGTTTAGTGATGAGGAATTTCCAGAAGAAGGCAAAAGCCACAACATGGCGCTCAATATCACAGTCAACTGCCAGGGCGATGCCTTAGCCAGCGTACTAGTAGATACCGGATCGGCTCTCAACGTTATGCCGAAGTCCACTCTAATGCGACTATCATTCAAAGGATCTCCGATGAGAGGCAGTGAGGTCGTCGTCAAAGCATTTGTCGGATCCCGAAAAATGGTTATCGGCGAAGTCGATCTTCCCATAACTATCTGTCCTCACACTTTCCAAGTCACTTTCCAGGTCATAGACATCCGAGCAACATACAGCTGTTTGTTGGGAAGACCTTGGATACACCAGGCTGGGACAGTCACTTCTACACTTCACCAGAAGCTGAAGTTCGTCAAGAATGACCAACTCGTCACGGTCTGTGGAGAACAAGCCTTGATCGTGAGTAACCTATCATTGTCCACTTGTGTAGAACCCGAGGAGGTTATTGGAACTCAGTTCCAGGCACTTTCAGTAAGCAGTGAGAATCAACTAGAGAAGGGAACCTAAATATCCTCGTACAAAGATGCTCTCGAGGTGATCAAAAGTAACAATGCAAAGGGATGGGAACAACTTGTCATTCCTACTGATAATAAAACAAAGAAGGGTCTTGGTTTTTCTACAACCTGTACCCAGACTGCCGTTAACGGTGAAAGTCTTCATCCCATTCAGAACTTCTTCCATAGTGGGGGTTTCCTTCACCCAGTGTCTCAAGAAGTACATACCATCAACGAGGGAGATTCCTCCGACACAGATGAGGAATAGAAGTCCTATCTTAACGAGGACGGTCATATGTCTCAGGAAGAGGTGCCTACGCCATTTTTCTATCCCGCACAGAGTCCGAGATTTATACCAAGGTCAGACGTCAAAATGATATACGGAGATTGTGATCCGGAAGGATGTCGTGCTCCACCAAACTCATTAGAGGAAGACACTCTGATGAAAGACAACTTTGACCACGACTATTATGGCCCGATGGATGGTCTGCCTATCTGGCAGTCGTACCCAGGAGACTTAGGGCCAAAGAATCATCCTAACAATGAATATCAGCTGAGCATCATTGAAAAAAATACCTGCGTCCCCATCATGTCATGGGATCAATACTCAGGTCATTCCAAAAATATCCAGTGCGACGATGAATTTGCAAAGTTTGCAGGACTAGAGTTCATCAACTATGCCTTTCCCGAGGTTAACGTCATCGAGAGTGATGACTCCTCCAGTTCCAAAGAAGTGTGGGACACCCTGGGATAGCCAAGTGGTAAATACGACTTCATGGTCAAGTATACCGCCTCCGAAAGCTCTCGTATCACGCTCAAAGACATCTAGCCCACTGGATGGGGAGATCTGCCTGAGAGCACCAATACTATGCAAAAATTCTCCTACGACAACTCTGCCTGGGAGACAGATTCCAACGATCCTGCTCCACCAGAAATCAACGTTATTTCTGAAGACAAATCAAGGAAGGTACCAGACTTTGTGATTCACTGAGGAGTTCGCTGCCAATGGGATGCAGTCGATGTTCCGAAGATCGTTCATAAGTCCAAGTAATGGCCATCTTTGGTTTAACCTTTTTCCCTGCCCAAGTGAAACGGATGTTTTGATAGGGCCCACTTTTTGTAAATATCCCTCTTCGCTTCGCCCAAAGCGACAAAGTTTTGTTTTATAGGGATGTAGTTTCAAGAATCGACAAGTTCATAATTAAAATAACGTCATTCTGTAATTCCCGCATTAATTGTTGTTTTCTCTTTTCACTTTTTCAGAAAATGGTAATCCTAAAAAACAACAAATAATAAAAACAAGCATTTTTTAGAAAATACACTGCACAACACTCTTGCATTTCTCTTTATCTCTTCTAAAAACAATCATCATGTCATGCAGATTGCTTGTTTTAAAAACCCCATTGAAACATACGATCCGATGCCTTCTCCCAACTTTGAATTCCCGGTATTTGAGGCTGAAGAAGAAGATGACGAAGAAATTCCAGCGGAGATCTCCCGATTACTCAGACAAGAGGAAAGGTCCATTAAACCTCACAAAGAACCGTTGGAAACGATCAACTTGTGTTCAGAGGAAGAGAGAAAAGAGGTCAAGATTGGGGCACTGCTCAGTCTAACTGTCAAAGAGAGTTTGATAAAGCTTCTCAAAGAGTTTCTTGATGTATTCGCTTGGTCCTATCAGGATATACCAAGGTTGGATACCAGCATCGTGGAACATTATTTATCGTTAAGATCAAAATGTCCACCAGTAAAACAGAGGTTGAGACGGACTCATCCGGACATGGCCATCAAAATCAAAGAGGAAGTACAGAAACAGATTGACGCGGGTTTCCTCTCCATATCAGAATATCCTCAATGGTTAGCCAACATCGTACCAGTTTCGAAAAAGGACGAAAAGGTTAGGATATGTGTGGTTTACAGAGATCTATACAAGGCTAGTCCAAAGGACGACTTTCCTTTACCACACATTGACATGCTGGTTGACAGTACCGCAAAGTTCAAAGTCTTCTCCTTCATGGATGGATTCTTGGGCTATAATCAAATAAAAATGGTGCCGAAAGATATGGAGAAAACTTCGCTCATCACCCCATGGGGCACCTTTTGTTACAAGGTAATGCCGTTCGGTTTGAAGAATGTCGGGGCAACCTACCAAAGGGCCATGACTACTCTGTTCCACGACATGATACACAAAGAAATAGAGGTATGTGTCGATGACATGATTGCCAAATCTAAGACAGGGGAGGAGCATGTGACCCACTTGTCAAAACTATTCGAGCGTCTGAGAAAGTACAAGCTCCGTTTGAATACCAACAAATGCACGTTCGGTGTTCGCTCAGGGAAAATTTTAGGGTTCATTGTCAGCCAGAAAGGAATTGAGATTGATCCTGACAAGGTCAAGGCCATTCAAGAAATGCCTTCTCCACAGACTAAAAAATAAGTTAGGGGATTCCTGGGACGTTTGAACTACATCTCAAGATTCATATTCCTCATGACCGCAACATGTGCGCCAATTTTCAAATTACTCAAGAAGAATCAGGACTATGTTTGGACAGAAGACTGCCAAACCGCCTTCGACAATATCAAGGAATACCTGTTGAACCCACCGATTCTATTACCTCTAGTAGAAGGAAGACCACTGATCATTTACCTAACAGTCTTGGAAGACTCAATGGGTTGTGTACTTGGCCAACAAGACGAAACCAAAAGGAAAGAGTATGCCATTTACTATTTGAGCAAGAAATTCACCGACTGCGAGACTCGGTACACTATGCTTGAGAAAACTTGTTGTGCTTTGGCTTGGGAAGCCAAACGTCTTCGCCAGTATATGATTCGTCACACTACTTGGTTAATCCCCGAAATGGATCCAATCAAGTATGTCTTTGAAAAGCCTGATCTCACGGGAAGGATCGCCCGTTGGCAAATGTTGTTATCAGAATACGACATCGAATGCCATGCTCAGAAAGCCATTAAGGGAAGTGTTTTAGCTAATCATTTGGATCATCAACCGATTGACGATCAGGAATCAGTCGGGTTTGATTTCCCAGATGAAGATGTCATGTACTTGAAAATGAAAGATTGCGATGAACCGCTACCCAGTGAAGGGCCGAAACCAGGTTCCCAATAGGGACTTATCTTTGACAGACCTGTCAATCATTACGGAAATGGAATTAGGGAAATCATCATAACACCTCAGGGTACCCACATTCCTTTCACCGTTAGACTGACGTTCAAGTGCACAAACAACGAGGCCGAATACGAAGCTTATGTCATGGGTCTCGAAGAAGCGATTGGTTTAAGGATCAAGAACTTGGATGTATATGGCGACTCAGTCCTGGTTATCAATCAGATAAAAGGAGATTGGAACACATACCAATTAGGACTGATTCCTTACAAAGGTTACGCGAGAAGGTTGTTACCATTCTTTAACAGAATCGAGTATCATCATATCCCTCGTGAAGAGAAACACATGGCTGATGCATTAGCCACTCTCTTTTCCATGATTAGTGTAGGTCAATTGAACGACTTACCTAAGATTAACATAATGCGCCTTGAACGGCCCGCTTACATCTTCGCGGTTGAAGCAGTCATAGACGACAAACCTTGGTATCACGATATCAAATGCTTCCTTCAGAAACAAGAGTGTCCACCTGGGGCATTAAGAAAGGATAGAAAAACCCTCAGGAGGCTGGCAGGCAGTTTCTTCTTGAGCGGTGATACACTCTATAAGAGAAACTTCGACATGGTTTTGCTCCGCTGCGTAGACGGACCTGAAGCAAACATGCTGATAAAAGAAATTCATGAAGGATCCTTGGCACCCATGCCAACGGACACACAATGGCCAGAAAAATTCTGAGAGCAGGGTACTATTGGATTACAATGGAATCCGATTGCGATAAGTACATGAGGAAGTGTCACAGGTGTCAAATATACTCAGATAAAATCCATGTACCGCCAACACATATCAAAGTTCTTTCTTCCCCATGGCCTTTTTCCATATGGGGAATGACATGATTGGCCTGATTGAACCCAGAGCTTTAAACGGACATCGGTTCATTCTAGTAGCCATTGACTACTTCACCAAGTGGGTCGAAGCAGTGTCATACGCCAATGTCACCCGACAAGTGGTGGTCCGATTTATCAAAAACAATATCATTTGTCGTTATGGTGTTCCAAGCCAGATCATTACTGATAATGGATCCAACTTGAACAATAAGATGATGAAAGAATTATGCGTTGAGTTTAAAATTAAACACCATACCTCATCTCTTTACCGACCCAAGATGAACGGAGCGGTAGAAGCGGCTAACAAGAACATCAAGAAGATCGTTCAAAAGATGGTTGTAACCTACAAAGACTGGCACGAGATGTTACCATTTGCTCTTCACGGGTATCGCACATCTGTCCACACTTCAACAGGGGCAACCCTTTTCTCTCTAGTATATGGCATGGAGGCAGTGCTCCCCATAGAAGTAGAGATCCCATCAATCCGGGTATTGATGGAAGCTAAGTTAACAGAGGCTGAATGGTGTCAAAGTCGACACGATGAACTAAATCTGATCGAAGAAAAGCGAATAACGGCACGATGCCATGGTCAGTTGTATCAACAAAGGATGAAGAAGGCATTTGACAAAAAGGTCCAACCTCGCGTCTTCAGAAAAGGAGACCTTGTGCTCAAAAAAATACAATCGTTCCTCACTAATTCCCAGGGAAAATGGACCCCGAATTATGACGGCCCCTACGTGGTCAAGAAAGCTTTCTCAGGTGGTGCCCTGAGATTTACAACCATGGATGGAGATAAATTTGCCTACCCCACCAATGTTGACGTAGTCAAGAAATACTTCGCCTAAATAAAAAAAAATTGTCTCGTTGGATTGAAAACACGAACGGGAGGTCCAGGCAAAAATTAGAGACACAATAAAAAATCATCCTGGTGGATCGGAAATCTCAAAGTACAATCCAGGCAAAAGTTAGGGATTAATGGCAAGTAACTACGTCTGACCAGTTCAGCTCCTCAGTAGTCATGCCATCAGTCAGAAAAACTCCAATCAAGGGCATCTTCGACGGAAGCTCAAGATGTCCAGAATTCAAAGTTGGTAGAAGGATAGTGGTCGTTATGTTTCAATGTAGCCTTTTTCCCTTAAATTACCATTTTCTAACTTTGTAAATACTCCATTGAATCACGCGTTTGGCTGATTTCCATCTTATCAATAAAATTTGAGCCCTGGTGCTTTTGTTTATAATTCTCATTTGTTTTAGCTTTATAGAACGACATTTTAACATGATCAACGATTCTTGAAATAAAACAAAATGGATTTACTTGTCAAACTTTTTCTGCTTTTAAAATAAAGATGGCAATTTTTTTTACTGTTGAACATTGAAAGAATATCGATCACTTCTCCAGAAGTAATCGAGCTTCAAAGTGCAGAATCAAAGTACTCCTTCTTAACCAGTACACTTGAACGAAGGATCAGCTATGTCAGATGCGAATATTCCATCTGACATCCCCGGCAGAGTTCTTATCTCCTAAGCCCGACCAACGGTTGTTCCCCACAGGGACTATCTCTCCTATGAAAAGCAGAATTGCTACTTTTGGACCAGTGATACTTTTCATCCCCCGCAGTGGCCGAGTATACAGTCATGTTCATCCACTAGTCTATATGTCGCGTCAGTTTTGTCAGCATAAACATACATATATCATGCATTATTGATTTACATTCATATTCATATTGCATCACTATCACTCTAGTCGGTCTTGTTCCCTACTGATAAAAGTCCTCCCAGTCGAGTTATCAGTTCCCTACTGATAGAAGTGGGAAGGGAAAGAAGAAGAAAAGAAGAGAAAACTTGAGAAAAAGAAGAAAATCATCAGAACAAAGCTTGGATAATCGATTAATCGGGTAAGGGTGCGAAACTCGGTTATTCTATGCTTGTGTATGATTATGTATGTATGTGGTTGAATGTTTACTTGTTTTTCCATAGTTTTCATTTCTAGGTTGAAAATGAGTAATATGAATAGAAATCGATGTTTTCGCGGACGAAAATCGGAATAAGTTGCGTAGTGGAGTCGAGTGATGTTAGGCCGTGATTTAGTATGATTGTTGGATTGAAATTGGTTGTTTTAATAACTTTTGCATTTTGATATATATTGATGAATTTGGTGTGAACTGGGGTGTGATTGATTGAATGGTGTTTGGATAGGTCTGGTATAATTGTTATTGGCTGGTATTTAATCTGGTGGAATTGTTGGAATGAGTCTACGGGATTTAATCGGGTGTTTGTGGAAAGTTCTGTCATTAAAAACTGGTTTTTTTTTTCACTCTGGACTGTGAGTAACCGGTTAACGCATATATGTTAACCGATTAACACGTGAAAATTTGGGTGTTTTTACGTTAGTTTCAACGGTTAACCGATTAACCAAATGTGTTAACCGATTAACCAAAATGTCTCTAGCCCCTGTAAGTCTCCGGTTAACCGGTTAACCAAATGTGGTAGCCGATTAACCAAGGCAAAATTTTAAAAATCCAAAACTTCAAAAATTCATATCTTTCGAACCGTAAATCCGTTTTGGCCGTCGTTCGAAGCGTTGGAAAGCTAATGAGATGTTCTTTCTTATAAAAATGGTTTCGATATTAGTGGCTGATTTAATTTTGTTGGGAATTTGGAAACGTGTCGTTTTGTCGACTTTTACACGTCGTAATTGTGTGCGATTGATGTGTTATCATGCGATATGATTTTGATATATAACGTATAGCTTGTGTACTGTTATATGACATGAATATATATAATGGAATGTTGTGATGATAGTTTGTGGCCTTATGGCAAATAAATGCATTATTTTGGGTTTGATTGCAATGCATGATTATTGATGTTGAGATGGTTCACATGGTTATGTATGTATATGCATTTGATTGTCATAAGTCATTGGTATGCCATGCAACATGAATATGCACCATGTGATGTCATGTGCCCTTGTGGGGTGTGAGCGACGAAATGATTCCAGAGGGAATCTGCTGTAATGATCGTGTGCCTTATACAAAGAAGAGCTAAAGCGACGTTATAGATGATCGTGTGCCTTATACAAAGAGGACCTAAAGCGATCGGATCGTGTGCCTTATACAAAGAGGACCTAAAGCGATCCATAAACTTCGTGGGCCTTATACAAGAGGACCTAAAGCGACGGGGAACATCGTTTGCCCGGCGGGGAGTTACACTAAGTAACAAGCGATGATTCCAATAATTCCTGAGTGAATTAATGATGATGAAAATGATGGATGGAATGGTACCGCATGCATAGAGTCGTTGTGTCGGTCTCTATGCATTTGCATAAGTCATGAATGGATTGATTATGTGTGGGAAATTGTGAATGGATTGATTATGTATGAGAAATTGTGAATCGATTGATTATGTGTGGGAAATTGTGAATGGATTGATTATGTGTGGGAAATTGTGAATAGATTTATTATGTGCGAGAAATTGTGAATGGATTGATTATGTGTGGGAAATTGTGAATGGATTGATTATGTGTGGGAAATTGTGAATGGATTGATTATGTGTGGGAAATTGTGAATGGATCGATTATGTGTGGGGAATTGTGAATGGGATTGATGAGTTGATATACATTGGTGATAAATGTATTGAGCATGATTGATATGCCTTTGTGATGGATGCATGAATTATGAATTGTTTTGTTTTGTATTTGAATTATGATATACGTTGTGGTGAGAATGTTTTTGCATGCGTATTTCATGTTATTACGTAATTGTATGCAATTATATTATAATTGTGTTTCTCACTCTTCTGCTGTTTTGAATGCTCTATGAGGCATTGTAGATTAGATACTGGAAGTCTTTTCATGAAGATTATGTCTTCATTCTTTTGTCGGTCGGCTCTGATATGTGGCACCGGGTAGTCGGAGAGATCGTTATGTGATTATGTGTATATACATCTTTTTGGATTTTACATGTATGACTCTGTATATGACAGACAAACTTCTATGTTTATATATGAGATTTCAGTTGCTGATTTTCCGCTTTTATTCTGTATCTGAATTGTGGGTGATAGGAACTGAGTTCCTCTGTTTATGTTGCTACCTGATTGTTGCATATCTATATGAGCAGGTTGTTATAATTTATTACTTTGATGTGACTCTCCCGTCTATGCCATGAATGTTTTAATTATACTCTGATTATTGGTTATCGCTTTAATTACTCGGGGTATAGATTGGGGGTGTCACATTAAGTGGTATCAGAGCTGGTCGGTCTGTCCGGCCAAGTTGTTGAGTCAGTTGGTGTGACAGTTAAATACTGTCGATGTTGTTTATTCCTTAGTACGTGATATGTGTGTGAAACACTGTCAGTACTTTCTGGTTTTTCTAATCCTTTGTCTGCAGGATTTTGAATGAGATAAGTGGGGGAGAAGCTTGTGCTTCTCCAAGTTGCTTCAGGTGTCGAGCGTTGGCTCAGTGTGTTGTAGATTGCAAGATTGTGAGTGTTGTTTGGACAGTGTTGTTCCCGGTTCCAGAGGGAATGCGGAGGTAAGGTTTATGTCAACTAAGGATTTGTGCCTTAGGTAGTTTTGTGCACAAGATGCAAGAAATGCTATTATAGTTTGGTAAAGATGGTTTATGCCCCAGCATGATTGTCGGCTGTCTATTGACAAATTGAGGAACTGATCACCCTTAATCTCTTGTTAACAGTAGACGGAATTATGTTGGATGGAATAGACGTGTCTTTCCAGCTTAGATAGTATATTTTGTGAATCGTTTGGAGCTAAGACAAGTGAGTACAGATTGTTTTGTTGAGTCGATGAAGATTCTAATATCGGAAGATGAGACAGATTAGAGGTTTTGGTATGTTGGTCCAGTTGGGAAGTCATTGAGAGAGAATGATTGGGTATTGTTGATGGTTGCTCCTCAGAGAGTAGAGAGTGAACTTAAATTGAACGAAGGCGAAGGGTTGAGGTTATATCTGCTAAGTAAGTAGAAGAACTTTTAGGAAGTGAAACTCAGATGTTTGTCATGTTTGTGATGATAGTGTTCTGGAAATTGGCAGGAAAGCCACAGTGATGGGCCGTCAGTTGTGCATGGTTTTCAGATGTGTTTTTGGATGAAACATTAGTGTGTCGACTTGAAGAGGTCCAACATGGTTGGTAAGGAAAAGGATGATAGCATGAGGTTGCGTGTTAATCAGTGAGTAGTATGGAAACTTGCGATTGTGTTCTGGATAGCTTGAGTTTTGAATTGTGACGAATCGCGAACGATTTGAAGTTCCTTGATGGTATTACTTTTGTTATGGGCTCTATATGTTATGGTTGTGGAGTATATGAATCGTATCTTCCATACTTGTTTGGATAAGTTCATAGTGATGTTTATTGGATGATATTCTGATTTATTTTAAATCAAATGATGAGTATGTAGAGTATTTAAGGATTGAGTTACAAGGGTTGAAAGAGAGGGAGCTTTCTGCTAAATTATCGAAGTGAGAATTTTGATTGAAAGAGGTTAGTTTTCTTGGTTATGTTATTTCCGATGATGGTATTGTTGTGGATCTATCCAAAGTAGATGCAGTTCTACAATGAGAGACTCCGAAGTCGGTTAAGGAGATTAGAAACTTTTGGCCTTAGTTGGTTGTTACTGCAGGTTATCGAAGACTTTGCTAAGTTAGTACTTCTGTTATCTCAATTGACTTGCAAAGGGTGAGTCGTTTGTTTTGGATGTTTGTGGTGAGTAAGTTTTGGTGAGCCGAGGTAGATCGACTACGGCTTAAATTTTGATTCTGCCTGATCCTAATAAACTGTTTATGGAATATTGGGATGCGTCCTTGATGAGTGTAGTTAGTGTGTTAATGCGAGAGGGTAAAGTCATTTCTTATGCTTTACGACAATTGAGGATTCATGAAAAGGATTATCCTACTCATTTTGGAGTTGGTTGTTTTGTGTTGAGAATCTAGAGGTATTATTTTGAGGGTTTTAGGTTCAAGGTGTTTGGTAATCACAAGAGTTTAAAATACTTGTTTGATCAGAAAGAGTTGAATATGAGACAACGGAGATGGTTGGAATTTTTGAAGGATTATGATTTTAGCTTGAATTACCATCCTGGTAAAGCTAATGTGGTAGTCGATGCGTTAAGCCTGAAATCTTTGCATATGTATGCTTTGATGGTTAAAGAGTGGGAACTTTTGGAAGAATTTAGAGATTTGAGTTTGGTGTGTGAATTGACATCTGATAGCGTGAGGCTTGGTATGTTAAAGGTCACTAATGATTTTCTGTTGACCGTTAGCGAGAAACAGAGGCTGGATGTGAAATTTGTTGATTTGATGACGGTTGGAGATAAAGGTGTGAGTGGTGACTTTAAAGTGGATGATCTGGGTGTTTTGAGATTCCGTGGTAGAATTTGTATTCCTGATGATTCGGAATTGAAAAAGATGATTTTAGAGGAAGGACACCGGAGTAGTTTGAGTATACATCCGGGAGCTAATAAAATGTATCAAGATTTGAAGAAGATCTTTTGATAGTCAGAGAATTAGAGTTGGTTGAGCAGTTCAGAGACTTGTGTCTGGTGTGTAAGCTAACACAGCAGAGTGTGAGGTTGGGTATATTAAAAGTGAACAGTGATTTTTGGTGAATATGAGAAAGAGTTAGACTTTGGACGTGAAATTGGTAGTTTTGATGGTTACGAGTAATCAGAGTGCGTAGTGGAAGCGTGATTGTGGCACAATTCATATATGCGTGTGTGACTGGTAAGAGTTCAAAGGTTGAACATTATAAACATGTAGGAATGATGAGACCATTGGAAGTTTCAGAATGGAAGTGTTAGGTGAAAGGTTTAAATATTATTCATGGGCTACTATGTAGATGGATGTTTTGGTTATATGTTTGATTGGTGAATCGTAGCATTGTTGTAATAATGTTGTGTGACAAGGATGTTGGTATTATGGTTATGTAGAGGTTGTTAAAACGATGTTGGGTCGTGGAACTTTATGTTCTTGTTTTTGTTGTTGCCTCGTTTCCATCGTGATGGTTTGTGTGCGAGTAGCTAATTCCTATGTGGGGAATTAGGGGAGTGTTACCTATGGTGAGGGTAACGATCTTGTTGTGTTTCGGTTCAAGAGTGAACCTGTGTGTTCGTACCTTGGGTATTCTTTGAGTCGTGAGTTGGTCGTCAAGTGCATTGTATGGGCATTGCATCTTGTCGTTGTCGTGTCGTTATAGTAGTTGCTGTTAGCGAGGTGTTTTGCCAGTTTGTGTTATTCGTGGTGTTTCCTTTAATGGCATGAGAGTGGGTTAGTTGGATGCGGAAATCGTATCCGGAGTTGTTCGTCTCACGTAATATTTTCGAGGACGAAAATGTCTAAGTGGGGGAGAGTTGTAACGCCCCGGTTTTTGTTAGATTTATTTAATTGAGTCGATTTAATTATTTTTGTTTTTATATTATTTTATTCTTGGTTTTTATTTGGTAAATATGTTATGTTTATCGTTATTATGTTTTATCGCGTTTTGAGTGTAGGGGTATTTTAGTCATTTTGCTTAGTTAGATATTATTGTTTATCTTTAAATAGAAACATAGAGATTAGAAAGAGAGAAAAAGAAGCTTTAGAAAAATAGAGAGAAAGAGAAGTGAGAAGAGAAAGAAGAAGAAAAGAAGAGAAAACTTAAGAAAAGAAGAAAATCATCAGAACAAAGCTTGGATAATCGATTAATTGGGTAAGGGTGCGAAACTCGGTTATTCTATGCTTGTGTATGATTATGTATGTATGTGGTTGAATGTTTACTTGTTTTTCCATAGTTTTCATTTCTAGGTTGAAAATGAGTAATATGAATGGAAATAGATGTTTTCGCGGACGAAAATTGGAATAAGTTGCGTAGTGGAGTCGAGTGATGTTAGGCCGTGATTTAGTATGATTGTTGGATTGAAATTGGTTGTTTTAATAACTTTTGCATTTTGATATATATTGATGAATTTGATGTGAACTGGGGTGTGATTGATTGAATGGTGTTTGGATAGGTCTGGTATAATTGTTATTGGCTGGTATTTAATCGGGTGGAATTGTTGGAATGAGTCTACGGGATTTAATCGGGTGTTTGTGGAAAGTTCTGTCATTAAAAACTGGTTTTTTTTCACTCTGGACTATGAGTAACCGGTTAACGCATATATGTTAACTGATTAACACGTGAAAATTTGGGTGTTTTTACGTTAGTTTCAACGGTTAACCGATTAACCAAATGTGTTAACCGATTAACCAAAATGCATATAGCCCCTGTAAGTCTCCGGTTAACCGGTTAACCAAATGTGGTAACCGATTAACCAAGGCAAAATTTTAAAAATCCAAAACTTCAAAAATTCATATCTTTCGAACCGTAAGTCCGTTTTAGCCGCCGTTCGAAGCGTTGGAAAGTTAATGAGATGTTCTTTCTTATAAAAATGGTTTTGATATTAGTGGCCAATTTAATTATGTCGGGAATTTGGAAACGTGTCATTTTGTCGACTTTTACCGTCGTAATTGTGTGCGATTGATGTGTTATCATGCGATATGCAGTTGATATATAATGTATAGCTTGTGTGTTGTTATATGACGTGAATATATATGATGGAATATTGTGATGATGGTTTGTGGCTTTATGGTAAATAAATGCATTGTTTTGGGTTTGATTGCAATGCATAATTATTGATGTTGAGATGGTTCACATGGTTATATCTGTATATGCATTTGATTGTCATGAGTCATTGGTATGCCATGCAACATGAATATGCACCATGTGATGTCGTGTGCCCTTGTGGGGTGTGAGCGACGAAACGATTCCAGAGGGAATCTGCTGTAACGATCGTGTACCTTATACAAAGAGGACCTAAAGCGACGTTATAGATGATCGTGTGCCTTATACAAAGAGGACCTAAAGCGATCGGATAGTGTGCCTTATACAAAGAGGACCTAAAGCGATCCATAAACGTCGTGAGCCTTATACAAAGAGGACCTAAAGCGACGGGGAACATCGTTTGCCCAACGGGGATTACACTAAGTAACAAGCGATGATTCCAATAATTCCTGAGTGAATTAATGATGATGAGAATGATGGATGGAATGGTACCGCATGCATAGAGTCGTTGTGTCGGTCTCTGTGCATTTGCATAAGTCATGAATGGATTGATTATGTGTCGGAAATTCTGAATGGATTGATTATATGTGGGAAATTGTGAATGGATTGATTATGTGTGGGAAATTGTGAATGGATTGATTATGTGTGGGAAATTGTGAATGGATTGATTATGTGTGGGAAATTGTGAATGGATTGATTATGTGTGAAAAATTGTGAATGGATTGATTATGTGTGGGGAATTGTGAATGGGATTGATGAGTTGATATACATTGGTGATAAATGTATTGAGCATAATTGATATGCCTTTGTGATGGATGAATGAATTATGAATTGTTTTGTTTTGTATTTGAATTATGATATACGTTATGGTGAGAATGTTTTTGCATGCGTATTTCATGTTATTACGTAATTGTATGCAATTATATTATAATTGTGTTTCTCACCCTTCTGCTGTTTTGAATGCTCTATGAGGCATTGTAGATTAGATGCTGGAGGTATTTTTGTGAAGATTATGTCTTCATTCTTTTGTCGGTCGGCTCTGATATGTGGCACCGGGTAGTCGGGGAGATCGTTGTGTGATTATGTGTATATATATCTTTTTGGATTTTACATGTATGACTCTGTATATGACAGAAAAACTTCTATGTTTATTATATATGAGATTTCAGTTGCAGATTTTCCGCTTTTATTCTGTCTGAATTATGGGTGTTAGGAACTGAGTTCCTCTGTTTATGTTGCTACCTGATTGTTGCATATCTATATTTGCAGGTTGTTATAATTCATTACTTTGATGTGACTCTCCTGTCTATGCGATGAATGTTTTAATTATGCTCTGATTATTGGTTGTCGCTTTAATTACTCTGAGTATAGATTAGGGGTGTCACATCTACAGCTCAGACTAATGGGCTTCCCCAACAAGTCTGACATCAAAAGTTTTTCCCATCAAATGGCATCTCCCCAGGAAAATTCGGCGAGAAGTTTGAGGAAAACCGCTACGAATGGCGTCCCTTGTCAAGAAAGTTTATTGATAAAAGAAATTGAGACCAATTCCTTGGTAGGAAACCCGGATCGAGGGTAAGTTTATATCAGAATTTGAGACCAATTCCTTGGTAGGAAACCAGGATCGAGGGGAAGTTTGTATGAGAAACTGAGACCAGTTCCTTGGTAGGAGACCAGGATCGAGGGGAAGTTTATTTCAGAAACTGAGACCATTTCCTTGGTAGGAAACCAGGATCGAGGGGAAGTTTATTTCAGAAACTAAGACCAGTTCCTTGGTAGGAAACTAGGATCGAGGGGAAGTTTATATCGGAAACTGAGACCAGTTCCTTGGTAGGAAGCCAGGATCGAGGGGAAGTTTATATTAGAAACTGAGACCAGTTCCTTGGCTGAAGGCCATGATCGAGGGGAAGTTTCTACCTTTTCTAAGCATCATTGCTTAGCAAAAGAAGATAGGTGGGCAAGCTACCATTCATAACCACCACCAAAATTTCGGGTATTCCGATATTTAATCTTCTTGCACCCCGAATGCCCGAATTCCTTCGCCATTCACACCTTCGAATCCAAGAAGATTAAATAGGGGCATC
Source organism: Lathyrus tuberosus (assembly GCA_022829125.1). Classification (NCBI taxonomy): domain Eukaryota; kingdom Viridiplantae; phylum Streptophyta; class Magnoliopsida; order Fabales; family Fabaceae; genus Lathyrus; species Lathyrus tuberosus. The sequence continues at coordinate 14,878,939 of JALAZF010000036.1, read as the reverse complement.
TGTCATACCCCAAATTTTAACCACTAAGATTCCCCATCACTGTGTAAATCATCATCACAATATGGATGTACCTTCATACCTTAGTAGTCTCCCCAAAGATGGGTGAGCATCCACTACAATCAAACTTAGGGTTTCAAGCCCCCTCAGAGCTCTTAGACAAAGGATCAATCAAGAAATGACATGATCTTCAACTTGTCTAAACCTCTCAAACATCCACAATGGATCAAGAGAAATCCCACATCAAGGATCAAGCAGAAAGTTGCAACATTCCAAGTGGATTAAGCCTCAAGATCGCCAGTGTCACCAAATTAGGGTTTTTGTCGACCAAGGCCTCCAGGTGGAAATTTTCCTCTGGGCATGAGTCAATGCTTCAAAGCACAACCCAAGATACTCCAAGGGACCTCATGAACCCAATCATCAAGTCAATTTAACCTCAGGGGATGCATTCATAAAAAAATCAGGAATTAGGGTTTCTTGACCTAATTCACCCCTATGTTGACTTTTGGGACAAAACATGAGCCAAGACCTCAAGACATGATTTGAAGGACCCTAATACACCACATTGATCCATTTGCAACAATGGATTGATCCAAGAAGCTTGATTCACAAGTTTAAAGCTCATCAGAACCACAGTTAGGGTTTCACGGAAAAAAGTCAACTGTACCTTTGACTTTGGACCAAGACATGCTCCCAAACCTTGGGACATGATTCAATACACCCTATAACACCTATGAAATCAATCCATCAAGTTTGATTTAGGTCAAAGATTTGATTTCATAGAGGATCACATAGTTTGGAATTCATTTGATAAAAAGTCAACTGTGCCCAAAAGTCAAAGTTTGAATTTTTTATTTTTTGATCAATTATGGTTCCCTAACCCTAAAATGATGATAATGTGTGATTGGAATCATCATTCATCAAGAAAAATCAAGAAAAGTGGGATAACTTCTTAAAGGGGTAACCATAAAAAAACTTAGAAATTTTCTAAGTTATGGAACAAAGTGGCTGGGGTACCAACTTCCAAGGATCATAACTTGAGATCCAAGCAACCATTTTTACTGATCCAAAGATGGATTTGTACCTCTCATGGCATAATTTAAAAGTGTCAACTACAACTCACTCCAATTCTTCATGGATTTTTAGTTATGGAGTGACCAAAATGACAAAAACATGAAAATGCCACTTTTTCCAACACTTAGTGAAATTTTCACTAAGTCAAAATCTGTTTCAACTTTTTCAAAATGAAAGGGCATTTTTCCCTTAGATCCAAAAAGTTTCAAGACAAACTATGATCACCCACATGTTTTATCATATGAGAGCTTTCCAAAATGGCTAAGAACTCCATCAAATCCCATTTGAGCTAAGAGTTATTACAATGGCAATATGCCTTGCTGCAACTGTCATGGCAAGGCAGATTTGTGCATTTTGCTCGATTTGATCCAATTGTGCAAATGACAAACAAGTTTATCCATCTGAACACCTCAGGGGGAGACCAAGGAGGAACAAACACTGATCCATAAGCCTCCAAAGTCTTTGGAACCAAAAGTAGCATGCCAAACCTAGAAATGCCTAAAAAGGGGACAAGACTCCAATTTTGTTTTGGAGCATTCAATGGATGCACCAAGGTGGCATGAACTGGGCCTTTTCCATCTTAATGAGTCAAGGATGATCCCTGAACTAGGGAACCAAAGGCCTGTGCTCTAACCTCTAGTCAATGGCTAGAGGAGACTTGAGATTCCAAAATGATCCAATTGGCCAAAGGTCTGCTGTAGTTGCCATTCACTATTGCTTGCAAAACAAACTTGCTCTACTATAAATAGAGCTCATTTGTGCTCAATTTAAGTACACCAAAGCCATCAAAATGATGCTTTCCTCAAAATCACTTCTTTCACTCCAAATTTCCTTCCAAAGCAAGTCACTATCGGGTTTTGAGTTTGAGAGCCATTCTAACCAAACCAATCACACACGTACCTCATAAACACCATATAAAAGTGATCCAAACACTTAAGCAACATCTGGAACACCAATTTCACAAAATCACCAGCCAAATGCTCAAGGTTTTAACCAAGTTGCAGCTGAGGTGCCATACTTTGTTCCAGCCATTTCTAAACAACTCCAAGCATTCAAACACATTCCATATGGTGTAGGGAGGCTGTTCACATCAGCACAACTCATCTGTGACACCTCCAACTCAAAAATCACTTTGCCCTTGCTGTCACGACCTTCAAGTAAGCCTAAACTTGGTCATCTCTTAATCTTTGCATATTTCCTCGCACAATACTTTTGCCAAATGTTCATAATCATGCATAGAATGTTTCCTCTCAATTAATTGCTTTGTTTGAATCGTGTATCAAAATTCTCAGCCTTCATACAAATTTTAGGGTTCTTGAGGTTTTGTCTTGATTTCTTATTCCAGGCTTAAAATAAATGAAATTAAAGACCATAGACATGATCGTGAGGTGAAAACGAGTAGATTGATATGCGGATTATGTGATTTCATCAAGTATTCAGTGAGATTGGTGAGAAAATGAAAATCTACAGAAACAGAGGTGTGGCGCATGTTCTTGGTGTGTTCTTGGCGCTATTTTTTGAATATTTGAATATTTGAATTTTGTGATTTTATTTAATTGATTCAAAAATTAATTTCTCTCTGAATTTTAATGATTTCGAGTTGATTCTTTTTTTAATAATTCACAAAAATGTTAAAATATTTTATTTTGCCAAAAATTCCCAAAAATATTATTTATTTCATATACTTGATATTTTTGCAAAGAATTAATCTTTTATTTGTTTTTTAACATTTAAAATATTTTTTCCTCCTTGATTTTCCAAATTTAATTGGTTTCCAGTCATTTTGTGGATATAAACATGATTTTTCAAACATTAATCCAAGATCACAACTTGTTTTTCAAACATGTTTGATAATTTTGATTATTTTATTTAAATTCTTATTTAATTAAAATACATTTTGAAATTAATTTAGGGTTTTGATCTTAATCACCCTAAACAAATCCTTTTCAAACACTCATGGGCCTCTAATAGAGCGTAAGACCCAACCCCTATTGAAAACCAAAATATTTTGGGCCTCACTGTATTGTATAAGTCCCGATACCGTCAAAAAGTTCGGCACGATCGTCGCCTTTTTTAACAAAATTCTTTGGGCTTCTCCTTGAGCTATAAGATCCATCTTTATTCATTTTCAAACCTTTTGGGCCTCTAATAGAGTGTAAGACCCAGTCCCCTTTTAACCAAAACTATTTTGGGCCTCAGATATTGTATAAGTCCCTCTGCGTTAAAAGAAAAATCTCGGCGCAATCGTCAGTTCAAAACTCAAATCATCTGGGCCTACCCTCGTGTTATAAGCCCCATTTCTTTTCTTTAAGTTTCTTTGGGCCTCTAATAGAGTGTAAGACCCAATCCCTTGTACATAAAAACAATTTTGGGCCTCACATATTGTATAAGTCTCCTTTGATTTTGAATTCAAATATATGTTGTCATCAAAACTTTCTTTAATTTCTTTGTTGAACAACTAACAAAACAGCATGGAAGCTCTACAACGGGTAAGTGTTTATCCGCTTTCATTTACCGCTTTCATATGTATATAACTGTATTGTGGGGCTGTTTCACTGTAAGTCTTCTTTCACATCCTTTTATATACTTGTCACATATCCACTGTGTAATACTAGTATAGTTATTTAGAGTTTTCCCTAGCAACTACGTCTAGAACTAGGTAAAGCCTGTTGGTCACTCTTAAATACAAATAAAACTAGATCCCCATAGGATTTCCAGATACAGACTTCCCTTCTCTTAGGGTTAAACAATATGGAACAAAGAGAAAGGCAGTATTCTCGGTGAACCTTTTCTCAGACTGTCACCCTTTAAAATTGTCAAAGAAACTCTAACTCCCCAGAGATGATCTTTTCTCCGTGAATGGAATCACTTGAGTTTCATCCAAATTCTCGAACTTTCCTGGAATGATCTCTTCTCTATGATTTGCATTTATTGAACTTCTCTTAGTTTGGGGACCCACAGGCTTCCTAAAAGCATCCCCGCCTCCTCTTGGGCGTTGTACAAGGACCCTTCGACTTCTTAGAAGTTTTCATGCCTTCTCTTGGGCTTAATACAAGGACCCTGATGACCTCTTAAAGGTATAAGACAAAACCTAGTCGACCTTTGCTAGAACAGTCTTTCCATTGTTAAAACTCTGACCATTTTATGGTTGATACTCATCCCTTAATGCCCGCGCCTCCTCTTGGGCATTGTACAAAAGCTAAAACTCTAGACTTGGATAAACCTCTTGAGTCTGAAAGACATTCTGAAGTTCCTTTCAAACATAGGAAATAACACCGATCACTCTGGATCAATCTCCACCAGAAACCCGGTCTCTCTCATGAGAGTTCCCCACACTTGTACCCGCTTCAGGATCTAAATAATCCTCAGCAGTAAGTCATCCTCCTCTTGGGCTTTGTACAAATGATTCTCCCCAACGGAGCTAACCTTTTCAGACTCTCTTGTTGAGTCAACCACTTTTAGCCTCCGTCTTGGGCTTTGTACAAGACATGTAAAAAAACACTCTCTTGTTGAGTATTAAAGACTATCTTGTTGAGTCAATCTCTTTTTAGCCTCAATCTCGGGCTTCGTACGAGATAGAAAAACACTCTCTTGTTTAGTATAAAAGACTCTCTTGTTGAGTCAATCTCTCTTTATCCTCACTCTCGGGCTTCGTACGAGACAGAAAAACACTCTCTTGTTGAGTATAAAAGAGTCTCTTGTTGAGTCAATCAAACCTTTAGATTCTCTTGTTGAGTCAATCACCTGTTCAAGAATCTCTTGTTGAGTCAACCTTTTTAGCCTCCGTCTTAGGCTTTATACAAGACAGATAAAAGTACTCTCTTGTTGAGTCAAACCCCTTCAGCCTCCATCTTGGGCTTTATACAAGATACATTCTCCCCAACGGAGTCAAAATCCCTTTTAGCCTCAATCTTGGGCTTTGTACAAGACAGAAAAAACATTTCCCCTGGAAAAGTCAAACTTCCCGCCTCCTCTTAGGCTTTGTATAAAGAAACCCCCGGTTGAGTCAATCAACCTTTTAACATCAGATTTGCGCTTTGCTCGCAGCATACAAACATCAACAGTTCCTCTTTAGAGATGACAAATTTTCTCTCAGCCAAAACCCTTTAGCTTCACATCTTGGGCTTTGAACAAGATACAAATCACCTTTAGCTTCATGTCTTGGGCTTTGAACAAGACACCAAAACATCTCTTTCCTCCCATAGAATAGGAAGAACTTCGATCGCTTTGATTTCCCTGTTTCATTAAACAGGAATACGTAGGCATAAGATTGCAAAATCTTAGCGAGCATACTAATCAAAAGCTTAGGTCCAGTACCTTACCCAAAACATAAACAAAACTCACTCTCTCTGTCATACTTTCCCAAGAAACTTTCCCAACCCATCAGCAGATAAACACTATCAATTACAAAGCGAGACCTAAAAGCTAACATCCTGTGGATAACCACATATAGGATGGGTAATTGACAACTACCCATTGTATAACCTGACCCCGGACCCCCCAATCTCTTTTAAAGCGTTTGTTCAGTTAAACATTTGCGTCCAAGGTTAGTTTTAGATACCTTCCCTTTCCCTTCCAGCTTCACGGGATAAAAAAGAAATCAGAAAGTAGCACCCTTTCTCAACGAGGAGAAAACCCAAACTTCAGTGATAAGGTGGTCGCATCACCGACAAAAATCGCTCGCTACACACACCACTGTTCATCACATAATAACATAGCGGTTTGTCCTCCGCATTTTCATCTGGCACAAAATCCTCCTTCGCTTCAGAGACTTCCGACACCATATCATATTCAGTTGGCATTATCGACACGATACCACAGTTCTAGATGAAGTCTTCACCATAGGTTTCATCATTGGTGTCATCGTGCATGTCTTCGTCGAAGTCTCCATCTGGTGAAGGGGTATACTCTTCGTCCGACTGGGGAGAATACTTTGGCTCTTCCTCCTCTGACTAGGGAGTGTATTCTGGTTCTTCCACCTTCGACCCACTTACCCTGCATTTTTCTTGGAAATCTGCCAAGCTTTCGCCAGCTTGAGGGTAAACTGCCTCGAGTTCTTCCTCAGCTCTTTTGTCGGAACCATCAGTGGCTTCAACTATCATGCATTCCACAAATTCAGTGGTCGATTGTTTGCTGAGACCCTCAGTAGCCTCAACCATCATGCACTCGTACAACTCCGAATACAAAGCCTATTCGACCCTCAGTGGGTCGGTATCAACCTGCATCTTTGGCCTTTCGCCAAATTGAAGTCGGCCCTCCTTCAAAGCCTTTTGCACCAAATCCCTGACAAGAACACATTGAGCGGTTTTATGACCGAGGAAATTATGAAATTTACAAAATCCCTTTTTCTTCTTTTGTTCTAAAGGGGGCTCCTTTAAACCAGGAGGAACAATTATTTGACCATCTTTAACCAGTAAATCAAATATTTTGTCACATTTAGACACATCAAATGTATAAGTTTTAGCAACGTATTTATCTATTTTTTCTGTTTCGACGGGATTTTTCCCGTTTGATGGTTTTAGTAATTTACATGTGTATGGAGGCCCTGACTTGAGTTTACCCACGTTGACCTCGCTTTCGCCGACGATTTATTCGTCATCAAAAGAATATTCGTCAGCGGCTACATACGACACTTTTTCTTTCTTACGGTGTCTGTTAGTCTGAGTTTTTTCAGCTTTCAACCGTTCGACTTGTCGGACTCGGTCAGCCAGCTGCGCCATATCCCTGAGATGTTGCGTGTCCAGCTTTTTCCTGATGGAATAGTCTAAACCGCCAGCTGCCATTTCGACTACCTCATGTTCAGGGACTTGAGTAAAGCATCATGCTTTCAAAAGTCTAAACCTGTTAAGATATTGGTCCACCGACTCCGTGGCCTTCCGTTTGACACTGGCCAATTCTTTCAAACTAATTTTCGATTGTCCCATGTAAAACTGTTCGTGAAACAATCTTTCTAATTGTGCCCAGGTGTGAACAGACTGAGGGGGCAACGTGGTAAACCATGTAAATGCATTCTTCGTGAGGGAACTTGGAAAATACTTCATTTTTAAGTCCTCATTATTGGCTATGTCACCGGCTTCAGTTTGATACCTGGCGACGTGTTCGACGGTGGATTCTTCAGTCTCTCCGGCGAACTTGGTGAACTTTGGCACTTTCCAACCCCTAGGTAATTCTGCTGTAAGACAAAATATGGTAATGAGGACGTGTACGTTGGCCGTCGAAGGCCTGGATTTGCCCCATTTCAGACCATGATACGTTCGACCATGGCTTCCAAGTTTGGTTCGCCAGCCAAAGCATCGTGTCAAACTTGTCTGGCCATATAGTCGAGATCTTGGTTCCTATGAACCATCACAACAGGGGGCCTTTGGGCCCTTCCAGGGGTTTGTTCATTTGTCTAGTCGAAGACCTCATCTTGATGAATGGGTGTCTCTGGTCGAGGCGGAGGAGTCTGTCGACCCTGTGCCCTAGGGGCGCCTAGGAAGTCACCTATCTGTGTCATCTGAGTTGCCAATTGTTGGTAACTCTGGGTCGAATCTTGTATTAATGGTCTCAATATGGTGCCCATTTCCTGAGTCAACATATGAACCATCTCGTGATTACTCTCATCCATCTGCTGCCTCATAACTGCGACAGAACTTGAAGTGAACGTTGGTATTGATTGGGATACCAGACTAAAACCTGGGGGTCGAGTAACTTGGTTTGCCAAAGGTCCTAAGCCTTGGTATGGTGAGTCAATTGGGGACGAACTTTCCCTAAACACCGGACCACTAGAATGTTGACTCGACATGAACTATGTCGGCATCCCAAAGGATCGAGGGATGGGCATTGTGAAACTAGGCATATGTTGCTCTGTAGTCCCTGCCATTGTCAGCCTCGGGTCAGATCGACGTGATGTCGCGGTTGGCCCACTAGGGGCGGTCGAAACTGCAGACACGGTCCCAGAGCCAATGTCAGTTGTTTGCGTTACAACTGTACTTTCCGTCGAAGACGGTTCTTCATTCGGACGTGGTGTCACCATCTTACCACTGCATAAGTGCATACACTCAATTCAAGCGGGTCCCACTAGGCGTGCCAATTTGTTCACACGCGATTCTCGCGAGAACAACCGCACGCGATTCTCGCGGGACCGACCACAAAATCCTAGACCAATTGGCTGAAGTGTACGTTTTGTTGATATACCGGTTTTAGTTTAGAGGAGTTGTAAGAAACTTGAACAAATAAAAGGGTTTCGAATTGATAAACAAAACAAAGTGAAAAAACAGACAAGTAAATTACAAAATAATTTAAACTTTGGTCATATAAATTGCATTAAAATAACAAGTGTGGACGTTATCATACATTTATGCGGGAGTAAACTCGTTTCTTTTAACGCTTGGTACTTTGAGTGTTTTCCCTTTTCAATGTTACAAATGCGACCTCTAAAATGGAAATAACTATTGCTTTAAATAGGCTGAAAAAATAACTGTTCATCTCCCAAGATTTGTCCTGGCTATGACATGTGTCACCCCACTATCTTTCTAACTTCTCATGTTCTTGGCTTTCAAACTTTTCCCGCTCAAAACTTATCAGGTTTATGCTGGCTTCATGGACCACCAAGTGATTCCCTTCGACAAACTTGTTCGTCTGCTTCCTTTCGATGCAACATTCGCTTATTTCGACCTAACTTTGGCTTCCTCACTATCCTTTCTCCTGGCGTCGACCCACTTGCTTGACTTTTTCACCATTTCTTCACTTCTCATGTTTGGTCGAAATCTCCTGGCTAATAATATGATGAATCATATTCATCTGTTGTTTATGCATGGCATAAATAAGGTAGTCACGCTTGACATTTATGGCATTTCGGGCGTGCATCTCGCTAAGTATGTCATCAAGTGTAGCGTGTGCGGCTCCGGTAGAAGTACATGCAAAATGGTTAGAAAATGCATTGTGTTGTGTGTATGTGAATCATAAATAAGTGGGAATGGTGTGGTGGTGGCTCATGCATAAGAGAGACTTACTCTCTCTGATCATACTCATCATGGGTGTCCCTTCCTACATTGGTAACTCAAGAATGTCCATGGGCACAGTTCGGTCTCTGTACTGAAATTCAAATCATAAATCCAATTTTCCATGACTTGGATATCTGTGCGGTTTGGGCACCATAAAGCAATAATAAAAACATGTTTGTTATAAAACATCAAGGGGTATCTCCCGTCTCTCCTATTTTTAATTAACCGTATATGGCGACAAGCAGCAAAATCTAAGGAGGGTATTAGTAGAGGGTCTAGTGTGGCAAGCTCGGCTTCTAAACCTATTGCACGAGCTATAGAGGTAATCACTCCTCCAACAGAGATAGGCCTTTTTTAGCAGTGTCAACTACATGCATTTGTGCTAGCATAAACGGAGCAGAATTTACTCTAATGGGTGCAAAGACACTATGAATATAAAACAACTCTTTAGCATTAATTTTATTGGTGTTTTCCCGACCAAATATGGTTTGTGCCAATATTAGGCGAAAGTATCTAATTGTTGGGTTGTGAATGTGAGTTGCATTATTCCCCTTAAAGCTATCAATAATATTACCCGTTAATTATTCCCCAAAACTCCCAAACTCATCTACCGAATCAGTGTCTGAGGGCGTTTCACAAACAACACCTTCACCTTAAAGGGAAGTGCAACAAGTCGGCTATGACATTCAGATCGTATTTATATTCTTTGTGAAATCTTTTAAATCTAACCGACCCTGCAGAGCTAGCAGTCAATATGTGGGGGTGTAGGAAAGAGAACTCAAAAATTCTAAAGGGAGCCTCGCATAAGTTAGGGATTTTCATGCACAAAAATGAGTTAAATCTACCCTATCTATCATCCAATGAACACTATTATTTAATCCTAAACTATGCAAGAAAGTTTCTTTAATGTACCTGGTGGGAGCTATAATTCAGTTGAACAAGGTCTCATAACATTTCCTCTGTTTTGCATCCCGAAATTCAATTCCCATGTCGTGTACATTCCCTATTTGAGCCATTGATGGAAGTCAGAAGAGGATGATAAGGTATGTTTTTGTCAGTAAGAATGGTGGAAATGAGAAGTGTGGATGTTTGGTGTGAGTTATAGGGTTTATATAGAAGTGGTATGATAGACTTAGAAAGATGAAATGAATGGAAGTTTGAAGGGTTTTAGAGGGGTTTGGAAATAGGGGAAAGTAAATGTGAGTTGGTGGATGTTAAAAGTGAATTTTAGTAGGTGGGACGTGGAAGGATGGAAGTTTGAATGGAAAAAAGGGGCATTTACTGGTTTTATATGTGTTCAAGGCTCATGGCTGATGCCATGAACCTATGGTCAACACCATCAATGTGAAATGGGTGCCTTCAGGTTAATGAGGCTCATGGCGAATGCCATACCCCCATGGAGAATGTCATAAACCTTAAAGGTGTGTTTCAGGTGCATTTTGGGGCCCTCTTGTGTCTTTTGTCCAACTTAAGGAATTATGAAGCATAGTCTTCAATAAAATTTGTTGGAAAAATAAAAACACTTAAAGAGAAAAAAATATTAGACTAAATAAAAATTAAAAATAGAGAAATAAAATTCAAAGAGTATGAAAAGTTTTTGTGGGTTACCTCCCCGCAGCGTTTATAGTTAACGTTGATAGCTCGACAACTGAAATTGAAACATAATTAAACAATGATGAAAAATTGAAAATAATGAAAAATTGATGAAAAACGGGAAAATGTTTCCTCCCCCACAGTTATACTCAACATTGGTCTCAATGTTTTCGTGAAAGTGGGATGAAGGAAAGAATAAACTTGTGAAGAAATCATGTGTCACTGTGTCTGGCTGGTTGACCCAGTAGTCTGCTCAGGGAATATAATTCTTGAAACAGGTGGTCCATTTATTCTTCCATTCTATTAACTTGATCTTGTAGTTCTTGGCAAAGAGCTGTGACTTCATGTCTAAGGATGTTGAGCTCATAGTCAACATTATGCCTACGTGAATTAAAAGTACTTGTAAAAGAAGAAGAAGAAGAGATATCTGACAGAAGAGGTGGGTGGTACTCAGGAGCGGCATGGGTGTTAGGTGGTGTTAGTGCCTCCCCCTGCTCTTCCAATTGGTATAGCCATTTTTCACGAATGTGGACACTTGTTCGCTCATGGTTCGGGAGGACAAATAGTGGACAACTTTGTTAGAAATCAGTAGCTCAAATTCATTAGGCCTCCCTCGCCTCACTAATTGTTTAATTAAATAGTGCTCAATATCTATCAAGGTGTGATCCCATAGAGGACTTGGTCTGCTAATAGGTTACGGAGGCTTGCAACTAAGGTTATGCAGGTGACAATCCCGCCTACAAGAATATATCCTCTCGTTGATTTTGCTATTGCGTCTTGACTAGTAAGCAAAAATGTTGCAGAATGGACAGAGCGAGATTGAAAAAAACTAAACATGATGTACAATTCTTCTTTAATAACATGCTCTATGTTTTCATACCTTCTAAAGAATGTATGAGCTAAAACCATTAGAATGTACCTAATGGTTGGGTTATGGATCAGGGAAGACTTCATCCTTTCATAGTTAGGTGGGAAGTCCCTGGTGATGCTACCCTAAAAATTATCTAGTTCATATTGCCTAAAGTTGTCTCTAGGTACCTTAGTGAAAGCATCTCGGTCGGTATGAAATCCTAATAATTCTCCTAATTCATTATGATTGAAACGATAACGTGCCCAAATAGACTAAATTCAGTCCAACCTCTATCCCTACCTACTCTTCAATGAGGATAGTAATTGAAATAACTTAGAAGTTCTAGAGTGAGCTTCTGGTAGGTTGGGTGTTTGGCACCTGAGAATTGGTCCCAGCTGATCTGGTTGAACATATATCTGACGCTGTCTCTTAGGCCTAATGTTTCTAGGCACTGGAAATCAGGATATCTGGGCGGTGAAATGGTTGTCTAAGACAAGTCTTCATAAAACCTGCTCTAGTTATCATCCTTAAAAAGGATCTTCTAGTTGTCAACATGTTGCATTCTCAAATAATCTTTAGTAGAAAAATTTCTATCGAGGATGAGGATGACCTATATATGAAACATAAGCAAAGTTAGTATGTTCAAACAAGGTTTAATTTCGCCATTTATTTTATTGGGGAAAAAAATTGAAAAGAAATATGAGGGTTTCCTCCTATGTTGCGCTTTGTTTAGCATCATTAGCTCAATGTGCTTTTAAAGTCATTCTTCGGAGGGACTAGCAGGTGGCTCATCTAATTTCAGAGTATTATTGTAATCTATTACCTTTTCGCTATGGTAATGTTTGAGCCTCTTCCCGTTCACTATGAACGACCTTGTTATCTTACTCCTTATTTCAACTACACTAAATTACATAATTTATGTTACTTTGAACGGTCCCGACCATCGAGAATGAAGCTTTCTAGGGAATAATATCAATCTAGAGTTGAAAAGAAGCCCAAGCTCCCCTATTTCAAATTCTCTCCTAGTGATTCGCTTATCATGCCATTTTTTGTTTGCTCTTTATATATCTGGGAGATTTCATAAGCATATAGCTGTAATTCTTTTAACTCATGTAGGCTTAGGATTCGTTTTCCGCCAATAGATACATAATCCATTCTGGGTTTTAACAGCCCAATAAGCTTTGTGTTCAAGTTCAACTGGCAGGTGACATGATTTTTTGTACACAAGCTTGAAAGGTGTAGTTTCTATGGGAGTTTTATAGGCTGTCCTTTATGCCCATAGCACTTCTGGAAGCTTAGTTGACTAGTCTTTCTTAGATGTAGCAACTATTTTTTCTAATATTTATTTAATATATGTGTTGGAGATTACTACTTAGCCATAACTTTGTGGATGATAAGGGATGCCTATTCGGCGTCGCACTTCATATTTTTGTAGAAAATTTTCAAATATTTTGGATATGAAGTGAGATCCCCTGTCGCCTACAAGAATATATCCTCTCGTTGATTTTGCTATTGTGTCTTGACTAGCAAGAACAAATGTTGCATAATGGACTGAGCGAGATTGGAAAACACTAAACATGATGTACAATTTTTCTTTACTAACGAGCTCTATGTTTTCACTCCTTCTAAAGAATGTCTGAGCTAAAACCATTTCAATGTACCTAATAGTAGGGCTATGGATCAAGGTAGATTTCATCCTTTCATAGTCAAGTGGGAAGTCCCTGGTGATGATACCCCAAAATTTATCTAGTTCATATTGTATAAAGTTGTCGCTAGCTACCTCAGTGAAAGCATCTCGGTCGGTATGGAATCCTAACATTTCTTCAAATTCATGAAGTTCTAGAGTGAGGTTCTAGTAGGTTGGGTGTTTGGCACCTGAGAATTGGTCCCAGCTGATTTGGTTGAACATATATCTGACATTGTCTCTTAGGCCTAATGTTTCTAGGCACTGGAAATCAGGATATCTGGGTGGTGAAATGGTTCTCTAAGACAAGTCTCAAAAAGGATCTTCTAGTTATCATCCTTTAAAGGGATCTTCTAGTTGTCAACGTGTTGCATTCTCAAATAATCATTAGTAGAAAAATTGCTATCGAGGATGAGGATGACCTATATATGAAACATAAGCAAAGTTAGTATGTTTAAACAAGGTTTAATTTCGCCGTTTGTTTTATTAGGTGAAAGAAAAAATTGAAAAGAAATATTAGGGTTGCCTCATATGTTGCGCTTTGTTTAGCATCATTAGCTCAATGTACTTTTAATGACATTATTTGGAGGGACTAGCAGGTGGCTCATCTAATTTCAGAGTATTATAATAATCTATTACCTCTTCGCTATGGTAATGTTTGAGCCTCTTCCCGTTCACTATGAACGACCCTGTTGACTTACTCCTTATTTCAACTGCACGAAATTGCATACTTTTTGTAACTTTGAAAGGTCTAGACCATCGGGAACGAAGCTTTCTAGGGAATAATATCAATCTGGAGTTTAAAAGAAGCCCATGCTCCTCTGTTTCATATTATCTCCTAGTGATTCGCTTATCATGCCATTTTTTTGTTCGCTCTTTATATATTTGGGAATTCTCATAAGCATCCAACCTTAATTCTTCTAACTCGTGTAGGTTTAAGATTTGTTTTTTGCCAGCCGCTACATAATCCATATTCCGGGTTTTAACAGCCCAATAGGCTTTGTGTTCAAGTTCAACTAGCAGGTGACATGATTTTCCGTACACAAGCTTGAAAGGTGTAGTTTCTATCGGAGTTTTATAGGTTGTCCTATATGCCCATAACACTTCTGGAAGCTTACTTGACCAGTCTTTCTTAGATGTAGCAACTATTTTTTCTAATATCTATATAATCACTGTGTTGGAGATTTTTACTTGGCCATTAGTTCGTGGATGATAAGGGGTGGCTATTCGGCGTCGCACTTCATATTTTTTTAGAAAATTTTCAAATATTTTGTATATGAAATAAGATCCTCTGTCGCCTACAAGAATATATCCTCTCGATGATTTTGATATTGCGTCTAGACTAGCAAGCAAAAATGTTGCAGAATGGATACATCGAGATTGGAAAACACTAAACATGATGTATAATTCTTCTTTCCTAACGGGTTCCATGTTTTCACTCCTTCTAAACAATGTCTGAGCTAAAACCATTTGTAAGTACCTAATGGTTCAGTTATGGATCAGGGTAGATTTCATCCTTTCATAGTCAGGTGGAAAGTCCCCGATGATGTTACCCCAAAAGTTATCTAGTTCATATTGCATAAAGTTATCGCTAGGTACCTCAATGAAAACATCTCGGTCGGTATGGACTCCTAACATTTCTCCTAATTCATTACGATTGAAACGATAATGGTGCCCAAATATCCTAAAGTCAGTCCAAACTTTATCCCTACTTACTCTTCTATGAGGATAGTTATTGAAATAAATTAGAAGTTCTAGAGTGAGGTTCTGGTAGGTTTGGTGTTTGGCAACTGAGAATTGGTCCCAGCTGATCTGGTTGAACATATATCTGACGTTGTCTCTTAGGCCTAATGTTGCTAGGCACTAGAAATCAGAATATCTGATCAGTGAAATTGTTCTCAGAGACAAGTCTTCATAAAACCTCCTCTAGTTATCATCCTTAAAAATGATCCTCAAATTGTCATTGTGATGCATTCTCAAATAATCGTTAATAGAAAAATTGCTATCGAGGATGAGGATGACCTGAAAATGAATCATAAACAAAGTTAGTATTTTCAAACAAGGTTTAATTTTGCCATTTATTTTATCGGGGGAAAGAAAAACTGAAAATAAATATGAGGGTTTCCTCCTATGTTGCGCTTTGTTTAGTATCATTAGCTCAATGTGCTTTTAAAGTCATTCTTCGGATGAACTAGCAGGTGGCCCATCTAATTTCAGAGTATTATAGTAAATTATTACCTCTTCGCTATGGTAATGTTTGAGCCTCTTCCCGTTCACTATAAACGACCATGTTGACTTACTCCTTATCTCAACTGCACTGAATGGCATAATTTTTTTACTTTGAATGGTCTCGACCATCAGGAACGAAGCTTTCTAGGGGACAATATCAATTTGGAGTTGAAAAGAAGCACAAGCTCTTCTATTTCAAAATCTCTCCTAGTGATTCGCTTACTATGCCATTTTTTGTTCACTCTTTATATATATGGGCATTCTCATAAGCATTCAGCCTTAATTCTTCTAACTCGTGTAGGGCTAGGATTCATTTTTCGCCAGCAGCTACATAATCTGTATTAAGGGTTTTAACAACCCAATAGGCTTTCTGTTCATGTTCAACTAGCAGGTGACATGATATTCCGTATACAAGCATGACAGGTGTAGTTTCTATGTGAGTTTTATAGGCTGTCTTATATGCCCATAGAATTTCTGGAAGCTTAGTTGACCAGCCTTTCTTAGATGTAGCAACTATTTTTTCTAATATCTATTTAACCTTTGTGTTGTAGATTTCTATTTGGCGCTTAGTTTGTAGATAATAAGGGTTGGCTATTCGGCGTTGCACTCAATATTTTTGTAGAAAATTTTCAAGTATTATGGATATGAAGTGAGATCCTTTGTGGTCTACAAGAATATATCCTCTCGTTGATTTTGCTATTGCGTCCAGACTAGCAAGCAAAAATGTTGCAGAATGGATAGAGCGAGATTGGAAAACACTAAACATGATGTATAATTCTTCTTTCCTAACGGTTTCCATGTTTTCACTCCTTCTAAACAATGTCTGAGCTAAAACCATTTGGAAGTACCTAATGGTTCAGTTATGGATCAGGGTAGATTTCATCCTTTCATAGTTAGGTGGGAAGTCCCTGGTGATGCTACCCAAAAATTATCTAGTTCATATTGCATAAAATTTTCGCTAGGTACCTCAATCAGAGCATCTTGGTTGATATAGACTCCTAACATTTCTCCTAATTCATTATGATTGAAACGATAATCGTTCCCAAATAGCCTAAAGTAAGTCCTACCTCTATCCCTACCTACTCTTCTATGAGGATAGTAATTGAAAGAACTTGGAAGTTCTAGAGTGAGGATCTAGTAGGTTGGGTGTTTAGCAACTGAGAATTAGTCGCAACTGAAGAGGTTGAATATATATTTGATGATGTCTGTTAAGCCTAAGGTTGCTAGGCACTGGAAATGAGGATATCTGGTCGGCGAAATGGTTCTTTGAGACAATTCTTCATAAAACCTCATTTAGTTATCATCCTTAAAAACGATCCTCTAGTGTACAACGTGCTACATTCTCAAATAATCATTAGTAGAAAAATAGCTATCGAGGATGAGGATGACCTGAAGCTGAAACATAAGCAAAGTTAGTATGTTCAAATTTTTGCTTGAAATAAAAATAACTAGTTTGAGAACTAAAAATGCTTGTTTTAAAATTAATTGAAACAGAGATCGGAATGTAATTTTTGGGTACCTTAGGGACTCAGATAAAATTCAGCACTAACTTTGTTTTTAAAAATCCTTTTCGGAGGAATTACAAATTAAAAACACTACTCACTTTCACGCAACCCGTGTCGGATTCCGAAACCGTAGTTGCCTATTGTCGCACTTACAAGTTATAGTTTTGGAAAAAAAATTTGAAAATTGATAAGTCCTAATTAATTAATAAAGCGTTGTTACTATTTTTAAAAAATATAAATATAAATTTTATGATCGGATAACGGCTTCACACTGTCGTGTTGTCAATCGGTATTTGAGTGCTGTCACTGTCGGGCAAAGGTTTTGACTTGTTGAAACAAAATTTAGAACCAAAAAATTATTTTAATATTAAAAATCAGTGTTGTTTTATTTTATCGAATCTCTTCGGAACAAAGTTCCTCACATTCCAGACTCTATTAACTTAGTCGGACATAGTTATACTAAACATACTATTATTGAATTGTTAATATATTAAAATATACATTGCATTAATCTAATAAATAGAATATATATATATATATATATATATATATATATATATATATATATATATATATATATATATATATATATATATGCAAATGGATATGTCGTATAGTAACAGAGTAATATATACCAGTTTCACCAAATTGATATATGTGCGTGTAAAGTGAAAACAATGCAAATTCAATACTGAAAATTAATAGCAGCAGCGATAATAATATTAAAAACGATAACAACAAAAATAATAGAAACTCAAAATTAAAGCAGAAAGTAAAACTTGTAAAAATAGAACCTGCAAACAAAATCTGGAAATAAAATTGTCTTATGAAATTAAAATTGCAAAACAATTCCGGCAAGATTGTTGTAATGTTCATCTAAGTACATACAGCAAATTCCTAATGCTAAGATGCAACAGTCCTTCAATGTGAGAAGATTGTTGTCTTGTGAAGGCATTAAATTTGATGAGACCTTTGCTCAAGTTGCTCATCTTGAATCCATTAGACTTCTTCTAGGAATCTCTTGCCTTCTAAAATTAGAGTTGTATCAAATGGATGTCAAAAGTGCTTATCTAAATAGGTTCTTGAATAAATTTATGTTGAATAACCCAAAAGATTCATTGATCCTAGTTCTCCAAATCATGTCTATAAGCTGAAGAAAGGTCTGTATGGGTTAAAACAAGCTCAAAGAGCTTGGTATGAAAAACTCACTAAATTTCTCACCACTAATGGTTAAAGTAAAAGTGGTATTGATAAAAGTTTGTTTGTCAAGAAAGAAGGAGGAAAACAAATTTTATGTGGATGATATCGTATTAGGAGGAATGTGAAACAAGACGGAGGAACATTTTGTTCAACAGATGCAGTCTGAATTTGAAATGAGCTTGGTATGTGAACTCACCTACTTCCTTGGTGTGTTAACTCACTCAGGTTAAAACAATTATTAAATATATAAATGGGATAAGTGTAAGGCATTTTGTATTCTCACGACACCAACTCCATTCTTGTTGAGCATTGTGATGATAACTGGGCTGGGAATGTTGAAGATAGAAAAAGCCCCTTTAGCGGATGCTTCTTTCTAGGTAACAATCTTATATTTTATGGTTAAGCAAGAAGAAAAATCGTGTGTCTTTATCTACTGCTAAAGCTGAGTATATTAATGCTGCAACATTTGCACTCAAATACTATGGATGAAACAAATGTTGAAAGTGTACAAGAGTGCTATGAATATTTCCAAAAATCCTACTCAACACAATCACATTAAGCATATAGACATATGTCATCATTTCATTAGTTGAAGAGAAGATTATCACACTTGATCATGTTACAATTAAAAACCAACTGATAGATATATTTATTAAGGATTTGGATGCTTCTCAATTTGAAAAACTGAGAAATGCTCTAGGTCTGTGAATTATTGAGAATCTCTATCAATTAATGTTGAGATGGCATGGGAATTAGTGTGTGTTCACTTTCTCTCTCATGGCCATCATGACCCAGGAACGTGCGCTTATAATTGTTTTAACTTTTGGCTTCTAAAAATATATGTTATTCAAAATACTATTGAGTTTTACATTGCGCGCCTCAAGTGTTTAAGAAAGTGTTTCATCTTCTCTGAGCCTCTGTCAACTTTTTTCTCTCCAACCCTAAGAACTTTCATTCACCTTCCAAACAAAACGGATGCAAACATGGTTGGAACCAGACAAGGAACAAATACGTCTAGAAAATCGAAGAAATTCACAAAGAAGTCGGAGAAATATTCAGTGTAAACTACAGAACCAAAACCCGTGGATAACATGCACGTAATCAAGATGAAGGGGGTCGTTCTAGGAAGGAAGGTCGATGGTCAGGTCGGAAGTCCTCCCCCCATGAATATTTCTACAGAGGTGAAAAAGAAGAAGTTAAAGAAAACATGTGATTTATCTTTAAAGGTTCCTTTATCAATGACCGATCTCACTGGTAAAGAAAATGACTATGAGAAGAAAAATATAAAAATCAATGGTTTTACTAAGTATCAAGTTGAAACTGCAAATCAACTCACCAATGTAGTTATTGATGTTGTGCTGATTCAAATGGTTGTTTCGGTTGTATTCAAGGTAATGAGTCTAAACTAAAACATTCTAAAAGGATTGTTGATAATGTGACTAGTAATGTGTCAAAGAGTGCTCATGAGGCTGTAAAATCTAAAGCTCAAGCTGTGGATGCTGAGAGTCTCACTCAAACCCTAGACTCCATACATGCATGTGATGAGCCTCCTATGGAAGATAGTATTGAGAAAATATTTAATGAGAATCTTGTTAGTGAGCCAATGAGAGATCCTATTGTAGATACATTTATAAATGGTATTCTTCATGATTATTATGAGGATACATAGGACTCTAGTGATGAAGAGCCTATGTGTCATACTCCAATTTTGACCCTGAATATTTGAATCAACACGTTATCATAGTGTCGCTCCCGAAAGATTCACAACCAACGGCACAAATGCGAGAGTGGCGCAGAAGAACACAGAGTCGCCAGCAATGTGTATTTATCCCGAGAGAGGGAAAGGAAACACTGCATAAACCTAAAGGAAGGGAAAGACCATGGTCTCACGACCAAGAGAAACGGGTACGGGAGTCGGTTATGCGAAGGGAAGGTGTTAGCACCCAACACGTCCATTGTACTCGATGGGATCCACGCTTGTTGTCTGCATCAAAGGGTGTCTTCGTCTGGAGCTTCACTGCTACTGGACCGGAGAAGAAACGAGAACGGAAAGAACGGAGAAACGAAGAAGAAAAGAAAACAGAAGTGACTCGATAGGACGTTACCGTTGTCCTAGGCCTACGTACTCCCTCAGTGCAATGGTAAAATCAGAGTCAACGTAGTTCGGACGAGAACTGTGGGGGAAGGTTGCTCGCCAAGACAATCGCTGTCTTGTGCCTACATATCCTCAATCGGACGAGAGAGAGGAATCAGAGCTAATGTAGTTCGTGGGTACGACCACGGATGGGTAAGTGTTTTTTACGTGAGCGACGAGCACTTTCTGAAAATGAAATTTGAAACCCAACAATCCCGAAGGATAAAAAGATTTGAATTTGTTTGGTGTTTTTTAGACAGAAGTGTTTTAAGTTAGTTCATAACTTGCATTGCACCAAAGTCTATGACATAGGAACGAATACTTCGTGTATCGTCCCCAACAGGACGTACACTAGGTATCCTAGAAAAATGAGGGGAAGCCCCTCATTCCCCACTTCGCACATAGAAGGCTCAAGCGCAATACACGTTAACTTTTATTACGTGTTTTGAAGAAGTTTTGAGATGAGAAGAGAGAAGACACAAAGGAAACTCTAAAGGGAAACTAAGAGTCCTAATGTTATAATGCATGGGTAACCTAGGGTTAGTGAGGCTTAGGAGAGACGACTACCTAAAACCTAATGCTAATCCTACTCCAAGCTTAATCAAAAATTAAGTTGGACTAGGTAGCTCAAAGGGAAAAGAATCCAAGACTTAATCAAGTCTTGAGATTCATGGGATGAGAAAGAGTGAGAGAGAAGAAAGGAACGTCTTAAATGCTAAAGCAAACACAAGTATGAAAGCTTAAAAGAGAAAGGAGAAGTTAGAATGTAGATAACTATCCACATCCCATTCACTTACCATTAGCCCCTACATGGTTAACAAAAACAAACATAAGCAACAATAAGACAAATGAAACCCAAACAAATCACAACCCAAAGAGAAATGGTTACAAACCAAATGAAACTCATCTAAGTCAGAATATACACCTTAGAGGTGACCCATAATGTTTACCAAACAAGATCAAGCAAAGAGAATGCAAACAAGTGGCAAAACATACAAGAAAGTCATCAAAGAAGGAGTAAAAGAAGAATGAGTGGATATGCAAGGTGATCATGCAAGAATGCTTCAAATAACATCAAAGTCAGAATGTGGATGACCTAAACATGTGCCTAAACATGTTATACAAGTGTCACATAAGGCATACAAGCAAGTATCCAAGCATTAAGAATCATTAGAAGAAGGAGAAGGAAGCATGTAAGTGAAACATGTTAAAGGATGCAAAATGAAACATAAATAGCATATGACATGAATGCAAAACTCCAAGGTCAGAAACATACATCAAATGAAGTGCAAAGGAATGATATGGCAGGGCATACACAAACCAATAAGAGGCATAGATGAGAAGAAGTGAGAAGATAAGTCAAAAGAGGCATGTAAATCAAACATTGAACATGTGCACAAAATATGCAACAACCTCACACCAATGACTTATAATTGCAATTAAATGACCTATAATGATTCAAATATGGTTTATGAAGTCAAAGAAACGATCCCAAATAATGGCACAAGTGCCTTCTCAAACAAGTAATCAAACATGATCAAAGATGTGCATAAAAGAAGACCTCAAACAAAGAGCAATCAAACAATTAGCAAATCATCTTCAAAAATTACCAAATCAATTCTCAAGACTCCTCAACCAAGGGTAAACAACATGTCAAAAGCTCATGCAAAAATTCACAAGATAAGTCCTTCAATCAATCAGACAAAGAGCACAAAGGATTATGAACTAATATGCAAAAGAGAGGGGCTAAAATGCAATATGAAAAGAGTTTAAAAATATGAGAAAAATGTTTTTATGCACTTCAATATGTTGATGAAATAATGCAAAAAGAATGGACTCAAAATGTTTTATGTACTATGAGAAATAAAATCAGTAAGTTAAGTGTGCACAATTTAAAAAGAAATTAAAGCAACAATTAGTTTAGATGCTAAAAATAAAATAAAAATACAAAATAAAATTTGGAAATATTTTATAAAATGCCAAAGATGATCCATGATTTTTTTCATAATTTTTGGATGCATTAAACTAA
Organism: Lathyrus tuberosus; assembly: GCA_022829125.1. Lineage (NCBI taxonomy): Eukaryota > Viridiplantae > Streptophyta > Magnoliopsida > Fabales > Fabaceae > Lathyrus > Lathyrus tuberosus. Next base: position 14,856,659 of record JALAZF010000036.1, on the reverse strand, counting down.
ATTTAAACAATTAAAAATGAAAATGCAACAAGAATAAAATAAAAAGAAAAGAAATAAACAGCCAGGGGGTGTCACCAGCAAGCCAAACACGTTCAAGACTGGGCTGGATCAGAAAGGGAGGTGTGAAGAGTAATAAGTCCAAAGCGCTTCTTACAATAGACTCAGAGTCAACACTTGTGACTCCATCATTGCCATCAGATCAATCCAAGGACCCACGCGCAGTCAACGTAATCAAATAGTAAACCAGATCAAAGGCTAGGATCCACACGCACATGCTAAGAAAGATGCACGCACACACACCAAATCATTCAGAAATAAAAAATATAACACGTGATAGGCACATGAGGATTTTAATGTGTTGGCACAACATACACCCTTAGATTAATTAGACGTGCACAAATAAATCATCAAATCACAAAATCAGCAAGATGAGTGGCTCAGATTGGTGGTACACGTTAACTAAAATGGATTAACAAACACACAATCAAATAAAATAAAAGAAGAAATTAAAAACGTGGCACACTTATGACCATCAGATCAAACGATCCAACGGTCCAAACATCATCACCTTCATTGAAACCTCAGGCCACCTGAAAGTGAACCAGACGCCAGAGCCCTAGCTCCGGTCGTCTTCTTAGGTGACACTAAACCACAAAATCTCCAGAAATAAAAAACAATACCATAGTTCTACTCAGAATTCAACAAGGATCATGAATATGCAATTATTTTCACCAAATGATCAACACACAAGCCAAATCGAAGGAAGACAAGTTAGATCTAAAAACTTCAATCATCAAATACTCCCATGATACACGTCTAAAACTCACACAAATCACCTCAGAATGATTGTAACGCCCCAGTTTTTGTCAGTTTTATTTAATCGAGTCGATTTGATTATTTTATTGTTATATTATTTTGTTTTGGACTTTTATTTGACAATATATTATTTTTCATCGTTGTTTATGTTTTATCGCATTTTGAGAGCGTTTGGGAGATATTTGAGCTGAGGGGTATTTTGGTCTTTTAGGGGTTTAGATATTTAATATAAATAGAATTTTGAGAGAAAAAGAGAGAAAAAGATAGTAAAGAAAGAGAAGAGAAGAGAAAAGAGAAGAAAGAAAGAGAGAAGAGGAGAAAGAGGAATAATCAGGAATTCATCCGTTTAAAGCGCGAATAATCGGGTAAGGGTGAGAAGTTTCAATTATATCTTGCTTGTATATGTATATGTGTGTGATTGTGTGAATGTTTTCTTGTTTTTCCATAGTTTTCCAATTCTAGGTTGAAATGAGAAAAATGATTAGAAATCGATGTTTTTACGGATGAAAGTCGGAATAAATTGCGTAGTAGAGTCGTGTGATGTTGGGTCGTGATTTAGCGTGATCGTTTGATTGAATCGAGTCGAATTTGTAACTATTGAGTTTTTGATATATATTGATGTTTTGGTGCAAATTGATGTTGTGATCGAGTAAAAGTGTTTGGATATGTCTGGTAACATCTGTATAGGTTGATATTTAATCGGGTAAGGATAGAAATTAATCGGAAATGGTTATTTGTGTGTTTTCGAGTGGTTTTGAGCGAGTTTGGAGTTGGGATAAATTGATAAAACTATGTTTCAAAATATTTCAAAAATTGAAAATGTGTTGGATGGCTTTTTAATGGTGAAAATATTGTAGTACGTTGAATTCTGAGATCGCAGCTTTTTACGGAATCGAAATCGGAGGTCCGGAAGTCATCTAAAACTCACACAAATCGGAGGTCCGAAATCTAAAACTCACACAAATCACCTCTGATTTAGGTGCCCATGTGGGGACCTAAAGCAATCCATAAACGCCGTGTGCCCATGTGGGGACCTAAAGCGACGGGGAACATCGTATGCCCGACGGGGAGTTACACTAAGTAACGAGCGATGGTTCCAGCAAAGTTCCTGAGTGAACTAGTGATGAGAAATATTGGAAGTCGGTACCGCATGGCATTTGCATAGAGTCGTTGTGTCGGTCTCTGTGCATTTGCATAAACCATGATTTGATTGATTATGTGTGGAATTGTGAATTGATTGAATATGTGTTGAGATTTATGATTGGATTGGTGAATTGGTGTGCATATGTGGTAAATGCATTGGTTGTGGATAATATGTTTTATGTATAGACATATGGTTTGTGGTGATGTGGTGGTGTTGTTCCATGTGTCATAACTTTGATGTGCATTATGTGTGAATATGTTATTATGTGGGGGCATAATTGATATATGTTATGTGTTCGGATTGTCAGAAATATGTTATGCATCTGTGGCTTGCTATATGTATTGGTATGTGATGTGTGAGGTGAGAATAACTGTGTATGTGATTTTCATGTGTGTTTGCATATTATTATGCAATCTTGATTTAGTTGTTATTTCTCACCCTTCTGCTGTTTTATAATGCTCTATGAGGCATTGCAGATTAGAGTTGCTGGAGGTCTTTTTGTGAAGATTAGTCCTCCGTTCTGTTGTCAGTCTTGGTGTCTGCTCTGATACGTAGCACGGGAGTCGGGGAACGATTATGTTATATGTATACTCTTGTTAGATTTATTTTGTATTAACTTTGTATAAATATTTTGATGTTATAAAACACTTTATGTGGTAAAACAAGTCGGTTATGGATCTTTCCGCTTTATTCCATAACTGACCTTTCCTTTTATATGGAAAAAGTTTCCCTTTGAGGGTATTCTATTTTGTGCTATGTATCGAAATATTTGAGCAGGGATTGTATTTTATTTCTTTAAAATGTGGCATCCTTGTTTCTGTCGGAAAAATAAATTTTTAGTTACTCTAATTTATTTATGTATTATTTATTCGCGATGGGAATTGGGGTGTTATATTAGTGGTATCAGAGCAGGTCGGTCCGTCCGGCCAAGTTGTTGAGTCAGTTGGTGTGGCAGTTGAATACTGTCGGTGTTGTTTGTCCCCCAGTATGTGATATGTGTGCAAAACACTGTCAGTACTATCTAGTTTTCTAATCCTTGGTCTTCAGGTGTGAGATTGAGATGAGTGGGGGAGAAGCTGGTACTTCTCCAAGTTACTTCGGGTGTGGAGCGTTGGCTCAGTGTGTTGTAGATTGCAAGAGTGTAAGTGTTGTTTGGACAGTATTGTTCCCGATTCCGGAGGGAATACGGAGGTAAGGTTTATGTCGACTAAGGATTTGTGCCTTAGGTAGTTTTGTGCACAGGATGCAAGAAACGCTATTATAGTTTGGTGAAGACGGTTTATGCCCCATCATGATTGTCGACTGTCTATTGACAAATTGAGGAACTGATCACCCTTAATCTCTTGTTGATAGCAGACAGAAATTATGTTAGATGGAATAGGTGTGTCTTTCCGGCTTTGATAGTGTGTGCAATGAATTGTTTGGAATTGAGAAAATGATTACGGATTATTTTGATGGGTCGAAGAAGATTCTAATATCGGAAGATGAGGCGGATTAGAGGTTTTGGTATGTTGGTCAAGTTGGGAAGTCATTGAGAGGGAATGATGATTGAATGGAATAACAAGCATGATGTGTATGAAGGTATTGAGACTATGGAAAGAAAAACTTAGAGTTCTTGTGAGGTTGGGAGTCTTTGGAATTTTAGAGCGTTAATGGAAATCTTGAGAGAACCTTTAGGTATGGATGTAATATTTAAGAGTTCTTTTTGGTTGGTTATGGCTACATGTTGGGATTTATGGAATTTGGACGGTTAAGAGAAGGACTTGTATATGGATTACTAACAGTGGAGTAAGGTAACGATTGAGAATAAGTGTCCACTTTCATGGTTAGATAATTGGAATGGTTTGGTTGAGTTTGATTGAAATTGTAATTGTTTGGGATGTTTGATAAGAATGGGGAATTGTGTGAGTTGAGGCTTTGATCGATATAATGTGACTGGGTATGGTTGTTATCGTTGGGATAGGCTGTTAATTACTCGGTTAAGCTTGGGTGTGAGTAACCAGTTACCCAGTGGGAAGTTTTGGAAAAGCTCTAAGAATTTATATCTTTTGGAATTTGGTTGGGCATTACAATGCACAGTGATGTTATTTGGTGTTAGTAATGCGTCGGTAATGTTTGTGGAGTAGAGGAATCGTATCTTCCATATTTATTTGGATAAGTTCGTAATGGTTTTGATGGAGGATATTCGGATATGTTGTAAACTCAGAGGAAGAACAGGTAGAGTGTTTGAGATTTGAATTGCAAGTGTTGAAAAGAGACGAAGTTTTATGCTAAGTTATTCGAGTGAGAATTTGGGTTGGAAAAAGGTTAGTCTTCTTGGATACGTTATTTCAGATGAGAGTATGATTATGGATCCATCGGAAGTAGATGTAGTTCTACATTGAGAGACTCCGAAGTTGGTTAAGAAGACTAGAAACTTTTGAGCTCAGTTGGTTGTTACTGCAGGTGATGGAAGACTTTGTTAAGTTCGTACTTCTGGTATCTCAGTTGACTTGCAAAGGGTAAGTCGTTTATTTTGGATGTTCGTTGTGAGTGAGCTTCGGAGAGCTGAAGTAGAAGTTGTCTACGGCTCCAGTTTTGATTCTGTGTGATCCTAATAAACCGTTTGTGAGGTATTGTGAAGTGTCTCTGAAGAGTGTAGTCAGGTGTTAATGAAAGAGAGTAAAGTCGTGGCTTATGCTTTACGACAATTAAGGATCTATAAAAGGATTTATACTATTCTGGATTTGGAATTAGTCGCGGGTGTATTGTGTTGGAATATTTAGAGGTATTATTTTTATGGTTTTCGGCTCGAAGTGATTGGTAATCGCAAGAGTTTAACGTACTTAGTTGGTTGGAAGGAATAGAGTATGAGACAATGAGGATGGTTGGAATTTGTGATGAGTCATGACTTTAGTTGGAATTATCCTGTTGGTAAAGGTAAGGTCGTGCTTGGAAAGTTAAGTCGAAAGTTTTACACATGTCTGTTTTGATGGATAGAGAGTTAAAATCATTCGAGAAGTTCAGAGACTTGTGTCTGTTGTATAAGCTAACACAGTAGAGTGCGAGGTTGGGTATATTAAAAGTGAACAGTGAGTTTTGGCGAATAGGAGAAAGAGTTAGACTTTGGGTGTGGAATTGGTAGTTTTGATGGTTATGAGTAATCAGAGTGTGCAACGGAAGCGTGAAGTGGCATGATTCGTATATGTGTGTGGGACTGGTAAGAGTTCATAGGTTGAACATTGGGAATATGTAGGAGTGTTGAGACCATTGGACGTTTCAAAATGAAAGTGATAAGTGGAAGGTTTCAATAGTAATCAGGTACTAATATGTAGCTGGGTGTTTTGGTCGTATGTTCGATTGGTGAAGGGTAGCATTGTTGTAATATGGTTGGGTGACAAGGATGTTGGTATTGTGGTTATGTAGAGGTGGTTGAAACGATGTGGTGTCGTGGAACTTTATGTTCTTGTTTGTGTTGTTGCCTCGTTTCCATGGTGCTGGTTCGAGTGCGTGTGGTTAATCCTTACGTGGGAGTTTGGCAACATGGTTTTCTTTGAGTCGTGAGTTGATCGTCAAGTGCATTGTATGGGCTTTGCATCTTGTCGTTGTAGTGGCCGTCGTGTCGTGTTGTTGTAGCAGTTGTTGCTAGCGGGGTGGTTTGTCAGTTGTGTTACTCGTGGTGTGCCTAGTATTGGCATGTTAGTTTGTTGGTCGGATGCGAGAGTCGTATCCGGAGTTGTTCGTATCGGTTAGATTTTCGAGGACGAAAATGTCTAAGTGGGGGAGAGTTGTAACGCCCCAGTTTTTGTCAGTTTTATTTAATCGAGTCGATTTGATTATTTTATTGTTATATTATTTTGTTTTGTACTTTTATTTGACAATATATTATTTTTCATCGTTGTTTATGTTTTATCGCATTTTGAGAGCGTTTGGGAGATATTTGAGCTGAGGGGTATTTTGGTCTTTTAGGGGTTTAGATATTTTATATAAATAGAATTTTGAGAGAAAAAGAGAGAAAAAGATAGTAAAGAAAGAGAAGAGAAGAGAAAAGAGAAGAAAGAAAGAGAGAAGAGGAGAAAGAGGAAAAATCAGGAATTCATCCGTTTAAAGCGCGAATAATCGGGTAAGGGTGAGAAGTTTCAATTATATCTTGCTTGTATATGTATATGTGTGTGATTGTGTGAATGTTTTCTTGTTTTTCCATAGTTTTCCAATTCTAGGTTGAAATGAGAAAAATGATTAGAAATCGATGTTTTTACGGATGAAAGTCGGAATAAATCGCGTAGTAGAGTCGTGTGATGTTGGGTCGTGATTTAGCGTGATCGTTTGATTGAATCGAGTCGAATTTGTAACTGTTGAGTTTTTTATATATATTGATGTTTTGGTGCAAATTGATGTCGTGATCGAGTAAAAGTGTTTGGATATGTCTGGTAACATCTGTATAGGTTGATATTTAATCGGGTAAGGATAGAAATTAATCGGAAATGGTTATTTGTGTGTTTTCGAGTGGTTTTGAGCGAGTTTGGAGTTGGGATAAATTGATAAAACTATGTTTCAAAATATTTCAAAAATGGAAAATGTGTTGGATGGCTTTTTAATGGTGAAAATATTGTAGTACGTTGAATTCTGAGATCGCATCTTTTTACGGAATCGAAATCGGAGGTCCGGAAGTCATTTAACGATCGAAAACTAATTTTTCAGCAAAATCTGCACCTCGTGCGCTAACCCCTGCAACTGTGCGTCGACTCGTAAAACCATGCGCTGACCCGGGCGAAATTTGCAGGTTTATGCGTCGACTCATGATTCTATGCGTCGGCTCATGATCTCAAATTTTCCAAAATGTCCGATTTTGTTTTCTTCATAACTTTTGAACCGTAAGTCCGTTTTGACCCCCGTTTGAAGCGTTGGAAAGCTAATGAAAAGCTCTTTCTATTAAAAATGGTTTGGAGGACAGTAGATGATTTATTTAAGTCGTGGTTTTGTGAGAGTGTGGTGTTTTCGGAGTTTTACCGTCATAATTGTGTGCGATTGATGCATTATCATGCTATATGCTTTTGTTATGTAACATGTAGCTTGTGTGCTGTTATATGATGTGAATATACATGGTGAAATGTTGTTATGATGTGTTGTGGGTAGCCTTTGTGGTGTGAATCCCTTGTGGAAGTAATTGTGTTTGTATGATTGTTGTGGTTTGTGGTTTGTGATGAAAAGCATTGTTTATGTGAAATTCAATGGGTGTTAATTGGTGGCCTTATGGCAAGTATATGCATTGTTGGAATTGTTTTCAATGCATGAATATTGATGATGAGGAAATCCATATTGTTGATTTGTGAAGATGCATTTAAATGTCATGAGTCATTGTATGCCAAACATCATGATATGCATTGTTGTGACGTCCTGAGTGGCGGTTTGGTTCCAGAGGGAATCTGCTATAACATCGTGAGCCTCGAAAATATGAGGTATGAATCGCCTGAGGACCTAAATCGATAGTTATAGACGATCGTGTGCCCGTGTGGGGACCTAAAGCGATCGGGTTGTGTGCCCATGTGGGGACCTAAAGCAATCCATAAACGTCGTGTGCCTATGTGGGGACCTAAAGCGACGGGGAACATCGTATGTCCGACGGGGAGTTACACTAAGTAACGAGCGATGGTTCCAGCAGAGTTCCTGAGTGAACTAGTGATGAGAAATATTGGAAGTCGGTACCGTATGGCATTTTCATAGAGTCGTTGTGTCGGTCTCTGTGCATTTGCATAAACCATGATTTGATTGATTATGTGTGGAATTGTGAATTGATTGAATATGTGTTGAGATTTATGATTGGATTGGTGAATTGGTGTGCATATGTGGTAAATGCATTGGTTGTGGATAATATGTTTTATGTATAGACATATATTTTGTGGTGATGTGGTGGTGTGGTTCCATGTGTCATAACTTTGGTGTGCATTATGTGTGAATATGTTATTATGTGGGCATAATTGATATATGCTATGTGTTCGGATTGTCAGAAATATGTTATGCATCTGTGGCTTGCTATATGTATTGGTATGTGATGCGTGAGGTGAGAATAACTGTGTATGTGATTTTCATGTGTGTTTGCATATTATTATGCAATCTTGATTTAGTTGTTATTTCTCACCCTTCTGCTGTTTTATAATGCTCTATGAGGCATTGCAGATTAGAGTTGCTGGAGGTCTTTTTGTGAAGATTAGTCCTCCGTTCTGTTGTCAGTCTTGGTGCCTGCTCTGATACGTAGCACGGGAGTCGGGAAACGATTATGTTATATGTATACTCTTGTTAGATTTATTTTGTATTAACTTTGTAGAAATATTTTGATGTTATAAAACACTTTATGTGGTAAAACAAGTCGGTTATGGATCTTTCCGCTTTATTCCATAACTGACCTTTCCTTTTATATGGAAAAAGTTTCCCTTTGAGGGTATTCTATTTTGTGCTATGTATCGAAATATTTGAGCATGGATTGTATTTTATTTCTTTAAAATGTGGCATCCTTGTTTCTGTCGGAAAAATAAATTTTTAGTTACTCTGATTTATTTATGTATTATTTATTCGCGATGGGAATTGGGGTGTTACAATGATCAGTGAACATCATAGATCATAATGCACACAACAAAATCAAGTTCTATGATGGTGGAAAGTAAGCTTACCTAAACCTTGTAGAACTTGAAATACGCCAAGAAAACCCTCTGGAAGCTGCAGATCTACTCCTTGGAACCTCTAATTGCAAAATAAATGCAACTAGAGCTTGGAATCGTGCTAGATCTTGAAGTTTGAAGAAGTTGAATCCAAATCTGATTATGGCCAAAACCTCAGTATGAGCTTCAATCAGTGGTTGATTCTTGCTCTATTCTCTTCACTGATCAAGAATGTGAAGAGAAATCTCAAAGAAACTCTAAGGAGAGTGAGTTTCGAAGAGAGAAAGTGTGAGAGCAAAAATTCAAATCTGAGCAAATGAGAGTGCATGACCTAGTAGTGAGGGCATGAGTTAGCTTATATACATCCCATTAGGCCTCTGATCATAATTAGCAATTGATTAATCCCTTGGTTAGTGAGTTTGGATGGTTTATGCCAAAATGCATTTTGTGATACCACCACTAAGCCACACGTGCATTCCCATGCTTTCTATGATGGATCACTCACATTTCATTTGCTAATCACACCTAAATTGAATTTGGGCTTTGAAATGTCTTGATTCATGAGTTTTGATGTTTCTTGCAAAAATGTACTTTGTGAAATAAATAAGTACAAGTCATGAAATGGAGTGAAATAAAGATAAAAAATGGTCTTCATGGAATGTACTTTGATGTTGTAATTTGACATGAAGCAATAGAACCAAATATAGGTCAATATGAACCAAAATGCAAAAGGTGTAAAAATGACACCATAAGAAAACCTTAAAATCACCTTGCCTTGTTTTGGTCATATCTAGAGTTCCACAAATGATATGGAGATGTTCTAGTACTTTTTGGAAATGGGAGAGAAAGATGTTCAACTTTCATGTTGGAGGAAAAATTCATTTGAAGCTTCCTTGATGATGAAAAGTCAAGTTGAATGTGGTGGAAAAACTGCCAAAAATGGAAAGTTCTCATTATAGGTCATTTTCCAAATTTAGTAACTTTTGCACAAACTCTTGATTCTTGAAGAATGATGTCATCCATGCTATTCCTTGGCCAAATAAAGGTACATGGACTTGGGAAACATGATTTGAAACCTTGAAAACCCATGGTTGACTTTCCTTTTGAACTGTTGACTTTTGCTTACTTCACAAGTAACTGATCCACTGAACATCTTCCACAATGAATCACTAGCCAAATCTTCATCCATGAACACTTGTGAGCATATGGAATACCATAAGAACATGCTTGAATCCACAAAGCCCTTCAAGAAGTCCTTTTGAAACCAAAACCCTAATTTGGTCTGTCTGGTTAGGAGGGAAAGATTCACTTGAAATCCTTTGCCATTCTTGATCTTGTGAAGATATGATGAATTCCTCAAACCACCTTGAGGCTTGAGACTCCTTTGAGATGAACCAAGTACCTTGATCCCATGCTAAGAACCAATGTTATGCACAAATGCTAATGCAAGAAATGCAAAGAAACATAAGCCAGTTAGCTAAAAACAAGACGGCAAATTTTGGGGTGTTACAGCTGCCCCTATTCAATCAACTTGGTCCTGAAGGTATGATAGCAACGGTTGTCATGCGTTCAAAGGATTCACGGGGATTGAATACCAAAAGAAACCTGAAATTTGCAATCCTCAGAGGAGGGACAACTCCACTGGGGAACAAGCAATAAATGTCGCACTGTCACAACACGTACGAGTGTTGGAAACAAATACCAACAGTGTATTGAAATGTCTTGAAGTAAACACAAACGAGTGTTAGCTATGCTGGGGATAAACACGGATGGGTGTAAAAGGATTCAATACGGACGGGTACTGAAAAGGTACAAAGACGGGTGTAAAAGGATTCAATACGGACGGGTATCGAAAAGGTACACGGACGGGTGTAAAAGGTTTCAATACGGACGGGTGCTGAAAAGATACACGGACGGGTGTAAAGAGGCTCAATATGGACGGGTATCGAAAAGGTAAACGGACGGGTGTAAAAGGTTTCAATACGGACGGGTGCAGAAAAGATACACGGACGGGTGTAAAGAGGCTCAATACGGACGGGTATTGAAAAGGTACACGGACGGGTGTAAAAGGTTTCAATACGGACGGGTACTGAAAAGGTACACGGACGGGTGTAAAAGGATTCAATACGGACGGGTACTGAAAAGGTACACGGACGGGTGTAAAAGGTTTCAATACGGACGGGTACTGAAAAGGTACACGGACGGGTGTAATAAAGGTTTTAATACGGACGGGTATCGAAAAGGTACACGGACGGGTATAAAAGGATTCAATACGGACGGGTATCGAAAAGGTACACGGACGGGTGTAAAAAGATTTCAATACGGACGGGTACTGAAAAGGTACACGGACGGGTGTAAAGGATTCAATACGGACGGGTATCGAAAAGGTACACGGACGGGTGTAAAGAGTTCAATACGGACGGGTATCGTAATCAAAGGTTCAAACACGGACGGGTGTTATCAACAGGTCAATACAGACGGGTATTGAAAAGGTACACGGATGGGTGTAAGGGTTCAATACGGACGGGTATCGGAAAAGGTACACGGACGGGTGTAAAAGGATTCAATACGGACGGGTATCGAAAAGGTACACGGACGGGTGTAAAGAATGGTTTCAATACGGACGGGTATCGAAAAGATACACGGACGGGTGTAACGGATAAATTTACTGGGAATTAATCTCGCTGGGGAATGGAAGGAAACACGGACGGGTGTCATCAAAAGGTCAATACGGATGGGTATTGAAACAAAAGGTTCAAACACGGACGGGTGCCGAAGGAAACACAGACGAGTGTCTGGCGGTAAAAACCTTGAAGGGATAAACCAAAGGTCCACCTGGACGAAGGGGTAAAAAGAGATCACGGGTTCACGATCCTGGAAAACAACTCTGCAAGGGAATGTCAAATATTGCCTTGAATGATCAAACCCAACACTTGTGGAGTAAATTCGAATGATAGCTCCTGAAATCTGGTTTTCCTGACGAAGGAAAACTCAAACCTGGCTTATGCTTCGGATGCATATGTTTGAATTTTGCCGTAATGCTCCACACGAAGTGGAAATGCTACGCATTTAGGAGGATGCTATGCAAAACAAATGCTTATGCAATGCAAAAAAAACCGTCCCAGCGAAATAAACGCTGAGAATAGAAGCAGCTCCACCGAGGACGACAAACTACATTGTCATCAAACCAAAGAACAATGCTGAGGAAAACTTCACCCTGCTAGTGAAGATCACAATCACCAATTCTACTGGAGATGGACGAAACTCCGAGAGAAATGATACTCTGTTGGGGAATATCAAGATCAACAACTTTGCTGGAGATGGACGAAACTCCGATAGAATACCCACTCAGCTGGGGAGGGAGATGAATACTGAAGATGGAAACTCCTCCACTGGGGATGACCAACTGTTTTAGAACTTGGATTTGACGCCTGCCAAAAACGATTGGACTTAAGACCTGATGGGGATACCACTCACCACCAGAATCTGCTTGGGGATATAAGCTTAATATGCTGCCAGGGAAATAACTTTACCTTCACCCTGCTGGGGATTAGATCAAGCCGTTGTCGTTGAGACTATACTTTCTGACCAACTGAGGAAAGTAGACACCAGGACTCTGTGGGGATAATAACATCTTTGTCCACGAATTTCCTGCTGGAGATACAACAAAATCCACTTTAGAGCAATTAACTTCTGAACGTTTGCTGGGGAATAGTAATCCAAACACAACCTCGGCTGGGTATACAATCCTCTGTAATCCTGTTGAGGGGGACGATCCTCTTATGTCCTATTGAGAGGGACCATCCTCGTCGACACATCTGCTTGGGAAATAGTAGTTGTCAACATCCACTCTGCTAGGGGATAAACACACTGTTTCCTGACTAGCTGAGGAAAAAATGACTGCCCCATATCCTGTGGGGAAACACCATCTTTGATCAAAGAAGATGCTCCATCAATCTCTTGTTGGAGAGGCTGCAGAAATGACAATTTCTGACTACCTGCTGAGGAAAGGTGAGCCAAATCACAACTTTGGCTGGGGGTAAACCTCTTATACCCTGCTGAAGGGGACGATCCTTAACGACTTCGCTTAGGGAATTACTTCTTTATACTCCATTGAGGAAGATGATCCTCAATACTCTGATGGGGAAGAGTAATAAACTGCTGAGGATGATCAGACTTTAAAGTTGGGGAGAGCAAAAATCTACTGGGGAGAGCAGCAGACTGTTGAGGATGATCAGACTTCAAAGTTGGAGAGAGCAACTCTACTGGGGAGGTACACCTGTCATCCTGCAAAACCAACAGAAAGGTCTACATGCAAAAAGGATCACTTTGATTATCATCATAGTGGCTGTCACCTAAGCAATTGCCACTGTTTTCCAACTTGTTTCATAAAGCTCAACATTTAGCATGTAATGTTTATCAAAAATATCGGACAATTTCACAAACAAAACAGGTAAAGCAAGAAACAAAAGCTCTTTGACTGAAATGCAAACTTTATTGAATGATCAGCCTGTAAATAGGCATTTACATTTGGAAGCAATTCCTGAAAAGAGGTAATTACGCAAAAAGCAAAAGAAAATACACATGTCGGCAATGTGGGGAACAGACATCCACCATGACTCGACTCAGCTATAACCCATATGACTTGTTTATCCGCAGATACTTTGGCCTTTGAAGATGACTGACTGGACTGATTCCTTTCCTTCGAATTTTCCAAGTGTGAACAGTGATCACAGATCGAACGCGGATCGTAGTCTTTGCTTTTAAATCCCTAACTTTTGCTTGGATCGCCCTTTTCGGGTTTTCAATCCATCGGGATACCCATTTTTGCCAAAGTTTCCCTTTTAGGTTTTCAACCTTGCAGGTTTATTCTTTTTTCCTTTTTATCCCTAATTTTTGCCCGAACCTTTTCTTTTTATGGTTCACCAGGATGCCCCATTTTTTCCTGAACCTTCTTTTTATGTTCAGCGGGTCTCTTTTATGCAAAGTATTTTTTGACTACATCCGCGTTCACAGGGGACGTAAAATCTTCGCCATCCATAGTCGAGAGTAATAAGACTCCACCAGAGAAAACCTGTCTTACTCCATATGGCCCTTCGTAATTCGGAGTCCACTTGCCCCTGTGATCTGTTTGAGGAGGAATGATCCTTTTCAGAACTAATTCACCAGCGTGAAAACACCGAGAACGCACTTTCTGATCAAATGCTTTTTTCATCCTGCTCTGATACAACCGGCCATGCCCAATGGCTTTCAATCTCTTCTCTTCAATGAGGTTTAGTTCATTCAGCCGGGAACGCACCCACTCAGCTTCATCAAGCTTCACGTCTGTCAGAATTCTCAAAGAAGGAATCTCAACTTCTAATGGCAGAACTGCTTCCATACCATACACCAGTGAGAAAGGGGTTGCCCCAGTTGATGTGCGTATCGAAGTACGATATCCATGCAAAGCGTAAGGCAACATTTCATGCTAGTCTTTGTATGTCACTACCATCTTCTGCACAATCTTCTTTATGTTCTTATTAGCTGCTTCAACAGCCCCATTCATCTTCGGGCGATAGGGAGAAGAATTTTGATGCTCAATCCTAAAGCTCTGGCATAGCTCCTTCATCATCTTGTTATTTAAGTTTGAACCATTATCAGTAATGATTCTCTCTGGGACTCCGTATCGGCAGATGATGTCCTTCTTAATAAACCGGGTTACCACTTGTCTGGTGACGTTGGCATACGATGCTGCTTCCACCCACTTCGTGAAATAATCAATAGCCACCAAGATAAAACGATGTCCATTCGAAGTGGTCGGCTCAATCTTTCCAATCATGTCAATGCCCCACATGGCGAAAGGCCAAGGTGACGACAAAACATTCAGAGGAGTAGGCGGTACATGCACCTTGTCAGCATAAATCTGGCATTTATGACATTTCCGGGCGTATTTAAAACAATCAGACTCCATAGTCATCCAATAATACCCCGCTCTCAACAATTTTCTTGCCATAGCATGCCCATTGGCTTGAGTACCAAAGGAACCTTCGTGAACCTCTTCCATTAAGAGGCCTGCCTCGTGTTCATCAACACAACGTAGCAAGACCATGTCAAAGTTTCTCTTGTACAACACATCGTCCTTGTTCAAAAAGAAGTTTCCTGATAACCTCCTCAATGTCTTTTTATCCTTGGAAGATGCCCCAGCTGGGTATTCCTGATTCTTCAAGAAGACTTTGATGTCATGATACCAAGGCTTGCCATCTTATACCCCTTCAACTGCAAATACAAAAGCATGTGTGTCCAAGCGCATGATTCTGATTGAAGGAGTTTCATTCCAACGATTCACTTGATACATTGATGACAACGTTGCCAATGCATCAGCCATCTGATTCTCTATGCGGGAATGTGATGGAAGTCCACTCTATCAAAGAAAGGTAACAACCTTCTGGTATAGTTGTTATACGGAACAAGATTCGCTTGACGAGTCTCCCATTCACCTGTAATCTGATTAACCACCAACGCAGAATCGCCATAAACACCGAGGTTCTTAATTCGCAAATTAATTACTTCTTCTAACCCCATGATGCATGCTTCATACTCCGCCTCATTGTTGGTGCATATGAACGCCAATCGGGCAGTGAAGGGTATATGAGAACCCTGTGGAGTCGTAATGATTGCCCCGATTCCGTTACCATATGAATTAACAGCTCCATCAAAAACCATCTTCCACTGAGATCCAATCTCAGGTCCCTCATCAGGCAAAGGTTCTTCACAATCCTTCATCTTCAGATACATGATGTGCTCATCCGGAAATTCAAACTTCATCGGTTGATAATCCTCAATTGGTTGTTCGGCAAGATATTCTGACAAAATACTTCCCTTAATGGCCTTTTGGGAAACATACTGAATATTGTATTCTGTCAAAACCATCTGCCAACGGGCTATTCTGCCAGAAAATGCTTGCTTCTCAAACACATACTTGATCGGATCCATCTTTGAAATCAATAGGGTTGTGTGGTTTAACATATACTACCTCAAACGCTTAGCGGCCCAAGCGAGTGCACAACATGTTTTCTCCAACATCGAGTACCTTGACTCGCAATCAGTAAACTTTTTACTCAAGTAGTAGATGGCGTGCTCTTTTCTACCTGACTCGTCTTGTTGACCGAGCACACAACCCATTGAATTCTCAAGAACCGTGAGATACATAATCAAAGGCCTTCCTGGCACTGGCGACATAAGGACCGGAGGTTCCTGCAAATATTCTTTAATCTTTTCAAACACCTTTTGACAATTTTCATTCCACTTGACCGCTTGATATTTTCTTAGCAACTTGAAGATTGGTTCACACGTGGTTGTGAGATGCGAGATGAACCTAGCAATATAGTTTAATCTCCCCAAGAAACCACGAACCTCTTTTTCTGTTTCCGGCACAGGCATTTCTTGTATGGCTTTTACCTTTGCAGGAACAACCTCAATACCTTTTTCACTAACAATAAACCCCATCAATTTTCCTGATCTCACCCCGAAGGTGCATTTGTTCGGATTCAACCTCAGTCTGAATTTTCTAAACTTTCAAATAACTTCTGAAGATTCACCAGATGTTCTTCCTCCGTCTGTGACTTCGCAATCATGTCATCAACATAGACCTCAATCTCTTTGTGAATCATATCATGAAAGAGAGTCACCATCGCCCGCTGGTAAGTTGCCCCTGCATTTTTCAATCCAAAGGGCATCACTTTGTAGCAGAAAGTTCCCCACGGTGTTATGAATGTTGTCTTCTCCATGTCCTCTGGGGCCATCTTGATTTGGTTATACCCAGAGAAGCCATCCATGAAGGAAAACACAGAATACTGAGCAGTATTGTCAACTAACACGTCAATGTGAGGGAGCGGGAAATCATCCTTTGGGCTTACTCTATTCAAATCCCTGTAATCAACACACATCCTAACCTTCCCATCCTTCTTAGGTACAGGCACGATGTTAGCAACCCACAGAGGATAATTTGTTACGGCAATAAAACCAGCATCTAGTTGTTTCTAAACCTCTTCCTTGATTTTGACAGACATCTCCGGTTTAGTTCTTCTCAACTTTTGCTTGACCGGAGCACAACCTTCTTTAAGTGGTAGCCGGTGTACAACAATATCAGTATCGAGCCCAGGCATGTCTTGGTGAGACCAGGCGAAGATGTCCACATACTCACGGAGCATTTCAATCAATCTTCCCTTGACATTGTCTTCCAATGCAGCCCCTATCCTTACTTCCCTTCTGGCGTCCTCGGTTTCCAGATTCACAATCTCAATTTCCTCCTGATGAGGCAGGATGACTCTCTCCTCTTGCTTCAACAATCTGGCCAACTCTTCGGGCAGTTCACAATCTTTGTCAGTCTCTTCTTCAGCCTGATAGATTGGATTGTCAAAGTCATACCGAGCTATAGCTGAGTCATGATCGGTGTCATCTGAACAAAAAGACTTGCATGATTGATGAGGTATGTTTTATTATGTATGCAACAACAAGAAACACATTGCCATTTTGATGTGGGTTTTTAATGCATAAAAATAAAAAACAGAAAAACAGAGATCAAAATATTTGAGTGTGAAAAGTCCTTTATTGATGATAAAGCAAAACATGCAACAGTTAAAAGCCCTACAAATAAAATCACTACGTCTTGGGCAGAACGCTGGATTAACATAATAGGAAAACAAAGCAATTACTCGAAACTAGTCACTTGAATGACTTTTTCAAAGGACCAGTTGCACAGACTTTCTCCTGGGACGCAAGGACGAATCCAGCTATCCATGTCACAATCACTGTCTCCTTCTTCCTCAATGGCATTAACCCTGTCGAAGAAAACACCGGCACTGGTGAAACGGACTGGGCCATAGCATTTGGGAGGATCCCCGTCTCTCCTAGATGGCTTGTATCCCAATCCATAAGTATCTCTCTTCTCCTGAACTTCAACCACCTGGCCCCGCCTCTGTGAGCTACCGGCTTTAACCACAGCTTTGGCGTCTTTAAACGAAGACATAGAAACCCCAGGTTGATCTGCCATTACAGGCTGCTCTATAGTCTCAGACTGGACAACCTCTTCAGAAACTTTTACCTTTTCAAACCCCTGACACAACGTCTCATGGATTTCACCATCCACTTCCACGTATTTGAAGGTCGACAGCTGACGAATCATTATGTCTTCTTCTCCGCACACCGTCACTACATGACCATCAACCAATTTATTTCAGTTTTTGATGCAAAGTGGAGGTTACAGCGCCCGCACTATGGATTCAAGGACCACCCAATAAACAGCTGTACGCTGGCTGAATATCCATTATATAAAATGTTGCATCAAAAACTTCCGGTCCAACCTTGATCGGAAGCACAATCTCACCAAAGACAGATCTCTTCGAGCCATCAAAAGCTCGCACCACCAAGTCGCTTGGTGTACAAATAAGTCCCCTGGTATCTAACTTCATTAATGCTTTCTTTGGCAATACATTCAATGATGATCCAGTATCAACCAATACATGTGACATCAGTGAACCACGACACTCAATAGAAATATGCAGGGCATGGTTATGATTCCTCCCAGCAGGAGTCAAATTAAGATCTGTAAAACCCAAGCCATTACCCGCATTCACGTGCGCTACAACCCCTTCCAGCTGGTTAACAAAAATCTCTTGAGGAACGTAGGCTGCATTCAAAACCTTAAGAAGAGCATTCATGTGAGCATCAGAACACAATAGCAAAGACATAATAGAGATCTTGGACGGGGTCTGATGTAACTGGTCCACGATCTTGTAATCACTTTTCCGGATGAGTCTCATAAACTCCTCTATATTTTCAGAAAAAGCATCATCAACCGGCTTTACTGTAGAATCAGTAACCACTGGAGTCTGAACAGAACCATCAGCTACCTGTTTTCCCTTATCTTGACTTGAATTACTGGGTTGATCATTAACAGGAGTAAGCACTCTACCACTCCTTGTTATAGCATCAGCTTCAACCTTAACCTCAGGACTAGAACTCACTGGTGAAGTAGTCATTAATTCCTGCTTTTACCCATTAACAAACACCTCTGCGCCGTAATTCCAGGGAATAGCCTTAGAACTTTCATACGGAATGGGTCCAGCCCTTGTGATAATAACAGGAGGTAGCCTTGCCGGACCAGAAATAGTAATTGTTTTGAACAGAATGGTGATAGTAGCAGCCTTCTCACTAACAACCTCTTCTTGCTGATTACCTCTATCAAACTGTAAGCAACCCTCATTAATCATACTCTGGATACCCATCTTCAACGAATCACAACCATTATCCTTCGCCAAACAATCTGAGCAGTTCTCATCACAACCCGGATAGACGCCACCCTTCAATAACCCGTTCTTAACCACAGCCAACGGATTCTTCAGCTCCTCAACATCCATGATCAAATTCAAAGTTTCACCTTCCTCAATTATCGCATTCACCCTCGGCCCATTATGATCAGGCATCGGGTTTTGAATAACATTGGGCCCAACATTCGAGAAATTGATAGCCTTGGAGTCTACAAGGTCTTGCAACTTGTGATGAAACGCCCTACACTTCTCCACAGTGTGCCCCGGAGCACTAGAGTGAAAATCGCAGTGTGTGTTAGCATCGTAGCCTCGTGGGAGTTCCCCTGTTGGTGGAGCCAGGGTACGGAGCTCAACTAGACGCAACTGCAGCAGATGTTGCAACAACTGTGCATACGACATTGGGGGTTAATCAAAAAGCCTCTCTGCATTCCTTTGTCTGTTCTGATACTGGCCTTGCTGCCTATTCTGATTAGCATTATTCCTTTGTTGCTGTGGTGGAGGTAACGTTGTTGGGATAGTTACCGATGCTACTTGTTGATTATTGCTCTGACGCTGTTTCCCTTTTCCCCTGTGGGATGATATAACATTGGCCTCTCCTTTCTTCTTATAACCATCAAAAGGCTTCTTTCCATGCCCGGAGGACGATCCGTCACCACTAGAAACTTTTCCATCCTTAATTCCAACCTCTACCTTCTGTCCGATAGCAATCACATCTGCAAACTTGCCTAGAGAACAAGGCAATAGCTTCTCATAATAGTGCTTAGGCAGTGTGTCCATAAGCATATTCAACATCTCTTTTCCAGCATTGGTGGTTGTACCCTAGCCGCCAATTCACGCCACCTTTGCGCGTATTCTTTGAAACTTTCATCACTTTTCTGGGACATGCTCAACAGCTGAGTTCTGTTGGGAGCCATGTCCGTGTTGTACTGGTAATGCTTAATAAAGGTTGCAGCTAGCTCTCTCCAAGTACAAACATCTCTACTCTCCAGCGCCATATATCATTCCAAAGACGCACCAGACAGGCTGTCTTGGAAAAAGTGCATCATTAGTTTTTCATCTTTGGCATGAGGAGCCATCTTCCTGGTATAATCCTTTACATGAGTTCTCGGGCAGGTAGAACCATTATACTTCTCCAGTGTAGGAATCTGAATCTTGTGCGAAATGACAATATCAGGGACCAACCCTAGGTCGTCCAAATCTATTCCCAGATCATCCTGTTTCACAACCCCCTTCAATTGCGCCTCAATTAAACGGATCCTCTCATCACTGACCACAGGTAGCCCAGCGTCCAAGCTTCTGACTGAAAAAACATCATCCTGTTGATCATCAATATGATGGCCATGGATAGCTCGAACAGTGCTTCCTTCTCCAACCACTGAAGGAATCCCACCCTGTCCACCAGCGCTAGGAATAGGAATGTTGATACCAGCACCACCTTCGCCCGGAGGAATAACACGATTAAGAAAACCATCGTGTAAGATACCATTTTCATCAACCTGCGACACCAAAGGCTGAACTAGAGTTCTGAATTAATTCTGACTTTGCACCACACCTTGCATCATCTCCATGAATTGATCGATGCGAGCTTGCATAGCTGCCATGTCTGCCTGAACTTTGTCCATCACTCTGCTTTGATTAAGCCTGGTAGAATACTGATGAGTTAGTTTATCAATCCTGACTGACAAAAAGAGAGAGCATAAGAAAACCAGAGAATCCGAGATAACCTGCAATGCAAAAATGATTATGATTATGCAAATGTGAATGCAAAAATGCAAACAAACATATTTGAACATTTCCAGGACACATCCGCTTTGATTCCATTCCATGAAACCTGGCAAGGGATTAGACACACTATCGGAAAATAAATCCGAACCCAGAAATACCACCGGATCAAACCACAAGGACAAACCCTCTCTAAAAACCAGAACTGCTAGAGCACAAATAGTTAAACCAAAAATTCCATTATCGAAAACAAAGTAATTCTTACAGACAAATTCAAGCATAATCAAAGGTGACTCCATCAACAAACCTGATGGTAATCCCAAAAAAAGATAAACAACAAAGTCAACTACAAATCAATTCCAAACAAACTAGCTTCAACTTCCTCAAGAAGGTCCAAAATGTTAGGATGTGCAGGTTGCTTTATCAGTCCTTTGATCAACTTGTTTCTTTTTAAAATCTCTTGGTTCAATTTAACAATCTGCTCTTCAGCGTTGTTGTCCTCGCGCCTCGACTTCTTGACCTCGGCTTGCAACTTGAGCTCTTCAATTTCCTTCTGTGCTTCTTTCCACTTGGCAAAGTAACGATCTTTCCTTGCTTTCACTACCTGAAGTTCTTCTTTCAGTTCTCCATTCTCAATCTTGACCTCCTCCCACATATCCTGATACGTGGCAAGCTTGTCTTCTGCTTTAGTCAAAAGCTTCTTGTTTTTCCTTTTAGCTTTGCCTGATGATTCAGCAGCCATACTGACCTTTTTGAAGTGCTAAGCTCTGTCATCAAAATCCTTCTCTCTTTTTTCTAGATGCGTTGTCATGTCTTGAACTTTCCATTTCAACTCCAAGTTGTCATGTAGAGCATTCTGTAGCTCATATCAGAGTTTTCCACCCTCAGATCAAATACCAACTTTCGCTGCTTGTCGAATTCTTCGAGTGGTACAGCGAGTCTCTCTTCCACAATCTCTGGATACAAGGGAGGCACCCAATCAAAAGGTAAATAGAACTCTTCTACCTTCTTCTTTATCCATTCAACATATGAAGCGAAAGCTTGATTATTGGGTTTAACCAAAACAGTTTTACCTATCTTCTGTCTGCTGAGCCAAGCTTGAGAAGCTTCTTGTGCAATAGCCACACCCTCAGTCATATGAAAATACAAAGATTCTTCCAAATCTTTTCCAGCTGGAGGATCTTTTAGGGCGTATGCAAACTGCCTGATAGCCAAATACGGGTTGTAGTTATTACCTCCTTTTCTTCCGATCAAGGGTACATTAGGATACTTGCCACAGCTATGCAAAATATCAGTCCCCAATAATCCCTTATCCACCCAAAGAATATCTTTAGCAGTTAGACCCATCAGACGCTTACTCCACTCTAAAGAAGTCTTTAAATCCACAAAAGCACCTGACTGGGGTAAACGTTTGGAAAACCACTTGTAAAAAAGAGATGCGCAACAACAAACCACCCCACTTCGTCTTTTCTCATTCCTGTTGTATAGGGCGTAGTGGAGATCACCTAACAAAGTCGGTACCGGATTCTAAGCTGTAAATATCTGAATAGCATCCGTATCGACAAACTCAGACTCATTAGGGAATAACACAATGCCATATATACATAGAGCCAATATTGCATTAAAAGCCATCCACCTCTTCTCCCTAGCTTCTTCTTGAGCCCTCTTCACTAAGTACTCCAAGTGATAGCCTCGGGATTTTCCCTTCTTAGAAAAGTCAGCCTCCACTGTCGATTTGCTCAAATAAAGAGCCTCGGCCACTGCTTGGAAATCACAATCTCCTTGGGAACCACAGAAAGGAACACCTTCTTTGACAGGAATCCTCAAAATGTTGGAGTACTCTTCCAGGGTAGGAACCAACACATAATCTGGCATCACAAAGCACCTCAAGGAAATATCATAAAACTGCATCAAGGTGTGTAACCCATTATATTCATATTCACTGAGGCTCCGAACCAGGGATAATATCCAACCATACTTCTCTTCAAAGGCTCCCAAAACTTCTGGACCAGCCATACTCTATAAACTGTTCAACGGGCCAAGAGTGATCTTCGGGAACTTGTAGACGATGATGTGCTTCTTACCCCTCTTAGTGTCCATCCCTATGAACGCCCTCTGACTGGAATCAAAGACTAGATACTACCTGGAAATGCACAAACATGAATTTCAGAAATATGGAATGCAATGCGAAACATGGGATCAAGGTATCCACACAAACTGGATGCATTGCGCTGACTGAACAAATCAAGGCTCTGTACCAAAACCTAGAACAAAAGCAACCACAGTGATAAAACTAGAAAACCAGGTAGGTTAAAGGTCAAGGTCACCTGCAAACCTGCAAACACCCATCCCTCTCACATGTGGGTACTAAGATCCTCAGTATCCCGGGCTCTCAGGTCGAGAAATGATGATACATTCACCATTTCTGGTTTAGCATCATCATCAATCGAGGAGGCCTCAACTGATTCACCAA
Organism: Lathyrus tuberosus; assembly: GCA_022829125.1. Lineage (NCBI taxonomy): Eukaryota > Viridiplantae > Streptophyta > Magnoliopsida > Fabales > Fabaceae > Lathyrus > Lathyrus tuberosus. The sequence goes on along the minus strand of JALAZF010000036.1, from coordinate 14,833,562 downwards.
AACGAAAGGTCCTCAGCTTCTGGCACTGAGGTCGAGAAGCAATAGTACATTCATCCCTCGGGGTACAGTACTATCGCCAATCGAGGAGCGCCTCCACTGATTCACTTTCAAAAAAAAAGATCCTATGGCAAGTTCCCAGCATTGGGTCCTCGGGTCGAGAATTGTAATGGGTTTGCCATTTTTGGTCTGCCATTATCGTTCTCGGGAGGAGTGCCGCAACTGAGTCCTCGGGAATGGTCATCAGAGTCGACAGTTCCTCAAGAGAATAACTACTGGCCTGTATCAACATACAGTAGCAGATATCTCTCGATAAAACCTCGTCTGACTGTGGGGATCGTGATCACCCGCACGTGGCCAACACCACGGGAGCGTCACGCCTGCCCACACTAAAACCTATGTGTATGCTCGAGCCTGGGTAATGGGCTCATCTCTCAGAACCTCCTAACCTACCAAACAAAAAAACAGCACAGCGCAGCACAGTCTAGCATAACAGTGAAAGGCAATGCAGTAAAATGCGGTAAAAACAGTAAAGCAGTAAAGAAAAAATATGGTAAACAGCAATACAGTAATACAGTAATATACAACAAAGCACCACAAGAAAAACACCCAATGAAATAAAACAGACAAGCGCTAGGATTGACTCGCAAAAGGGGATAGACCAGCAAGAGGTCAACCTGTCCCCACTAGAGTCGCCAGCTGTCGCTCCCGAAAGATTCGCATCCAACGGTACAAATGCGAGAGTGGCGCAGAAGAACACAGAGTCGCCAGCAATGTGTATTTATCCCGAGAGAGGGAAAGGAAACACTGCATAAACCTGAAGAAAGGGAAAGAACATGGTCTCACGACCAAGAGAAACGGGTACGGCAGTCGGTTACGCGAAGGGAAAGTGTTAGCATCCAACACGTCCATCGTACTCGATGGGATCCAAACTTGTTGTCTGCATCAAAGGGTATCGTCGTCTGGATCTCCACTGCTACTAGACCGGAGAAGAAACGAGAATGGAAAGAACGGAGAAACGAAAAAGAAAAGAAAACAGAAGTGACTCGATAGGACGTTATCGTTGTCCTAGGCCTACGTACTCCCTCGGTGCAATGGGAAAATCAGTGTCAACGTAGTTCGGACGGGAACTATGGGGAAAGGTTGCTCGCCAAGACAATCGTTGTCTTGTGCCTACATATCCTCAATCGGACGAGAGAGAGGAATCAAAGCTAATGTAGTTCGTGGGTACGACCACAGATGGGTAAGTATTTTTTACGTGAGCGACAAGCCCTTTCTGAAAATGAAATTTGAAACCCAACAATCCCGAAGGATAAAAATATTTGAATTTGTTTGGTGTTTTTTAGACAGAAGTGTTTTAAGTTAGTTCATAACTTGCATTGCACCAAAGTCTATGACATAGGAACGAATACTTCGCGTATCGTCCCCAACAGGACGTACACTAGGTATCCTAGAAAAATGAGGGGAAGCCCCTCATTCCCCACTTCCCACATAGAAGGCTCAAGCGCAATATACGTTAACTTTTATTACGTGTTTTGAAGAAGTTTTGAGATGAGAAGAGAGAAGACACAAAGGAAACTCTAAAGGGAAACTAAGAGTCCTAATGTTATCATGCATGGGTAACCTAGGGTTAGTGAGGCTTAGGAGAGACGACTACCTAAAACCTAATGCTAATCCTACTCCAAGCTTAATCAAAAATTAAGTTGGACTAGGTAGCTCTAAGGGAAAAGAATCCAAGACTTAATCAAGTCTTGAGATTCATGGGATGAGAAAGAGTGAGAGAGAAGAAAGAAACGTCTTAAATGCTAAAGCAAACACAAGTATGAAAGCTTAAAAGATAAAGGAGAAGTTAGAATGTGGATAACTATCCACATCCCATTTACTTACCATTAGCCCCTACATGGTTAGCAAAAACAAACATAAGCAACAATAAGACAAATGAAACCCAAACAAATCACAACCCAAAGATAAATGGTTACAAACCAAATGAAACTCATCCAAGTCAGAATATACACCTTAGAGGTGACCCATAATGTTTACCAAACAAGATCAAGCAAAGAGAATGCAAACAAGTGGCAAAACATACAAGAAAGACATCAAAGAAGGAGTAGAAGAAGAATGAGTGGATATGCAAGGTGATCATGCAAGAATGTTTCAAATAACATCAAAGTCAGAATGTGGATTACCTAAACATGTTATACAAGTGTCACATAAGGCATACAAGCAAGTATTCAAGCATTAAGAATCATTAGAAGAAGGAGAAGGAAGCATGTAAGTGAAACATGTTAAAGGATGCAAAATGAAACATAAATAGCATATGGCATGAATGCAAAACTCCAAGGTCAGAAACATACATCAAATGAAGTGCAAAGTAATGATATGGCAGGGCATACACAAACCAAACACAAACCAAGAAGAGGCATAGATGAGAAGAAGTGAGAAGATAAGTCAAAAGAGGCATGTAAATCAAACATTGAACATGTGCACAAAATATGCAACAACCTCACACCAATGACTTATAATTGCAATCAAATGACCTATAATGATTCAAACATGGTTTATGAAGTCAAAGAAACGATCTCAAATAATGGCACAAGTGCCTTCTCAAACAAGTAATCAAACATGATCAAAGATGTGCATAAAAGAAGACCTCAAACAAAGAGCAATCAAACAATTAGCAAATCATCTTCAAAAATGACCAAATAAATTCTCAAGACTCCTCAACCAGGGGCAAACAACATGTCAAAAGCTCATGCAAAAATTCACAAGATAAGTCCTTCAATCAATCAGACAAAGAGCACAAAGGATTATGAACTAATATGAAAAAGAGAGTGGCTAAAATGCAATATGAAAAGAGTTTAAAAATATGAGAAAAATTTTTTTATGCACTTCAATATGTTGATGAAATAATGCAAAAAGAATGGACTCAAAATGTTTTATGTGCTATGAGAAATAAAATAAGCAAGTTAAGTGTGCACAATTTAAAAAGAAATTAAAGCAACAAATAATTCAGATGCTAAAACTAAAATAAAAATGGAAAATAAAATTTGGAAAAATTTTATAAAATGTCAAAGATGATCCATGATTTTTTTCATAATTTTTGGATGCATTAAACTAAATTTAAAAATTAAAAATTAAAATGCAACAAGAATAAAATAAAAAGAAAAGAAATAAACAGCCAGGGGGTGTCACCCGCAAGCCAAACACGTTCAAGACTGGGCTGGATCAGAAAGGGAGGTGTGAAGAGTAAGAAGCCCAAAGCGCTTCTTACAATAGAATCAGAGTCAACACTTGTGACTCCATCATTGCCATCAGATCAATCCAAGGACCCACGCGCAGTCAACGTAATCAAATAGTAAACCAGATCAAATGCTAGGATCCACACGCACATGCTAAGAAAGATGCACGCACACACACCAAATCATTCAGAAATAAAAAATAAAACACGTGATAGGCACATGAGGATTTTAATGTGTTGGCACAACATACACCCTTAGATTAATCAGGCGTGCACAAATAAATCATCAAATCACAAAATCAGCAAGATGAGTGGCTCAGATTGGTGGTACACGTTAACTAAAATGGATTAACAAACACACAATCAAATAAAATAAAAGAAGAAATTAAAAACGTGGCACACTTATGACCATCAGATCAAACGATCCAACGGTCCAAACATCATCACCTTCATTGAAACCTCAGGCCACCTGAAAGTGAACCAGACGTCGGAGCCCTAGCTCCGGTCGTCTTCTCCGGTGACACTAAACCACAAATTCTCCAGAAATAAAAAACAATACCATAGTTCTACTCAGAATTCAACAAGGATCATGAATATGCAATTATTTTCACCAAATGATCAACACACAAGCCAAATCGAAGGAAGACAAGTTAGATCTAAAAACTTCAATCATCAAATACTCCCATGATACACGTCCAAAACTCACACAAATCACCTCAGAATGATCAGTGAACATCATAGATCATAATGCACACAACAAAATCAAGTTCTATGATGGTGGAAAGTAAGCTTACCTGAACCTTGTAGAACTTGAAATACGCCAAGAAAACCCTCTGGAAGCTGCAGATCTACTCCTTGGAACCTCTAATTGCAAAATAAATGCAACTAGAGCTTGGAATCGTGCTAGATCTTGAAGTTTGAAGAAGTTGAATCCAAATCTGATTATGGACAAAACCTCAGTATGAGCTTCAATCAGTGGTTGATTCTTGCTCTATTCTCTTCACTGATCAAGAATGTGAAGAGAAATCTCAAAGAAACTCTAAGGAGAGTGAGTTTCGAAGAGAGAAAGTGTGAGAGCAAAAATTCAAATCTGAGCAAATGAGAGTGCATGACCTAGTAGTGAGGGCATGAGTTAGCTTATATACATCCCATTAGGCCTCTGATCATAATTAGTAATTGATTAATCCCTTGGTTAGTGAGTTTGGATGGTTTATGCCAAAATGCATTTTGTGATACCACCACTAATCCACACATGCATTCCCATGCTTTCTATGATGGATCACTCACATTTCATTTGCTAATCACACCTGAATTGAATTTGGGCTTTGAAATGTCTTGATTCACGAGTTTTGATGTTTCTTGCAAAAATGTACTTTGTGAAATAAATGAGGTACAAGTCATGAAATGGAGTGAAATAAAGATCAAAAATGGTCTTCATGGAATGTACTTTGATGTTGTAATGTGACATGAAGCAATAGAACCAAATATAGGTCAATATGAACCAAAATACAAAAGGTGTAAAAATGACACCATAAGAAAACCTTAAAATCACCTTGCCTTGTTTTGGTCATATCTAGAGTTCCACAAATGATATGGAGATGTTCTAGTACTTTTAGGAAATGGGAGAGAAAGATCTTCAACTTTCATGTTGGAGGAAAATTCATTTGAATCTTCCTTGATGATGAAAAGTCAAGTTGAATGTGGTGGAAAAACTGCCAAAAATAGAAAGTTCTCATTATAGGTCATTTTCCAAATTTAGTAACTTTTGCACAAACTCTTGATTCTTGAAGAGTGATGTCATCCATGCTATTCCTTGGCCAAATAAAGGTACATGGACTTGGGAAACATGATTTGAAACCTTGAAAACCCATGGTTGACTTTCCTTTTGAACTGTTGACTTTTGCTTACTTCACAAGTAACTGATCCACTGAACATCATCCACAATGAATCACTAGGCAAATCTTCATCCATGAACACTTGTGAGCATATAGAATACCATAAGAACATGCTTGAATCCACAAAGCCCTTCAAGAAGTCCTTTTGAAACCAAAACCCTAATTTGGTCCCTCTGGTTAGGAGGGAAAGATTCACTTGAAATCCTTTGCCATTCTTGATCTTGTGAAGATATGATGAATTCCTCAAACCACCTTGAGGCTTGAGACTCCTTTGAGATGAACCAAGTACCTTGATCCCATGCTAAGAACCAATGCTATGCACAAATTCTAATGCAAGAAATGCAAAGAAACATAAGCCAGTTAGCTAAAAACAAGAAGGCAAATTTTGGGGTGTTACACATAGCATTTGCGTCATCTGCATAGCATGACATGCATTTCAGCTTGCACAATGCCCAATTTGTCAGCCAGAATAAATTTGTTAGATTTACAAAAAAACTTGTCAAACTGAATCTCAACTATGCGTAAAATCAGTGGACAAAAAATTTCAAAATCAGGCTTGCGGACGCCACTTATATCAATCTACATTTCGCGTAGTTTAACCTGGGGTTACGTTGTTTTCACACTGATCATTTTGGTGCATTCAATTTTATTTTTCGAACACTTTCATGCCCGACTTTTTTTCGTCTTGAGTCCGATTATTTTTATATTTGTGTCAAAAAATTCAAAATAAATAAATAGAATTAATAGAACCTTCATTTTGGTTCTATTTATTTCTATAAAAAATATGTTTTTTAATTCATTTTATTTTAAGTAATTCTTATCTATTAAGTCTTCTAGAAGAGTATTTTGAACATGGCGAATTTTAGAAACCCTAATTTTTGAATCATATATATATTGATAATATTGGAGCGAGAAAGACCTAGACAAAATCACTCACTGCAGCGCCAGCTAGGAAGTATCATGTGGTTGTAGTTGAAATTTCAAAAAAAAAAATGAATGTGTCTTTGGTCATAAAGAAAGGAGGTGGCAGAATGGTTAGAAAATAAATTTATCATCTTCACCAACCAACACATACCATATATCATCTCCTCAGCCATTTCTTTTGGAGTTATAAGTTGTTATTTTTGTGTTTTAAAGCATGTAGGTTGTTGTTGTAAGTTCATTAACATTCAAAAAACCATGCACGATGTTGTAGTAGTTTTAAATATTCAGTCATGAGGTTGTTGTTAGTTTTAGAAACTTGTCTTCATGTATGGTATAGTAATATGATAGCATGCTGTTTTAAATCAATGAGAGATGAAGAAAATAGCAAACATTTTTTCTCACCAACCATAACCACTTTCACACTACATACATCACTTATATCTCCACCATATAGCCATTTAAAAAAAACCTCCATTACCTTCATTTTCTCAACAACAATACCAATGTTTGTAAGTCTTTGTATTTCAAAAATTGATCATGTTGTTGTTGTGTTAAAGTTCTTTTATAATGTTTATGTTGTTGTTGTTCTAAAGTTTGTTTTGTAACTCTTATGTTGTTATTGTTTTTTTTTTAACTTTTTTCAATGTTCATAATGTTGTAGATTTATTTTTCTTCATACAATTATTTGTGTTGTAGTTAAGTTTGCTTGTGTTCGAAATATTCTGTCATTGTTTTTGTGTTGTGTTGTTGAGAAAATGAGAGACTTAATAAGATAGAAAAAGAATTAAAGCCCTTTCTTAGTTTTCTGAATTTTTTCTTTAATAAATTTACATATATTTTTTTAAAATAAATAAATAAATAAGGGTGGTTTTCCTTTTTCTTTTTTCCGTTTGGTGTTGGATGAGTCTCTCATAAATGGAGTGTTGTATTTTTTTAGTTTAAAAAGTTAGCCCACCATTATTATTATTTGTTCTTATTTTTCATTTATTATTATTATTATTATTATTATTATTATTATTATTATTATTATTATTATTATTATTATTAAAATTTAGGTTAAAATAAAGGTTCCATTGGATTTGGTTTAGGCCTATTTACTTAGTTCTTCATTAACATTCTATATTTATATTTACATCCCTTTTTATGTTTTTATTTTATTTTATTCTTTTAATTTAATTTAATTATTTATTTATTTTATTAACTTAATTATTTAAATTAGTAGTCAGTTAATTGATTAAATATTTATTTGATTATTTGATTAGGTTTTGATTAATTAATTATTGTTTAATTACTAATTAGATTGTTATATTATTTGATTAGGTTTTGATTAATTAATTATTGTTTAATTACTAATTAGATTGTTATATTATTTGTTTAGTCATTTAATTAAATGATCCTCGTTCATACCCTCACATGTACATAATAATACTCATTAACTTCACTAACATTTCAATTTCAACTTTAAACCAATTACACAATACGAATCAAACCTCGATCAACATCGAGTGACTTTTCCTAAATCAAACTTATTGCACAATCTAAACAAACACGAAAGAAGACGACTGTTGAAATCTAAATTCTAGCAGAACCATCGAATGATCGGTCCCGAGCCTCGCACATTGGGATAATCGTTCATTCTTTTCTTTCGTTCTTAAAACACTTAATAATTAACTTAGACAAATAAGAGTCGTTAGGATCTAACATTCTAGCATAACTCTTTAAACAGTTGATTTTTATTAAGTGTTCGTTGACCATCAAACAATTTACATAATAACTTGAATGAAAAAATGGAAGTTGGGATCTAGCATTCTGGCGTAACTCTTTGAACAATTGATTCTCATCAAACGTTCATCATTCACCTTAAAACACATCCAACTAATCAAACTATTTTTCTCGCCGCCGCGCAACCTAAAACCTTTTCATAAACATAGGACCAGAATTGTGAAATCTTGTCAGGCCCCCTAATAATAAAAACCTTTTTAGGTTCTTTCTCTTTAATAAAAATCTATAAAAAAAATATTTCTCTTATCTCTATTTTCCCACTCAATAAATAGAAGATTAGAAACTAACATAAGCTAACATTCATTCAATCCTAACTAAATGGTTCCCATTGAGTACAACAGACGTGAGGGATGTTAATACCTTACCCTTGCGTAACCGACTCCCGAACCTTGATATTGGTTGCGAAAACCATATCATTGTCTTTCTTTTAGAGGTTTCATTCGATATTTTACCTTTCACTCTATGAGAATAAATAAAGATAGGTGGCAAATTTGTTCAGTCCATCCTTTGAGCGTGCGACGCTTCGCATGGTCGTTCTCATTTTTCAAGGTACGACAGATGGCGACTCTGCTGGGGAGTTTCCCACCCCTAAGTTAGTCAACCCTAGTTTAGTTAGGTTTTCGTATGTGTGTTAGCTGTGTTTGCCTCTTCTTTTTTGATTATATGTTTTCTTTATCTTTGTTTTACCGTATTTTTATATTTGTATATACATATATATATTCATGCGTGGACTTTGGGATTTGATATCATGATTAAAGCTCTACACCCGAGCTTTGGAAAAAGAAGAGAGAAAACATAGTCTAGATTTGGAAGTTGTGTAGTGTTAGTCACCAAGGGCCACTACTTGTGTGCCTAGCATGAAGACTTCCCTAGAGTAGACATATTCGTAGATCTTGTTATAAGACGGCTAGCCTGTCGTGTAACACCCTTCTACCCCACAATCAATTTTAAAGAAATAAATCATATTATCAGAGTAAAATCCGCAACCAAGGGTGTACATATTCAAAAACATTATGTAATTCTCATGGTCCTGTCCCGTAACACGGGTTACTCAAACATCGTCAAAAGAAATCATAATCTCGCAGCGGAATCAACTTGTCATTTTAAATTCAATTAAACACTTTATAGGAAACTTATCCAATCTAGAACAACATCATCAGTATAAAATTCCAACATGAATCAAAAGAACATGAAGTTCGCAATTCATCCCAACCCGATGTTACATGACACAGAGCAGGACACCCCTAAACTTAAACAACATAAACGGGACACTCCAAAGCTACCTCCTTCGTCACCTTGAAGCTACTCTGGGTTATCTGCAAGTTACCCACATAAGAGGCAACATTTCCAAGCAGGCAGGGTGAGAAAACATAATTCGATATAGTAATAAAAGACATGGAAATTAAATAAATTAAGCAGCAACAACAACCGATCATCATCCGCCTTCATTCACATCATCATCAACTTAAAATTCATAATGCGACTCATCACAATTACTTCATAAGAAAATGCAATGTCAACTTCAATGAAAATGCAACGTATGCAATGCGGTACCGACTTTTCTCCATGTGATGGACACTGGCCATTAACCCTCCCCAATGGGAGCACAACATAACAACATATCACTCTAATCCGCACTATGGGATTGAAGCTACCAATAGGCCGAAGCCCCAACATAAAATATGCCATGAAATGCAATGATGCTAAACTACTCATTCCATTCAATTATCAACATGTGCATCATTCATTTCATCTCAATAATATTCATCACAAAATCATGTTTCATCAATTATATATCATCAACACCTCGACTCCAAGTAAACAACACGAGAAAACATCGAGAACTTCAAGAAAACAGCAAAATATAAAACAACTAGCAGTCTGACACGGCCGCCCGTGTCCTGTGACACGGCCCGTGTCAGAAGACCTGAGACACGATTCCAAAACATCAAAAAAAGTAGCAAGTCAGCAGCCTGACACGGCCACCCGTGTCCTGTGACACGGCCCGTGTCAGAAAGTCTGGGACCAATTTTCCAAAAAAATCAATTTTTATACGAGACCAGAAAGCTGACACGGCCGCCCGTGTCCTGTGACACGGCCCGTGTCAGAGTGCGACAAAACCCACTTTTCCAAAAATCTAATTTTTCTGCAATTTTGATCCCCATATCCCCCAAAACCAGTGTTCTACACGAAATTTGATCAAAATACTCATAAGACACACATATGTCAACACATACCAGTGAAGTTCCTCATATTATCATCATATCATACATTTCACATCAAAATCATCAAAATCAAACACAATTCCACACAATCCTAATCTATTCAATCCCCAAATTCAGAAACTACAAGGAATTAGGAATTCTCCCCATACCTTAGAGTAATCAGAAACCTTTCTTTTCCTTCTTCAAGATTCTTCTCGAAGCTCCTCAGCCCCTTAGGTTTCCTTTTCCTCTTCTCTGCTTCAGTTTCCTTCACCCAAAACATGATCAGTTAGAATGATCGTTCCTTTTCTCTTTTAGTCATATATTCCAGTTTATGAACTTCCCATCCTATCCTTACTTGTTCTCCAATAAGACCACCTCACCCTTTCTCATTTTATTTTTAAATAATAATAATAATATAAATAACACATGCTCGTTTATTTTATTAAATTATTCAAAAGTGCCTTCTTTCTCCAAAATTCTCCAAATTCTCTTAATTCCTTCTAAATTAATTAAATAAATAATTAAATAATTGATTTAGATTTTCGGGTCGTTACATGTCGCATGACGCTGATTCATGAAGGGTACATGACTATAGGACTGCCTCTTAGAACTAGTTTCTGCTTTGGTGGTTGCATAATGTTGGACTCCAAGGACCTCTCCTTTTTGCACCCAACATGAAAACCTTATCAGAAGATACCTTTTTCATCACTCTTGTCATAAAGCAGCTAGCCTATTGCATGACGTTGATATGACTAAGGTCCATGATTTTGAGAACCCTATCCAAAACGTAGAAACCATCATGTGAGTGGGTTTATGGGTAGCTAATCTAGAACTATCTGTTAAGGAGCCTACCAAATAGAGATGTGAGTTACTCCTGATATCCCAAACCCAAGTTCATGCATTTGCATATCATTTTCCAAAACAAAAAAAGTGTTTTGACACATCCTTGCATTCATGTCATTCTTCAAATAAAAAGCTCATCTCGTTGTCTTCCTCCAGTTCCACACTGGGTCCTCAACACCAGTACAACACCAAAGCCCAAGCTTGTCAAAGAATGGTATAACAAGAGCAAGAGTTGGAGAGAATCGACTCAGAAATTGAGGACCTTCGAGGGAGCGTAGGTCAGATAATGGAAATGTTGCAAGTCATCAAGGCCAAGATGGACACATAACCAACGGTCTTCTCAGAAATTGCTGGTCCAATACTTGAACCCAACCCATAAAGACAATACCTTTAACATGGCCTCATTTTGGTCTGCCATCCGGTTTCACACCTCAAGCTCAAGTACCCCCTATAGTAGAGAAATCCACTCAACAAGTTATTCCTTTAGCAGTAGCCACCGAGGCTTACCCTATGGTTCATGTTTTTTCACCTCCAGCTATTCATACACGCATACAACCTTACTTTAAAGATCAGCAGCATGCTCCAGAAATGTCTGATGAGGAAGAAGAAAGACATGAAGATATAAGGGGCATTAAAGAGGATATTCAGACTATTGAGAAGAGAGTGAGGGCAATGGAGGGAGATCAAGTTTTTGGTGTTGCCGCTAGGGAGATGTGTCTTGTATCCGGTCTTGTAATTCCTTCAAAATTCAAGACCTTCGACTTTGGTAGATGCGAGGGTCACACCTTCCCTAAGAGCCATCTAGTCATGTATTACTGAAAAATGGCTGCTCATGTTGAAAATGAGAAGCTCATGATCCACTGTTTCCAAGACAGCTTGAAGGGCGGCCCCTCTAAGTGGCACCTATGTCTTGACCAAACTTGCATTCGTTGCTTTCAAGACTTTCTTGATGCTTTCATAAAGCATTACAAGTACAACATGGACATGGCTCCAGATAAGAGACAACTGCTAAACATGTCTAAAAAAGACAACCATCCATTCAAATAGTATGCCCAACGTTGGAGGGAGATGGCTTCTCAGGTTGAACCACCATTGGCGAAGAAAGGGTTGCCAGATTGGTTTATGGATATTGTACAACCAATGTTCTATGACAGAATGTTGGGTAGTGTGTCTGCAAGTTTTTCTAATTTGGTCGTTGTAGGCGTTAAAGTTGAGCTTGGTTTGAAGAAAGGGAAAATGACAAATATTGCTGGAACTTCTAAAGATAGCAATGTCAAGAAGTTTTCCGGAAATTTTTTAGAAAAAATAAGGAAGGTGAGACAAACGATGTGTCTTCTAATCGAAGAAGAAGCTAATCATGGAAGGGGCAAAAACAATAGTTTGTTTATCAACAACCTGCTCATCTTATGCAGTTTGGTCAGCAACCCTATGTAGCTGTTATGGCGCCCAACTATCAACAAGTAGCTCCTCTTCCTTATCAACAACCTTTCGCACAAGGGTATCAGCAGAATCCAATAGCTCCTCCATACCAACCAGCGCCTGCCGCTCACCCTAATCAACAGCCTGTCGCTCAAGGGTATCAACAGCCAAGGCCCCAGGCTCCTCAGACCCACAATGCACCAGTCAATCCGAACTACAATAGGAGGGAAAGAACTAAATTTAACCCAATCCCTATGATCTACAGTCAACTATTCCCGTCTCTGATGAAGAAGGGTCTAATTGTTACTAGATCTCTTCCCCCGATACCAGAGCCATACCCCCTGGGTATGACCCTAATACACATTATGAGCTCCATGAGGGAGCGTCATGCCATTCGTTGGAAGGATATTATCATCTGAAAGCAAGGGTTCAAGAGCTAATCGACAACATGATTTAGAGCTTCAAAGGTGTGAGACCAAATAATGGTGAAATTCTGGTAAAATAGATCACTAAGATGTCGGACAGAATGTCGTGACACTTGATCTCTGCTTCTCACACAAGGATAATAAGGAGCAGAATACAAACAACAGAAAGCAAAAAGATACACAAGAATTGTTAAACCAGTTCGGTGAACAACAACACCTATGTTTGGGGGCTACCAAGCCAGGAATGAAATCCACTAAGCAGTATTAGTTCTAAGCTAAACTCCACCGTTTACAACTTGTCACCTAACCACTACTCATGCTATATTTCTACCTAAGACACTCCTAGGTATGAGACCCTTCTCAATTCCCTTTCAATCACAACAGTGACTGAACAATTACAACTCAATAACAGATTCCAACTCAGGTATTCACACAATACAAGAGAGGCCCACAAAAGTACAAACCCTAGTACTCAGTAACAACCGCGTATATTCTCTACCCTATTCTAGGTTAAATCCATGCAATTTATAACAATAAACAAGACTGGATTTGGGCTTCAAAATCGCAGCAATTCAGCTCCACTGAATCTGCACCTTATTCTTCTCTAGAATAGTTTCTTCAATCCTAGGTTTCCTAAAGTGTCTCCACACTTAGAAACAACATCTTTCATTTAGAATCATAATCACTGATTCCTCAATCTTGGACGCCACCTAGGAAGAATAAACATTCCCATAAAAACTAGAAATCAGAAAACCAAATAACAGTAATCACAAACTGTAACAGAAATAGATGTTGAATCAACATGAGATGATATCTTGTCTAACATCTTAATCTTCAGTCAATTCAACATGTTAGGACATCTTGTCCAACATCTTTCTGTTAAGTTAGTTTTACCAAAATTGATGCCAACCTCAAAGGCTTGGACTCATCAATCTCCCCCTTTGGCAGATTTTGGCTAAAACTAACCTGCAGACAGAAAAACCCCATTCTGAGGCAAGAAATAAAACATCAGAACAGCAGCGGAAAAAGCATCAAACATCTTGTTGTCTCCCCCTCAACCAGTTCCTTCTTCTGCAAGCATCATTAGTAAGCTCCCCCTCAATGGTTAGCAGCAGTCAGCAGTTGTTAGTAAAGATAGTATTACTCCCCCTTTTTAGCCATAATATGACAAAGCCAGAAATACTAACTAAATAACCAAGCAAAAATCATAAAGTATTTAAAGTACACACCAAGCACAAAAAATAAATTATCTTGGGCATTAAGCCCTTACAAAACCAAAACCAAAAAATAAACAGTGACTGAACAATTACAACTCAATAACAGATTCCAACTCAGGTATTCACACAATACAAGAGAGGCCCACAAAAGTACAAACCCTAGTACTCACTAACAACCGCGTATATTCTCTACCCTATTCTAGGTTGAATCCATGCTATTTATAACAATAAACAAGACTGGATTTGGGCTTCAAAATCGCAGCAATTCAGCTCCACTGAATCTGTACCTTATTCTTCTCTAGAATAGTTTCTTCAATCCTAGGTTTCCTAAAGTGTCTCCACACTTAGAAACAACATCTTTCATTTAGAATCATAATCACCGATTCCTCAATCTTGGACGCCACATAGGAAGAATAAACATTCCCATAAAAACTAGAAATCAGAAAACCAAATAACAGTAATCACAAACTGTAACAGAAATAGATGTTGAATCAACATGAGATGATATCTTGTCTAACATCTTAATCTTCAGTCAGTTCAACATGTTAGGACATCTTGTCCAACATCTTTCTGTTAAGTTAGTTTTACCAAAATTGATGCCAACCTCAAAGGCTTGGACTCATCAATCTCCCCCTTTGGCAGATTTTGGCTAAAACTAACCTGCAGACAGAAAAACCCCATTCTGAGGCAAGAAATAAAACATCAGAACAGCAGCGGAAAAAGCATCAAACATCTTGTTGTCTCCCCCTCAACCAGTTCCTTCTTCTGCAAGCATCATTAGTAAGCTCCCCCTCAATGGTTAGCAGCAGTCAGCAGTTGTTAGTAAAGTTAGTATTACTCCCCCTTTTTAGCCATAATATGACAAAGCCAGAAAGACTAACTAAATAACCAAGCAAAAATCATAAAGTATTTAAAGTACACACCAAGCACAAAAAATAAATTATCTTGGGCATTAAGCCCTTACAAAACCAAAACCAAAAAATAAACAGTGACTGAACAATTACAACTCAATAACAGATTCCAACTCAGGTATTCACACAATACAAGAGAGGCCCACAAAAGTACAAACCCTAGTACTCACTAACAACCGCGTATATTCTCTACCCTATTCTAGGTTGAATCCATGCTATTTATAACAATAAACAAGACTGGATTTGGGCTTCAAAATCGCAGCAATTCAGCTCCACTGAATCTGTACCTTATTCTTCTCTAGAATAGTTTCTTCAATCCTAGGTTTCCTAAAGTGTCTCCACACTTAGAAACAACATCTTTCATTTAGAATCATAATCTCCGATTCCTCAATCTTGGACGCCACATAGGAAGAATAAACATTCCCATAAAAACTAGAAATCAGAAAACCAAATAACAGTAATCACAAACTGTAACAGAAATAGATGTTGAATCAACATGAGATGATATCTTGTCTAACATCTTAATCTTCAGTCAGTTCAACATGTTAGGACATCTTGTCCAACATCTTTCTGTTAAGTTAGTTTTACCAAAATTGATGCCAACCTCAAAGGCTTGGACTCATCAATCTCCCCCTTTGGCAGATTTTGGCTAAAACTAACCTGCAGACAGAAAAACCCCATTCTGAGGCAAGAAATAAAACATCAGAACAGCAGCGGAAAAAGCATCAAACATCTTGTTGTCTCCCCCTCAACCAGTTCCTTCTTCTGCAAGCATCATTAGTAAGCTCCCCCTCAATGGTTAGCAGCAGTCAGCAGTTGTTAGTAAAGTTTGTATTACTCCCCCTTTTTAGCCATAATATGACAAAGCCAGAAAGACTAACTAAATAACCAAGCAAAAATCATAAAGTATTTAAAGTACACACCAAGCACAAAAAATAAATTATCTTGGGCATTAAGCCCTTACAAAACCAAAACCAAAAAATAAACAGTGACTGAACAATTACAACTCAATAACAGATTCCAACTCAGGTATTCACACAATACAAGAGAGGCCCACAAAAGTACAAACCCTAGTACTCACTAACAACCGCGTATATTCTCTACCCTATTCTAGGTTGAATCCATGCTATTTATAACAATAAACAAGACTGGATTTGGGCTTCAAAATCGCAGCAATTCAGCTCCACTGAATCTGTACCTTATTCTTCTCTAGAATAGTTTCTTCAATCCTAGGTTTCCTAAAGTGTCTCCACACTTAGAAACAACATCTTTCATTTAGAATCATAATCTCCGATTCCCCAATCTTGGATGCCACCTAGGAAGAATAAACATTCCCATAAAAACTAGAAATCAGAAAACCAAATAACAGTAATCACAAACTGTAACAGAAATAGATGTTGAATCAACATGAGATGATATCTTGTCTAACATCTTAATCTTCAGTCAGTTCAACATGTTAGGACATCTTGTCCAACATCTTTCTGTTAAGTTAGTTTTACCAAAATTGATGCCAACCTCAAAGGCTTGGACTCATCAATCTCCCCCTTTGGCAGATTTTGGCTAAAACTAACCTGCAGACAGAAAAACCCCATTCTGAGGCAAGAAATAAAACATCAGAACAGCAGCGGAAAAAGCATCAAACATCTTGTTGTCTCCCCCTCAACCAGTTCCTTCTTCTGCAAGCATCATTAGTAAGCTCCCCCTCAATGGTTAGCAGCAGTCAGCAGTTGTTAGTAAAGTTAGTATTACTCCCCCTTTTTAGCCATAATATGACAAAGCCAGAAAGACTAACTAAATAACCAAGCAAAAATCATAAAGTATTTAAAGTACACACCAAGCACAAAAAATAAATTATCTTGGGCATTAAGCCCTTACAAAACCAAAACCAAAAAATAAACAGTGACTGAACAATTACAACTCAATAACAGATTCCAACTCAGGTATTCACACAATACAAGAGAGGCCCACAAAAGTACAAACCC
This sequence comes from Lathyrus tuberosus, assembly GCA_022829125.1. NCBI lineage: Eukaryota > Viridiplantae > Streptophyta > Magnoliopsida > Fabales > Fabaceae > Lathyrus > Lathyrus tuberosus. The sequence goes on along the minus strand of JALAZF010000036.1, from coordinate 14,816,722 downwards.
TAGTACTCACTAACAACCGCGTATATTCTCTACCCTATTCTAGGTTGAATCCATGCTATTTATAACAATAAACAAGACTGGATTTGGGCTTCAAAATCGCAGCAATTCAGCTCCACTGAATCTGTACCTTATTCTTCTCTAGAATAGTTTCTTCAATCCTAGGTTTCCTAAAGTGTCTCCACACTTAGAAACAACATCTTTCATTTAGAATCATAATCTCCGATTCCCCAATCTTGGACGCCACCTAGGAAGAATAAACATTCCCATAAAAACTAGAAATCAGAAAACCAAATAACAGTAATCACAAACTGTAACAGAAATAGATGTTGAATCAACATGAGATGATATCTTGTCTAACATCTTAATCTTCAGTCAGTTCAACATGTTAGGACATCTTGTCCAACATCTTTCTGTTAAGTTAGTTTTACCAAAATTGATGCCAACCTCAAAGGCTTGGACTCATCAATCTCCCCCTTTGGCAGATTTTGGCTAAAACTAACCTGCAGACAGAAAAACCCCATTCTGAGGCAAGAAATAAAACATCAGAACAGCAGCGGAAAAAGCATCAAACATCTTGTTGTCTCCCCCTCAACCAGTTCCTTCTTCTGCAAGCATCATTAGTAAGCTCCCCCTCAATGGTTAGCAGCAGTCAGCAGTTGTTAGTAAAGTTAGTATTACTCCCCCTTTTTAGCCATAATATGACAAAGCCAGAAAGACTAACTAAATAACCAAGCAAAAATCATAAAGTATTTAAAGTACACACCAAGCACAAAAAATAAATTATCTTGGGCATTAAGCCCTTACAAAACCAAAACCAAAAAATAAACAGTGACTGAACAATTACAACTCAATAACAGATTCCAACTCAGGTATTCACACAATACAAGAGAGGCCCACAAAAGTACAAACCCTAGTACTCACTAACAACCGCGTATATTCTCTACCCTATTCTAGGTTGAATCCATGCTATTTATAACAATAAACAAGACTGGATTTGGGCTTCAAAATCGCAGCAATTCAGCTCCACTGAATCTGTACCTTATTCTTCTCTAGAATAGTTTCTTCAATCCTAGGTTTCCTAAAGTGTCTCCACACTTAGAAACAACATCTTTCATTTAGAATCATAATCTCCGATTCCCCAATCTTGGACGCCACCTAGGAAGAATAAACATTCCCATAAAAACTAGAAATCAGAAAACCAAATAACAGTAATCACAAACTGTAACAGAAATAGATGTTGAATCAACATGAGATGATATCTTGTCTAACATCTTAATCTTCAGTCAGTTCAACATGTTAGGACATCTTGTCCAACATCTTTCTGTTAAGTTAGTTTTACCAAAATTGATGCCAACCTCAAAGGCTTGGACTCATCAATCTCCCCCTTTGGCAGATTTTGGCTAAAACTAACCTGCAGACAGAAAAACCCCATTCTGAGGCAAGAAATAAAACATCAGAACAGCAGCGGAAAAAGCATCAAACATCTTGATGTCTCCCCCTCAACCAGTTCCTTCTTCTGCAAGCATCATTAGTAAGCTCCCCCTCAATGGTTAGCAGCAGTCAGCAGTTGTTAGTAAAGTTTGTATTACTCCCCCTTTTTAGCCATAATATGACAAAGCCAGAAAGACTAACTAAATAACCAAGCAAAAATCATAAAGTATTTAAAGTACACACCAAGCACAAAAAATAAATTATCTTGGGCATTAAGCCCTTACAAAACCAAAACCAAAAAATAAACAGTGACTGAACAATTACAACTCAATAACAGATTCCAACTCAGGTATTCACACAATACAAGAGAGGCCCACAAAAGTACAAACCCTAGTACTCACTAACAACCGCGTATATTCTCTACCCTATTCTAGGTTGAATCCATGCTATTTATAACAGTAAACAAGACTGGATTTGGGCTTCAAAATCGCAGCAATTCAGCTCCACTGAATCTGTACCTTATTCTTCTCTAGAATAGTTTCTTCAATCCTAGGTTTCCTAAAGTGTCTCCACACTTAGAAACAACATCTTTCATTTAGAATCATAATCTCCGATTCCCCAATCTTGGACGCCACCTAGGAAGAATAAACATTCCCATAAAAACTAGAAATCAGAAAACCAAATAACAGTAATCACAAACTGTAACAGAAATAGATGTTGAATCAACATGAGATGATATCTTGTCTAACATCTTAATCTTCAGTCAGTTCAACATGTTAGGACATCTTGTCCAACATCTTTCTGTTAAGTTAGTTTTACCAAAATTGATGCCAACCTCAAAGGCTTGGACTCATCAATCTCCCCCTTTGGCAGATTTTGGCTAAAACTAACCTGCAGACAGAAAAACCCCATTCTGAGGCAAGAAATAAAACATCAGAACAGCAGCGGAAAAAGCATCAAACATCTTGTTGTCTCCCCCTCAACCAGTTCCTTCTTCTGCAAGCATCATTAGTAAGCTCCCCCTCAATGGTTAGCAGCAGTCAGCAGTTGTTAGTAAAGTTAGTATTACTCCCCCTTTTTAGCCATAATATGACAAAGCCAGAAAGACTAACTAAATAACCAAGCAAAAATCATAAAGTATTTAAAGTACACACCAAGCACAAAAAATAAATTATCTTGGGCATTAAGCCCTTACAAAACCAAAACCAAAAAATAAACAGTGACTGAACAATTACAACTCAATAACAGATTCCAACTCAGGTATTCACACAATACAAGAGAGGCCCACAAAAGTACAAACCCTAGTACTCACTAACAACCGCGTATATTCTCTACCCTATTCTAGGTTGAATCCATGCTATTTATAACAATAAACAAGACTGGATTTGGGCTTCAAAATCGCAGCAATTCAGCTCCACTGAATCTGTACCTTATTCTTCTCTAGAATAGTTTCTTCAATCCTAGGTTTCCTAAAGTGTCTCCACACTTAGAAACAACATCTTTCATTTAGAATCATAATCTCCGATTCCCCAATCTTGGACGCCACCTAGGAAGAATAAACATTCCCATAAAAACTAGAAATCAGAAAACCAAATAACAGTAATCACAAACTGTAACAGAAATAGATGTTGAATCAACATGAGATGATATCTTGTCTAACATCTTAATCTTCAGTCAGTTCAACATGTTAGGACATCTTGTCCAACATCTTTCTGTTAAGTTAGTTTTACCAAAATTGATGCCAACCTCAAAGGCTTGGACTCATCAATCTCCCCCTTTGGCAGATTTTGGCTAAAACTAACCTGCAGACAGAAAAACCCCATTCTGAGGCAAGAAATAAAACATCAGAACAGCTGCGGAAAAAGCATCAAACATCTTGATGTCTCCCCCTCAACCAGTTCCTTCTTCTGCAAGCATCATTAGTAAGCTCCCTCTCAATGGTTAGCAGCAGTCAGCAGTTGTTAGTAAAGTTTGTATTACTCCCCCTTTTTAGCCATAATATGACAAAGCCAGAAAGACTAACTAAATAACCAAGCAAAAATCATAAAGTATTTAAAGTACACACCAAGCACAAAAAATAAATTATCTTGGGCATTAAGCCCTTACAAAACCAAAACCAAAAAATAAACAGTGACTGAACAATTACAACTCAATAACAGATTCCAACTCAGGTATTCACACAATACAAGAGAGGCCCACAAAAGTACAAACCCTAGTACTCACTAACAACCGCGTATATTCTCTACCCTATTCTAGGTTGAATCCATGCTATTTATAACAATAAACAAGACTGGATTTGGGCTTCAAAATCGCAGCAATTCAGCTCCACTGAATCTGTACCTTATTCTTCTCTAGAATAGTTTCTTCAATCCTAGGTTTCCTAAAGTGTCTCCACACTTAGAAACAACATCTTTCATTTAGAATCATAATCTCCGATTCCCCAATCTTGGACGCCACCTAGGAAGAATAAACATTCCCATAAAAACTAGAAATCAGAAAACCAAATAACAGTAATCACAAACTGTAACAGAAATAGATGTTGAATCAACATGAGATGATATCTTGTCTAACATCTTAATCTTCAGTCAGTTCAACATGTTAGGACATCTTGTCCAACATCTTTCTGTTAAGTTAGTTTTACCAAAATTGATGCCAACCTCAAAGGCTTGGACTCATCAATCTCCCCCTTTGGCAGATTTTGGCTAAAACTAACCTGCAGACAGAAAAACCCCATTCTGAGGCAAGAAATAAAACATCAGAACAGCAGCGGAAAAAGCATCAAACATCTTGTTGTCTCCCCCTCAACCAGTTCCTTCTTCTGCAAGCATCATTAGTAAGCTCCCCCTCAATGGTTAGCAGCAGTCAGCAGTTGTTAGTAAAGTTTGTATTACTCCCCCTTTTTAGCCATAATATGACAAAGCCAGAAAGACTAACTAAATAACCAAGCAAAAATCATAAAGTATTTAAAGTACACACCAAGCACAAAAAATAAATTATCTTGGGCATTAAGCCCTTACAAAACCAAAACCAAAAAATAAACAGTGACTGAACAATTACAACTCAATAACAGATTCCAACTCAGGTATTCACACAATACAAGAGAGGCCCACAAAAGTACAAACCCTAGTACTCACTAACAACCGCGTATATTCTCTACCCTATTCTAGGTTGAATCCATGCTATTTATAACAATAAACAAGACTGGATTTGGGCTTCAAAATCGCAGCAATTCAGCTCCACTGAATCTGTACCTTATTCTTCTCTAGAATAGTTTCTTCAATCCTAGGTTTCCTAAAGTGTCTCCACACTTAGAAACAACATCTTTCATTTAGAATCATAATCTCCGATTCCTCAATCTTGGACGCCACATAGGAAGAATAAACATTCCCATAAAAACTAGAAATCAGAAAACCAAATAACAGTAATCACAAACTGTAACAGAAATAGATGTTGAATCAACATGAGATGATATCTTGTCTAACATCTTAATCTTCAGTCAGTTCAACATGTTAGGACATCTTGTCCAACATCTTTCTGTTAAGTTAGTTTTACCAAAATTGATGCCAACCTCAAAGGCTTGGACTCATCAATCTCCCCCTTTGGCAGATTTTGGCTAAAACTAACCTGCAGACAGAAAAACCCCATTCTGAGGCAAGAAATAAAACATCAGAACAGCAGCGGAAAAAGCATCAAACATCTTGTTGTCTCCCCCTCAACCAGTTCCTTCTTCTGCAAGCATCATTAGTAAGCTCCCCCTCAATGGTTAGCAGCAGTCAGCAGTTGTTAGTAAAGTTTGTATTACTCCCCCTTTTTAGCCATAATATGACAAAGCCAGAAAGACTAACTAAATAACCAAGCAAAAATCATAAAGTATTTAAAGTACACACCAAGCACAAAAAATAAATTATCTTGGGCATTAAGCCCTTACAAAACCAAAACCAAAAAATAAACAGTGACTGAACAATTACAACTCAATAACAGATTCCAACTCAGGTATTCACACAATACAAGAGAGGCCCACAAAAGTACAAACCCTAGTACTCACTAACAACCGCGTATATTCTCTACCCTATTCTAGGTTGAATCCATGCTATTTATAACAATAAACAAGACTGGATTTGGGCTTCAAAATCGCAGCAATTCAGCTCCACTGAATCTGTACCTTATTCTTCTCTAGAATAGTTTCTTCAATCCTAGGTTTCCTAAAGTGTCTCCACACTTAGAAACAACATCTTTCATTTAGAATCATAATCTCCGATTCCCCAATCTTGGACGCCACCTAGGAAGAATAAACATTCCCATAAAAACTAGAAATCAGAAAACCAAATAACAGTAATCACAAACTGTAACAGAAATAGATGTTGAATCAACATGAGATGATATCTTGTCTAACATCTTAATCTTCAGTCAGTTCAACATGTTAGGACATCTTGTCCAACATCTTTCTGTTAAGTTAGTTTTACCAAAATTGATGCCAACCTCAAAGGCTTGGACTCATCAATCTCCCCCTTTGGCAGATTTTGGCTAAAACTAACCTGCAGACAGAAAAACCCCATTCTGAGGCAAGAAATAAAACATCAGAACAGCAGCGGAAAAAGCATCAAACATGTTGTTGTCTCCCCCTCAACCAGTTCCTTCTTCTGCAAGCATCATTAGTAAGCTCCCCCTCAATGGTTAGCAGCAGTCAGCAGTTGTTAGTAAAGTTAGTATTACTCCCCCTTTTTAGCCATAATATGACAAAGCCAGAAAGACTAACTAAATAACCAAGCAAAAATCATAAAGTATTTAAAGTACACACCAAGCACAAAAAATAAATTATCTTGGGCATTAAGCCCTTACAAAACCAAAACCAAAAAATAAACAGTGACTGAACAATTACAACTCAATAACAGATTCCAACTCAGGTATTCACACAATACAAGAGAGGCCCACAAAAGTACAAACCCTAGTACTCACTAACAACCGCGAATATTCTCTACCCTATTCTAGGTTGAATCCATGCTATTTATAACAATAAACAAGACTGGATTTGGGCTTCAAAATCGCAGCAATTCAGCTCCACTGAATCTGTACCTTATTCTTCTCTAGAATAGTTTCTTCAATCCTAGGTTTCCTAAAGTGTCTCCACACTTAGAAACAACATCTTTCATTTAGAATCATAATCTCCGATTCCCCAATCTTGGACGCCACCTAGGAAGAATAAACATTCCCATAAAAACTAGAAATCAGAAAACCAAATAACAGTAATCACAAACTGTAACAGAAATAGATGTTGAATCAACATGAGATGATATCTTGTCTAACATCTTAATCTTCAGTCAGTTCAACATGTTAGGACATCTTGTCCAACATCTTTCTGTTAAGTTAGTTTTACCAAAATTGATGCCAACCTCAAAGGCTTGGACTCATCAATCTCCCCCTTTGGCAGATTTTGGCTAAAACTAACCTGCAGACAGAAAAACCCCATTCTGAGGCAAGAAATAAAACATCAGAACAGCAGCGGAAAAAGCATCAAACATCTTGTTGTCTCCCCCTCAACCAGTTCCTTCTTCTGCAAGCATCATTAGTAAGCTCCCCCTCAATGGTTAGCAGCAGTCAGCAGTTGTTAGTAAAGTTTGTATTACTCCCCCTTTTTAGCCATAATATGACAAAGCCAGAAAGACTAACTAAATAACCAAGCAAAAATCATAAAGTATTTAAAGTACACACCAAGCACAAAAAATAAATTATCTTGGGCATTAAGCCCTTACAAAACCAAAACCAAAAAATAAACAGTGACTGAACAATTACAACTCAATAACAGATTCCAACTCAGGTATTCACACAATACAAGAGAGGCCCACAAAAGTACAAACCCTAGTACTCACTAACAACCGCGTATATTCTCTACCCTATTCTAGGTTGAATCCATGCTATTTATAACAATAAACAAGACTGGATTTGGGCTTCAAAATCGCAGCAATTCAGCTCCACTGAATCTGTACCTTATTCTTCTCTAGAATAGTTTCTTCAATCCTAGGTTTCCTAAAGTGTCTCCACACTTAGAAACAACATCTTTCATTTAGAATCATAATCTCCGATTCCCCAATCTTGGACGCCACCTAGGAAGAATAAACATTCCCATAAAAACTAGAAATCAGAAAACCAAATAACAGTAATCACAAACTGTAACAGAAATAGATGTTGAATCAACATGAGATGATATCTTGTCTAACATCTTAATCTTCAGTCAGTTCAACATGTTAGGACATCTTGTCCAACATCTTTCTGTTAAGTTAGTTTTACCAAAATTGATGCCAACCTCAAAGGCTTGGACTCATCAATCTCCCCCTTTGGCAGATTTTGGCTAAAACTAACCTGCAGACAGAAAAACCCCATTCTGAGGCAAGAAATAAAACATCAGAACAGCAGCGGAAAAAGCATCAAACATCTTGTTGTCTCCCCCTCAACCAGTTCCTTCTTCTGCAAGCATCATTAGTAAGCTCCCCCTCAATGGTTAGCAGCAGTCAGCAGTTGTTAGTAAAGTTAGTATTACTCCCCCTTTTTAGCCATAATATGACAAAGCCAGAAAGACTAACTAAATAACCAAGCAAAAATCATAAAGTATTTAAAGTACACACCAAGCACAAAAAATAAATTATCTTGGGCATTAAGCCCTTACAAAACCAAAACCAAAAAATAAACAGTGACTGAACAATTACAACTCAATAACAGATTCCAACTCAGGTATTCACACAATACAAGAGAGGCCCACAAAAGTACAAACCCTAGTACTCACTAACAACCGCGAATATTCTCTACCCTATTCTAGGTTGAATCCATGCTATTTATAACAATAAACAAGACTGGATTTGGGCTTCAAAATCGCAGCAATTCAGCTCCACTGAATCTGTACCTTATTCTTCTCTAGAATAGTTTCTTCAATCCTAGGTTTCCTAAAGTGTCTCCACACTTAGAAACAACATCTTTCATTTAGAATCATAATCTCCGATTCCCCAATCTTGGACGCCACCTAGGAAGAATAAACATTCCCATAAAAACTAGAAATCAGAAAACCAAATAACAGTAATCACAAACTGTAACAGAAATAGATGTTGAATCAACATGAGATGATATCTTGTCTAACATCTTAATCTTCAGTCAGTTCAACATGTTAGGACATCTTGTCCAACATCTTTCTGTTAAGTTAGTTTTACCAAAATTGATGCCAACCTCAAAGGCTTGGACTCATCAATCTCCCCCTTTGGCAGATTTTGGCTAAAACTAACCTGCAGACAGAAAAACCCCATTCTGAGGCAAGAAATAAAACATCAGAACAGCAGCGGAAAAAGCATCAAACATCTTGTTGTCTCCCCCTCAACCAGTTCCTTCTTCTGCAAGCATCATTAGTAAGCTCCCCCTCAATGGTTAGCAGCAGTCAGCAGTTGTTAGTAAAGTTTGTATTACTCCCCCTTTTTAGCCATAATATGACAAAGCCAGAAAGACTAACTAAATAACCAAGCAAAAATCATAAAGTATTTAAAGTACACACCAAGCACAAAAAATAAATTATCTTGGGCATTAAGCCCTTACAAAACCAAAACCAAAAAATAAACAGTGACTGAACAATTACAACTCAATAACAGATTCCAACTCAGGTATTCACACAATACAAGAGAGGCCCACAAAAGTACAAACCCTAGTACTCACTAACAACCGCGTATATTCTCTACCCTATTCTAGGTTGAATCCATGCTATTTATAACAATAAACAAGACTGGATTTGGGCTTCAAAATCGCAGCAATTCAGCTCCACTGAATCTGTACCTTATTCTTCTCTAGAATAGTTTCTTCAATCCTAGGTTTCCTAAAGTGTCTCCACACTTAGAAACAACATCTTTCATTTAGAATCATAATCTCCGATTCCTCAATCTTGGACGCCACATAGGAAGAATAAACATTCCCATAAAAACTAGAAATCAGAAAACCAAATAACAGTAATCACAAACTGTAACAGAAATAGATGTTGAATCAACATGAGATGATATCTTGTCTAACATCTTAATCTTCAGTCAGTTCAACATGTTAGGACATCTTGTCCAACATCTTTCTGTTAAGTTAGTTTTACCAAAATTGATGCCAACCTCAAAGGCTTGGACTCATCAATCTCCCCCTTTGGCAGATTTTGGCTAAAACTAACCTGCAGACAGAAAAACCCCATTCTGAGGCAAGAAATAAAACATCAGAACAGCAGCGGAAAAAGCATCAAACATCTTGTTGTCTCCCCCTCAACCAGTTCCTTCTTCTGCAAGCATCATTAGTAAGCTCCCCCTCAATGGTTAGCAGCAGTCAGCAGTTGTTAGTAAAGTTTGTATTACTCCCCCTTTTTAGCCATAATATGACAAAGCCAGAAAGACTAACTAAATAACCAAGCAAAAATCATAAAGTATTTAAAGTACACACCAAGCACAAAAAATAAATTATCTTGGGCATTAAGCCCTTACAAAACCAAAACCAAAAAATAAACAGTGACTGAACAATTACAACTCAATAACAGATTCCAACTCAGGTATTCACACAATACAAGAGAGGCCCACAAAAGTACAAACCCTAGTACTCACTAACAACCGCGTATATTCTCTACCCTATTCTAGGTTGAATCCATGCTATTTATAACAATAAACAAGACTGGATTTGGGCTTCAAAATCGCAGCAATTCAGCTCCACTGAATCTGTACCTTATTCTTCTCTAGAATAGTTTCTTCAATCCTAGGTTTCCTAAAGTGTCTCCACACTTAGAAACAACATCTTTCATTTAGAATCATAATCTCCGATTCCCCAATCTTGGACGCCACCTAGGAAGAATAAACATTCCCATAAAAACTAGAAATCAGAAAACCAAATAACAGTAATCACAAACTGTAACAGAAATAGATGTTGAATCAACATGAGATGATATCTTGTCTAACATCTTAATCTTCAGTCAGTTCAACATGTTAGGACATCTTGTCCAACATCTTTCTGTTAAGTTAGTTTTACCAAAATTGATGCCAACCTCAAAGGCTTGGACTCATCAATCTCCCCCTTTGGCAGATTTTGGCTAAAACTAACCTGCAGACAGAAAAACCCCATTCTGAGGCAAGAAATAAAACATCAGAACAGCAGCGGAAAAAGCATCAAACATCTTGTTGTCTCCCCCTCAACCAGTTCCTTCTTCTGCAAGCATCATTAGTAAGCTCCCCCTCAATTGTTAGCAGCAGTCAGCAGTTGTTAGTAAAGTTAGTATTACTCCCCCATTTTAGCCATAATATGACAAAGCCAGAAAGACTAACTAAATAACCAAGCAAAAATCATAAAGTATTTAAAGTACACACCAAGCACAAAAAATAAATTATCTTGGGCATTAAGCCCTTACAAAACCAAAACCAAAAAATAAACAGTGACTGAACAATTACAACTCAATAACAGATTCCAACTCAGGTATTCACACAATACAAGAGAGGCCCACAAAAGTACAAACCCTAGTACTCACTAACAACCGCGTATATTCTCTACCCTATTCTAGGTTGAATCCATGCTATTTATAACAATAAACAAGACTGGATTTGGGCTTCAAAATCGCAGCAATTCAGCTCCACTGAATCTGCACCTTATTCTTCTCTAGAATAGTTTCTTCAATCCTAGGTTTCCTAAAGTGTCTCCACACTTAGAAACAACATCTTTCATTTAGAATCATAACCTCCGATTCCTCAATCTTGGACGCCACCTAGGAAGAATAAACATTCCCATAAAAACTAGAAATTAGAAAACCAAATAACAGTAATCACAAACTGTAACAGAAATAGATGTTGAATCAACATGAGATGATATCTTGTCTAACATCTTAATCTTCAGTCAGTTCAACATGTTAGGACATCTTGTCCAACATCTTTCTGTTAAGTTAGTTTTACCAAAATTGATGCCAACCTCAAAGGCTTGGACTCATCAATCTCCCCCTTTGGCAGATTTTGGCTAAAACTAACCTGCAGACAGAAAAACCCCATTCTGAGGCAAGAAATAAAACATCAGAACAGCAGCGGAAAAAGCATCAAACATCTTGTTGTCTCCCCCTCAACCAGTTCCTTCTTCTGCAAGCATCATTAGTAAGCTCCCCCTCAATGGTTAGCAGCAGTCAGCAGTTGTTAGTAAAGTTAGTATTACTCCCCCTTTTTAGCCATAATATGACAAAGCCAGAAAGACTAACTAAATAACCAAGCAAAAATCATAAAGTATTTAAAGTACACACCAAGCACAAAAAATAAATTATCTTGGGCATTAAGCCCTTACAAAACCAAAACCAAAAAAATAAACAGTGACTGAACAATTACAACTCAATAACAGATTCCAACTCAGGTATTCACACAATACAAGAGAGGCCCACAAAAGTACAAACCCTAGTACTCACTAATAACCGCGTATATTCTCTACCCTATTCTAGGTTGAATCCATGCTATTTATAACAATAAACAAGACTGGATTTGGGCTTCAAAATCGCAGCAATTCAGCTCCACTGAATCTGTACCTTATTCTTCTCTAGAATAGTTTCTTCAATCCTAGGTTTCCTAAAGTGTCTCCACACTTAGAAACAACATCTTTCATTTAGAATCATAATCTCTGATTCCTCAAACTTGGACGCCACCTAGGAAGAATAAACATTCCCATAAAAACTAGAAATCAGAAAACCAAATAACAGTAATCACAAACTGTAACAGAAATAGATGTTGAATCAACATGAGATGATATCTTGTCTAACATCTTAATCTTCAGTCAGTTCAACATGTTAGGACATCTTGTCCAACATCTTTCTGTTAAGTTAGTTTTACCAAAATTGATGCCAACCTCAAAGGCTTGGACTCATCAATCTCCCCCTTTGGCAGATTTTGGCTAAAACTAACCTGCAGACAGAAAAACCCCATTCTGAGGCAAGAAATAAAACATCAGAACAGCAGCGGAAAAAGCATCAAACATCTTGTTGTCTCCCCCTCAACCAATTCGTTCTTCTGCAAGCATCATTAGTAAGCTCCCCCTCAATGGTTAGCAGCAGTCAGCAGTTGTTAGTAAAGTTTGTATTACTCCCCCTTTTTAGCCATAATATGACAAAGCCAGAAAGACTAACTAAATAACCAAGCAAAAATCATAAAGTATTTAAAGTACACACCAAGCACAAAAAATAAATTATCTTGGGCATTAAGCCCTTACAAAACCAAAACCAAAAAATAAACAGTGACTGAACAATTACAACTCAATAACAGATTCCAACTCAGGTATTCACACAATACAAGAGAGGCCCACAAAAGTACAAACCCTAGTACTCACTAACAACCGCGTATATTCTCTACCCTATTCTAGGTTGAATCCATGCTATTTATAACAATAAACAAGACTGGATTTGGGCTTCAAAATCGCAGCAATTCAGCTCCACTGAATCTGTACCTTATTCTTCTCTAGAATAGTTTCTTCAATCCTAGGTTTCCTAAAGTGTCTCCACACTTAGAAACAACATCTTTCATTTAGAATCATAATCTCCGATTCCCCAATCTTGGACGCCACCTAGGAAGAATAAACATTCCCATAAAAACTAGAAATCAGAAAACCAAATAACAGTAATCACAAACTGTAACAGAAATAGATGTTGAATCAACATGAGATGATATCTTGTCTAACATCTTAATCTTCAGTCAGTTCAACATGTTAGGACATCTTGTCCAACATCTTTCTGTTAAGTTAGTTTTACCAAAATTGATGCCAACCTCAAAGGCTTGGACTCATCAATCTCCCCCTTTGGCAGATTTTGGCTAAAACTAACCTGCAGACAGAAAAACCCCATTCTGAGGCAAGAAATAAAACATCAGAACAGCAGCGGAAAAAGCATCAAACATCTTGTTGTCTCCCCCTCAACCAGTTCCTTCTTCTGCAAGCATCATTAGTAAGCTCCCCCTCAATGGTTAGCAGCAGTCAGCAGTTGTTAGTAAAGTTAGTATTACTCCCCCTTTTTAGCCATAATATGACAAAGCCAGAAAGACTAACTAAATAACCAAGCAAAAATCATAAAGTATTTAAAGTACACACCAAGCACAAAAAATAAATTATCTTGGGCATTAAGCCCTTACAAAACCAAAACCAAAAAATAAACAGTGACTGAACAATTACAACTCAATAACAGATTCCAACTCAGGTATTCACACAATACAAGAGAGGCCCACAAAAGTACAAACCCTAGTACTCACTAACAACCGCGTATATTCTCTACCCTATTCTAGGTTGAATCCATGCTATTTATAACAATAAACAAGACTGGATTTGGGCTTCAAAATCGCAGCAATTCAGCTCCACTGAATCTGCACCTTATTCTTCTCTAGAATAGTTTCTTCAATCCTAGGTTTCCTAAAGTGTCTCCACACTTAGAAACAACATCTTTCATTTAGAATCATAATCTCCGATTCCTCAATCTTGGACACCACCTAGGAAGAATAAACATTCCCATAAAAACTAGAAATCAGAAAACCAAATAACAGTAATCACAAACTGTAAAAGAAATAGATGTTGAATCAACATGAGATGATATCTTGTTTAACATCTTAATCTTCAGTCAGTTCAACATGTTAGGACATCTTGTCCAACATCTTTCTGTTAAGTTAGTTTTACCAAAATTGATGCTAACCTCAAAGGTTTGGACTCATCAATCTCCTCCTTTGGCAGATTTTGGCTAAAACTAACCTGCAGACAGAAAAACCCCATTCTGAGGCAAGAAATAAAACATCAGAACAGCAGCGGAAAAAGCATCAAACATCTTGTTGTCTCCCCCTCAACCAGTTTCTTCTTCTGCAAGCATCATTAGTAAGCTCCCCCTCAATGGTTAGCAGCTGTCAGCAGTTGTTAGTAAAGTTAGTATTACTCCCCCTTTTTAGCCATAATATGACAAAGCCAGAAAGACTAACTAAATAACCAAGCAAAAATCATAAAGTATTTAAAGTACACACCAAGCACAAAAAATAAATTATCTTGGGCATTAAGCCTTTACAAAACCAAAACAAAATAAAAAGAAGACAACATTCAACAGTCATCTTCAGTTTCCTCATCACCCTCTTCCTCTTCTTCATCACCACCAGAATCATCATCCGCAGCAACATCTTCAACAACATCATCACTGTTCACCTCATTATTGCCAGCAGCATTCTTCTCAGCATCACCAGTGTCAGCTTCAGTGTCCTTGTCTTGCTCAACAGTCAAGGCTTGTATCAATTGCTCTAGTTTCTGGTCTTGATGATGGCATCAAACTCCCTGCAGGTCTCCTTCAGTAAAGCAATAGTTTCCTCCTTTGAAATTATAGCACTAGACGTTAGAAGAGATGTTGAGGCAATATCTGGAACATGACTTCCAGAAAATAGCTTATAGTGCAATGTCAGGGGAGACTCCCTCCTCATGACATTATCAACAGGTAGAAGGATCCCACGATGTTGTTGAAGAATCACTCCACAGATGAGTGAAGGGAAGCAAATAGGCACCTTTACACTAGAAGAGACAGCCTGTTTCAGGATTTGTTCAAAGATGTACACACCAATGTCAAATAACTTCCTTTTACCAACAACTTAGATAAACCTCCCAAGCCCAGTAGAAATGGATGAGGTGTGATTTGTTGGGAGCCAGTTCACAGTGCCAATTCTATGAAGAATGGCATATTTCACACTCACTTCCCAGCTGACAGCTTCCCTTTGTTAGGCTAATTCTTCACAATATTGCCTGTAATCTCCCTAATACCTGATCATCAGTGTCTTCAATCTCAGCTTGAGGAACTTCAGATCTTCCAAGGAACTTGTTAATCTTAGCAGGAGAAAATGTTACAACATTTCCTCTGACATATACCTTCAGGTAATCTTCACTTTTTGGATCACTACATCCCTCTGGAATATTTACCACGAACTCCTTAACCAGTCTCTCATAGCATGAGCCAAATTGAGTGACAGCCTTTAATAAGCCAGCAACTTCAATCAAATCCATCACTTCCTTACAGTTGAGAGCATTCTTCCCCAATTCCCTCTCCAATGCAACCCTTCTGTGGTACACATACTTCCACCTGTTTACATTTTCAACATCATGAAATGAAATGTTGTCCAAGGAAGCTTTAGGAAGGGAAACAACCTTTTTCTTAGAGGTTGGTTTCTTAACATCCATGATGTCCTGGACATCAAAGTCTGATTCAGTATCAGGTCCAACCTTTCTCTTCCTTGACACCACAACAACTTTACTCCAGGGTTTATGTGGTCCAACCACAGGTTTCCTAGGTATCTTGGTTGGAGTATCTTTAGCAGTTTCACTCTTACCTTTTCTGGACTTTAGTCTCTTAGCCACTCCCGGGTGGAGACTTTTTGCAATGATCTCATCATCAGAAGGAAGGTCGTCAACATTGATAACCCTGTCAGCAACCTCTTCAGCTGTATCCTTAGTTGTTTGTCCCTGAGATTTCTCTACAGATGGAGATGTTCCATCATCTCATCCAACATTTCTCGTAACAGAATCAGCAAGGGTGTTAATATTCCCTTCTGACATTTCATGACCATCTCCTTCATCAATATCCTCATCAGCATTTCTCTCAGTCACCTCCTCAGGTTCATCAACATGTGCTGAGTTGGTTGGCATAATCTGAGCTAGAGGTCTAGTGATTCCAGTAACATTCATTATATCCCTTCGACTTATGATCTTATTCATTATTCTGTCAATCCTCTCATGCTGTTAAAAATTTCTTTTTCCTTCTTAGGGTTTGAAAAAGCACCAGAAGTGTTTGAAGGACTACCTAGGGAAATGTTCTTAGATCTTCTTACAGGGAGTTTGTAAGTCTTGCATGGCACAATAGCCAAGGGAACAGGATCAATTGGATATTCAGTAGACAACTCCCCAGGCTTTGCCTTAGTAGCGGATGTCGCAATAATATCCTTCTTGCTTGCTCTTTTTGACGATTGTTGTTGAGACATCGTAGAGTGAACAAGATTAGATTTTTCTTCAAACTGGAAGGTGGAGGTTGCGGGGAATAATGCAGAATGAAGGTATCGTGCATGAGAGCGGTTTAGGTTGATTTGAAATGATTGATTTTGAAACCATGCATACCTTTGAATAGTGTTCCCACACATTAATTGTTGCAAACCTTCAAATAAGTAAAACCCTAATTTTCCCTTCAACATTTTTTCCTGAATTTTTATACCACTAGTGAGGTTCAAGTTGTCATAGAATGATGTCACGACATCTTGTGTGACATCATGCCAAAACAGCACCTGTCTCATTCCTGTGAACTGAGAGCAGCTATTCTTTGTTGTTATTCCTTCAGTTTCTATGATTGAGTCATTAGTGACAGCATAAGAGCATCTTTTCCCTTCAAAGTCATCAACCATAGAGGCCTTATGAAGGAGGTTCTCAATTCTTGAGATAGTCTGATGTTGCAACCTCCTATGTGACATCTTGGTTAACTTTCCAATTTGCCATTCATCCATGTTCAGATCTGAGGCATATTTCTGCCGCTTCTCATTTGACATTGATGGGCATTCTGTCCTTAAAGACGTCCATACATAGTAATTATTCTTTGATCTAACACCTTTCATGATAATCCTATCTTTATCATTCATAACCAAACATTCAGACTTGGTAAAGTTAACTTTTAGACCTTCATCACACAGTTGACTGATGCTAATCAAATTTGCAGTCAATCCCTTGACAAGCAGCACATTGTCAAGTCTAGGATTCCCAGCATGATCCAATTTTCCAACCCTTTTAATCTTTCCTTTGGATACATCTCCAAAGGTGACATAGTTGGAGGCATGAGGTTCTATATTCACCAAATAGTTCTTGACACCAGTCATGTGTCTTGAACAACTACTATCAAAGTACCACTTCTCTTCAACATACACTTTTAGGGAGGAATGAGATATTAGGGCCACGAACTCATTCTTGGGACTCCACTTCTTTCCAGCATTACCAACCTTGGGATATCCATGTAGCTTGTAGCAATAAGGTTTAATATGACCATACTTACCACAATAATGACATTTCCAATCTTGCTTCTTTTTGCCTGAAGTATTTTTCTGATATTTGTACTGATGTTGAAACATTCTATTTGACACCTTCTGTCTTCTTTTGGGCTTATCAAAACTACATTCTGGATCTCTATTCTTGCTTATCACTACTTGATCATCGTAACCAAGTCCTCTGACATCTCCAACATTCCTCCTAAACTGTAGTATCTCATCTAGCACATCAGAATTATTGTTGAGCATTCTAACGGTTTTGGTTACATTGTTAAGTTTGGAGTTAAGCACAACAACTTCCTCTTTAAGATCAGAGATGATACCAAGATGTTTCAATCTTTCAGCCTCGAGAAGCATAATAACCTTATGTTGATCCTCTCCTAGCTGACAAACTTTAGGACATCTTATGTACAGCTCCTTGTAAGAGTTGATCAGATCATTATGTGAGAGATCTCCAATTTCTGATTCTATATCAGAGTCAAATACCCCTGTAAGAGCAGAAACCTGTTTAGGTGATTCTTCATCACTTGTAGAATCATCTTCAGACCAAGATGTAGTAAAGCCTTTCTTTTCTTTCTTAAAAAAAGTAGGACACACAGATTTAATGTGTCCAAATCCCTCACATTCAAAGCACTTAATCCCTTTCCTTTGCCATCTTTCTCTTCATACTTGGAATTCTTTCAAAAGTCATTCCTTTTATGGTTGTTGAATGGATGAGTCTTGACATTAGCTCTTAAATCTCCCTCAATTCTCTTTAGTAATTGATTGTACTGTTTCCCCAGAAACACAACGGCCTTAGACATCTCTTTTTTGGAATTTGTCTTACCTTCATCTCGATTAGACACCAAGGCTAAGCTTTTCTTTTTCTCAGTCTTTTCTTTCAGTTCCATTTCAAAAGTTTGTAGGGAACCCATGAGTTCATCTACCTTCAGAGTATTGATATCTTGAGCCTCTTCGATGGCTGTCACATTCATGTCAAACTTCTTAGGAAGAGATCTTAGGATTTTCTGGACAAGCTTTGCTTCTGGAATCTTTTCTCCAAGATCACTTGAAGTATTGTCAAAGTCCACAATATTCATATGAAATTCTTGAATACTTTCATCCTCAAGTTCTCAAACTTGGAGGTGAGAAGTTGAAGTCTTGAAGATTTTACTCTAGAAGTTCTTTCATGAGCAGTCTTCAAGATTTCCCAAGCATCCTTTGCAACAGTGCAGTCCTTGATCAGCTTGAAGATGTTCTTGTCCACACCAATGAACGAGGCATTCAAGGCTTTGGAATTACCTTGAGCAAGCTTATCGTCTTCATCATCCCAGTCTTCCTCGGGTTTTAGCTCATCAGTAATCTTCCCATCCTTGTCTTTAGCCTTAGGTGGATCCCACCCTTTCACCACATACTTCCAGGCTTTACCATTAATGGATTTGATGAAGGCCACCATGCGCACTTTCTAATATTCATAATTGGATCCATTAAGTATGGGTGGTCTATTCAACATTCCTCCTTCTTTATCCATTGAACCAGAAAGTATCGTCCCTGAATCTCACCCAGATACAAAGAAGGATGCCTGCTCTGATACCAATTGAAATTCTGGTAAAGCAGATCACTAAGATGTCGTACAAGATGTAGTGACACTTGATCTCTGCTTCTCACACAAGGATAATAAGGAGCAGAATACAAAAACAGAAAGCAAAAAGATACACAAGAATTGCTAACCTAGTTCGGTGAACAACAACACCTACGTCTGGGGGCTACCAAGCCAGGAATGAAATCCACTAAGCAGTATTAGTTCTAAGCTAAACTCCACCGTTTACAACTTGTCACCTAACCACTACCTGTTCTATATTTTTACCTAAGACACTTCTAGGTATGAGACCCTTCTCAATTCCCTTTCAGGTATGAACAATTACAACTCATTAACACAATACAACTCAGGTATTCACACAATACAAGAGAGGCTCACAAAAGTACAAACCCTAGTATTCACTAACAACTGTGTATATTCTCTAACATATTCTAGGTTAAATCCATCCTATTTATAACAATAAACAATACTGGATTTGGGCTTCAGAGTCACAACAATTCAGCTCCACAGAATCTGCACCTTATTTTTCTCTAGAATAGTTTCTTCAATCGTAAGTTTCCTAAAGTTTCTTCACACTTAGAAACAGCATCTTCCATTTAGAATCAGAATCTCTGATTCCTCAATCTTGGATGCCACCTAGGAAAAATAAACATTCTTATAAAAAATGGAAATGAGAAAGCCAAATAACAGTTATCACAAATTGTAATAGACAAAGATGTCGAATCAACATGATATGACATCTTGTCTAACATCTTAATCTTCTGTCAGATCAACATGTTAGGACATCTTGTCCAACATCTTTCTGTTAAGTTAGTTTTACCAAAATTGATATCAATCTCAAAGGCCTGGACTCATCAGTTGGAATCAACCTTCTCCTAAGACATGGAAAGTGAAGCAAGAATCAAGTTTTTTGAAGTCAATTCCTTAAATCTGGCAATCATTTGGCTGCTTCAGCATTTCCTTTTGTACTTTCTTTGCATGTTGTTTGTGTATTTGCTTTTAAGCATTGTTGTTTCTTTGAATTGGTAAGATTAATGAAATTTTTATGCATCTTTTGAATTAATCCATTCGTATTCACTCGTTTTCTTTCATTTTCATGTCAAAAAGCAAAAAATATTTCTCCTCATTCACTTGTCATTTTCAAACTGTTTGTTTCAACAAAGGTTGGAAGGAGAATGATAAAAACTAGATACCTGCAATTAATGTTGGTATGCTTTCAATTAAGAACTTTGTCGATGATGTGAGACATTGTTTCAAATCCCCAAACACTGGAGAAATAAGGAGTTAGTACCTAGAACTTGGTGTTTCTTCCGGAATTAAAACCCTTAATCTTAACCTGGGGCAGGGTAGTTGTGTTTAGATAATTTGACTATGCATTAAACTGTCAAGTGAATCCGTCCATCTGTACACCCTCTATATAGGATCAACCATAAGCTATCCTTCGCACACACCACAAAGTGTCGGAGAAGTTGTGAAAACCAAAGAGAAATTATAGTGGTTGTTCCTCATCTGCTAATAACGTAGCAGTCGCCAACCTTTTAGCAAAAATGATGAAAAAATCCTGCTAAGTCGAATACCACAAAAGACGACTTAGGCAAAAATTAGGGCATCCCGGTGGACCGAAAGCTTCAAAGAATCGGTCCAGACAAAATTAGGGATCAAAAACAGAAAGATTAAAAGAGGTAATAAAAATCCTCACAAAAACAAAAAATAAGGTGACTGCCATTTCAAGAAAATCTTAAATAACACCTTCGAACTTTTTTTGGAAGTAGAATGCGTGTGTCAATTAACTGAACGTAGGACTGAAGTTCATCAAGAAGAAGGTGTGAGTTAAAATTAAATTTTGATTTGTATGTCATTTGATTTAAAAAAAAAACATGAACCATGCCACGTTATAACCCTTAAAAAATCTAATTGAGGCAGGATCCACGTTACAACCCTTAAAAAAAAACCCATCACTTTCATTTTCTCAACAACAATACCAATGTTTGTAACTCTTTGTATTTCAAAAAATGATCATGATGTTGTTGTGTTAAAGTTCTTTTATAATGTTCATGTTGTTGTTGTTCTAAAGTTTGTTTTGTAACTCTCATGTTGTTATTGTTTTTTTAAAAACTTTTTTCAATGTTCATGATGTTGTAGATATATTTTTATTCATACAATTATTTGTGTTGTAGTTAAGTTTGTTTGTGTTCAAAATATTCTGTCATTGTTTTTGTGTTGTGTTGTTGAAAAAATGAGAGACTCAATAAGAGAGAAAAAGAATTAAAGCCCTTTTTTATTTTTCTGAATTTTTGCTTTAATAAATTTACATATTGTTTTTTTTTTAATAAATAAATAAGGGTGGTTTTTTTTTTTTCGTTTGGTGTTGGATGAGTTTCTCATAAATGGAGTGTTGTATTTTTTTAGTTTAAAAAGTCAGCCCACCATTATTATTATTTAGTCCTATTTTTTCATGTATTATTATTATTATTATTATTATTATTATTATTATTATTATTATTATTATTATTATTATTATTATTATTATTATTATTATTATTATTATTATTATTATTATTATTATTATTATTATTATTATTATTATTATTATTATTATTATTATTATTATTATTATTATTATTATTATTATTATTATTATTATTATTATTATTATTATTATTATTATTATTATTATTATTATTATTATTATTATTATTATTATTATTATTATTATTATTATTATTATTATTATTATTATTATTATTATTATTATTATTATTATTATTATTATTATTATTATTATTATTATTATTATTATTATTATTATTATTATTATTATTATTATTATTATTATTATTATTATTATTATTATTATTATTATTATTATTATTATTATTATTATTATTATTATTATTATTATTATTATTATTATTATTATTATTATTATTATTATTATTATTATTATTATTATTATTATTATTATTATTATTATTATTATTATTATTATTATTATTATTATTATTATTATTATTATTATTATTATTATTATTATTATTATTATTATTATTATTATTATTATTATTATTATTATTATTATTATTATTATTATTATTATTATTATTATTATTATTATTATTATTATTATTATTATTATTATTATTATTATTATTATTATTATTATTATTATTATTATTATTATTATTATTATTATTATTATTATTATTATTATTATTATTATTATTATTATTATTATTATTATTATTATTATTATTATTATTATTATTATTATTATTATTATTATTATTATTATTATTATTATTATTATTATTATTATTATTATTATTATTATTATTATTATTATTATTATTATTATTATTATTATTATTATTATTATTATTATTATTATTATTATTATTATTATTATTATTATTATTATTATTATTATTATTATTATTATTATTATTATTATTATTATTATTATTATTATTATTATTATTATTATTATTATTATTATTATTATTATTATTATTATTATTATTATTATTATTATTATTATTATTATTATTATTATTATTATTATTATTATTATTATTATTATTATTATTATTATTATTATTATTATTATTATTATTATTATTATTATTATTATTATTATTATTATTATTATTATTATTATTATTATTATTATTATTATTATTATTATTATTATTATTATTATTATTATTATTATTATTATTATTATTATTATTATTATTATTATTATTATTATTATTATTATTATTATTATTATTATTATTATTATTATTATTATTATTATTATTATTATTATTATTATTATTATTATTATTATTATTATTATTATTATTATTATTATTATTATTATTATTATTATTATTATTATTATTATTATTATTATTATTATTATTATTATTATTATTATTATTATTATTATTATTATTATTATTATTATTATTATTATTATTATTATTATTATTATTATTATTATTATTATTATTATTATTATTATTATTATTATTATTATTATTATTATTATTATTATTATTATTATTATTATTATTATTATTATTATTATTATTATTATTATTATTATTATTATTATTATTATTATTATTATTATTATTATTATTATTATTATTATTATTATTATTATTATTATTATCTATGTTAAAATAAAGGTTCCATTGGATTTGGTTTAAGCCCATTTATTTAGTTCTTCATCAGCATTCTATATTTATATTTACACCCCTTTTTATGTTTTTTTTTTAATTTTTTTTATTATTTATTTAATTTATTAACTTACTTATTTAAATTAGTAGTCAGTTAACTGATTAAATATTTATTTGATTAGTTGATTAGGTTTTGATTAATTAATTATTGTTTAACTACTAATTAGTTTGTTAGATTAAATGTTAAGTCATTTAATTAAAAGATCAACGTTCATACCCTCACATGTACATAATCATACTCACTAACTTCACTAACATTTCAATTTCAACTTTAAACAAATTACACAATACAAATCAAACCTTGATCAGCATCTAGTGACTTTGTCTAAATCAAACTTAATGCACAATCTTTTTCTTAACAAACACGAAAAAAGATGACTGTTGGAATCTAACATTCTAGCAGAACCTTCGAATGATCGGTCCCGAGCCTCGCGCATTTGGATAACTGTTCATTATTTTCTTTTGTTCTTAAAACACTTAATAATTAACCTGGACAAATAAGAGCCGTTGGGATCTAACATTTTAGCGTAACTCTTTAAACAATTGATTTTTATCAAGTGTTTGTTGCCCATCAAACAATTTACATAATAACTTGAATGAAAAAAGGGCTGTTAGGATCTAGCAATCTGGCGTAACTCTTTGAACAATTGATTCTCATCAAACGTTTGTCATTCACCTAAAATACATCTAACTAATCAAACTATTTTTTTCATCGCCTCCTAAAAACCTTTTCATAAACGAAAGACATTTTGTCTTAAGATGATAGGGAGCAATGCTTCATCCACAACCGTTGAGTCGAGATAAGTTGCGTGAATGTGATTTGTAAATCCATTCAATGTGGCGTAAACGTACGCTCCTCACCTGTTTTGGGTAAAACAATGTTTTACGTCGATTAATACAAGATAGCTTTCACTAAAATCGACCAACAAGCAAAGTTTTTTTTACCCAAAACTACGTGTGCCTTGATTTCTCTTTTGCGAAATGTTGTCAGGCCCCAAAATAATAAAAATCTTTTTATGTCCTTTCTTTTTAATAAAAATAAAAAAAAAACCATTTCTCTTATCTCTCTTTTTCCACTCAATAAATAGAATATTAAAAACTAACATAAGCTACGATTCATTCAATCCTAACTAAATGGTTCCCATTGAGTACAACGGATGTGAGGGGTGTTAATACCTTCCCTTTGCGTAACCGACTCCCGAACCTTGATATTGGTTTCAATGGCCATATCCTTGTCTCTCTTTTAGGGGTTTTATTCGATATTTTCCCTTTCCCTCCATGGGAATAAATAAAGATCGGTGATGACTCTGTTTAGTCCATCCCGCGAGCGTGCAATTGGCTTCGCGAGGTCATTCTCTTTTTTTGAGGTACGACACTATGGCTAGTCAGGCTGATGATTAAAACGATGTTTTCAACATTGATGTTGACATACCTAGTGTGGAGAATGATAAATCTAAAGATTCAAACCTTATTGTTGATAATGAAGAAGCTAATAATGAAGGAGAGCAGATGGAAATAGAGACAGAGAATGAAAATGAAGTTTCTATTGGAGACAAAGTTCAAAAGTTTATTGATGATAAAACCCATAAAACTAGTCTGGGAAATCCTGATGTTGATAAAGATATGTCAGAAATCATCTGACATGTTGGAGATAGAGTCTCCAACTTAAAAGGAGAATGATGATGTTACCTCGAGAACATTGTTATTCAAGATGGTGAGAACATTGTTACCACCAATCCAGAAGATAATACTAGTAATTCTAAAAGTGACGATGATTATAGGAATAAAGATGGTGAGACTCATGTTACTAAAGTAGTTGGTGATACTGATAATACTAAGAAGAAGAAGTCTACAAATAAAGTTAAAAATATGAAGACAAGAAGAAAGTTTCTCTCAAACATATGAAGACCCCCACCAAAAAGGTAGCTACTCCAAAAGCTAAGAAGATAATTAAGAAGAAGGGAGTATCGGGAAACAAGAAAAAGGATGTTACAACTATTGATAAGTTCGTTGCCAAGAAGAAAGCCACTCCAAAGAGGAAGTTTTCTCCTACTGTGGAGAATGTTGAACATGATGTGGATGATACTTTAGATAACATTGTGGTTAGTCATGTGAATAAAAAAATAAAGATTGTTGGAGGAAAGAAGATCCCTTATAATGTCCCTCTTGCACCTATAGATAAAGTATTTTTCAACTCTAAGGAAAGTGTGTTAAAATGGAAATACGTTTATCACAGAAGGATGCCCACTGAAAGGGAGCTATCTAAAGATGCACGAAAGTGTGAGAAGATTGTTGAACTATTGAAAGATGCTTAGGTTATGAAAGTTATCACATGTCTAAATCCATTATATCCTCAACTGGTAAAGGAATTCATCGTGAATATCCCTAAAGATTTCAACAAATTTGGAAGTAAATACTATAAGAAAGTTCATGTCCGAGGATGTTGCATTCGCTTCACTTATGTTGTCGTTAATGAATACTTGGGTCGAGGAAAGTTGATCATAGATGATAAATTACCCTATTTGAAGACTATTGCATAAGAAATAATTGGAGGAACATGTGATGATTAGCCTCGCAAAGGACTTCTCCCCATTGCTAATTTGAGCATGAAGATTTCCATCCTGAACAGGGTTTGTGTTATAAATTGGGCTGCAACAAACCACAACTCAAGTATTACAATATATTTGGATAAACTTGTCTGTTATATAGGCACTAGGGCTGCGTTTGATTTTGGAGAATATATTTTTGAACAAGTACTTAAGCAAGCCGAGCCTTATGCTATTAAGTTACCTATTGGTTTTCCTGCACTCATTTATGGAATTATGATTAGTCAAAGACCCGATATTATAAGCATTGAATATGTTGTAGGTGTTAGTGCAAGTCTATTAACTTTTAGTTACTACCTATTTGCAAGGACAAATGTTACAGACATGTGTCTGCCCAACATTTACTTTGATCTAACAAATGAAGGTGGCCTCTTTGAAGTCCCTCTGTCAAAAACAATGTTTTGTGGAATTAATGCAAGTGTCAAAGTCTCTCCAGGAAATGATTGTGACATCCATTGCTCGCAAGAACATCGTGGATGAGCTGATTAAGATGATGGTCCCCAAGGGTGTTAATGTTCCTACATTTCAACATGATGAACAGGACAATGTCACGATAGGTGAAGATCAGGTTGGCAATGAGAATGAGGATGCTAAGAGTGGAGGTGGTTCAGGAATTAGGTTGTCTAAAATTTTTAAAGATTAATAGTTCTTTTGATTAATGTTATTTGATTCTTGTACCCCTGAGTTATTCTTCTATATGTTTAATCGCCCTCGGGACAGGATAATGCTCCCTTCTTCCATATGGGTTGGTTTCATTTTTTCTTTTTGATATTGCACTAGATTTCTATCCCTCATAGGATATTTTGGCTCTTTTGATTAGTTTCTTTTGGGCCCTTGTCCATTTTGAAACAGATAAGGGGAGAAAAAACATATTTTGTTTTAAAATCTGAATGCAAGATTTTTTATGATAATCTGATAATATGATATGCTCAACAATGCAACTATTGACTTTTAAAGTTGAGCATCAAGGCACCGCCACTAAAACACGAATACACTATTAGTGTTTACAGTTACTCTTACTTTCTTCAATTTGATTTTTCGTTTGTTCTTTGTTACTCTTATTGTTGCAATTTATTATTATTTTTATATAATTGATATAGTTTTATTTTGAAATTGAATCGTCAAGTGAAATCTAAGACATATTTATATATATATTTTAAATTACTTTGTTTCAAAACTCAAAATTTACACTAGCTAGGCTTAAAATTTGATAAGCAACATAATGTGTATGCAACTTGCTATCTTATCTAAATTCTAGAATCATTTGATTACGTGGTTTATGTCTCTCTTCCTCAACATATATTGGTGTAGGCTTTCAGTGGATACATGTTTATGTAAGCCTTTAATTTTATGAAGCTTAACATATTCCTATATCAGATAATGCAATACTAGAAAACATATTACTCTTATGATAATTGCATAAGATAGATATTTATTAACCTAGTTGTATAATTATCATTGAATTTTATAAGTCAATGACTTATTGACCATAACTTTAACTTACACTGCTAATTCAAAATGATGGAATTAATCATTCTAAAACATTACTCCCTCCGTCCCAAATTATAAGACGTTTTGGACTTTTCACACAAATTAAGAAACTTAATTATTACTTTATGAGAAAGACAAATTATGTATAACTTTACAGTAATGCCCCTCATAATTATATAGGAGAGAGAAATTAAAAGAGTTGCAAGAATAAATAATAATAAATATTTGAGGGTATATTGGGGAAGATGTCATTTATATTGCATTGGGAATGTAAGGTGACTTATAATTTGAAACAAATTTTTTTGGTAAAGTGACTTATAATTTGGGACGGAGGGAGTATGTTGACACTGACGTGTAGTTATTGTTAATGGTTGTTGTAACAACCTTCTGTATTGGTTGTTTTTTCACAATCTTCAAATGTATTGGGCGATACATCAGACATTTCTTGACCTTGCTGATACAGTGTATGTTGTGTATCATTATGTCCTCTAGTGATTTGATTCAAAATTGGCACCGGTGCAGTTTGGTGTGCCTAAGAAGTATATACTTCCTTTCTATTCTTTTTTAAGTGTCATTTTTAAATTTTTTTTTTTTTAATTATCACTTGTAAAGTTTAAAGTAGTATTAATTGCATTTTTGTCAAAATTATCCCTAAGTAATCATTACAGAGAGAGAAAAATTAGATAAATATAATAAATAATTAGGGATATTATAGATAAAAGAAGAATTGTTATTTGAAAAATAACTATATTGATTTAATTTTTTGGTAAATGTAAAAAATAAAAAAATGACACTTAAAAAGAAACAGAGAAAATAATATTTAAATTTTTTTTCGCCGTTGTTGAATTTACTTTATCATCCTCTATTAGTTATTGATGTTGTTTGAAACATAATTGATTCTCCTTAAAACATCTCTCTCTCTCTCTCTATATATATATATATATATTCACTCCATTCAAAACTCATGCACTTTTATTTCCTGTGTTTTAACCTTTCAATGTTATCGAAAAAATAAATTTGTAAGTTTTATTTTATGTTTTATTTAAAGAGATTATTAATTTAAAGTTTTATATATAGATTCATAGATCCTTATAATTTTATTTGTCTTATAAATACACATAAAAGATAATCATGGACTTTAATTATTTCCATGCATAAATTTAGAGGGTGTTAAACATGGCTCTTTAGGTTACAATCAATTAACACTAGATAATAGGGTTTGATATTATACCTAAGGAAGATGTTTTTAGAGAGAGGGTCTCCAACCTCTCTCTAACTGTTTGGTTAGTTTCTGAGTCTGTTTAGAGCATTTTAATGGAGTGGAAGATGATTTTCAGATCTAAGAAGCGCTTGGCCCATGGTGGAATGTGGGACGTGTTTCCCTTCGGAAGGCATTTGGGCGATAAGGAGATGGTTGGGTTAACTTCGTTTTTTATTTCGGCGTTTCCTGAGCGAATCAATGCTAGGGATTTATTCGTGCTTTTCGGTTGTATTGGGAGTGTGGTGGAGGTGATCATTTCTCCTCGTCGCAATAAGTTGGGGTTGAGGTTCGGCTTTGCTAGATTCAAACAGGTGGAGGATCCTAGAATGTTGGGCGTAAAACTTGATAACGTATTGATCGACGAGAAGAAGATTCATGCGAATCCGCCGCGGTTTGAGAGGGGTGAGGTGCAGAAGCATTTTTCTGGCATGCAGATTGAAGGAGATTTTGTTAAGAGAGGCTTGGCGGTTCATTCTGGGAAGGGTAAAGGGAAGGTAATGACGGGAAAGGTGGTGGATGGGTCGGTGTCTTTTGCTGAGATATTGGTGAATAACAAGAATGTGGGTATACCGGATGGGTTTGTTCCAAAGTCGTGCCTGCGATTTTCACCCCTTAAGAAGATGAATGACAGAATGGAGAAAGCTTATGTGGGAACAACTATTTTCCCAGGGATGCCCTATAATATCCAGCGGTGCTTCGAGTCTGAGGGAGTCTTTTCCATTAAGGCTACTCCTTTGGGTTCGAATCTATGTTTATTGGAAGATGTAGAGGGTGGATTCATTGACGACTTAATCGATGAAGGAGGTAATTGGTTGAACAAATGGTTCAGTAGTGTGAGGAAGTGGAGGGTAGAAGATGTGGACGCTGAGAGGTTCGTGTGGTGTCGAGCTTTCGGAATTCCTTGCAATGCGTGGTGTGTGGAGTTGTTCGAATCGATCGCTAATTCTTTTGGGGTTTACATTTGTTCTTATGAGAATACCTTGAAAGGGGTGAGTATGGACATAGCTAGATTTTTGGTGAGAGTTTCCTCTGATTTTATCCTTAAAGATAAAGTGGAGGTCGATATTGATCGGAAAGTTTTTACTATTTTTCTTCGCGAGGAATCTTTTGGCCCGACCAGAGTTGAATCGAAACTTCTAGAGTGTAGGAGTCACACCTCGGCCTCGTCGGATTCTGAGAAGGATTGGATTAAGGAGGATTTACAGATGAGGGATGAAGATTTGAACTGTCGCGATTTTCTTGAAGAGGAACGTGTTGGAAGTTTGGTTGAAGGAGGTGGTAATACTGGTGATGTAGCTGATGGTCTGTTGGATAATAAGGCGGTTGGTAAAAGGGTGGATATCGATACAGAAGTGGGGCAGGCGAATAGTAGTTTTTCTGTGATCAAGACAGGTAATGATATCCTAAATACAGATGGTGGTTTCGATGAGTGAAAGGTATTAATTGTTTGCATGTGAATAGTAATGGAAAAGTCAAAGCACTTTCTAAGGTTTCTTGTCATTCTCAGAATTCTTGGGTGCCTTGTTCACTTGATTCTGGTAACGTTGAGCATGGTGGGTCCCATGGTATTATAAAGAAGAAATTAAAAAGAATTAAATATACTAACATTTGCATGCCTAAAGTTTTAAATACCAGGAAGGGTAAGCACGTCAAGAGCATAAAGAAGGGTAGGGGAACGAAATTTTCTGCTACACGTGGTGCTGGTTCTAAGTCTACAGATCACGAGGGTAATACAATCATCTGTGGCAGGGACATTCATTCTAATTCAAAGTGTAATGGTCTTGGTTTGTCTCCCTCTGTGGGAGCTTTTTATTGTGATAATTCGGCTGATTCTGATATTATCAGAAGCAATGGTAGAATGTGGAATAACTTGGAATCGGATATGGGGGGAAAATTATGGGAGGCTATTGGTGCTTTGGGGGTTGTGGCAGTTAATAAGAAAAAAGATTATAAAGCCAGGATTGATGTTTTGGAGAAAGACGATCGAAATAGAAAGGGGGGTGGGAAGGCGAATCTTTGTTTAGGGAGATGATTATCGGATCTCGTAATATTAGAGGGGGTGGTAGTTTGACTAAAAGGAAAAGAATTAGTCAAATTATTAAAAAAGGGAATGCGGATGTGTTTCTTATCCAAGAATCTAAAATGGAATCGGTGCCGGTAGAGGTTGCTAAAAGTTTTTGGTATAAAGAAGAAATTGGTTGGTCTTTTTCTAGTTCTTCCGGGATGTCGGGAGGCCTTGTTATTTTATGGAAGGAGGACACGGTGGACGTGTTGTTTAGCTTCAAAGGGGATGGTTTTATTGGCATTAAGTTGAAATGGAGGGGTGAGTTCTTTTACGTGGTCAACGTTTATTCATCTTGTGAATTGTGCAAAAAGAGAATTCTTTGGAGGAGACTTATAGATTTAAAAACGACTTATTCGGATGGAGAGTGGTGTATAGGTGGAGATTTCAATGCGACCATGTTTTCTTGGGAGCGGATAAGTAGAGGACATCGTGGCCGTAATGGTGAAATGGAAGAGTTCGAGGATTTTATGTCGGAAAGCGATTTAATCGATGTGCCTTGTAAAGGTAAGAGGTTTTCTTGGTTTAGTGGGGATGGCTCTTCGATGAGTAGGATTGATCGTTTCTTGTTATCCGAAGGTGCGATTAGTAGGTGGGGAGTAGTTGGTCAATTTATTGGCGCAAGAGACGTTTCAGACCATTGTCCTATTTGGCTTGTGGTGGATTATTCGAATTGGGGACCTAAACCGTTCATGTTCAACAACGAATGGTTTTCTAATAAGGAGTTTTTGCCTTTCATTGAAAAGGAGTGGAAGAGCTTGCAAGTGGAAGGTAGAAGCGATTTTGTCCTTAAAGAAAAATTAAGACTCCTTAAATGTAGCCTTAGGAGATGGAATGACGAGGTATTTGGGAGGATTGATTTGGAGGTTGAAAAGTGTGTTAGGAATATTAATGAAGGTGACGAGGAGGCGGAGTTGGCCGAAGGATTTTTGACGGAGGATCTTATTGATTCTCGTAAGAAGGATAATAGTAGGTTTTGGATGAATTTGAGGATTAAAGAGAATATGTTAATTAAGAAATCCAAACTTAAGTGGCTCAATGATGGAGATAACAATAATAAGTTTTTCCATTGTGTTATGAAGGAGAGGAGAAGGCGTAATCACATTGGCTCTATTAACTCGGATAGGGGGGTGTTGGTGTAGGTTGAAGAGGTTAAAGAGGAAGTTAGGAATCATTTTGCTTCCAAATTTGTTGAACCCGAGAGGGAAAGACCTATTTTGGAGGGAATTTCTTTTAGTTCTCTTAATCTTACGGAGAGGAATTTTCTTGAAAGTCCTTTTTCGGAAGAGGAGATTAAAGAGGCGGTGTGGAGTTGTGATGGTTTTAAAAGTCCGGGCCCGGATGGTTTTTCTTTTGTCTTCCTTAAGAAGTGTTGGTATTTTATTAAGGATGATTTCTTTCGGTTTTTCAAGGACTTCCATAAGGGGGCGGTGGTGTCAAAAGCCATCGTTTCCTCTTTTTTAACTTTGATTCCTAAGTGTGAGAGCCCTTTGGGATTAGATGATTATCGCCCTATTTGCCTTGTTGGATGTGTGTACAAAGTCTTATCCAAGCTTTTGGGGGCTATACTTAAGGTGGTTTTGCATTCTCTTATTTCTCCTTGCCAAAGTGCTTTCGTTCCGGGAAGACAATTATTGGACGGAGTTTTGATTGCGAATGAAGTGGTGGATTTTGCGAGTAATGAGAAGAAGGAGTGTACCCTTTTCATGGTGGATTTCGAGAAAGCCTACGATAAGGTTAGTTGGGATTTTCTTAGATATATCATGAGGAGAATGGGGTTTGGTGAGATTTGGATGGGTTGGATGGTGGCTATTATCTTTTCTAGTAAGATGTCGGTTTTGGTTAACGGGAGTCCTACTAAAGAATTCATTGTGGAGAAAGGATTGAGACAAGGAGATCCTCTCTCTCTGTTTCTTTTCGTTTTGGTAGCGGAAGGTCTAGCGGGTTTAGTGAGGAGATCAGTTGAGATAGGGGAGTATTCCGGATTTAAGGTGAGGGAGGATTGTGCCATTGATATTCTTCAATTTGCGGATGATAATCTTTTGATGGGAGATGGGAGTTGAAGACACTTGTGGGCGATCAAAGCGGTCCTTAGAGGGTTTGAACTAGCCTCGGGTCTAGGGATCAATTTCAACAAAAGTAAACTTGTTGGGATTAACGTCAATTCTAGTTTTCTTGAAGTCGGTGCTTTGTTTCTTGCTTGTAGAACGGAAGATAAAGAATTTAATTTCCTTGGTATTCCGATAGGCTCTAACCCTGGGAGGATTTCTTCTTGGTCCCATTTGGTTAATAAGTTGGAAAGAAGGCTCTCTTGTTGGCATGGTAGGTTCTTGAGCTTCGGTGGAAGAATCACCCTCCTTAAATCGGTGCTTAGTAGTATCTCTATTTTTCATCTATCTTTTTACAAAGCTCCGGTGAAAATTTTGAACGACATCAAAAGAATCCAATGTCGTTTTCTTTGGGGAAGCGCGGAGGTGAAAAGGAAGATACGTTGGGTCAAGTGGGATTCTTTGTGTTTGCCATATGACAAAGGAGGTCTTAATTTAAAGAGGATTGGGGATTTTAATTTGGCCCTCCTCCATAAATGGAGATGGAGAATTCTAGTTGGGTCGGAGAGTTTATGGTTTAAAGTCTTGAAAGCTCGCTACGGAGATATTCAAATGCTTATGTCTTTCAAGTTGCCTACGGTTCCGAAGTGGAGACCTAGTTCGAAATGGTGGCTGGATATCTTAGCTCTTTCGAATCATTTTCCCGACGATGTGTTCTCGGATAATTGTATTTTCAAACTGGGTAATGGTTTCCATACGGCCTTTTGGCATGTGAATTGGTTGGGGGCGGGTAGTTTGAAGTCTCTTTTTCCTAATCTGTTCTCTCTTTCGCGGCTGCAACATGCTTCTATAGCGGCTTTGGGTGGATGGGTCAATGGCAGGTGGGAATGGGGGGACCTTGGGATTGTTGACCAACTGCATTTTACAGATTCAGCAGAATTTTCTGTTACAGGCAGCTACAAGTCCAATAGTGAGGATAGCTATGTTGTTAACAACTGGCCAAATATTGATCTTTCGAAGGGTGGTTCGGTTCATGCTAACCTTACGTTTGATTTTGCGCAGCAGCAGCCGAGATTTTTGGATCCTGGTCCTGGTTTTTTCCAACGCTCCTCGGCTGGTCTGCAGGGACAGTCGCAAGGTCTGTTGGGCGTTGTCTCGCCGCTTGGAACATATGCTCTTCAATCTTTTTCTTCTGAGCGGAGGAGGCTATATTATTTGTTGGGGAATTTCCATTTGGATGCTGGTGGAACTGATTGCGTTCAGTGGCTGCCGGATATGGTTAATGGTTTTTCTGTTAAATCATTTTACTGCTTAACTGACTTTTTTGTATTCCTCTTGGTCCACCTAACCAGAATGATAAAGCTTTCGATTTGGTTTGGAAGATGGATGTTCCTACCAAAGTCAAAGCTTTTGCTTGGAGAGGTTTTTTGGATAGGCTACCGTCGAAGGTTATTCTTCATCATAGAGGTATTATTTTGGATGCTAACAACCTTAATTGTGTGTTATGTGCCAATGCTCCGGAAACATTACATCATGTCCTTTTCTTGTGTCCGGTTGCCGGTTTAGTTTGGAAGGAGATGGCTATTTGGTTGGGTTTTCCTCTCCGTAAGGGGGACGGTGCTTTGGGGAGTTTTATGGATTGGACGGTTTGGTGTAAATCTAAAGGGGTTAAACCGGGTAGAGAAGGTTGCATTTGGCTAGCGGTGTGTTGGAACCTTTGGTGCCTTCAGAACGGTATTATTTTTAGGAATTGTTCTTGGAATGTGGTGGATATTGTGTGGACGATTAAGTTCACAATTTGGAGATGGTCCTTTATAGGTAAAATTACCCAACCCAATTGTAACTTGTACGAGTTCGATAAAGACCCTTTGTTTTTCTTGTCTTAGGTTGCAATTGGTTGGTAATCTCTCTTTTGTCGAGTTTCATCTCGCTTCTTTTGTATTCAGGTTGAGTACCCATTGTACTCGTATTAATATATTGCTTGCTTACAAAAAAAAAAACATGGCTCTTTAGATTGATTTTGAGGAAAATGTTGATTCATATGAAAATAAAACCATATAATATTTAATTTAGTTTGAATTTCTTATTTAATTTTTTAAATAAAGGAAATTTATTTAATAAAAACGCAAAAATAAAAAAGATAAGGGGAATAAAATCTAACTTATCAAATTGTTAGAAAACCGATAGTTAGACATTTTCAACCTATCTCTTAAAAAAATTTCAACTTGGAGGTGAATCCCACCAAAGTGTCATAATCAACAAAAAACTTGTATTGTTTAACCTATATGCACGTGCATTTTTCTCTCTTTAAATGTGAGATATCTTGAATCTAAAGGAGTGTGTAGTGTATAAAACATTCTTCCAATTAATTAAAAGATGCCAAGGAAAATATTCAAATTAGAAAATGCACAAATGACCAACATTTTTTTCAATTTCAAGCAAAAGAACTCTAATTCTTCTTGTTAGCATATTTGATAGAAAGCATGAATTCATGCAATTTAGCATGAAAAGAGGTGAAAACCACAATCTTAGCTGATAAATATCCCAAGGATGTTCTTAAATCATCCCTAAATATGCTACCACAAGTTGATATTCACAAATTTTTTCTTGAACATCCATAAGTGTTGCACTTAATCCAATTATGAATGAGAAAACACCAATTAACTTGTATGATTCTACGCGTTAATTGAATAGTACATGGGCCTCTTGAAAGAAGTAGATGCCATATAGACTAATTGTTTAACATGAAGAATGTCTCTATCAAAGTCAATGTTACCATTTGGAAACATTTCTTTTGTGCCAAGGTTTCTAAAGAATCATTATGATAAAAGTCATATTCAAATTCTAAATTTGAGAACTCAAACTTTTATAAGTAATTTTGAATAAGCTTTGGTAACTAGTTCTATCAAGGTCCATGACAAACAATCGCTCAATCCAATGCCAAAAAAGTAAAGTATACATGCATCTAAGAAATAATTTGTTTATAGTTTCCCTATCATGATTATATAGAGAAAGCACCTTGAAACTGTATGTATTTAGCTCTGAATCAGGTTTTCTTCTGTAGTAATAACATTGTACATTAGTTTCCAAGTCACGAATGACTTAGAATGTGATATGTAGGTGTATCAAATGAATATTCTCCGAGACAGATCAATGTCATCCCTCTTGATACAATTGTAGAAGTCTTTAAAAGATAGATCACCATTTACAGATCATTGTCCAAATTAGATTATAGCTAGTAGTATCATCAAATGAGAAGTTATCTTCAAAATGTCATCAATAATTCAAGGAGATAAAATGAATAATCTAAGAGGAATGTTCCAATTGAAGTTTTAGATAATTGAATTGGCTTTAGCAGTTTCTATAAATTGAATATCCAATGGTAATATAGGTGTAAATCTTTAATTTTGTATTCAAAACAGTTGTTGGTCCATAAATTAATGTTCTTCCCATTACCAATCATTCATCTAATATTTTTTCCATAAAGAAAAAGAGATGCTTAATTCCAAGACATATTGAAGTAGATATATGATGCATGATTAGTTTTTTGTGCCTGAAGTATCCACTAATAAGAATAGAATACCATTGATTATTTATAGTGAAATACTTCCAAAAAAGAGAAAAACAAACAACTTTGTTTATTGTCTTAGTATCTCTGAGAACAATGTTGAACATGTAACTCCAAACACAAGAGTGAGGTAAAATGTGTTTTTAGAAAAAATAGTAGTTTGAAAACATTTATTTATTATTTTTCAAGGTTTAAAAACATTTTAAGTGTAAGATAAATGACACCGGGAATTTATATAGGTTCAGTCAAGAAGACTTAATCCTATCCTCAAGATTTGATCTATAGATTATTTAGTAAATCTTAAGAGTTTATAGTTGGCTAAACTCTTGAATCCTATTATATAAGGAAAATTTATGCTTCAGGATAACTTCCAACCAAACAATGAATAATGGAGAAAACCAGTTAGTCTTCCTTCCAAACACGAACTTTCAGAGAGAAGCAGTAAATCTTCCTTCAAAACATGTAGTTGAAGCGGTTGGTCCCCAAGATAAACCAATATTTTCTACGGACTTATCTCAAACCAAGGTGAGCTTTT
The DNA here is from genome assembly GCA_022829125.1 of Lathyrus tuberosus. Lineage (NCBI taxonomy): Eukaryota > Viridiplantae > Streptophyta > Magnoliopsida > Fabales > Fabaceae > Lathyrus > Lathyrus tuberosus. The sequence goes on along the minus strand of JALAZF010000036.1, from coordinate 14,779,881 downwards.
AAACCATGGTGAACTCATGAATTGAACCAAGTTTTGACCAGGCTTACGACTAACTAATATAGATTTTAAACCACGCTTATCTTAGAGAAAAATGAGATTTTAAATAGGGCTTAACTCATGAACCAAGATGATATTTTGAATCCGTGTTATGGTTATGACCATTATGAAAACAACAGTACTTTGACTTGTCGGTCCAATACGTCTCTCTAACGGGGTAAGGGTGTTGGACTCATCCCTTTCTGAATTATGAGTTAACACAATTCTGGTAGATCTTCTCTCAAGAACTAGTCAGAGGAGTGTACTTCTCATACCACCTTTGTTATCTGAATGTGTTCCGTCCTTACGCTGGTGGGACTTCTTCCCTAGAAAGCGACTAGAGATGGTGTTAGAAAAGACGGGGTTGTTGAAGTGTTTGTCTGGCTTCTCTTCCAATATCATGCAAAGCTTAGCCATACTTAACATATTTTGAGTGGTTTTCACATTATTCCTGAAAGCTCGTGAGGTTTGACTAAATTTTGGTAAAACTTGATGAAGAACAAGATGATCCAACATGAAGAATTCCGCCAGAGAAGAAAGATGTCGAATGAAATGTCCCAGCATGAAGATTCGACATCTGGACAAATATAGCAGGTTTTGATTCTAAATCTGTTCCAAGATTCAAGGCGCGTTTAGCAGTGGATCAAGAACAGAAGATTTGAAGCCCAAGAAAATTGAAGATTATAAAAGAAGACTTAGACCTAGGGCTGGATAACTAATCCTTGTGTAATACTTGAAAAATAGAAAAATAAAGGTTTAGAGTTTTGAGAGTCATAGGCTTTCTTGAGTTGTAAGTCACCCTTTGTATCGTTTGATACACTTTGGTAGACATATATGTTTATACAGATTCAGAAGCCTAGAGGTAATGAATTATGTATTGTTCTTGGATGAAGCTTTTAAGCAAATCAAATAGAATCTAAGTAGGATTGTTAGTTGAGTGTATTTGGTTGAACTTTGTATTGAAAAAGGGATCTTTCAAGTAGGATGATATAGTTATTGTGACTATAACTGTTAGATATCACAAGAAGGGATTAAGGGAGTGAGATAGGTTTCTCTTATTAAGATGTAGTTCTTAAATAAAGGTTTCATTGGGTAGTGATAGGTAAACCAGAGGTTGTTTACTGTAAACCAGAGGTTGTTTACATAAAACTATACTACTGATAGTGATATCTTCTTCCTGGCTTAGTAGCCCCCATAGTAGGTGAATTGCACTGAACTGGGTTAACATATCTTGTGTTATTTATCATTCTGTAAATTCACAGTTCAGTATTTTCTTGTTGATTAACATGTCGTAACAGATGTTGAAACATCTGTTGTGAATCTTTTGGTGATATTCATAGTATCAACTTGTTTATTTTATCCTTGTTTTAAAGTGATGCAGAGATCAATGTCTTGACATGTTATTAGGACATCTGTGATCTGCTATACCAGAATTTCAATTGGTATCAGAGCAGGCATCCTGTCTATTTCTGTATGAGATCTTGGGAGATACTTTCTGGCTCATTAAACAAGGTGTGTGTTTGTGTGATCAGACCATTCATTCTGATGTTATCAAAGGTATTGGATATCTAGAATGATTGTTGTTGGATCAAGGATGACAGCCATTATTTGGCTTTTTTTTCTTCTGCGAAAGATGTTGCAGCTGCTGCTGGTGTTGAGGTTCTCTTCTTCATGATGTCCTCTAAGATGTCTTGACATCTTGATTGGAGCCAATTGAGGTTGTGTTGTTGTTCCACTGCTTTCGTCTCTGATAAAAGGACTTTGGTAGATCCTTGTTTATGGAGTTGTAGTTCGAGAAAGATCTATTCTTGGAATAGATTGTGATGTTCACTATCCAGAGAGTTGAAGAAGGAAGATGGTTGAAGCTATTCTTGTTCCTTCTTGTTGTCTTCTACCTTTGGAAGATAAGCCAGATTGAAGAAATTCTTCAACTAGTCTGTAAAGCTTGAACTAGTCTGAAATAAGAATTCATAGCAGTTGAAGTAGTGTCTCATCAAGGAAGGATAATAGGGCATGCCAGCTTATCAAAGCCCTAGGCAAGATGAGTCAAGGATGTCAGTCTTGATGTCTCAACCTTCTGTATGCCAAGGAAGATAATTGCACCAAACAATACTTGAGTGGTATTCCTAAAGTGCTGACATTCTCTAGATCATATCCCTTACAAAATATATGGCTTACTGAACAAGGATTTAAGATTAATTGCTAGTTGTGGAATCCACATGTATTTAATTGATTATCCATGTCTTGAAGTTCAAGACTGTTGAAGTAAAGATGATACATCAGGAGGTGCAATGCCTCTTGTTGCTACAGCTCAAGGACTTGCTCTATGTATCTGATCTTCGTTTAAAGAATGGTTACTTTCATGATCATCATTGAAGGAACAAATGTTGAAAATCCTCTTCAGCGAAGTATGTGCAGTATCTTGTTGTCTCAAGAAGTGAACCTCTAGGACAAAGTAAGGGTGTAGCATATGATCTGGGTACCAAACACTTGTGTGTTGGGAATTTGCTTCAAATTAGGCCTGCAGAGGCATATGTTCTATCTAGAAAGTGTCTTTTCAAGGAACTTGTGTAGAATAAGGATGCTAATGGAGGTGAAGTCATCATCTGGCTGGGTTAGTTTATGTCTGATCTAATGGATATGAGTACAGGTGATATCTATCTCTTTTGCTGAAGGAGTGTTGCAGATCTCTTTATCAGGATTCTCTGAAGAAAGAGGTCAAGATCAAATGTCTATGACTCTCTCTCTGATATCTGGAAGGAACTTTTGCTCAAGGAGCTGGTTTAGTGAATCATTCAAATCTTGCTTATGGTGATTGTTTATCTTGGTGAAGTCTTTAAGGTATCTGGTCTTAAGATTGGTTATGGATCATTAACACGGGATGAAGGTTGTCTACTCAAACTTGATATGTTAATCAAGTCTATGAGAGCATGGACCTCTTGTTCTGAAGAAATGGAGAAGTTTTTCCTGGTGATATGTCTGAGGATGAGTTAATCAAAATAGTATCAGGTTGCTGAAATGGTATTAGCTGACTGCTTTGTTTTGATATTAGGTTTAACATCTGGAAGTGGTATCTCTGTGGTTGTCTGGAATTCTTATTGATCAAGCTGGTGGAGCTATGTTCTCTGGAGATTTTCAAATAGATTACTATGCAGATAGTAAGTCCAGTTGTTAGTGTATCAAAAACCATAGTGTATGGTGTTTGTGATATGATTAGGATGTCCTAATTGATGTTAGAACATCATCTTGTTTGCTGAACTTGGGGTTCCGTCTGTGAAAGTCATATTCACCAGTTGTATCAGAAGTGTTCTAACTTATCATACGGGAGAATGATGAGGTGAAGACTATCTTGGATTATGGGGGTATCTATCTTGTACTCTGACTCATGCTGAGGTCAGAATGCTTGTGGAGAGGAGGTTGCTTCTGCTACAAGTAACTCTAGAAAGAAGTGGATCAGTTTGGTGCTTGTGAAGCAAGTAAGCTGGGGATTTCTGGAGCATGTATGACATTTGGGATAACTAACAAACTAAGAGACTCTGTATGTCTCTTTGAGGAATGTGAAGCATTCTAGGTTTAATTAGATTTATTCTCAAGGAACATGGATATCTATGACTGTAAAATCCAAGGTGGATTTGTATAGGGTATGGATGGTTTCAAGATGAGAATGATCAATGGTGATTTTGGTCTTAATCCAAGAATTCGTTAGTTATGGTACAAGGATGTGATCCTGGTACTTTCTCACTATATGAGCATGAAGTTGGTCATGTGATATCATGTAGTGATTTTGGATATTTCTTGTTGGATGGAGCATAATTTTTGAAAGATAGGGGGAACTTTTGTCTGATGGGTGTACAATTGTGGTACATAGATTGCTTGTGGATCAAGCAGTGTGTGAATGCGTTCAGCGGGTGTGTTAAACAAGGAGTGAGCTCTTGAAGACATGAAGATGAGTCTTATATTTTCCATTCATTTTGAGGTGTTTTTCTTACAAAGGAGCATTGGTTATATTTAACAAGGGGAGTTGGATTTCTATCTAGGATCTATTGCTGCAGTAGTGCAGCTGTGTATCAAGATTGTTTATACATCTCTGGTGATGGTGTGATGTCAGACAAGATGTCGTGACAGTGTATTACTGATGAAGTTCAAGGTGGACTTGATAGTTTGGATTTGGTTCTATCATTGGGGTGTCAATGGATTGAATCAGAGTTGTACAAGCTTCTTGGGAGTGTCTTGAGAATCTTTGCTTGTGTCTGGGAGAACTTATTTTTCTCTGCAGATTGGGTTGCGTGATCAATTGTTTGAAGTCTTAAAGACATCTTGACCATACTTACTAATCACGGATGAAAGGAGTTCGTACAGAGTTAAGTAAATAGGAGTGTGATTAGGTGTCAAATCTTGTATGACTGTGCTATGAGCTATTGGCAGAAAATCTCTTGCTTGATGTAGATGAAGATATTAGACAATGTCTGACTGGATGTCAGGACATTATTTAGGACTTGCCTATGAATCCTTGTGGACGGTGGTCCTTGGACCATGGAAAACGTGCGTTAAAGAGAGCATGATTCCTCGATACATGCATTGTCTTTGAACGGTCCCCCTTAAAGAAGAAATAGTCAAAAGTGTTCTGGCCGGTGCACATTCTTTTTGGTGAAGTTACGTTCCTCATTTAACGTTCTCATTGAATTGACATTCGTTATTTTCAATGGTTCGTTACATCCTAAGGAAACAGCTCGGGTATATAAAGGGGGTTCTTGGCTTTGATTTGTCTCAGGTTGTTTTTTTGTTGGGCTGTGTTCTCATGGCATTTGTCCGCCTTTGGGTATGTTCAGTCTTGGTATGGGTCTACGTTGGACATCTTTGTCAATTTTTGGCTAAAAAAGGGGAGAAACGTATAGGGGTTGAGTATGTTCTTGCAGGTTGTATAACTAATCCTTGTGTAATACTTGAAAAAGAGAAAAATAAGGGTTTAAGGTTTTGATATTCGTAGGCTTTCTTGAATTGTAAGTCACCCTTTGTATCATTTGATACATTGTGGTAGACATAGATGTTTATACATATTCAAAAGCCTAGAGGTAATGAATTATGTATTGTTATTAGATGAAGCTTTTAAGAAAATCCAATAGAATCCAAGTAGGATTGTTAGTCAAGTGTATTTGGCTGAACTTTGTATTGAAAAAGGGATCTTTCAAGTAGGATGATACAGTTATTGTGACTATAACTGTTAGATATCACAGTAAGTGATTAAGTGAGTGAGATAGGTTTCTCTTATAAAGATGGAGTTCTTAAATAAAGGTTTCATTGGGTAGTGATAGGTAAACTAGAGGTTGTTTACTATAAACCGGGGGTTGTTTACTGTAAACCGGGGATTGTTTACATAAAACTATACTACTGATAGTGAGATATTCTTCCTGGCTTGGTAGCCCCCAGAGTAGGTGAATTGCATCGAATTGGGTTAACATATCTTGTGTTATTTATCATTCTACAAATTTACAGTTCAGTATTTGCTTGTTGATTAACATGTTGTAACAGATGTTAAAGCATCTGTTGTGAATATTTTGTTGATATTCAGAGTATCGGCTTGTTTATTCTGTCCTTGTTTTAAAGTGATGCAGAGATCAATGTCTTGACATGTTGTTTGGACATCTGTGATGTACTATACAAGAATTTTAATTCCTTTCTATCTTCAACTTGTAGGGGTGATCCCCCTGAAGGTCATTTTCAAAGATCCAACACTAAACGCCTTTTTGGCTCCCTCGGCTTAAACAACAACTTATGTGGCTGTTTACTGTGAATTTTAGTAAACAACCTCTGGTCTATCAATCTAAAACAACTGACTAACTTACTGGATCGACCACACAAATCCTAGGACATGTGCTAAATTTGAGAGACAAGTGTAAATGACAAATGAAAATTAAAGAGAATATAACTTGAACTCCACGTTCGACAATACTGAAATAAAATCTAACTGAACTCCGCGTTCGACTACTTGCAATAGGGTAAGGTAAAGGCTTGAAATTTAAAGGGCTGTAAATAAAGGAGGCAGAAATTAAAGGCGTCGAAGGGAAATGACAATAAGTAAAAAGTTATGAAAGTATAATGCGACGAACTCCACATTCTTGAAAAGTAAAGGTTGGAACGATAAAAGTGTTGTCGAAGGTAAAGTGCAGGGAAATAAAGGAATTTGAAAATAAATGCAATAGATTAAAGGTGAACTCCACGTTCTTGAAAATAAAAAAACTTTGAAAAGTAAATGCTTGAAGATTAAATGCTTGAATGGAACAGTGCAGTCGAAGGTAAATGCAGAAAGTTTAAATGACTCTGAAAGTAAATTTGGCGTGGAAGATAAAGTTCAAGAAATTGTAAAGGCATGGAAAGTAAATAGCTGAATCTTAAACATGATAAAGATAAATTGTATTAATGAAGAAAATTGTGTTACATTACGTACATTCTCACGAACTCGTTTCTCTACACGCGGGTACTTTGAGTTTCTTTGAGTAACTTGTACAAAAATATGAACACCCCTATTACATAGAACTAACTCCTATTTATAGTGCTAGGAAATAACTACTAAGTGGTGGTTATTGCTTCAAACGTGTGGATTTTGGCGCCTTCTCCTTGGTCTCAACTGTTCCCACGTTCACAACTGCTCTTATTTAAATTTCAAACATTGGAAATTCCCTCCAGCCTTAGTATAACAACTGCAGCGTTTGTTTCCATATTCTCATGGTCGAAACCTTTCCAGCACTTAGCCATTTTTTGAGATTCCTAAAACCTCTATTCGACTCAGGCTTCACCAAAAACTGGGTCGAAGCCTTCTTTACGTTAAAAATAATTTTTTAACTTAAAATAACTTTGATTCTTTCTAGCGTCAAAAATGGGGGTTAACAAATTGCCCCCAAGGAATGTCCTTTCGCCAGAATTAGTAGGAAGGTCATTTCTTGATATAATAACCATTTCGACGCTTGTTTGCATGGCCTTAACTGAATATCCCACTAATTACTTAATGGCTGAATTGTTCAGTTTCTTTGACCCACGCTTCTGACGTCATACCATCATGACAAATCTTCAAAACGTCTTTTCAGCCGTATTCATCATAACACCTTTCTTGAAAACAGACGTTTGCAGTCTGAACATAACTGTTACTTTTCAACACGTCTCCAGGAGAAAGACACGCGTCCCACTAACTCCTCAGCTTCAACGATAGATCCAAGTCTCTTGGGATTTTCAAATGTCTATATATACCCATTTCCGCCACTTTGTGAACTTTCCACACTTTTCATACTCTCAAGCAACCTCTTCTTCTCTTCAGTTTCTCTCACGCAAGCCCAGAAAAAACACCATCTTTTCATCTTCTTCAACAATGGCGTCTTCCCAAACTAATCCTCAAGCAAAGAAAACTCAAAGAGGCAAGGCCACTCCATTTAAACAAACCATTCCTCCGTTCGCTAATATCCCAGGCCCCCAACTAGTAGATAACCGTCATTGCATGCCAGAACCCACCTCTGAAGAATCAAGAGCCATATACAAATCTCAGGTAATGATTCCTATAGTTCTTTCTGATAAACCCTATGCGATATCTGGTCCTTTAGCTGAGGTTGACGTTTCTAACGAGAGGCTAAGTGAGTTTCTCCCCTCGTACCGAAAAACAAGGCCGTTAGGGCAAAAGAGTTTTCCCAAAATCAACACTGCTGCTGGAACTTCTCCTGAAGAAACCCCCTTGCCCAAAATCAACGTTGGCTATCTCACTGATAGCACCAGGATGGTGAGAGCTGTCAACCCCTTGAAGGAATTCGACCAATGGATGGCGAAGATGGAGAAGGTCAAAGCTGACCATTGGAAGGATATAGGGATTTATGACCTTCTTATGCTGTCGAAGACCAGCATACCATATTGTCTGAACATGTTGGCGGCATCCCTATACTTTTGGGACAGCACCCATTATACCTTCCATCTGCCATGTGGAATGGTTACTCCAACCTTATTCGACGTAGCTGCCATCACAGGGCTTCGCCCAGATGGCTTTACTTATAACCCTGATGTTGATGCTGAAGACACCATCAATATTTCAGGCTCCAAACTTACATACACTCTCTTCATCAAACACCACTTTAAACAAGAAGATGACAACGTGTCTGATGAAGAACATATTGCTTTTCTCACAGTCTGACTGTCGAGATATGTTTTTTGTACCAAGTATTTGCAGGTAGCTAAGAAGTACCTGCCCCTGGCGAATCAGCTTCACCACAACAGAGGAGCCTGCTTGAGTGAACTCATTCTGGCGAACCTTTACGAATCTATCAGTGAAGGGGCTTCTCGACTTAGAAATATGGAGGCCCAAGGTCCTATGCACTTGAGTGGTCCTCTTTGGCTGCTTCAATTGTGGCTTAATGCTACATTTGAGGCTAGCCTCCCCAGAAAAGGCCTAGTTGATGAAGCCTCTGCTGAAATAAGGGAAATGAGTGTCGAAGGGACGCGTCTGGCTAAGCTCACTCCCAATGATGATGGTGAAAACCTTCAAAGGGATTTTACCAGTTATATTATGATGTTTGCCAAGCGCTATGAGTTCACTCCTAGCATGGCACCTTTTGCTCGACGAAGCTACGGCCCTGTGTGGTTTAAAAGGCCATTTCCAAATCCTCATCAAACTCTTGATCAAGAATCTGTTGCTATCTGGGAAGCCTTTTTGATTCCCAGATTCTTTATCCACAGGCTGAACTTAGGGAGAGGTTTATCAGCATTGATTGCCTATCAACCAAACCTTGTCTCTCGACAATTTGGGCTGGCCCAGAGCTTCCCTCAGTGCTTGTATGAGAGAAAGGGCCAAGTAATTCTTCACACCGCCTGCTTCGACGAGGAAAATGTCTCCCATACACTCGACAGCCGGAATGAGAAAAGAAGAATCCTTTCTCCTGTGTTTTTTGAACCTTTCTTTCTATGCACTTCATCATTCCACCAATGGTGGTCGAAGCACCATAGTGAGCACTTTCTTGATGTGGCTACATTTTCTTCGTTACTTGACCAAGCTTTTCTCCATGTGCAGGACAAGACGAAAAAGAGTAAGTTCACTCACATCGAAGAAATACAGGCTTTTCAAAAATACTTTGAAACTATCTATCGACCAGATGATCTTAGTCGAACCATTCATGAGGCTGCTGTCACTCTAAAGAAAAAATTTCTAGAAAAGCTGGATCAACTAAAAATTCCTCCCAACGTCCCTCGTGAGAAACGTTATGAGGTAGCTTTTAAACTTTTTCCTCCAAAGTTCCCTCGACTGCCTAATGCTGATTTTGGAGTGGCGCTTGCCCCTCCATTTCCAGATTGGTTTGTCTGTGGGGAGCATTTAAAACTTCTTCGACAGCAGTCTCAGCCAAAGGCTCAACGAGTGGTTTCGACTAAGCATACGTTAGACAGTTTTAAAGGGCACTTTCATATAGGAATTCAGGACGTTCGTGTCGAATCTGAAATATATGAAGGTTTGAAATCCTTAATCCATGGCATTATAACTAACCATGTAATCATTAACTTGTAACAATTGTGTATTGTCTTTCAGCTGTGCCTAGGAAAGCTGCTTCGACTAGGGCTGCTACCTTACAAAGTGGCAAAGAACCAGAGAGCACACAGGTATATTTCACATCCCCTGCTTACGCTTTTACTATATGAATTTCTTTCTTATATTTGCATTGCCTCTTCAGACTGGTCGAAAACCTCCAACATCTTCCAAGAAAGGTAAAAAGGATACCCCAGCTGTGATTATAGCTTTAGAGGCCTCAGATGAATCTCCTGAGGAGGTTCTCACAAAGAAAAGAAGAAAAACCTTAAAGGCTTCTGGACCTATTGGCCCACCTCCTTCGAAGGTGGCCAAAATACTCAAAAAGGCACCCACCACAAGTGGTGTGGAGAAGGAACCTTCCAAGGTGGCCTTGAGAACCCCTCTTAGTGACCATGGGAGTGATAAATCAAGTCCTGCTGTTGAACAGACTCAGGTATGTGCACCATTTTTCATTATGCTGACGTCTTTCGCCCATTATTTCAATCTCATTTTCTCTACTTGTGTTCTTTAGGCACCCATAATCAACAATCCAGATCCCCAACCAACTCCAAGCAACTTCGCCACCACCATAATTGATGATCCGGTTCCTCAACCAACTGCAGGAAGCTTCACCACCACGCTCCTCAACAGCCAAGGTGAGCCAACTTATCACCCATCTTCTGATATTGGCTCTGGTTTGAGTGAGATTAATCAACCTACTCCACATGCCGCAGAACACACCACACCACCAGTTCAAACCACTACTCAAAACGCACAAGCTGATGGCGCCAACTCTGATGATGATGATGCCTCAAGTCCCCCACCTTTCAACCTGTCTAACTTCATGGGTGATGATCAATTGGTTGAAGAAGAAAGGAATGAACCTGAAGTTCAAACACACAACGACAATCCTGGTCAAGCTGCGCCTGAGGAGACAAACGAACCACATCCTACACCAGCTGATGATCTGGAGAATATTCAACCAACTGCTAAAGAGCCTAACGAAGAGATGGTAGTCGAAGAAGAAAAAGATGAAGAAGGAGAAGAATCAGAAGAGGAGGAAGAAGAACAAACTGATCCTAATCCCCACCATACTCCTTCGCCCGTGGTCCTTCCACCGCCTGGAGACTCACTGACAGCACTCAAGTGGTCGAACCCACGTGAGTTTACCAAATTAATACTTGGGCAGAGGTATGGTTCTTCTTCTTCTGTCTCTTCGACTCCAGCCTCAGATGACTTCGCCCAACCAATTCTCCAGGCCATCAAGAAAAAATTCTTCAGGGGGGATATTCACAGAGTTTTGGCCTCAGACCCATCTGCAACTACTTATTTGAAGGATACCCTTGGAAAGCTGGAACTCACCACTCTTAATCCAGACGTTTCTGGTTTTGTGATAGAATTAACTGCTGTGGTGAACCAAATAGCTGCAGAGATAAAGCTGCTTCCATCTATCAGGAAGACCCTAGAGGAAACATCTGGTCTTGAGAGTGCAGCTTGGTGTGGTGCAAAGGAGTCATATGAGAAGGTCGAAAGTATAGAGGCTGACCAAAAGAAAACACAAGATGAAATAGCCTCAAATCAGAAGAACATTGAAGCCTGGAAGCAGCAAATCACTGAGTTACAGGCTAAAATTGAGGATGCTGAAAAACGCAACCGTGATTTGCAGAACTTCGACACCACTGAGATGGCTAGGGAAATGAAACATGCCATAGATCATATTGAGGCAGCTCAAAAACTTGAGAAACAGCTTGCCACAGCCAAGCTTGATGAGTCCTTGTGCAATGCTCGCCTCAAACATCACATCGAAACCTTTTCCCAGTTGGAGTCGAGGCTTCCCTTCTGATGCTTTCAAGACCTTTATTTGTTTGACCAATCATTTGTTTCTTGGCCTTTTTCAGGCCCTTATGTAATGACAATTTTATGCCTTTGGCATTGATTAATCAATCATTATTATTTTTCCATTAACTGCTTTCGACCCATATTATATTATGATGCATTTTATTTGTTGCTTCTCATCAGTCAAATTTGCAATTAAGGCATTCTATCTTTTTCTTGGAAAGTCAAACTTTCTAGCTTTAAATTCCAAGGCATAAGCCTCTAGCTTTTAAAGTAACATTTATAGCATAGCCCTCAGGCCTACTTCCAAGAATAACTCACGTGTTTCCACCGTTTGACTGGCCAATCCAATCAGTACTTCGCCTCTATAAATTTCTTCCACATGACCACGTTTTGCATAGAAGCAAACATGAATAATTCAGATAAATCATCAGCCAAGAAAATGGCTGGAAAGGCAAAGGTAGTTGAGGAAACAAAAAAGATGGAGGCAACCAAGAAACCTGAAGCCTCCATTGGAACAACCTCTCAAGCCAAGAAGAGAGAAACTAAAATGAAGATCTCTAAGAAAGGGCGCTCCAGCGCCCAAGACTCTGATGATGAACCAGATGCAGATTATATGGAATTCCTCAAATCCATAGATTGGAGAGATTATGAATAACCTTTCCTTGATTAGAAATTGTTGTATTAGTTCTGCTTTGTATGCCATATTAGCCTAACTTGGCCTATTTTGGCTTTCTTTTTATTTATTAAATAAAGCTTATGTTTTAATATGAATCTCTTGCAGCATAGGCTTATATTTTTTCAAATACTTGCCATTTACTTTCATGACTCTTTTATCTTTGTCTAACTCTTCCACTTCATAAGCTCCATTAGAGAAAACTTGTATGACTTGGAATGGGCCTTCCCACTTAGGGGACCATTTGCCCAATGTTCTATCCTTTCGATCCATAGGCAAAATCACTTTCCAAACCAATTCCCCACATGCAAAAGATTTAGACTTAACCTTTTTGTTGTAGGATTCTTCGACCCTCTTCTTTTGTCTTCTTAACAATTCCAAGGCTCTAAGCCTTTCTTCATCCAAATCCACTAATTCATTCATCATCATTTCCCAATAATTCTCAGAGGGAATCTCATGATGTCTTTGAACTCTTATAGACTGTAAATAAATCTCAACAGGCAATACTACATCATGACCAAAAGTAAGTCGAAATGGGGTAGTGTTGGTAGCCTCTTTAGGGGATGTTCGACATGCCCAAAGAACTTGGTCTAACGTCTTGTGCCAATTTCTAGGCCTCTTTCCCACATGCTTCTTAATTAGCCCAATCACCACCATATTGGCAGCTTCGACTTGCCCATTGGCCTAAGCATAATAAGGTGTAGAATTCAATAACTTGAAACCTATTTCTTTGGCAAACTCCTGCACCTTTTGACCAGTAAACATTGATCCTTGATCCGTAGTGATTGTTTCCGGAATACCAAATCTATAAATAATGTAATTTTGAATGAATTCAACAACATCTTCTTGACTTATATTCGCCAGTGGTATTGCTTCAATCCACTTGGTGAAATAATCAATTCCCACCAAAATATATCTTTGGTTCTTTGAAGATGCTGGTCGAATCTCTCCCACTATATCCAAAGCCCATCCTCTGAAAGGCCATGGTTTCACTATGGAATGTAATTCACTTGTAGGGATGTGCTGTATGCCAGCATGAATTTGACATTCTTGGCAACCCTTAGCAAATTCTATGCAATCTTTCAACATAGTGGGCCAATACATGCCTTGTCGAAACAACAGCCATTTCATCTTCTGGCCAACTTGGTGTGCTCCACATGCCCCACTATGTACTGTCGAAAGAGCCAAATATGCCTCTACTTTACTAAGGCATTTCAATAAGACTCCTTCAGGGGTCTTTTTAAACAATTCATTACCCAACAGTACATAGCTTAAAGCTTGATACCTGAACTTTCGCTCTGTCGAAGCCGTTGGGTTTTGCAAATATTCCACTATGGGCTTCCTCCAATCTTCATCTGTTAAATTATCTATGGCAAAAATTTCAAAATTTTCGCCATCTATGCACCCAAGCTTAGTTGTTTCTAAGTCTGATAGGCACAATCCAACAACCACCACTTTACCTCTTGCTTCAATTACTTCTTGAAGGTTTTCCTTCGACACCTTGTATCCAAAGGCAATTTGAGCCAAGTCGTTAGCAACTTGGTTCTCTATTCTAGGTATGTGTTGGATGGCCACTACCTCAAATTTCTTTAATAATCTATTGGCTATCACAAAGTACATAATGAGATTTTCTTTAACACATTTATACTCCTTTGTGATTTGTTTTATAACCAATTCTGAGTCTCCCATTATTTCGACTCTAGTTGCCCCCAATTCTAACAAAATTTCAAGGCCAGCGATTAATGCTTCATATTCAGCCTCATTGTTAGAGCAAAGTCCTTCGACCTTATACTTTAATTTTGTTGGAATTTTTTCAGGAGAAATAATGTATATTCCTACTCCTGTTCCATTTTTATGACTTGATCCATCAAATTATAACTTCCAGGATTTTAATTCAACATAATTCAAATCCTTTTCATTTATAGAGTAATCAACCATAAAGTCTGCAACTACTTGCCCTTTCACAGCTTTTAAAGGTTGATATGTTAGGGAAAATTCTGTTAATGCTAATGCCCATTTGCCAATTCGACTATGCAAAATAGGTTTAGATAACATATGTTTTACAACATCAAAGTGAGAAGAAACATACACATCAACTGGCTTTATATATTGCTTCAATTTAGTACAAGAGAAATACAAGCATAAACATAACTTTTCAATCATGCTATACCTAGTTTCTGCATCATTTAAGACTCGACTAAGATAATAAATGGCTCTTTCGACTCCATTTTCATCCTCCTGGGCTAACATGCTCCCTAGAGTTTTATCTGATGCAGCTATATACAATCTCATACTCTTGTTTCTACAAGGTGGTGAAAGAATTGGAGGGTGGCTTAGGTACTCCTTGATCTTATCGAAGGCTTCCTACTGTAATTGCCCCCACTCAAAACCATCTTTGTTAAAACGAAGCAATGGCAAAAAAGCTTGTGTTTTGCCACTCAGGTTGGACATAAACCTTCTTAAGAAGTTGATCTTGCCCAGTAACGACTGCAACTCCCTTTTAGTTGATGGCGCTTTCGCCTCCATTATGGCTTTGGTTTTATTCTGATTTATTTCGATCCCTTTCTTGTGGACCACAAAGCCTAGGAAATTCCCTGCCTGTACACAAAAAGCACATTTGAGAGGATTCATTTTAAGACCATATTTTCTCATCCTTTCAAAGGACTGTCGAAGATGGTTAATGTGACTTTTCCCAGAAATGGATTTTATAACAATATCATCAATATAAATTTGCATAAATATGTCTATAAAATCGTGGAAAATTGAATTCATTGCCCTTTGATAAGTGGCATCAACATTTTTGAGACCAAAAGGCATCACTACCCATTCATAGGTGCTTAAGGCTCCAGGGCATCTAAAAGCAGTTTTATGAACATCTTCCTCAGCAATGAATATTTGGTTGTAGCCAGAATATCCATCCAGCATACTAAGATATTCATGTCCTGCTGCAGAATCTATTAACATTTCTGCTACTGGCATTGAATATTCATCTTTAGGAGTTGCAAAATTTAAATCTCTAAAATCAATGCAAACTCTCAAAGACCCATTCTTTTTAATAACAGGTACTATATTAGCCAACCATTCGACATACCTTGCAGTGCGAATGAATTTGCAACGAAGCAGTCTTTCAACTTCCTCTTTGATCTTTGACAATATCTCTGGTGCAAACCGTCTTGGATTTTGCTTGACTGGTTTTTTTCCAGGCGTCATAGGCGACCTGTGTTCGACCAACTCCCTGCTCAAACCAGGCATCTCATCATAATCCCAGGCGAAGCAGTCCTTGAACTCTTTTAACAACTGAACCACTTCAACCTTCAACTGGGGATCAAGATTGGCACTGATGTAGGTAGGCCTTTTGGTTGCCCCCTCACTGAGGTCAACTTCTTCTAAAGGATCTTGTGCTAGCATTTTGATATTATTTGCCAACGGATCCTTCTCAAATCCCAAAGGCTCCTCTTCATAGATGGCGTCGAGCCTCTGGCTTTGCTCTCCAGTTTCAACCTTATCTGGAGGTTTTGGGTCAAAGTCCTTACCAGGACCTTCTTGATATAATTCCGAAATGGCTTCGCCAGCCATATAGTCATTGGCGGCTTCCAAAGCTGCTTGTAGTTTTGTTTCGGCCACATAGGCCGAAATTCGTTTTAAAGCGTCGAACTCAGTCATGATCACTGAATTCATCTCCCCATCCTGTGGGCTCTATTGGAGGTGAGCCTAAGCATGGCAACCTTCCTCCTGGTACCTCCCTGTCCTATCTGAAACCTTCGACAGGGTGTAAATACAACGAATAAAATGTTTCTACATCAGGCGTAAACTCAAAATCAGCTGGAGGACATGGAGCAATGTTTGCCAGATGTTTCTCAAATTGCCTACTATCCACATGATTAATAGGCACCTTAAAGTACCCTGGATAAGCTTCAATATTTTCAACTATTCCATCTGGTCTCCAAATGGTGATTCTTTGATGCATAGATGAAGGTACAACTCCTATTCCATGGATCCACTCCCTACCTAAGAGTAGGTTGTAGTTAGCTTTCGTCTCGACGACCATAAACACTGTTGGTCTGGTAATAGTTCCCACAGTGAGATCCACTTGAATCACTCCTAAAGTGGAACCAACTTTTCCTTCATAGTTCGACAGAACCATGTTGGGGGTTTGGTATCAGTCTCAAACTTCCCAATCTTGCTCAGCAAAAATCTTGGCATTAAATTAACAGTTGCACCACAATCCACCAAAATTTTGTTGACAGGAACATTTTCTACTTTGCCAGTAATGTAAAGAGGCTTCAAATGACCCTTCATTGCCTCTGTGGGGCATTCAAAGAAAGCATTTTATTCTTCGACGCACCCATTGTTCATGATGTAATAACACACAGGCTTGTGTGCCAACATTTCCAATTCAGCAGTTTGATCCAAGTCTTCGACCTCTGAGACTTGACCAAATTCTTTTGGCATTACTGACACCACATTCACAAGAATATCTAGAGAAGCTGCTGACTCACTGTCGAAGTTATCAGTCATATTCTCATCATCTTCAACCTTCTTTTCTGGCTGAACAGTGAACAACTTTCGTCTTATGGGCATCTTCTCAATCGCCCCAGCTCGATTATCAACATTGGTGCTTGACTCTCCTTGCACCTGAGCCTCCCTGATAGCCTTTCGCCTGCGTTGCTCTCTTCGCCATTGTGATCTAGACATGGGGTTTTTACCCTTGTAATTTTGAGAAATGTATGCTGATTTGTTGGTAGTGTGGTTCTCTTTTCTATACTCAAATGAAGAACCTCTTTCCACATCAAATTTCTCCCACTTTTTCTTTTGTCCCCTCCCTTCGATAGGCTTGATCCAACTACCTGTTGGCACATTCGCAGCTGGTTTGAATGTACCTGGCCTAACTCCTGGTACTTGGTTTTTTAACCCTGTCGAAATTCGTCTATAGTCAAAACCTTTGGGACCTTTATTTACCTTCTGCCCCCATTTTCCACCAGCTTTTTTGACACCTTCTAACTTGTGGGTAGCTTTCTCATCAAAAATGGCGCTGCATCTAGGACATAACATTACTCCAGAACCTTTCTTCTGGCAACGGTGCAGAAAATCCACGATTGTCTCCTCCTGCTTAGGATAAGCTATCTTGTTGCGCTCTTCTTGTTTATCTGCCTTACTCACCGGTTCAGCTTTTTGGTCTGTAATTTCGACCATATTGACATCCATTCTGTCCTTTAAGCGCATCTTGGAAAAATGGGCTTCCAGACTTTCAGTGGCCTTCGCCAGACATCCACCACTTGCTGCTGCTTTTGCAGCTCTTTGAGAAGCTTCTTGCCAAGCAGCTCTTTCAGCTTCAACCATTTCTTCAGCATTAACCTTTTCGACATCCGGGGATGTCTTGAAGAATTGTTCAGCAGCCATACATATCCAGTTTTCCACCAAACAACCGTCCATGTCTATCATCTCTCCTACCAACAACAAGTCATCTCCCAATTCCTTAACAACTTGGACCTTTGGAACATTTCTGCCCATGGCTTCATTGGTGCTGACGCTACCTGAGCCAGGGTCAGATTCTTCGACCAATTCGACCATGTTAATGCCTTCATTGGCATTTATCTTCAATCCACTCACTGCCATATCCAAAACCTTGGCAGCATTATCCATTTCAACAAACTTATCAGCAGTTTCCTTGGTCACCAACATTAGACTGGTACCATCACCATTCAGGCCATTTGCAGCCTTACTAAAACCTTCAGTTACCATAGGATTGGTGGCGAAGTCCTCAGTGACTTCCACCATGTTGACTGACTCATCAGATCCCCCTGTGGCTTCGACCATCTGAACCTCGTGAGGCTCTGTATAGTTAGCCTCTGCAACTTGCAATGGATCAGAGTCAATTTTCATATGAGCTTTGCCTTTGTCACCAAACTTCAGCCTTCCTTCTTGGATATCATTTTGCACCAAATCCCTGAAAAGAAAACATTGAGAAGTTTTATGACCCAAAAAATTATGGTACTTACAAAAACCTCTTTTATTTCTTTGTTCTAAAGGTGGCATCTTAGCACCAGCAGGTACTATCATTTGCCCATCTTTAACTAACAAATCAAAAATTTCGTCACACCTAGTAACGTCGAAAGTGTATGTTTTCTTAGGAAATTTGTCATTAGATTCGATAGGATTTTTTCCTTCTGAGGGAGCTAATAATTTGTAGGCATAAAGTGGACCTTGCTTTAACTCAGCAACGTCAACCTCATTTCCGTCGAAATAAGATGTTTCACCATACAGATTCTCCACATCTTCATTGCATTCGACAAAGGCTACTTTTTTACCCCTGCTGAATTTAGCCTTTTCCTCTTTCAACCTTTCTAGCTGTCGAACCCTATCAGCCAACTGGGCCATATCTCTAAGATATTGGGTATCTAATTTCTTCCTAATGGAATAATCAAGACCCCCAGCAGCCATTTCGACCAACTCATGTTCTGGCACTTGTGTAAAGCACCTAGCTTTAAGAAGTCGAAACCTATTCAGGTAATCATTAATTGGCTCAGTAACTTTGTGTCTGATGCTAGCCAATTCTTTCAAACTAATCTTAGTTTGCCCCATGTAGAACTGTTCGTGGAACAAACGTTCTAGTTGGGTCCAATTGTATATGGAATTTGGAGGCAAAGTAGTAAACCATGTGAAGGCATTCTTGGTAAGGGAGCTTGGGAAGTATTTGATTCGGAGGCTTTCGTCAGCTGCAATTTCGCCTGCTTCGATCAAATATCTAGCCACATGTTCGACGGTAGATTCAGTAGTATCTCCTGAAAACTTGCTGAACTTTGGAACCTTCGTCCTAGGGGGTAATTCTGCTTGGAGAATGTAATCCACTATAGGCGAAGTATAATTTGGCCTGGTGAAGCCAAAATTCACACCATTTCTGGTCATTATCCTTTCAACCATGGCTGCAAGGTTATTTTCTTCTGCTTGTTTTTGATGTCGAAACTGTCTAAGTAGTTGATCTGCATTTTAGTTCCTGTTCACCATCACTACTGGCTCTTCCTCCATCTGGTATGGCATCTGGTTTCTTGGTGGTTCGCCTCTAAAAGGATCTATCATCTCTTGATCTTCCAAGTTCGCCTCAGGTATCTGGCGTAGATGACGTCTTGGGATATCTTCGACAACAGTTGCTCTTCGATCCACCGCTGGTACTCCCATGAAATCATCTATGCGTGCCACTTGTGCAGCCAATTGTTGGTTAGTTTGAGTCGTATTTTGAATCAAGGGTTGAAAAACTTCTCCCATTGTCTGAGACAACGTATGCACCATTTGCATGTTACTTTCATCCATCTGCTGTCTCAAACAGTTTATGGATGTATTTGTAAGGCTAGGCGTTTAAACAGAGTAACCAACACCTATATTCTGGTTGTTTCGCCCTCCTGATCCTGACCCTTGTAATGGCGAAGACACAACAGTTTCTGAAAATACAGGTGGAGCATTCTGCAGATTTTGCATCATTGATGTAGGCATACCATAGGGTTGACTCCTTGACCCTGGATGTGGAAAACCTAGAGGAGGAACATGCCTGTATATTGAATTTCCCCCAGGGGGTGTTGGTGAATTAGGATTTTGTGGTCCTATGTATTCCAACACAGGTTGAGTATATGATTTTGTATATGTTGATCCTGGTTCAGACACTACTAATGGAAGTGACGCTTGTCCTCTTGTCGAAGACACTGGTGATGGTGTGCTTTGAGACCCCATACTGCTACTGGACTGAGTGTTTGAAATATTCCCTTGAGGATCAACTTGTTGGTTAGCGTTAGTTGCCATTCTCTTAGTGTATCTTCTCTTTGGTATCCCTTCGTTTGTTGTGGCTAACTTCCCACTTCTCAATAACATACAACGAACGTACTTCTTCACCAAGAAAGATAAGGTTGACAAAAAGTGTAAAACTTAGCACTGGGTCCCACTGGGCGTGCCAATTTGTTTACTATGAATTTTGGTAAACAACCTCTGGTCTATCAATCTAAAACAACTGACTAACTTGCAGGATCGACCACACAAATCCTAGGACATGTGCTAAATTTTGGAGACAAGTGTAAATGACAAATGAAAAATAAAGAGAATATAACTTGAACTCCACGTTCGACAATGCTGAAATAAAATCTAACTGAACTCCACGTTCGACTGCTTGCAATAGGGTAAGGTAAAGGCTTGAAATTTAAAGGGCTGTAAATAAAGGAGGCAGAAATTAGAGGCGTCGAAGGGAAATGATAATAAGTAAAAAGTTATGAAAGTAAAATGCGACAAACTCCACGTTCTTGAAAAGTAAAGGCTGGAATGATAAAAGTGTTGTCGAAGGTAAAGTGCAGGGAAATAAAGGACTTGGAAAATAAATGCAATAGATTAAAGGTGAACTCCACGTTCTTGAAAATAAAAGACTTTGAAAAGTAAATGCTTGAAGATTAAATTCTTGAATGGAACAGTGCAGTCGAAGGTAAATGCAGAAAGTTTAAATGACTCTGAAAGTAAATTTTGCGTGGAAGATAAAGTTCAAGAAATTGTAAAGGCATGGAAAGTAAATAGCTGAATCTTAAACATGATAAAGATAAATTGTATTAATGATGAAAATGGTGTTACATTACGTACATTCTCACGAACTCGTTTCTCTACACGCGGGTACTTTGAGTTTCTTTGAGTAACTTGTACAAAAATATGAACACCCCTATTACATAGAACTAACTCCTATTTATAGTGCTAGGAAATAACTACTAAGTGGTGGTTATTGCTTCAAACGTGTGGATTTTGGCGCCTTCTCCTTGGTCTCAACTGTTCCCACGTTCACAACTGCTCTTATTTAAATTTCAAACATTGGAAATTCCCTCCAGCCTTAGTATAACAACTGCAGCGTTTGTTTCCATATTCTCATGGTCGAAACCTTTCCAGAACTTAGCCATTTTTTTAGATTCCTAAAACCTCTATTCGACTCAGGCTTCACCAAAAACTGGGTCGAAGCCTTCTTTACGTTAAAAATAATTTTTTAACTTAAACTAGCTTGATTCTTTCTAGCGTCGAAAATGGGGGTTAACAGTGGCAAAAGATACGGTAGTGTTTTCCCAAAGAAAAAAGAGCAAGATATTGGTAATATCTCTCTCGGAAATCAAAGGCGAAGGTATCAACCAGTAGTAGTAACTCTTGCTATCAACCCAACATCGGCTCTAATGTATCAACCTCAGGTTGCTCAGAGCCAACTGAATCAACAACAGTATCAGCAAATGACACAACAGCCTCTTCAGTAGGCTCGTCCTCAGTACAACAATACCAATCGTACAAAACGCCCTATACCGATGTTGTACGCAGAACTGTTTCCACTACTACTGGTCAAGGGGAACGTCCAAACCAGGTCTCTTCTTACAGTACCCGAAAATCCGCCTTTCTGGTTCAAAGCAGATCAAACTTGCCCTTACCATCAAGGAGGACCGGGGCACAACATTGAAAACTGTCTCGGCTTCAAATCTGATGTGCAGAAGCTTATCAGGAACGAGGTCTTATCTTTCAAAGATACTAATCCAAATATTCAGACGAACCCGTTGCCTCAACATGAGAATACTGCAGTAAATTTGATAGAGGATGAGGTTAGTCGTAGTTATCAAATTCACGATGTACTCCTATTAGGAACCAATCTTGTCAGGATGCATTATAGACAGAGCGGGTACGGTCATGTACCGCCCCACAATTATCACCAGTGTGATATCTGCTAGAAGAATAATCAAGGTTGTTCCGTAGTGCAATCAACTCTACAAGAGAAAATGGATCTCGGATGGATCCAAGATCATCGAATCCGTGAAGTCAATATGGCTCACACAAATCCCAACATTGTTCAGAACCACACATTCTGACGATGAACATCAACTTGGGGGCAATGCACTCAAGGCAAAGTCAATACCATGATCTGCCACGGCACGATTATAATTCATGTTCGATATGCTCAATAAACAATCAGGGATGCTTTTTTGTACAAGAGGCCCTCCAGCGTCAGATGGATCTCGGATGGATCCAGGATTACCGTGATATAAGTAGCCATCAAGTTAATATGATTCAGATCTTTGATATTCGCTTGATGAATACCAGTCTGAAAGAATTACATGCTAAGCAAGTCAGGCTCGGTTTTCTGGCTTCACATGATTATCAGGACTGTAAAGTGTACCGGGAAGATGACCAAGGAGGTGCACTTGTCCAAAGAACACTTCAACACTTGTTAGACCACTGGTGGCTTCCAATCTATTTGGATGACGCTACACAACAGATCAATATGACTGACAGGAATCCTACTAGGCATCAAAGTCAAGATGTTCGCTCGATGGAAACAGATCTCGTAAGGTTGCACTGCATACAAAGCGGACGTGGCCAGGTGCCACCACACAACTATGAGCGCTGTAGAGTTTGCTCATAGTACAACCAAGGATGCTACCTCGTACGGCCAGCTCTTCAAAATCAGTTGGATCGAAAAGAGATTCGACCATGTTTAAGTTCTGGTTCGATCAATGTAATGCAAGACTATCTTCCTGATCAAAGCAAAGACTTTGCCTTAATCTCTAATCATGAAATGGCCAAAGACATATGTGCCATAATCCCTCTACTCCATGAATCAAGGTTTCCTCTTGATAGTAGAAAGATTCTCAACCTCGAACCAATTGAGGCCGGCTACGATGGTCAGAAAAATCAAAAGGCTCATGTGGTTATCTATCTACCAGGACCAATACCGTACAAATCTGATAAGGCTATCCCTTACAAGTACAGTGCAACAACAATGGAGAATGGAAAAGAAAATTCATTACCCTCCGTCATAAACATTGCTGACCTCATTCGAGTAACATGGAGCGGCCGAATCTTCAACAGAGGAGTTGGAGAACCCACCAAGAAGAAGAAACCTCAAACAGAAGTTCCCAATCAACCAGTCGGTCAATCCAGTAATCCAGAACTGGTAAAAAAACAATGATGAGATGCTGAAGCTCATCTAGAAAAGCGAGTACAACATTGTAGACCAACTGTTGCAAACTCCTTCGAGAATCTTTGTGTTATCACTCTTGCTCAATTTCGAAGCTCACAGAGAAGCTCTACAGAAAGTCTTAGAGCAAGCTTTGTGGAACAAGATGTGACGATAAGACAATTTGACAGCATCATCTCCAACATCACTTCCTGCAACAACTTAGGATTCAGTGATGAAGAACTGTCGGAAGAAGGCAAAAATCACAACATGGCGCTTAACATTACAGTCAACTGCCAGGACGATGCTTTAGCCTGCGTACTGGTAGACACAGAATTAGCTCTGAATGTTATGACAAAATCTACTCTAATGCGACTATCATTTCAAGGATCTCCGATGAGAGGCAGTGAGGTCATCGTCAAAGCATTTGACAGATCCATAAAAACAGTTATCGGTGAAGTCGACCTTCCTATAACTATCGGTCCTCACACTTTTCAAGTCACTTTCCAGGTCATGGACATCCGGGTAGCATACAACTGTTTGTTAGGAAGACCTTGGATACACGAAGCTGGGGCAGTCACTTCGACACTTCACCAGATGCTGAAGTTCGTCAAAAATGACAAGCTAGTCATAGTCTGCGGAAAGTAGGCCTTGATCGTGAGCAACTTATCATCATTCTCTTGTGTAGAACCATAGGAGGTCATTGGAACCCAGTTCCAAGCACTCTAGGTAAGCAATGAGAATCGATTAGAGAGAGGAACATCGATTTCCTCATACAAAGATGCTCTCAAAGTGATCGTGAGTAACAACGCAAAAGGATGGGGACAGCTTGTCTTTTCTACGGATAACAAGACAAAGAAAGGTCTTGGTTTTTCCTCAACCTGTACCCAGACTGCTACTAATGATGAACGTTTTCATCCAATTCGGGATTTCTTCCACAGTGGAGGTTTTCTCCACCCAGTGTCTCAAGAAGTACACACCATCAATGAGGGTGACTCCTCTGATATAGATGAAGAGTGGAAGTCCTATATCAAAAAGGACGGTTATATGTCTCAGGGAGAGGCACATACGCTGTTTTGCTATCCCACACATAGTCCGAGATATATACCAAGATCAGATGTCAAGATGATGTATGAAGATTGTGATCCAGAAGGATGTCGTGCTCCGCCCAACTCATTAGAGGAGGACACTCTGATGAAAGACAAATTTGACTATGACTATTATGACCTAATGGATGACTTGCCTATCTGGCAGTTGTACCCAGAAGACTTGGGGCAAAAGAGTCAGCCAAACAATGCTTATCAGCTGAGCAATATTAAAAAGAATACCTGCATCCCCACCAAATCATGGGATCATTACTCAGGACATTCCAAAAATATCCAGCACAACGATGAATCTGTAAAGATTGCAGGACAAGAATTCATCAACTATGCTTTTCCTGAGGTCAACATCATTGAGAAAGATGACTCCGCCAGTCCAACAACAGTATGAGACACCTTAGGACAGCCGAGTGACAAGTACGACTTCTTGGTCAAGTACACCGCTCCTGAAAGCTCTCGTATCAGGCTCGAAGACATCCAACCAACTGGATGGGGAGGTCCGCCTGAGAGTGAAAACATTGTGCAAGATACAACAGAAGAGTTCATCTATGACAACTCTGCATGGGAGAAAGACTCCAACAATCCTGCTCCGCCAGAAATCAGCGTCATTTCTGAGGACAAACCAAGAAAGAAGGTACCAGACTTTATGATTCACCGAGGAGTTCGCCGCCAATGGGTCGCTGTCAATGTCCTGAAAGTCATCCATAAGTCTAAGTAATTGCCATTTTGTTTTAACCTTTCACCCTGCCTAGGTGAAGCATATGTTTTTATAGGGCTCACTTTCTGTAAATGTCCCTCTTCGCTTCACCCAAAGTGACAAAGTTTTGTTTTATAGGGTTGTAGTTTCAAGAATCGACATCATCATAAATAAATAACGTCATTCTGTAATTTCCGCATTTTATTGTTGTTTTCACTTTTCACTTTTTTCAGAAAATGGTAATCCTAAAACAGTCCAAAAATAAAAACAAGCATTTTTCAGAAAATACACTGCACACACTCTTGCATTTCTCTCTATCTCTTCTAAAAACAAATCATCACATCATGCAGTTTGCTAAACAACCTTCGACAGTATCAGGGAATATCTGTTGAATCCACCAATCCTGTCACCTCCAGTGGAGGGAAGACCATTGATCATCTACCTAACAGTCTTGGATGACTCAATGGGTTGTGTACTTAGCCAACAAGATGAAACAAAAAGAAAAGAGTCTGCCATCTACTATTTAAGCAAGAAATTCACCGACTGTGAAACTCGGTACACTATGCTTGAGAAAACTTGTTGTGCTCTGGCTTGGGCAGCCAAACGTCTTTGCCAGTACATGATTTGTCACACTACTTGGTTAATCTCTGAAATGGATCCGATCAAGTACGTCTTTGAAAAGCCTGCTCTCATGGGAAGGATCGCCCGTTGGCTGATGTTTTTATTAGAATACGACATCGAGTACCATGCTCAGAAAGCTGTCAAAGGTAGTATTTTAGCTGATCATTTGGGTCAATCATCGTAACACCTCAGGGTACCCATATTCCTTTCACTGCCAGACTGACATTCAAGTGTACAAACAATGAGGCCGAATACGAAGCTTGTATCATGGGTCTCGAAGAAGCTATCGACTTAAGGATAAAGAATTTGGATGTATATGGAGACTCAGCCCTGGTTATCAATCAGATCAAAGGAGATTGGAACACATACCAATCAGGACTGATTCCTTACAAAGACTATGCGAGAGGGTTGTTACCATTCTTCAACAGAATCGAGTTTCATCATATCCCTCGTGAAGAGAATCACATGGCTGATGCATTAGCCACTCTCTTCCATGATTAGCGTAGGTCAATGGAACGACATACCTAAGATCGACATAATTCGCCTTAAAAGGCCCACTTACATCTTCGCAATTGAAGCAGTCATAGACGACAAACCTTGGTATCACGATATCAAATGCTTCCTTCAGAAACAAGAGTACCCGCCTAGGGCATCCAGAAAAGATAGGAAGACTCTTAGAAGACTGGCTGGTAGCTTTTTCCTGAGCGGTGTTACACTCTATAAGAGAAACTTTGACATGGTCTTGCTCTGATGCATAGACAGACTAGAAGCAAACATGCTGATGAAAGAAATTCATGAAGGATCCTTTGGCACTCATGCCAATGGACACACAATGGCGAGAAAAATTCTGAGAGCAGGGTACTATTGGCTGACAATGGAATCCAATTGCTACAAATACATGAGGAAGTGTCATAAGTGTCAAATATACGCAGATAAAATCCATGTACCGCCAACGTCTCTCAAAGTTCTTTCTTCTCCATGGCCTTGTTCCATATGGGAAATCGACATGATTGGCATGATCGAACCCAAGGCTTCAAACGGACATCGGTTCATCGTGGTAGCCATTGATTACTTCACCAAATGGGTCGAAGCAGCGTCATACGCCATTGTAACCAGACAAGTGGTAGTCCGATTTATCAAAAACAATCTCATCTGCTGGTATGGTGTTCCAAGCCAGATCATTACTAACAATGGATCTAACTTGAACAACAAGATGATGAAAGAGTTGTGCGCTGAGTTCAAAATTGAACACCAAAACTCATCTTCCTGCCGACCGAAGATGAACGGAGTGGTAGAAACGGCTAACAAGAACATCAAGAAAATCGTTCAAAAGATGGTTATAATCTACAAAGACTGGCATGAAATGTTGCCTTTTGCTCTTCACGGTTATCGTACATCTGCCCGCACTTCAACAGGGGCAACCCCTTTCTCTCTATTATATGGCATGGAGGCAGTGCTTCCTATAGAAGTAGAGATCCCATCGATCTGGGCATTGATGGAAGCTAAGCTAATAGAAGCTTAATGGTGTCAAAGTAGACACGATGAGTTGAACCTAATCGAAGAAAAGAGAATAACGGCTCTATATCATGGTCAGTTATATCAGCAAAGAATGAAGAAAGCATTTGACAAAAAGGCCCGACCTCGCGTCTTTAGAAAAGGAGACCTTGTGCTCAAGAAGATACAATCATTCCTCACTGATTCCCGGGGCAAATGGACTCTGAATTATGACGGCCCCTATGTGGTTAAGAAAGCCTTCTCAGGCGGCGCCTTGAGACTCGCAACCATGGATGGGGAGGAGTTTTCCTACCCCGCAAATGTTGACGTAGTCAAGAAATTCGTCGCCTAAACAAAAAATAACGTCTTGGTGGATTGAAAACCTGAAAGGGAGATCCAGGCAAAAATTAGAGACATAAGCAAAAAAATCATCACGGTGGATTGGAAATCTCAAAGTACAATCCAGGAAAAAGTTAGGGATTAATGGCAAGTAACTACGTCCGACGAGGTTAAATCCCCAGCAGTAATGCCATCCATCAGGAAAACTCCAGTGAAGGTCATCTTCGACAGAAGCTCCGGATGTCTAGAATTCAAAGTTGGTAGAAGGATAACAATCGTTATGTTTCAATGTAGCCCATTTTCCCTTAAATTACCATTTTCTAAAACTTTGTAAATACTCTATGGGATCACGCGCTTGGCTGATTTCCATTCTATCAATAAAATTTGAGCCCTAGTGCTTTTGTTTACAATTCTCATTTGTTTTAGCTTTACAGAATGACATTTTTAACATGATCAACGATTCTTGAAATAAAACAAAAAATGAATTTGCTTGTCAAATTTTTTTTCTGCTTTTAAAATAAAGATGGCAATTCTTTTGACTATTGAACATCGAAAGAACATCGATCGCTTCTCCGAAGGTGGTTGAACCTCAAAGTGCAGAATCAAAGTACTCCTTCTAAACTAGTACATCTGAATGAAGGATCAACTGTGTCAGAGACCATGTTTCATCTAACATCCCCGACAGAGTTCATACCTCTTAAGACCGATTAATGGATTTTCACCTCCACAGGGTCTACCTCTCCTAAGCAAGGCAGGATTGCTATCTTGAACCAATGATACTTTTCATCCCCCGCAGTGGCCGAGTATCCCGTCGTTTTCATCCATTAGTCTGTATGTCGCGTCAATTTTGTCAGCATAAACATACATACATCATGCATTATTGATTCATACTCATATTTATATTGCATCACTATCACTCTGGTCAGTCCTACCCCCAATAGGTAAAGTCCTAATTAATTGAGTTGACTGTTCTTTCCTCGTCAAGAAATGTTTTGTCTGAACAATCTCTCTCCCCCAGTTTATTTCTGGATTGGAGACGGTCCCCCCCGACCACTTTGATAACTTGAACCTTTGAAAGGCAAGAAGATATTCTACGGACACCTTTGGAACATCACTTTTCACCATTGAAGATGATATCTTCGCTTTCCTAGATTAAGGAAAATCCCCAAAGAAAGCCTCGCAACTAAAGACTCTGAGCAACACATTGTTTTTTTCTCTCCAGAATGTCAATGTTAATGAAGTCATCAGCACCTCAAAAGTGGATTACATCACATGGAATTTCTCCGAGAAGATCTCGAAGAAAAGTATGATGTAATATCCCCGAGCGAAAAGCAGTCTCTCAAGAACCTCGTTTCCCCCCCAGTAGAGTCAACAAATGGCGTCTCCAACAGAGAAGTTTGCACACCTCTACAGCTCATACAAATGGGTTTCCCCAACAAGTCTTACATCAAAACTTTTTCCCATCAAATGGCGTCTCCCCCAGTAAACTCGGTGAGAGGTTTGATGAAAACCGCTACACATAGCGTCCCTTGTCAAGGAAGGAACTTGCAAAAAAAAACTGAGACCAGTTCCTTGGCTGAAGACCAGGATCGAGGGGAAGTTTATTGACAAAAGAAACTGAGACCAGTTCCGTGGTTGAAGACCAGGATCGAGGGGAAGTTTATTGACAAAAAAAACTAAGACCAGTTCCGTGGCTGAAGACCAGGATCGAGGGGAAGTTTATTGACAAAAGAAACTAAGAATAGTTCCGTGGCAGAAGACCAGGATCGAGGGGAAGTTTATTTAAGAAACTTAAACCAGTTCCGTGGCTGAAGACCAGGATCGAGGGGAAGTTTTATCCTTTTCTAAACATCATTGCTTACCAAAAGAAGATGGATGAGCAAAAAGCCATTCATAACCCCTATCAAAATTTCGGGTATTCCGATATTTAATCCTTTTGCACCCCAAATGCCCGAATACCTTCGCCATTCACACCTTTGGGTCCAAGAAGATTAAATAGGGGCATCTGTCATACCCCAAATTTTGACCACCAAGATTTCCCATCATTGTGAAGATCATCACCATAATACGGATGTACCTTCATGCCTCATCAATCTACTCAAACATGGTTGAGCATTCACCATAATCAAGAATTAGGGTTTTGAGCCCTCTCAGAGCACTTAGACAAAGGATCAATCAGGGAATGGCATGATCTTCAACTTGTCTAACATCTCAAACACCTATAAAGTATCAAGAGGACTCCCACATCAAGAATCAAGCACAAGGTTGCAACATTCCAAGTGGATCAAACCTCAAGATCGCCAGTGTCACCAAATTAGGGTTTTGGTCGACCAAGGCCTCCAGATGGAAATTTTCATCTGGACATGAGCCAATACTTCAAAACACAACCCAAGATACTCCAAGGGACCTCATGGACCCAATCATCAAGTCAATTTAGCCTCAGGGGATGCATTCATAAAAAATCAAGAATTAGGGTTTCTTGACCTAATTCACCCCTAAGTTGACTTTTGGGGCAAAGCATGAGCCAAGACCTCAAGACATGATTTGAGGACCTCAAATACACCACATTGATCCTTTTACAACAATGGATTGATCCAAGAAGCTTGATTCATAAGTTTCAATTTCATCTGGACCATAATTAGGGTTTTGAGGAAAAAGTCAACTGTATCTTTGACTTTTGACCAAGACATGCTTCCAAACCTTGGGACATGATTCAATACACCCTATGACACCTATGGAATCCATCCATTAGTTTTGATTTAGGTCAAGGACTTGATTTCACAAAGGATCGCACAGTTTGGATTTCATCCGATAAAAAGTCAAATGTGCACAAAATCAAGTTTGACTTTTTGGAATTTTCACAAATATGGTTCCAACTAAGTAAAAAATAATACTAATGTATGGTATTGATCATCATTCATTAAGAAAAATCAAGAAAAGTGAGGTTTCTTGCAAAAGGGGCAACCTTGAGAAACCAAATTTTTTCTAAGTTATGGAACAAAAGTAGTTTTGGTACCAACTTTGCAAGGTCATAACTCCTAAACCACAAGGCATTTTTCTCCCATTCAAAGCTCAAATGAAAGTCCATCTGACATACTTTAAAAGTGTCAACTACAAGAGATTCCAAATCCTCATGGATTTTAAGTTATGGACTGATCAAAATGACAAAAATGAAGAAAATGGAACTTTTCCAACACATAGTGAAAATCTGCCTAAGTCACCAGCCTTGGACATCAATGTTCATGAGGATTTTTCAATGGGATCCAAATAGTTTCAAAACAAACTATGATCACACATGTTTTATATCATATGAGGGCTCTCTAAAAAGCACAAGAGCCTCCCATAACTTAACCTGAGCAAGGAGATATGATCCCCTCAAAATCATTATTTCCAACTGTCTTGTACAAGGCAGATTTTGGCATTTTGCTCGATTTGGAAAATTTGGACAACTCCAAGTTGTCGCTCCCGAGGATTTGCATCCATGGTACAAACCCGAAAGTGGCTCGGAAAACAGAGTCGCCAGCAATGTGTATTTATCCCAAGAAAGGGAAAGGAAACACTGCGAAAACCTGAGGGAAGGGAAAGAGCATGGTCTCGCGACCAAGAGAAACGGGTAAGGGAGTCGGTTACGCGAAGGGAAGGTGTTAGCACCCCACACGTCCATCGTACTCGACAGGATCCACGCTTGTTGTCTCGATCAAAGGGAGTCGTCATCTGAAGCTCCACTGCTTACTGGAACGGAGAAGGAACGGGAACGGAAAAGAGCAAAGAAATGAGGAGAAAAGAAAAAGAAGTGACTCGATAGGACATCTCTCGTCCTATGCCTACGTATTCCCTCGTGCAATGGGAAATTCAGAGTCAACGTAGTTCGGGCGCGAACTAAGGGGGGAGGTTGCTCGCCAAGACATCGCCGTCTTGTGCCTACGTATCCTCAATCGGACGATAAAGAGGAAATCAGAGCAGTCGTAGTTCGACCTAACGAGGTCGGTTAGTGTTTTTTATGAGCGACGTTAGATTCGCGTCCGGCAGTTAGGGTCGATGCCTGTTTGTGACGAGACGGAAGTAACGTGCCCTTTTCTGAAAATGATTTGAACTTAACAATCCCGAAGGATAAAAAAGGTTTGAGTTTGTTTTTATGTTTTTTAGACAGAAGTGGATTGAAGTTAGTTCGTAACTTACATTGCACTAAAGTCTACCATGCGGGAATGAGTGAATCGCATGGTCGTCCCCAGATGGGACGTATGCTAAACACTCTAGAAGAGGAGGGGAGACCCCTCGTTCTTCATTTCCTACACTTAAGGCTCGAGCGCAATATTTGTTATATTTATTAAGTGTTTTAGAAGTGTTATGAGATGAGAAGAGAAGACTCAAGGAAAAAGAAAACACTAAGGGGAATTCTATCCTAATGTTGTCATGCAAAGGTGGCCCTATAGTTGAGTTTGAAAGGGAAACTTCTACCTAAGTTAGCATGCAAAGGGAAGCCTAATGCTAATCCTACTCCAAGTTTAATAGAAAATTAAGTTGGACTAGGTAGCTCTAAGGGAGTGAATCCAAAACTTAAACAAGTCTTGGAATTCAAGGGAAGGAAAGAGTGAAAGAGATGAAGGAAAGAAGAAATGAGCAAAAACAGCAGCTACAACAGCGCATCTGCACCAATACAGCAGTTAAAGACAGCACACAAGCAAAACAGCTTATAACAGCACACAATTCAGCACAAGAAAGGGTGCAAAAGGCCAAACAGCAGCACATATAACAACACATATACACATAGACAGAAGTAGAAACAGCGCAGCATGTGATTCACTTGAATACAACTCAATCATGGCATAGCAAACATGCATCAAGCATTACATATTCTTCAAT
This sequence comes from Lathyrus tuberosus, assembly GCA_022829125.1. NCBI lineage: Eukaryota > Viridiplantae > Streptophyta > Magnoliopsida > Fabales > Fabaceae > Lathyrus > Lathyrus tuberosus. The sequence continues at coordinate 14,747,742 of JALAZF010000036.1, read as the reverse complement.
CAAACATGATTACAATCACACCACCAACAAAGGTAAATAACTCTTGAAATCATCGTGAAAGCATGCATATCATGAGGAAGCATATCATTAAGCATATGAACAAATCAAGTGAAGCATGCATCTCACAAAATTAGGTGAACAAACAAACACAAAGCAATTCCAGCAACATAAGCATCAATCAACAATTCTCATGCTCAAGGAGTATGTGTTATGTGTTCATGGCATCAAGAATGCAACAATGTAAACAATGTTCATAAACGATGAAAATATAAGAGCCGCGTGTCAGAAAATTATGCACATACAATGGTGTGAGGTACAACAGCATCAAAACAGTCATTAAACATGTATCATATCAATCCATGAAGATTAGAAATGAAACGAGATCGAAACATGCTAAAAAATGCACAAAAAACACACTCTGCAGCAGTGTTAATCGATTAACCCATTGCAGTGCAATTAGGTTAATCGATTAACAGCCTCAAAACAGCACAATTTACACTGGTTAATCTATTAACCTAATTGCACTGCAATTAATTAATCGATTAACCCTGTACCAGCAGCAAAAAATCAAGTTCGAAAATCACTTTTTCAGCAGTAAATCACTTATCCAAACATCTAAATGATCATGTAATCACTTATGCACGAAAAATTACATTGAAATACATCATTCAACATCAATTAGATCCAACAATCATCAACATTATGAATCAAATTCAAGCAAATGGATCAAAACACATCAAAAGTCATGGATCTACATTGTATAAGTTGAAATTAAGCTAAATCAAGTATGGATCTGAAATTAACCAACCTACAAAGCTGAGAATTGCTTTGGTAAGATTTGTGAACGAAAATTGGTGGATCCAAACAAGAAAACCAGATATCTATGAAGCTTTACCAAGAAAACTTGAAGATCCAAGCAAGAACACTTCAAATAAGCAAAAGCTCCTCCAAAAGTGATTCCAAAAGCTTACTCCAAGATCCAAATCAGTAGCTACTGCAGAATTGAACCAAGAATGAGGATGTGATGGAGGTTTAGCTCAAGAATTCACAAATTCCAATGAAGAATTTGTGAATCTATGAATATGGAGCTTTGAGTGTGGTTGAAGATGAAGTTGGAGAATGAAAAAGTGAGAGAGAATTGAGAGCAAATTCTAAAAATGAGAGTGAAAAATGAACTAGCTTTTAGAGGTTTGGAATGAATTGGTTTAAATAACCCCTAGGTTAGGAGTTAAGTTTGGGTTGGGAGTGAGGTTAAGTGAGTGGAAATTGGGATGAAATGTGAATTAGGAAAGGAAATGTGGAATTTGAGTGGAAAGAATTTGAATTTTTGAATGGAAAATTAAACTCTCTAGATCCTTCTACTGATGTGTAGAATCAAAATGGTGGTTAAAAATTGAATAAAAAAATGCAGCACTGAAAAATGAAGTATTTGGGCAAAATTCACAATGGTTAATCAATTAACATAAGTGAACTGGCTTAGGTTAATCGATTAACACATTCAAATTTTCAAATTTTTGCTCCAAAAGGAGGGAAACTTGGGGAACTGCCTGATTCCACCTGTTTTGAGCCACAATAGAACTCTGAAACATGTCATTTGATATTACCACTGGAATACACTTGAAATATGTTGTGAAATGTTTTTCGCACTCGGATTAAATTGCTGATAACAACTGTCTGGTGCTGAATAATTGATAAAAAATTGACTACCGGAGTTTCTGATCATCAAGTCATTTAATGAGCAAAATAAATGCTCAAAAAGACTTGGAAAGCTATCTGCTTGGCCTTGAACACTATTAAAAATCATACTGGAACTGATGACGCAGTGAGCAGCTAGAGAATACCTTGATCCCATGCCCAAAAGAAATATGCAAATGCAAAAATGACAATGCAAATGAAATGAAGCATAAGCCAAAAGGGTTAGAAACACTAGGGCAAATTTTGAGGTGTTATAGCTGCCCCTATTCAATCAACTTGGATCTGAAGGTATGATAGCAATGACTTTCAGAAATTCAAGGATACACGAAGATTGAATACCAAAAGAACCCTGAAATTTGAAAACTGTGGGGATAATGAAATAGAGTGCCTGCCAGCCGAAGGCGGGCTACCCAACAAAATAATACGAGGACGGCCGAAGACGAACTCGAAAAGGAAGACCGACCGAAGGCGCTCTACCCAACATCATAAAATGAGGACGGCCGAAGACGAACTCGAAAAGGAAGACCGACCGAAGGCGCTCTACCCAACATCATAAAACGAGGACGGCCGAAGACGAACTCGAAAAGGATGACCGACCGAAGGCGCTCTACCCAACATCATAATACGAGGACGGCCTAAGACGAACTCGAAAAGAAAGATCAAGCCGAATGTGGACTTCGCTGGGGAAATAGTGAAACAAACTCTTTTGAGTTATGCCATCTCTGCTGAGAAAGAGAACTGGGTTTCACAAAATAAGTCAGACGAGAACTGACTACCAGGCGAGAACTGGATTTCACAAAAATAGGTCAGACGAGAACTGTCTACCAGGCGAGAACTGGATTTACCAAAGAGATGTCAGGCGAGAACTGACTACCAGGCGAGAACTGGGTTTCACGAAATAAGTCAGACGAGAACTGACTACCAGGCGAGAACTGGGTTTCACGAAATAAGTCAGACGAGAACTGACTACCAGGCGAGAACTGGATTTCACAAAAATAGGTCAGACGAGAACTGACTACCAGGTGAGAACTGGATTTACCAAAGACATGTTAGGCGAGAACTGACTACCAGGCGAGAACTGACTACCAGGCGAGAACTGGATTTCACGAAATAAGTCAGACGAGAACTGACTACCAGGCGAGAACTGGGTTTCACAAAAATAAGTCAGACGAGAACTGACTACTGTTAGATGTCAAACATGTTATATATTTGTATGCAATACTTGGCATTTTTCATTTCTTTCCATGTGTAATTTGTTGATTTAAGTGTTAAATTGTGTTGTTGGGCATACATTGGAATACACTTGTGGTGCTTGTAATTTGTGTGCTAGTGTGCAGGAATAGGCATGAAAGGATCAAGATTGTGAGACACAAAGAATGGATGCAAGTTGCCATAGAAGGAAGAAAGCAACAGCATGATTCTCTAGGCGAGTGCTGGCGAAGTCACCAGCGAAGGTTCGCCTAGCGAACGTTGGCGAGTGTGCTGGCGAGGGGTGGCAGAAAGTATGCAAAAATTTACAGTACAAAAAGTGGGTAAATTCGCTGTGGCGAGGAAGCCAGCGAAGGCTCGCTGCTTTGCTCGCTAGGAGAAGGTGCCAGCGAAGGGTGGCAGAAAATTTCTTATTTGAAGACACCCAAACTTCGCTGGAGCGAAGGTTGTAGCGAAGGCTCGCGTCGCGAATGATTTGGTTCGCCTAGCGAACCCACGATAACTCTTGTGGGCGGTTTAAGTCTGAGGCACTTAAAGTGCCATGTTTTAGTTCATTCTCTAGGCGAATGATTCCTTCGCTAGGCGAAGGTTGCTGAGATTTTGTGTGTATAAATAGATTTTCACTTTATTTGTAAAGGATCTTTTGCTCATTTTCACCCAAAATCATAGTTTTCAGTATTTTGATCATCTAAGAGTGGATTTTCACTTTGAGAAGCTGAAGTCACATCCATTCTCGATTATTCGGCGTGGATGTTTATTCATCTCCTCTTGAAACTTGTCATCCAAGCTACCATGAGAATGTGTAGCTAAACTCTTTTGTGTTGAGGTTAGAAGTAGTTGATCTTGATTATATGTATTTGTTTTGATCTATTGTGTATGAACAAAGTCTTTGATCAATATAGATGAAGTTATTTTCTCTTAATGCTTTATGTGTGATTTGTATTGCTCTAGACATAGATTCTACAAATCATGATCTAATAATTTCATCTCTTAAAAACCAAACTCTAGACATAGATTTGGGATTTGTTATTCGCTTTGTGTTGATCTTAATGATTGTTGTTTAGATTGTTAGCGTGAGACATCATCTAACGGTCTAAACAACGATACTCATGACTTTGCTTTAGACATAAACTTAGTCGGGAGGATACGCGGTTGTATTGGTTGGAAACCTTGTTCATGTGCATGATTAATCGGATATATGTAAAACGGGTTAGCAAAACCTAACCTTGACATGCTTTCCTAAAACTTTTACAAACTCTTTATCACCAATTACTCTTTGCTACCAATTAATGTTAACAACAATTGAGAACCTTTTGAAACCATTGAACTTAAAACATCGCAACTATTGAAAGGCAAGCATCGTATCTCGACAATCCCTGTGGAGACGATAAAAACACCCCCCTAATACTCTTTCAACAAAATGGCGTCGTTGCCGGGGATTGTTCAGTGATATTGCAAGCATTGCGATAGTTTTGCTGTTTTAAGCTTGTTAACCTTTTTCTTGAACTTGTTAATTTGTTTTGTTTAGTGTGCAGACTTAGTTTATGCGAGGGAAACTACCGGCGGACCAACTTCTTTTCGATCCTGAGATTGAGAGAACCGCCCGTAGGATCAACAGCCAAACTAGACGAAGGAGGCAGCTAGCAAGACAAAAGCGAGAACAAGAGGAAATTACTTCTACACCACCACCATTTCCACAGATACTTCCAGTTATGGAGGCAGATCCACCACCACCACCACCACCTGCTTCTAGACCTTGCACGAACAGTCCGAGACACAATGCCCAGTTCGCTCGCCATGCACAGAACAGTCGTCATTCTGAAATGAAGACCGGTATTCTCCAACTGCTATATCAAAGTCCATTTACGGGTATGGATCATGAAGATCCTTTTACCCATCTGACAAAATTCTATGAAATCGCGGGAGCGACAGGTGCGCCCGAAGCTGAAGAGGAATCTCTGTTTAAGAGACTATTCCCGCATTCTCTCATTGGGAAGGCCAAGGAACGGTATCTTGATCAATCAACGGCGATAATGACGGATTGGAATGCACTTAAAGAGAAATTTTTGGAGAGATTTTTCCCACACACTCGGTTTATGGAGGCAAAGACCGCCAACGCGGTGTTCACACAAGGAACCAATGAATCTCTCAATGAAGCTTGGGAGAGATTCAAATCTATGTTGAGAAAGTGTAAGGGCCATGGTTTTGATGAATTGTCGCAAATTCATATATTTCGAAATGGACTTCAACTTGTACACAAAACCTTGTTGGATGCCACCGCTGGTGGATCCTTGTTAAGCAAAACCGCAGCAGAAGCCACAACTATTATTGATAAGATGGCCTTGAACGACCATCAAGGTAGTCATAACCGTGGACCTTCTCAGCGGACTCCTGGAGTTCTAGAATTGGGAACAAGCGATGCTATACTTGCTCAGAACAAGTTATTATCTCCGCAGGTTGAGTTGTTGACGAAACAAATATCTAAACTTCCTCAACAATTCAAAGAAATTCATGACTCCTCGAGTAAAAATGTACAAGTCTTGGTTTGTGAACTTTGTAGAGGCGACCATCCGACCGGTTATTGTCCTCTAGTTGTGGAGGAAGTAAACTATGCTGGAAATCAAGGATATCAACCCCGACCTCCGTATCAACAAGGCAACCAAGGGTACCAACAACGGCCTAACCAAGGTTATCAACAACCGTGGAGACCGCAAGAAGCCGGACCGTCAAACCGTCAACAATACCAAAATTACACTCAACCTCCACAAGCTCCCGTTGGAAATACGAAGATGGAAGACACTCTCACGCAATTTATGCAAATGGAAATTTCCAATCAAAAGAATACCGATGCGGCCATAAGGAATCTTGAAACACAAGTCGGGCAATTATCAAAACAATTGGCCGACCAACAAAAAGGGCACTTTACGACAAATACGCTTCCAAATCCTAAAAATTGCAAAGCAATTCTAACAAGAAGTGGAAGAGAGATTGACATGGGTGTAGGGAAAAGTGTAGTGGAGGAGGAGGTTGTAGTTGAAAAAGAAAAAGATAGTGATGAGATTGAAGTAGAAAAAAATGTTGAGGGTGTTTTAGTTGAAAATGAGAAGAAAAAAAGTGAGGATGAGAAAAAAAGAGAGATAGAAGAAAAAGTGAAGAGAACTAGGAAGGGAAAAGAACCGGTGAACAATATTCTGATCCAACATTTACCATATCCTCATGCTCCTACTAAGAAAGATAGTGCGAGGCACTATTCTCGGTTTATGGATATTTTCAAACAATTACAAATAAATATCCCATTTTCCGAGGCTTTGGAGCAAATGCCTAAATATGCGAAATTTATGAAGGATATCCTCACGAAAAAGAAGAGGTATACGGATCAAGAGACCATTAAGGTAGATGCTAGCTGTAGCGCTATCATTCAACGTACTCTCCCGCAGAAAGAATGTGATCCGGGACGAGTCACCTTGCCGGTTACTATAGGAAATATCTATGTGGGCAACGGATTAATTGATTTGGGCTCTAGTATCAATTTGATACCTTTGTCAATTGTGAAACGGTTAGGACACATGGAATTGAGGTCCACTCAAATGACGTTGCAACTTGCAGACAAATCCACTACCCGTCCTCACGGTGTAGCGAAAGATGTGTTGGTCAAAGTGGAAAATTTTTTGTTTCCGATAGACTTTGTAGTCATTGAAATGGAGGAGGATGAGGATGCTCCATTGATTCTTGGAAGGCCTTTCATGAAAACTGCCCGAATGGCAATTGACATGGACGATGGTCTTATGAAAGTGAGAGTCCAAGATGAAGAGGTGTGTTTCAATCTCTATGATGCCATGAAGCACAAGAAGGATAAAGGTGATTGTTTCAGAATCGATGTAACGGAGGAAGCGAGTATTGATGTCACAAAGCAAATTCATGTCATTACCCCTTTACAAAGAGCTTTGGATGATTCCTTGGAAGTATTCTCGGTTGAAGAAGAGCAAGCTCTTGAAGAGTGTTTGTTGGAGCTTGAAGCTTTGGAAGAATTACAACCTTGGGAGTATGAAGAGGAAATTCTAAAAAAAGTGGTGAATGATGAAAAATCCAAGCTTGAACTGAAAGTGTTACCATCAACCTTGAAGTATGCTTTTCTCGATGACGGTGGTAATAAACCGGTTATCATAAGCAGTATTTTATCTGAAAATGAGGATAGCCACTTAATTCAAGTGTTGAGAAAAAATCAGGATGCAATGGGATGGACTTTGTCCGATCTCAAAGGCATAAGCCCTTCATATTGCATGCACCAAATATTTATGGAGGAAGATTTTAAACCGGTTGCTCAACCGCAACGCCGGTTAAATCCTATCATGAAAGAGGTTGTTAGGAAGGAAGTGGTAAAAATGTTAGATGCCGGAATGATTTATCCCATTTCTGACAGCCCGTGGGTTAGTCCGGTGCATGTGGTACCGAAAAAAGGCGGATTAACGGTGGTCCGAAATGAGAAAAATGAGCTCATTCCAACAAAAACCGTGACCGGGTGGAGAATGTGCTTAGATTACCGTAGGCTAAACAAAGCTACGAGGAAAGATCATTTCCCTCTCCCGTTTTTGGATCAAATGCTCGAAAGGCTTTCCGGTCAACAATTCTACTATTTTTTGGATGGTTATTCGGGGTACAACCAAATTACTGTGAACCTGGAGGATCATGAAAAAACCGCTTTTACATGTCCTTTTGGAATCTTCGCTTATAGGAGGATGCCGTTTGGATTATGTAATGCACCGACAACTTTTCAACGGTGTATGCAAGCTATATTCTCGAATTTGATCGAAAAGACAATTGAGGTCTTTATGGATGATATCTCGGTTTTTGGACAATCGTTTGATATTTGTTTGAAAAATTTGGATACGGTGTTGGAACGGTGTGTGGAAACCAATTTGGTACTCAATTGGGAAAAATGCAACTTTATGGTGAACGAAGGAATTGTGCTCGGTCACAAAGTTTCTTTAAAGGGCCTTAAAGTGGATAAAGCCAAAGTGGACGTTATTGAGAAATTGCCACCACCGATGAATGTAAAAGGCATAAAGAGCTTTCTCGGGCATGCAGGATTCTACCGGCGGTTCATTAAGGACTTCGCAAAGGTAGCAAAGCCATTGAGCACCTTGCTCATCCAAGGTAAGATTTTTTACTTTGACGAGTCTTGCATGTTCACGTTTAATTTTTTAAAACAAAGTTTAACTACCTCACCGATAATCATTGCACCTAACTGGAAATTGGATTTTGAACTAATGTGTGATGCAAGTGATTATGCGGTAGGGGCTGTTTTGGGTCAGAGGAAAACGAAAGTTTTTCACGCGATACATTATGTGAGCAAAGTTTTAAACGAGGCTCAAATTAACTATGCAACAACTGAAAAAGAGTTGCTTGCAATAGTGTATGCGTTGGAGAAATTTCGTTCATATTTGATTGGGTCTCGAGTCATCGTTTACACGGACCACACGGCTATAAGGTATCTGCTCACCAAGCCTGATTCTAAGCAGAGGCTTATTCGTTGGATCCTTTTGTTACAAGAATTTGATCTTGAAATTCGTGACAAAAAAGGATCCAAGAATTTGGTGGCAGATCACTTATCCCGCCCGGTAAACGTTGACGTGACCAAGAAAGAATGTGAAGTCAAAGAGGAGTTCCCTGATAAAAAATTGTTTAGGGTGCAGGTTAGACCGTGGTTTGCCGACATGGCTAACCACAAAGCCGCCGGATTGATACCGGACGGTCTAACGCACCATCAAAAAAGGAAATTTTTGTCGAATGCCAAGTCCTTTGTATGGGATGAACCTCATTTGTTTAAACTTGGTATCGACAACCTCTTAAGAAGATGTGTGTCGGTAGCGGAAGCCACGAACATTCTGTGGCATTGTCATAACTCTCCGTATGGAGGACATTTCAATGGGTTAAGAACGGCCACAAAAGTCCTTCAATCGGGCTTTTATTGGCCGTCGTTATTCAAAGATGCGCATGCGCATGCCCTAAGTTGTGACAAATGCCAGAGACGTGAAGGAATTTCACGGCGGCACGAAATGCCTTTGAAAAATATGTTAGAAATTGAAGTTTTTGATTGTTGGGGGATCGACTTTGTCGGTCCATTCCCATCTTCATTTTCTAATGAATACATTTTGGTCGCTGTGGATTATGTTTCTAAATGGGTTGAGGCGATAGCTTGTGCTAAAGGCGATGGAAAAACCGTAGTGAAATTTTTGAAAAGAAACATTTTTGCGTGTTTTGGTACTCCGAGAGTGTTGATAAGTGACAGAGGATCTCACTTCTGTAACACTCAGCTTGACAAAGCTCTGGAGCAATATGGTGTGAAGCACAAGGTTGCCACACCATATCATCCTCAAGCTAACGGTCAAGCGGAGGTGTCAAATCGTGAAATAAAATGCATTTTGGAAAAAACTGTTTCAGCCTCAAGGAAAGATTGGGCAAACAAACTTGATGATGCTTTGTGGGCTTATCGGACGGCTTTTAAGGCTCCGATTAGTCTCACGCCGTTTAAAATTCTCTATGGTAAAAATTGCCATTTGCCGATGGAGTTGGAACATAAGGCGTTTTGGGCCTTAAAATTTTTAAACTTTGATCAAACTCTTAGCGGTGATAAAAGAAAAATGCAATTACACGAATTGGACAAATTACGCCTCCAGGCATATGATTCCAATAAACTGTATAAAGAGCGTGTAAAGTCTTACCATGACAGAAAAATTGTGATCAAACAGTTTGAAGTGGGACAGCTGGTCCTGCTCTTCAATTCCCGATTAAAATTGTTTCCAGGAAAGCTGAGGTCTAAATGGTCGGGTCCATTTCGGATTCGAGAAATTAAGCCGTATGGAGCAATTGTAATTGAAGACACAACATCAAAGGAGAATTGGACTGTCAATGGGCAAAGATTAAAAGTGTATCTTGGAGGAGATTTCGAGCGAAATCCAGCCATTGTTCCTTTCCGCGATCCTTGAGGTTGCGGTGGACCGTCGAGCTTAGCCGACGTTAAACAAGCGCTTGTTGGGAGGCACCCCAACATTGTAAGTATTACTGCCTTGTTACTGTTTTATTTGTGTTTTGGTTATAATTTTGAAGCCTTAAAAGATGTGGTCAATTGCAGAAAATTTTTGAAAAATTCTGTCATGTTCGCTGGCGTTCGCCTAGCGAACCTGGGGCGAGCATTCGCTGGCCCTTCGCTTCGCGAACCCAACGAGACAGTCCAAACTAATTTTCCACATCAGTTAAAAATAGAGTGTGGGTGGGCCAACCAATTGGGCCCATGACCCAACTTGAATCAGAATTTTGAGGGGGAAACCCTAGTTCCTTTGTCACTATTTCCATTTCCACCATTTTGTGTTTTCCTATCCTCTCCTCTCAAAAGCTTGGCAACATATCTCTCTGCTATCTCCATTCCTCCTAATTCCTTCAGTAACTTACGAAGTTCAGGTTTGCTCACTCTTTCATTGTTTATTTCTGTAGCATTAGTTTAGGGAATGAATTCTATTTTTGTGGGAGATAAATTAGGGTTTCAAAAATTTTGGTGCCTCTGTTCATATTGCTTCTGGGTTGCATGTTATAAACTACCAAAGCATTATGAATAGGTTGATTATTTCAAAATAAGCTTGTTGTTGGACTAGTTTTTGATATTGTTTTTCTGCATTTTCGCGGGTTCGCTACTGTGTTCGCTTCGCGAACCTGGGGCGAATGTTCGCCCGACTTCGCCTAGCGAACCTGGAGCGAACAAATGGAAATTTAAATTTTTTTTAGGGAATGTAAGTCTCTGGCTGGTTGGTTTTGGTTCACTAATGTGTTGGTTTGTTGTTGTTTTGTTTTATTGTTTGTTATGTGCATATGGCACCAAAAATGGCAATCCACGCGGCTAAGAAAAGAAAAGCTTCAACTTCCAGACAGGTATCCGTTCATTTTGATGAGGATAGATTTAGGGGAGCAAAGCAGGCAGCCCGCTACGAAACCCTAGAGAGAAAACATATCTTGGCTGAGAAGAGATTCATACTTAGTGACCGTGGAAGCTACCGGACAATTGATGCACTTTTTGTGGAGAAGAAATGGGATCGTTTGATGACACCTCTGGATGGGTATAATGCTGAAATTGTTCCAGATTTTTATGTGAATGCCCTGCCCGATGATGGAGAGAGATTTAGCTGGACCTCTTTTGTAAGAGGGGTTGTTGTGAGATTTGACCGGAGGACGATTAACACTGTTTTGGGAGATCCTTTGCCATTGTCTAGTAGTCAGTTAGATGCGTATCATCAGGACCTGCATCTTCACCGAGACATTCCAAAGATGACTCGGGATTTACTTCTTCCAGGTAAGGAGGTTGAGCGTAATTCGTCCGGGGTTGAAATTAGATTTCGAAGGGTGGACATGCAGCCTTTGGTCCAACTCATCTTACTGTTTGTGCTTACCAACATCTCTCCCAGGTCACATCATAGCACTGTTCCTATTCCTTTAGCTCATCTTATTCATAGCATTCAGATGAATGTTCAGATTGACGTGGCCTGCATTATTGCGGATGAGATCAAGGCAGTCGTTCTTAGTGGTTTGGAAGGTACTGTAGCTCGCAAGAATGCCCCGCTTGCTTTTCTATGTCTCATTATGTCTTTGTGTGCTCATGCTGGAGTTGATATACCAGCACACAGGCAGGTCACAATTCTGTCGACGATTGATGATAAATATGTGGATAAGTTTTGTAAGGCTAGAGGGGCTGGTGGAGAGTCTTCAGGAGCTGGTGCTGAAGCTGCCGCTGGGGCTGGTGGAGGTTCTGAATTGGCGTCGCCGGCCTTTTATCCGTTTCAGCAGGAGATTTGTCAGTACAACTGGGATTGGATGGCTGCTTCACAGCGTGCCATGACTGACCTTCATGATTCTATGCAGGTTCTCCAATTGCAGATCTGTGACCCTTCATCTGAGCACACGATGATGTCTAGGGAGCAGTTCCTAGCACATGCTGGTTGGCCTGAGGGCAGGCCAATTTTCAGAGGGGGTGAAGATGGCGCTGAGGATGAGGAGGTTGGCGAGGAGACTGTTGGTGATGAGGAGGAGGAGGAAGCTACTGGTTCTGCTGGCGGTGATGAGAATATTGAGTTGTCCGAGGAGGACTGATTTCGTGGTTTTCAGATTTTTGTACTTCCTTTAGTCACCAAAGTGAAGTTTTCTTGTATTCAGCTTTTACTAGTGTATTTTATCCACATGGTGGAATATTTTGGGATATTGATGTACTTGTACCCTTGAGGTACCTTTTTGACTATATAGGTGTTTCTACACCATGCACATTATTATTATTATGAGTAATGTTAGTTGTTTCAAAAAATTTTGTGTTCACTTTTACTAATATTTCAGTTTTAGTTATAGTAGTAAGAGTTGAATTCGTCAATGATGAATGTGCAGCTCTTCAAATTGTTTATATGTGTTATGTGGTATGCATGTAAATATTTAATGTTTTTTTCTTTTATTGATGGAACTTTGGAAGTTAGGTTGGAGACTCTTTATTTTAGAGGAAGATTCCTCCAAGATGTGATGGCTATGATAGTACTTTAAGCTTACTGTTGTGACAAGGTACATCGTTACCTAGTTCGAGAATTGTGCATGTATTAGAACTTTGTGTCTTGGTGCGATTGAAAATGTTGTTTCATGTTACAACTCTCTTTGAATGCTTGTGTCATTTAGGTTCAAAAGTCACTAAAGTGAGAAGCCTCCAAGTTTTACTATATGCTAAGGATTGATGATAAATGTTGTTTTATACTTTTAATTCATGCCTTATCTTGTGATGAATGTGATTTTGTGGAAGTATTAGAAGTGATCAAGGCACTTGTTGAATTGAGCACAACCATTTCCATATAGTAATTTACCCGTGAGGAGCGAGAATTTGTTAGCCCCTTTGTGCCAAGTTGTTAGATCTCTTTTAGTGATGAACTGTGGATTGTACATATTTGAAAAGTCGAGTTCATCATTGAATATTTAAGAGCTTCCAACATGTTTTCTTCTTGAACCTTTGAACTGTTGTGTAAATTGACTTCCTTGCCTTAAAAAACAAGGAACATTCACTTTAGGTTGGGTCGAAAATAGGTTTGGGAGAATGAAAAGAAGATGGGTGCATTACTAAAAATTTTGAAAAAAATTCAAGCAAGCATGAAAAGATAAGAGTTGTGAATATGTGTACAAATGCGAGAATGCTTGCTTGAATGAAAAAAAAAATAGATTCAATAATTGTGCACGGTAGTTTGAGAAGGTGTGATAAAAAAAATTGGTGAATGAAGTTGAGATGTGTGAATATGGTGTTTAGTGAATGTTCTTTTGGATCGGCAATTTCGTTTCTATGGCCATTAGAAATATCCTTTTTTGTCTACCTGACCAAGCTACAACCTTGAAGTCCTTAGTGATCTTTTGCTTCCATGATTTCTTTTGTGATCATTGAGATATTGTATGAATTGCTTAATATTTGCATCATTTGTCATTTGAGTGTAACTGTCCTGTGCTTGTATGCACGTTTTCCTTCAATCCTTTTTCGAAGAGGAGTGTTAGAATGGCATGTGCATGATGAGTTAGTTGTCTCTTGAAACATTGTTTGAAGTTGTTTAAGAGTCAAGTTCTTTTACGTTGTGGTTTCTTGGATTGTGTAATTGTTGCTTTGTTGTAATCGTGGTTTAGTTGAGCCGTTTATCATGTCTTGGTTGAATTGAATGCTCGAGCAAATCCTCTTGGGAGGCATATTTTGCTTGAGGACAAACAAAGAGTTAGTTGGGGAGAGTTTGTTAGATGTCAAACATGTTATATATTTGTATGCAATACTTGGCATTTTTCATTTCTTTCCATGTGTAATTTGTTGATTTAAGTGTTGAATTGTGTTGTTGGGCATACATTGGAATACACTTGTGGTGCTTGTAATTTGTGTGCTAGTGTGCAGGAATAGGCATGAAAGGATCAAGATTGTGAGACACAAAGAATGGATGCAAGTTGCCATAGAAGGAAGAAAGCAACAGCAGGATTCGCTAGGCGAGTGCTGGCAAAGTCACCAGCGAAGGTTCGCCTAGCGAACGTTGGCGAGTGTGCTGGCGAGGGGTGGCAGAAAGTATGCAAAAAGTTACAGTACAAAAAGTGGGTAAATTCGCTGTGGCGAGGAAGCCAGCGAAGGCTCGCTGCTTTGCTCGCTAGGCGAAGGTACCAGCGAAGGGTGGCAGAAACTGTCTTATTTGAAAACACCCAAACTTCGCTGGAGCGAAGGTTGTAGCGAAGGCTCGCGTCGCGAATGATTTGGTTCGCCTAGCGAACCCACGATAACTCTTGTGGGCGGTTTAAGTCTAAGGCACTTAAAGTGCCATGTTTTAGTTCATTCGCTGGGCGAATGATTCCTTCGCTAGGCGAAGGTTGCTGAGATTTTGTGTGTATAAATAGATTTTCACTTTATTTGTAAAGGATCTTTTGCTCATTTTCACCCAAAATCATAGTTTTCAGTATTTTGATCATCTAAGAGTGGATTTTCACTTTGAGAAGCTGAAGTCACATCCATTCTCGATTATTCCGCGTGGATGTTCATTCATCTCCTCTTGAAACTTGTCATCCAAGCTACCATGAGAATGTGTAGCTAAACTCTTTTGTGTTGAGGTTAGATGTAGTTGATCCTGATTATATGTATTTGTTTTGATCTATTGTGTATGAACAAAGTCTTTGATCAATATAGATGAAGTTATTTTCTCTTAATGCTTTATGTGTGATTTGTATTGCTCTAGACATAGATTCTACAAATCATGATCTAATAATTTCATCTCTTAAAAACCAAACTCTAGACATAGATTTGGGATTTGTTATTCGCTTTGTGTTGATCTTAATGAATGTTGTTTAGATTGTTAGCGTGAGACATCATCTAACGGTCTAAACAATGACACTCACGACTTTGCTTTATACATAAACTTAGTCGGGAGGATACGCGGTTGTATTAGTCGGAAACCTTGTTCATGTGCTTGATTAATCGGATATATGTAAAACGGGTTAGCAAAACCTAACCTTGACATGCTTTCCTAAAACTTTTACAAACTCTTTGTCACCAATTACTCTTTGCTACCAATTAATGTTAACAACAATTGAGAACCTTTTGAAACCATTGAACTTAAAACATTGCAACTATTGAAAGGCAAGCATCGTATCTCGACAATCCCTGTGGAGACGATAAAAACACCCCCCTAATACTCTTTCAACAACTACCAGGCGAGAACTGGGTTTACAAAAGAGATTGGCCAATCAAAGGAAAACTCCTAGCAAAGATATGGTCGTGAACCGAAAGGGTGAGAGGTAAAATCAATGGACTTACAACCCACAGATAAGATGACTCCACTGGGGAAAGGAGAAGTCTAAATAAAAGACTCTGTCGGGGAGCACAGGTAGGATAAACACATCCCTCGGCGATCTCACTGAGGATAAACCAAAATCTCCTGAGTTATACCATCTCTGCTGAGAAAGAGACCTGGCAAACAAAATATCCGGAATTATGCCATCTCTGCTGAGAAAGAGAACTGGCAAACAAAATATTCGGAATTATGCCATCTCTGCTGAGAAAGAGAACTGGCAAACAAAATATCCAGAATTATGCCATCTTTGCTGAGAAAGAGAACTGGCAAACAAAATATCCAGAATTATGCCATCTCTGCTGAGAAAGAGAACTGGCAAACAAAATATCCGGAATTATGCCATCCCTGCTGAGAAAGAGAGCTGGCAAACAAAATATCAAACCTGGCCTATGCTTCAGATGCACATGTTTGAATTTTTCTATGGCGTAATGCTCCATACGAAATGGAAATGCTACGCGTTTGGGAGGATGCCATGCAAGAATGCTTATGCAATGTAAAAGGGATGCTCCAGCAAAATAAATGCTGAAAAACGAAGGCAACTCCACCGAGGATAACAAAATAAATTGTCCTCTGAGTCCAAGACCTCTGGTGAGAAGGATCACATTGAATAACTCCTTTGATCAACAACTTCTGCTGGAGATGAAATCCCAAATGAACATCCACTCTACTGGGGATTATATATAACTCTTTGAAAAAGGAAACCAAGACCTGAATCAGAAGAGTGCCAAATATCACTTGGACTTAAAATCTGCTGGGGATATCAACCATCGCTAATCAAACCCGCTGCAAAGACTACCATTAAACTCTGCTTGGGGAGACACATCACAAGTACTAGACCAGCTGGAGACACCATTGAACTTAACCCACTGCTGGGGAAATGACTTCACCTTTATCCTGCTGTTGCCGCTGAAAACACGTTTCCTGACTGGCCGAGGGGAGTAGACACCAATACTCTGCGGGGAAGACAACATCTTTGTCTCAGGAATATGCTCCACAAATCTCCTGTGGTAACAAAGCAACATCCACCTTAAAGCAATCCACTATAATTGTTGGCTGAGGAACAATCTTTTGTACCCTGACTAGGGAGAGTGACAGTCTGATGAGGATGACGAAACCTAAATGCTAGGGAGAATACCCTGCTGGGGAGAAAAGTCACGAAACCTGCCGAGGGATATCATTGAGCTTAACCTGGTGTTGGAGGAAAGAATTTACCCTGCTGGAGATTAGAGCATGTCGTTGCTGACGAAAATACCCTTCCTGACCTACCGAGGAAAGTGAGTACCAGGCTCTGTGGGGAAAATAAAATCTTTTCAAAGACATCCAACACATCTCCTGCTGGAGATACAACCGCATTCACCTCGGAGCAATCCACTTTAACTGCTTCCTAGGGAATAATAAGCCAACCATGACTTCGGCTGGGGAACACAATCCTTCGTACTCTTGCCGGGGAGAATAAGTTCTGCTGAAGATGACAAAATTTCAGCACCGGGGAGAGTAACTCTACTGAGGAAAAACAATTTTGTTACCCAGCCTGACCTACCTCTATGGTCATAAACGGGCCTTTGAACTCTCCACTTGCCCCACACCATCAGGTCTAAAGGAAGAAATCATCTCAAGAGGATTTTATAGAAGACCGGGCCTTCACACTGCCCCAGGGTCTTCAAACTCTTGGAGAGATTTATTAGTGCTCGACGCAACTGCCTCAGACTTCATAATCCATGAAGTAGATTACCTCGAAAGGAATTGTAATGACTTGAAAATACTCTGCCCCAGTATTCTGAATCTTGAAGAGGTACTTTCAATTAACCGTCTTCAAGAGTGGACAACTTCTCACGCTCTAGAGGTAGCCTGCCCCAAGTCTTGAAGAAAATTTTCCCCTGACTGATCTTACAGAGATTTGTCAAATCGACCTGATTACCCCTGTTTGGCTGCTTTAGGGAGAGTTTTCAATGTGACTGCTCCAGATTAGCTGCATCTTATCACCATTTATCGGGAACCTCTAGGCTGCGCACAGTCTCTTGGCCACATACCCCTTGACATGACTGTCCATCGGAGTTTTCACCATCTCAACTTGGCGTGATCGAGCTTCTCAACTGACGTTCATCATGTAAGCTTATTTGATGTCAAACACATGCAAGCAGAAAATGTTTATTATGAGAATGACAATTCTAATGCAACACTCATGTTATCCTGAAGTTTTATTAAAAATGCGTCGCCAAGCCTTGTGAACGAATCACTAGCTGGGATGCGACATTGACTTTTTAATGGGAAACAATACGCACATGCAATACCAACAAAAATCTTATTAGCATAACCCATGGGAGTCAGGAACGCTATCTCGCTGAAATACACTTTCAGATAAAACCCTGCTTCAATTAGGACTTTTAAGGGTTGTAACATGGCCTGGTTCGCGGTTTTAGAAAAAAGGGTTTATGCTCAAAATTTATCGGTGCCCACCCACTCTTCGTGATGTTCTCCAGTCCTACGTTAGCTAATCTGACATAAGCGCTCATCTCTCAAAGGGTTTTATGATCCTTAAGGAACCCATGCAATCGATGTTTTGAGACCTAATGAGGTTTTAGAGCAACAGTCACCCCTTTTGTCTTATGTGTCTGTAGCCACACGACTTTGTTCTTATCGGAGGATTTTTCTCTTGATCATCCTTTTCCGCTTTTCGCTTTTGGTTTTTTTTTTATTTCCCTGATTTTTCCTGGACTGATTCTTTTGAGTTTTTCGATTTTTGAAGTCCAGTGGGATGCCCTAACTTTTGCCTAAGTCGCTTGTTCTCAAGTTTCGACTTAGCGGGCTTTCTTTCTTCTTTTTTGAACAAATCGTGTGACACCGTTTTGTCTGACTTGCTGGAAAGGGTTGTGACTGCCTCACTCCTTGATTGTTGATGGATAACCATTGTGGTTTTACATCTTTTGACCTCCTGATATGTGAGGAAAGAAAGGTAATGGATCCTCAGATGCGCACTCCTTTTGCAATTTGAACGCTCGGTCAAACTAACTGACGCCTACCCTGCCCCAGGTTAAGATTGAGGGTTTTTTCGTTTCTAGAAAGAAACTCCTACTTCAAGGCTCAAAGGGGTTAACGAGGGTCTATCACCCTTATATCTCTAGTGTTTAGGGATTTGAAACAATGCATGTACATCCTCAACAGAGTTTTATCCAAAGGCACCTAACCGAAGATTTTGCGTTTTTCACTTCATCATCCTCCCTCAAGAGTTCTAGACAAGAAAGGTTGGTATTGCAGTGCATATAAACATGATATGAGTGCATAAAAGTAAATTACTTCAAGAACAACATATTTATTGCATTAAAATCATCATTCAAAACACAAATAAGTTTTTTCATACAGACAGTGTTTAGACAAACAAATGAAAAACTACAAATGAAAATGAAGTGAAGAATCTGAAGATTGCCATTGTTGAGGAGACTTGTCTCCGTTTGGACTGATTGCTTTGGATGACATACTCGCAGTTCCAAGTGCCCACTTGGGAAGCTTCAGTTGAAATGCATACCCTCCGCAGTGAAAGTAATGACCCCTGCATCAATCAGATCTTGCACTTCGTGTGGGAACGCCTTACAATCCTCAGTTGAATGCCCCCGTGCCCCTGCATGGTATCCACATCGAGCATTGGCATTAAACCCTGGTGGATATGGAGGAATGATCTGATCTGGTTTCCTTGGCACAATCAACCCTCTTTTAACCAACTCTGGCAATATCTGACCATACAGCTTTGGTAGTACGACAAACTGTCTGTTTCTTGGCTTCCGTCGACCCGCTTGGGAACTATTCTGCGGTTGATTCCGATTTGCGTACTCCTCTGGCCCAGGTGCTTTTCCCCTCAGACTTAATCGAGGAGTAGGCAGCAGTTGCGGACGTGGGGATTCTAATACCAAGGACTGAAAGAAATGCCCCTGACTTGATGTATCTTTGGGAGAGGCCATAGGGATATCCACTTCTTTTTCAACAGCTAGAGTAGGACCACCTTGTATGCTTACGCCGCTCGGCGTGAATTCAATTTTCCTCGAATCAATCAGATCCTGGACAGTATGCTGAAGGGCCTTACAATTTTCCACATTATGCCCCGGCGCACCAGAGTGAAAATCACAGTGGGCTCTTGTGTCATAACCCGGTGGAGGAATACTAGTAAGAGGAGCTAGAGTCCTTTTCTGTACCAGTTGCAGCTGAAGAAGATGCTGTAATAGCTGAGAATATGGCACTGGTGGAGTATCGAAATGTCAGTTCTGTTTAGGCGTAAATTGCTGCTGGCGTGGAGCATGATTATGCTATTGATATACAGTCGGGACGGTCACAGTGGCAATCTGCTCACTCTTTGGGAGAGATCCCTCAAACAACAGAGGAGAGACAATTCCAGCCGCAGCTTCAGGCATGGGAGCATTGTCTTTGCTTAGCACACCTCTCACGACCTCCATAACCAGATTCATCTGAGTCTTCAATTGGTTGACCTCCTCCTTCATCACTTTCTGGTCTTGAATCAGAGCTTGCATGTTCCCCATAAACTGGCCCATTTGGCTTCGTACATCCCTCAACTTTGCTTGAATTTGATCCATGATCCGCTTCCTGCTTCTTTGAAGAGTTAAGTCCGAAATTCTGAAGAAGACCAGATCAGGATGAGAATAACCAGCTTCAAACACCTGTTATGCAAATGAATATGCAATGTGAATGCCATGTTCAAATATTTCCAAGGAATCATTCCGCTTTGATTCAAGTTTTTGACAAAAGAATCATAAGAAATAGAAGGAAACGCTCAACAGCGAGTCTCAAAGCTATTATCCCTTGGAAATACAAGAACATGTCTGCAAAAATTGATGATGCAAATACAACAGACATGGGATCAAGGCTTCCATAAAGCTCTGTACTGCTGTGCTGCTGAATGGATAAGTTCAAAGGTCTTCTCTGAAGAGAATACCGGAATACCCGAATATCCGAATGACCAGAATACTAGAATAACCAGAATATCAGGCTGATAAGTTCACACTGATAGGAAAACCAGAATACCGGGTAGGTTGAAGGTCAAGGTTACCTGCAGACCTGCAAACACCCAACCCCTCTCACATGTGGGTTATAGAAAGGCGAGGATATTCAATATCACTGACTCTCAGGCCGAGAAATGATGATACATTCACCATTTCTGGTTTGGCATCATCATCAATCGAGGAGGCCTCAACTGATTTCCCTCAAAAATAAGGCCATCCTATGCAAGTTCCTAGCATTGGGTCCTCGGGTCGACAAGTGTAATGGGTTTTCCATTTCTGGACTGCCATTATCATATCTCGGGAGGAGAGGCGTTGCTGGGTTCTTGGGAGACGGTCGCTAGAGTCGACAGTTTTCCAGGTTATATTCCATCGTCTTCCCCAAATGAGCAGGATAGAATATTACCAAGGAAACCTCGTCTGGATGTGGAGTTTTCATGTATACTAAGTCTGGCCAAATGCCACACAAGTCACACTACTTTCCATGCCAATCATAGGTGTATGCTCAAGCCTGGGTATTGGGCTTTTCTCTCATGAATCCAACCCACCCTACAAACAGAAAATCCAGCAGCAGAATAGTACAGCATAATAATGAAATGCAATGCAATAAATGCGGTAAAAACAGTAAAACAGCAATACAATAATATACAATAAAATAAAGCACAACAGTAAACACCCAATGAAAACAAACAAACAAGCACTAGGATTGACTCGCAAAAGGGATGGACCAGCAAGAGGTCATCCTGTCCCCAGTAGAGTCGCCAGCTGTCGCTCCCGAGGATTTGCATCCATGGTACAAACGCGAAAGTGGCGCGGAAAACAGAGTCTCCAGCAATGTGTATTTATCCCAAGAAAGGGAAAGGAAACACTGCGTAAACCTGAGGGAAGGGAAAGAGCATGGTCTCGCGACCAAGAGAAACGGGTAAGGGGGTCGGTTACGCGAAGGGAAGGTGTTAGAACCCCACACGTCTATCGTACTCGACGGGATCCACGCTTGTTGTCTCGATCAAAGGGTGTCATCATCTGAAGCTCCACTGCTTACTGGAACTCAGAAGGAACGGGAACAGAAAAGAGCAAATAAACGAGGGAGAAAAGAAAAAGAAGTGACTCGATAGGATATCTCTCGTCCTATGCCTACGTATTCCCTCATGCAATGGGAAAGTCAGAGTCAACGTAGTTTGGACGCGAACTAAGGAGGGAGGTTGCTCGCCAAGACATCGTCGTCTTGTGCCTACGTATCCTCAATCGGAAGAGAAAGAGGAAATTAGAGCAGTCGTAGTTCGAACTAACAAGGTCGGTTAGTGTTTTTTATGAGCGACGTTAGATTCGCGTCCGGCAGTTAGGGTCGATGCCTGTTTGCGACGAGACGGAAGTAACGTGCCCTTTTCTGAAAATGATTTGAACTTAACAATCCCAAAGGATAAAAAAGGTTTGAGTTTGTTTTTATGTTTTTTAGACAGAAGTGGATTGAAGTTAGTTCGTAACTTACATTGCACTAAAGTCTACCATGCGGGAACGAGTGAATCGCATGGTCGTCCCCTAATGGGACGTATGCTAAACACTCTAGAAGAGGAGGGGAGACCCCTCGTTCTTCATTTCCTACACTTAAGGCTCGAGCGCAATATTCGTTATATTTATTAAGTGTTTTAGAAGTGTTATGAGATGAGAAGAGAAGACTCAAGGAAAAAGAAAACACTAAGGGGAATTCTATCCTAATGTTGTCATGCAAAGGTGGCCCTATAGTTGAGTTTGAAAGGGAAACTTCTACCTAAGTTAGCATGCAAAGGGAAGCCTAATGCTAATCCTACTCCAAGCTTAATCGAAAATTAAGTTGGACTAGGTAGCTCTAAGGGAGTGAATCCAAGACTTAAACAAGTCTTGGGATTCAAGGGAAGGAAATAGTGAAAAAGATGAAGAAGGAAAGAAGAAATGAGCAAAAACAGCAGCTACAACAGCGCATCTGCACCAATACAGCAGTTAAAGACAGCACACAAGCAAAACAGCTTATAACAGCACACAATTCAGCACAAGAAAGGGTGCAAAAGGCCAAACAGCAGCACATATAACAGTACATATTCACATAAACAGCAATAGAAATAGGGAAGCATGTGATTCACTTGAATACAACTCAATCATGGCATAGAAAACGTGCATCAAGCATTACATATTCTTCAATCAAACATGATTACAATCACACCACCAACCAAGGTAAATAACTCTTGAAATCATCGTGAAAGCATGCATATCATGAGGAAGCATATCATTAAGCATATGAAAAAATCAAGTGAAGCATGCATCTCACAAAATTAGGTGAACAAACAAACACAAAGCAATTCCAGCAACATAAGCATCAATCAACAATTATCATGCTCAAGGAGTATGTGTTATGTGTTCATGGCATCAAGAATGCAACAATGTAAACAATGTTCATAAACGATGAAAATACAAGAGCCGCGTGTCAGAAAATTATGCACATACAATGGTGTGAGGTGCGACAGCATCAAAACAGACATTAAACATGTATCATATCAATCCATGAAGATTAGAAATGAAACGAGATCGAAACATGCTCAAAAATGCACAAAAAACACACTCTGCAGCAGTGTTAATCGATTAACAGCCCCAAAACAGCACAATTTACACTGGTTAATCTATTAACCTAATTGCACTGCAATTAATTAATCGATTAACCCTGTACCAGCAGCAAAAACTTAAGTTCGAAAATCACTTTTTCAGCAGTAAATCACTTATCCAAACATCTAAACGATCATGTAATCACTTATGCACGAAAAATT
Source organism: Lathyrus tuberosus (assembly GCA_022829125.1). Taxonomy (NCBI): domain Eukaryota; kingdom Viridiplantae; phylum Streptophyta; class Magnoliopsida; order Fabales; family Fabaceae; genus Lathyrus; species Lathyrus tuberosus. The sequence continues at coordinate 14,724,666 of JALAZF010000036.1, read as the reverse complement.
ACATTGAAATACATCATTCAACATCAATTAGATCCAACAATCATCAACATTATGAATCAAATTCAAGCAAATGGATCAAAACACATCAAAAGTCATGGATCTACATTGTATAAGTTGAAATTAAGCTAAATCAAGTATGGATCTGAAATTAACCAACCTACAAAGCTGAGAATTGCTTTGGTAAGATTTGTGAACGAAAATTGGTGGATCCAAACAAGAAAACCAGAGATCTATGAAGCTTTACCAAGAAAACTTGAAGATCCAAGCAAGAACACTTCAAATAAGCAAAAGCTCCTCCAAAAGTGATTCCAAAAGCTTACTCCAAGATCCAAATCAGTAGCTACTGCAGAATTGAACCAAGAATGAGGATGTGTAGAATCAAAATGGTGGTTAAAAATTGAATAAAAAAATGCAGCGCTGAAAAATGAAGTATTTGGGCAAAATTCACAATGGTTAATCGATTAACATAAGTGAACTGGCTTAGGTTAATCGATTAACACATTCAAATTTTCAAATTTTTGCTCCAAAAGGAGGGAAACTTGGAGAACTGCCTGATTCCACCTGTTTTGAGCCACAATAGAACTCTGAAACATGTCATTTGATATTACCACTGGAATACACTTGAAATATGTTGTGAAATGTTTTTCGCACTCGGATTAAATTGCTGATAACAACTGTCTGGTGCTGAATAATTGATCAAAAATTGACTACCGGAGTTTCTGATCATCAAGTCATTTAATGAGCAAAATAAATGCTCAAAAAGACTTGGAAAGCTATCTGCTTGGCCTTGAACATTATTAAAAATCATACTGGAACTGATGACGCCGTGAGCAGCTAGAGAATACCTTGATCCCATGCCCAAAAGAAATATGCAAATGCAAAAATGACAATGCAAATGAAATGAAGCATAAGCCAAAAGGGTTAGAAACACTAGGGCAAATTTTGAGGTGTTACACAAGCCTTGTCATCCATTTGGACACATCAGAGGATAAAATCAAAAGGGAATGATCTGATCCCTAAGCCTCCCAAGTCCAAGAATCTACACATAACTATAACAAACCTAAAAAGGCTAAAAAGTGCAAAAGACTCCAATTTTGTTTCCAATCATTTAATGGATGTATCAAGGTGGCATGGACTGACACATTCCTAACTGAATGAGTCAAGAATCAGCTCTGAATCAAAGAACCATAGGCCTGTGCCCTAACCTCAAGTCAATGGCTAAGAGGAGACTTGAGATTCCATTTGATCCACATTGGCCAAAGACCTGTACCAGCCGCCATTCACTATTACTTGCAAAACAAACTTGCCCTACTATAAATAGAGCTCATTTGTGCTCAATTTGAGTACACCAAAGCACTACAACTGATGCTTTCCTCAAAATATCTTTCTTTAGGCCAAAATGCCTTCTTTTGCAAGTAATCTCTGAGTTTTTGAGTTAGAAAGCAATTCCACCACAACTCGTGATCTAAACACATCCAATATGTCACATCTAAGTTGTCCAAACACTCACCTTTGATCTGAAACACCAAAATCAGAAAGTCAACCTCACAAACCTCAAAATTTGACTTTTCTGCATATTTCAAGCCATGTCTTGATTCAGTAACTTCCAAAACCAAACCAAGCCTCAAACACACTCCAAATATCATCCTCAAACTGTCCCAATTGGTTTCGCTCATCTGGAACACCATTTGAGAGAGTTGTTATAATTGTCACTTTTGCCCCTTTTGCAAGAAAAGGCCTATACTTGTTCCCGAGGATTCCAGCTGGTTCTGATCATCCTAAAAGCTTCTAAGGGATCAATCAAGAGTGTTCAAAGAATTGAATTACTTCTGGCACAAGGATTTGGCAGATAGCACAAGAAGCTCCAAGAGGTAAGTGCATCACAACTTGAACTCTTTAAATCATGCATTGCTTTGAGGTCCATTGATCATGGACCTCTCATACATATCACATGTGTTGTGTTTGAACTAATTTATCATGCTATTATTGCCTGTACCATGAGATAGCATAGAACATGCAAAATTTGGCCTATTTTGAAACCACTATCGGATTTTGAAATGGAAACATTTTCTGAAAATTCCAAGGGCACCATTGGATTCCTCATGAAATTCTAGGTTAGATGCACCTAAATTTTGTCCCAATCCATGGAGAAATGAGAAAGTTAGAGCCTTCATGCAAATCCACCAAGACTTGGTTTTTTGCCTTGGCCAGGCCTAAAAACCAAGTCACCCATACATACACATCGGGTGGGTTTGATACACGGATGTATCACCACCCTAGTGGTAGCGTGCATGTGTGTTTGCCTTGATGTTCAACACCCACCCAGACCATTTTTTTCACTTTGCCATATTCTGATATTTTTGCTATTTTTATGGATTTTATAAATTAATTCTAAAATTAATTTCTCTCTCAATTTTAATTATTTTTTATTGGTTATTTTTTTGAAAATTCCCAAAAATGTTGAAATATTTTATTCCATAAAAATTTCACAAAAATATTATTTATTTCATATATTTAGTATTTTTGTAAAGAATTATGTTTTATTTCTTGTTTTAACACTTAAAATATTTCTTTCTCTTGATTTTGCAAATTCAACTAATTTTCAAATCATTCTATGAATGAAATATGATTTTCCAAACATTAATCTAAGATCAAAACTTGTTTTTCACACGTTTGATAATTTTGATCATTTTAATTGAATTTTTATTCAATTAAAAACATTTTAAAATCAAATTAGGGTTTTGATTATTTTCACCCTCACAAATCTTTTTCAAAACACTTTTGGGCCTCTAATAGAGTGTAAGACCCAACCCTCCTTTGTACATAAATAATTTTGGGCCTCAGTCGTTGTATAAGTCCCAGTACAGTTTTCAAAATGACGGTGCGATCACTGTCTTTCCATGGGCCTCTCCTTGAGTTGTAAGACTCATCCCTTGTACAAAAATAAACTTTTGGGTCTCTAATAGAGTGTAAGACCCAATCCTTGTTGTACATAAATCTTTTTGGGCCTCAGTCATTGTATAAGTCCCACTGTGTTTTCAAAAATCTCGGCGCGATCGTCACCTTTTAACCAAAAATCATCTGGGCCTACCCTTGTGTTGTAAGTCCCATTTCTTTTCTTTTTCAAATCTTTGGGCCTCTCCTTGAATTGTAAGACCCATCCCTTTGTACAGAAAACCTTTTTGGGCCTCAGTCGTTGTATAAGTCCCGATATAATTTTCAGAACAACGGTGCGATCACTGTTATATCTGGGCCTCTCCTTGAGTATATGCCCTAATCTTCTTTTCAAAACAACTTCCCCTTTTGATTTAGGTTCAAATTCATAGTTGTTATCAAAACTTTCTTTAATTTCTTGAACAACTAACCATACAGCCGTTACAATGGAAGCTTGCTCACCTGTAAGTTTTATCAGCTTTCTTTTACATACTTGCACATATATATAATTGTTTGTGCTGGAAGCATGCTCACCTGTAAGTCCTCCTACCTTCTCTTTTACATACAATATATACATCATATATATATATGCCTGTATATTATCTGCTTAGAGTTTTCCTCGACAATTAGGTCTAGAACTAGATAAAGCCAGTGGTCACTCTTTCAACACAGTCAAAACTAGTTCCCCATAGGAATTCTAGATACAGTCTTGCGTTCTCTTGGGCTTAGTCAATATGGAACAAAGAGAAAGGCATTATTCCTGGTGAAACTTTTCTCAGACTGTCACTATTAGAAATTGTCAAAGAAATTTATTTCCCTAGAGAGGATTAATTCCCGGTGAAACCTCTCTTGAATTTCTTCAAACCCTAGAACTGTTCGCTAAAGAAAAGATTATTCCCGGTGAAACTTTTCTTAGGTTTGGACCCACATGCTTCCTAAAAGCATCCCCGCCTCCTCTTGGGCTTTGTACAAGTACCCTCCGGCTTCTTAGAAGTTCTCATGCCTTCTCTTGGGCTTAATACAAGGACCCTGAAGACCTCTTAAAAGTATAGGACAGAACTTAGTCATCCTTTGTTAAAGCAGTCTTTCTAGAGAGTCAAAACCTTGGACAATTTAGGGTTGATTCTCATCCCTTAAAACACCAGCCTCCTCTTGGGCATCATACAAAGATAAACTCTTCCATACCAATAGACTTGGACAAACTAATCTCCTCTTAGATCTCAAAGACATTCTCAAGTTCCCTACAAACACAGGATAAACCCTAGTCATTTAACCAATATCCAGTAGAGTCGAAACCTCTATAGGTTTTCAAAACTCAAACTTTAAACTCTCACTTTAAATTTCCCCAGCCAGGGTCAGCTTATCATCAGTGTAACACTATCCCAAATCAGAACCTCAAGGCATCTGATACCTCAACTCTTCTGTAACCCTCAACAAGAGTTGATCCCCCGACTTGGACCTGCCTCTGGATCTCAATAATCCTCAACAGAAGCTAGCCTCCTCTTAGGCTTTGTATAATGATTTTCCTCAGCAGAATTAGCCCCAAAAGCACCCTTTTGTTGAGTTCATCTTCTTTCTTAAAACACTCTCTTGTTGAGTTAACCCCTTTCAGCCTCAATCTTAGGCTTTGTACAAGATAAACAAAGTACTCTCTTGTTGAGTCAATCAAAATAAAAGCACTCTCTTGTTGAGTCAATCACCTTTTCAGCACTCTCTTGTTGAGTCAACCTTCTATAAACACTCTCTTGTTGAGTCAAATATTTTCAGCCTCAATCTTGGGCTTTGTACAAGACACCATAAATACTCTCTTGTTGAGTCATTCCTTTTAGCCTCAATGTACAAGACATATATAAAATTTCTCCAACAAAGTCAAAATCTTCATAACCTTTTCTTAAGCTCTGGATAAATATCTTCCCCAGCGAAGTCAATTCCTCCCAGCATTCTTTTAGGCTTTGAGCTAAGTAGAGTCAATCCTCTTTCCACCCTCAATCTTGAGCTTTGTACAGGACACCCATAAAAATCCTCTCACTAGTAGAGTCAACATCGTTCAGCCTCAATCTTGGGCTTTGTACAAGACACCAAATAAAACACTCTCTTGTTGAGTCAGTCTCATTTCAGCCTCAATCTTGGGCTTTGTATAAGACACCGTTTAAATCTCTCTAGCAAAGTCAATCTTCTTTTAGCCTCAATCTTGGGCTTTGTACAAGACAGATAAAACCTCTCACCACTAGAGTCAGTTTTCCCCCTTAGCCTCAATCTTGGGCTTTGTACAAGACATACAAATATTTCCCCGAAAAAGTCAAGTTTTAGCCTCCTCTTAGGGTTTGTATAATGATATCCCCAAAAGACTCATTCTCTTTTTAGCCTTAATCCTGGGCTTCGTACAAGACATATATAAACACTCTCTTGTTGAGTCAGTCTTTTCCAGCCTCCTCTTAGGCTTTGTATAAGAACTTCCCCAGTGGAGTCAATCGATCTCTTAGCTTCAACCTTGGGCTTTGATCAAGGCACATACAAAAATCAACATCCCCTCGGAGAAAAATCTAAAACTCTCTGTAGGAAGACATTTCTCTGTGTTATCACACATACAAACAGATAAATCAAAACAAACCCTAATTCCAGATAACTGCTATAAGTGGCACACTTGTTGATTCAAATATCCAAGTTGTCGTCCCTCTCTTATCCTGGCAAACTTCCTCTTTCATCTAATTGCTGTAAGTGGCAAGCCTCTGGATTATTTACATCCACGCCATTGTCATTCTCTTAGCATGGAAAACTCCTAAGGAAAAATGGCATTGCTCTACACTGAGTTAAAGTTTTCTCCTCCAGGACAAATCCCTCATAAAGGCAATTATCACATTGCTGGATACTCATATCCCAGTTAAAGTAATTTTCCTTTATAAACAAGTCACCCAACAGTTGTGATAAACAGATGAGATGTCTCCCTTTAGAGATAACAAATTCTCTCTCAGTCAAACCTTTAGCTTCGATCTTGGGCTTTGAACAAGACACAAATACTCATTTAACTTCAATCTTAGGCTTTGAACAAGACACTAAAACATCTTTTCCTCCCATAGAATAGGAGGAACTACGATTGCTCTGATTTCCCTGTTTCTTTAAACGGGAATACGTAGGCATAAGATTACAAAATCTTAGCGACCACACCAATAAAAAACTTTAGGTCCAGTACCTTCACACACAAATCAAAACTCAGGTCCAGTACCTCACCAAAATCATCAAAAACTCTCCCTCTTTCAACACTCCCAAAGGAGAAACCTTCCCAACCCACAACAGATAAACACCATCAAGTATACAGAACCTAATGCTAACAACCTGTGGATAACCATATATAGGATGGGTAATTGACAACTCCCCATTGTATAACCTGACCCCGAACTCCCTGGATCTCTCTTAGCGTTCGTTCAGTTAAACATTCGCGTGTAAGGTTAGTTTTAGATAACTTCCCTTTCCTTTCCAGCTTCACGAGATAAATAAAAAATCAGAAAGTAGCACCCCCACTCCTACCATTGCGGTGAGGAGAAACCCATGGCAATAAGGTGGTCGCATCACCGACAAAAATCGCACGCTACAACACCACATATTCACCCAAAATCTTAAGGTGATAGGTGTATGGGTCCTCTTACTTATAAAGTGCTTAACCTCCATTTTTCTAAGCAATGTGGAACTTCTGACTCACACTTGTACACAACATACATTGAGGTGTGGTTATAGTTAAAGCCTTTTGTAACAACCTTATGTATTGGTTATTTTTAATTTTAGCTACTTAGAAAGCTTATTAATACTTATTCTCTTGTGTGATAGAATATATGTTTCCATTATTATAGCTAATTATTTTTTCCAAGCCTATTAAATTAGTATTTTGCATAATCGTATGTGTGCTTTGTTTGTCACTTTGCATGTTTAATACCTAAAACATGTTTAAGCCTAATCCTATATTTACTTGTTGATGTGTTATATTTCTTGAAAGTTTTCAAAATCCTTCTGGCATTTGTGGAGGAATTGAATTTGGTTCACCTTTTTTATCTTATATTTTGACTTTTACTTAAGTTGTTAATTTTTCCTAAGACGCCCCTCTTTTAATTTGCTTTGAAACTGTTAATGTTCCATCACAATCTTCATGTGTAATGTGCGATAAATTAGACATTTCCAGACTTTGCTAATACAATGTATGTTGCGTATCGTCATGTCCTCTAGTGATTTGATTGAAAATTGGCACCGGTTCCGTTTGGTGTACCTAAGAAGTATATACTCCTTAAATTGTTAGCTTCGTCGTTATTGAATTTGCTTTATCATTATCTATTCGCTATCGATGTTGTTTGAGACATAATTGATTCTCCTTAAATGATATGTGCGTTGTTGATACTTTTTGTCCCTCTTTGCATTAAATGAATGTATTTTTATTGTATAGATTTTGTATCCTTGCAACGAGTTGAAACTAATTGATCATGTTGACGATGGTTTTTACTTGTATTTGTGAATTCGTAAGTTATGATTCTTTCTAATTTGATTTTGTTCGTTCATGTATCCTAAAGAGGTATTATATGTTAGGCAAAATACTCTTTTTGGTCTTTTAACTTTATCTCGAGGTTCATTTTTGGTCCCTTAACTTTAAAAAGTGTCATATTAGTCCCTTAACTCTTCAAAACGTTCCATATTAGTGTTTTTCGTCTTATTAGCGACGGAAAAATTCAAAAATCAGTCACTAAAATCCGTCGCTAATAAGACAAAATGACTAATATGGAACATTTTGAAGAGTTAAGGGATCAAAGTGACACTTTTTAAAGTTAAAGGATCAAAATGAACCTCGAGATAAAGTTAAAGGACACAAAAATCTATTTTGCCTATATGTTATTTATGTACTTTGATCATGTTATAATATAATAAATAATATAATAAATTAGAGGTAATAAAATTTAAAAGTGTTTTATCTTTTGTAGTACAGAAGAATGTGTGAATCTTCTATAACAAGTGACACAATAATGATGATTCCATTGATCACACTCAAGTGGATTGATCACAAAGACTTCATATTTGCAAAGAGTTTGTGGGGGGTAAGTTTCGAGGGAGGTGTTACAGAATTGGACAAATTGTGATGAACATTATACGTAGATTGTCATACTTGAACTATGTGGCAGGGACACATTGCAATAGGGAACTCTAGAACCAAGCCATTTAGGTTGCTAGAGTTAACTTTGTTTCAACACATGTCGAGGTTGCATTAGTTAATGAGTGGACATCGATGCTGGAAAGGAAGTTTGAAGAAATTCAAAGAGGTTTGAAGGATTTGGAGGTGGGTTTTTTTAGTGTTCATCCCAATACTCATGGTCCTTATGATGATGAATTTGATGGGTAGATTGTGGACAAAGATGAGTGATGGGTTCGATCGCCTGTTTATGTTTGACATAATTTTGATGGTTTATTTGAATGTATGGTTGTAGATAATATTTTGATGTATTAGTTGAATACCTTGTTTATTTTGATAGGTTTTGTGAATTTTATGGTATAAATACATATATGCAGTTGGTATAAATACATATATGCAGTTGAATATTTTGATGGATTATATGAATACATAAGAATTAGTTGAATTGTAGTTGAAATTATAATATTCTAATCATAAATGTATAGACTCGTATGTTAAACAATAATCTGTCATAGATATTGGTCTATGTAAGGACACATGTAAACAAGTTTTAAAAGCAGGTTTTCAAAATTAAAAAATTTCACTTGGCGTCGGCCCAAGCTGAAACTAACTAAATAATGTTTTGTACAATCACATCTCCATCAAGAGACGTAAATAGTTGTGTAGGTCAAAGTCTAAGCCATCTATTTTTTACATAAGATAAATAACTTCTTCTTAAAGAGACATTAATAATTAGTGTAAGTTATAGCCGAGGCTAAAGATCAAAATACATCCACGATGTAACCGTTGAGAATCAAGTGTGGGGAAGAAGTCCCACATTGATTAGAAAATAGAAGATTAAACACTTTATAAGTAGAAGAACCCACACACCTATCACCTTAAAGTTTTAGGTGGATATATAGTGTGTCTCTCACAAAGGTGTTCGAGAAAAGGGACCGGCTTACTTGTATCTAAAACACTTCCCGCAGGTGTGGGTAGAAGGTGTTCAGTAACGTATGCTTTTAATCTGTTAGCGTCTTCTTTTGGCTGACGCTTCTGAGCAGTTTTCTATTATTGTTTATTAATAAAAAATACTTGTCTCATGTTTTTTTAATAATTATTATTAATAAAAACTAGTTTTCATGATCTTTTTAAATATGATACATAGTCATCAGAATGTTTTATTGGCAATAAGAATACAATATTCCATTGTTTGATTCAAACTTTAAAAAATTATTTCAAAATATTTTTTATTTTTAAGAATTTTATTAACATACACTTCTTCTATTTTTGTTTCAAAGTTTAAAGAATGAAAATCCAAACATTTTCATAGAAATAAAATTCAACTAACTACAATTCTCTACTATTACTTGTAGTTTTTTATTTTTTACTTTTTTTTATAATTTGTAAAATAAATAAATATAATATACAATTTTGAAAATTTTAATTTTTATCCATACACTTAAATAAATATTATTCCAAATAATAATAACAATCATGGGAATAAAGATTATAAGGATAAGAAGAGATAGAAATGAATAAATATAGAAATTATGTATTATATTATATTTTAAAGATATTCATCTAATTAGAAAAAAAATATTTTCTTTTTTAAAAGCTTCTAGAAAAAGAAAATGGTTTTTTTTCCTATTTGAACGAATATCTTTAAAATATAATATGAAATTTAATTCTGTATCATGTTAAAACCGAATTATTTATTTTAAATTCTTTGTTTTAATTATTTTATATAATGTATTGTGATAACTTAAATATTATTTATGCAAAAATAAGCCAAATAAATAATAATCACTTAAATACAAGACGTGTTTATGAAAAAAAAAACTAATTTATCCTTTTTATAAAGTTAAATTTACACTTTTTTGGTCTAAAAAAATAATTATTACTTGAAAATTTTAAAATATTCATGCAATACTTTTTGCTCACTAATTTACTTTTATTTATTGAATTGCACTATATTTTATCTGAGGTGGAGATAGTCTAATTTTTAAAAAATAATTTATATCTACGTAATCTTTTTCAAGATAACTATAAATAGCCTATCATATTGTTAATATATTCCTCACAAAAATTTATCTCCAACTATGTTAGTTTCTTCCTCACAAAAAACATGTTATTCTCAATAATGGTACACAATAGTGCACCACTGTTTTTCTCTCCAAACACCACTAATAAATTCCTACATGACAATCATATGAGAATTTCCACACTATCGAGTATCGCTTCTGACATGGTGGGATCTAAGAGAAAATATACGATCTCTGATAACCACCACCAACACATTGATGGTTCCAACACCATCACTGCAACCTTGTGTTTCGTCCATTCCTTTAGTTGGTCCGTTCAATGTGTTATGTCTGATTAGAATGTATGTAATCCGAAAATTTGGTGATGTTGATGTCAATGAAACTCAATCTGATAACCAAGTTCTCCACTAGTTTATCTTCATATTGATGAAAATTACATGAAGTGGTTTTTACTCCATTCGAAACTCATATGCACTTTTATTTTCTGTTTTTTAGCCTTTCAATGTTATCAATAAAATACATTTGTAATTTTAATTTTATGTTTTGCAGAGAGATTCATAGATCCTTATAATTTTATTTGTGTCTTATATAAGGTATTCATAGTACTCTCTCTGTCCCAAAATAAGAGTCTTTCTAGCACAAAAAATTTGTCCCAAAATAAGAGTCTTTTATGTTTTCAAGACAATAATAATTAATTCTTATCAACTTTACCCTTAATAAATATTATCTGCACAACTTTCAAGATATCATATCACATTACACATTTATGACAACCAATAGAAACTAAGGACAATTTTGTAAAATTATTACATTTAATTCTTCAATAATTACTTTTCTTAATCTATGCACAATAACCTTAAAAGACTTTTATTTTGGGACGGATGGAGTATTTAATTATTTTCATGCATAAATTTAGAGGGTGTTCATCGTATAGATTGATTTTGAGGAAAAATGTTGTTTCATATGAAAATAAAATCATATACGATTCGATTTACTTTGAATTTGCATTGGCTAAACACTACTATTAGTTTTAAGGCAGGAGTAGCCTGTCTAGAACTCAACGTTAGATCGATGCTAAGATATCACTAATGATGATTAATTTTGGCCTGTTAGCGTCTGTTGATGCTTCAGAGCAATTTAATTTTAATGTTTATTAATGTAAAATAGTCGTCTTGTGTTTTTTTTATAATAATTATCAATTAAAAAAATATTCTTTTTGAACTTTTTTAAATATGATCCATATTTTCAAATGGAGGAATTATCATGGCTTTCTCAATGTTCTCTAGATAATATGCCTATCTTTTTACTATCATCAGCTTAAACAAGCATTTTATTAGTTTAATCTAAAGAGATAAACATATATGAAAATAAATACATATATTAAATTGAGTTTTTTAGTATAAGTTAAGGATATTTATCTAATTAGAGAGAAAAATATGTTTTCTTTTTTCTAGAAGCTTCTTGAAAATGAAAATGATTTTTTTTTCCTTGTTTGGTAAGTATATTTAAAATATAATATGGAATTCAATTTTATATCATGTTTAAACAAAATGATTTATTTTAAATTCTATGTTTTAATTAGTTTATATAATGTATTGGATTAACTAGAACATTTTCTTTAGAAAAATAAGCCAAATAAATAATAATAATCACTTATATAATGTATTGTGTTAACTAGAACATTTTCTTTAGAGTAAATTTTTTTAATTTACTGCAAAACATAACCTTTGAATTGAATCTAATTTAATGGTTTGATTAGTCTTTTAAATAATTAACCATTAGATTAAATTCAATTCAAATGCTATGATTTGGAGTAAGTTAAAAAAATTTACTCTTGGAGTAAGTTGATCCCCACTATATATGAGTGGAGATCAACTTATCTCAAAAGTAAGTTTTTTTTAACTTACTCCAAATCATAGCATTTGAATTGATTATAATCTAGTGGTTAAATTAACCTTTTACTTAATTAACTATTAGATTATATTCAATTCAAGGACTATAATTCAGAGTAAGTTAAAAAAATTCCTCTTAGGGTAAGTTGATCCTCACTTATATATATATATATATATATATATATATATATATATATATATATATATATATATATAAAAAATTATTTAGAGCTATGTAATATTTTTCAAGGTAATTATAAATACACTATTATCATATTGTTAGTATATTTCTCACAAAACTTTATTCTCAATTATGTTAGCGATAAATATACTTCACCCCATGCCAATGTAGTGAGTTTTGGTTTTATCCCCCTGAAGTATTTTTTTTTTTTAATTACCCCTCACCAAACCAAGATTCTATTTTCACTCCCCCCTATTGCTGACTAGATGAGAGAATCTGCTGACTGGACGAGGAAATATGCACATGTGACCTATATTAATTTGCGGACTGGATTAATTTTGAATTAATTTTTTTTTTAATTTTCGTTTTGGTAATACTTTTTTTTTTTTTTTCGTTTTGTGTTTTAAATATTATATATTAATTTTTATTATGAATTATAAATTTGATATTTAATTATTTTATTTTTAATTTTCGTTTTGTTTTTAAATTAAGAATTATATTATACAAAATATATATTAAACACATTGGGCTCATGGTCTATATACCTAGAGCCCATTTTCAATTCTATTAGGTTGGTGTGTGTTTGATATATAAACATTTAAATGTTTATCTTCAAAAACGATGTGGGACTGTTTCCAAAAAAGCAAACCACACAGTACATCCCTCACCCTCACTTCATCTCTCAATCTTCTCATAAAAAGCTGCTACTTCATTTTTTTCTCATGGGAACTTCTCACTAAAACACACTACTATAACTTCTCACTAAAACACACTACCATAACCCAAGGGTCCTGCTACTTCATCAAGATCCTTCCACCTCTTCCATTTTCTTCATCAACCATCAAAACACTACCTTGTAACACTATGTCTGGACCTTGATTTTACATACTGAAATACTCACCTCATGCGTATAACTTCCCTCCTGCGTAGGCCAACCATCATATTTTTGATACAGCAGTTAAACAACATGCTTAATAACATTGCATTAGATAATATATTTTGATTACTGTCAAGAGGTATAGATGTAAATTAGTGTGACTTTCCAAGTTCTAACATACAAAAGTAAGCAATTTTAGAACATGCATTCTTTCATGCAATGTATATTATGCCCCTCACATTTTTAACGTACAAAACAAATCAAAGCTTTCCAACATATTTTGAAAATTGATAGCACACAAGACATTAATGTTGGTGAATTATTGTTGGTGAAGCTTTACAAAACAAATCAAAACAAGATCAAAAAATGATGAACCTTCCAGTAACAACATTTTTGTTGCATCATTCATTTCTTATAAGCATGAAAAATCATGTTTGTGTGTAATATGCCATAGTTAGAGCGATTAAGATTTGAGTTTAACAAGTCATATTTAAACAATTAATTATATTTCACCATATTAGAACTGAGTTTAACAATTAACATTTAAAAAATTTATCAGTACGCCTGAATTATCATGCTTAAGTAATGGTTTAATACCACTCTTTATAATTGGTTTAAATCATCGCTAGAATATATTATGAAAAGTTGTGTGAAAGAATGTTTAGTGAACATATCAAGCAAAAATGATTGATTAATCTTGAATCAAACGAACACAAGACAAAATAGATCAATAGCTAGAAGAGAAGTTAAAAGAGAATACAGAGCTTCTCTTTGAATATGGGCCTTTGAATTTGTTTAGAATTAGAAGTTTTGAGGCATTGAAAAACAAAACTTTAATGTAAATGAAATCGTTCATAATTTTGGTTTTGTTGCTAGCTTCACATTCACCAGCATTAGTATAATATTAAGAAGTAAATATTTGATCTCAATGTCAAACAAATTTTTAGTTGATTCCCTTAACAAGTGGAAAAGTCATTAGAAATTATTGAGTTAGCAAATCAAACACAAACACATGATTAAAACCATGAACTAGTACTAAATTATCAAAGTGTGTCCTTCTGCTTATGTGACAGCTTTTTCTCAACTACCAGTGCAGTATAATTAATCATATGGATAGCAAATGTTTATCTAGAGTTTTTGATTCTTGTATTGAAAGATATTCTCATCTTTATGGAAGTGATGCTAGGGTGTTCTCTTATTGTATTATTTTCTTGACAGTATACAGACCTAGGAAGAAGAAAAAGCAGAGGAAAGAGTAATGAGCATAAAGGAAGTTTTCAAGAAGTAGTGTGTTTCTAATGTTCCACATCAACTGGTACAAAAATGATTTTAGGCGTTATATACCTTACTTGTACATTATGCTTCAAACTGAAAAAACATATGGGCCAAAAAGAGTTATGAAGATGATGGGTTAATGGATGTTTAGAGTGGCCCATCAAAGTAATTTAAAAAAAAAATTAAAAATACAAAAAAATAAAGAATTAGAATAAAGAATAAAGAAAAAATAATAATAATAATTAAAAAATAATAACCCAGGTACAATTAAAATTAAATAAAAATAAAAATATATAATATATAATATATAAAAACAGTTAAAATGTTAAAATATTTAAAAAAAGTGAAGTGTATGCCACATGGCAAAACGTGGCATTTTTAATCCAGTCAACAATTTAAGATAGGCCACATGTGCATATTGCTTGATACAGTCAGCAACAGAGGAGAGTGAAAAGAGAATCTTGGTTTGGATAGGGGGAATTAAAAAAAATACTTCAGCGGGTAAAACCAAAACTCGCTAATTGGCAGGGGGTGAAGTATATTTATCCCATTATGTTAGTCTCTTCCTAAAAAAATATAATTATTCTAAATAATGGCAAGTAGTAGAGCACCCTCATTTTTCTCTCCAAACACCACCAATGAATCCTTATAGACAACCATATTAGAATTTCCACACTATCGAGTTCCTAGAAAATACATGATCTTTCACAATCATCACCACTGACACGCTCATATATTTTTTTAATAATCAATTCATTAACATGGTCTAAATTATAGACCAACTTACAAACCCAACAAATATGCAGGAAAATTAGAGAGTTGAGAAGCAAACCAAACTAACCATAACTTGTAATGGTTTGAAATTCCACCCCCTTATAACCTACTTCTATGACTAATGCATATACATTTCAAGGGGCATTTTATATCATTCATATAAAGAACCTATTGACATCCTCT
Source organism: Lathyrus tuberosus (assembly GCA_022829125.1). Taxonomy (NCBI): domain Eukaryota; kingdom Viridiplantae; phylum Streptophyta; class Magnoliopsida; order Fabales; family Fabaceae; genus Lathyrus; species Lathyrus tuberosus. Next base: position 14,709,362 of record JALAZF010000036.1, on the reverse strand, counting down.
TTGTATCCCTCTTTCTCCATCTCCAATAGTTTAAAACAATGTCATGAAAAATGGAGCTTGGAACAGCCACAAGATCATTGAAGATAACTTGGTTTCTTGTTCTCCAAAGGCACCAACAAGTCACCAACCAGAAATTGCTGAGTGACTTTCCCTTACCCGGCTGATTACTCCACAATTGCATATCCTCCAAGCAATTATTTCCTCTAAGAATATTGACTCCAAGCCATGAGTTAACCTCCCTCCACACCTGTCTGGTCTTGGCACAGATCTCTGGTGGGGATTAGTGATTATGCCTCTCCTTTCTAGATTCTCTCACGTTGGAAGCTTGTTTTGCAACAGTCTCCAGCCAAAGATTGAAATCTTAAGGGGAATCTTTATCTTCCACATAGAATTCAATGCAATCTTCATGCCTCCATCTACACTATCCTCCTTCTGTTCCAGCATAAAGTTCTCATAACACGACTTGACACCGAATCTATTGCTGTTATCAGTTGGCCACAGAATTTCATCTTCATTCTGATTGTCCAGGGTCACTTCTTCTACTAACTGACATAAGCTAGATTCTAATTCAACCTCCTCTTCTTCAACTTCACTAGCAATGTTTCTACCATTCAAGTCCCAATGCCATCTATTCTCACTCCAAGCTTCACACACTGTAATGCTCGCATTCTGGTTCAAAGATAAACTGTACTGAATTGGAAATTGTATTTTAAGGACCTTTCCTCCGAACCATCTTGAATGCCAAAATAGAGTCTTCCTACCATTACCTACATTCCACAGTCGTTGCTTAAAAATGCCCTGATCATTTGAGAAATTGGCCAGTTTTAAAAGGTCTTTCCACCACCTGGACCAAAGTCTAGAGTTTACATTAGATTGAATGCTCAACATAGAAGAAATGGACTCCCTATACTTCACATTTATTACTCCACTCCAAGGAGCATTAGTTTCATGCTTGATCCTCCAAATCCATTTAGATACAAGAGCTTTGTTGAAAGTAGATATCTCTTTAATTCCTAGCCCTCCACATTGTTTAGCTTGACATACTTGACTCCATCTCACCCAAGGTATAGTCTTCTTGTCGCAATCACTTCCCCATAGAAAATTTCTTTGGATTGCCCTGATATTCTTTATCACTTTTGTAGGAGCTAAGTAAAAAGACAGATAATGTATTGGAATATTAGAGATAACAGAGTTTATGAGTGTAACCCTCCCTCCGATGGATAGTCTTCTTCCCCTCCAAGTAGCTAGTCTTGCTTTAATGGTTGAGATGATAGGTTTCCATATTTCTTCCACACTATGTCTGCCACCCACATACAACCCAAGAAATTTGAATGGGAATTTTCCAGCCTTGCATAACAAAAAGTTTGTTGCAGCTTCTACCGTGTCCTCTTCTAATCCCAAACCTAACAACTTACTTTTGTTGAGATTCACCTTCAGACCTGTCAAAATTTCCAGCCCCTTGAGAATTGTTTTGATAGTCCAAATGTTACTCTGAGAGTCTTCACAAATTACCAGGGTATCGTCTGCGAACTGAAGCAAAGGATTCATTGTTTCCCCTTCAAATTTTAAGCCAGAAAAGAGGCCTAAGGCTTCAGCTTTCTTGATAAGTAGGGCTAGAACTTCAGCTACCAACAAAAACAAAAAAGGAGAGAGTGGATCTCCTTGCAATAGGCCCTTGTCAATTTTAAAGCCTCTTGAGGAGCTACCATTCACAAGGACTGATCCATAATTATTACATAGCAATCCCTTTATCCATCTTATCCAACCTGACCTAAAGTGCATAGCTTCTAAGATCTTAACAAGGCAGTTCCAATTTACACTGTCATAAGCCTGAGCAAAGTCTATCTTGAACATGTAACCATTTTTCTTTTTCCTAATTGCATAATCTAGCATTTCATTAGCAGCAAGCACACCATCCATCAATTGCCTACCAGGAATGAATGCAGTCTGGGATGTGGACACCAATTTTCCAATTATATTCCTAAGTCTACCCACAAGAATTTTTGATATTATTTTTTGAATGAATCCGACCAGTGCAATAGGCCTGAATTCCTTAAGTGATTGTGGATTATCACATTTAGGAATAAGCACAAAAAAGCAGAAGTAAAGCATTTAGGTAGGAATGCTTTCTCATAAAACTCAGTAATGCAGTTATATATGTCTATACCAATGATTTCCCAAGTTTCACTGATGAATCTCATATTCAGCCCTTCAGGCCCTGGACTCTTATTCCCATCACAAGTGTTTATAACTTCCAAGATGTCTTCTATGGAAAAGGGAGCAGTAAGCAAATCATTATCCTCCTCTGATAACTTATTCAATTCACTTAGATCCATATGAAAGCCTTCTGTCATCTTATTCTTATATTTCTCTTCAAAATGTTCATGGATCTTCTGTTTAACCTTTTCCACATTATCCTTTTCATCCAGACCAACACTTAGAAGGGATAAGGTATTAGCCCTCCTTCTACAGTTGATGATCACGTGGAAATACTTAGATTTGGTATCCCCCTCCATCATCCATTTAGTTATAGCCTTCTGATGGAGAATACTTTCTTTGGTTCTGAGCTTACTCCACAAATCCTCAACCAGGCAGCTTCTATTCATCAAGTCACTCTCTGTAACATTTTCTTCCACCATGGACATATCAACTTCAATTTTGTTTAGATTCTCAACATTCTCCTCCACCTTTATATCCATAATACCAAATACATTGTGATTCCACTCTCTCAGTTTATTCTTTAACACCTTTAATTTCTGGTAAAAAAATATTGTATGCATCTCCCTCCACCTTACAATTCTCCCACACAGCCTTGACAAAAGGTATAAACTCAGAATGATCCATCCAGGCATTAATAATCTTGAAAGGCTTAGGTCCCCAGTTCCTATTGTTTAGAATTAAAGAAACAGGCCTATGGTCAGATATATCCCTCATTCCCACTTTTTGATTCGTAATTTTCCATTGTAAACAGATTTCCTCATTGATAAGGAATCTATCCAGCCTACTTTTGCACGATCCATTTGAATTGAACCAGGTAAATCTGTTGCCTACCACAGGTAGGTCCACAAGTCCCATGTCTTCTATGAAAGCTCCAAACTCCTCCATTTCTGATAGATTAGATCTTCCCCTATCACTTCTCTCCTCCTTGTTTTTTATGGCATTAAAATCCCCCCTAATGATCCAATCTCCTAATGGGAATTCATGCTTTAATTTTAAAAGTTTCGCCCACAATACCCTTTTCTCAGTAAAAGAATATGAAGAGTAAATGTTTACAATGTAGATGGATCTATCTCTACACTTGCCATGAACACCTAGATATCCAATTCCTGAGAAACTAAAATCAGGGCAAAATGACTTTTTGTTCCAAATAGATAACAAACCTCCAGATTGTCCCTTAGACCAGCTAGCCGACCAGTCCACTTCATCCATGCTCCCAAGCTGTTAATCACATCATTGTCAATGCTCTTGAGCTTTGTCTCTTGGATTAGACAAAATTCAATACTAATCCTTTCTATTAACTGTTTGACTCTTATTTTCTTAATAGAAGAGTTACACCCCCGGATGTTATATGTGACTATATTCATGCACCCTTGTAATGGCCTCCTTCAAGCTTTCACATCTGTCTTTGTCTTTAGTTTCCAAACCACGAATAATTCCTTCTAATGCTTCATCATCTTCGTCTCCTTCGATCCCCCGTTCTCTCAATAAAGACCAAACCTTGTCAGGCACGTCTTCACTTCTCTTTTTAATTCTAGAGTTTCCCATCTCCAAATCATTATCAAACAATGATTCACAACATAATATTGATCCCCCAGAATATCTTGAACCAGAGTCTTCCAATTGAGGTGAAATGGTAAACAATTCATCACCAAAACCAGCCTTTTCATTTGCACACTTCATTGGTTTGATGTTGATAGAGGAATGTAAGAGTGCAGAATAAAATGAAGGCGCGAAAGGTATTTGAATTTTTTCATATATCTCTTCTAGCGATTTCTTTTTCCTGGGGGGAATTCCATCTATAGGCCCACCACATAATAACTGCCTGCCCATAGAGATGTTGGGTCCAAACTCCTCTTTAACCTCCAATTGGTTCGTTATGTCCAAGGACTTTGTACCTTATGTTGTTTTGTCCAGGACCAGAGTAGTTACGAGATTACCCTTACCCTGTCCCAACAGCTCCTTCCTTGGGAAAGTACCACTAGCCGTCAATAGACATACCCCTTGTCCCTTCAACTTTTCTTCTGAGCCACAGCCATATATTAACTTATTTCCAATGATCGTTCCTATATTCTGACATTCTCCCCTGCTACCTCCAATATTTTCATTTTTCATCAACAACTTTCTCTTCCCCAAGTTTCTGTCAGCCTCGAGGAAAGACAAGCCAAGCCTTTTCTAATTAGGACTGCTTGTAGGGTATGTAGGTTCTGTCACCCCTCTGTCTTCTCCAATATCAGGGTTTTCTCTCTCTTCACCACCGGAGTTTGCCGGCTCGTCTGCAACAGCTTCCGAACCAACACCGTGGTTAGAACCTTTAGTTTCTTCATCTTCACTCTCCGATTCGTACTCAGTTTCATCCACCATTGATTCATCAGAACTCAGTTCCAGGGACCTCTTCTTGTTATTGATAACAATGCGTTTTGGGCCATGGTTGTCTTCCACTAATTTGATACAAAATGCATGACCATTAATTTCTACATTCACCACTTCGTTAAGGTTGCTTGTGTACCTAGTCTTGATTAAAATTTTTTCCTACATCAAACTTCGTTTGGGACTATGTTTCTTCGTCACAGCATACAAATTCACCAGTTCTACTAGTGATGTATTTAAAAAATTCGTTTCTCCATGCATGAATAGGCACACTATAACACCCCCAATTAAATAAAGCGGTAACAAATACATCAGAGTATAATTAAACATTCATGGCATAGACGGAGGCGTCACATCAATTGGGACAAAATACAACAACCTGCTCATAAAGATATGTAACAATCAGGTAGTAATATAAACAGAGGAACTCAGTTCCTAACACCCACAATTCAGATACAGAATAAAAGCGGAAAATATACAACTGAATCTCATATATATATATATATATATATCGTAAAAGTTTGTCTGTCATACACAAAGTCATACATGTACAATCCAAAACGAACATATACATATACACACAGTCACAAACGATCTTCCCGACTACCTGGTGCTACATATCAGAGCCGACCGACAAAAGAATGAAGACCTAAGCTTCACAAAAAGACCTCCAGCATCTAATCTGCAATGCCTCATAGAGCATTCAAAACAACAGAAGGGTGAGAAACACAATTATAATATAATTGCATACAAGTATATAATAACACAAAAGTACACATGTAAAATATTCTCACCACAACTTACACCAGAATTCAAAAACAAAACAACACAATTCATATCTCATATATACATCACAAAGGCACATCAATCATGCACAATACATTTATCACCAACATATATATATATATATATATATATATATATATATATATATATATATATATATATATATATATATATATATATATATATATATATATATATCAACTCATCAATTCCATTCACAATTCCACACAAAATCACTCCATTCATGATTTATGCAAATGCACAGAGACCGACACAACGACTCTATGCAATGCAATACGGTACCGTTCCATCCATCATTCTCATCATTAGTTCACTCAGGAACTATTGGAATCATCACTTGTTACTTAGTGTAACTCCCCGTTGGGAAAACGATGTTCCCCGTCGCTCACACCTCTTTGTATAAGGCACACGACGTTTATGGATCGCTCACACCTCTTTGTATAAGGCACACGACCCGATCGCTCACACCTCTTTGTATAAGGCACACGATCGTCCATAATCATCGCTCACACCTCTTTGTATAAGGCACATGATGTTATAGCGGATCCCCTCGGGAATCGTTTCGTCGCTCACACCCACTAGGGCACACGACATCACAAGAATGCATATCATGTTGCTTGGCATACAATGACTCATGACATTCAAATGCACACATATACACATCCATAATCATGCATATACAATCAAACACAACACAATGCATTTTCTTGCCCTTAGGCCACAAACCATCATCACAACATTTCATCACATGCATTTACATCACACCACAGCACACAAGTCATTCATATATATCAAAAGCATATTGCATGATAACACATCAAATACACTCAATTAAAACGGTAAAAGTCGATAAAACGACACATTCCCAAATTCCCGACACAATTAAATCGGCCAACAATCTCAAAACCATTTTAATAAGAAAGAACATCTCAATAGTTTTATAACGGTACCTTACGGATCAAAAGTTATGAATTTTCAAAGAAAAAAATTTATTCAGAAACAGCCAGATTCGCCTGGCGACTTAGGATTTCGCCTGGCGGATCCCCCTTTCGTCAACACTTCGCCTGGAGAACTAGTGGTGAACCACAAATTTAGAAAAACCCCAAGAGTTACATAAGCTAACCCATTTCTGTCTTTCCGATTTTGCCTGGCGACTTACGATTTCGCCCGGCGAACTAGTGGCGAGACCTAATTCGCCTGGCGAATCGCACCAGAACCAGAATTTTCTGCTGCGGGTTACATAGTTCCAAAACCCCCAAAAATACCATTTTTCATCCCAAATCAATTCCAACAGCAAAACAAATATCGGCAATTGCTCAAAAACACAGTGTGATTATACAACGCAATTTATATCGATTTCCGACCGCGAAAACATCGATTCCTAATCATTTTCTCATTTTCAACCTAGAAGTGAAAACTATGGAAAGGCAAGAGAACATTCAACCACACACATACATATTCATACACAAGCATAAGATAATTGAGTTTCACACCCTAACCCGATTTAATCGTGTTTGAAAAGTCGGGTGGATCAATTTCTTTCTCTCTAAGTTTTCTCCTCTTTTCTTCTTTACTTTCTCTTTTCCTTCTTCTCTTTTTCTTTCTCTCTATTTTTCTCTCTTTCTAACTTCTAAATTCTATTTTAAATGAAAAACATAATATCTACCCATCAAAAGACCAAAATACCCCTTCACTCAAATATCTCGCAAACGCTCTCAAAACGCGATAAAACATAATCACGATGAAAAATAATATATTATCAAATAAAAGTAAAAAATAAAATAATATAAAGACCAAAAGTAATTAAATCGACTCGATTAAATAAATCTAACAAAAACTAGGGCGTTACAACTCTCCCCACTTAGAGATTTTCGTCCTCGAAAATATTACCTGAGACGAACAACTCCGGATACGACTCCCGCATCCGACTCTCCAACTCCCAAGTCAAATTGTCCTCAGCAGCGCCTCCCCACGCTACTTTCACAAGCGCAATATCCTTGCCTCTTAACCGCTTCAACTCGCGATCCAAAATTCTCACTGGTAATGCCTCAACCGTAAGGTTCTCCCTTACCTCAACTTCATCCATCGGAATCACATGCGACGGATCCGGAACATACTTCTGAAGCTGTGAAACATGGAACACATTATGCAAATTCGAAAGACTCGACGGCAACGCCACCCGATAAGCCAGAACAGCCACTCTCGCGGATATCTGGTAAGGACCAATAAACCGAGATGTAAGCTTCTTCGGCTTCAATGCACGACCAACACCCGTCACCGGTGTAACTCTCAAAAATACATGATCGCCTTCTTGAAACTCAAGATCTTTCCTCCTTCGATCATGATAACTCTTTTGCCTACTCTGAGAAGCCTTTATTTTCTCACGAATAAGTTTCACCTTTTTCGTAGTTTGTTGCACTAACTCCGGTCCAACCACCGAACTCTCACCAGATTCATGCCAACACAAAGGTGTTCGACATCTTCGTCCATATAACGCTTCAAAAGGTGTCATTCCAATACTCGAATGGAAACTGTTGTTATACGTGAATTCAACCAACGCGAGATAACTATCCCAAGCACCACCTTGCTCAAGAACACAAGCTCTCAGCAAATCTTCCAACGACTAAATAGTTCTCTCGGTCTGACCATCCATTTGTGGATGATAAGCCGAACTCAATCTCAACTTGGAACCTAACGCCTTTTGCAAACTTTCCCAAAATCTGGAAGTAAACCTCTGATCTCGATCTGAAACAATACACAACGGAACACCATGTAGCTTCACAATCACACGGATATAAATCTCAGCCAACATCTCCAAAGAAAAACTGATGTCAATAGGAATGAAATGTGCCGATTTAGTTAGCCTATCTACAACTACCCAAATGGAATTATGTCCCCTCTGTGTATTCGGCAACCCTGTCACAAAATCCATAGAAATGCTGTCCCATTTCCACTCATGAATATCCAACGGTTGCAATAATCCACTAGGCTTCTGATGTTCTACCTTTGACTTCTGACACGTCAAACACGCATAAACAAACTGAGCCACATCCCTCTTCAATCCAGACCACCAAAGGATCTTCTTTAAATCTTGATACATCTTATTAGCTCCCGAATGTATACTCAAAATACTCCAGTGTGTCGCTCCCGGGATTTTCATCCAAGTACAAACGCAAAAGTGGCACGGAAACAGAGTCGCCAACAATGTGTATTTATCCCAAGAGAGGGAAAGAAAACACTGCATAAACCTGAGGGGAAGGAAAGAGCATGGTCTTGCGACCAAGAGAACTGGGTTCGGGAGTCGGTTACGTGAAGGGAAGGTATTAGCACCCCTACGCGTCCATCGTACCCGATGGGATCCACGCTTGCTGCTTCAATCAAAGGGTGTAAGGAAAGGATACTGGAAAAAAGAACTGCTAGCTGGAGAATAGGAAAAGGAATGGAAAGAGAAAGAGAAACAAATGTAGGGAAAATAAAAGAAGTACTCGAATGGGACCTACCCCACTGCCTACGTATCTCATCGGGAACATGAGAATCAGGGCGACGTAGTTCTCCTCACTAGGGATGAATTGCTTGTGTTTTTTAGGGAATGACCAACGTTCTAGCTCAGGTGTTGCAGGCTCGTTGGTCCGAGTGCGTTACCATCTTGCAAGAGAACGAGAAGAAGCGCGTTCGTACGTTGAGAATGAGGGAGATGAGAAAAGAATTCCCGAAGGAAAGACGTCATTGTTTGTTTTTTGTCTTTTAAGAAAGAAGTGTTTTGATTATTTTATGTTTTGTAACATGTATTGTATTTAAGTCCACCATGTAGGATCGAATGCCTCGCATATCGACCCAAGACGGGTCGTATGCTAAACATTCCAAGAAAATGAGAGAAAACCCCACACCTCCTTGTTTCCATATGAAAGGCCTAAATACAATAGGTGTTATGCCTTTATTAAGTGTTTTTTACTTTTGTTTGAAGATGAGAGAAGAAAGACTCAAAAGCGGAAAGGACAAAGTCTAAGAGGGGGACTAATGATCCTAAAGTTATCATGCACGGAGATCCTATGGTTAGGTGAGGTAAGTCTACCTATGTCAGTATGCATGGATTGCTATCCTAATGTCTCTCCTACCTCGGCCTTAATCCAAAATTAAGTGGAGCGAGGAATCCTAAGGGATCATGTCATCAGACAAGTAAACACAGGATGAATCAATCACAAAATGAAATAATAGAAACGAAAGAGTACAAAGTGTCAGTTAACAATAATATCACACAATCACAATAAGAAAAATGGAGCTTTAGCCAAGGGGTCATATCAACCGAGGCAGACAAGCTAGCTGCGAGGAATAGGGGTGCTCGCCCAATGGCATCAAGAACCATGGAGAGCAGAGTAAGAAAGGGGAAGATGTGAATCAGATCACATAAGCATCAACATTGGTCAATGCGAGCTATAAAAAAGGCGTGGGGGTTTGATTACTAAACCCTCATTCCACTGACGGACTCGATAACACGAGCAAGATATGTTCAAAGCTTTAATCATGTAATGAGATCTAAGAACGACTCAACTAGAATAACGGGGGTCGATTGCGGACCCTAACTTCCATCAATTGCCTTCTTGGAGGTCTTACCAGGGAGTGTGGGGAATGGGATGCCTCTTAGAGGTCTTCAGGCACAATATTAAACAATCACAAACAGAGCCTCCTTTGAGGGCTTTCATCATTGCCGGCCAAGTGGCACGGACTCCCAATCCTACTTTTCATGGCATAAAAAGGAAAAATGCGGATGTTAGTAAAAGAGAAGAGAAGTAATACCGAACGGATATTAATCCGTAGCAACGCAAGCAAACTATGAGCAAACCGACAAGCTTCTAGTAACCTAGCATAAATGAACAAAGGTGTTAGAAAGTGGAATGGATCCTTGAAAGGCATGGAACCAAATGCTCTTCAAAAACAATAAAACAAGGCAATAAATCATGAACAGCAGCAACAACAGCGCTCCAGCACCTGCATAGCTGTAAAAAATAGCCACAAGTAAAAATAGTCTATAACAGCTACTATTTCCAGAACATGACAGGTATGTATGCAGCCAAACAGAACAATAACAGTCTACCGCATCCTTTGTACACAGCAGCTGTGTATACTACAGCAACTTCTATGTTTAATGTGAAACACTACAAAATAAACTCAAAGATTAGTCAAAGTTCAAATGGAAATAACCAAAGTGAGCAACTAAGATCAAAAGGAAATGTCAATAAGAAGTGATTGAAATCAATACTAAAATGTAAACAATCAATTAGTCAAAATCTATTTAAAACCATCAACAAAGCTAACAAATGAAACTACTAAAGATTAGTTGATATTAGCATTAAAATTAAAACATAGTCAATGTAAGAACAAAATCAATTCAAACTATGTCAATGTCCATTAGTTTAAAGTCACTTCTAATGAACAATTAATAGACAATTAGTGACCGGTTAAGCCAAAAACAAATAGTGCGATTAAGCAAAAATGATTATCAAACCATTAAACTAAAAACAATTATCAAGCAATCAAGCTAAAACGATTAGTGAACCATTAAGCTAAACAATTAGTGCACTTAAGCAAAAAATCAATTAATGAACAATTAGGCTAAAAAACAATTAATGAGCAATTAAGATAGAACGGTTGCGGAGCAGTTAAGCAAAAAATCAATCAAGGAAATGATTAAAAAGAAATCACTTAATGAACGATTAGCCCAAAGTCAATTAATCAAAGACCACTATCACCATCTAAATCTAATTAACAAAATATTAACCACCAAAGTTAATTGTTAATTTCCTAACATCTCTAATTCCAATTCTAAAATCAAACCAAGATTATCTAATCTAAAAACAATTAATCAACGACTCGATTAACAAAGCCATTAAGCCAAAAACAAATCAATTAATGAACGATTAAGTAAAAAAACAATTAATCGAAATCAATTAGCCCAAAACTCAATCAGTAAAATCATTATCAAAATTCTATAACTAATTAGTCAAAGTTACAACTAATTAGAAAAAAACATGAAATTCTAAAATGACCAAAAGAAATTAATTAAAAACCTTACCAGAGGGGGTGCCTTCAGCAGAAATGAGGTGTGGATGGCATTTCCATGGAGGTTTTGGGCCGTTTAGGGTGCGAGGAGGAAAACCACACGGGCTTGAAGCCCGATCCACCTGGACATGAATGGCTTTTCAAAAGAGAACCTAGTGATTATTCAACACACAAACCTCACTCTCTTTCGTTCTTGCTTGCGCCGCCGTTTCCTTCTCTTTGCTCATAGGTTCCGCTGGCGTCTCCCTCCGTTTCAACTCGCCCTTTCGCCATTATCTTCATATTCCTCTTCTCCCTTTCAAACAGTAGCGACCTCCTTCAATTTCTTCGATTCAACTCTCTCCATCAAATCTCCTCTCCACCTTGTTCGCAACAAAACGATCGACATCCGCGATCAAGCTTCGGTGTCGATGACGATGAATACGCAATGTTTCAGGTACGGATTCTAACGCTCATCGCTAATCTTTAAGCTTGTTTGCTTTCTTTGTTTCATCTGATTCTCGTGCTTCCTCTTCAATCTTCGGCGATACTGAAACTGTTGTTGTAGTTCCGATCTTGCAGTTGTTGATGATGACGAGTAAGTTGCTGAAAGTTCAACGATTCATTGATGTTTGATGATTCTCTTGCGGGAGATGGATATCGCGTGTAGATTGACGAAGATGCCAATTTGCAGAAGAATGATGTGATTTTATTGCCAGTTTGACATTGAAGATGATGAAGAGTTTGCGAGAATTGAGGACCGCTGATGGAGATGATGCGAATCGCAGACAGTGCTTACCTTGCCATTCCCGTTGCTGTTGAATGGAGTTTCGACGCAATCTCACAACGAAATTCAGATATGATTTCACGTTCTTCGATTCTCCCTAGTACGTTATGAATATGTATCTTCCTCACCTTCTTCTCTCTTTCTGTTGTTATCGCTTTTTTGTGTTGTTGTTGCGAAACCGAAATCGTAAGTCGATGATGTTGCCGTTACCGAATTCTTCTTTTTTTCTCTGCGAGTGCTTCAATTTGCTGTTGAATTGCCATTCATAATTGGTCAAAATTCTTGCTGATTGTGACTTCTGCAGGTTGTTGCAGAGGTTTCATGGTGAAGATTGGTTGATGAAGAATGAAGGCTTCGGAATCGGAGAAGAAGGAGGATCAAGGATGAAGAGAGTTTTTCAGTTTTTCAGTTCGGTTCCCTTAGGATACAGTTAGAGAAGTTAGGGATTTTGTTATGGTTTTCTGTTAGAGTTAGAAGTTGGGAATGGTAACTGTTAGAGATTGGTTATGGTTAAGAGTTAGAATTGTTAGGAGTTAACTGGTGCGATTCCGTTATCAAGTGTTGGTTTGGAACTGAGTTTCTTTTTATATGGATTTCCCTAGCTGCAATGAAAAAAATTTTCCTTGAACTGCTGCTGTTATTTAATCCGCCCCTCTTCTGTCATGTGATTTCCTTTTAATTTCCTGCTGTGGGCTGTGATGAGTTGTCCAATTCTCCATCAAATTCCGCTACTGATCCCTTTTTCTTAAGTTATGCTAATCTCATTCCATATTAAAACAAACCTGGTGGCATCCACTTGTCTTGATTCAATTTTTGTGAAAGGTTTACCATCGAGAATCTTGCTCCCAACAACTTTGTTAATTTGTAAAAATATGCGCATAGCATGGGAAGGAAGTAGTCATGGTTTATTTAGAAAAATGATTTAAAATGGACATTGGCTTGAAATTTAGGGTGACATGGTTTGGAAATCATTTGATGACAAGAGCTTTGTTGATTTGGTAATGGATTATGGTTTTATTTGAAATTTATTTAGACAAAAAATGGTGATAGGAATTATGAATATGGATATAATATTGAAAGTGGATTGAAATGGATATAAATGGATAGTAGAAAAGATAAAAATGACTATCTAGAAAGTTGATAATTGAAAAATGAAAATAGACAATGGGTTTAATGGTTATAAATGGATTAGGAGAATGAATATAAAATGGTTATTAAAATTGAATGAGGATATAAGCAATGTGGGTTAAGAAATGGATTTATGAATGTAATGGGTTAAAATAAGAATGGATACGGACTTGAAAAGAATGGTTATTTGGGTTATTGAAAAATATGGATTTGAAAATTAAATACGGTTAAAATGTGGATAGTCGAAAGATGGACAAGAACATGGTCTAGCCAATGTATAGCCAAATGAATCCAAAACCGATCCTAAACTTTTTTACAAGCCTCTGATAAAGTGCACACAACTTCCACTGAACAATCTTGTCACTGAAGCAAAACATCTGAATCAAACATCCTCTGAACCTCTGATCAAGTGAATCCTCACGTGAATTTGATGAGGTTCACAACTCAACCTTGAAAACAAACCCTAATTTGGACTGCTTTGTTAAGAGATGATGCACTGCCCAATCTTCTTAATGAATTCCCATCTTCCAATGACTTGTGGGATCAAATGGGAGGATATATGATATAAGATACCTTTGAGGCTGGTGAGAGACCCTTGGCTCCTATTCTTTAGCTTTGGATGATCCACTTCTCTTGAGAACAACTGATCTCATGCCCTTATGCAAGATGCAGTGCAATGCTTTATGTTTTGTTTTTCTATGCTTGAATGCAATGCAATGAAATGAAAGCTCATGCTAAATGATATGAAGAAATGAGAGGGCAAATTTTGGGGTATTACAGCTGCCCCTATTCAATCACTGTAGACCTGAATGGATGATAGCGATTGCTGTCAGACTTTCAAGGTATGGAGGGATTGAATACCAAAAATAACCAGAAAATTTGCACTCTTTGGAGAAGAAGAAGAGGGATATAAATCCAACCAAATGAACTCTGCTTGAAGAAAACTCTGATGGAAAGAATACCACTGAAGAGATGTCTTTTTGTACAACGCCAGACGACTACTAGCTTGCCACACTACGGGTGGACTTTAACAATGTCTTTTGTACAACACCAGACGACTACTGGCTTACCACACTACGGGTGGACTTTAACAATGTCTTTTGTACAATGCCAGACGACTACTGGCTTGCCACACTACGGGTGTACTTTAGAAACGTCTTTTAGAACAACGCCAGATGACTACTGGCTTGCCACACTGTGGGTGGACTTTTTCCAATCTACGGTTGGACTTAGCTGGGGTCTTTTAAAGGGAGTCAGACGACTACTGACTTGCCACACTACGGGTGGACTTTTGCCAATCTACGGTTGGACTTTAAAATTTTACCACCCTTGGATGGACATTTTGCCAATCTACGGCTGGACTTTGAGAATTTACCACCCTTGGATGGACCTTTTGCCAATCTATAGTTGGACTTTAAGAATTTGCCACCCTTGGATGGACCTTTTGCCAATCTACGGTTGGACTTTAAGACTTTGCCACCCTTGGATGGACCTTTTGCCAATCTACGGTTGGACTTCAAGAATTTGCCACCCTTGGATGGACCTTTTGCCAATCTACGGTTGGACTTTAAGAATTCGCCACCCTTGGATGAACCTTTTGCCAATCTACGATTGGACTTTAAGAATTTTCCACCCTTAGATGGACCTTTTGCCAATCTACGGTTGGACTTCAAGAATTTGCCACCCTTGGATGGACGTTTTGCCAATCTACGGTTGGACTTCAAGAATTTGCCACCCTTGGATGGACCTTTTACCAATCTACGGTTGGACTTTAAGAATTTGCCACCCTTGGATGAACCTTTTGCCAATCTACGGTTGGACTTTAAGAATTCCAATACTGGATTACTCTCTGCATCCGTGTCAGACATCTCTGCTGACTCTGCTGAGGAACAATGATCAATGATTTGACATTAGAGACTCTTGCAAGGATGGTATATCTATTGGAGAATGAATGAACAATCTGCTTACTTCGAATTGTCATGCTTGCCAAAAATAAATTGAACTTTGAAACATGGGGAAGTGACGATTCTTCTAGGAATCACTTCATCTGCTTGGGGATGAATTCTGGTCACAGCAACTCCGCTGGGGATGAGAATTTTTTGAATGACGTTCTGCTAAGGAAACAAGTCATTAAAACTCCGCTTGGGGATCTACCAAACCCGAGGTCCCTTGCGAGGAGAATCAACCTTCTACTCGGCTGGGGAAAGAATGTACTGTCACCTCGCTGAGGAATAAATTCTATTGATAAAAAAGCCTTTGTGGGGACAAAAACAACAACTCAGCTGGGGAATATTGTTGACAAGATTCAATGCTGAACTCTGTGGGGAATACAACTATCAGAGATACGATCTGGCTGGGAATTAGGGCTACTCTGCCGGGGATATGCAAATCCTAGTTAGAACATTTCACTGCAACTTGCTGGGAAAGAGTCCCTAGAAATCTGCTGGGAAACCCAAAGCAACTCCACGGTAGTCTGCTGAGGAATACGACTGTCAAGCTTAGGATAAGTACCACAATGCCCCATGTTAGGCGAGCTTTCCGTTTGACGATTTCGTTGGGGATAATGAGTTTATAACAAACTCTGCTGGGGAAAACCGCTTCCAAGCATCTCGTGCTGGGGAATACCTTTTGAGAGGATTTTACAGAAGACCAAACGTCTTCAAACTCTACTGGGGATAATAGATCGGGAACATCTCTTGCTGGGGAAATTCAAAATGCCCCATGCTTAGGAAGGTCAACAACTTGCTTCCTGCTCCATGATACAAGACTTACCTGAAGAAACGTCCTAAGAGGATTTTACAGAAGATTAAGCACCTTCAAACTCCTGGTGACTTCACTGGGGAATAATGAGTTGGCAACAAACTCTGCTGGGGATAACCGCTTCAAAGCGTCTTTTGCTGGGGAATGTCTCTTAAGAGGATTTTACAGAAGACCACACGTCCTCAAACTCTCAGACAGATGCCGAGACTTGAGAGGTCACTCTACTGGAGATAATAGATCTGGAACATATCTCGCTGGGGAATTATATGATGCTCCCTATTTGGGAGAGTCAACAACTTGCCTTTGCTCCAGATTACGTGGTAGATCTGAAGAGAACGTCCCAAAAGGATTTTACAGAAGATTTGGCACCTTCAAACTCCTGGACACTTGTTGAGTCTTGAACATTAACTGCGAGGTCGGCGAAGCAACTCTACTGGGGAATTCGCAACTGTTATCGACACAGAAAAGCTTGTAGCTGTTGGAAGTACGATATGAGAGAATCGACTTAATAAGATATCCAATTGAACTCCATTTACTGATATCCAAACGTCATGATCAACCGCCGACCGAATGATGGACTAAATTAGTAAACGTTGTGACAAAAGGGTAACATGTGAACCCTCTCCTGAACATGATTGCCCCAGTCTTCTGCGTGGGCATAAGTGATTACTCATCTAGAAGAGATGACTCTGCTCTTGAAGAGGCTTCAATCTTGCTTTTGAGCCTGGCATGAGGCTGCTACCTGCAAACAAAAGGATATGCACGTACGCCCCGTGCTGGATATACTTCTGCAACTGAGAAAATCCAACCTTGAACCACCACTTGTTGGGGAGACAGGTTTGTATGCAATCTCTTGGTGGGGACCACAAATGCCTTGGGTTGGAATGCCCCTTTGTTTCAAGCCTTTTGGCTAATTGACTGCATATGCACGACCAACAGGTTTTCTTTCATTTGCCCCAGACCAACATGGTCCACCAAAAGAAATTGTCTCAAGAAGATTTTACAGAAGGCTTGACATCCAAAACACCTCAATGTCCTCAAACTCTTGTAGAGATTCATCGAATCTCGACGTAACTGCCCCAGACCGTATGGATTACTTAGAAGAAGTCATCTCAAGAGTATTTTACAAAAGACTTGGCAAGGTCAATGCTTCAGTGTCTTCAAACTCTTGGAGGGATTCAATGTATCTCAAATTAGCTGCGTCAGACTGTATAGTCTACCGGAAGAAATTGTCTCAAGAAGATTCATGAACAATCTCATATCACCATGAGATATTCTGCCCCAATGTTTCAAGCCTGGATAGGCTGACCAATCATCTGGATGGACTAACTTCTCATGCTCTTGGGATGACCTGCCCCAGTATGAACCTTGAAGTGGTTTTGCCCCTGACTACTGATCTTCGAAGGAAGACCAAGAATGCCTGCACTTGTAGGGATTTGAGTCTCGAAGTAATTGCCCCAGTTTGGATTGACTCTGGAGAGATTTCTCGACCTGATTGGCTCAAATGAGCTACACCTTAAAGAGATGGTTCGACGTGATTACCCCAGATCGACTACGTCTTAGCACAATTTGTTGGGAAAGCTCCTGCTTAACAAAGTTTCCTAAGGAAGTACCATTGGCTTTGGCTGCCCTTCAGGAGTTTCAGGATTCTCAACTCGGCAAGATTAAGCTTCTGGACTGAATTCCCCTATGTAAACTTCTTTTGGTGTCAAACAAATGTATGCAAGCAGAAAATGTTTTATTCTGAGAATGAAAATTCTAATGCAACACACATGTTAATCTTGAAGTTTTACTGAAAAGATGTCGCAAACCCTTTGTGAGAGGATCACGGGTTAGGATACGACATTAATTTTTGAATAAAATAAAGCATGCACATGCAATACCAACAAGATCTTTTAGCACAACTCATAGGAGTCAGGAACACTATCTCTTGGTAGTACACTTTTGATATAACCCTGTTTCAATTAGGACTTTTGAGGGTTGTATCGTGGCCTGGTTCACGGTTTTGAGAAAAATGGTTTATGGCTCAAAGTTTATTGATGCCCACCCACTCTTCGTGATGTTCTCCAGTCCTACATTCAGCTAATTTGCACAAGCGTTCACCTCTCAAAAAGATTTTGTGATCTTTAAGGAACTCATGCATCTGATGGTTTGACACCTAATGAGGCTTTGGAGTGACAGTCACCCCTTTGTCTTTTGTTCGTAGTCACACGACTTTGTTCTTGCTCGAGGATTTTCTTTTGTAATCCTTTTGTTTTTCGCTTTCGCATTCTTTTGCCCTATTTTATATCCCTATTTTTTGCCTGGACTGATTCTTTTGAATCTTTAGATTTTGAAATCCAGCGGGATGCCCTAACTTTTGCCTAAGTCGCTTGTTTTCAAGTTTCGACTTAGCGGGCTTTTTTTTCTTTTTTTTTCCGGAACAAATCGTGTGACACTGGCTTGTCCTGACTTTGTTGAAAGGGTTGTGACTGCCTCACTCTTTTATTGTTGATGGATAACCATTGTGGTTTCACATATCTTGACCTCTTGACGGGGGAATAAGACGTAATGGATCCTCAGATACACACTCCTTTTGAAATTTGAACGCTTGGTCAAATTAACTGACGCCTACCCTGCCCCTGGGTTAAATGTGAGGGTTTTTTCATACGAAAAGAAAACTCTTACTTCAAGGCTCAAAGGGGTTAACGAGGGTCTATCTCCCTTATATCTCCAGTGTTTGGGGAGTTGAAACAATGCCTGTACATTCTCAACAGGGTTCTGTTCAAAAACACACAATTAGAGATTTTTGCGTTTTCAACTCATCATCCTCCCTCAAGAGTTTAAGCACGACAGTTGGTATTGCAATGCACATATGCAAACTTATGAGTCAATACGAATGAATTACTTCAGGAAAAACATGCGCGCTTTATTAGGATTAACATAAAAAGAAAAACCGATTTCATGCGTGCATACAAATATTTTGACAAACATAAAAAGCTACACATGAGAATGCACTAAAGAAGCTAAATGATTGTCCTTGTTGAGGAGACTTAGCTCCGTCTGGACTTATTGATTCTGAAGATGTCTTTGCAAACTGGGTGCTCAATCTGATGAAGAAAGTTCAATTTATGGGCCACCCGTCTGGTGTGATAACCTTTGAGTCAATCAAGTCTTGCACCTTATGTTTGAACACTCTACAATCGTCAATTGTATGTCCAAACGTTCCCGAGTGAAACTCACACCTGGCATTCATGTCATAATCCGGTGGAAAAGGAAACGGCACTGGCGTGACATTGTCCAACTGAATCAAAGAGCCTTGGAGAAGGTGAGCAAGAAGCCGGCTTTGAGAAATAGGAACTAGAACAGACACTCTCTCAGACCTCCTGAGTCTTCGTTGCCTCTATTGCTGACGGTTTTGCTGCCAATGTTGATTATGGTGCCTAGTCTGCCCCTGTACTTTTCTTTCCACATTTGGCCGAGGAACAAACAAAAGTTGCTGCCGTGATGACTTTGAAATCTGAAGCTGAGGAGTATACCCATGACTTGGGGTAGATCCTAGAGAAGGAAAAGGAATACTCTCTTCCTTTGCAGCTACTGGCGTAAGATCACCTGATACCTTCAAGCCAGCTGGTCCAACCTCGATTGCTTTGGAGTCAATTAAGTCTTGTACTTGGTACTTGAATTCTCTACATCCCTCAATATCATGCCCTGGTGCCCCTGAGTGAAAATCACAATAAGCCTTGGCATCCCATCCTTTTTGGAAGCTTTGCAGGAGGAGTCAACTTCCGGAGCTCAATCAATCTTAACTGAAGCAGTTGCTGAAGTAATTTGGTATGACACATCGGTAGAGGATCAAAAACCCTTTCTTGTTTCTGTTGATGATGAAGGGATGCAACCGGGAGAGTCCCAGCTATGATTTCCTGATGCGGTAGTTTCGGAACCCAAGGTTTATGGATTGAGGAAGGTTCTTGAGAGGAGGGAGGAATATCCACCTCTTTAGCAGCAGTTGGAGGAACATCTCTTCGCTTGACAGTGCTGATGGGAGCGAACTTGATTGCCCCTGAATCAATGAGCCCTTGGACCTTATACTTGAGCATCTTACAATTTTCAACATCATGACCAGGTACCCTTGAATGGAATTCACACCTATCATGGACATTGGAACCCATACAAAACTTGGTGTGTGCCGGCCCCGCAGCAATCAATTCAATTGGCTGAAACTTGAGCAAGTGCTGAAGCAACTGAGCGTATGGCATCGGGATCAGATCAAACTTCTTCTCAGTCTTCTCTGGCTTAAGACCCTTAAGAAACAGGTGGTGATGAAAAAGCTCTGACGGTGGAGAGGATTCACGAGGCAATCCATGGTCTAGAGGAGACCCCAAAGAGGTAGGAGGAGTGAGAACCTCTGCTACGGAAGCGGCCACCTGATTGTTTTCCTTTCTTAACACGGCATTCAGAATTTCCATAACCTGGCCCATCTGAGTCTTCATCCGATTGACTTCTTCTTTCAGCAGTTCCTGACTTCGGGACAACGCCTGAATGTCCACCATAACATGCCCCAATTGGGCCTTCATCTCAGTCACCTCCGCTCGGAGTTGTTCCATATCTGAACCTTGATTGGGGTGAATCGAGTAGTTGGAAGAAGTCATGTTGACCGTTCTACAGAGAATACCCAGTCAGAATGAGAAATCCGCTCCGGAACACCTGTTATGTATATAAGTATGAGAATGCCATGCAGAATGCCATGTTCGAATATTTCCAAGGGATCATTATGCTTTGATTCACAAAATTTTTTTTAGAAGAAACATAAGAAATGGATGGAAATGCTCAGCAACGAGCCTCAAAGTTAATATCCCTTGGAAATACCAGAACATGTATGCAAACATGTTAAGATGAAGATGCAACAGACATGGGATCAAGGCTTCCACAATGCTCAATACTGCCATGCTGCTGAATGGATAAGTTCACTAGTCGGCTATGAAGAGAATACCCAAATACCAGAATATCTGAATAACCAGAATACCAGAATAACCAGCATATCGACATAATCAGAATACCAGAATGCCAGAATATCGGCATAATCAGGGTTTTGGAATAATCGGAATACCATAATACCAGGCTGATGAGTCCACACTGATGAGAGAACCAGAATACCAGGTAGGATGAAAGTCAAGGTTACCTGCAAACCTGTAAACAACCCGCCCAATCTCGCATGTGGGTGCTAAGATCCTCAGTATCCCGGGCTCTCAGGTCGAGAAATGATGATACGTTCACCATTTCTGGTTTGGCATCATCGTCCATCGAGGAGGCCTCAACTGATTCTCCAAAACGAAATGTCTTCAGCTTCTGGCACTGAGGTCGAGAAGCAATAGTACATTCATCCCTCGGGGTACAGTACTATCGCCAATCGAGGAGTGCTTCCACTGATTCTCTTTCTAAAAGGGACACCTATAGCAATTTCCCAGCATTGGGTCCTCGGAATGAGAATATGCAATGGGTTTGCCACATAATATGGTCTGCCACTGTCACATCTCGGGAGGAGTGCTGCAACTGAGTCCTCGGGAATCGTCACCAGAGTCGACAGTTCCTCAAGAGAATAACTACAGGCCTGCATAACATGCAGTAGCAGAAAGCTCCTGATAGAACCTCGTCTGGTTGTGGGTCTCATGAACAACAACACGTGGTCACCACCACGCAAGCGTCACGACTATCCACTCTAATACCTATGTGTGTACTCAAGCCTGGGTAGTGGGCTTATCTCTCAGAACACCCTGCCCACCAAACAGAAAAGTCCAGCACATCACAGTATAATAATGATATGTAATGCAGTAAAATGCGATAAATACAGTAAAGTACAATAACACAGTAAATAACAATAAAATGGTAAATACAGCACAACAGTAAACACCCAATGAAAGAAAAACAGACAAGCGCTAGGATTGACTCGCTAAGGAAACCAGAGATTCTGGGTTTGCCCCCCAGCAGAGTCGCCAGCTGTCGCTCCCGGGATTTTCATCCAAGTACAAACGCGAAAGTGGCACGGAAACAGAGTCGCCAGCAATGTGTATTTATCCCAAGAGAGGGAAAGGAAACACTGCATAAACCTGAGGGGAAGGAAAGAGCATGGTCTTGCGACCAAGAGAACTGGGTTCGGGAGTCGGTTACGCGAAGGGAAGGTATTAGCACCCCCACGCGTCCATCGTACCCGATGGGATCCACGCTTGCTGCTTCAATCAAAGGGTGTAAGGAAAGGATACTGGAAAAAAGAACTGCTAGCTGGAGAACAGGAAAAGGAATGGAAAGAGAAAGAGAAACAAATGTAGGGAAAATAAAAGAAGTGCTCGAATGGGCCCTACCCCACTGCATACGTATCTCATCGGGAACATGAGAATCAGAGCGACGTAGTTCCCCTCACTATGGATGAATTGCTTGTGTTTTTTAGGGAACGACCAACGTTCTAGCTCAGGTGTTGCAGGCTCGCTGGTCCGAGTGCGTTACCATCTTGCAAGAGAACGAGAAGAAGTGCGTCCGTACGTTGAGAATGAGGGAGATGAGAAAAGAATTCCCGAAGGAAAGACGTCATTGTTTGTTTTTTCTCTTTTAAGAAAGAAGTGTTTTGATTATTTTATGTTTTGTAACATGTATTGTATTTAAGTCCCTCATGTAGGATCGAATGCCTCGCATATCGACCCAAGACGGGACGTATGCTAAACATTCCAAGAAAATGAGAGAAGACCCCACACCTCCTTGTTTCCATATGAAAGGCCTAAATACAATAGGTGTTATGCCTTTATTAAGTGTTTTTTACTTTTGTTTTAAGATAAGAGAAGAAAGACTCAAAAGCGGAAAGGACAAAGTCTAAGAGGGGGACTAATGATCCTAAAGTTATCATGCACGGAGATCCTACGGTTAGGTGAGGTAAGTCTACCTATGTTAGTATGCATGGATTGCTATCCTAATGTCTCTCCTACCTCTGCCTTAATCCAAAATTAAGTGGAGCGAGGAATCCTAAGGGATCATGTCATCAGACAAGTAAACACAGGATGAATCAATTACAAAATGAAATAATAGCAACGAAAGAGTACACAGTGTTAGTTAACAATAATATCACACAATCACAATAAGAAAAAGGGAGCTTTAGCCAAGAGGTCATATCAACCGAGGCAGATAAGCTAGCTGTGAGGAATAGGGGTGCTCGCCCAATGGCATCAAGAACCATGGAGAGCAGAGTAAGAAAGGGGAAGATGTGAATCAGATCACATAAGCATCAGCATTGGTCGATGCGAGCTATAAACAAGGCGTGGGGGTTTGATTACTAAACCCTCATTCCACTGACGGACTCGATAACACGAGCAAGATATGTTCAAAGCTTCAATCATGTAATGAGAGCTAAGAACGACTCAACTAGAATAATGAGGGTCGATTGCGGACCCTAACTTCCGTCAATTGCCTTCTTGGAGGTCTTACCAGGGAGTGTGGGGAATGTGATGCCTCTTAGAGGTCTTCAGGCACAATATTAAATAATCACAAACAGAGCCTCCTTTGAGGACTGTAATACCCCAAAATTTTCTCTCCCTTTTGGCATCCTAGCATAGCATTATCATATATCATATCATATCTATCTCATTAGCATTGCATTGCATCTTTACATAGAAAAATGAAGCATAGCATCCTTCTTACCATCAAGGCATGTGGTCAGGTGAAAGGTGGACAATCAAGGAATCATTCAAGGCACAAAAGGTCAAACAAGTTCATTCAAGGCAAGCCAAGAGGTCTTTCATGTCTCATACTATCTCAATTGATCATCCAAAGTCTCAAGAAAGGGAGATTCAATAGGAGATTGAAGCATAACATCCTTCACTATGCAAGAGATCCAAAAATTGAAGGAAAACCCTCAAAAGAGATGGTTCATTGGTTCAAAAATCACCCTCAATTGGCATGTCTCATCATCCTTTAAGAGGATACACAACATACTCTGAGGAATTTGAAATTGAAGATTGCATATTTTTCTCCTAGGAGGTGGGTACCAAAACTAGGGTTTCCAATTAAATCAGGGTATCTTTGATTTTTTGGACAAAACTTGATGTCATGGTATTCTACATGTTCTTAAGTGTATGTGTATGGAAAATTGCCTCTCAATTGGTTTTAGAAGTGGTTCAATTGGAAGAAAGATAAAAAATCAGGGAAATTGGGGCTAAGCCAAATAATCAGAGAAAAAAGTCAACTCTTGACTTTTTGAACCCAAAATCATGAAATTCATGTTATATGTGACCAATGTACAAATTTTGATCAAGAAACTCCAAAGGGATCATGAAAAATCAAGAATTTGAAAAGTTGCCATTTTTGGAAGAATTAGGGTTTCCAAAAATAGTAATTTTAGGCCATTTTGCATCAGAATTGGAACCAAGGACATTCAAAATTGAAGCATCAAATGAAAATTCCACTCGGCCACAACAATAGATCTTGTTTCAAGCTTCAAATCCATGTGTAGAACATCTCCATTGGATAAAAATTGAGTGAGATATGATTGATCAAAGTTAGAGCAAAGTAGGTTCAAAACCAGGTCATGACCAAGGACTTTCAGGTCACGCGCGTGGTATTTTCACAAACACATGGTGGGCCAGATGTATTGATCAATTACTCATGGTTAGAGGCCTCAAATGAAAAATCTTTCAACGTGAAAGTTGTTCCTCTATGTGAGATCTTTAAGATTGGTGTTCACGATTTTTTCATTTGATCAAAGGTTAAGAAGTTATGTTGAGTCCAATTTGGTGTGATTATGCTGAAACCTAGGTGCCATGTTGCCTTGTCAACCCACCTCATTGCCACGCCTTTGTATCAGTTCCAAATGTGGATGTTCTAAGTCATTTTGCAACCTCTTCCAAGCATCATTTCAACTCATTTTTCATACCAAACATGTTCTCCAATATCTATTCTTTCCAATGAACCCAAGAACTCACTAAACCATCCATGGAGTAGGGAGGAAAACATCATCAAATCACCATATCTCTATTATTCTCAACTATCATAAAAATTAGAAACAAAACCAATGTTGTTGGTGTTGTTGTTACAAGCTTGCATGTGCATTATTTACACCATCGAACCATTGCCATTTTAAACCAAACACCTTTCATACACTCCATAGCACGTGCCTCATTATGCATGAAAGTAGAAAGAATGGAAACTTGCTGAACAAGTTTATGTTGCAACAGCCTTACCATTGCAAGTTCATTTTCCTCTTCACCATAGCTTACCATAAATCATCACCATCATATCACAGCCTTGCTAACTCGTCCCCTAACTAACTTGGCTCAGTTAGTTAGGATGGACTCACCTAAACCATGCTAACTCAGTTAACCAACTCATTAAACCTTGGTTAAGCTCACACTATAAATAGAAATCTCACTCTAATTTCATTACGAACTTCATTTTCTCATCTGCATCTCAAACTCTCTCCACTCTCTCTCTGATTCTCTCGTTTTCTTCCACAACAACACTCATTGTCACACTTTCACTCAGAATCTCTCTTCTTTCTCTCTCAAGTTCTCAACATAGCAACTGGTTTTGAAGCTTGGTTTTCAATCCTTCTCCACTGAATCACCATCAATTGCTTCATCAAAGCCTTTATTTGGCCAAGTGAAGTTCAAGGAAGAAGCATTTTCCTCTGGTGTTCTTGTATACTCAAAGCCTCCTCAATTTCAGGTTTGAGCTCTTGAACTTTGATTGCACATTTTCAGTTCATCTTCACTGATTTCATGATGATATGAGCTCACTAGGAGCATTTCTTACTCCGGCTAGTTGATAGGCCTTGTAGAGGCTTAGATCCAAAACTTAGGGCATGGTTTGATCCTCTCTGTTCTCTTTGAATGTTTTGTTTCTATGGAAAATATTGGTGTATTCATGATCTCCATTGCCTGAGCTTTATTTTGGTATGCGATTTGTGTGTTTTGGTGAACATGTGAGTTTGCAGGTGGTGGTTGTTGGCCGGAGAAGATGATCGGAAGTCATCTCCGGCCGATGACTGTTAACGCTAGGGTTTTATGCCAGTTTTAATCATAGCCATTGATTTTTCATCATCGTGTGGTTCAGGACTCGCCAACAAATTAAAATACTCGTGCCTCTCACGTGCCAATTTTCTGAGTTCAATTAAACTTGGTGTGGTGCAGTGTATGGTAGTGTGCGTGTTCATTCATGTGTGTGCGGTGGATTGGACTACTTTGACTTGGTTGTTGACTTGACCTGATCCAAGGGTGATTATTTGTTTGACTTGCTTTGACTGAAATTCCATGCTAGCTATTGTGTTCTGCACGCTTAGTGGACCTAGGATAATTTCTATTCACACCCTTGCATTTTAAAGCCCAATTAATCTGAACTGAATGGTTGCTATGCATGCACCCCCCTCCCTTATTTCCATTTCTTTTTATTTTCTTCATTTTATGCATGTTTAATTTTTAATTTTTAAAAATACCAAATGACATTATAAAATTCTAGAAAAATTCATGAACATTTTTAAGACATTTAGGAAATTTTTTATATTTTTATTTCATGATTTTATGACATTTTTGCCCCTGTTGCATAATTTCCTTTGAATTTCCATTTGTGTGCATTCCAAATGTGATACATGATTTTGTTTAATTTTGTTCTTGCTCATTATAAATTGTTTTGACTTGGTTCCTTTTGCATTTATTCACTATTAGATTGAAGCATGTTAGATGATTTTTGTTTGATTTTTTAGGTCACTTTATGATATGTTTTGATGCTCATCTTTGCACTACTTTGTATGATGTTCCAACTTGACCTAATTGCATTCTTTGAAGTCATTTTGCTTTGAATTTTCACATGCTATTTTGATATATGATTCATTTCTGACTTAGGCATTCCAATACCATGCTTGTATAATTTTCACAAGTCCATTTGATTTTTGTTTGATGAATTCCATTTGAAGCATAATGACATGTCATATCATTCTAATTTTGGTGCATGTTTACATGAATTCTTTTGTGCACATTTGTATGATCATTTGCATATTTTGTGAGATATTCATGTGACATTATAGGTCATTGATGCGCATTATAGGTCACCTTAACATGTCCATTTCAACTTGAAATTTGTGCATCCTTAACATGTAATTGTGTGCACTTTCTTTTGAACTTCCATTTCATTTCTTCTTCTATTACTTCTTGAATGTCTTGATGGTTGATTCATGGATACCTTTGATATGTTTATAGACCATTTTACATTTAGTTTCAATTCTAATTGTTAGATTACATGTTCCATTTATGCATGCTCTTTTCATTTCTTTTCATCTTTCATCTATCCTTTCTTGTGGTAACATGTTTGAATGTTATGGATGATGATTGTAGATTGTTCATTTGAACTTGTATGATGGTATTCAATTGTTGCCATATGATGCACATTCTGGTTGTAATATTAGGATTTGATTTTTCATCTCATTCTTTTGAGCTTTTTGGTACATTAAGTGTTTTTTACTTCTTATACATGTTTCCATTGTTCACTAACCATGTAGGGGCTTTGGTAAGTTGAAATTGAGTGTGGATAAGGAATCCACATTCAAACTTCTATCCTTTCATCTTTTACAATTCAATATTGTGTTTTTTTAAGCACTTATGTGCTTACTTTGATTAACTCTTTACTTTCCCTTTTGAGTTACAATTCATCTTCTATTTTAGAAGTGAGTTGTTTAGCTCATTCCTTCTTTAGACTTTAGGTTTTGTAACCTCACAAACCTTTAGGATCACTCCCTTCACTAATCAATTAGGATTGAGTCTTAGCTCACATAGATTTTACCTTTCTCCTCTCTTGAGTCTCTCTTCTCATCTTAAAACAAAAATAAAAAGCACCTAATAAAGGTAGGCATTTATTGCATTTAGGCCTTTCATATAAAGAAAAGATTACAAAGGGGTCTTCTCTTATAATCTTAAAATGTGTAGCATATGGCCCATCTTGGGTCAATGTGTTAAACATTTGATCTTGTATGAGGGACTTAAATGCAATACTTGTTGAAGGTACAAATAAAAAGCACTTCTTCATTTCATAATCAACAAAAACACTTAATAAACACAAGTATGCTAGTTTGTTTGAACCTTGACAATTGGAACTAAGTGTGGGGGTCTTCTTCACACTTAGTGTACTTTCTTACTCATTTCATCTTGGAATGTGAGAATGTACACATTCCAATGACTAAGATTTAGATACACTATCATATGCAAACAAATGAAAAAACTCTTAAAAGACAAAAAAACAAACAATAACTTCTTTCCTCATCTCCTTCAATCATTCTTTAATGATGCGTCATTTCCGTTCTACCGCAAACAGGTAACGCCTAAGTCTCCCTACAGCGAGCTGCAACATCTAAACTGCTAGGACGTGAACGTTGACGTATTCCACTAAAAACACAAACAATACATCCCTAGTGAGGGGAACTACGTCGCTCTGATTCTCATGCTCCCGATGAGATACGTAGGCAGTGGGGTAGGGCCCATTCGAGCACTTCTTTTATTTTCCCTACATTTGTTTCTCTTTCTTTCTCCTTTATTTCTTTCAGTTCCTTTTCCAGTATCCTTTTCTATCACCCTTTGATCGAGACAAGCAAGCGTGGATCCCATCGGGTACGACGGACGCGTGGGGGTGCTAATACTTTCCCTTCGCGTAACCGACTCCCGAACCCAGTTCTCTTGGTCGCAAGACCATGCTCTTTCCTTCTCTCAGGTTTATGCGGTGTTTCCTTTCCCTCTCTTGGGATGAATACACATTGCTGGCGACTCTGTTTCGGTGCCACTTTCGCGTTTGTACTTGGATGAAAATCCCGGGAGTGACAAGGACTTCCATCATTGTCGGCCAAGTGGCACGGACTCCCAATCCTACTTCTCATGGCATAAAAAGGAAAAATGCGGAATTAGTAAAAGAGAAGAGAAGTAATACCGAACGGATATCAATCCGTAGCAACGCAAGCAAACTATGAGCAAACCGACAAGCTTCTAGTAACCTAGCATAAATGAACAAAGGTGTTAGAAAGTGGAATAGATCCGTGAAGGGCATGGAACCAAATGCTCTTCAAAAACAATAAAACAAGGCAATAAATCATAAACAGCAGCAACAACAGCGCTCCAGCACCTGCATAGCTGTAAAAAATAGCGACAAGTAAAAACAGTCTATAACAGCTACTATTTCCAGAACATGACAGGTATGTATGCAGCCAGACAGAACAATAACATTCTACAACATCCTTTATACACAGCAGCTGTGTATACTACAGCAACTTCTATGTTTAATGTGAAACACTACAAAATAAACTCAAAGATTAGTCAAAGTTCAAATGTAAATAACCAAAGTGAGCAACTAAGATCAAAAGGAAATGTCAATAAGAAGTGATTGAAATCAATACTAAAATGTAAACAATCAATTAGTCAAAATCTATTTAAAACCATCAACAAAGCTAACAAATGAAACTACTAAAGATTAGTTGATATTAGCATTAAAATTAAAACATAGTCAATGTAAGAACAAAATGAATTCAAACTATGTCAATGTCCATTAGTTCAAAGTCACTTCTAATGAACAATTAATAGACAATTAGTGACCGGTTAAGCCAAAAACAAATAGTGTGATTAAGAAAAAATGCTTATCAAACCATTAAACTAAAAACAATTATCAAGCAATCAAGCTAAAACGATTAGTGAACCATTAAGCTAAACAATTAGTGCACTTAAGCAAAAAATCAATTAATGAACAATTAGGCTAAAAAACAATTAATGAGCAATTAAGATAGAACGGTTGCGGAGCAATTAAACAAAAAATCAATCAAGGAAATGATTAAAAAGAAAACACTTAATGAGCGATTAGCCCAAAGTCAATTAATCAAAGACCACTATCACCATCTAAATCTAATTATCAAAATATTAACCACCAAAGTTAATTGTTAATTTCCTAACATCTCTAATTCCAATTCTAAAATCAAACCAAGATTATCTAATCTAAAAACAATTAATCAACGACTCGATTAACAAAGCCATTAAGCCAAAAACAAATCAATTAATGAACGATTAAGTAAAAAAAGCAATTAATCGAAATCAATTAGCCCAAAACTCAATCAGTAAAATCATTATCAAAATTCTATAACTAATTAGTCAAAGTTACAACTAATTAGAAAAAAACATGAAATTCTAAAATGACTAAAAGAAATTAATTAAAAACCTTACCAGAGGGGGTGCCTTCAGTGGAAATGAGGTGTGGATGGCATTTCCATGGAGGTTTTGGGCCGTTTAGGGTGCGAGGAGGAAAACCACATGGGCTTAAAGCACGATCCACCTGGACATGAATGGCTTTTCAAAAGAGAACCTAGTGATTATTCAACACACAAACCTCACTCTCTTTCGTTCTTGCTTGCGCCGCCGTTTCCTTCTCTTTGCTCATAGGTTCCGCCGGCGTCTCCCTCCGTTTCGACTCGCCCTTCCGCCATTACCTTCATATTCCTCTTCTCCCTTTCAAACAGTAGCGACCTCCTTCAATTTCTTCGATTCAACTCTCTCCATCAAATCTCCACTCCACCTTGTCCGCAACAAAATGATCGACATCCGCGATCAAGCTTCGGTGTCGATGACGATGAATACGCAATGTTTCAGGTACGGATTCTAACGCTCATCGCTAATCTTTAAGCTTGTTTGCTTTCTTTGTTTCATCTGATTCTCGTGCTTCCTCTTCAATCTTCGACGATACTGAAACTGTTGTTGTAGTTCTGATCTTGCAGTTGTTGATGATGACGAGTAAGTTGCTGAAAGTTCAACGATTCGTTGATGTTTGATGATTCTCTTGCGGGAGATGGATATCGCGTGTAGATTGACGAAGATGCCAATTTGTAGAAGATTGCTGTGATTTTATTGCCAGTTTGACATTAAAGATGAAGAAGAGTTTGCGAGAATTGAGGACCGCTGATGGAGATGATGCGAATCGCAGACAGTGGTTACGCTGCCATTCCCGTTGCTGTTGAATGGAGTTTCGACGCAATCTCGCAATGAAATTCAGATATGATTTCACGTTCTTCGATTCTCCCTAGTACGTTATGAATCTGCATCTTCCTCACCTTCTTCTCTCTTTCTGTTGTTATCGCTTTTTTGTGTTGTTGTTGCGAAACCGAAATCGTAAGTCGATGATGTTGTCGTTATCGAATTCTTCTTTTTTTCTCTGCGAGTGCTTCAATTTGCTGTTGAATTGCCGTTCATAATTGCTCAGAATTCTTGCTGATTGTGATTTCTGCAGGTTGTTGCAGAGGTTTCATGGTGAAGATTGGCTGATGAAGATTGAAGGCTTCGGAATCGGAGAAGAAGGAGGATCAAGGATGAAGAGAGTTTTTCAGTTTTTCAGTTCGGTTCCCTTAGGATACAGTTAGAGAAGTTAGGGATTTTGTTATGGTTTTCTGTTAGAGTTAGAAGTTGGGAATGGTAACTGTTAGAGATTGGTTATGGTTAAGAGTTAGAATTGTTAGGAGTTAACTGGTGCGATTCCGTTATCAAGTGTTGGTTTGGAACTGAGTTTCTTTTCATATGGATTTCCCTAGCTGCTACGAAAATATTTTTCCTTGAACTGCTGCTGTTATTTAATCCGCCCCTCTTCTGTCATGTGATTTCCTTTTAATTTCCTGCTGTGGGCTGTGATGAATTGTCCAATTCTCCATCAAATTCCGCTACTGATCCCTTTTTATGAAGTTATGCTAGTCTCATTCCATATTAAAAAAAAGGCTTAATATCCTTTTTAGTCCCCTACCTATGCCTCGGGGTCCATTTTGGTCCTCTTCCTTTTAAAAGTTCCAAGTTGGTCCCTTACGTTGTCTAACAGAATCAAAATGGTCATTTCCGTCAAATATTGCAAACTGAATAGATGCAAACTGGCAAAATAGAAAGCCATCTTCACCTTTGAAACCCACTGGCAAGTTGTATCGACGAGTTGAACATTTTTGTCATTCAAAATCAACATCTCATCGAATGCGGCTTCGAAAGTAGGAAAGATGACTACTTCACCCTAATTGACAACCTCAAATTGTTTCTTTCCTTCTCTTATAGGAATTTTCTCCACACCCATCTCCTCTAGTCGCTGCATCGATAATTGATCAAAGCTCAAGAATTAACAAATTCATATAGGATTGAAAGTTATGGGAAATGTTTATACCTTATTGACAGTTGGATTGTGAGTGATTTCATTGGTAATCCAAATTTTTTCACCAGGAAACTGTTTTCTTGCCTCATAAGCAATTTGAACAGCCTTGTCAACCCCCCAACAAAAGTCAAAAGCTTCAGCTAGCATGACATTACCCATGTATACTCATATCCATTTTCTTTCAATATCTCAATGATGTCACCTGAAATTACAAAGAAAAAAGGACATGAGCAAGCAGTTACCGAAATTGTATTAACTTGGAAGAAACAGAGAGGAAAGAAAAAACATGACATACTGGTGTACTCGTGTTTCATGAGTTTGAGTGTCTCTTCCTTGTGTCCGAAGCCTTTGCGGTTATAATTCTCAACCCTGATGAGGTTCTTTCGAAACACCTTAGGATCGAAATCAGAGTCAGATGAGCAACTGACTGAGAAGACTTTCTGGCAGCGCAATCTGTCCGGAGAAGGAACGTTGATGCGAGTGGCGGGGAGAGCGGAAAAGCCATTGAAGATAGAGTCAAGAAAAGACAGCGGAATTAATATGGTGTTGTGTATTGTTTTGATGATTTTAGTTAAATTAATAGGGTGTAAATAAAATATAATAGTATTAATAGATGTCGATGAAGTTTCTTGTTCTTTTTTGTATTGCATGGTATTTCATGGGTGAGTGGTGTTAGGTTTGAAAATGCTACTATTTTTAAATTGTTTTGAAGACGGTTCCTTATGGGAACGGAGGGAATTCTTTGAATTTTCGGACCATATATCATATACTAATTCTTAGTTTTTTGTCATTAACCCTTCACCATGTATATTAATTAATACTAATATTTAGTAGATTTTTTTTGTCAAAACAAATTCAAAAGAGGGATAAACAGAATATGTTCATTGTTTATCATTTTTCATTCAGAATTAAAGGAAAATTAGGGATAAACAAAAAGACTTGGGGCCATAACGAATTTTCCTTCTTCATCATGAAACATACCTTAATTCCCATCTTGTTGCATGAATTTTAGAATGAAACAACGATGTTGCATTTGAGTTGTCTGGTCAAAGGCCTTTTCTAGGTTGACATAGTAGGATCTCTTCTTTGATAAGAGAGTTGTTTGAATCTATTGCGCATTCCTCCAACTCATCAAAGGTTAGTAGGCTCGTTCACATATTGTCTCAGAAGGATTGGTCTTTATTGTGCCCCATCAGAAGGATTTCATTATTTTCTAAATATAATCACTTAAAGGAGAAGAGATTTTGCAGGTTTGTTAGAGAAGGTGGTGACGTTTGAAAGTTTATGAACAGTGATTGAAGGGAGGAGAGATTTTGTAGGTTTGTTAGAGAAGGTGGTGACGTTAATTAGTTGAATGAGTGTATTATATATGAATATTAAAAACTATTTACCTAATGCCACATGTCACGTTAGTATTGGTTGGTTGGTAATGTTTGAAAAAGTAAAAGAATAGGACAATCCATCTCAGCTGACACATCATCTAAACTAACGTCGTTTGGGAATATTTGACGGAAAGGACCACTTTGAGTCTGTTAGACAACGTAAGGGATCCACTTGAAACTTTTAAAAGGAAGAGGACCAAAATGGACCCCGAGGCATAGGTAGGGGACCAAAAAGGATATTAAGCCTAAAAAAAACCTGGTGGCATCCACTTGTCTTGATTCAATTTTTGTGAAAGGTTTACCATCGAGAATCTTTCTCCTAACAACTTTGTTAATTTGCAAAAATATGCGCATAGCATGGGAAGGAAGTAGTCATGGTTTATTTAGAAAAATGATTTAAAATGGATATTGGCTTGAAATTTAGGGTGACATGGTTTGGAAATCATTTGATGACAAGAGCTTTGTTGATTTGGTAATGGATTATGGTTTTATTTGAAATTTATTTAGACAAAAAATGGTGATAGGAATTATGGATATGGATCTAATATTGAAAGTGGATTGAAATGGATATAAATGGATAGTAGAAAAGATAAAAATGACTATCTAGAAAGTGGATAATTGAAAAATGAAAATAGACAATGGGTTTAATGGTTATAAATGGATTAGGAGAATGGATATAAAATGGTTATTAAAATTGAATGAGGATATAAGCAATGTGGGTTAAGAAATGGATTTATGAATGGAATGGGTTAAAATAAGAATGGATACGGACTTGAAAAGAATGGTTATTTGGGTTATTGAAAAATATGGATTTGAAAATTGAATACGGTTAAAATGTGGATAGTCGAAAGATGGACAAGAACATGGTCTAGCCAATGGATAGCCAAATGAATCCAAAACCGATCCTAAACTTTTTCACAAGCCTCTGATAAAGTGCACACAGCTACCACTGAACAATCTTGTCACTGAAGCAAAACATCTGAATCAAACATCCTCTGAACCTCTGATCAAGTGAATCCTCATGTGAATTTGATGAGGTCCACAACTCAACCTTGAAAACAAACCTTACTTTGGACTGCTTTGTTAAGAGATGATGCACTGCCCAATCTTCTTAATGAATTCCTATCTTCCAATGACTTGTGGGATCAAATGGGAGGATATATGATATAAGATACCTTTGAGGCTGGTGAGAGACCCTTGGCTCCTATTCTTTAGCTTTGGATGATCCACTTCTCCTGAGAACAACTGATCCCATGCCCTTATGCAAGATGCAGTGCAATGCTTTATGTTTTGTTTTTCTATGCTTGAATGCAATGCAATGAAATGAAAGCTCATGCTAAATGATATGAAGAAATGAGAGGGAAAATTTTGGGGTATTACACAGTATACTTCCTCTAAAATCATCTTTTTCAAGTCCGAATCATCAGGAATACAAATTCTCCCACGGAATCTCAAAACACCCTTATCATCCACTTTAAAGTCACCATTCACACTTTGATCTCCAACCATCAACAAATCAACAAATTTCACATCCAACTTCTGTTTCTCCATAACGGTTAACAGAAAATCATTAGTGACCTTTAACATACCAAGCCTCGCGCTATCAGATGTCAATTCACACACCAAACTCAAATCTCTAAATGCTTCCAAAAGTTCCCACTCTTTAACCATCAAAGAAGACATATGCAAAGACTTCTGACTTAACGCATCGGCTACCACATTAGCTTTACCAGGATGGTAATTCAAGCCAAAATCGTAGTCCTTCAAAAATTCCAACCATCTCCGTTGTCTCATATTCAACTCTTTCTGATCAAACAAGTATTTCAAACTTTTATGATCACTAAAGACTTCGAATCTTGCACCATAGAGATAATGCCTCCAAATTTTCAATACAAAAACCACTGCCGCTAATTCCAAATCATGAGTAGGGTAATTCTTATCATGAATCCTCAATTGCCTTGAAGCATAAGCCACAACCTTACCTTCTTGCATCAACACTCCACCTAAACCAATCAAAGACGCATCACAATACACCACAAACGGTTAAGATCAAAATCGGAGCTGTAGTCAATCTTCTCTTCAGCTCACTAAAACTTTCCTCACACTGAATATCCCAAATGAACGCTTTACATTTACAAGTCAACTGGGTCAAAGGAAGTGCTAACTTGGAAAAGCCTTCAATGAATCTTCGATAATATCCAGCTAAACCCAAAAAGCTTCTAATTTCAGTAACAGATCTAAGAGCCTCCCATTGTAGAACTGCCTCTACTTTAGTTGGATCCACAACAATACCATTACCTGAAATCACGTTCCCAAGAAAACTCACTTCTGACAACCAGAACTCACACTTGGACAACTTGGCATAAAGTCTCTTTTCCTTCAAAATTTGCAACACAACACGAAAGTGCTCCGCATGTTCCTCCCGAGACTTAGAATAAGTCAAGATGTCATCAATACACACAACAACAAATCGATCCAAATGCTCATGGAAAATATGATTCATATACTCCATAAACACACCCGGCGCATTAGAAACCCCGAACGGCATCACGGAATATTCGTAATGACCGTATCGTGTCCTAAAAGCCGTCTTTTGAATATCTTCCTCTTTCACTCTAATCTGATGATACCCTGACCTCAAATTAATTTTACTAAACACACACGCACCTACCAACTGGTCCATCAGATCATCAATTCTTGGAAGAGGATACTTATTCTTAATCGTCACCTTATTCAGCAGGCGATAATCAATACACAATCGCATACTTCCATCTTTCTTTTTCACCAATAAAACTGGAGCACCCCAAGGCGATACACTCGGCCTCACAAACCTCTTCTCTAACAATTCATTCAACTGCTTCTTCAACTCAACCAACTCAGATGCCGACATACGATAAGGTGCCAAAGATACAGGTCTAGTACCAGGAACTAGATCTATAGAAAACTCCACCTCTCTTTCTGGCGGCACATCTGAAATATCCTCTGGAAACACCTCTGGAAATTCACACACACCTGGAAACACATCAAGTACAACTTGACTATCCACTGTCAACGATGCAAACAACCCGAACAACTGAGCTTCATCCGCCAAAAGTCTCTTCAACTCTTTGGTAGATAAGAAACTCGATTCCTCGTCTTCCTCAAGAGAAGGAAATCTTACCAGCTTATGATGACAATCAACATGAACCCGATTAAACTGCAACTAATTCATTCTCAGAACCACACCTAAAACATCTCAGAGGATTAGACATACCTCCCCCACTTGGCCTTTTCTCAAAATTACCCCTTTGCTTACCCTTGTCAGCTGGTGACACATAAGGACCACCACGAAACGGTTGCTTCCCTTTCCTTTCGTTCACACCCTTATAATGAGTAGAACGAGCTTTTCTATCCTCCTCAAAAATTCTACAACAATCCACCAAATCTGAAAACCTTCTAATCCTTTGATAACCAATTGCCTGCTTGATCTCAGGATGTAATCCGTTCTCAAACTTCACACATCTGGAAAACTCTGCAGTTGCTTTAGCATAATGTGGATAAAACTGAACAAGCTCCACAAACTTAGCAGTGTAATCCACAACAGACATGTAACCCTGTTTCAACTCCAAGAACTCTATTTCCTTCTTTCCTCTAACATCTTCAGGAAAATACTTCCTCAAAAACTCCCTGCTAAACAAAGCCCAAGTGACCTCTTCACCTGTAGCTTCCCACATATGACGCGCACTAACCCATCAATCGTCAGCCTCCTCCTGCAACATGTGAGTACCCAGTCTCACCTTATGTTCCTCAGCACAGTCCATTACTCAGAAGATTCTTTAAATCACCTAAATCCAAATCTGAGCACCATCAGGATCATGTCTCCCTTTGAAGACAGGCGGTTTGTTCTTCCTGAACTCATCATTCCCACCTGCATTAGGTGCACCCCGCACAGCCTGAGCCGTAGCTTGCATAGCAGCAGCAAGAGCAGCATTATTCCTACCAGCCATATTCTGTTCATTTCCAATAACAACAACTATGGTTAAACAAACAGCTCACCCACACACAAAGACCGACACGGACTGGCACGAACTGACAAAACTGGCTCTAATACCACTTAATGTAACACCCCCAATCTATCTCCCAATTAAATAAAGCGGTAACAAATACATCAGAGTATAATTAAACATTCATGGCATAGACGGAGGCGTCACATCAATTGGGACAAAATATAACAACCTGCTCATAAAGATATGCAACAATCAGGTAGTAATATAAACAGAGGAACTCAGTTCCTAACACCCACAATTCAGATACAGAATAAAAGCGAAAAATATACAACTGAATCTCATATATATATATATATATATATATATATATATATATATATATATATATATCATAAAAGTTTGTCTGTCATACACAGAGTCATACATGTACAATCCAAAAAGAACATATACATATACACATAGTCACAAACGATCTCCCCGACTACCCGGTGCTACATATCAGAGCCGACCGACAAAAGAATGAAGACCTAAGATTCACAAAAAGACCTCCAGCATCTAATCTGCAATGCCTCATAGAGCATTCA
Organism: Lathyrus tuberosus; assembly: GCA_022829125.1. Classification (NCBI taxonomy): domain Eukaryota; kingdom Viridiplantae; phylum Streptophyta; class Magnoliopsida; order Fabales; family Fabaceae; genus Lathyrus; species Lathyrus tuberosus. The sequence goes on along the minus strand of JALAZF010000036.1, from coordinate 14,671,153 downwards.
AAACAGCAGAAGGGTGAGAAACACAATTATAATATAATTGCATACAAGTATATAATAACACAAAAGTACACATGTAAAATATTCTCACCACAACTTACACCAGAATTCAAAAACAAAACAACACAATTCATATCTCATATATACATAACAAAGGCACATCAATCATGCACAATACATTTATCACCAACATATATATATATATATATATATATATATATATATACCAACTCACCAATTCCACTCACAATTCCACACAAAATCACTCCATTCATGATTTATGCAAATGCACAGAGACCGACACAACGACTCTATGCAATGCAATGCGGTACCGTTCCATCCATCATTCTCATCATTAGTTCACTCAGGAACTATTGGAATCATCGCTTGTTACTTAGTGTAACTCCCCGTCGGGTAAATGATGTTCCCCGTTGCTCATACCTCTTTGTATAAGGCACGCAACGTTTATGGATCGCTCACACCTCTTTGTATAAGGTGTTGCACCCCAAAATTTGCCCTCCTTACTTTAAGTACTAACTGGCTTATGTTTCATTTCATTTTTGCATTATCATGTATGCATATCATTACCATGGGGTCAGGGTAAAGTCCTATCTGGTCTACTACCTCATCAAGAGTTCACAGGCTGCAAGGGATCTCAAGTGGAGTCACTCTCCTAACCAGCGCATGAATTAGGGTTTTGAAATTCTTGGGTTTATTGCTCCAATGGGCAGGCTCCTTGGGTTTGTATCATCGCCAAATGACATATCTTATCTGTGTTGGAGAGGATACACATCATATTCAGAGGAATTTGGATTTGGAGACTATGTTATTTCCTCCTAGACTGAGGGTACTAAAACTAGGGTTTGCTATAAAGTCAGTTTATTTCTGATTTTTTGGGCAAGACTTGATTCCATGGTATTCCTTGGGTCCTTAACTACCTAGGGGAGGAAGATTGTCCATCAGCTTGGTTCAGGAGAAGTTCAATTGGCCAATGGATTGAAAATCAGTTGAATTTGGGGAAAAGTCAACAGTGAAAGGAGAAAAGTCAACTGTGAAATTTTGAGGTTCTCTTCAGGGATTTTAAGGTCTCACACCCTCATATGGTCTCCAGGGTTCAAGTTTCATACATATTTATCAGGAATCAGGAGTTGGTGCAAAGTTTCTAAATTTGGAAAGTGACCTATAATGAAAAGTTTCCTTTTTGGGCAAGTTTCTGCACTGCATTCAACTTGATTTTTCACCATCAAGAAAGCTTCAAATGAATTTTTCTCCAACATTAAAGTTGAAGATCTTTTTCTCCTCTTTCCAACAAGTACTAGTGGGTCTCTATATCATTTGTGAAACTCAACTTATGGTCAAAAGAAGGCAAAGTGGTTTTTAGGGTTTCTCATGATGCCATTTTCACAACTTTGGGCATAGTGACCTATAATCAATTCCATTGCTTCATGCCACATTCCAATATTAAAAGACATTCCTTGAGGATTATTTTGGGCCCAAGAATGAAGTAATTCCATGGTTTATTTTTCACCTATTTTCCATTATTCAAATTTCCCAAAATGGCTAAAACTCATGAATCATTTGTTCTCAAGGCCCAAGTTAAATGTGGTGTGATTAGCAATCCAGATGCAAGTGATCCATTATGAATTTAAGTGCATGGAAGGGGTGTATTTTCCACTTATTCAACATAATGCCAAATTCTAAAATAAGTCAAAAATCATTAAACAATGGATTACCCAAGCCCAATTCATATTCAGTAGAAAACCCTAGTCTATATAAGCTCAATCATGCATTGGTTAGGGTTCATGCACGTGAAGTTGGAGGAGTTCTCAAGAAAACCCTAAAAGAGGATTTTTCATCAAAACTCACGATCCACAAGGAGTTTCTTCAAAGTTCTTCCACAAACCTTCTCCTGGGGATTTCTAGAGTGCAAATCAACCATCATTCGCAGCCAAAGGCAAGGATTGGAGCTGCTCCATCTCAGGTTGAGAAGTTTTTTCGTGCTCTTAAAACTCCTATTTTTTGCATGAATATTGATGTGTGATGATTGGTGATTACCCTGGTATAATTATTTTTAATTATGGACGTGTGGTTTGCTTGTAATGTGGAGTTAAAGTTTTATGCCCTAATGTATTTCCCTTCGTTTTTTACTATGCCTTGGTTATTTGATTTTTTTGATTGGATATTTGGAATCCTCACATTTTTCTGGTTAGAATAGTGTACCCATATGAATTTTCTGGAAAAAAATGCATCGCAGCCCACCAGAGAGGGTGGCCGGAGCCCTAGCTCCGGTGGCTGCCGGAAGTACAGTCCGGCCAGCAGTCTTGAGGAAGAAGAAGGAATCGTGGCCGTTGATGTCCAGATCGTGCGTCTCTTAGCGCGCCATGTGTCCTTTTTCTTATTTTTTTCTGAATTTTTATTATGGATCCCATGTATATTCACCCATCGTAACTACCATGCGCGTCCTATTATGTTGTTTCATTTTAATTACTTTTTTTAAGTTGACTCGTGCATGGCCGTTTGATGGATCGCGCGAATGAAACGATGCCACCACATTAAAATGATCATGTGCGTCGCACATGGCACGACCATGGTAAGTCCACCCTTATTTTTTTTTGTTTTTTTGTTTTTTTTCTATCGGACCAGGCTCTGCTTTTCGCACCACCCCCTGGCCAGCCCAATGCATTTCCTCTTCATTTTCTTACTGTTCACACCCCCCTACTATTTTCTATTTTATTTTTATTTAATTCATAATGATTTCATTTTTATTTATTAAAAATACATTCTTGCATTTTAAAATTACTAAAAATTTCATACATCATATTTATCATCTTAATAATTTTTTTACAAATTTTATTTATTTTTATTTTATTTTATTTTTATCATTTAAATTAATTGTTTAATTCAAGTTCTTTTTACATTACACATCTCATGCATACATAAACTTCTTTATTTTATTTTTCTGCATCCGTAAAATATTTTTGACCCGTTCCTTTTGCATTTGTTCATTAACATCCTAAATTGCATAAAAACATTTTTCTTTCATTTTTAAATGTATTTAATATTGCATTTAGGTCCTACCCTTTGGCACACTGAGCCCTAATTTCCACCTGAACTTTGCCTAATTATTTGAATGACTAATATCTTGATTTTTTGCAGGGACTTTTAATATGTTGTTTGCCTCTGGTTGAGGAACCTTAATGTTTAATTTGGGAATTTTAGGAGTCACTTTTCTAATTATCTGATTTGTTTTCAATTGAGATTTTCTTGCAGGCGCATCTTTGACCTTATATGATTATCTTTTTGAAAAGGCACTTGTGCCATTTGCTTTGGGGCTGTTTCTTTGTTTCTTTGATTCATGTTTGGATTATTATCATTGTTGTTTGCATTGTTTGATTTTCATTCACCTCATTTCTCTTACTTGCGTCTATTCTGTACTAATCTTTTATGCAGGGACAAAGGTAAGTTCTTTAAGGGTATGGATAAATATCCATGGTCACCCTTATCCTTTCCTTCTCTCCTATCTTCTTCCTTTAGGATTTAGGTTGTCGGCAAACCTCATTAACCGTAGGTCACCCATGCATGATCACTTTAGGATTCATAGTCCCCCTTTAGAATTACCCTTGTGTCTTCTCTCTTCTCATCTCAAATCTCTTTAAAACACTTAATAATAATAAGGTGTATTGCGCACGAGCCTTAAGCGTAGGGAATGAGAGATGAGGGGCTTCCTCTCATCTTTCTAGAGTGCTTAGCGAGCGTCCTGTCTTGGGACGATGCGTTAAGTATTCGCCCCTGTGCCCTAGACTTTGGTGCAATGCAACTTAGGAACTAACTTAAGCCACTTCTGTCCTAAAAAACACAAACCAACTTCAAACTTTTTTGTCCTTCGGGATTGCCAAACTTAAAGGCTATTTTCAAAAAGGGCACGTTACCTTCCGTCTGAGTCGCAAACAGGCATCGACCCTAACTTCCGGACGCGAACTTAACGTCGCTCATAAAAAACACAAAAAGAACTACGTTGACTCTGAATTCCCCATTGCACAAAGGGGGTACGTAGGCCTAGGACGTCGACATCCTACCGAGTCGGTCTGTGTCTTTCCCTCTCCGTTTTAGTACAGCCCTAGATGATAGTATAACTTACCCTTAGAATAGACAACAAGCGTGGATCCCATCGAGTACGATGGACGCGTGGGGTTATGGTTGCGATGACCATTCCTTTCCCCCTTCCTCAGGTTTATGCGGTGTTCCCTTTCCCTCTCTTGGGATAAATTTACACGGCTGGCGACTCTGTTTTTCCGCGCCACTCTCGCGTTTGTACCTGGATGAAAATCCTGGGAACGACAGCTGGCGACTCTGCTGGGGACTCTGGTTGACCTATGCTGGTCCATCCCTAAGCGAGTCAATCCTAACGCTTGCTTGTCTTTGTTCTCTATGGGTGTTTTGTTTTGATTTGCTTTATGTGTTGTATTTTATTTTTACCGCATTTTCTGCATTTCATTTTTTATTACTGTCATGCTGCTGTGCTGTGCTGGCTGTCTTTGTTTTGCAGGTTGGGTGGGACCGAGAGCTAAGCCCAATACCAAGGCTTGAGAATACCCTAGGACTAGAGTGGAAAGTAGTGGGACCTACGTGCCCGCTTGGTACGTTTGTGTGTTCACGAAATTCACAATCAGACGAGGCTATCTTGGGATGCATTCTAACGTGTGTGTCTTGCGCATGTTGGGGTGTTGATCTAGAGAGCTGTCGACTCTGGTGATCGATCATTGAGGATCTTAGTGGAAACATCCCTATTTAGTGGTGATAGTGGCAGACCACATCCTGTGGCAAACCCATTCGCACCCGAGGGCCCGCTTTGGAACTCGCATAGGATGGCCCCTACGTTTTGAAGAAAATCAGTGGAGGCACTCCTCGATTGACTTTAGTACTGTACCCCGAGGGATGAATGTACTATTGTTTCTCGACCTCAGTGCCAAAGCTGAGGACCTTCTGCTTTGGAGAATCAGTTGAGGCCTCCTCGATTGATGATGATGCCAAACCAGAAATGGTGAACGTATCATCATTTCTCGACCTGAGAGCCCGGGATACTGAACATCCTAGTACCCACATGTGAGAGGGGATGGGCGTTTGCAGGTTTGCAGGTAACCGAGACTTTCAACCTACCCGGTTTTCTGGATTTCTCATCAATGTCTGATTATTTGGGTTCCTCAGTGGTTCAGAGTTCTGGTTTCCTAGTTTCTCGTTCAGCTAACAGCACAGCACATCCAGCAGTGTGCCTTGACCCCATATTTGCATAAGCATATCATTTTTCTTGCATTCTGACGTGTTTGACATTTTTCAGGGCTTGCATCTTACTCTTGATTCCGGTTTTCTGAGGTTGCTTCAGTATGGATGTTCAGAGAAAGAAGACTGTCGCCTATTCATTCCCAGAGCTGACTTTGACACTGATTCACAAATTGATTAATATGGCTGGTTCCGGAGTTCGTACTGAGTTCAGTGGAAGGTATGGAAGACTTCTGAAATTTGTCTATAATATCTCCCAGTATGAGAAGGATGCCATTCACACACTTCTTCAGTTTTATGACCCGCCTCTGCGTTGCTTCACTTTCCTGAACTACATCTTGGCTCCGACGTTGGAGGAGTTCTCATTTATTTTGGGAATTCCTATTAGTCATGATATAGTTTTCTTTTCTGAAGAACACCCCGGTATGAAAGAAATGGCTGTGGCTCTTCATATTAGCGAATCCGTCCTGAACAGTAATGTTGAAGAAAAACAAGGGGTTAAGGGTTTCTTGTTGAAGTTCTTATTTGATCAAGCTTGTATACATGTCAAAGAGAAGAACTGGACTGCTTTCCAAGCTATTCTGGCTGCGTGTATCTATGGGATTGTTCTGTTTCCGAATATTCCTGATCTGGTGGATATGCATACCGTTAGGATCTTTATGTCGAAGAATCCTATACCTACCTTGCTAGGTGATGTGTATCACTCGGTTCACTACAAGAATGACAATAGGCGTGGGAAAACTGTAAGTTGCTATGCACCACTCTTAGCTACTTGGTTTTGAGTCGTCTCCCTAAATCTGGCGCTTTCGTTGATACGAAAGATTCTCTTAAGTGGTCTAAGAGGGTTATGGGATTGACTGCTGATAACATCGTTTGGATTAATCGTGACTTGCTAGGAATGGAGATTATTTGCAAATGCGGAGAATTCCCTAATGTTCCCTTGATAGGGAGGAAAGGTGGAATTAACTATAATCCCTCCCTAGCTATCAGACAGTTTGGCTATCCTTTGAGGAATCCACCCGAAGAGCGAGATGTCCGAGAGTCTTTGTTCTTCAATGGTATTGAGGATCAAGGGTTGATAAGGAAAGTTGTGAATGCTTGGAAACAGGTGACTAAGAAGGGTAAGATTACATTCGGGAAAAGTAACAATCGGGCTTTCCCTCCCTATACAGAGTGGATTAAGAAGAGAGCAGAAGAGGAGTTTCTTCCATTCCTGGTAGAACCACCTTTGTACCCTTTGGTGATCGAGCCTCCTACCACCATTGAGTTAGAGAAGTATACCAAATTATGGGCTGAAAAGGAAAGTTTGCGGGAAGAGAATAGTGAGCTAAAGAGAGAAATTTATCAGTGGAAGCATGAGCGGGGTGAAGTTGTTCATACCGCCAAGTTAAAGATAGAGCTCCTTGCTAAAGCAGAAAAAGAGCTTGCTGACATGGTCGCATCCAGAGAGAGAATGAAACAAGCTTTGAATGGTATCAGTAGCGTTCTCAGGTCCAAGGAGGAGGAATTAGGCAAGGCTTTGTTGAAGATTCACAGGTTCAATGATCACCAAGAAACTGCCATGGCTGAGAATAAGAAAAAGGAAGACGACTACATAGCTAAGATTGATCAGTTGAGGTCGACGCTCAAGAAGAAAGACGCCGAGATCTTGTCAGGGATGTTCAAGAGACAAGTAGTCGAAGATCGACTCAAGGAAGCCATAGCCTCCGTGGAAGAACTGAAAGTCCAAGCTGAAGTGAAGAAACCTAGACATGAGGGTCCTAGCATGGATAGTGTTTCTGGAGAAGACGCTTGGGAGTTACATTGCCGATACTTGGATGGGATCATACACAGGAGAGACCTTCTCATTCAAGGGCTAATTCAGAGGCCAAAGCATCCCGATACCAGAAAGCTGTTCAAGGAGATTCAAGACTGGTGCAGAAAGCATAATGGATGGGGGGTTGACACTTGTGGACTTTGATGATATGCCTTAGTTTTCTGTCTTCTTTTATTGTATTTGGATCACCACCAGGCTTGTCGGTTGGGACCTATGGTTTTTATATTCAGACTTGTTATCTCGAATTTGTGATTGTTGACATTTGGCTTTTCTCCGGTTTTCTTAATATATGAGCAGAGGTTCCATTATATCTTGTTATTAAATCGGAATCAAGGGGTGGATCGCCCTGTGAATTTTCAAACACGTCCATTTGCATTTGCATATTCATAATCATTTTGCATAATCATTTTGCATAACAGGTGTTTATCTCCGGTATTCTTATCTTGTTCTCATCTCAGAATTGCAGATCAGCGTATTCACCGGTATCCTACTAAGCAAAATCGGAAGAGACTCGTGGATCAGCTACAGAATGAGATCATTGAGATGCGGACTCGCATGAACCAATTCATGGAATTGATGCAAGGGGTTGCTCAGGGACAAGAACAGTTGAAAACTCTCGTTCAGCCACTGATTGCGAGGGTTGATAATGATGGTGTCCTTCATGGAGGACTTCAGACTGGTGTTACTGATGATGGTCAGAATGGTCCTACTGGCGGAGGTGTTCCTGCTTCTGGTGTTGTGATTCCTCCGGGCGGAGTAGAAAGTGTTGTGGTTCCCACTATAGTGGGAGGTGGTACTGGTACTGCGCAGTTCAGGGATGTCTGTATGATGATGTTTAGGATGATGTATTTTCTTTGCCAGGTGGGGATGCTGGTCCCCAGACTGATCAGGATCAGAGGATCCGGTTGATTGAGGAACAGCTAAGGGGTGTTGTGAATCAGGATTCTGTGGGAATGGATCTAGAGGATTTGGGGTTGGTTCCAGGCGTTGTTATTCCACACAAGTTTCAGACTCCCACTTTCGAGAAGTATAATGGTATAACTTGTCCGAGGACCCACGTCAGGGTGTATGCAAGCAAGATGGCTGCATATGCGAAGAATGAAAAGCTGATGATGCATTGCTTCCAGGATAGCCTATCTGGGGCATCCCTGGAGTGGTACATGCAACTGGAAAGGAAGGATGTGCGCAGTTGGAGAGATCTGGCAGGGGCATTTATCAGACATTACCAATATAACACTGATATGGCTCCTAACAGAACACAGCTGCAGAATCTGTCACAAAAGAACAATGAGAGCTTCAAGGAGTACGCCCAGAGGTGGCGTGAACTGGAGGCGAGGGTTCAGCCTCCCATGTTAGAGCGTGAAAGATAACTATGTTTATGGCCACCTTGCAGGGTCATTACTTTGAAAAATTGGTACCATGTATGTCTGGAAAGTTCGCTGATTTAATCTTGGTAGAAGAGATGGTAGAAAGCGGAATTATGGCAGGAAAGATATCAGGCAGTGATGAGTCCTCATCTGGAGGAAGCAAGAAGCCTTATGCCAGTGGTTATAAGAAGAAGGAGGGAGATACAAACTCTGTGTCATCATATCATGGTAGAGATGGACCTCGTCACAACTACAATCAGCAGGTGGCTTCTATAACCATCCCAGCAGCACCTCAGCAGCCAGCAGTGACTCAGCAACAAAATCAAGCTCCTCGCCGGTCTCAGCCTCTGACTAGGCGGGATAGGCATTTCGACACTCCACCTCTTCCATACGCTCAATTATTTCAGTACTTGCTGCAGCTACAGTTAATCCAGAAGAGAACATTGGCTCCACCTACTGGTAATCCACCTCCCGGCTATGACGCCAACGCCCACTGTGAGTTCCACTCTGGAGCACCCGGACATTATATTGAGAACTGTAAAGCTTTTAAGCATCAGGTTCAATTCCAAAGCCATCAATTTCTCCAATGACGTCCCGAATGTGAATCAGAATCCGATGCCGAATCACGGTGGGCCGAAGGTCAATGCTATTATTAAAGACTGTGAAGACTTGAGTTTGATTTCAGATGTGAACGAAATCTAAACTCCCTTGGGTGTAGTGAAGAAAACACTGTTGAAGGGAGGGGTATTTCCCGATTGTGGTGAAGGTTGTGTAAAGTGTGTGTCGCACCCAGGCGGTTGTGATTTATTGAAAGCAGGTATTCAGAAAATGATCAGCGACGAGGTATTACAGTTTGACAGGGGCTGTAAGCAGAGTATTGTTACTGACAGAGAGATTGATGTTGCCACGATAACAATTCCATTCAAGACGATAACTATATCAGCGCCGGCGAGACCAGCACCGGTCACTATCACTGTTCCCGGACCAATTCCGTATGAGAGTACCAAGGCCATCCCATGGAATTATGGGGCCGAGGTGTTTGTTAATGGTAAGAAGCTGGAATTGGAAAAGACATCAGCTGTGAACACAGGGGTGGAAAATCTTGTTGAAGCAGGGGCTATTACTAGGAGTGGTAGAGTCTCTATTCCCTCAGAGAATCAAGCTAGCAGTTCAAGACAAGACAAAGGTAAGCAGATGATGAATGAGTCTGTACAGAGGCAGGAAGCTAATAATTCTACGACAAAGCCAGGTAGGGATACTTTCTCAGAAGATGTAGAAGTGTTTATGAGGTTGATCAGAAAAAGTGATTACAAGATTGTTGACCAGCTTCACCAAACTCCATCGAAGATTTCCATCCTATCCTTACTATTATGCTCCGAGGCACACCGCAATGCATTGCTGAAGATTCTGAATATGGCTTATGTACCGCAGGAGATATCTGTCAACCAGTTAGAAGGGGTTGTGGCTCATGTGAATGCTGGTAATGGTTTGGGTTTCACAGATTTAGATTTGACTCCGGCTGGGAGGAATCACAACAATGCTCTGCATATTTCAGTGGAATGCCGTGGTTCCTTGATGTCGTATGTGTTAGTTGATACTGGGTCGTCTTTGAATGTGTTACCAAAGAAGGCTTTGATGAATTTGGATACTCGTGGGTTGATTTGTACACCAAGTGACTTGGTGGTACGTGCTTTTGATGGCTCCAAGAGGTCAGTGTTCGGAGAGTTAGTTCTGCTGATCAAGGTGGGTCCTGAGGTTTTCAATACCACCTTTTACATAATGGATATTCAGCCTGCCTATAGTTGTTTGTTGGGACGCCCATGGATCCATGGTGCTGGGGCAGTAACTTCTACGCTGCACCAGAAGTTGAAGTATATGGTGGATGGCCACGTTGTGACTGTTTGTGGTGAAGAAGACATCATGGTAAGTCACCTATCGAACTTCAAGTATGTAGAGGTAGATGGTGAGATACAGGAAACTTTATGCCAAGCCTTTGAAGCTGTGAAGATTCCCCAAGAACCCCCTAAGACAGTCATTCAGCCTGAGGCGGTTGTCCAACTTGAAGTCGTCATACAACCGGAAGTTCCAATGTCCTCTTTCAAAGAGGCACGTGCTATAGTTGAAGCTGGTAGTTCTCAGAAGTGGGGCAGTGTTATTGATGTTCAAAGGAAGCAAGATACTCATGGACTGGGTTACAGGCCACCTAGACGTTCTGAAGAGCCTCCCAAGTTCTATGGTCCAGTCCGTTTCACTAGTGCCAGTGTTTTCTTCGACAGAGTCAATGCTATTGAGGATGAAGGAGATAGTGATTGTGACATGGATGAATGGATCCGTCCCTGCATTCCTGGTCAGAGCCTAGGCAACGGGTCCTTCTAGAAAGTTATCCAAGTGACGCGCCCAGAGTAATTTACTTTTGTTTTCTGTTATGTTGAGTCCTGCGCTCTGCCCAAGGCGTAGTGATATTTATTTGTAGGGCTTGGATGTTTTATTTGCTATCTTTATCATCAATAAAGGACGTTTTTTCATTCAAATATTTTGATCCCTGTCTTTCTATTTTTACTTTTTGCATATTAACCCACATCAAAATGGCAATGTGTTTTCTTGTTTGTTGCACTCATAATAAACATAAAACATCCATCATGCAGGTTCCTTTGTTCAGATTCCACCCATGACTTAGCTATGGCTCGATATGACTTCGACAATCCCATCTATCAGGCCAAAGAAGAGACTGACGAAGACTGTGACTTACCAGAAGAATTAGCCAGGCTGTTGAAACAAGAGGAAAGGGTTATTCTACCTCATCAGGAGGAAGTTAAGACTGTTAATTTGGGAACCGAGGATGTTAAACGAGAAGTAAAGGTTGGGGCTGCCCTGGAAGACACTGTTAAGGGAAGATTGGTTGAGTTACTTCGAGAGTACGTGGATATCTTCGCCTAGTCTTACCAAGACATACCTGGGCTTGACACGGACATTGTTTCACACCGGCTGCCGCTTAAAGAGGGTTGTACTCCAGTCAAGAAGAAGTTGAGAAGGACGAAACCAGATATGGCTGTCAAGATCAAGGAAGAGGTTCAGAAACAGTTAGACGCCGGATTTCTTGCAGTAACAAATTATCCTCCGTGGGTTGCTAATATTGTACCTGTACCTAAGAAGGATGGGAAGGTCAGGATGTGTGTTGATTACCGAGATTTGAATAGGGCGAGCCCGAAGGATGATTTCCCGCTCCCCCACATTGACGTGTTAGTGGACAATACTGCTCAATATTCTGTGTTTTCCTTCATGGATGGCTTCTCGGGGTATAACCAAATCAAAATGGCCCCAGAGGACATGGAGAAGACTACTTTCATAACACCATGGGGAACATTTTGCTACAAGGTAATGCCCTTTGGATTGAAGAATGCTGAGGCAACCTATCAGCGGGCGATGGTGACTCTCTTTCATGATATGATTCACAAAGAGATCGAAGTCTATGTTGATAACATGATTGCGAAGTCACGGACAGAGGAAGAACACTTGGTAAACCTCCAGAAGTTGTTCGAAAGGTTGAGAAAGTTCAGATTGAGATTGAATCCGAACAAGTGCACCTTTGGTGTGAGGTCTGGTAAATTGCTGGGATTCATTGTTAGTGAAAGAGGTATCGAGGTTGATCCTGCAAAGATAAGAGCCATACAGGAGATGCCTGAGCCAAGAACAGAGAAAGAGGTTCGTGGTTTCTTGGGAAGGTTGAATTACATTGCCAGGTTCATCTCTCATCTGACAGCTACATGTGAACCAATTTTCAAGTTGTTAAGAAAGGACCAAGAGGTCAAGTGGAATGAAAATTGTCGAGAGGCGTTTGAAAGGATAAAGACGTATTTGCAGGAACCTCCAGTCCTTATGCCACCGGTGTCTGGGAGACCTTTGATTATGTACCTTACGGTTCTTGAGAATTCGATGGGTTGTGTGCTCGGTCAACACGACGAGACGGGTAAGAAAGAGCACGCCATTTACTACCTGAGTAAGAAGTTCACTGATTGTGAATCAAGATACTCTATGCTGGAAAAGACATGTTGTGCACTCGCTTGGGCAGCCAAGCGCCTAAGGCAGTATATGTTAAATCACACAACCTTGTTGATTTCAAAGATGGATCCGATTAAGTACATGTTTGAGAAGCAGGCACTTTCTGGAAGGATAGCCCATTGGCAGATGGTTTTGACAGAGTACGATATTCAGTATGTTTCTCAGAAGGCCATTAAGGGAAGTGTTCTGTCAGAATATCTTGCTGAAGAGCCAGTCGAGGATTATCAGCCTATGAAGTTTGAGTTTCCAGACGAGCATGTCATGTTTCTGAAAATGAAGGATTGTGAAGAGCCTCTGCCTGACGAAGGACCTGAGATTGGATCACAGTGGAAGATGATTTTTGATGGGGCTGTCAACTAGTATGGTAATGGAATTGGGGCAATCATTACGACTCCGAAGGGTTCTCATATACCTTTCACTGCCCGGTTAGCATTTGTGTGTACCAACAACGAGGCGGAGTATGAAGCATACATCATGGGGTTAGAAGAAGTAATTGATTTGAGAATTAAGAACCTTGATGTCTATGGTGATTCCGCGTTGGTGGTTAATCAGATTACAGGAGAATGGGAGACTCGTCAGGCAAATTTGGTACCTTATAACAACTATGCCAGAAGGTTGTTACCTTTCTTTGATAGGGTGGATTTTCATCATGTGCCCCGGGCTGAGAATCAGATGGCTGATGCGTTGGCAACATTGGCATCCATGTATAAGGTGAACCGTTGGAATGAAACTCCGTCGATTAGGATCATGCGTCTGGATAGACCGGCTTTTGTGTTTGCAATTGAAGATGTGTCTGATGGCAAACCGTGGTATCATGATATTAAGGTTTTTCTGAAGAGACAGGAATATCCAGAGGGTGCCTCCACCAAAGATAAGAAGACTCTGAGGAGGTTGGCAGGGAACTTCTTTCTGAACAAGGATGATGTGTTATATAAGAGGAACTTCGATATGGTCTTGCTACGTTGTGTTGATGAACACGAGGCAAGCTCATTGATGGAGGAAGTTCACGAGGGTTCTTTTGGTACTCATTCCAGTGGACACACCATGGCCAGAAAGATGTTGAGAGCAGGATATTATTGGATGACTATGGAGTCTGATTGTTTCAAGTACGCTCGGAAGTGCCATAAATGGCTGATTTATGTAGATAAGATGCACGTACCGCCTACGCCTCTAAATGTGTTGTCATCTCCTTGGCCGTTTGCAATGTGGGATATAGATATGATTGGAAAGATTGAGCCTACTGCTTCCAATGGGCATCGTTTCATTTTGGTTGCCATTGACTATTTCACAAAGTGGGTGGAGGCAGCCTCATACGCCAACGTCACCAAGCAAGTGGTAGCCCGGTTTGTAAAGAAGGACACCATCTGTCGTTATGGGGTCCCGGAGAGAATCATTACTAATAATGGCTCGAATTTGAATAATAAGATGATGGAGGAACTATGTCAGACTTTCAAGATCGAGCATCACAATTCTTCACCGTATCGGCCAAAGATGAATGGTGCTGTTGAGGCGGCAAATAAGAACATCAAGAAGATTGTGTAGAAGATGGTGGTAACATATAAGGACTGGCATGAGATGTTACCTTACGCCCTGCATGGTTACCGTACTTCGGTGCGTACGTCAACTGGGGCAACCCCTTTCTCATTGGTATATGGTATGGAAGCAGTTTTACCCTTAGAGGTTGAGATTCCGTCTTTGAGAGTTCCGGCAGATGTGAAGCTTGATGAAGCTGAATGGGTGCGTTCCAGGTTGGATCAGTTGAACCTTATTGAAGAAAAAAGATTGGCAGCCATCGCACATGGTCGTTTGTATCAGAGCAGGATGAAGCACGCCTTTGATCAGAAAGTGCGCCCTCAGAATTTTCAGACAGGTGAATTGGTTTTGAAAAGGATCCTTCCTCCTCAGACAGATCACAGGGGCAAATGGACTCCAAACTACGAAGGGCCGTATGTAGTCAGAAAGGTTTTCTCTGGTGGAGCCTTACTACTCTCAACTATGGATGGCGAAGATTTTACATCCCCTGTGAACGCAGACGTAGTCAAAAAATACTTCGCATAAAAGAGACCCGTTGGACATAAAAAGAAGGTCCAGGCAAAAAGGGGCATCCCGGCGAACCATAAAAAGGAAAAGGTTCGGGCAAAAGTTAGGGATAAAATGTAAAAAGAAATGTGTAAACCCGCAAAGTTGAAAACCTAAAAAGGCGACTTTGGCAAAAATGGGTATCCCGGTGGATTGAAAACCCGAAAAGGGCGATCCAGGCAAAAGTTAGGGATTTATAAGCGAAAGGCTACGGTATGTGTTCGATCTGTGAACATTCTCGATACCTGGAAGTTCTAAAAGAAAGGAATCAGTACAGTTAGTCTCTTCAAAGGTCAAGACATTTGCGGATAAGCAAGACATATGGGTCATAGCTGAGTCAAATCATGGTGGATATCTGTTCCCCACATTGCCGACATGTGTATTTTCTTTTTTGCTTTTGCGCAATTACCTCTTTTTAGGAATTGCTTCCTATTGTAAATGCCTATTTACAGGCCACTCTTCAATAAAATGTTCATTTCACTCAAAGAGCTTTCCATTGTTTGTTTTACTTTTACTTTTACTGTTTGTTTGCAAAAACGTCCGATATTTTTGGTAAACATTGCATATGAAACTTTGAGCTTTGCGAAGCATAACGAAAAGCAGTAGAAATTACTTAGGCGTTAACGGTGATAGCCAGGTTGTGGCATATTCTATTTGTTGTTATTTGACTTGCAGTGCAACAGGATTGTACTCCCCCAGCAGGTTGCTCTCCCCAGCATTGAGATTACACTTTCCTCAGCAGAGCAGACTTTCCCCAGCAGAAGACTTGGAAAGTATTTTCTCCGGATCAAGACGTTATTTCCCCACAAACTCATGGTGCTCACTTCCCCCATCCAGCCAGGAAGTGTACTTTCACCAACAACGTTATATTCTAATCCCCAGCAAGGTAAAGTCATTCTCCCCATCAGCAGGCTAAGTTCAGCAGTATCCCCAAGCAGGATGGTATCATGGACTGTTTTCCCCAGCAGGTCCTGAGCCCAATTGGATATTAGCAATCTTCAGTAATGGACTTCCGGTTCTGTTATCGGCGTTCATTCTCAACTCCCCCAGCAGAGGAGAAATCTCAGGTTGGATGTTACCCTCAGACAGGTGGGGTCCCCGATAGTTCTTTCATCCCCAGCAGAAGTTGTTGATCCAAGGAGTCGGTCAGTGTGATCCTTCTCAGCAGAGTTCCTGGATTCAGAGGACAATTTATTTTTGTCAGCCGCAGCTGAATTGGTCTTTTCTCTCCGACATTTATTTTGCTGGAGAGACCCCTTTTGCATATCATAAGCACTTGCATTGCATCCTCAAAACGCGTAGCATTTCCACTTCGGGTGGAGCATTACGGCAAAATTCAAACATTTGCATTCCAAAGCATAAGTCAGGTCTGATATTTTCCTTGCCAGTTCTCTTTCTCAGTAGAGATGGCGTAGCCCAGGAGATTTTGGAGGGATGCGTTCCTCATACTTGTGCTCCCCGGCAGAGTCTTTTATTTAGACTTCACCTTCCCCAACGGAGTCATCTTATCTGTGGATCAGGAGTCCGTTAGAAGTTTGTCTTTGTTTGCCTCATTTTGGCCTTTTTCTTTTGTGAGTCTTGTTTCACGTTATCCCCAGTGAAGTCCACTTTATGTTGGTTATCCTTTGAGGGTACAATTGAGGTTGTATTCGTTTTGTGGGTGCGATCGAGGTCGTATTCATTTTTTCTTTGTGGGTAGAGTGATTGAGGTCAGTCTTCCTTTGTGGGTGCAATTGAGGTTGTATTTCGTTTTGTGGGTACGGTCGAGGTCGTATTCGTATTTTCTTTGTGGGCAGAGTGATTGAGGTCAGTCTCCCTGTGAGGTTGTATTCGTCTTTTGGGTACGATTGAGGTCGTATTTGTTTTTTCCTTGTGGATATGGTTGAGGGCATATTCCTTATTTTTTAGCACACTCTATCTCGTTATTCTTACCATAAGCAAATTTCTGGGGCTCTTTTCGGTATTCAATCCCCGTGTACCCTGGAATGTCTGAGAGCCGTTGCTATCACACCTTCAGGACCAAGTTGATTGAATAGGGGCAGCTGTTGCACCCCAAAATTTGCCCTCCTTACTTTAAGTACTAACTGGCTTATGTTTCATTTCATTTTTGCATTATCATGTATGCATATCATTAGCATGGGGGTCAGGGTAAAGAGTTCACAGGCTGCAAGGGGTCTCAAGTGGAGTCACTCTCCTAACCAGTGCATGAATTAGGGTTTTGAAATTCTTGGGTTTATTGCTCCAATGGGCAGGCTCCTTGGGTTTTTATCATCGCCAAATGACATATCTTATCTGTGTTGGAGAGGATACACATCATATTCAGAGGAATTTGGATTTGGAGACTATGCTATTTCCTCCTAGATTGAGGGTACTAAAACTAGGGTTTGCTATAAAGTCAGTTTATTTCTGATTTTTTGGGCAAGACTTGATTCCATGGTATTCCTCGGGTCCCTAACTACCTAGGGGAGGAAGATTGTCCATCAGCTTGGTTCAGGAGAAGTTCAATTGGCCAATGGATTGAAAATCAGTTGAATTTGGGGAAAAGTCAACAGTGAAAGGAGAAAAGTCAACTGTGAAATTTTGAGGTTCTCTTCAGGGATTTTAAGGTCTCACACCCTCATATGGTCTCCAGGGTTCAAGTTTCATACATATTTATCAGGAATCAGGAGTTGGTGCAAAGTTTCTAAATTTGGAAAGTGACCTATAATGAAAAGTTTCCTTTTTGGGCAAGTTTCTGCACTGCATTCAACTTGATTTTTCACCATCAAGAAAGCTTCAAATGAATTTTTCTCCAACATGAAAGTTGAAGATCTTTTTCTCCTCTTTCCAACAAGTACTAGTGGGTCTCCATATCATTTGTGAAACTCAACTTATGGTCAAAAGAAGGCAAAGTGGTTTTTAGGGTTTCTCATGATGCCATTTTCACAACTTTGGGCATAGTGACCTATAATCAATTCCATTGCTTCATGCCACATTCCAATATTAAAAGACATTCCTTGAGGATTATTTTGGGCCCAAGAATGAAGTAATTCCATGGTTTATTTTTCACCTATTTTCCATTATTCAAATTTCCCAAAATGGCTAAAACTCGTGAATCATTTGTTCTCAAGGCCCAAGTTAAATGTGGTGTGATTAGCAATCCAGATGCAAGTGATCCATTATGAATTTAAGTGCATGGAAGGGGTGTATTTTCCACTTATTCAACATAATGCCAAATTCTAAAATAAGTCAAAAATCATTAAACAATGGATTACCCAAGCCCAATTCATATTCAGTAGAAAACCCTAGTCTATATAAGCTCAATCATGCATTGGTTAGGGTTCATGCACGTGAAGTTGGAGGAGTTCTCAAGAAAACCCTAAAAGAGGATTTTTCATCAAAACTCACGATCCACAAGGAGTTTCTTCAAAGTTCTTCCACAAACCTTCTCCTGGGGATTTCTAGAGTGCAAATCAACCACCATTCGCAGCCAAAGGCAAGGATTGGAGCTGCTCCATCTCAGGTTGAGAAGTTTTTTCGTGCTCTTAAAACTCCTATTTTTTGCATGAATATTGATGTGTGATGATTGGTGATTACCCTGGTATAATTATTTTTAATTATGGACGTGTGGTTTGCTTGTAATGTGGAGTTAAAGTTTTATGCCCTAATGTATTTCCCTTCGTTTTTTACTATGCCTTGGTTATTTGATTTTTTCGATTGGATATTTGGAATCCTCACGTTTTTCTGGTCAGAATAGTGTACCCATATGAATTTTCTGGAAAAAAATGCACCGCAGCCCACCGGAGAGGGTGGCCGGAGCCCTAGCTCCGGCGGCTGCCGGAAGTACAGTCCGGCGAGGAGTCTTGAGGAAGAAGAAGGAATCGTGGCCGTTGATGTCCAGATCGTGCGTCTCTTAGTGCGCCATGTGTCCTTTTTCTTATTTTTTTTCTAAATTTTTATTATGGATCCCATTTATATTCACCCATCATAACTACCATGCGCGTCCTATTATGTTGATTCATTTTAATTACTTTTTTTTAAGTTGACTCGTGCATGGCCGTTTGATGGATCGCGCGAATGAAACGATGCCTGATAAGTGCAAATTGTACCTATTTTTGTATATAAGTTTTGTTGCACTTATCCTTACTTTGTGTTAAAATTGGTTGAATAAACCCCACTTTGTGTGTAAATACGTTTACTTTACGTTTTCGGTGTATAGTGCGTTACCGTGTAAATATCATTGAGTTTAATCGATTTTCATTTATTTTTGTAGTTGTTCCAGCAATGGGATTTTTCCATATTCATAAAGAGCATTGAATAAGCTTTCCAACACTTCAAACCGTGCGTCAATCGGAGTTACGGTTCAAGAGTTATGAAGAAAACAAATTCTGGTTTTCTGTCATGTTCGCTGGGCGAACCCCCGTAGCGAGTACTCGCTAGCTTGTTCGCTAGGCGAACCGGGGCGAACAATAAGTTCCAGAATCGTGAAAAAACTCAACTTTAAGGCGGTTTACGTTCGCCTAGCGAACGGGGACTCGCTAGGCGAACCTGGAAAGTCAATTTTGCCCATTTAAGCAATTTTTCATCATTTTTTATGTTATGTTTTTGGGGGAACTTTCTCCCAACTTCATCAAACATGTTTTAGGAGTAGATTAGCTTAGAAACAACATTGGATGATGCATCTTGATAATTCGGAGTCGAATTTGCTTCGATCGACTTTGACACGCCGTGAGAAGTTTGTTTTTCTCCTTTCTTCTCTTTGTGTTCTCTTTTGATGATGTTTGGTATGTAAATCTCTTGATACCTATTGTATTTCATCAAATCTATGTTTATGAATATGTTTTGATTCTCTATTGATTGTTTGTCTTTGATTGATTATTTGTGGGTCGTGACAAAACCTATATCGAATCGTTAATCTTAGATTTTCATCTGTCAATGAGCAAGCTTTTGACAGGGGTTTGTGAATTGATATTCATTGTATCTTTTGTTATATTGTGTTGATTAAGTAGCATGGGTAGCATGATTAGGATCGATACGGTATTGCGAGGATGTGTGACAATAGCGATGAAGAACGTCGTTCGTATACAGTTGGTAAATTAGTTGAATGCAGGGTTAATCATATGTTTGTATTCTGATCAGGGCTTTGTATATGAATTACTCATGAGTTTGACATGGATGTTATAGTAATATCGGTTTTGTCTGAACTCTAGAGATAGATTTAGACTTAACACTTGCGTGAGTATCAGTTCTTACTTCTCTGTGTTGTTGAGTTGCGTGAGACATCACCAATGAGACAATATCGTTGTTCTCTCGGCGTTGTGTTAGACATAACCTCTGTTGTGAGTGATACGTGAGGATATTAGACGAATGTGTGATTTGTGTATGAAATGGTCGAAAGAATGCATGTATTATCGAGTGATCTCTATTGAGTTTCTTTCCTCCGAAGAATGTGTTATTGTTATTTACTTGCTTTTTGTTCCTTTAATTTTCCGCATTTGCTTTTGGTTCGCTTTAAACCAGAACTTTTGATTCATGAGCTTAGAAATATAGAAACCGTTGAATGGCATTCTTTCCCTCGCACTGATCCCTGTGGAGAACGACAAAACTGGGTTACTTATATTTTTGCTTGTTGCTTTTCTAGCTCCAACAAATTGGCGCCGTTGCCGGGGATCTGGTGTTTAGATATTGAGTTGCATCGCATAGTTTCTATGTTTTTAAGCTTCGTACATAATTGTCTATATTGTATATTTACTTGTATAATGGTGCATAGTTAGTTGGGGAGAGTTTGTTAGATGTCAAACATGTTATATATTTGTATGCATTACTTGGCATTTTTCATTTCTTTCCATGTGTAATGTATTGATTTTAGTGAGGAATGGTGTTGTTGTGTATTCATTGAAATATACTTGTGGTGCTTGTAATTTGTGTGCTAATGTGCAGGAATAGGCATAAAAAGATCAAGATTGTGTTACACAAATGTTGGAGGCAAGTTACCATTAAAGGAAGAAATCAACAACAACATTCGCTAGGCGAGTGTTGGCGAAGATGCCAGCGAAGGTTCGCCTAGCGTGAGAGTGCCAGCGAGGGAGTGGCAGAAAGTATGCAAAAACCTTCAGTAGGAAAAGAGGGTAAATTCGCTGGGCGAGGGAGCCAGCGAATGCTCGCTGATGTGTTCGCGAGGCGAAGGTGCCAGCGAGGGGGCGGCAGAAACTTTCACTTTTGAAAACACCCAAACTTCGCTGGGCGAGTGGGGTTGGCGAAGGCTCGCGTCGCGAATGATTTGGTTCGCCTAGCGAACAAAGCTTAACAAGTGTACATACTTGTTAATAGTTGTTTTCCATAAGTGATTGTATATATGTGTTTTCCATCATGTTTATGTGTGTGTACATATTTTTGTTTTTGGTTTACGTTTGCTTAAGTGTTGCAGATTTTATTTGGTATCTACCGGTGAACGAAGCAACATGGAGGAGCTTGTACATAAATAAGGTGTCGAGCTAACGACGTGAAACTAGCGCTTATTGGGAGGCAACCCAATGATTCTTGAGTTTGTACAGTTTTATGTTTAGTAGTATAGTTAATATAAAGTGACAATGGATGGAGTGAATGAGAGAAAGAACCAATTTTGAAAAACAAAATTTTCCTGCCCGTGCTTAGCGCGCCTTGTTTTACAAAGAAAAATCTTTCATTTTCCATCCACTTTCACAAATTTTAGTATATGTTTATTAGTTTTAGAAATTTTTGTGTTTGTTCTCAAGTTTTGTTTTTTATTAGCTTGAGGATGCATTGTGTGATTTTTCAATTTTGACTGTTTCAACAAGAAAATGTTATGGTAGTGTGAAAAGTTTAAAGAAAGTTGCACTGTGTTGGTTGGTGTTTATTGCTTTTCTAGAACATAACATGTTTATGAACCTTAGGATTTGTACAAATTACATGTCTTTCATTCTCTTGCAATTTTTGTTCATTTATGAATCACTTTAGTTCATAGCCCCATGTGAGGAAACCTCCATTGTTTACTAAATGCTTGGATGACTGATAAACTTTGTTTAATTCGTTTGATTCATGCTTTATCTTCTGATTATTATGATTTTGTGGAAGCATTAGAAATGATCAAGGCATTTGTTTATATTGAGCACAACCGTATCCAAAAGTATCTTACCCGTGAGTAGTGAGAATTTGTTAGCCCCTTTGAGACTAAAACAGTTTAGATCTCATTTTTAGTGATGAACTTGGTTTATGTACATAATTTGCAAGTTTGGTTCATCATTGAATTTAGTGAGTTTCTAAAAATTTTTCTTGAACCTTTGAAATTGTATACTTTGATTTCCTTGCCGTAAAAATCAAGGAGCATTCACTTGAGGTTTGGTTGAATTCAAGTTGGGGAGAATAAAAAAGAAGATTGGTAAGTTGCTTAAAACTTTTGAAAAAGTTCAAGCAAGCATGAAAAGAAAAAGTGTAAATATGAATGTGAAAAACAAAAGAAAAAGAATGCTTGTTTGAATGAGAAAAATAGAGTGAAATAATTGTGCATAAAGGTAGTTTGAGAAGGTTTGTGGTAAAGGAATGAGAATAGTGAATGAAGTTGTAATGTGTAAATATCATTTATCGGCAATTTCGATTCAATGGCCTGTAGAAATGTCCCTTTATTGTGAACCCGACCAAGCTACAACCCTTAAAGCCCTTAGTGATCTTTTTGCTTCCATATTTTCATTGTTGATTGTTAGATGTTGTATGAATTGAATTGTTATTTGCATTGTTTGTCAGATGAGTGAAATTTCCCCGCGGTTGCAAACGCGCATTAATTTCTTCATTCTTATTTGAAGTGGAGTGTTAGGTGTGATTCATTCTTGAACATGTATTGCTTTTGTATGTTGACATTTGTTTTGTGCTTAGACTTTATTTCATATTCGTGGTGTCGTTGTAGTTTAGTGGTAAACATTGCTTTGCATGTACTTTTGATATTTGTACCATACGTTTATTCTGCGTTTGTAAAAACTTGTTGAGCATGATTTCTTGATAATTGCTTTTGTTTCTTTGAGTTGATTGACTTTTGTTTGAGGACAAACAAAATAATAAGTTGGGGAGAGTTTGATAAGTGCAAATTGTACCTATTTTTGTATATAAGTTTTGTTGTACTTATCCTTACTTTGTGTTAAAATTGGTTGAATAAACCCCACTTTGTGTGTAAATACGTTTACTTTACGTTTTCGGTGTATAGTGCGTTACCGTGTAAATATCATTGAGTTTAATCGATTTTCATTTATTTTTGTAGGTGTTCCACCAATGGGATTTTCCCATATTCATAAAGAGCATTGAATGAGCTTTCCAACGCTTCAAACCGTGCGTCAATCGGAGTTACGGTTCAAGAGTTATGAAGAAAACAAATTCTGGTTTTCTGTCATGTTCGCTGGGCGAACCCCCGTAGTGAGTACTCGCTAGCTTGTTCGCTAGGCAAACCGGGGCGAACAAAAAGTTCCAGAATCGTGAAAAAACTCAACTTTAAGGCGGTTTACGTTCGCCTAGCGAACGGGGACTCGTTAGGCGAACCTGGAAAGTCAATTTTGCCCATTTAAGCCATTTTTCATCATTTTTTATGTTATGTTTTTGGGGGAACTTTCTCCCAACTTCATCAAACATGTTTTAGGAGTAGATTAGCTTAGAAACAACATTGGATGATGCATCTTGATGATTCAGAGTCGAATTTGCTTCGATCGACTTTGACACGCCATGTGAAGTTTGTTTTTCTCCTTTCTTCTCTTTGTGTTCTCTTTTGTTGATGTTTGGTATATAAATCTCTTAATACCTATTGTATTTCATCTAATCTATGTTTATGAATATGTTTTGATTCTCTATTGATTGTTTGTCTTTGATTGATTATTTGTGGGTCGTGACAAAACCTATATCGAATCGTTAATCTTAGATTTTCATCTGTCAATGAGCAAGCTTTTGATAGGGGTTTGTGAATTGATATTCATTGTATCTTTTGTTGTATTATGTTGATTAAGTAGCATGGGTAGCATGAGTAGGATCGATACGGTATTGCGAGGATGCGTGACAATAGCGATGAAGAACGGCGTTCATATACAGTTGGTAAATTAGTTGAATGCAGGGTTAATCATATGTTTGTATTCTGATCAGGGCTTTGTATATGAATTACTCATGAGTTTGACATGGATGTTATAGTAATATCGGTTTTGTCTGAACTCTAGAGATAGATTTAGACTTAACACTTGCGTGAGTATCAGTTCTTACTTCTCTGTGTTGTTGAGTTGCGTGAGACATCACCAATGAGACAATACCGTTGTTCTCTCGGCGTTGTGTTAGACATAACCTCTGTTGTGAGTGATACGTGAGGATATTAGACGAATGAGTGATTTGTGTATGAAATGGTCGGAAGAATGCATTTATTATTGAGTGATCTCTATTGAGTTTCTTTCCTCCGAAGAATGTGTTATTGTTATTTACTTGCTTTTTGTTCCTTTAATTTTCCGCATTTGCTTTTGGTTCGCTTTAAACCAGAACTTTTGATTCATGAGCTTAGAAATATAGAAACCTTTGAATGGCATTCTTTCCCTCACACTGATCCCTGTGGAGAACGACAAAACTGGGTTACTTATATTTTTGCTTGCTGCTTTTCTAGCTCCAACAATGCCACCGCATTAAAATGATCATGTGCGTCGCACATGGCACGACCATGGTAAGTCCACCCTTATTTTTTGTTTTGTTTTTTTTTTCTATCGGACCAGGCTCTGCTTTTCGCACCACCCCCTGGCCAGCCCAATGCATTTCCTCTTCATTTTCTTACTGTTCACACCCCCCTACTATTTTCTATTTTATTTTTATTTAATTCATAATGATTTCATTTTTATTTATTAAAAATACATTCTTGCATTTTAAAATTACTAAAAATTTCATACATCATATTTATCATCTTAATAATTTTTTAAAAATTTTATTTTTTTTATTTTATTTTATTTTTATCATTTAAATTAATTGTTTAATTCAAGTTCTTTTTACATTACACATCTCATGCATACATAAACTTCTTTATTTTATTTTTCTGCATCCGTAAAATATTTTTGACCCGTTCCTTTTTCATTTGTTCATTAACATCCTAAATTGCATAAAAAAAAATTTCTTTCATTTTTAAATGTATTTCATATTGCATTTAGGTCCTACCCTTTGGCACACTGAGCCCTAATTCCCACCTGAACTTTGCCTAATTATTTGAATGACTAATATCTTGATTTTTTGCAGGGACTTTTAATATGTTGTTTGCCTCTGGTTGAGGAACCTTAATGTTTAATTTGGGAATTTTAGGAGTCACTTTTCTAATTATCTGATTTGTTTTCAATTGAGATTTTCTTGCAGGCGCATCTTTGACCTTATATGATTATCTTTTTGAAAAGGCACTTGTGCCATTTGCTTTGGGGCTGTTTCTTTGTTTCTTTGATTCATGTTTGGATTAATATCATTGTTGTTTGCCATTGTTTGATTTTCATTAACCTCATTTCTCTTACTTGCGTCTATTCTGTACTAATCTTTTATGCAGGGACAAAGGTAAGTTCTTTAAGGGTATGGATAAATATCCATGGTCACCCTTATCCTTTCCTTCTCTCCTATCTTCTTCCTTTAGGATTTAGGTTGTCGGAAAACCTCATTAACCGTAGGTCACCCATGCATGATCACTTTAGGATTCATAGTCCCCCTTTAGAATTACCCTTGTGTCTTCTCTCTTCTCATCTCAAATCTCTTTAAAACACTTAATAATAATAAGGTGTATTGCGCACGAGCCTTAAGTGTAGGGAATGAGAGATGAGGGGCTTCCTCTCATCTTTCTAGAGTGTTTAGCGAGCGTCCTGTCTTGGGACGATGCGTTAAGTATTCGCCCTTGTGCCCTAGACTTTGGTGCAATGCAACTTAGGAACTAACTTAAGCCACTTCTGTCCTAAAAAACACAAACCAACTTCAAACTTTTTTGTCCTTCGGGATTGCCAAACTTAAAGGCTATTTTCAAAAAGGGCACGTTACCTTCCGTCTGAGTCGCAAACAGGCATCGACCCTAACTGCCGGACGCGAACTTAACGTCGCTCATAAAAAACACAAAAAGAACTTGGTCCGAACTACGTTGATTCTGAATTCCCCATTGCACAAAGGGGGTACGTAGGCCTAGGACGTCGACGTCCTACCGAGTCGGTCTGTGTCTTTCCCTCTCTGTTTTAGTACAGCCCTAGATGATAGTATAACTTACCCTTAGAATAGACAACAAGCGTGGATCCCATCGAGTACGATGGACGCGTGGGATGCTAGCACCTTCCCCTCGCGTAACCGACTCCCGAACCCAGGTTGTGGTTGCGATGACCATTCCTTTCCCTCTTCCTCAGGTTTATGCGGTGTTCCCTTTCCCTCTCTTGGGATAAATTTACACGGCTGGCGACTCTGTTTTTCTGCGCCACTCTCGCGTTTGTACCTGGATGAAAATCCTGGGAGCGACATAAGGCACACGACCCGATTGCTCACACCTCTCTGTATAAGGCACACGATCGTCCATAATCATCGCTCACACCTCTTTGTATAAGGCACATGATGTTATAGCGGATCCCCTCGAGAATCGTTTCGTCGCTCACACCCACTAGGGCACACGACATCACAAGAATGCATATCATGATGCTTAGCATACAATGACTCATGACATTCAAATGCACACATATACACATCCATAATCATGCATATACAATCAAACACAACACAATACATTTTCTTGCCCTTAGGCCATAAACCATCATCACAACATTTCATCACATGCATTTACATCACACCACAACATACAAGTCATACGATATATATCAAAAGCACATTGCATGATAACACATCAAATACACTCAATTAAAACGGTAAAAGTCGATAAAATGACATATTCCCAAATTCCCGACACAATTAAATCGGCCAACAATTTCAAAACCATTTTAATAAGAAAGAACATATCAATAGTTTTCTAACGGTACCAAGAACGCCTCGATCCGAGTTACGGATCAAAAGTTATGAATTTTCAAAGAAAAGAATTTATTGAGAAACAGCCGATTCGCCTGGCGACTTAGGATTTCTCCTGGCGGATCCCCCTTTCACCAGCACTTCGCCTAGCGAACTAGTGGCGAACCACAAATTTAGAAAAACCCCAAGAGTTACAGAAGCTAACCCATTTCTGTCTTTCCGATTTCGCCTGGCGACTTACGATTTCGCCTGGCGAATACCCCTTCGCCAGCACTTCGCCTGGCGAACTAGTGGCGAGACCTAATTCGCCTGGCGAATTTCCAATTAGCCTGGCGAATCGCACCAGAACCAGAATTTTCTACTGCGGGTTACATAGTTCCAAAACCCCCAAAAATCCCATTTTTCATTCCAAATCAATTCCAACAGTAAAACAAATATCGACAATTGCTCATAAACACAGTGTAATCATACAACACAATTTATATCGATTTCCGACCGCGAAAACATCGATTCCTTATCATTTTCCCATTTTCTACATAGAAGTGAAAACTATGGAAAGACAAGAGAACATTCAACCACACACATACATATTCATACACAAGCATAAGATAATCGAGTCTCACACCCTTACCCGATTTAATCGTGTTTGAAAAGTCGGTTGGATCAATTTCTTTCTCTCCAAGTTTTCTCCTCTTTTCTTCTTTTCTTTCTCTTTTCCTTCTTCTCTTTTTCTTTCTCTCTATTTTTCTCTCTTTCTAACTTCTAAATTCTATTTTAAATGAAAAACATAATATCTACCCATCAAAAAACCAAAATACCCCTTCACTCAAATATCTCGCAAACGCTCTCAAAACGCGATAATACATAATCACGATGAAAAATAATATATTATCAAATAAAAGTCAAAAATAAAATAATATAAAGACCAAAAGTAATTAAATCGACTCGATTAAATAAATCTAACAAAAACTGGGGCGTTATACACACCAAAGCATTTGACCCAAGTTAAACGTTCTTTATCCACATCTGTTGGTGACCATCCTCTAATGTCCTCAAACCAGTTCTTGAGCCAGTCTTCTTCTTCTCTAACTAAATTCTTGACCGTATTGTCCACCAAATCTTCAAGCAAACACATGTTTGCTCCCATAGGTGTGACCTTAATCTGGAAGAATCCTTCTCTATTAAAAACGTCTTGAATATTGTAAGCATTCTCAAATTCCTTGATGACTCCAACATATGTTGCTTAAAAACATTTCACCTCCTTTTCTTCAATGTGGAAAGTTAACCCTAACCAGTTCTGTTTAGATCCACTCGTCACTTGTGCATAGGATTTACCATGAGAGATCTTTTTCCAGCCTACATTCGTTTTCCTCTGGATGGGAGCGGGAGGATAAGCCTATTTTAAATCATCATTCTTTTCGACGGAAACCTTTCTTCTATTTAATATGGGGGTATTGACGAATAGTTTCCTACCATTAATGTGAATATTATCCAACTTCATGGCGAGGTTTCTTACATCTTCCACTTGTCTAAATCTAACAAAGCCATATCTATTTCCTCTAATATCTTTCTTGGCCAGAATAAAAATCTCAAACAAGATTCCATACTCCATAAATATGTTCGCCATGTCCCTTGCCAGATAGTGATTTGGAAACTCAGTAAAGAAAAATGAAGTGATTTCTTCATGCCTACCCAAATGTTTCTCGTTTCTTTCTTTCCATATTGACACCTTCAGCTTATTTTCCGTGATATTCTTCCTTCCAACCATTCTCCATTCCTTATCCGATATCCTACAATTTGATAACACAACAAAGATGAATCCAAACAATCCAGACCAACCCAATTGGTGCCAAGGCCCCTAGCCCTAAGGCTAGGAGTTTAAGCCAAAAACACCAGTTAGATGAAACACAGATTAATTTGAATACAAGATTTGTTCAAAGGGGAGCTTGAAATGAAGAAGTTTTGAGAAGTAGGATTCATGCTAGGCCTGATGACCCTTCCTGACACGTTCATATTGCCAACACCATAACCACAATATTTGGTTTTCTCTATTCTCTTGGTTGGACCGTTCAACGTGTTATTTCTAATTGGAGTGTATTCAATTTTAGTTATAACAGTGTTCCTCCTCAATTTATTAATGAGTTATTATATACTTTTTTTTTGCCATTCAACTCTCTAGATCTCGAGGACATATGTTTGGTGGAGTGATTGTTGGGAAAATTAATGTTGCTAGTGATTTTCATATTTCATCCTCTGTTTTGAAGAGTGCATAACTTCTTATGATGGTCACCACCAATTAGAAAGTACAATCATTCAAAGATTATGATGTCTTATCCAATATTGATGGTGTTGATGCCAATGAAATTCAATCGGATAACAAAATTCTCCACTAAACATCTTCATATTGATAAGAATGACATGTTGTGGATTTTCACTCCACTCAAGACTCATGCATTTTTATTTCTTTTTTAAGCCTTTCATTGTTATCAATATAATAAATTTCACTACTACGGAAACCCCATTTAATAACAGTTGCGAAAGAGATATAATGACGCGGACGAAGGCGTTGTTATGTAGAGTGTAGTTGTATATATGATACCTACAATCACGGCCCAAAAAGCATTGCCATAAATTGGAAAGCACGCTACCTATAATGACGGTTATTTTAAATACCCGTTGTTGTATGTCTTTTAATAAAATAAAAAAATACAGCATTAGAACTACCTATAATGACGGCTATTTTAACGAAACGTTGTTGTATACTACCTATAATGACGGTTACTTTAAATATCCGTTGTTGTATGTCTTTTAATAAAAAATTGCAGCATTAGAACAAGAACAACAACAAGAACAACAACAAGAACAAGAACAACAACAAGAACAACAACCACATCAAGAAGAACAACAACAACAACAACAACAACAACAACACCAACAACACCAACAACAACAACAAAAACAACAACAACAACAACAACAACAACATCAACAACAACAACAATAACAAGAAGAAGAAGAAGAAGAAGAACAAGAACAAGAACAAGAACAAGAACAAGAACAAGATCAAGAACAAGAACAAGAACAAGAACAAGAACAAGAACAAGAACAAGAACAAGAACAAGAACAAGAACAAGAACAATAATAATAACAATAATAACAACAAGAACAACATTAATAAAAAAGAACAACAAGAGCAACAATAATAAAAAAAGAACACCAATAAGTAACATTGCTAACTCGAGTTCTGAAATTTGGTTTAGTGGAGAAATAAAGTATCGTAAATGAAAGATGATGTTTGGAGGTAGAAGATGTCTAAGTATTAGGTTTCACGCGGATCCCTAATAGTAGTGTCTTGGCTGTTGAAAATCACTAAATGGACATACAAGATTTGTTTAAGGATAGTGAATAAACTCAATATGCGTACCACCTATAATGTTGGTAATGAGACTTGAAAAAATAAGTAAATAAACCAAAAATGCTAGTGTTGGGACTTGAACCCATGACAAGATGCTACCTATAATGACGGTTGGTTTAAATTATCTGTGGTGAAAGGTATGTAAGCATTTTGAAAAAATAAGTAAAAAACACTACCTATAATGACAGTTGGTTTAAATACCCGTGGTTAAAGGTCTATCAGCATTTTGAAAAAATAGGAAAGAAGTAACATGTTTAAAATAAATTCAGAAAAATCTGAAAACACGAAATTTAATCTAATTAGGTAAAATAAGAATTTTGAGAATTTTTTTGGAATTTTTTGAGACTATGAAAACAGTAAAAAATTCATTAAAAATAGAAAAAAGATTTTTTGAGGGTGAAGTCTTGTAACTCTTCCAAGGTATGGGACTAATGACCGCACGATTTTTCTGCTTCAGATGCACGAAACAGATCTCAAAAGGAGACGATTTTCCCTAAAACCGATTTTTTGAAGAGCAAGACCTAAAACTAAATTATAGGCTATAATGGCGGTTAAAAACATAACCGTGGTGAAAGGTTGTGGGCGTTTTGAAAAAAAATATGTAAAAAACCATAAATGTTGGTGCTGAGAATTGAACCCATGACCAGGCGCTACCTATAATGACGGTTTTTTAAATACCCGTGGTGAAATACCTCACATTTCACCACGGTTGGAATATTAATCGTCATTAAAAGCCTTTTAATGAGATTAAAAAAATGCGCACATCTTTTACAACAATGTATAGGCAAGCCATTGTAAACTTGCCGTTGTTGTATGCGCGTTTTGTAGTAGTGTTTATGGGTTTAATTTTATATCATATTCCAAAAGATTATTTATTTAAAATATTATATAGACCATGTCGCCAATAAAGGTCAATGGAATCCTATCACCCGCGAGAGGGATGACATCGCCCACGACATTCCCACTCACCCAGTAAAGGGAAATGTGAAAAATGAAATGTTTTCGTCAAGAATAATGCAAAAAAGGAGTCAAGGGAATAACTCGTGTCTCCCTAGGAAATTGGGTTTCGGAAATCCACTACCATTACTTTATGAGTGGTTACAATTCCCAAAAAACCCTAAAAATTTGGCCCATAGGCCTCTATAAATAACTCAACATGAGGATTAAAGACATATTTGGAATACACAGAAGTAACCTGAAATATAAAGTTTCTCAGCCGCATAAACTTGTTTTCCCCTCACTAAAATCACCTCAAAATAGGGCCTCTTGCCACCATGAACTTTCCCTAAACCACCGAAAATCCTTTAAATCCTCTGACCACCAGTATCAACATAGGGGTACCACACATATGTAACTTTTAGCAAGTAAAATGGCTCCCACGCGAAGGAAACACACTAGGAAGGTGTTGATTGCAAACATAATATCCCCAAGACTCTTCAAATCTAAGTGGAAAAAACCAGGGGCCGTCACAACTTTCTCTAACAGCGACGCCGTCAGAGTCTACCCTAATGAATACGATCTCATAGTCATTATTGTATAATATGGTAACTAGGATATCAAATGAGTATTGATAAACCCGGGAAGCTAAGTTGGCATCGTATTATGGAGCACCATCCAAAAGCTCAATCTCGATCCCAACATCTTTAAAGCATTCAAGGGTTCACTAGTAGGCTTTTCAGACAAACATGTGCAAGTAAGGGATCACATAACCATAGAAATGACCTCCAATATATGAGAAGATTCCATGGCGATTGAATTCAATTACCTCATAGTTGACACCTCATCGCCGTATAATGTCATTCTTGGAATGCCATCCATCAACTTGTTAGGGGCGATTATATCCATTAAATACCAGATCCTAAAATATCTGCTACCCAGTGAGTGAGTTAGAATAGTTCGAAGAGACCGAGAAAGTGCCCATGAATGTTACCAGAGTAGCTTGGTGATGGGGTAGAAGAATTTCACCCATGCGGTTTCCCTTTTATTGAAGCACATGACATGGACAACAAGAGCTAGGACCCTAGACTGGGCGCGGAGAATGAGAGACTCACGCCTACAAAGGAGCTTAATGAGGTTCAAATAAGTCTTTTGGCTCACCGAGTGACCAAGATAGGCACCTCATTTTTCGAAGAAGAGGAGCGTTAACTAGTCGATTAACTCATTAGAAATGATGACTTGTTTTCGTGGGGCCCTTCTAACATGTTAGACATAATACCAAAGTGGCATTCCATCACCTCGCGTTAAACCGCTTTATGAGACCAATGTCGCAAATAATGAGAAAAGTTGGAGAGGAGAAGAGAGCCTCCATCGAAAATAAGGAAAATAAGCTAGCAAGCACTGATTTCATCACTTAAGTAAAGTATCCAACCTGGCTAGCCGATGTTGTCTTGGAAAAGAAAGCATCAAATAAGTTGTGTATGTGCATGGATTTCACCAACCTCAATATAGTTGTTGTACCCCAAATTTTACCTCTTAGATGTCATAACATATTGCATAGACATTTAGGATGAATCATATATGCACTGTTCAACTAACCCATATCTTGTAGTTTGTTTTTCTTATGTTTGGGATTAGGGTTTATACAGAGAAATTCAAGGCCTCCTAAGGTGTCCTCTGACTCCATGAAATCATCATAAAGTGTAAGTTATTGTAATTGGCTGAAATTTTGTTAAAACAATGATGTTGTCATGGTTGATGTTACAATATGAGCTTCTAACAGTATAGGTATGTTTTGGCTAACATTCTGGTTTGTGAATATTGTTGAAGATTTAAAGTGCTGAAGAGTGATGTCACATGCGATGTCTTAACATCACTATACCAGAACATTAAAACATCAGACTGTAATGTGTTTAGGGCTGCACGTGTTTCTGGTGTGAATGAGATATTCTGCTAAAGAGAATCAGAGAATGCAGGCGAAGATCAAGGGAGAGATATTTTCTGTTGCAATCAGTTATGAAGATTAGTTTGTTGCGAATTTAAAGCACAAAGATATGGAGAATATTCAGAGTTAATTATTGAAGATATAATTGAAGATCTATTTAGAAGCAGGATCTATTGCAGATTTGTTACAGAAGATTTGATATGATTTGAAGGCCCAAATCCAGTTGGGATTATATTATAAATAGAATGCTTGTATCTAGGTTTTGTACGGGTCCAAGATGTAGATCATTAGGACTTTGTCTAAGTGAACCACTCGGGTTGTGAGATGGTCACTGTGTTTAACTCAGAAACCTGTAGGTAATGAGTTTGGTATTGTTCTTGGAGGAAGCTTTGAAGCAACTCCAAAGGGTGTCATGAAAGGGTGTCATGAAAGAGTGTCATGGAAGGGTGTCTTCTATGGTTGTACAGTTGTTGGTAATCAAGCTGTTGATGCAGTGACGGTGTAGTTGACTTCTAGACATCATTGTGATGATAGGAAGTGAGATGGAGTCTCTTACCTATGGAGGACTTAGGTAGAAGGGTCATTGGGTAGTGATTAAATTAGGTAGATTGTCAACTGGTCTGTTGAATCTGTAATTTGATACTACTAATAGTGGACTTCCTTCCTGGCTTGGTATGCCCCTAGATGTAGGTTGTTGAACCGAACTGGGTGAACAATTCAGTGTGTTATTTACTGTTTCTATTATTGCCTTGTTCAGCAGATTGCGATGTTGTGACATTGCACAAAGACATCGCACATCTGTACCAGAATTTCAATTGGTATCAGAGCAGGCATCCTGTCTGTTTTTGGATGAGATCTAGGGAAGATACTTTCTGGTTCATGAGCAAGGAAGATAGTTAGTGCATAGAGAATTTCGTATGATCCCTTGGAGTGAAGAATGAAGGCCTGTAGCATTGGTGGTAAGCTTCTGTGTGGTTTGACTTATTTTCAAACCTATGATGACCTAGTGCACTTGGAGTGTTGGGCAAGGGTTAGAGGAGTTTTCGGGTGTATGTTCCGCTGCATATATATATCTGATGGAAAATTCCTGGTGGTTTGGTGTTAAGACTGCAACATTCTGCTCTTCTCTGAAGATGTGGTGATATGTGAGGACATCTTCAACTAGCTTGTTCATCCCAAGTCCACGCATAAAGAAACTCTTCTATAAGCATGTTGAAAAGAGGTCTGAAGAAAGATGCTTGGGGGCTAAACAAATGTGTTGATCACATCTGTTTTGGAAGAGGAGGCATCTGGGCTGTGTGAGGATTCATCAAGAAAGAAGTTGAGCTTAATATGTCAATCAGCCTTTGGTCAATTGGAATTGGTGTCTGCGTTAGCCTTGTGACTGGAAGGATCAGAAGAAGAAGACCTATCTGTTCAGTACTGTGACTCCTTCGTCCTTTTGATGGTGAAAGAAGAAGTTAGAGCCAAAGCTAAAGAGGTTCATTGTCAAAGCTTTCATGCGGGAGCGAAGATCTCGATAAGTTATCTCTTAAGCTTAGTTGTGGTAACTGAATGAGGATGACATCAATAGTTTGAAGATTCTTGAAATATTAGAGTATGCTGGTTCATGTTTAGTGTGATTGGTGATGTTGAAACATTATTTCAGTCCTTTCCTACTCAGCCACAGGAAGGTTGTTATGCTCACGGTGAAGTATAAGGTCAAGCCACTTACCCAATCTAAAGTGATCAGTCGGGTGGATTAACAAAAGAAGGATCAATCAGTGCCTCAAGTCTGTAGAAAAAGGATGTCAGACCAGATAAAATGTTGTATCTTGCATGACAATAGTTGAATATTTGTCTGCTTTGGATAGTGTTGTGCATTCAAATGATGACATTATACATTGACGGGAGACTATGTATTTGTCTGAGGTTAAGTGCAGGTCTGCAGAAGGTTTGAGAATTTACTCTATGTGACTGTGTTGAAATTATTTTCAAGGGTTAAGCATCCTGGAGTTGAATCAACTGGTGGAGTTGATTGGTGCCTATGGAGTATTATCCATATTGTCTGGGGTAAGAGGCAGATAGATTTTGGAATGTTGATGATATCTAACATATCTAAGTCAGACAGTGGCTGAGGCTGTAAGATATGAAGTCATCACATCTTGATGGTTACAGCATGGTCCAGTTGGTGGAGCATATCAAGAATCATGGTGATGATGTCTTGGTGGGTGGCAGATGTTCTAACGTGTGTTGGGACATTATCTGGTGAAGGATGATTATGCTCTGGTTCAGAAGCGTGGTGCCTACATTATGCCTAAGGAGCGTCTACATAGTCATACGGGAGGATGATGAAGTAGAAGGTCTACCTTGGATGGAAAATGTAGTTCAGGTATTGATTGGATGTCTGAAGATGAAGAGCATGGTAAGGAATGAATGCCTTTGGAGAAAGGGACAATGGTACCAAAATGCATGTGCTCAGCAAGTGTGCTCAAATGTTCATCTTCATCTAGAGCATTAGTTAACCATGACAGGGGGAGTAGTTGTCTATGGATTATGCTGCAAAGGTGCATATATTGTGAAGCTTGAATGATGATCAAGATTGTGAAGATTGGTTGAATCTTGTGTGGAGTGAGCTCTTGAAGACATAAAGATACAAAGAAGCACAGGTTACCCTTGATAGGGGGAGATTATTAAAAGTTTATGCAGCTGGACGTGTGACAAATATGTCTGCAGTTTTTGGTGATGGCTCTTATTGGGAGGTTGCATACATGAGGAGTTAGTGTCTTGTGCATTTGTGTTCCTTATTGCTTTTGTTTAGTATAGATGGAACAGAATTAAATTGTTTTTTTGGAAGCTTACAAGATCAGTAAAAACAACAAGCAAAGAGTCTAAAGATTATCCCAACCCCCTGAATCAAGAAATGTCTTCCAATCTTTATCCCATTCATCATCAGATGCTTGAAGCTGCACTTGGTTTTTCTTGTTAGTCTTCATCCTTGTTTTTGATGTCTTGCGTGTTCTTGTTGCTCCTGAAGATGCTCCCGCTGTGGACAGTGTTGTGTCCTTCAACTTCTGAGGATCTGGCTTCTTGTCCTCCTGCATGTGTCTCTTTGCTGCATTCTTGTTAGACTGACTCATGATTCCTTCCTTGGTGTGCTGATAAGAGCAAGGAGGTTTGTTATTTATAATGGATAAAATGTCATTGTTTGTATCGCCTGACCAGTCAGAGTAATCTTTGGTATGGGAATCTGTTTTTTCTTGGGAACCTATTTTTCTTGGCACATTGGTTACCAGAATTTCGTGTTTGGTGCCTGGGTAGAAGTGGTCCTAGTAGGATGAGGCTAGGTCTTGTCTAGTTGTCTGATGTTATTCCTTTGCTTCTGGTATAGCTACTGGTGCTGGTTAAGTGGGGTGGTCTTTTGTCTCGTGCTGATGTCCTACATGTTGTTACAACATTATGGTTGGGTATGTACCATACTTATGAAGTTTGAAGAAGCAGCATTATCGTCTGAAGTGGCAGTTCTGACATAGTGTGGATTAGAATGGGCAGATTCTAATCTTGATGGTAAGTAGTTCAGGAAATACATGGCTACTTTCATGATGAAGACTTCATTTAGCTTGTGTGAGAAATTTCCAATCAAATGGGCCTTTGTTTATTGGACGTGGCAGACCGTGTATCTAATATCCCCATGAGGAATGTGGCATTATTGGTAGGATATCATAAGAGGCATTAAATGTAAGGCTGTTAACTATAGTCTATTGCAGCATGTGTGCTGGTCAAGCTTGTGCAGTGTAATGATGGGACCTATCCTAGCTGTGTGAAGATAGTGCCTATGCAGGGGAGGTCTGAAAAGCAAAAGTGGTGTACATGGGTGATTTTATTGTTCCCTGATGGGTTGAAAGAATCTAGCAGAGGTTGTGAGAAGTCGTCTCAATACCCATTAGATAAGAAGATGTATTTGTAGAGTCTTGGGTTAATGAGCCAGCAGACAATGTCTGATGCGATGTCAGAACATGATATAGGACATGTTTTTCTTGAGCCAAACAGGGAAGTATTTTGGACGGTGGTGTTAGGATAATGTGAACACGTGGCTTCGACTATGCATGGAGCGTTATTGGCCTAATTTATAGTAAGATTCAGTTGTGAAATATTTAAGGCAGTCAAGGAAGTTTTTGGAAGGTATGCATTGAATTTGAATGCAGTTTTTGATACCTAAAATAGCGTTTGGTTGACCAAGAACATTGACATATTCAAGGCTCGTTATTTTCTAAGTTACTGGTCAGCTATTTATAGGGGTTATTCTGTTCTCCCTCAGCCAGTGAGTGTTCTTGTCTCATAAGTATTATGGGATTTATTCGTGTTTGGGTGAGCACTTCCTGGGTCTGGTTCTGTGAGGGGTTCCTTTGACAATTTGTGGCTAAAAAGGGGGAGAAAGGAAAGGATCTGGCTAAGTGGTTTGTGCAGATGTTATGCCTGGAGTCTGCAGTTTCTGATGCTGCAGAAGAGGATGGTACATCCTTTAGTTGGTGTTGAGTCTTTGTGACTTGTGTCCTGAGTTATTAACACAGTTGTGACTTGTGTTCTGAGTTACCTGGGTTGGAAGAATGGCACTTCTTAAGTTTCCTCTTATGCCATGGACTAAACCCAGTGTCTGATCAATAAAGGTGTGCAGAATTATCTTATGCCACCATTGGTCTTTTATGAATAGACAAACATTTCTTTTCTGGAGGAGTCTTCTACAACTGGTCTGGGTTTGACCTGGAAGGAAAAAGAAATGTGTTGTATTTTAGGGGGAGTGTTGGATATCTTCTTCCTCATGTGCACCTCCTGATGTGCTGCCTGGGCTTGCTGGTGATGTGATGTCCTAACATCATTCAAAATTAGCCAAGAAGATGATTCTCCATGGATGCAGTACACAGTAGATACTGGAGTTTATTGTTAAGATCAGATGACATCTAACAGTAGTGTAGGGTTGTAATTACTGCTGTAATCTGAGTTGTAATGTTTATATATATATGTTTTAGCCAAAATTAGCCAAAGGGGGAGATTGTAAGTTCTTGTAATTGGCTGAAATTTTGTTAAAACAATGCTGTTGTCATGGTTGATGTTACAACATGAGCTTCTAACAGTATAGGTATGTTTTGGCTAACATTCTGGTTTGTGAATATTGTTGAAGATTTAAAGTGCTGAAGAGTGATGTCACATGCGATGTCTTAACATCACTATACCAGAACATTAAAACATCAGACTGTAATGTGTTTAGGGCTGCACGTGTTTCTGGTGTGAATGAGATATTCGGCTAAAGAGAATCAGAGAATGCAGGCGAAGATCAAGGGAGAGATATTTTCTGTTGCAATCAGTTATGAAGATCAGTTTGTTGCAAATTTAAAGCACAAAGATATGGAGAATATTCAGAGTTAATTATTGAAGATATGATTGAAGATCTATTTAGAAGCAGGATCTGTTGCAGATTTGTTACAGAAGATTTGATATGATTTGAAGGCCCAAATCCAGTTGGGATTATATTATAAATAGAATTCTTGTATCTAGGTTTTGTACGGGTCCAAGATGTAGATCATTAGGACTTTGTCTAAGTGAACCACTCGGGTTGTGAGATGGTCACTGTGTTTAACTCAGAAACCTATAGGTAATGAGTTTGGTATTGTTCTTGGAGGAAGCTTTGAAGCAACTCCAAAGGGTGTCATGAAAGGGTGTCATGAAAGAGTGTCATGGAAGGGTGTCTTCTATGGTTGTACAGTTGTTGGTAATCAAGTTGTTGATGCAGTGACGGTGTAGTTGACTGCTAGACATCATTGTGATGATAGGAAGTGAGATGGAGTCTCTTACCTAGGGAGGACTTAGGTAGAAGGATCATTGGGTAGTGATTAAATTAGGTAGATTGTCAACTGGTCTGTTGAATCTGTAATTTGATACTACTAATAGTGGACTTCCTTTCTGGCTTGGTATGCCCCCAGATGTAGGTTGTTGAACCGAACTAGGTGAACAATTCAGTGTGTTATTTACTGTTTCTATTATTTCCTTGTTCAGCAGATTGCGATGTTGTGACATTGCACAAAGACATCACACATCTGTACCATAATTTCATAAAGATTTACTAGTTGTTTGGAACCAAGATCTCAAGACTTTGAATCAAGTCAAGTCAACAAAGGATCACTAGACCAAAATGTGGAATTAGGGTTTTAACCTAGGGAATCACTGAAGGATTTTGCCCTATCAATTCAAGATTTGATTGGTTCATCAACCATTTGAGTTACCTATATCCAAGAGGTCTCACTCAACAAGAATTCAAGGTCGTCTGGCTCTCATCATGATTTAGTTTGAGCCACAGTTTCACCCCGCCTCCAAATTAGGGTTTCTGTTAAGACAAGTGAATCATTGCCGTTGATTTTAATCAAGAGGTGCTCTCAAACCTTAGAACTTGACTCCATATGATAGAAAACATGCCTAAGGGTCTTCTATGAGATTTGGATGTGGAAAAAGAAGCAAGATCACAAGGGCTTATCTCAGTGCATTCACAGTCAAAATTAGGGTTTTGACTGAAACCCTGATCTTTGGGATTTTGATCCAAATGGAATCTCCTTTGCCTCAAATCATCATAATATGTCTTATTGATGATTTAAAGTGTCAAGACCAAGTTTCAAGAAGTTTCTTGCAAATGAAGTAAGTTTATGATCACAAAACTTTTTATATGTGGAAATTCCCTCTCTTGTGATAAATTGAAAGGATCATAACTTCCAAACCACTCATCCAAATGGAGTAACTCAAAGCCCATTTGAAAGCTCTTTTCAAGAACTTCAAAGTGTTCCATTTGACTTTTCTCCTAAAAATGCATAGTTTTTGAGTTATGAAGCTTGCAAGCTTAACTGTCCAAGGACTTAGTGAATTTTCAGCATTCTTTGCCCTAATGACAAGCTAACTTTGACCCAGTTTTTCACAAACATCCAAGCCTCAACTCCAAAACCCTTGGTCATGAAAGTTTTAGAGGGCATTGAGATCTTTCCAAAGAGTACTAGAACTCCCCCATCCATTAAGTGAGCTGGGAGTTTCGAAGGGCCAAAGTTGAGGGTTTCATTCCTTAACATTCAAGAAACCAACTTTTGAGTTTTGACTCAAACACTTCCCTAATCACCAATATTCATTGTTTCTGAGTTTAGTTGGTACATTTAACATTAATTTAAGCCTTGGCCACGAAATTCCATTTTGTTTAGCATAAAATATGGCTTTGTACCTTGGTTGTGTAAGTGGGAGAGAGAGATGTACTTCACAAAAGCAAACAAACAATAGTTTATTCCTTGAGCCTTGGATCAGTCACTTCCCACCAGCTTGCTCATGTACTCAGAGATCCTTGGAAGATTTGTGCTCAGCAAATGCATATTTCCCACGCAAAGAAAGGGCAATGTTGGCATTTTAGCAAGTGTAACCATACCTTGAATCCTCATATGTTTCCTATAAATAACAGGCCTTGCTCTTGCATTTCTCACTTTCACATAATCACTTTAAAACATCTCAGTTCAAAGTTCTGCAAGAGAAGAAGGAGGGGGGAGCTTGTCTTAGAACTTTGGTTAGTGCAGCAAAGAAGAAGCTTGTTCATACTTTGAAGTTGCAGTGGACATATTCCACTTGGTAAGCACTATCCTCCTACTTTTTGTTCATGCTCATACACATTATCATTGTCATATTTATATTGTAAATACTCTCCTTATGAATGTTATGTCTGCTGGCTTTATTTCACATTTATCCATAATGAAAGTCGTGTGTGCTTGATGTTTGAACCCCTTATCCATGGACTGTTACTTTAAGGTGAAGTAGAATTTATTGGTGCTACTGATATGTCAAGATAGATGATTAGATGGCTTTTGTTCTTGTTACAGTGCTTAAGTTGTTAAGTATTGATAATGCATATTGTATTATTCATCATCTGGCTGTTAAGTTCATGGTAATTTCTTGAATATGTGACTTTACCCAAACATAAAAATGCAAATAAGGTCATGGACTCATGATTATTCTTTCTCTTCCTTCTGGATGATATCATTGACCTACGGACCTAGAATTCTTGTGACTTATGAATCTGGTTTTGAACATTTTGCCTCCATTGAAGGTGCCATACCAAGTGTGTAATATTGGTCATAACCTTGTTAACAAGAGAACCTGTTTGTTTTCCACTAAACTGAAGTCATTGTTGTCATCTTTGTTGTATTAGTCAGTTTGTGTGTATAGGGACATGCTATTGCTTGGTATCCATGTGAAATAGAGTTTATGGTGGTTTGATTACTTTAACATAGCAGCTTTTCTTGTGTGTTAAGCTTTTGTTGATTTTGTCTCTAAGAACAGGAGCTTGTTGTCAACTCATTTGGTTCTAGGGCTATCTTTGGTATCCCTCCCTGTGCTGGCTTGTATCCAGATATACACATAAATAATGCCATGCTATTTATTTTTTGGCTAAGTTCCTTTATGACTGACATGTGAGCTAGATATTTCATGAAGTGTTGCCTGCTGCCATCATGCCTAATGTATGTTCAACTTTTGTGTGCAAAATATGTGGATAGGCTGAGGAGAAGCATGATACATTGTTGATGATGTGTGAAATGCCCTTCTTTCTGTCTCTTAAATATCAGACTGTTCATGTTGTTTTTTGAGTTTTGTCTCTAGGGACAAAAATCAGTTGAAGATTCATTTTATGATGTTGCATTCATATGTTTTCTCAGACCTGCTAACTATGTCATGATAGTGCCTTCACCTGTTCTGTCACCTTGCTAACACAACTTTACATAAATATTGCTTTGTGTTCACTTTGTTTTAAGCTGGCAATAGTTTCCTTGACTATTTATATATAAAACATCATGCTATGTTGTATGTTTGGAATGTATGTATAAACTGTCAATATGCCGCTTAATGTGTGTTAAAGTTGTGAATGCGGATCTTCTTGCTAAGCTGTGCAGTCAATGTGTGTATGTAGATCTGTCAGCATATTATCTGTCTGAAACATACAATGTTTTGTTAGCCATTTAGTTTGGTTTTGATTGAGCACAAGGTAGACCTTGATCTCATGGTATGCCAGCTGTTTTGAACCAAACTGAGCTATGGATGTGAGATCAAGGTTTGAACTGATAACATCTTTAAGTTTATGTCGGTTGTTATATCACAACCATGTCCTTCAACTTTTCTCATGATGTTGTTGTGTAACAGCATGTTATCTTTGCATATTTGAACTGTCACTTGATAAACACCTTCCATGACAATGCATGAACACATTCTTGATGTATCCCTACCCATGCCATGCTAATTCTTTCAAGATAATATGACTTGTATACTTGTGACTGATGAATGAGCTACCCATTTCTTGAAGTCTCATGCTTGCTACTACCATGCCAAGCCTAATGTATTCTATATGTGTGTCAATTTGATTTGAACTTTGCCAATATAGGTGTTATGTATGCCTGCCTGGTTGAAACTTTCTCATGATTGATCATTATCCAAGTTAAGAATTACTATTCCATGCTCACATTATTGTCACTCTGATTTATGACCAGTTTGCATACCTAAAACTCAGGATATGACTGTCCTTGCTTTGTTAAGCCTATATTTTGTCTGTGTGCCTGTTTTAAAACTCTTGAGGATTGTAGAGCTTACCATGTTGCCATGAATACATTTGATATCATCCTGCCACATTTGGTGTTATAATACATGTATGCAAATTGTCAAGATGCTCCTTGGTGTGACTAAGCTTTGTGACCACTTTGTGTACATGAATTC
Organism: Lathyrus tuberosus; assembly: GCA_022829125.1. Classification (NCBI taxonomy): domain Eukaryota; kingdom Viridiplantae; phylum Streptophyta; class Magnoliopsida; order Fabales; family Fabaceae; genus Lathyrus; species Lathyrus tuberosus. The sequence continues at coordinate 14,628,539 of JALAZF010000036.1, read as the reverse complement.
ATACTTTGATGTGTAACCAGACTGTGTGAGCTCTTGACTAACTTCATGTTCAAGTTATGCATGCAAGTTTTTAATCTTGGTTGTGTGTGTTAACTCTTGATTCATACTTTTCTTTGCATTCAAGTTTGTTCAGACTACTGGTACACTACTTGTTTTAAATCATTTTGATCTAAACATATGAGAATGATACATGGAGCTGTTTATTCATTAAAGTTCTGATGATATGCCCTACTCTTTACATTGCCATATCTGCCTTGCCTCATATGTTATGAATCTGTTTGTTGGTATGTTTATGGAATTAATGGAGAATTTGGAATTTTTATTGACATGCTTGCATCCAGACTGTTTTGGTTTGTTCTTAGACAGGTTTAATGTTTTGTCAGTTTGAATTGAATGATGTTTAGACCTAAGATGCTAGGATGAATTTTCATTAATGCCATGCTATTCTTCCCTTAGCACCATATATGCATTCCTGTTACTTTGAAATCACGTTGTATGTTTTACCATGTGCTAATTATTGTCATTGAAGTCGTGTTGCTTTCTTACTGTTTTGAAAGCATGAATTGATAATGTTGGGTTTGTTCACTGATTCTAATCTGCCATGCCTTGGTATATGTTTTCTCTTTGGTAACATGATGTTTCCAAAAGATTGGCTTGAACATGCCCTATCATAAACCTGACTTCCTTTGTTTAATGTGTGCTAATTTAATCAAACTCATATTAATAAGGATACTTGGTTTGTTCTAGTTTAGAGTGGTTTGATCTTCTACCACTTGATAATCATGGGTTGGCTACTTGCATGATCATTGGTTTTCTTTGTATTAACAAATGTTTCACACTAAGCATTTGCGTGTTCCTACTCATCCCTGCTAAGCATTTACCCTGAGGTTTTTTGTGGCAAATCAATTTTACACGCACATGAAGGCTTATGTATTTATGGAGCCATGTTTGTTACCGGATGTAACAGCCACCCCAGTGGCAAGCACACACTTTACACACGCCATATGACCCTCAGGACTGGGGTTCGAATCCCCCTCGCCCCAGTCCTTTTATTTTAATTTTCCAATTTGATCCTTGTTTCACATATATTGAATTGATGACCACTATTAGTAAGCACGCGCGCTTTGGTGGGATTGGCCTTGTTTTGGGGTTGTATGCGTAGGGTCCTGGGTTCAATACCCATGGGGACCTCTCTCTTCTTTTTTATTACTTGTTTTTTTTATATTTCTTATGGTTTATATGCAAACTTCAAATGTTCATAACTTGATCATTCCTAATTCTTTTCCACTCGTTCTTTTTGCTAAATGTTCTTAAAAGAATTTACTTTTGGCTATAAAAATATATTATTAAAAATATTTAATTTTAAGGCACTTACTCGTGAGGAAAGTGGTAGGATCCTTCCAGGGTTTGTTCTATTTATTGTTTGATTCTTGATCATGATATCTTGTTTATATAATGTCTAGGTGTTTGATTTTAATCATGCATGATGTTATAATCCTTGTTTAACTTCAATGTCTTGTTATTCAATATCATATCTTCTTGTAAATTCCCATTATAAACTTCTTGTTTCATAAAAACTGTTATTTTCCCTATTCCAAAGGAAAGTTCTCCTCAATTGACTCATAAGTCAATAAACCAATCAAAACCTAGGCCTCATAAGAGCCTTCCTCTTTCCTTGGTCTCATAAGAGCCATAGAATCATAACTTAGCAATAGGTTAGAGTTTATAAACTCTATGTGATACTCGCCATGTTGAGTATCCACTTTTTCCCCATCATAACTTAGACTTAGAGAGTTTCTTAAACTCTATATGAGCTCATACTCATTCCCCTTATAACTTTGACCATAGTCAATAGTTCCTCAAATTCACCCTTAGTTAGGTGAACTACGATTGCTCTGATTCTTTAATCAGATACGTAGGCACAAGATGCGACGTCTTGGCGAGCAAACTTAGTGTATATACCCTTATGTATTTACCTTTAAACTTAGTAAATTACTTAGCAAGCAAACATAACATAACACAAACTAAACAAGAGGTTCCTGTAGAGTACTACAGATATTAAGGGTGCTAATACCTTCCCTTAGTATAACCAACCCCCGAACCTTAGATCTCCCCCCTTTAGGTTTTCTCGATCTTGAACCTTTCCTTTGGATAAATCAAAGTCAGTGGTGAATTCAAAGAAATGTGATGCAAGTTAATTAATAGCTTGTTATCCGATTCTCACCGCAACAGAAATGGCGACTTCACTGGGGACACATTTATATTCTGAGGGTTAAGCCCACCTTGTTTTTGCTTATGTTATTCATGCTTGCTGGCTATATTGGTACATATATGTATGTTTACCTGTATATGTGTTTTCACTACAAGAAAAAATGGATTTTGCGACACATAAGTCGCGACGGTTCCATGAGAACCGCCTCTATTCGTAAATTACGACGGGTGTCGTAACGGTTTTGGCCAACTGTTGTTGGTTATTTTAAACACTCATAAACATTTACGACGGTTTTGTTAATAATCGCCCTAAATACTAGTTTGCGACGGATTAACAACCGCCCTAAAGAATGAGCACAACTCATCAATTTTCAATGCTTAGGTGACGACAGCCAAATTGGAAACTGAAAAGAGAAAACCTTACCATTTTCCAATTTCCTCAAATTTCCTCAAATCTCCCAAAATCAAAGAGAAAACCTTACCATTTTCCAATTTCCTCAAATTTTAACCGTAAAACAAACTCCACTTTTCTCCTAAATAAACCATTTCTTAGAAATTTTTTCTTCTTTACAGAAAATATCCCAAACTTTTGAAACCATAGTTCTCGCGAAACGAATTTGAAGGGTTTACGTAGAGCACGAATTTGAAGGGTGTTATTCATAGTCATAGAGCATGGATTGCAGATTGTTCGCATAACACAAATTTGGAGGGTGTTTTTTGCATAGCACAAATTCGAGAGAATGCATTTGAAGGTTGTAAACCCTAATTCCCTTTAATTAAACCCTTGTTTCTTTTGCAGGAATGATAATTGTTTTCAACAAAAAATTGATGAAGAGGTATGTATGTCTGCTCACCTTCTCTATTCGACTTTCTATTGGATACTTTCATTCATATTTGCCATATATATAATCTATTGTTTCAACTGTCGTTGTGTTGCTATGTCTTCTCTTCTCATCGATAATACCCTTTCAGACAACTGGACTTCCATGTTCTTCTTCTCCTGTTGCATTTTCTAAGGATTCTCTTTTTTTCATTTTTTTTGTTGAGACAAAGGCGTTGGAAACACAACCACCGCGTTGGACCACCACCGGCCGCCGTGAGCTTCATCTTCTCCTAAGGGAATATTATCTTTCCTCAAATTTCTTTTTTCTTGCTTTTGATTTTAAAATTACTAATTCTTTTAGCTTTGCATAAATTTTTAGGATTTAATTTACTTTCGGGACACCAAACTATAGTTTGATCATCAAGTATATATGATTTTTCACTCGTAAAGAGTTTCATTTGCTTGCATTTATTATTATTCTTCATGACATAAGTTATCCATGAATGTTGTGCGAAAGACCTGTGGTATGGAGAATCATCATCAGAATGTGTTTCTAGCCCATGCTTTTAAATTCCCATGGTTTATGAAATATGTCACACTGATAACTTACTCTAACTATTTGTTGGCAAATTAGCTTAGCAAAGTAATTATTTTGTCAAAATACTATGGAGTTTATTTTTTTGTACTTTACAACTTACAACTAGTGGTTTTAGTAGAGTAGTGGCTTTAATAGAATAGTACTTTTAGTGTTTAACCATTGGAATAGTTACAACTAGTGGCTTTAATTATTATGGACTTGATATGTTTTAATTTGTACAAAACAGTAGACTGTGACAGTTTAAATTGGCCTGCTACCGGTTGCATTAGAGAGGCATTCCTTTTTCTTGTCCTGTTACTCTATTTTGCTCTGTGATCAGCCGATAGCAGACCAATTTTTATCACCGTTTGGAAGGGTGAAAAGCAGGCATCACAACATAAATTGTGTCTGATTTTTCAACGTGTTTTGGGAAAACTCTAGTTTGATAGAGCTAAGTATTCCTTGTGTTTTCTTGCTGTCTTTTAAGCTTACTGTATCTGGTCCTCAACAGGTTCTTTTAGCAAACTCCTTTGATCAATCTGTAAAAGTAGTCACAACTATCCTTGAGAGCACATATAGCTCATCTTTAAATACAAAAGGGAGTTGTATTCAAGCCAATTCTATGGATTCTAAGCATGGAGGGTTACTCTAATTAGATACTACATGGTCCATGCTTTACAACGATTGCCTTTCTGCACTTAAGAAAGGAAGGTACATTTTTAATGTTAACCTTTTTTAAATCTTTTCACTTTTATTATTTAACCTTCTGTTAAACTTGATGTGGGAAAATTCTTTCTAGAAACAATTGATTATTGAGGGTTCATACTAAGGTATATTTCTAATGGTCGTGTGACAAGTGCTTCGGTATTTCTACAGTGTCATAACAAAGGTTTGAAATACCAAATAGTAGTTATATAAATTTTTTTAAATGAAATGAAATATTTCCCAAATGATCTTATAATATTACTGAAGATGCATGTCATGATGTTATTAGTTTTAAATTCTAGACATTTATTAATTTTGATACATTTGAGATCAATTGGATCATTGGAATCAAGTAACTTTGTTTTTTCTATTCCCAAGTTTTAATGCTAGTGCAGGAGGTTGCTTTATCAGTAAGGTTTAGAGTGGCTATGTTGTGAAAATGAAGCCATGGAAAATGTTTCTCAATCCCTTCGCGTGACTCTTAAGAAGATGGATCGTAAATTCAAAGTTTGAATCCTTAGATTCAAATTGTAATGATTCTCATGTTATGAACTTGGCACATTTGAATGTTCTTGAATTGGTGATACCATAGCTAGGATACCGTTGTCACCGGATTTTGGAATTAGGAAATAGTTAGATTTATGGTTCTTGGTTCGCTCCATTCTTGATGGCCATCATTTGTTTCACTAATGAACTTTGCTTGAATTTGTGACAGGATTCTGAATTGAACGGAGACGTTTTGGACTTGTATTTGATCAATGTCTTCAATCACGTCTGGCCTGGTAAGTTTTACTTAATCTTTCTTGAGTTCCACTGATAAGAGCCTTGTCCACCAATTGTTCCCTCACCGTTTAAATGTTGGCTAACTGTCATATTCTTGTTTCCTTTCAACATATTCCTTTGCAGAGTTTTTTTTGTATGATGTCCTTCAATGTCACACTAACTGAACATGTTATGGGTTAAGGAGGAGGAATGTCCTGCACAGTGGGCATCTGCTCCCATGATCCACTGATTGAATACAAACGACAAGATAAAGTCCATAGGGAGGTATAATAGGTTCATACAGTAACTTCAGTCAGAGAGTACAATCAAAGTCACCATTGCGATTGAGTTGTACATGTGAACTCCTCCCTGTTGAATTAGATGATGATATTGATTCTTCTTTTTTATTTTATGTGCACGTGATGTCTTGTAGGGGCTTGAAGGTGACGAGGCCGTGGCGTGAAGATAAAGCTTGATGGGAACCGATAGTAGTATGACGACTTAGTGGTGTATTGGCGCGAGCAAAGGCTTCAGAGTTTGAACTCCAAGCTCTTAAGCCATGCATCTTTGTATCAATTGTTTCTTTGATTACTAAAGCTATTGTGTTACATAGCTTGTATTTTTCTTTAACTTCAGTTTCCCTGGTTAGTAATGGTATGATACTGATGTTGTGCTTTTAGGATATTAATAATTTGGGTGAGCTGGTGGTTATGGTGAGGTGACGTTTGCTGCCGGCGGATATGAATTGTGATGGTCGAAGGTTAGTTTTGGTGAAGATGCATTACGGTGTGCGTTTGGTATCGGTGCGGATATGACGATGCACGACATTCGGATTGCTTTGAACATCACAAGGTATGAATAATGTCGCGTAGCTCTTCGAACTTCTCGTCTCTCTTCCTCATTTGATGTTGGTTCACATATGTCACTAAAAATGTTCTCAGTAATTTTGAAAAGAAATGTCGGCTGCTATGTAATGTTTCTCTTGGACTCTACTTTATGCCGGTTTAGTAGTGGTACTTGGCAAGTTTCCAACATGCTAACATATTTAGGAGTAATGAGGTAACCTTTACACCGCTCGAATTCCTCTACTCCTGACAAGGCAGGATATGGATGAGGTGATTTCACTATAACAAGACGAGCGAGTGGTTGATACGTCGGATACAACACCACATCTTCTCTTGGTACAGTCTACGATACTAGCTCCCATTCCAACCATTTTGTTAGCCGTAAGACGAATTCAACAACATCGCGAATAGAGGCCTTGGAACCGAGAACGAAGATACCAATATTAAGACCATGAGTAAGAAGTTGTTTGGCAGAAGACGCTGTGGCTATAGCCCAACAAACCATGTTGTTTCTTTGTTTTAAGATTTTTCTGGATTTGAATCTTATGCTGATTCAACACACAAATCATTCCCTCAAATTCGTTACTTTTATTCTGGTTCATGGACTCCATATCAGTAGAGGAATGCTTCACCCTTAAAGAATTAAGTCAAGAGCCCTTTTCTACTTATAGTATTTGAGGAGGAACCCTTGCTTTTTTCAGATTTTCAATTTAATGGAGATTTGGAACTTATTTCAGATTTTCAATTTAATGATGCTTGTATAAATGTAATATGATATATATGTTTAGTTGAATGAAGAATATATGTGATTTTCTTTCCCATTCTGTTCATATTTCTACAAACAAATTTTTTTTTATTTTAAAAATAAATTACCTGCGGATTTACCTGTAGAAAAAAATTTTCCTATGGATTTACCTGCAAGAGTAACTGTGGAACAGAAAGTTGCAACAGTTGGAACTGTCGTAATCAACAATAAAAAGCAAAAAACAAATGGAAATTTACGACGGATGAAACCGTCGCAATATGCAAATTATGACAGTTCCCTACACGTCATGAGAGATAACGACAGTTGGTGTGACGGTTTTCACAACCGACGCGATACGGCCTCGCGACGCACGTTTCTGCGACAGTACAGCAACCGTTGTGACTTGCAAATTACGGCGGTTTTAACCGTCGTAACCTGTAAAAATAATCGTCGCAATTTGCCAATTTTCTTGTAGTGTTTGCTTGAGATCTTCTATTGGCATGGTGCTATTGAGTGGTGAGATAAAGTCCTAACCCGGACTCGAGAGCACATATGATAGGATCGTGGTGTAATCAATAGTCAGTTGTTGGGAGTAGTCCTAACAATCTGTGGCATATGATAACCACACTCAGATGAGGCCCTTTGGGATTGTTGATGTCTGATGTGAGCAGTCGCATTGATATTACTTTTTCAATTGGGAGCCAGGGATTCTGAGGACCGTAGTTACCTTCACCCTACTTGGCCTTTTAGGATATAGTGCGGTGGCTATGAGGGAGTAAGTCCCAAGTAGTTGTTACGCGATACTACACTCAGACGAGTTTATCTTGAGAATATTATTAACCCGCGTGAGTAGTCATGCAGGACGATAATATCCGAAGGATTTACGTAGACTCTGGGAACTTTTAGAATCTTGTTCTACAGTTGATGAACCCATAGTACATACCAGTTGGGATGGTTAGACCATGGCTCCATGCTCGTGATCTTCAAGCCTAGGCCCTCATTCTGTTTGCCTGTATATATATGATTATTTGTATATGTGTGTTTGTGCATACATTTATACATTCATGATAGCCATTCGGTTTCAAGGAACTCAGACGTTTTTTCCTTTGCAAAAATCAATAGAGATCATGGATTTTAAAACAAAACTCTTCAATTTTCCAAAAATGTTTGCAATTTGCCTTTGAGTTCCTTGAAACTACTTGGCTTACATTTGAATTCCATGCGCATTCATATCTCATTTGCATTTCTCGGTCTTGAGTCTCTCCCTCTATGTCTGAAGGATACTTAGCACCTATTCAAGACAATGGCAACGATGAGTGAAATTTTGAAGAACCAGGAAAGTTTGAAAGAGGAGGTCAGAATCCTCAAATGCCAGATGAATTGGGTTCTGGAAACTTTACAAGATCTGATGAAAATAGAGGAGCACTCTCCCCATGTTACTCCCAGAGAGATTGTCAGTCATCGCCTCTTATGGATCCTCCGACTCAAGGACCTCCTCAGTATCAACAGTCCTACCACCATCAGCCGCAGCAGTATGCACGACAAAGTCTAAGAAAGCCAAAGGAAAGTTTCACACCATTGCCATACAGTCAGTTCTTACAAGAGTTAATCAAAGGTGGATTGATAGTGCCAAAAGAATTAAAGCCAATACCATTTCCTTATCCACCAGGCTTTAACGCCAATGCCTGATGTGATTACCATGCTGGGGCACAGGGACATTCAACCGAAGATTGTAAGGTACTCAGGAATAAATTTCAGAATCTGCTAGACTCTAAGAAGTTCTCGTTCACGTCCCGAGGCATTCAAATCAACAAACCTTTGCCATCTCCCGTGGTTCTCCCAGGCCAAGGACCTGCCTTTGGGGAAACTTCGTACCAGTCGACATTTGATCTTGGCCTGAATATCATAGTCATCAGGTGTCTACCAAGGGGATGATTGTTTCTCCTCGAGGCTCTCAAGACCAAAACAAGAGAAAGTACCCTGTCAACTTCGAGCCTATTCCTGTGCCGTTGAGCAAACACTACGCCAAAAATGATTTTAGGCAGCGCACCTTAGACAGCGCTTTTTCCAAAAGTGCTGCTATATGTTAAATAAAAAATAAAACACGGAAAGTATGTACGAAATTGTGTAAAAGCGCTGCTAAAAGGCCCACCTTAGACAGCGCTATTCAAAAGCGCTGCTAAAAGGCCTACCTTAGACAGCGCTTTTCAAAAGCGCTGCTAAAAGTCCCACCTTAGACAGTGCTTCTCAAAAGCGCTGCTAAAGGCCCATGTACGAAGCGCTGCTAAAGGCCCATATTAGAAAGCGCTTTACTCAAAGCGCAGCTAAAGGTCCAACTAGAAAGCGAAAGCGCTGCTAAAAGCACTCATTAGACAGCGCTTCACAAAAGCATTGGCTAAAGTCGTTTAAAATTAAAATTAAAAAATAGATTCTATTCATTCTTTCTATTCTCAGAACTGTTTCTCTTCTCTCGCGAAAAACCCTAAACCCAGAAAAAATCTTCTATTCTTCTCTCACGCACCTCCGTCCTCTTCATTGTAATCATCAATCTTTTATTACATAGTCGTTATTACATCCATTCCTTCATAAGGATGTTTTCTCTCTCCAGCGAGGCTCCTGGGTTCCACAATCAGAGGAAGAAGATAGAGTTGCAATCTTTTAACTGAAGCTTTTTCACGGTATACTTTTTCTTTGATTGATTCAGTTCTTAATTTCTATGCTTAATTTAGTGTTCATTAATTTAGGGTTTTCAATTATTTTCTTCTCTTGTTACTCATTGCTATGAAGTTTGATAGTTTTCGTTGGAATTGTTCATTCCTTGTGCCATGACTTGTTTGCTTAATATGATTAACGCAACTTGAACACAGTCTGCAAGTATCATCCCTACAAAAGGAACTGTAACGTTCCCCATTTTCTGACCATAGTTATAAAGTTTTGAACATGTTTACATACTTCTGACTTATTTTTGAGAAGAATGATCCATACATAGAATGACTTATTTCTGACTTATTTTTGAACATGTTTAGAATGACTAATATTTAACATGTTGTTTCTATTTTCATTAGTTGTTGTTTCTATATTCTAGATTAAAGAAAGTATGATAGTTATTGTAATATTGATAGTTATTGTATTGATGGAGTTATGATATATAGAGCCATGAAAGTGGAGTTATAATAGTTATTGTATTGCATGGTCAAAGAAAGTATGATATTTGTCTTTGCATGAGATGTTTATCTTGCTCAATAATTGCTTTGATGGTTATCTTCGTGATATGATGATTACTTGTTTAAGTATGATTTAAACTTAATTCTTGATAGATTTAGGTTATCGTATGAATGTTACTTGTTTAAGTTGATGCATGTTTACTTGTTTAGGTATTGCTTAGATTTGAATCTTGTTAGGTTTAGGATGAATTGCTCTAATGCTGGGTTACTTGTTTAAGTATGCTTGGTTACTTGTTTAAGTATGCTTGCTCTTAAGTATGTTGCTTGTTTGTGATTACATGTTGCCACTTATCAAGTTATGACTCATAATTGGTCAATTAATGATATTTCATTTTATGATACATGTACAGGGGGATCTTGGTAATTCTAACCTATCTGGACACTGTGTGGGTCTAGAAGTTGTTTACATCTCTAAAGGTAATTAGTTGTTCTCTCTCGCCACTGTAATTAGTAGTGCTTTGAATGAACTGATATGATGGAGTTACTAACTTATTGAATTTGCTATATATAGGGGTTACTTGTGATCAAAGTGTGAAAGTCAGATCGTTTCCCTACAGGTAAATATTTTTTATTTTTGTTTTTGTTTAGTTTAATTAGTATAACTATGGATAAGAAATGGATGTCTTCAAGTCGATTGTCGAAAGAGTACGAGAATGGGGTATCAGAATTCGTTAAGTTTGCTGTTGTGCACGCCAAAGACCCCAGTCGAATGAGATGTCCTTGCTTGGGTTGTTGTTTTGGGAGTCGGGTTGACGCGGTTCAGTTGGCATCGCATTTAATGAGGAGTGGAATTGATAGAAGTTATACATGTTGGAATTTGCATGGTGAGAAAATTAACGGGAATGTTGAACTGGGGGATAATACGACCTATGCTTCAAACGACAATGACACAGATACATACGATTCTGATCGAGTCGAAGAGATTGCAGAAGCACTTGAAGAAGATCTTAAGGATTGTCCCAAAATGTTTGAGAGGTTGGTAAGCGATGCAGAGAAACCGTTATATAATGGTTGCACCAAATTCACAAGATTGTCTGCGGTATTAAAGTTGTACAACTTAAAGGCGGGCAATGGATGGTCGGATAAAAGTTTCACAGAGTTATTGGCCCTTATGAAAGATATGCTTCCAAAGGATAATGTTCTTCCCAATCGAACATATGAGGCCAAAAAGATGTTGTGCTCTATTGGCATGAGCTATAATAAGATACATGCCTGTCCAAACGATTGTGTTTGGTTTCGAAATGAGTATGCATCGTTAAATGAGTGTCCTAAATGCGGTGTCTCTCGATATAAGGAAAAGTTGTCTCCAGCAAAAGTCTTATGGTATTTTCCTATAATTCCGAGATTTAGACGCATGTTTCGTAGTGAGACCGATTCAAGACACTTGACTTGGCATGCAGATGAAAGAATTATTGATGAAAAGTTTCGACATCCGGCAAATTCACCACAGTGGATGAAAATTGATCATGATTATCCTGAATTTGGAAAAGAAACAATAAACCTTCGCTTGGCATTATCTACTGATGGAATGAACCCACACGGTCTTCAAAGTATCTCACATAGCACTTGGCCTGTGATCATAATGATTTATAACCTACCTCCATGGCTATGTATGAAGCGTAAGTACATGATGTTATCTATGTTAATTTCTGGGCCTAGACAACCAGGGAATGACATAGACGTATACTTGGCACCCTTAATCGAAGATTTAAAGTTTTTGTGGGAGAACAGTGTGGAGGTTTATGATGGGTATAGGAAAGAAAGTTTCAACTTGAGGACGATGTTGATTGGCACAATTAATGATTTTCAAGCACACGGAAATCTATCAGGGTACAACATAAAAGGTCAATGTGCGTGTCCTATTTGTGAAGATAAAACAGATTGGACGCGATTGGAGTTTGGTCAGAAGAATGTATTTCTCGGTCATCGTAGATTCTTAAATTCTAATCATCACTATCGTGGGTGAAGAAAAGCATTCAATAGAGAGGAAGAACATGGTAGAGCTCTAACTATATTGACAGGTGATCAAATTTTTGAAAAGTTGAAAGATGTGAGTACTCAGTTTGGAAAGCCTTTTGCACATACACTTGTCAAGAGTAAGTGGAAGAAGAGGTCAGTTATTTTTGAACTGCCATATTGGAAGTCGTTGTATGTAAGACATTTTCTCGATGTTATGCATATTGAAAAAAATGTATTTGACAGTGTTATTGGTACATTACTCAATATACAAGGAAAGTCTAAGGATGGCCTTAAAGCAAGAAAGGACTTGGTAGCGATGGGAATAAGAAATGAATTAGGACCCATGAAGAAAGGAACACGAACATATCTACCACCTGCTGCTTATACTCTATCTAGAAAAGAGAAAAAGGTATTGTGTAAGTTTCTAAGTGAAGTTAAAGTTCCAGAAGGATACTCTTCAGGTATTAGAAGACTTGTGTCTATGAAAGACCTCAAGTTAAAGAGTTTAAAGACGCATGACTTCCATGTTATAATGGAACATTTTCTACCAATAGGTATACGTTCTATTCTGCCAGAAAAAGTAAGAAGCGCAATAACTAAATTGTGTTTTTTCTTCAAGTCAATTTGCAGTAAGGTGATCGATCCTGCGATCTTACCAACATTGCAAAAAGAAATAGTTATTACTTTGTGTGATCTTGAAATGATTTTTCCTCCCTCGTTTTTTGACATAATGGTTCATCTAGTTGTTCATCTGGTGAAAGAGACACAATTGTGTGGACCGGCTTATATGAGATGGATGTACCCTGCTGAACGTTATATGAAAATATTAAAAGGGTATGTTAAAAACCGAAGTCGACCAGAGGGTTGTATTGCCGAACGATACATTGTTGAAGAAGCGATTGAGTTTTGTACTGAATATCTGTCCAATGTACAATCAATTGGACTCCCCTAATCTCATATTGTCGAAAAAAAGAAGGAAAAAAGTTAATTGGAAATGAAGTTGTGACAGTATCAAGGGTCGAACGGGATCAAGTGCATTTGCATGTTCTGCACAATGAGAATGAGGTTGAGCCATATGTTGAAATGCACAAGGATGTTCTCTGAGGTTTAAATCCGAATAGAAATGAGAATTGGATAGTACGAGAGCACAATCGAAGTTTCATACCTTGGTTTAAGGATCATATTTATTCAAAGTATTATTCAGATCCCGCTTCAATAATAGAAAGGTTGAGATGTTTAGCATATGGTCCAAGTTTGGTTGTGTTTTCTTATAGCGCATACGCAATTAATGGATACATATTTTATACCAAAGAACAAGATGATAAAAGTACTATGCAAAATAGTGGTGTCACCGTGGTAGCTGAAGCAATGCACATTTCAAGTGTGAAAGATTTAAACCCCAAATTTGCAAATCTGTCATATTTTGGGGTTATCGAGCGTATGTGGGTGTTTGATTATGAGAAGTTTCATATTCCTATATTTCGTTGCAAGTGGGTTGAAAATAATAATGGCGTACGAATGGATAAGTCAGGATTTTTGCAAGTGGATCTTAATAGGGTGGGGTACAAAGATGAGCCTTTTATTCTAGCCTCTCAAGCTAAACAAGTGTTCTATGTCACTGATCCGACAAGTACAAAATGGTCTATAGTGCTTTTATCTAACAAAGTAATTGATGAAAACATTGGAGATCAAGGTGATATTGATGTTGATATTGAATCATTTACTAGAAATGATCAAGATGAAAATATTATAGCGAATGAATCATATACAAGAAATGATCATAATGAGGGTATTTGGATCAATCCAACCGTCTGTGTTGTTAAGAGACGGGTAGAACATATTCCAACCAAGAAAAGAAAGAGACGTTAGTGAAAAAGGTACTAGTTATAAAATTATAGCTTATATCATTCAATAATATTAATTAGTTGTCATGTTATATATAGCTTATATCATTCAATGGATTATGGATTTTTATATTTGTCATTTAATTTTTATTTTTTTCTTTCTTACAGGTGAAATGGCTAGTGACCATGACGACACACACGAGACACATGATGAAAATGAAGCTCAGAAGATATATTAATTTTCACAAGGTTGCTTATTAGTGATGCTACTTGATAACACAAAACAACTATATATTAATTCTTACTTGTTTGTCTATGTGTAGTGCCCTCGTCAGCGTAATGGCATAGACTGCGGGTATTTCGTTTTGAGGTTTATGAGAGAAATCATTCAAATGGATCGATTAGAGATTCCTATTACGGTATGCATGGATTCATAACTTAGGATTTATTTTAATATTTATCGGATATGTCATATAATTTATTATTTTTAACTAAATCATGCATATTTTGTTTTGTTATGTAGTACTTTGATGAATACGCGTGTTCTCATTACACGAAGGATAAATTGCAAGAAATTAAGGAGGAATTGTGCGAATACCTTATTGGAAAAAAAGTCATATAAGGTATAGGATAATGGGATTATGTGAATGTATAGTTTTGTGAATGGTTTATTTTATGGGATTGTATAGTTTTGTGAATGGTTTATGTTATTTATGTGATTTTGGAATGTAATTGTATAGTTTTGTGAATGGTTAATGTAAATGACTTGAATTATAATGGAAATGGTTTATGTGGTTTATGTGATTTATGAGATTAGTGGAAATGGTTAATGAACCATACTAGAAATTGTTAATGGAAATGTGAAATATACAGGTTTATTGAAATGGCTTGAATTATGCAGGTTTCTGCATAAAAAATGGTTAAAATGGGATTTTTAAAAAAATCATTAAAATTATACGTAGAGAAACGACAGCGCTTTCTAGAAAAAGCGATGTCTATAGTTCACAATAGAAAGCGCTTTTCCTAAAAAGCGCCCTCTAAAGGTATAGAAAAATTCATAACTAAAATTATAGGCATACATTAGACAGCGCTTTTAAAAGCGCTGTATAAAGGGGGCCTTTAGAAAGCGCTTTTCCTAAAAAGCGCCCTCTAAAGGTATAGAAAAAATTACATTAGACAGCGCTTTTTAAAGCGCTGTCTAAAGGGGTCCTTTAGACAGCGCTTTTTCTTGAAAAAGCGCCCTCTAAAGGTATAAAAAAATTGATAATTAAAATTATAGGCATACTTTAGACAACGCTTTAAAAAACGCTGTCTAAAGGGGGCCTTTAGACAGTGTTTTTTATTGAAAAAGCGCCCTCTAATGTATATTTTAGAGAGCGTTTTTTCATAAATAAAAAAAGTTGTCTTTACCTACGCCAACGCTGCCTTAGGCAGCGCTTTTAAGCGCTATCTAAGGCCTAAAAAAGCGCTGTCTAATGTCTTGTTTGGCGTAGTGAAACTCTTTCCATTGTTGATGTAGAACAAGTTGGTAACTCCCTGACTTCTCAATCCTGTGCTAGGACCTTGGCACAATCCAAACCTGAATTATGAGTTCCACAAGGGAACCGAAGGGCATAACCTAGATGGCTGCCGAGCCTTAGAATCAACTGTGCAAAAGCTAATTTATGACCAGGAATTGATCTTCGAAGAAGATCATCCGGAGACTGAATGTAAATTCCATACTAGGACAATGGGGCATCTTATTGAAGAGTGCAAAGAGTTCAAAGTAAGACTGATAAGCCTGCTGAATACACTGCAACCTCAAGAAGGTATGTCAGAAGTCAATATCTCAACTATTGAAGCAAAAGGCAAAAGACCTGTGAGGCCTCTCAAGATTCTGTATCACAAGGAGCTAGTGATTAGTGGTGAAGGTGTTCCCCCACTTGGGCACGGAAACTGAAATCTTCTGAAATCAATTCGCCAAAGCTGGCTGTATTTTGTTTATTTCGGTATTTTCAATTGTATTTCCTTTGCACTTTGAACTTGTTTTTGCTTATAAGCTTTGTTGTATGTTCAAATTGGCAGGATTAATGAAATGTTTGTGCGCCATTTGATTAAGTCCATTCGTTTCACTCATTTACTTTTATGTTCATGAAAACAAAAAATATACATCTTTACCTTGCTTCATTTCACTTATCAAAATTATTGTTAAGCAAAGATTAGGGAGGATGATGAAAATATTATCCATAATTGCTGTGGTATGCTTTCGATTAAACCTTGCCGAGGATGTAAGGCATTGTTTCAATTCCCAAACACTGGAGAAATAAGGAAGATAATCCCTCGTTAACCCTTCGAGCCTAGAAGTAGGAGTTTTTTTTCTTACACAAAAAAAACATTAAATCTTAACCTTGGGGTGGGTATTTCTCAGTTTAACTTGGTTATGCATTTGAACGAAAGCACTTCATGGAAGACACCAGTCAGCTCTCTCAAATCAAATGAGTAAAATGTTGTACAAGTTTTTCCGAAGTGATAAATAAGGAAGGATCGTTAAGAACAATCAAATTTTTCCGAAGTGATAAGAGGAGGTCTCAAAACCTCAGCAATAAAGGACAATCAAATTCTGTAAAGGAGTAATGACTACAAAGCTGTCTGAATCATAGTCAACTATCATCACATCATTTCCTAGCATATGGAAACTTGAATGCATAGCTTGAGTTAACTGAGCGTAGGATTGGAGTTCATCACGAAGATTGGGTGGGTACAAATAAACTTTGAGCCTTTATCTTTTGTTTCATAAACCGTGAACTAAGCCACGTTACAACCCTTAAAAGACCTAATTGAGGTAAGGTTGTTTTGAAAGCATACTATAGCAAGGTTGATTAACCTGACTCCTAATGACCTTTGATATGTGTGTGTGTTAATCACTTCATTTACCAGGCCATAAGTGGCTAGATTCACCTTTGTTTTTTATTATTTAATCATTCCACCACGTGTGTTCCATCAATAAAACTTGATTTCAAAAGCTTGCATGAATTTTGCATTAAAATTGCCAATTTTTAATGAACAATACTTGTTTGCAAAGATATTTCAATATCAAAGAAATTCCGACAAATGCAGCCAGCTAGGGAATTTGACTTAACAAAGGAAGCTCGGTCAGGGGGCAACCAAGTGGAGGGATGTGCCAATCCACCATTCCAAGTGCTATTGAATCAGGGACATAACTCCTCAAGTTCAGAATAATGGAGCAAATCTTCTTGAGGCCATCTTATGACAAGTTTGGACTTCATTGACCCATCAGCAGGGGAAAATTTGTTCCCTGATTGTTTCTACTGCAGTCTGAGTACTTTGTACAAAAAATACTGTTAATCAGGGGAAGTTATGCCGAGGCTCGTTTCCTTTCAAAAGTTTGAAGATGTCAAGGCAACGTATACGCCAAAAAGAACAACAAGAACAACAATAATAAAAAAATAAAAACAATAATTAACTCGAGTTCTGAAATTTGTTATGAAATTTGTTTTAGTGGAGAAATAGAGTATCGTAAATGAAAGATGATGTTTGGAGGTATAAGATGTCTAAGTATTAGGTTTCACGCGGATCACTAATAATAGTGTCTTGACCGTTGAAAATCACTAAATGGATGGACAAGATTTGTTTAAGGATAGTGAATAAACTCAATATGCGTGCCACCTATAATGTTGGTAATGAGACTTGAAAAATAAGTAAATAAACCAAAAATGCTAGTGTTGGGACTTGAACCCATGACAAGACACTACCTATAATGACGGTTGGTTTAAATTATCCGTGGTGAAAGGTATGTAAGAATTTTGAAAAAATAAGTAAAAAACACTACCTATAATGACAGTTGGTTTAAATACCCGTGGTTAAAGGTCTATTAGCATTTTGAAAAAATAGGAAAGAAGTAACATGTTTAAAATAAATTCAAAAAAATCTGAAAACATGAAATTTAATCTAATTAGGTAAAATAAGAATTTTGAGAATTTTATTGGAATTTTTTTACTATGAAAACAATAAAAAAATTCATTAAAAATAGAAAAAAAGATGAATTTGGGGTTTTGAGGGTGAAGTCTTGTAACTCTTCCAAGGTACGGGACTAATGACTGCACGATTTTTCTGCTTCAGATGCACGAAACAGATCTCAAAAGGAGACGATTTTCCCTAAAACCGATTTTTTGAAGAGCAAGACCTAAAACTAAACTATAGGCTATAATGACGGTTGAAAACATAACCGCGGTGAAAGGTTGTGGGCATTTTGAAAAAAAATATGTAAAGAACCATAAATGTTGGTGCTGAGAATTGAACCCATGACCAGACGCTACCTATAACGACGGTTTTTTAAATACCCGTGGTGAAATGTCTCACATTTCACCACAGTTGGAATATTAACCGTCATTAAAAGCCTTTTAATGAGATTAAAAAAATGCGCACATCTATTACAACGGTGTATAGGCAAGCCATTGTAAACCCGTCGTTGTTGTATGCGCGTTTTGTAGTAGTGTTTGTGGGTTTAATTTTATATCATATTCCAAAAGATTATTTATTTAAAATATTATATAGACCATGTCGCCAATAAAGGTCAATGGAATCCTATCACCCGCGAGAGGGATGACATCGCCCACGACACTCCCACTCACCCAGTAAAGGGAAATGTGAAAAATGAAATGTCTTCGTCAAGAATAATGCAAAAAAGGAGTCAAGGGAATAACTCGTGTCTCCCTAGGAAATTGGGTTTCGGCAATCCACTACCATTACTATATGAGTGGTTGCAATTCCTAAAAAAACCCTAAAAATTTGGTCCATAGGCCTCTATAAATAACTCAACATGAGGATTAAAGACATATTTGGAATACACAGAAGTAACCTGAAATATAAAGTTTCTCAGCCGCATAAACTTATTTTCCCTCACTAAAATCACCTCAAAATAGGGCCTCTTGCCACCATGAACTTTCCCTAAACCACCGAAAATCCTTTAAATCCTCTGACCACCAGTATCAACATAGGGGTACCACACATATGTAACTTTTAGTAAGTACAATGGCTCCCACGTGAAGGAAGCACACTAGGAAGGTGTTGATTGCAAACATAATATCCCCAAGACTCTTCAAATCTAAGTGGAAAAAACCAAGGGCCGTCACAACTTTCTCTAACAACGACGCCGTCAGAGTCTACCCTAATGAATATGATCTCATAGTCATTGTTGTATAATATAGTAACTAGGATAACAAATGAGTATTGATAAACCTGGGAAGCTAAGTTGGCATCGTATTATAGAGCACCATCCAAAAGCTCAATCTCGATCCCAACATCTTTAAAGCGTTCAAGGGTTCACTAGTAGGCTTTTCAGGAAAACATGTGCAAGTAAGGGATCACATAACCCTAGAAATGACCTCCAATATATGAGAAGATTCCATGGCGATTGAATTCAATTACCTCAGAGTTGACATCTCATCGCCTTATAATGTCATTCTTGGAATTCCATCCATCAACTTGTTATGGGTGATTATATCCATTAAATACCAGATCCTAAAATATCTGCTACCCAGTGAGTGAGTTAGAATAGTTCAAAGAGACCGAAAAAGTGCCCATGAATGTTACTAGAGTAGTTTGGTGATGGGGTAGCAGAATTTCACACATACGGCTTCCCTTTTATTGAAGCACATGACTGTCATACCCCAAATTTTGATCACTAAGATTTCCCATCTTTGTGCAAATCATCATCACAATATGGATTAACCATCATACTTCATCAATCTCCCCAAAGATGGGTGAGCATTCACTACAATCAAACTTAGGGTTTCAAGCCCTCTCAGAGCTCTTAGACAAAGGATTAATCAAGGAATGACATGATTTTCAACTTGTCTAACCTCTCAAATACCCATAAAGGATCAAGGGGACTCCCACATCAAGGATTAAGCACAAGGCTGCTCCCTTTTAAGTGGATTAAGCCTCATGATCGCCAGTGTCACCAAATTAGAGTTTTGGTTGACCAAGGCCTCCAGATGGAAACTTTCCTTTGGGCATGAGCCAATGCTTCAAAGTATAACCTAAGATGCTCCATGGAACATCATAAACATAATCATCAAGTCAATTTTACCTCAGGGGATGCATTCACCAAAAAAATCTGGAATTCGGGTTTCTTGACCTAATTCACCCTTAAGTTGACTTTTGTGACAAAAACATGAGCCAAGACCTCAAGACATGATTTGAAGGACTCCAATACACTACATTGATCCATTTGCAACAATGGATTGATCCAAGAAGCTTGATCCACATGTTTTAATTTCATCAGGACAACAATTAGGGTTTAAGGGAAAAAGTTAACTGTACCTTTGACTTTTGACCCAGGCATGCTCCCAAACCTTGGGACATGATTCACTACACCCTATAACACCTATGAAATCAATTCATCAATTTTTATTTAGGTCAAGGACTTGATTTAATAAAGGATCGCACAGTTTGGAATTCATTTGACAAAAAGTCAACTGTGCACAAAAGTCAAACTTTGACTTTTTGAGATTTTTCACAATTATGGTTCTTTGACCCTAAAATGATGTTAATGTGTGATTGGAATCATCATTCATCAAGAAAAATAAAAAATAAGTGGGATAACTTGTAAAAGGGGTAACCATAAAAAACTTAGAAATTTTCTAAGTTATGGAACAAAGTGCCTAGGGTACCAACTTTGGAGGATCATAACTCCTAAACCACAAGGCCATTTTTCCCCATTCAAAGCTGGATTTGCAGCTCTCATGGCCCTCTACAAAATCTTCAAACACAACTCATTCCAATTCCTCATGGATTTTAAGTTATGGAATGATCAAAATCACAAAAAGTGAAAATGTCACTTTTTTCCAACACTTAGTGAAATTTTCACTAAGTCAGAATCTGCCTTCACTTTTTTCCAAATGTAGGGGCATTTTTCACTTAGATCCAAAAAGTATCAAAACCAACTATGATCAAACAGTTGTTGTATCATATGAGGGCTTTCCAAAATGGCCAAGAACTCCATCAAATTCCACTTGGGCCATGAGATATGACCATGCCAATATGCCTTGCTGCAAACTGTCATGGCAAGGCAGATTTGGGAGTTTTGCTCGATTTGCTCAAATTTTGAAAAGGGTAAGCAAATCTATCCATCTAAACACCTCAAGGGGAGACCAAGAAGGGACAAACACTGATTCATAAGCCTCCCAAGTCTTTGGAACCAAAAGTAGCATACCAAACCTAGAAATCCCTAAAAGAGGGACAAGACTCCAATTTTGGCTTGGAGCATTTAATGGATGCACCAAGGTGGCATGGACTGAGCCTCTTCTAACTGAATTCAGTCAAGGATGATCCAAGACCAAGGGAACCAGCAGCCTGTGCCCTAACCTCTAGTCAATGGCTAGAGGAGACTTGGATTCTCATTGATCAGCATTGGCCAAACCTCTGCAGCAGTTGCCAATCACTATTTCTCCCAAAACAAACTTACTCTACTATAAATAGAGCTCATTTGTGCTCAGTTTAAGGACACCAAAGCACTACAACTGATGCTTTCCTCAAAATCTCTTTCTCTTGGCAAAAATGCCTTCTTTAGCAAGGTAACTCTGAGTTTTTGAGTTAGAGGGCAATTCCACCACAGCTCATGATCCAAACACATCCAATATGTCATATATAAGCTATCCAAACTCTCACAAGTGACCCGTAACACCAAAATCACAAAGTCACCTCTCAAAACCTTAAAATAGGACTTTTGTGCATTTTTCAAGCCATGTCTTGATTCAGTCACTTTCCAAGCCAGATAAAACCTCAAACACACTCCAAATATCATCCTTGAACTGTCCCAAATGGTTCCCCCCATCTGGAACACCATTTGAGAGAGTTGCTTTATTGGCCACTTTTGCCCCTTTTGCAAGAAAGAGCTCAAACTTGTTCCTGAGGTTTCCAACTGATTCCAATCATCCTAAAAGCTTCTAAGAGATCATTTAAGGGTGTCCAATGCATCAAATCATTTCTGGAACAAAGCACTTGGCAGATTGCACAAAAGCCCAAAAAAGAGGTAAGCATCACAACTTGAACTCTTTGAAATATGCATTGCTTTGAGGTCCACTAATCATGCACATCTTGTACATGTTATATGTGTTGTGTTTGAACCAATTCATCATGTAATTGATGCATGTACCAAGAGATAGCACAGAAAATGCAAATCATGGCCTATTTCAAAACCACTATCGGGTTTTTCAATAGGAGCATGATCTGAAAAAAAAACACCACCACCATTGGATTCCCTGTGAAATTCTAGGCAGGATAGACCTAAATTTTGTCCCAATCCATGGAGAAATGAGAAAGTTATGGCCTTCACGTTTCTAACTAAAATCTTGCATTGTCTGCCATGGGCCAGGCCAAAAACAAGGCAAGCCTTGTATATTTGTGGTTGTGTTTCAATCAACGGATGTATCACCACCCTAGTGGTAAGGTGCGCGCCCTATACACAAGAGGTCTGGGGTTCGAATCCCCCTCGCCCCAGACCCTCTTTTTGCTATTTTTTCCACTTTTCTACTATTTTTCATATTATTTTTAATAGTTTGGAAAATTAATAACTCTCTCAATTTTAATTATTTTTTATTGGTTCTTTTTGCAAAAAATCACAAAAATATTGAAATATTCTATTCCACAAAAAAATAAGTTTATATTATTTATTTAATATAATTAGTATTTTTGTGAATAAATTCCATTTTAATTTTTTTTAAACATTTTAAAAGTGAATATTTACCTTGAAAATCAAAACCAAATGAGTTTTAATTCATCTTGTGATTAAAACCTCATTTTTCAAACCTTAAAAAAAATCACAAGTGGTTTATTCAAACTCATTTGTTTTTTTTATCGTTTTTATTGATTTTCTTTAAATCTTTACTTTTAAAGGAAAATAAAATTAGGGTTTCTTTGATTTCAAACCTCATCAATCATTTTCAAAGCTCTCTGGGCCTCTTGGTAGAGTGTAGGACCCAATCCTTTGTAAACACAAACCTTTTTGGGCCTCAGTGCATTATATAAGTCCCAATACGTTAAAGAAATCTCGGTGCGATCGTCATTTTTCAAACAAAACCCTTGGGTCTCTCCTTGAGTTGTAAGCCCCATATTTTCTTTTAAAATCATTTTTGGGCCTCTAATAGAGTATAAGACCCAACCCCCTTTTAACCAAAACTTTTTTGGGCCTCAATGCACTGTATAAGACCCAGTACGGTAAAGAAACCTCGGCGCGATCGCCAGTTCAAAAATCAAATCATCTGGGCCTACCCTCGTGTTATAAGCCCCATTTCTTTCCCTTAAACCCTTTGGGCCTCTTGAGAGAGTGTAAGACCCATCCCTTTATACAGAAAACCTTTTAGGGCCTCAGTCACTTGTATAAGTCCCTGTACAATTTCAAAACAACAGTGCAATCACTGATGAAACCTTGGGCCTCTCCTTGAACTATAAGACCCATCAATCTTGTCAAAGTACTTTCTCCTTTGATTTAGAATATAATATTGTTATCAAAGCTTTCTTTTTTGAACAAACTAACCAAACAGCATGGAAGCTCTACAACCGAGTAAGTGTTTACCCGCTTTCTTTATCCGCTTTCATATATATATATATATATATATATATATATATATATATATATATATATATATATAACTGTATTGTGGGGCTGCTCACTGTAAGACTTCTTTCACAAACTTTTATATACTCGTCAAATATCCATTGTGTAATACTAGTATAGCTATTTAGAGTTTTCCCCGGCAACTACGTCTAGCACTAGGTAAAGCCCTGTTGGTTGATGTTTAGTATGATCAAATGTAAGTATTTGTTTTTATCGTATCCACATGGATTGGAGCGATATCAAAATTGTTCAATATTCTCTATGATTCTAAGTAAAAGTTTCAAGATGTTTGGTTTGTAAATTGCGAAAATTAAATGCGTATGATAAATGAAGATAGTTTTCAGAGGAATAGACTTGTTGGGAATTGGTGCTCATCTACCGATTCAAGATGTATATCACAAATCAGGTATACATAATTTAAGCATGTTTTGATATTATCACGTATCGTTTACAAACAAAATTCATGCCTGAACTTTGATGAGAGTTCTACCTTATGGTGTAATCGACGATTTCTCATCCTATTAAACAATAAGGTAGCATTAAGATTCGATAATTTTTATGAATATTAAACCTAAATCTATATCTAGAATTTAGGATTTAATAGATATCATCGTAGATTGAGATTAGAATCGTATTTGTCAATATCAATTCAATCCATGAAATAAACGGTAAAACAAAGATAACATCAATAACGATTCATACATTAGTTGCATATAATGCCATGATTAAAGACAATACATATTGTTTCGGTGAACTACGACCAATCCCAACAAGAGAGATATTTAGCTACTCATGGTAGCTTGAAGCATAATGGAAGATTTGAGTTGAATGAGCATCAACGACGATTTCCCGACTCTTGATGCATAATCCACTCTTCTTCCTCTAATCCTCACTTATATTCTTATTACAAAGTATCCTAAATGATAAATTACT
Organism: Lathyrus tuberosus; assembly: GCA_022829125.1. Lineage (NCBI taxonomy): Eukaryota > Viridiplantae > Streptophyta > Magnoliopsida > Fabales > Fabaceae > Lathyrus > Lathyrus tuberosus. The sequence continues at coordinate 14,604,292 of JALAZF010000036.1, read as the reverse complement.
AGATATCTCATTTGCAGTGCCTCTGATCTCCTTTTATAGTGTTTTTGGCCGCCTACTTTCGCTATGCGAAGTTCTGGTCGCTATGCGAACTCCCTTTTCTTCTTCAGTAAGTTTTGAACTCTTCAAACCGCCCTTATTTGACCACCATACTTCGCTATGCAAAATATAGTTCGTGTCACGAACTCCGTCGCTTTCTGTCGCATCAAGCGAAGTCTGATTAATTTGATTCTGTTTCATTTCGCTTCCTATCGCTTTCTACTGCTTTCGGCCGCTTCCTGTCGCATCACGAACTTCAAGCGAAGTCTGCTAGATTTGATTATGTTTTGCTTTTCCTGGCTCGCCTTCTGTCGCTTTCATTCACATAGCAAAGCTTCGCGTAGCGAAGCTTTTGGTCGCGATGCAAAAGTTGCAGGGCATGAGTTCTTCTTGTTCTTTGATGCATTCTTTCACCTTTTCCTGCACAAATGTAAACCAAACCAAGAAGACTTTGCACCATACTACTTTTATTCATTAGTTGAGGTTTTTCTGTTAGAATCTTGTCATTCAAGTAAGATAAATGCCCTATTTTATATGCTATTTTATCATGAATAAAACACTTATCAAACTCTCCCCAACTTGAATCTTTGTTTGTCCTCAATCAAAGTTATATAAAAGCAAGAGTTTCTATACCATTTTTCACATGATCAACCAAAAAATGTTTCAATGAAGTACATGGTTCCATGGTGAATTCCACCTCCAAGTTTTTTATGCACTACTACTTTCCAAGCATTTAGACATGTTTATGAAACAAGTTTTCCACATAAAGTTCTTTGTCAGTCCAAGCAATAAACATGTATTATCATGAATCACAACTATCATACTTTTTGTACAAGTGGAAATATCAAGGTCTTTTGAACTCTCACTTGACAAACTTGCTAACATCTAGATTAATTCATGCATTCATCTTAAGCAAAATATGTCAATAAGAAAAAACATAGATCACTAAGGCCTTTTTAAGGTTGTAATGTGGCCAAGGTACCAAGGAAGTGTCATTTCTAAGGCTAGTGGAAACAAAGTGGTTTTTGAGTTTTTCTTTCTTTTTTAGAAGAGCATTCATAGAATTTGATTCTTTGTACCATATTACTCCTTTAAACCTTCCTTTTTTCTTTCTTTTGAATATATCCATCTTTTGGTATTTGCCTTTTTCTTTTCTTACTTTTCTTTTTCTTTCATATTTTTCTTGATCTCTTCATTTTCTAATTTTTCTTTTCTTGACAAAAGAATTTTTCTTCCTCTCCCAAACTTGAATAAAAGCTCTCTTTTTACTTTGAATGCTCTTCAAGATTTGGCAATGGTTTTAAGGGTTTAATTCAAGAAGATTGTGAATCTATCATGGATGAACTTTTATGAGTTTTCAAGATTTGGAACAATATCCCTTAAGTGGTTTACTTAATGCATTGCTCACTTCATCAATGATTGATTCAATGTCATATGGCTCAAAAGGGGTTGCAAATGCTCACTCACTCACAAGGGACAATTAGGCTTCATTTGGTTTACTAGTTATGCTCACTTTGAAGAATTGCCTTGATCCTTTCCATGTCTCCACAATTATTAACATAAATGCAATATTAAGCATGAACCAAACGAGTTAAAACAAGAATGTATCAGTCTCTTAAGCATATAATAATCAATGAAAGGTTACCTCACTTTTTCTGGTTTTGGAACTACATGATTCACAATGAAAACATGTTATTACATAAGCTTAAATGACTTGATTTTATGTAGACTACTCATGTCATAATCATTCTAAGTTCTAATAAAGCAATAAACAAGTACCTTGGAATGTGTGATTCTTCAAAAAATTTGTATCATTACCATTGTACCTTTGTTGATTCATGTGAATGTGATCATCCACTCTTTTGCTTTTCCAATCTCATTCAAAGGACAAGTATCAACTATATGGATTGGTCATATGACCCCCACAGCTGAACCAAAAGAAAAACATTAAAGTGAAGGAGAATGGCATGAATGGCATTTTTGTTGATTCTGCTACTTTCGCTATGCGAAGTATATTTCGCGATGCAAAATCTGTAGAATTCAGTTTTATGCAAAATTTTCTTTTGGCTCATTCATGCTATTTTCTTCCTACCATTTAAACTAGTTATGCAATAGGAAACAAACATAAACAAATAAAAAGGCTGGGTTACCTCCCAACAAGTGCTTGTTTAACGCCGTTAGCTCGACGCCTGTTTCACGTAAAATCAAGGTGGCTTGTATGAATTTTCCAAAGCATCTATGCCACCATCTTCTGGCCTTCCTTTAACATTCTTTATCCTTAATTTCAGGCCTGTGTCATCAGGAGCTTCAATCTTGGAGTAGTCATCCTCTTTGTGTTGAAACAATTTGAAGTTGGCTTCTTTATTATTGGATCTTACTTTCATCATTCCTTCATCAATGTCAATCAGCATTCTAGCTACCTTTATGAATGGACGGCCTAAAATCAGAGGTGTATCTCCATCCTCATCATTGTCCATCACCAAAAAATCTGTCGGGAATAGAAAGCTTTCGAGTTTCACCATTACACCTTTTACCATGCCAATTGGTTTTGTGATAGATTTGTTAGTAAGTTCTAACAACATTGTTGTAGGCTCTATTTCATGGTCATCAATCCTTTTAAGAACGGATAACGGAAGAATATTGGTGCTTGAACCAAGATCAATCAAAGCTTTATCACAGTGGATTCTTCCAATGGTAACTGGTACGGTGACTTTTCCAGGATCAGCATTGTTTTCTACCTCCTTTTTCTTTTTGTTTCTTGATTTTCCTCCACGACCATCTCTTTTGAATTCTCCCCAACTTTGTTTTGAACCGTGTCACCACTCTTCGTTGTAATTGCATTACAAGTTGTCGCTCCCGAGGATTTTCATCCGGTACAAAGGCGAAAGTGGCGCAGAAACATAGTAGCCAGCAATGTGTATTTATCCCAAGAGAGGGAAAGGAAACACTGCGTAAACCTGAGGGAAGGAAAATAGCATCGTCTCGCGACTAAGAGAAACGGGTAAGGGAGTCGGTTACGCGAGGGGAATGTATTAGCACCCCCACGCGTCCATCCTACTCGATGGGATCCACGCTTGTTGTCTCGATCAAAGGGTGTCATCATCTGGAGCTCCACTGCTACTGGAAAGGAGAAAGAACGGGAACAGAAAAGAGCGAAGAAACGGGTGGAGAAAAGAAAAAGAAGTGACTCGATAGGACATCGCTCGTCCTATGCCTACATATTCCCTCGTGCAATGGGAAAGTCAGAGTCAACGTAGTTCGGACACGAACTAAAAAGGGGGGGGGGTTTCTCGCCAAGACATTGCCGTCTTGTGCCTACGTATCCTCAATCGGACTAGTGAGAGGAAATCAGAGCAGTCATAGTTCGACCTAACGAGGTCGGTTAGTGTTTTTTATGAGCGACGTTAGATTCGCGTCCGGCAGTTAGGGTCGATGCCTGTTTGCGACAAGACGGAAGTAACGTGCCCTTTTCTGAAAATGATTTGGACTTGAACGATCCCGAAGGATAAAAAAGTTTGAATTTGTTTTTGTGTTTTTTAGACAGAAGTGGATTGAAGTTAGTTCGTAACTTGCATTGCACCGAAGTCTATGAGGTAGGAACGAATGTTTAGCAAATCGTTCCAAGATGCAACGTCCACCAAACACTCTAGAAAAATGAGAGGAACCCCCTCATTCCTCATTTCCCACATACAAGGCTCATGATCAATATACATTACCTTTATTAAGTGTCTTCGAATTGTCATGAGATGAGAAGAGAAGACTCAAGTCGAAAAGAAAACACTAAGGGGAAACTAAATGTTCCTAATGTTGTCATGCAAAGGTGGCCCTATAGTTGAGTTTGAAAGGGGAAACATCTACCTAAGTTAGCATGCAAAGGGAAGCCTAATGCTAATCCTACTCCAAGCTTAATCGAAAATTAAGTTGGACTAGGTAGCCCTAAGGGAGTAAATCCAAGACTTAAACAAGTCTTGAGATTCAAGGGAGGAGAAGTAGTGGAAAAGAAAAAAAACAAACAGCGGCTACAACGGCGCTTCCACACCTGCACAGCAGTAAAATTCAGCAAACACACCAAACAACATTCAACAACTCATATTCAGCACATAAATGGGTGTAGAAAGCAGCAACATATACAACAGCACATATGCACATAGACAGCAGTAGAAACAAGGCAGCATGCAATACATTTGAAGATGATTCAATCATGACATAATGAGTAAACATCAAACATCATACACTTTTTGATCAATCATGATCACAATCACACCACACACCATAGTAAGCAATGCTTGAAAATATCATGGAAGAATACACCACATAATGAAAGAATGCACAACATTTAGCACATGAACAAGTCCAATCAAATATGCATTTCATGAGGTTAGAACAAGCACACATATACATCACAACAACTCCAGTAACACCAGCAATAATTCACAATTAACATGCTCAAGGAGTGTGTGCAAAGTTTTCGTCACATTTGTAGCGAGCGAAACTGGACGTGTTTCTTAAGCACTGTCGCTCCTTGGGGGTTACTTCAGGTCGTTTCATTTTTTATCCTATTGTGAGCTGACTAAGGAAGGGAAATAGATGTCTCCAATTAACCCTGCTTGCATACTGAGTTTAAATAGCGGTCTGTTAGGTTACAGATGCTATCAATGTGGGGGGGCCTCTCTTAGGTTATTTTCAGGGAATTTAGACTTTTAGCGGGGAATACGGACTTGGATGTTTTGACTGATATACGGGATTTTGGGTTTTTGTTTAGTGTGCTCGCTAAGATTTTTCTTTCAATCTTATGCCTACGTATTCCCGTTTCTTCGAAACAGGGAAATCAGAGCGATCGTAGTTCCTCCTATTCTACGGGAGGAAATGGTGTTTTGGTGTCTTGTTCAAAGCCCAAGACGTGAAGCGAAAGGTAATCTATATCTTGTTCAAAGCCCAAGATGTGAAGCTAAAGGTAGTTTGTATCTTGTTCAAAGCCCAAGAGGTGAAGCTAAAGGTAGTTTGTATCTTGTTCAAAGCCCAAGATGTGAAGCTAAAAGGTGTTGTCTTTAGAGAGAATTTGTCATCTCTAAAGAGGGGTTTATTTGTCACAACTGTTTATAAAGGAGAATTACTTTAACCGGGATGTGTGAATCCGGCAATGCCATAATTTCCTTTATAGGGGATTTCCAATCTGAAGGAGAAGACTTTCACTCAGTATAGAGCAATGCCATCTTTCCTTAGGAATTTCTCATGCTAAAAGAGGGACAGTGGCATGGATGTAGATAATCCAGAGGCTTGCCGCTTACAGCGATTAGATGAAGGGGAAGGAGTTGTTGATGTTTGTGTACTGTGAACGAGGCACAGCTTTGACGCTAAAAGGTTGATTGGATCAACCAGTGGTTTTCTTATACAAAGCCTAAGAGGAGGCTAAAAGGTTTTCCTTATACAAAGCCTAAGAGGAGGCTAAAAGGGAGTTAACTCAACAAGAGAGTCTTTTATGGTATCTCGTACGAAGCCCGAGATGGAGGCTAAAAGTTTTATACTCAACAAGGGAGTGATTTGTGTCTTGTACAAAGCCCAAGACGGAGGCTGAAGAGGGTTGACTCTACAAGAGAGTCTTTTATACTCAACAAGAGAGTGTTTTTGTATCTCATACGAAGCCCGAGATAGAGGCAAAAGGAAGTTTTGACTCAACAAGAGAGTCTTTTTGTATCTCGTACGAAGCCCGAGATGGAGGCAAAAGAGAGTAATGTTTCAGTTGAGCGACCAGTATATGGGTTCAAAGAGAAAATCAGTTCTTATATGAGTAACACTATACTCAGGGATTTTGATTTGAGGATCAGGGATATTTCCTTTTCTTTGAGGAAATGGGAAATCCAAAGGGTATTGAGACTGTCCGAGGCTACGGGGTTCCTTCCTATTCTTGAAGGGTACTTGAGAATTGAGACTCAAGGAAATTAGACTGTCCAAGTCTAGAGTTTCATCTTTTGTACTATGCTTTGAGAAACAGTAGTAGACTCTTGGAGAGACTGTTCTATTAAGATTACTGATTTCTGTTCCTATACCTCTAGGAGGTCGTCTGGACAATTTGTACGAAGCCCAAGAGGAGGCTGAAAACTTTTAAGAAGCCGAGGGACAATTTGTACTAAGCCCAAGAGGAGGCTATCATTCCCGGAGGAAGAAATCATTTATACAAAGCCTAAGAGGAGGCTGTGAATACTTCTAAGAAGCCGACGGGTTCTTGTACGACGCCCAAGAGGAGGCGGGGATGCTTTTAGGAAGCCTGTGGGTCCCCAAACCCCCGAGAAGTTCAAGACAGGCTATTCACAAAGAATAGATCAAGCCAGGAAAGTTAGAGAATTTGGAAGAAAATCAAGGGATGCAATTCACGGAGAAGAGATCATCTCTGGGGAGTAGAGTTCCTTGACAATTCCTAAGGGTGCTTTTAAGAAGCTTGTGGGTCCCCAAACCCCGAGAAATTCAAGACAGGTTATTCACAAAGAATAGACCAAGCCAGGAAAGTTCAAGAATTTGGAAGAAACTCAAGAGATGCCATTCACGGAGAAGAGATCATCTCTGGGGAATAGAGTTTCTTTGACAACTTCTACGAGTGACAGTCTGAGAAAGGGTTCAAAAAGAATCTTCCTTTCACATCTCCATATTGTTTAACCCCAAGAGGAGGGAAGACTGTGTCTGGTAATCCTATGGGGATCTAGTTTCGTCTATTTCTAAGAGTGATCAAAACGGCTTTACCTAGTGCTAGACGTAGTTGCTGGGGAAACTCTAAATATCTATACTATTATTACACAGTCGATATGAGTTTACGAAAGAAGACTTACAGTGAAACAGCCCCACAATACAGTTATATGTATATGAAAGCGGATAAAGAAAGCATATAATCACTTACTCGGTTGTAGAGCTTCCATGCTGTTTGGTTAGTTCTTTAACAAAGAAAGATTGAAAACAACAGTATATTTCAAATTCAAAGGAGAAAGTGCTTTGAAAAGAAAGATTTGGGGCTTACAGCTCAAGGAGAGGCCCGGGGTTTTACCAGTGATTGCACTATTGAATTTGTACAGAGGGACTTATACGAGTGACTGAGGCCCAAAAATTGTTTGCTGTACAAAGGGATGGGTCTTACACTCTCTCAAGAGGCCCAAATAAGGTTTAAAGAAAAAGAGTGGGGCTTATAACACGAGGGTATACCCAGATGATTTTTCGTTTAAAATGGCGATCGCGCCGAGATTTTCTTTTAACGCAAAGGGGCTTATACAATATCTGAGGCCCAAAGTTGTTTTGGTGAAAAAGGGATTGGGTCTTACACTCTATTAGAGGCCCAAAAGTTTTGAATGGGTCTTATAGCTCGAGGAGAGGCCCAATTGATTTTTTTAAAAGGCGACGATTGCGCCGTTTACTTGTATAGAGGGACTTATACGATAAGTGAGGCCCAAAATGGTTTGTACAAGGGGGTTTGGGTCTTACACTCTTTTAAGAGGCCCAAAAAAGGTTTTGAATGGGACTTATAGCTCGAGGAGAGGCCCAGAATTTGTTTTTCAACGGACGATGATCGCGCTGAACTTTTTGAAATACCACGGGACTTATACAATAAGTGAGGCCCAGGAGTTTTTATTTACAAAGGATTGGGTCTTACACTCTATTAGAGGCCCAAAAGTTTTGAAAATGATTTATGAGGGTTGAATTAATCAAAAACCCTAATTTGTTTTCAAAATGTGTTTTAATTGAATAAAATATTCAATTAAAATGATCAAAATTGTTTAACATGTGGAAAACAAATTGTGATTTGGATTAATGCTTCATAAATCAAGTTTTGCCCTACAAAATGATTAGAAATCATTAAAATTTGCAAAATCAATAAGGAAAAAATATTTTAAATGTCAAAAACAATTAAAACATTAACTCTTTGCAAAAATATCAATTATATGAAATAAATAATATTTTTGGGATTTTTTGGGAAAATAAAATATTTTAACATTTTTGTGAATTATTAAAAAAAGAATCAACTCAAAATCATTAAAACTCAGAGAGAAATTAATTTTTGAATCAATTAAATAAAATCACAAAATTCAAATATTTGAATTTTCAAAAAGGGCGCCAAGAACACGCGCGTGTTCTGGGTTTTGCCTAGATTTGCATTTTCTCTCCAATATCACTGAATACTTGATTATATCATCCAATCCACATACCAATCTGCTCGTCTCAACCTCACGATCATGTCTATGGTATTTAATTTCATTTATATTAAACATGGAATAAAAAATCAAGACAAAACCTCAAGAACCCTAATTTCTGCATGAAGGCTGAGAATTTTGATACACGATTCAAACAAAGCAATTAATTGAGGGGAAACATTCCATGCATGATTATGAACATTTGGCAAAAGTATTGTGCGAGGAAATATGCATGGATTGGGAGATGACCAAGTTTAGGCTTACCTCTAGGTCGTGACAGCAAGTTCAAAGTGATTTCTGAGTTGGAGGTGTTACAGATGAGTTGTGATGATCTGAACAGCTTCCCTACACCCTATGGAGTGTGTTTGAATGCTTGGACTTGATGGAAATTGGTTGGATCACTTCATGACATCTCAACTGCAACTTGGTTAAAACCTTGAGCAATTGACTGGTGATTCTGAGAAATCAGTGTTCCAGATGTTGTTTAAGTGTTTGATCAGGTCACATATGATGTATGTGAGGTGTGTGTGTGTGTGATTGGTTTGAGTGGAATTGCTCTCTATTAAAAATTCGATAGTGACTTGCTAAGAAAGGAATTTTTGAGAGTGAGAAGTGGATTTTTAGAAAGGCAAGTGTTGAGGCCTTTGGTGTATTTAAACTGATCACATTTGAGCTCTATTTATAGTAGAATAAGTTTGTTTTGCAAGGAATAGTGAATGGCAATTGCTGAGTAGGGTTAGCCAATGTTGGCTAATGAAAATCCAAGTCTCCTCTAGCCATTGACTAGAGGTTAGGGCACAGGTTGCTGGTCCCCTTGGTTTTGGATAAGTCTTGACTGAATTCAGTTGCTAATAGCTCAGTCCATGCCACCTTGGTGCTTTCATTGAATACTCAAATCCAAAATTGGAGTCTTGTCCCTATTTTAGGCAATTCTAGGTTTGGCATGCTATTTCTTGTTCCAAGGACTTTGGAGGCTTGGCTCAGTGATTGTCCCCTTTAGATTCAATCCTCAGATGTGTCCAAAGTGATGACAAGGCTTGGAATTGGCTGATTTTGGCAAATCGACCAAAAGTGCAAAAACTGCCTTGCCTTGGCACATTTCAGCAAGGCATCTTGCCACTACCATATCTCAAAACTCAAATTGAATTTGGTGATGTTCTTGGCCATTTTGGAAAGCCCTTATATGATACAACAACTGTAATGACCCGAAAATCAAAATCAATTATTTATTTAATTGAATTAGAAGGAATTAAGAGATTTTTGATAATTTTGGAGAATTTTGGAGAAAGAAGACACTTTTGAATAATTTAATAAAGTAAATGAGCATGTGTTATTTATATTATTATTATTTAAAATAAAATAAGAAAGGGCGAGGTGGTCTTATTAGAGAATAAGTAAGGATAGGATGGGAAGTTCATAAACTGGAATATATGACTAAAAGAGAAAAGGAACGATCATTCTAACTGATCGTGTTTTGGTGAAGGAAACTGAAGCAGAGAAGAGGAAGAGGAAACCTAAGGGGCTGAGGAACTTCGAGAAGAATCTTGAAGAAGGAAAAGAAAGTTTTCTGATTACTCTAAGGTATGGGGAGAATTCCTAATTCCTTATAGTTTATGAGGTTGGAGATGAATAGATTAGGTTTTGTATGAATGTTGTTTGATTTTGATGATTTTGATGTGAAATATATGACGTGATGTGAAATATGATGAATTGTTTGGCATGTATTGATATATATGTTGATGTAAGTGTATCGTGTAAGCATTTTTGGTCAATTTTCGTTTTGGGAAAAATTGAGTTTTTAGGGTATTTCGAGTCAAAAACGTAGAAAATGAATTTTTGGGAAATTGTGGTGTTTGATGATGTAGAATGAATTAGGGATGAATGATTCGATGAAATATAATGAGATAGAATGTTATGTGTTGATGTATGTGTATTGTGTGAGTCTTTTGGTCAAATTTTCGTATTGGAAAAAACTGAATTTTGGGGTATTTGAGGCCAAAACGCAGCAGAAAAATCTTTTGAAAAATTATGGGTGCAGACTTTCTGACACGGCCGTGTCACAGGACACGGGCGGCCGTGTCAGACCACTGTAGTTGCTGGATTTTGTCTTTTTGTTTCCTTTTAACGCATGCTTCTGACACGGGCCGTGTCACAGGACACGGGTGACCGTGTCAGGCTTCTGTTTTGTCGTTTTTGTCGATTCTTTCATGGGGTTTTTGATGTTTTCTTGTGGTTTCAATGTTGTATAGTTGTTGATAATATATGAGAGATAAAAACATGATTATATAGTGAATTCTTGTTGAAATAATGTGATGATGAATATAATTACATGATGAATTCTTGTTGAAATGATATGTTGATAAACATGATTACGTGATGAATTCTTGTGGAATATGATATGGCGATAAATAGGATTATATGGTGATTTTCTTGTTAAGTATATGGTGATTTTTAGTGAAATATGAAATGCATGATGCACATGTGGATTTTTGATGATTTGAGGAGTTTGGCATCATTGCATTTTCATAGCATTTTTATGTTGGGGCTTCGGCCTATTGGTAGCTTCAATCCCATAGTGCTGATTGGAGTGATATGTTGTTATGTTGTGCTCCCATTGGGGAGGGTTGATGGCCAGTGTCCATCACATGGAGAAAAGTCGGTACCGCATGCATACGTTTCATTTTCATAGAAGTTGACATTGCATTTCTTATGAAGTAATTGTGATGAGTTGTATTATGAATCATTTGTTGATGATAATGTGAATATTCGTTGATGATGATGTGAATAATTGTTGATGATGACCCATTGTTGTTGTTGCTTAATTTATTTAATTTCCATGTCCTTATATTACTATATTGAATTATGTTTTCTCACCCTGCCTGCTTGGAAATGTTGCCTCTTATGTGGGTAACTTGCAGATAACCCAGAGTGGCTTCGAGGTGACGAAGGAGGTAGCTTTGGAGTGTCTCGTTTATGTTGTTTAAGTTTAGAGGTGTCCTTCTCTGTGTCATGTAACATCGGGTTGGGATGAATTGCGAACTTCGTGTTCTTTTGATTCATGTTGGAATTTTATACTGATGATGTTGTTCTAGATTGGATAAGTTTCTTATGAAGTGTTTAATTGAGTTTAAAATAACAAGTTGATTCTGCTGCGAGATTATGATTTCTTTTGACGATGTTTGAGCAACCCGTGTTACGGGACAGGACTATGAGAATTATATGATGTTTTTGAATATGTACACCCTTGGTTGTGGATTTTACTCTGATAATATGATTTATTTCTTTAAAACTGATTGTGGGGTAGAAGGGTGTTACACTAGTGGTATCAGAGTAGGTCGGTCTGTCCAGCCAAGTTTTGTGTAGTTAGTCTGTTGTCAGTCGTTACTTGTTAACGATTATTTTTTTTTCTGACGTGGTGAGTGTTGTACAGAATGGCTGGGAACAACACGCGCGCTCTTGCTGATGCTATTGCAGCTCTTGCTTGGAACCATGCTCCTGATGAGTTTCGTGTGTTGGAGAAGTTTCAGAGGAACAACCCACCGAAGTTTGAAGGAACTCATGACCCGGCGAGTGCACAAAAGTGGCTCAAGGCGATTGAGAAGATTTTTAGAGTGATGGGGTGCTCTGATGCACAGCAAGTGCAGTTCGGAATGCATATGCTGGAAGAGGAGGCCGAGGACTGGTGGGATAACACCCGTCAGAGGTTGGAAGATGTTGGCACTGCGGTGACTTGGAATGTGTTCAAACAAGAATTTCTGGGCAAGTATTTTCCTGTAGATGCTCATGGTAAGATGGAAGTGGAATTCATTGAATTGAAGAAAGGGAATATGACTGTGGTGGAGTATGCTGCCAAATTTGAGAGGCTTGTGAAGTTTTATCCTCATTACAACCGTGCAGATGCTGAACTTTCTAAGTGTCTCAAGTTTGAGAATGGGATGAGACCAGAGATTAAGCAAGGGATCGGATGCCAACAGATTTGTAGGTATGCGGAACTGGTGGATAAGAGTAGAATCTATGATGAAGATAGTCGAGCTCGATATGCTCACTACAAGCAGCTAAGTGAAAAGAAAGATAAGGGCTAGTTTAGAGGAAAACCTTATGCGACCCCAGGTGATAAAGGGAAGCAGAAGGTATCAGATGAGAAGAAGTCAAGTAGGGGAGCCGCTAATGCACCTACTAAGTGCTATAAGTGCGGAGAGCCAGGTCACAAAGATGACGTGTGTACTAACAAAGTTCTAAGATGTTACCGTTGTGGTAAGACTGGGCATAGAATTGGTGATTGTTCGAATAAGGGTCCGACCTGTTTCAATTGTGGCGAACAGGGGCATATCAGTACTCAATGCCAGAAACCAAAGAAGACTGCTACTGCTGTCCAGACTACCGGAAGAGTGTTTGCTTTGGCTGGCTCGAAAGTTCCCAAGAAGGACAACTTGATTCGAGGTACTTGTTTTATTAACAATGTTGAATTAATTGCTATTATTGATATGGGAGCTACGCATTCATTTATCTCTCTTGAGTGTGCTACTAGATTGGGTTTGAATTTGTCTAACATGAATGGTAGTATGATAGTAGAGACTCCGGCTAATGGTTCGGTGACTACCATGCTTGTTTGTTTGAAGTGTCCTTTGACAATATTTGAGAAGGATTTTGTGATGGACTTGGTGTGCTTACCTTTGCACCAAATTGATGTCATCCTTGGTATGAACTGGTTGGAGTTCAACTACGTTCATATTAATTGTTATAGTAAGACTGTGAGGTTTCCATAGTTAGGTGAGGATGGTGAACTGATGTTCTTATCTGCTAAGCAAGTGGATGAACTATTATTAGATGAAGTGTTGATGTTCGCAGTGTTTGCATCGTTGCAAGTTGATGGTGGAGCCGACAGTGCTGAGTTGCCTGTGGTTTGTGAGTTTCAAGATGTGTTTCCTGAGGATATAAGTGACTTACCTTCGGAACGTGAAGTTGAGTTTACTGTGGACTTAATACCAGGTATGAGTCCAGTGTCGATGGCTCCTTATAGGATGTCTGCTTCGGAATTGAGTGAGTTGAAGAAACAACTAGAAGAATTGTTAGAAAAGAAGTTTATTCGTCCTAGTGTTTCTCCGTGGGGTGCTCCGGTGTTGCTTGTTAAGAAGAAAGATGGTAGTATGAGATTGTGTGTCGATTATTGGCAGTTGAATAAGATGACCATCAAGAATAAGTATCCGCTTCCGAGAATCGACGATTTAATGGATCAACTCGTAGGTGCTTGTGTGTTCAGTAAGATTGATCTGAGGTCTGGTTATCATCAGATTAGAGTTAAGGCTGATGACATTCCGAAAACAGCTTTCAGAACGAGGTATGGTCATTATGAATATACGGTGATGCCGTTTGGAGTTTCTAACGCGCCTGGTGTGTTCATGGAGTATATGAACAGGATCTTTCATGACTATCTTGATAAGTTCGTGGTGGTTTTCATAGATGACATCTTGGTATATTCTAAATCAGAAGAAGAACATGCAGAACATTTGAAGATTGTGTTACAAGTGTTGAGGGAAAATAAATTGTATGCTAAGTTGTCAAAGTGTGAGTTCTGGTTGAAGGAAGTGAGTTTCCTAGGCCATGTGATTTCAAGTGGTGGAATTTCTGCGGATCCCTCAAAGATTGATGCGGTTTTGCAGTGGGAGACTTCGAAGTCTGCTACGGAGATTCGTAGTTTTCTTGGATTGGCTGGTTATTATCGTAAGTTCATTGAAGGTTTTTCTAAGTTGGCTTTGCCGTTGACGTAACTGACTCGCAAGGGACAAGCGTACGTATGGGATGTCGCTTGTGAAGAAAGTTTTGTGGAACTAAAGAAAAAGTTGACAACTGCTCTGATGTTGGTTTTGCCAAACCCGAATGAGTCCTTTGTGGTTTATTGTGATGCTTCAGAGATGGGCCTTGGTGGAGTTTTGATGCAAAATGGTAAAGTGGTCGCTTATGCTTCTAGGCAGTTAAGAGTCCATGAGAGGAATTACCCTACACACGACTTAGAGTTGGCTGTTGTAGTATTTGTGCTGAAGATTTGGAGGCATTATCTTTTTGGTTCGAAATTTGAGGTATTCAGTGATCATAAAAGTTTGAAATACTTGTTCGATCAGAAAGAGTTAAACATGAGGCAGAGAAGGTGGCTAGAATTGTTAAAGGATTTTGAGTTCGATTTGAATTATCATCCCGGTAAAGCAAACGTGGTGGCTGATGCTTTGAATAGGAAGTCATTACATATTTCGATGCTTATGGTGAGAGAACTTAAAATGATTGAGCAATTCAGAGACATGAGTTTGTTGTGTGAGACGACCGCTGATATTGTGAAATTAGGCATGCTAAAGCTGACTAGTGGAATTTTGGAGGAAATTCGGGAAGGTCAGAAATCTGATTTGAAATTAGTGGACCAGTTAATTAAGATTAATCAAGGTAATGGAGGCGAGTTCCGAATTGATGAAGATGGAGTTTTGAGATTTCGAGATAGAGTATGTATTCCGGATATTTCTGGAATCAAAAAGAGTATTTTAGAGGAGGGACATAGAAGTTGATTGAGTATTCATCCTGGTGCTATGAAGATGTATCAAGACCTGCGTAGATTGTTTTGGTGGCCAGGTATGAAAAGAGATATTGATGAATTTGTGTATGCATGTTTGACTTGTCAGAATTCCAAGATTGAACATCAGAAGCCTTCAGGTATGATGCAGCCATTGAATGTTCCTGAATGGAAATGGGATAGCATTTCCATGGATTTTGTGACTGGGTTACCGAAGACTGCAAGAGGTAATGACTCGATATGGGTGATTGTGGATAGGTTAACTAAGTCGGCGCATTTCTTGCCAATGAGAATTAATTACTCTATGCAGAAGTTAGCTGAAATTTATATTAAGGAAATCGTGAGGTTGCATGGAACACCTTCGAGTATTGTATCAGATAGAGATCCGCGGTTTACGTCACGATTTTGGAAGAGTCTACAGGATGCTTTGGGTACTAAGTTGAGGATGAGTTCTGCTTATCACTCGCAGACAGATGGTCAGTCGGAAAGAACAATCTAATCTTTAGAAGATTTGTTGAGAGCTTGTGTGCTGGATCAAGGAGGATCTTGGGATAGTTACTTGCCATTGATCGAGTTTACATACAACAACAGTTTTCAGGCTAGTATTGGGATGGCTCCATATGGGGCGTTGTATGGTAGACGTTGTCGAACTCCATTGTGTTAGTATGAGTCGGGAGAGAGCTCTGTACTTGGACCTGAGATTGTTCAAGAGACAACAGAGAAGATTAAAATGATTTGGGATAAAATGAAGACGTCACAGAGTCGTCAAAAGAGTTACCATGATAAGAGAAGAAAAGCACTGGAATTCCAAGAGGGAGACCACGTGTTCTTAAGAGTTACTCCGATGACTGGTGTGGGACGAGCTTTGAAGTCTTGAAAGCTCACTCCGCGCTTTGTTGGTCCATATCAGATTATGCAGAGAATAGGAGAGGTTGCCTATCGGGTGGATTTACCACCGTCACTTGGAAATTTGCATGATGTGTTTCATGTGTCGCAGTTGAGGAAGTATATTCCGGATCCGTCACATGTAATTCAGATGGATGACGTTCAGGTAAGGGATAACCTGACAATAGAAGCTTTGCCTGTGAGGATTGATAGTCGAGAATTGAAGCAACTTCGAGGTAAAGAGATTGCTTTAGTGAAAGTATTGTGGGGCGGACCAGCTGGTGATAGTTGGACTTGGGAGCGTGAAGATCAGATGAAGGAGTCGTATCCGACTTTGCTTACATCAGGTAATTTTCGAGGACGAAAATTCTTAAAGTATGGGAGAGTTGTAACGACTCGAAAATCTAAATCAATTATTTAATTATTTATTTAATTGAATTAGAAGGAATTAAGAGATTTTTGATAATTTTGGAGAATTTTGGAGAAAGAAGGCACTTTTGAATAATTTAATAAAGTAAATGAGCATGTGTTATTTATATTATTATTATTTAAAATAAAATAAGAAAGGGCGAGGTGGTCTTATTGGAGAATAAGTAAGGATAGGATAGGAAGTTCATAAACTGGAATATATGACTAAAAGAGAAAAGGAATGATCATTCTAACTGATCGTGTTTTGGTGAAGGAAACTGAAGCAGAGAAGAGGAAGAGGAAACCTAAGGGGCTGAGGAACTTCGTGAAGAATCTTGAAGAAGGAAAAGAAAGGTTTCTAATTACTCTAAGGTATGGGGAGAATTCCTAATTCCTTATAGTTTATGCGGTTGGAGATGAATAGATTAGGTTTTGTATGAATGTTGTTTGATTTTGATGATTTTGATGTGAAATATATGACGTGATGTGAAATATGATGAATTGTTTGGCATGTATTGATATATATGTTGATGTAAGTGTATCGTGTAAGCATTTTTGGTCAATTTTCGTTTTGGGAAAAATTGAGTTTTTAGGGGTATTTCGAGTCGAAAACGTAGAAAATGAATTTTTGGGAAATTGTGGTGTTTGATGATGTAGAATGAATTAGGGATGAATGCTTCGATGAAATATAATGAGATAGAATGTTATGTGTTGATGTATGTGTATTGTGTGAGTCTTTTGGTCAAATTTTCGTATTGGAAAAAACTGAATTTTGGGGTATTTGAGGCCAAAATGCAGCAGAAAAATCTTTTGAAAAATTATGGGTGCAGACTTCCTAACACGACCGTGTCACAGGACACGGGCGGCCGTGTCATACCACTGTAGTTGCTGGATTTTGTCTTTTTGTTTCCTTTTGACGCATGCTTCTGACACGGGCCGTGTCACAGGACATGGGTGACCGTGTCAGGCTTCTGTTTTGTCGTTTTTGTCGATTCTTTCATGGGGTTTTTGATGTTTTCTTGTGGATTCATTGTTGTATAGTTATCGATAATATATGAGAGATAAAAACATGATTATATAGTGAATTCTTGTTGAAATGATGTGATGATGAATATAATTACATGATGAATTCTTGTTGAAATGATATGATAATAAAAATGATTACGTGATGAATTCTTGTTGAATATGATATGGCGATAAATATGATTATATGGTGATTTTATTGTTGATTATATGGTGATTTTTAGTGAAATATGAAATGCATGATGCACATGTGGATTTTTTATGATTTGAGGAGTTTGGCATCATTGCATTTTCATAGCATTTTTATGTTGGGGCTTCAGCCTATTGGTAGCTTCAATCCCATAGTGCGGATTGGAGTGATATGTTGTTATGTTGTGCTCCCATTGGGGAGGGTTGATGGCCAGTGTCCATCACATGGAGAAAAGTCGGTACCGCATGCATATGTTGCATTTTTATAGAAGTTGACATTGCATTTCTTATGAAGTAATTGTGATGAGTTGTATTATGAATCATTTATTGATGATAATGTGAATATTCGTTGATGATGATGTGAATAATTGTTGATGATGACCCATTGTTGTTGTTGCTTAATTTATTTAATTTCCATGTCCTTATATTACTATATTGAATTATGTTTTCTCACCCTGCCCGCTTGGAAATGTTGCCTCTTATGTGGGTAACTTGCAGATAACCCAGAGTAGCTTCGAGGTGACGTAGGAGGTAGCTTTGGAGTGTCTCATTTATGTTGTTTAAGTTTAGAGGTGTCCTGCTCTGTGTCATGTAACATCGGGTTGGGATGAATTGCGAACTTCGTGTTCTTTTTATTCATGTTGGAATTTTATACTGATGATGTTGTTCTAGATTGGATAAGTTTCTTATGAAGTGTTTAATTGAGTTTAAAATGGCAAGTTGATTCCGCTGCGAGATTATGATTTCTTTTGACGATGTTTGAGCAACCCGTGTTACGGGACAGGACTATGATAATTATATGATGTTTTTGAATATGTACACCCTTGGTTGTGGATTTTACTCTGATAATATGATTTATTTCTTTAAAACTGATTGTGGGGTAGAAGGGTGTTACAACAACTGTCTGATCATATTTGGTTTTGATACCTTTTGGATCCAAGTGAAAAATCCCCCTACATTTGGAAAAAAGTAAGGCAGATTCTAAGTGTTGGAACAAAGTGACTTTTCTTGATTTTGATCACTCCATAACTCAAAATTCATGAGGAATTTGGACATAGATCAGTATGAAGCTTTTGTAGAGGGCAATGAGATCTACAAATCAATTTTTGGATGGGGAAGAATGGCTTTGTGGTTTAGGAGTTATGGTCCTCCAAAGTTGGTACCTTTGTCACTTTATTTCATAACTTAGAAAATTTTCTAAGTTTTTATGGTTACCCCTTTTACAAGTTATCCCACTTTCTTTGATTTTTCTTGATGAATGATGATTCAAATCATACATTAACATCATTTTAGGGTTAAAAATCCTTTTTTGTGAAAAATCTCAAAAAGTCAAAGTTGACTTTTGTGCACAGTTGACTTTTTGTCAGATGAATTCCAAACTATTCAATCCTTTAGGAAATCATGTCCTTGACCTAAATCAAACTTGATGGACATGTTCCATGGGTGTTATAGGGTGTATTGAATCATGTCCTAGGGTTTGGGAGCATCTCCTGGTCAAAATTCAAAGCTATAGTTGACTTTTCTCGCAAAACCCTAACCCGTGGTTCAGATGAAATTGAAACTTGTTGCTCAAGCTTCTTGGATCAATCCATTGTTCCAAATGGATCAATATGATATATTAGAGACCCTCAAATCATGTCTTGAGGTCTTGGTTCATGATTTGTCCCAAAAGTCAACTTAGAGGTGAATTAGGTCAAGAAACCCTAATTCCTGATTTTTGATGTATGCATCCCTTGAGGCCAAATTGACTTGATGATTGGGTACATGAGGTTCCATGGAGTATATTAGGATATGTTTTGAATCATTGGCTCGTGCCCAGATGAAAATTTCCATCTGGAGGTCCTGGTCGATCAAAACCCTAATTTGGTGATACTGGCGATCTTGAAGCTTGATCCACCTGGAAGGGAGCAACCTTGTGCTTAATCCTTGAAGTGGGAGTCCTCTTGATCCATTGTAGATGTTTGAGAGGTTAGACAAGTTGAAGATAATGTCATTCCTTGATTGATCCTTTGTCTAAGCACTCAGAGAGGGCTTGAAACCCTAATTTTGATTGTGGTGAATGCTCAACAATTCCTTGAGGAGATTGATGAGGCACAAAGGTACATCCATATTGTGATGATGATTTGCACAATGATGGGAAATCTTAGTGGTCAAAATTTGGGGTATGACAACATTAAGAAAACATCAATGCAAACATGAACATTTAACAATGAGAAATCAAAGATCGTGTGTCAAAGAATCATGTTCATGCAAGGATGTGGGGTGAGACAGATCAAGAATAATCCATAAATCATCAACATATTAATCCATGAAGTTTAGACATGCAAAGGATCTCAAACAAGCAAGAAAATGCAGGAAAATCTCATTATGTAGCAGTGGTAACCGGTTAAGAGTTATGCTGTAACCGGTTACACAGTTCAAAACAGCCAGAAATTACGTAAAAAACAACATGTTAACCGGTTACAGCATAACTGCTAACCGGTTACACAGCAACATAATTAAAAAAACAGCTCCAAAAGCACTTTTCAGCAGCAAATGACTTATTCAAATAACTCCAATGATCATGTAATCACTTATGCACGAAAATTACGTTCAAACACAGTATTCAAACATCATTTAGATCCAATAATCACCAACATCCACAATCAAATTCACACAAATGTATCAAAACACATAAAAAATCATGGATCTACATTGTATAAGTTGCAATTAAGCTAAAATGAGTGTGGATCTGAAATTAACCAACCTACAAAGCTGAGAATTGCTTTGGTAAGTGTTGTAAACAGAATTTGATGAATCCAAGTAGAGAAATCCAAGATCCACAAGCTCCTTGCACTCAAAAGTTGAAGATCCAAGCAAATAGCAACCAAAACTCCAAAATCACTTCCAAAAATCACTTCTGGAAATTCAGAACCAGATCCAAACGAAAATCCAAATTGAAAAGTAGAAATGTAGTGATGATGAAAGGTTTTAGCTCAAGAATTAACAAGTTCCAATGAAGAACTTGTTAATCTTTGAAAAAGAGCTTTGAGTGTGGTTGAAAATGGAGATGGAGAATGAAAAAGTGGGAGAGAATTGAGCGAATTCTAAAAATTGGGAGTGAAAAAATGATCTAGGTCCCCTTTTTGGTTTGGAATGAACTAATTTAAATAACCCCTAGGTTAGGAGTTAAGTTTGGGTTTGGAGTGAGGTTAAGTGAGTGGAAATTGGAGTGAAAAGTGAATTAGGAAAGGAAATGATGAATTAGAGTGGAAAATTTTGGGAGGAATTTGAATTTTGGGTGGAAAATGATGAAAATATCAGTTCTAGATCCTTCCCACACGTGCACATGCCAAGCACATGATCACAAATGATGAAAACGGAATTTTTCAAATTTTGCCCAGAGTAACCGGTTACAGCATATATGCTAACCGGATACTCAGTTCAAAAAACTGAAAAATGCGCAAAAAAACTAAGGAGTAACTGGTTAGCAGATATGCTGTAACCGGTTACTCAGTTCAAAATTTGAATTTTGGCGCCTTTTGGAGGGAAAATTGGAAAATGGTATGATTCCACCTGTTCTGAGCCACATTAGATCTCTGAAACTTGTCGTTGGATATCACCACTGATACACCCTTGAAATATGTTGTGAACTCCTTTTCGCTCGGAATACTGCTGAAAATGACTGTTCGGTGCCGAATCACTGATAAAAAAAAGGCCGTCGGAGCTTCTGATTATCAAATCATCTAATGAGAAAAATAAATGCTCGAAAAGACTTTGAAGACCATCTGCTTGGCTCTGAACATTGTTGAAAATGATACTGGAACTGCTGACGCCATGAGCTGCTGGAAAATACCTTGATCCCATGCCCAAAAGAACCATACAAAATGCAGAAATGACGATGCAAATGAAGTGAAGCATAAGCCAGTTAGTGCTAAAAGAAAAAGGACAAATTTTGGTGTATTACAGCTGCCCCTATTCAAACTTCCTAGATCCGAGGGTATGGAAGCAAAGGCTTTCAGACAATCGGGATACACGAAGATTGAATACCAAACTAACCTGGAAATTTGCAACCTGTGGGGGTAATGAAAATAGAATGAAAACGAGAACGGCCGAAGGCGAACTCGGGAGGACAGACCGACCGAAGGCGGATCCACTGGGGATATAAGAACAAGCGAGTACGACCGAAAGCGGACTCGAAAAGAAATATTGGCTGAAGATGAACTTTCAACAACCAACGAGTACGACCGAAAGCGGACTCAAAAAGAAAGACTGGCCTGAAGAAGGAATTTCAACAACAAACGAGTACGACCGAAAGCAGACTCGAAAAGAATAAACGAGTACGACCGAAAGCGGACTCAAAAAGAAAGACCGGCGGAAGACGGAATTTCAACAACCAACGAGTACGGCCGAAAGCGGACTCGAAAAGAAAGACCGACCGGAGACGGAATTTCAACAACCAACGAGTACGACTGAAAGCGAGCTCGAAAAGAAAGACCGATCGAAAACGGACTTTCAACATCAAACGAGTACGACCGAAAGCGGACTCGAAAAGAAAGACTGGCCGAAGACAGAATTTCAACAACCAACGAGTACGGCCGAAAGCGGACTCGAAAAGAAAGACCGACCAGAGACGGAATTTCAACAACCAACGAGTACGACTGAAAGCGAACTCGAAAAGAAAGACCCATCGAAAACGGACTTTCAACATCAAACAAGTACGACCGAAAGCGGACTCAAAAAGAAAGACTGGCCGAAGACGTAATTTCAACAACCAACGAGTACAACCGAAAGCGGACTCAAGAAGAAAGACCGGCCGAAAACGGACTTTCAACATCAAACGAGTACAACCGAAAGCGGACTCGAAAAGAAAGACCGGCCGAAGACGAAATTTCAACAACCAACGAGTACAACCAAAAGCGGACACGAAAACAAAGACTGGCCGAAAACGCTCTTTCAACAACACACGAGTATGATCGAAAGCTGAATCGAGAAGAATAAACAAGTACGACCGAAAGCGGCCTCAAGAAGAAAGACCGACCGAAAATGCCCTTTCAACAACAAATGAGTACGACCGAAAGCGGACTCGAGGAGAATAAACGAGTATGACCGAAAGCGGACTCGAGAAGAAAGACTGGCCAAAAACGCCGTTTCAACAACAGAGTACGACCGAAAGCGGACTCGAGAAGAATAAACGAGTACGACCGAAAGTGGACTCGAGAAGAAAAACTGGCCGAAAACGCCCTTTCAACAAAAACGAGTACGACCGAAAGCGGACTTGAGAAGAATAAACGAGTGCGAACTAAAGCGGACTCGAGAAGAAAGACCGGCCGAAAACGCCCTTTCAACAACAAACGAGTACGGCTGAAAGCGGACTCGAGGAGAATAAACGAGTACGACCGAAAGCGGACTCGAGAAGAAAGACCGGGAAAAAACGCCCTTTCAACAACAAACGAGTACGACCGAAAGCGGACTCAAGAAGAATAAACAAGTACGACCGAAAGTGGACTCGAGAAGAAAGACCGGCCAAAAACGCCTTTTCAACAACAAACGAGTACGACCGAAAGTGGACTCAAAAAGAAAGACTGGCCGAAGATGGAATTTCAACAACCAACGAGTACGACCGAAAGCGGACTCGAGAAGAAAGACCGGCCGAAAATGGACTTTCAACATCAAACGAGTAAGACCGAAAGCGGACTCGAAAAGAAAGACCGGTCGAAGACAGAATTTCAACATCCAACGAGTACGACCGAAAGCAGACTCGAAAAAGAAAGACTGGCCGAAAACGCTCTTTCAACAACACACGAGTACGATTGAAAGCGGACTCGAGAAGACTAAACGAGTACGACCGAAAGCGGACTCGAGAAGAATAAACGAGTACGCCCGAAAGCGGATTCGAGAAGAAAGACCGGTCGAAAACTCCCTTTCAACAACAAACGAGTACGACCGAAAGCAGACTCGAGAAGAATAAACGAGTACGACCGAAAGCGGACTCGAGAAGAAAGACCGGCCAAAAACGCCCTTTCAACAACAAACGAGTACGACCGAAAGCGGACTCGAGGAGAATAAACGAGTACGACCAAAAGCAGACTCGAGAAGAAAGACCGGCCGAAAACGCCCTTTCAACAATAAACGAGTACAACCGAAAGCGGACTCGAGGAGAATAAACGAGTACAACGGAAAGTAGACTCGAGAAGAAAGACCGGCCGAAAACGCCCTTTCAACAACAAACGAGTACGACCAAAAGCGGACTCGGGGAGAATAAACGAGTACGACCGAAAGCGTACTCGAGAGTAATAAACGAGTACGACCGAAAGCGAACTCGAGAAGAAAAAAACGAGTACGACCGAAAGCTGACTCGAGAAGAAAGACCTGCCGAAAACGGACTTTCAACAAGGGTTATACCATATAGGATAACTCTATTGGGGATAACGAAATAACAAAGAGTGCGAGGACGACCGAAAGCGAACTCGAAAAGAAAGACCCAGCCGAAGATGGACTTTCCAACCCAAGATAAGTAGAATCCACAGATCTGCAAAGATGACTCCGTTGTTGAAAAGAGAAATCTAAATAGACAACTCTGCATGGGAGTGTAGGGAGGACCGACAAGAAGGACAAATCCATTGGTTGCGGTAAAGGATATCAAACCTAGCTTATGCTTCGAATGCATATGTTTGAATTTTTCTATGGCGTAATGCTCCATACGAAATGGAAATGCTACGCATTTGGGAGGATTCCATGCAAGAATGCTTATGCAATGCAAAAGAAACGTCCCAGCAAAATAAATGCTGAAGACAAAGGTAACTTCACCGGGGATGACAAACTAAATTGTCCTTTGAAATAAGAGACCCTGCGGAGGAAGGTCCTGATCATGAACTCTGCTGAAGATGAAAACTCCGAGAGAAGATCCACTCTATTGGGGGGATAAAAACGAATATTGGAGGTGGAAACCCAAAGAGAAACTCTCTCCGCTGGGGATTACCAATGACTTCTGCCGAAGATAGAATCCAAAACCTGGATCTAAAAAATGCCAATAACAATTGGACTTTAAGACCTGCTGGGGGTATCAACCGCTATTGAACAATCCACTGAGAAGATCACCACCAAACTCTGCTTGGGGATATTGTTGGGCTTAACCTGCTGGTAGGCATCATCTGTGTCTTCACCTGCTGGGGAGTTCTGCCATTACTAGCAATCTGCTTGGAAAGCGGTAATTGATGGCATCGACTCTGCTAGAGGACCACGTCCATCTTACTCGTCTGCGGGGATTAAATCATACCGTTGCTAATGAGAAAAGTATATCCTGACTGGTTGAGGAGAATGGGTGTTCAGAACCTGTGGGGAAAATAAAATCTTTGTCCCAAGAAGTTATTCCATAAGTCTCCTGCTGGGGATATTACTGAACTTAACCTGCTATTGGGAGATGCTCTTACCCTTATCCTGCTGGGGAATATCAGCCAATACCAGCAAATCTACTCGGGGAATAGTGATTGCCAACATCAACTCTACTAGGGGATACCACCAAGCTTACTCATCTGCTGGGAATCAGACTAACCCGTTGTTGGTGGGAAAACATTTCCTGACTAACTGAGGAAAAGGAATGCCAAGACTCTGTGGGGAAACCAAACTCCTTGTCCAAAGAAGATATTCCATCAGTCTTTTGCTGGGGATGCAACAACATTAACTTCTGGCTGCTTGCTAGGAGAGTAATCAATCAACCACAACTCTAGTTGGGGAATTAATCTTTTGTACTCTACTGAGGAAGATAATCCTCGACACTCTGGCTGGGGAAAATAACAACCTGCTGAGGAGGATGAACTTTCAATGCTGAGGAGAATAGCTCTACTTGGGAGAAAATTCAACGAAACCTACCGAGGGATATCATTGAGCTTAACCTGCTGTCGGAGGAAAGAATTTATCCTGCTGGGGATTAGAGCATGTCGTTGCTGAGGGAACTACACTTCCTGACCTCCTGCGGAAAGTGATTACCAGACTCTTATGGGGAAAATAAAGTTCTTTCAAAGACACCCAATACACCTCCTGCTGGAGATACAACCACATTCATCTCGGAGAAATCCACTTTAAACTGCTTGCTGGGGGGAATGAGTTCTGCTGAGGATGATGAACTTTCAGTGTCTGGGAGAGCAACTCAACTGGGGAAAAACAAACTTGTTACCCAGCCTGACCTGTCTCTATGGTCATAAACGGCCCTTTGAACTCTCCACTTGCCCCAGACCACCAGGTCTAAAGGAAGAAATCATCTCAAGAGGATTTTATAGAAGACCGGGCATTCCCACTGCCCCTGGTCTTCAAACTCTGGGAGAGATTTATCAGATCTCGACGCAACTGCCCCAGACTTCATAATCCATGAAGTAAATTACCTCGAAAGGATTTGTAATGACTTGAAAATACCATGCCCTAGTATTTTGAACCTTGAAGAGGTGTTTTCAATTAACCGTCTTCAGGAGTGGACAACTTCTCACACTCTAAAGGTGGCCTGCCCCAAGTCTTGAAGAAACTTTGCCCCTGACTGATCTTACAGAGATTTGTCAAATCGACGTGATTGCCCCTGTTTGGCTGCTTTAGGGAGAGTTTTCAATGTGACTGCTTCAGATTAGCTGCAACTTATCACCATTTATCGGGAAACCCCCCCCCCCCCCAGGCTACACACAGTATCCTGGCCACATACCCCTTGACATGACTGTCCTTCGGAGTTCTCACCATCTCAACTTGGCGTGATCGAGCTTCTCGACTGACGTTCATCATGTAAGCTTCTTTGATGTCAAACACATGCGAGCAGAAAACGTTTAATATGAGAATGACAATTCTAATGCAACACTCGTGTTAACCTGAAGTTTTATTGAAAATGTGTCGCCAAGCCTTGTGAACGAATCACTAGCGGGGATGCGACATTGATTTTTGAATGGAAAACAATACGCACATGCAATACCAACAAAAATCTTATTAGCACAACTCATAGGAGTCAGGAACGCTATCTCTCTAAAGTGCACTTTCGGCATAAACCCTGCTTCAATTAGGACTTTTAAGGGTTGTAACTTGGCCTGGTTCGCGGTTTTGAGAAAAAGGATTTAAGGCTTAAAGTTTATCGGTGCCCACCCATTCTCCATGATGTTCTCCGGTCCTACGTTCAGCTAATCTGACACAAGCGCTCATCTCTCAAAAGGTTTCATGATCTTTAAGGAACCTATGCAACTGATGGTTTGACACCTAATGAGGTTTTAGAGCAACAATCACCCCTTTTTGTCTTTTATGTCTGTAGCCACACGACTTTGTTCTTATCGAGGATTTTTCTTTGTAATCCTTTTCGTTTTTTTCTTTTTCATTCTTTTGATTTTCGTTCCCTAATTTTTGCCTGGACTGACTCTTTTGAGTTTTTCGATTTTGAAGTCCAGCGGGATGCCCTAACTTTTGCCTAAGTCGCTTGTTTTCAAGCTTCGACTTAGCGGGCTTTCTTTCTTCTTTTTTTTTTGAACAAATCGTGTGACACCGTTTGGCCTGACTTGCTTGAAAGGGTTGTGACTGCCTCACTCCTTGGTTGTTGATTGATAACCATTGTGGTTTCGCATCTTTTGACCTCTTGAAGGTGTGGAATAAAAGTAATGGATCCTCAGATGCACACTCCTTTTGAAATTTGAACACTCGGTCCAACTAACTGGCGCCTACCCTGCCCATGGGTTAAGTGTGAGGGTTTTTTAGTTCGAAAGAAACTCCTACTTCAAAGCTCAAAGGGGGTTAACGAGGGTCTATCTCCCTTATATCTCCAGTGTTTAGGGATTTGAAACAATGCCTGTACATCCTCAACAAGGGTTTATCCAAAAGTACACAACCAAAGATTTTGCGTTTTTCACTTCATCATCCTCCCTCAAGAGTTTAAGGCAAGAAAAGTTGGTATTGCAGTGCATACAAATATTTAAAATAAGTGAACACGAATGAAATTCTTCAAGAAAAACATATTCATTGGATTAAAAATTATCATTCCAAACACAAACAAGTTTTTACATGCAGACAGTGTTTAAACAAACAAATGAAAGCTACATATGAAAATGCAGTAAAGGGAGCTGATGATTGCCACAAAGGAGGCTTGGCTCTGACCGGACTGATTGTTTTTTCTGATACCTTTGCAGCTTCAAGTGCTCACTTGAGAGGCTTCAATTAATGCGCAGTCCATCTGCAGTGAAAGTAATGACCCCAGCATCAATCAGATCTTGCACTTTATGTTTGAACACATTGTAATTTTCAATTGCATGCCCCCGCGTCCCTGAGTGGTATTCGCACTTAGCATTCAGGTCATAATCGGGAGGACGGTGGTCGGGAATAGGCTCAGCTTCCTTAAGTTCACCCAGAGAACTCTCAAGTAGACGGGCAAGAATATGACTGTAAGGCATAGGGAGTGGGTCGAACCTTCTTGCGGGCCTTCATGATCTTGACTCTTCAGATGATAGCTCTGTTGCTGATATCGACTCATGCCTCCCTCTCGTTCAAGTACCTTCATCCTTAAACTTGGCATAGGAACATGCAGCAGTTGCAGACGTGGGGATTCTAAGACCAGTGATTGCAAGAGATGCCCCTGACTTGATGCAGCTTTAGGAGAGACCACAGGGATATTCACTTCTTTTTCTTTTCTCCCCCCGTTTCTTCGGTCTTTTCTGTTCCCGTTCTTTCTCCTTTCTAGTAGCAGTGGAGCTCCAGATGATGACACCCTTTGATCGAGACAACAAGCGTGGATACCATCGAGTACGATGGACGCGTGGGGGTGATAATACCTTCCCCTCGCGTAACCGACTCCCTTACCTGTTTCTCTTGGTCGCGAGACCATGCTCTTTTCCTTCCCTCAGGTTTACGCAGTGTTTCCTTTCCCTCTCTTAGGATAAATACACATTGCTGGCAACTCTGTTTCTGCGCCACTTTCGTGTTTGTACTTGGATGAAAATCCTCAGGAGCGACAGTTATATGATTTGGACTTGAACGATCCCGAAGGATAAAAAATTTTGAATTTGTTTTTGTGTTTTTTAGACAGAAGTGGATTGAAGTTAGTTCGTAACTTGCATTGCACCGAAGTCAATGAGGTAAGAACGAATGTTTAGCAAATCGTTCCAAGATGGAACGTCCACCAAACACTCTAGAAAAATGAGAGGAACCCCCTCATTCCTCATTTCCCACATACAAGGCTCATTAGCAATACACGTTACCTTTATTAAGTGTCTTAGAATTGTCATGAGATGAGAAGAGAAGACTCAAGTCGAAATGAAAACACTAAGGGGAACTAAATGTTCCTAATGTTGTCATGCAAAGGTGGCCCTATAGTTGAGTTTGAAAGGGGAAACATCTACCTAAGTTAGCATGCAAAGGGAAGCCTAATGCTAATCCTACTCCAAGCTTAATCGAAAATTAAGTTGGACTAGGTAGCCCTAAGGGAGTAAATCCAAGACTTAAACAAGTCTTGAGATTCAAAGGAGGAGAAGGAGTGGAAAAGAAAAAAACAAACAGCGGCTACAACAGCGCTTCCGCACCTGCACAGCAGTAAAATCCAGCAAACACACCAAACAGCATTCAACAGCCCATATTCAGCACATAAATGGGTGTAGAAAGCAGCAGCATATACAACCGCACATATGCACATAGACAACAGTAGAAACAAGGCAGCATGCAATACATTTAAAGATGATTCAATCATGACATAATGAGCAAACATCAAACATCATACACTTTTTGATCAATCATGATCACAATCACAACACACACCATAGTAAGCAACGCTTGAAAACATCATGGAAGAATACACCACATCATGAAAGAATGCACAACATTTAGCACATGAACAAGTCCAATCAAATATGCATTTCACGAGGTTAGATACAAGCACACATATACATCACAAAAACTCCAGCAACACCAGCAATAATTCACAATTAACACGCTCAAGGAGTGTGTGCAAAGTGTTCGTCACATTAAGAAAACATCAATGCAAACATGAACATTTAACAATGAGAAATCAAAGACCGTGTGTCGAAGAATCATGTTCATGCAAGGATTTGGGGTGAGACAGATCAAGAATAATCCATAAATCATCAACATATTAATCCATGAAGTTTAGACATGCAAAGGATCTGAAACAAGCAAGAAAATGCAGGAAAATCTCATTCTGCAGCAGTCGTAACCGGTTAGCAGTTATGCTGTAACCGATTACACAGTTCAAAACAGCCAGAAATTACTCAATAAACAACATGTTAACCGGTTACAGCATAACTGCTAACCGGTTACACAACAACAGAATTAAAAAAAAAAGCTCGAAAAGCACTTTTCAGCAGGAAATGACTTATTCAAACAACTCCAATGATCATGTAATCACTTATGCACGAAAATTACGTTCAAACACAGTATTCAAACATCATTTAGATCCAATAATCACCAGCATCCACAATCAAATTCACACAAATGTATTAAAACACATCAAAAATCATGGATTTACATTGTATAAGTTGCAATTAAGCTAAAATGAGTGTGGATCTGAAATTAACCAACCTACAAAGCTGAGAATTGCTTTGGTAAGTGTTGTAAACAGAATTTGATGAATCCAAGTAGAGAAATTCAAGATCCACAAGCTCCTTGCACTCAAAAGTTGAAGATCCAAGCAAATAGCAACCAAAACTCCAAAATAACTTCCAAAAATCACTTCTGGAAATTCAGAACCAGATCCAAACGAAAATCCAAATTGAAAAGTAGAAATGTAGTGATGATGAGAGGTTTTAGCTCAAGAATTAACAAGTTCCAATGAAGAACTTGTTAATCTTTGAAAAAGAGCTTTGAATGTGGTTGAAAATGGATATGGAGAATGAAAAAGTGGGAGAGAATTGAGAGAATTCTGAAAATTGGGAGTGAAAAAAATGATCTAGGTCCCCTTTTTGGTTTGGAATGAATTGATTTAAATAACCCCTAGGTTAGGAGTTAAGTTTGGGTTTGGAGTGAGGTTAAGTGAGTGGAAATTGGAGTGAAAAGTGAATTAGGAAAGGAAATGAGGAATTAGAGTGGAAAATGTTAGGAGGAATTCGAATTTTGGGTGGAAAATGATGAAAATATCAGTTCTAGATCCTTCCCACACGTGCACATGCCAAGCACATGATCACAAATGATGAAAACAGAATTTTTCAAATTTTGCCCAGAGTAACCGGTTACAACATATATGCTAACCGGTTACTCAGTTCAAAAAACTGAAAAATGCGCAGAAAAACTAAGGAGTAACCGGTTAGCAGATATGTTGTAACCGGTTACTCAGTTCAAAATTTGAATTTTGGCGCCTTTTAGAGGGAAAATTGGAAAATGGTCTGATTCCACCTGTTCTGAGCCACATTAGATCTCTGAAACTTGCAGTTGGATATCACCACTGATACACCCTTGAAATATGTTGTGAACTCCTTTTCGCCCGGAATACTGCTGAAAATGATTGTCCGGTGTTGAATCACTGATAAAAAAAAGACCGCCGGAGCTTCTGATTATCAAATCATCTAATGAGCAAAATAAATGCTCGAAAAGACTTTGAAGACCATCTGCTTGGCTCTGAACATTGTTGAAAATGATACTGGAACTGCTGACGCCATGAGCTGCTGGAAAATACCTTGACCCCATGCCCTAAAGAACCATACAAAATGCAGAAATGACGATGCAAATGAAGTGAAGCATAAGCCAGTTAGTGCTAAAATAAAGAGGGCAAATTTTAGTGTATTACACAAGTTTCCTTAGGATTATTTTGAGTGGTAGCAGAAAACATACCTTTTTGTTGCTTATTCAACTGTTTTGCGATTTGCCCTACTTGCGTTTCCAGATTTCTGATCGATGCATCCGTATTTTTCTGGTTTGCCATGGACATCTGCATAAATTGATTCAAGGTTTCTTCGATCTTTGTAAGCTTATCTGGCTGATTATAGCTTTGGTATTGGTTCTGCCTGTTTTGGCCATAGCTTGCATTGTTGTTGTAGGAATACCCTTGATTGTCTTGGTACGAGGCCTGCCTCTGCTGTTGGTTTCCCACATAATTGACCTCTTCATTAATCGGGGGACAAAAACCGGTTGGGTATTCTCCTGCACAAAGTTCACACATGGCTACTTGTTGTGGTTTAGGCGCTTCATGCACTTGTTTGAGTTGTTGTGGAAGAGTGGATAATTGCTTGGTGAGTTCTTCCACAGTTTGAGTGAGAAGTTTATTTTGTGCCAAGATCGCATTGTTTGTATCCAACTCAAGAAGTCCAGGTTTCTTTTGTGTGGTTCCTCGATTATATTGGACTTGATGATCGGTGAGAGCCATTCTGTTGATAATTGCAACTGCTTCTTCTGCACTTTTTGCCAATAAAGAACCACCAGTTGTTGCGTCAAGTAGGAGCTTTGGTTGGGGCTGCAATCCATTGCAAAAGATGTGGACTTGTGTTAGGCTGTCAAAGCCATGATTTGGACATTTTCGTAGCATGGATTTGTAACGTTCCCAAGCTTCACATAGAGTTTCATTTGCAGTCTGAGCAAACGTGGCAATGGATGTTTTCGCATCCATGAACCGGTTGTGAGGGAAGAATCTGTTAAGAAAATTTTCTTCCAAAACATTCCAGTTTGTCATGGTTTCAGTAGGTTGGTCAAGATACCAATCCTTCGCTTTACCGATCAAAGAATGCGGGAATAACCTCATAAACACTGCTTCTTCTTCAGCTTCGGGTGCACCTAACGTACCGGCAATTTCATAGAACTTTGTGAGGTGGGAATATAGATCTTCATGATCTAAACCTGCAAAAGGGTTAGCATAAATAATCTGCAGCAGTCCCGTTTTCATTTAAGCTTGTCGGTTATTTGGAATATTGGTGAGACGAGCTAATCTTCTTGGACTGCTCCGACAAGGTCCACCGTTGGCAACTTCAGCCATTGTTTCTTTTGTTGAGGAAGTTGATGTGGAAACTCCTTTGTGATTTTTCTTTTTGGATAGTTGTTTTTGTTTCTTCTTTTGTCTTTTGTTCTTTCGGATGGTTCTTTCGATCTCGGGATAAAAAAGAAGTTGTTCCTCCGAAGTCTTGCCTCGAAGCATAAACACAAATTTCACCACCTATCCAACAATTGAACACACGTTGCAAAAAATAACTATATACAATATATAATAACTTAGAAGTATAGAAATTATTGCGATGTTTTAATATCTTAAACGTGAATCCCCGGCAACGGGGCCAATTTGATGTTGAGTACAATCAAATGTAAGTATGTGTTTTTATCGTATCCACATGGATTGGAGCGATATCAAAACCGTTCAATATTCTCTATGATTCTAAGTAAAAGTTTCAAGATGTTTGGTTTGTAAATTGCAAAAATTAAATGCGTATGATAAATGAAGATAGTTTTCAGAGGAATAGACTTGTTGGGAATTGGTGTTCATCTACCGATTCAAGATGTATATCACAAATCAGTTATACACAATTTAAGCATGTTTCGATATTATCACGTATCGTTTACAAACAAAATTCATGTCTGAACTTTGATGAGAGTTCTACCTTATGGTTTAATCGACGATTTCTCAGCCTATTAAACAATACTGTAGCATTAAGATTCAATACTTTTTGTGAATATTAAACCTAAATCTATATCTAGCATTTAGGATTTAATAGATGTCATCTTAGATCGAGATTAGAATCGTATTTGTCAATATCAATTCAATCCATGAAATAAACGGTAAAATAAAGATAACATCAATAACGATTCATACATAAATTGCATATAATGCCATGATTAAAGATAATACATACTGTTTCGGTGAACTACGACCAATCCCAACAAGAGAGAGATTTAGCTACTCATGGTAGCTTGAAGCATAATGGAAGATTTGAGTTGAATGAGCATCAACGACGATTTCCCGACTCTTGATGCACAATCCACTCTTCTTCCTCTAATCCTCACTTCTATTCTTATTACAAAGTATCTTAAATGATAAATTACCAGATATCTCATTTGCAGTGCCTCTGATCTGCTTTTATAGTGTTTTTGGCCGCCTACTTTCGCTATGCGAAGTTCTGGTCGCTATGCGAACTCCCTTTTCTTCTTTAGTAAGTTTTGAACTCTTCAAACTGCCCTTATTTGACCGCCATACTTCGCTATGCGAAAGATAGTTCGCGTCACGAACTCCGTCACTTTCTGTCACGTCAAGCGAAGTCTAATTAATATGATTTTGTTTTATTTCGATTCCTATCGCTTTATACCGCTTTCGGTCGCTTCCTGTCGCATCGCGAACTTCAAGCGAAGTATGCTAGATTTGATTCTGTTTTTCTTTTCCTGGCTCGCCTTCTGTCGCTTTCCTTCGCATAGGGAAGCTTCGCGTAGCGAAGCTTTTGGTCGCGATGTGAAAGTTGTAGGGCATGAGTTCTTCTTGTTTTTTGATGCATTCTTTCGCCTTTTCCTGCACAAATGTAAACCAAACCAAGAAGACTTTGCACCATACTACTTTTATTCATTAGTTGAGGTTTTTCTGTTAGAATCTTGTCATTCAAGTAAGATAAATTCCCTATTTTATATGCTATTTTATCATGAATAAAACACTTATCATTGGTCACTCTTAAATACAAACAAAACTAGATCCTCATAGGATTACTAGACACACTCTTCCCTCCTCTTGGGGTTAAACAATATGGAGACGTGAAATGCAGCATTCTCAGTGAACCCTTTCTCAGACTGTCACCCTTAGATATTGTCAAAGAAACTCTAACTCCCCAGAGATTATCTTTTCTCCATGAATGGCATCTCTTGAGTTTCTTCCAAATTCTCGGACTTTCTTGGCTTGATCTATTCTCGGTGAATGGCATGTCTTGAACTTCTCGGGGTTTGGGGACCCACAAGCTTCTTAAAAGCATCCCCGCCTCCTCTTGGGCGTTGTACAAGGACCCTTCGGCTTCTTAAAAGCTCTCATGCCTTCTCTAGGCTTAGTACAAGGACCCAGAGACCTCTACAGGTATAGGAACAGAACCTAGTCATCAATTTGCTAGAGCTGTCTTTCTGAGTCAAGTGTCAGACCTGTTAATGGGTTGACCTTCATCCCTTAACATACCAGCCTTCTCTTGGGCATCATACAAAGATCACTCACTATCTGAGAATCGATTTCTCACAACACCAGTAGACTTGGACAATCTCAATACCCTTTGGATTTCCATTTCCTTAAAGAACAGGAAATAACCCGGATCCTCTGATCAATCCCAAAGCACAACCGTACCTTTAATCTTTTCCTTTATAAGAACAGATTTCCTCTTTTATCCAACATACTGTACCTGTCACTAAATTGAAACAGTCACCAGTACAGTTAACCTTCTCTTGGGCTTTGTACAATGATTCTCCCCATCGGAGCTAACCTTTTCAGACTCTCTTGTTGAGTCAACCTCTTTAGCCTCCATCTCGGGCTTAGTACGAGATATAAATCACTCTCTTGTTGAGTATAAAAGACTCTCTTGTTGAGTCAACAACTTTTAGCCTCCATCTCGGGCTTCGTACGAGATAGGAAAACACTCTCTTGTTGAGTATAAAAGACTCTCTTGTTGAGTCAACAACTTTTAGCCTCCATCTCGGGATTTGTATGAGATACTAAAACACTCTCTTGTTGAGTATAAAAGACTCTCTTGTTGAGTCAATCACCTGGTCAAGACTCTCCTGTTGAGTCAACCTCTTTAGCCTCTATCTCGGGCTTCGTACGAGATATAAAAAAACTCTCTTGTTGAGTATAAAAGACTCTCTTGTTGAGTCAAACACTTTTAGCCTCCATCTCGGGCTTCGTACGAGATAGGAAAAAACTCTCTTGTTGAGTATAAAAGACTCTCTTGTTGAGTCAAACACTTTTAGCCTCCATCTCGGGCTTCGTACGAGATAGAAAACACTCTCTTGTTGAGTATAAAAGACTCTCTTGTTGAGTCACACCACTTTTAGCCTCTGTCTTGGGCTTCATACAAGGCACAACAACAAAAAAACTCTCTTGTTGAGTATAAAATACTCTCTTGTTGAGTCAAACCCTTTTAGCCTTAATCTTGGGCTTTGTACAAGACAGAAAGAACATTTTCCCCAAAAAAGTCAACTTCTAGCCTCCTCTTAGGCTTTGTATAAAGAAAACCCTGGTTGAGTCAATCAACCTTTTAGCATCAAAGTTGTGTCTTGCTCACAGCATACAAACATCAACAACTCCTCTTTAGAGATGACAAATTCTCTCTAAAGTCAAAACTCGTCAGCTTCACATCTTGGGCTTCGAACAAGATACAAATAGACCCTTCAGCTTCACATCTTGGGATTTAAACAAGATACAAACTACCTTTAGCTTCACGTCTTGGGCTTTGAACAAGACACCAAAACAACCTTTTTCCTCCCTTAGAATAGGAGGAACTACGATCGCTCTGATTTCCCTGTTTCGTTGAACGGGAATACGTAGGCATAAGATTGAAAAATCTTAGCAAGCATACTAATAAAAAAACCCAGAATCCAGTATCTCCACTGAATCAACCCAAAAGCAGCAAATTTAAACACATCATCGAAAACCTCACAAATAATCCCGACACTGTGTCCTTAGCAAAATAACCAAAGATTGGGCCCCACATCCACATAGTATCTGTAACCTAACAGACCGCTGTTCAAACTCAGTATGCAAGCAGGGTTAATTGGAGACATCTATTTCCTTTCCTTAATCAGTTCAATAGGATAAAAAATGAATCGAACTGTAGTGCCCAAGCGATAATGACTCAGGACCACAAAAATCGCGCTACAGAAAAAATGGCGCCCACTGTGGGGCCCATCTTCTCTTTCTTACAATCTTCGGTGAAAACCTTGAGTTCACCAAAATGTCACAGAAATGACGACTCTGCTGGGGAGTCATTGTCTGTATAGGATCATAAGACTAGAGGTCTAAGATGATTAAGACAAATATATATACTGCTTTTCCTAATTGATATATGTGTTTATTTTTCTGCTAATGGGAATGCGTGTGATGTCGCATGTGGAAAGATTGAGTATACACCTAAGATAAGTGATGGCAATGCAGGTAATCTTGCGGGGAGTGAATCCCAGTTAAGAGTCCCTGATCGACCATCAACTCAGTGGAGACTCCTCTTACAGTACCGGAAAATCTACCTTTTTGGTTCAAAGCGGATCAGACTTGTCCTTACCATCAAGGAGGACCAGGGCATAACATAGAAAACTGTCTCAGTTTCAAATCCGATGTGCAAAAGCTTGTTAGGAGCGGGGTCTTATCTTTCAAAGATACGAATCCGAATGTTCTCACAAACCCGCTGCCTCAACATGAGAAGGCTGCAGCTAATTTGATAGAGGGAGAGTCTAACAACAGCTATCAAATTCATGATGTACTCTTATTGCGGGCCAATTTGGTCAAGATGCATTGTAGACAGAGCGGATACGGCCATGTGCCACCTCATAATTATCACCAGTTTGATATCTGCTCTAAAAACAATCAAGGATGTTCTGTGGTACAATTAGCTCTACCAGAACAGTTGGATCTCGGATGGATCCAAGAGCATCTAGTTCGTGGAGTCAACATGACCTACACAAATTCCAACATCATTCAGAACCACGACATCCGTGCAATGAATGCCAACTTGGTGGTGATGCACTCAAGGCAAAGCCAGTATCATAATCTGCCACGGCATGATTACAATTCCTGTCTGACTTGCTCGGTAAACAAAAAGGGATGCTCTTTTGTACAAGAGGCCCTCCAGCGTCAGATGGATCTTGGATGGATCCAAGACTACCATGATAAAAATCCCTATCAGATCAACATGGTTCAAATCTTTGATATTTGTTTGATGAATACCAGCTTGGTGGAGTTACACACCAAGCAAGTCCAACTCGATTTTCTCACTTTGCATAATTATCATAACTGTAAAGGATGTTGTAAGAGTAACCAAGGGTGTGCTCTTGTTCAAAGAAATTTGCAACACTTGTTAAACCACTGGTGGCTTCCAATCTATATGGATGAAGACACGCAACAAATCAGTGTGGTTGACGGGAACCCTACTCGGCATCCAAGTCAGGATGTCCGATCTATGGAAACAGATCTAGTGAGGTTACACTGCATTCAAAGCGGACGTGGCCAGGTGCCACCACACATTTACGAGGGCTGTAGAGTCTGCTTGGAAAATAATCAAGGATGTTACCTCGTGCGAGCATCCCTTTAGAGTCAGTTGGACCGCAAAGAGATTCAACAATATTCGGTTTCGGGGTTTATCAACTGGACGCCTGACTATTTCGCTGATCAGATTAAGGACGTTGTCGTAATCTCTGATCACGAAGGGACCAAGGATGTTTGTACCATTATCCCTCTACTTGATGAATCAAAAGTTCCTAGCTGGGAACTGATTGAAGTTACTTATGATAGTCAGAAAAATCAGAAGGCTCCTGTAGCTATTTATCTGTCGGGACCAGTACCGTATGAATCAGCTAAGGCAATCCCTTAAAAATACGGTGCAACAATAATTAAGAATGGAAATGAAATTCCATTACCCTCAGTCGTGAATATTGCAGACATCAGTCGGGTAACACGGAGCGGTCGAATCTTCAACCGAGGAGTTGGAGAACCTAACAAAGAAAAGGAACTTCCGACAGAAGCTCCCAATCCACTAGTCGGTCAATTCAGTAATCCTGACCTTTCAAAAAACAACGATGAGATGCTGAAACTCATCCAAAGGAGTGAATACAACATTGTTGATCAACTGTTACAAGCTCCTTCAAATATCTCTGTGTTATCACTTTTACTCAGTTCCGAAGCCCACAGAGAGGCTCTACAGAAAGTCTTAGAGCAGGCCTTTGTGGAACAGGATGTGTCAATACGACATTTCGATAGCATCATCTCTAACATCACTTCCTACAACAACTTAGGATTCAGTGATGAGGATTTGCCAGAGGAGGGCAAAAGTCACAACATGGCGCTCAATATCACAGTCAACTGCCAGGACGATGCTTTAGCCAGCGTACTGGTAGATACTGGATCGACCATCAACGTTATGCCAAAGTCCACTTTAATGCGACTATCATTCAAAGGATCCCCGATGAGGGGCAGTGAGGTCATCGTCAAAACCTTTGACGGATCTCGGAAAGCAGTTATTGGTGAAGTCGACCTTCCCATAACTATTGGTCCTCACACCTTCCTAATCACTTTCCAGGTCATGGACGTCCGGGCAGCGTACAACTATTTATTAGGAAGACCTTGGATACACCAGGTTGGGGCAGTCACTTCGATGTTGCACCAGAAACTAAAGTTCATCAAGAACGATCAACTTGTCACGGTCTATGGAGAACAAGCCTTGATCGTGAGTAACCTTTCATTATCTACTTGTGTAGAACCGAAGGAGGTTATTGGAACTCAGTTCCAAGCCCTTTCGATGAGCAATGGGAATCAATCAGAAAGAGGAACATCAATTTCCTCGTACAAAGATGCTCTCAAAGTAATCGAGAATAATAATGCAAAAGGATGGGGAAAACTTGTAATTCCTACTGATAACAAAACAAAGAAGGGTCTTGGTTTTTCTTCAACCTGTACCCAGACTGCTGCTAGCGATAAAAGTCTTCATCCCATTCAGAACTTCTTCCACAGTGGAGGTTTCCTTCACCCAGTGCCTCAACCAGTCCATACCATCAACGAGGGAGATTCCTCTGATACAGATGAAGAATGGAAGTCCTATCTTAACGTGGACGGTTATATGTCTCAGTGTAGCGAGCGAAACTGGACGTGTTTCTTAAGCACTGTCGCTCTTTGGGGGTTACTACAGGTCGATTCATTCTTTATCCTATTGTGAGCTGACTAAGGAAGGGAAATAGATGTCTCCAATTAACCCTGCTTGTATACTGAGTTTAAACAGCGGTCTGTTAGGTTACGGATGCTATCAATGTGGGGGGCCTCTCTTAGGTTATTTTCAGGGAATTTAGACTTTTAGCGGGGAATACGGACTAGGATGTTTTGACTGATATACAGGATTTTAGGTTTTTATTTAGTGTGCTCGCTAAGATTTTTCTTTCAATCTTATGCCTACGTATTCCCGTTATTTCCAAACAGGGAAATCAGAGCGATCGTAGTTCCTCCTATTCTACGGGAGGAAATGGTGTTTTGGTGTCTTGTTCAAAGCCCAAGATGTTAAGCGAAAGGTAATCTATATCTTTTTCAAAGCCTAAGATGTGAAGCTAAAGGTAGTTTGTATCTTGTCCAAAGCTCAAGATATGAAGCTGAAGGGTCTATTTGTATCTTGTTCGAAGCCCAAGATGTGAAGCTAAAAGGTGTTGTCTTTAGAGAGAATTTGTCATCTCTAAAGAGGGGTTTGTTTGTCACAACTGTTTATAAAGGAGAATTACTTTAACCGGGATGTGTGAATCTGGCAATGCCATAATTTCCTTTATAGGGGATTTCCAACCTGAAGGAGAATACTTTAACTCAGTGTAGAGCAATGCCATCTTTCCTTAGGAATTTCTCATGCTAAAAGAGGGATAATGGCATGGATGTAGATGATCCAGAGGCTTGCCGCATACAGCGATTAGATGAAGGGGAAGGAGTTGTTGATGTTTGTGTACTGTGAACGAGGCAAACTTTGATGCTAAAAGGTTGATTGGATCAACCAGTGGTTTTCTTATACAAAGCCTAAGAGGAGGCTAAAAGGTTTTCCTTATACAAAGCCTGAGAGGAGGTTAAAAGGGAGTTGTCTCAACAAGAGAGTCTTTTATGGTATCTCGTACGAAGCCCGAGATGGAGGCTAAAAGTTTTATACTCAACAAGGGAGTGATTTGTGTCTTGTACAAAGCCCAAGACGGAGGTTGAAGAGGGTTGACTCTACAAGAAAGTCTTTTATACTCAACAAGAGAGTGTTTTGTATCTCGTACGAAGCCAGAGATTGAGGCAAAAGGAAGTTTTGACTCAACAAGAGAGTCTTTTTGTATCTCGTACGAAGCCCGAGATGGAGGCTAAAGTGTTGATTCAATAAGAACCCTTTTTTGTATCTCGTACAAAGCCCGAGATGGAGGCGAAAGAGGGTACTGTTTCAGTTGAGTGACCAGTATATGGGCTCAAAGAGAAAATCAGTTCTTATGTGAGTAGCACTGTACTCAGGGATTTTGATTCGAGGATCAGGGATATTTCCTTTTCTTTGAGGAAATGAGAAATCCAAAGGGTATTGAGATTGTCCGAGTCTATGAGGTTCCTTCCTATTCTTGAAGGGTGCTTGAGAATGTCTTTGAGACTCAAGGAAATTAGACTGTCCAAGTATAGAGTTTCATCTTTTGTACTATGCTTTGAGAAACAGTAGTAGACTCTTGGAAAGACTATTCTATTAAGATGACTGATTTCTGTTCCTATACCTTTAGGAGGTCGTCGGGACAATTTTTACAAAGCCCAAGAGGAGGCTAGAAACTTTTAATAAGCCGAGGGACAATTTGTACTAAGCCCAAGAGGAGGCTATCATTCCCGGAGGAAGAAATCATTTATACGAAGCCTAAGAGGAGGCTGTGAATACTTCTAAGAAGCTGACGGGTCCTTGTACAACGCCTAAGAGGAGGCGGGGACGCTTTTAGGAAGCCTGTGGGTCCCCAAACCCCGAGAAATTCAAGACAGACTATTCACAAAGAATAGATCAAGCTAGGAAAGTTCGAGAATTTGGAAGAAACTCAAGAGATGCCATTCACGGAGAAAAGATCATCTCAGGGGAGTAGAGTTTCTTGACAATTCCTAAGGGTGCTTTTAAGAAGCTTGTGGGTCCCCAAACCCTGAGAAATTCAAGACAGGCTATTCACAAAGAATAGATCAAGCCAGGAAAGTTCGAGAATTTGGAAGAAACTCAAGAGATGCAATTCACGGAGAAGAGATCATCTCTGGGGAATAGAGTTTCTTTGACAACTTCTACGAGTGACAGTCTGAGAAAGGGTTCAAAAAGAATCTGCCTTTCACATCTCCATATTGTTTAACCCCAAGAGGAGGGAAGACTGTGTCTGGTAATACTATGGGGATCTAGTTTCGTCTATTTCTAAGAGTGATCAAAACGACTTTACCTAGTGCTAGACATAGTTGCCGAGGAAACTCTAAATATCTATACTATTATTACACAGTCGATATGAGTTTACGAAAGAATACTTACAGTGAAACAGCCCCACAATACAGTTATATGTATATGAAAGCGGATAAAGAAAGCATATAACCACTTACTCGGTTGTAGAGCTTCCATGTTGTTTGGTTAGTTGTTCAACAAATAAAGATTGAAAACAATAGTATATTTCAAAATCAAAGGAGAAAGTGCTTTGAAAAGAAAGATTTGGGGCTTACAGCTCAAGGAGAGGCCCAGGGTTTTACCAGTGATTGTACTGTTGAATTTGTACAGAGGGACTTATACGAGTTACTGAGGCCCAAAAATTGTTTACTGTACAAAGGGATGGGTCTTACACTCTCTCAAGAGGCCCAACAAAGGTTTAAAGAAAAAGAGTGGGGCTTATTGTAGCGAGCGATTTTGGACGCGGTTCTTAAGCGCTGTCGCTCTCTAGAGTCAGTTTACTACAGGTCGATTCATTTTTTATCCTATTAAAGCTGATGAAGGAAGGGAAATAGATGTCTCCAATTAACCCTGCTTGCATACTGAGTTTAAACAGCGGTCTGTTAGGTTACGAATGCGATCAATGTGGTGAGGCCTTTCTTCTGTTATTTTGACAGAACGACAGGTTTCTGGCGGGGAACAAGGATTAGGATGTTAGGACTGATGCTTTTTGATAGATATGTGAGAGTATGGGATTTTGGGTTTTTGTTTAGTGTGCTCGCTAAGATTTTTCTTTCAATCTTATGCCTACGTATTCCCGTTTACCGAAACAGGGAAATCAGAGCGTTCGTAGTTCCTCCTATTCTATGGGAGGAAATGGTATTTGGTGTCTTGTTCAAAGCCCAAGACGTGAAGCGAAAGGTAGTTTGTATCTTGTTCAAAGCCCAAGATATGAAGCTGAAAGTGTTGACTTTAGAGAGAATTTGTCATCTCTAAAGGGGTCTGTTTGTCACAACTGTTGGGTGACTGACTGTAAAGGAGGATTACTTTAACCGGGATTTGTGAATCCTATTAATGCCATAATTTCCTTTGTAGGGAGTTTTAACCTGAAGGAGAAGACTTTAACTCAGTTTAGAGCAATGCCATCTTTTCTTAGGAATTTCTCATGCTAAAAGAGTGACAGTGGCATGGATGTAGATGATCCAGAGGCTTGCCGCTTACAGCGATTAGATGAAAGGGAAAGAGTTGTTGATGTTTGTGTACTATGAACGAGGCATGACTTTGATGCTAAAAGGTTGATTGGATCAACCAGTGGTTTTCTTATATAAATGATAAGTGCAAAATGTACCTATTTTTGTAAATAAGTTTTGTTGCACTTATCGTTACTTTGTGTTAAAATTGGTTGAATAAACCCCACTTTGTGTGTAAATACGTTTACTTTACGTTTTCGGTGTATAGTGCGTTACCGTGTAAATATCATTGATTTTAATCGATTTTCATTTATTTTTGTAGGTGTTCCAGCAATGGGATTTTTCCATATTCATAAAGAGCATTGAATAAGCTTTCCAACGCTTCAAACCGTGCGTCAATCCGAGTTACGGTTCAAGAGTTATGAAGAAAACAAATTCTGGTTTTCTGTGATGTTCGCTGGGCGAACCCCCGTAGCGAGCACTCGCTAGCTTGTTCGCTAGGCGAACCGGGGCGAACAAAAGTTCCAGAATCGTGAAAAAACTC
Source organism: Lathyrus tuberosus (assembly GCA_022829125.1). NCBI lineage: Eukaryota > Viridiplantae > Streptophyta > Magnoliopsida > Fabales > Fabaceae > Lathyrus > Lathyrus tuberosus. The sequence goes on along the minus strand of JALAZF010000036.1, from coordinate 14,561,288 downwards.
AACTTTAAGGCGGTTTACGTTCGCCTAGCGAACGGGGACTCGCTAGGCGAACCTGGAAAGTCAGTTTTGCCCATTTAAGCCATTTTTCATCATTTTTTATGTTATGTTTTTGGGGGAACTTTCTCCCAACTTCATCAAACATGTTTTAGGAGTAGATTAGCTTAGAAACAACATTGGATGATGCATCTTGATGATTCGGAGTCGAATTTTCTTCGATCGACTTTGACACGCCGTGAGAAGTTTGTTTTTCTCCTTTCTTCTCTTTGTGTTCTCTTTTGTTGATGTTTGGTATGTAAATCTCTTGATACCTATTGTATTTCATCTAATCTATGTTTATGAATATGTTTTGATTCTCTATTGATTGTTTGTCTTTGATTGATTATTTATGGGTCATGACAAAACCTATATCGAATCGTTAACCTTAGATTTTCATCTGTCTATGAACAAGCTTTTGACAGGGGTTTGTGAATTGATATTCATTGTATCTGTTGTTGTATTGTGTTGATTAAGTAGCATGGGTAGCATGAGTAGGATCGATACGGTATTGCGAGGATGCGTGACAATAGCGATGAAGAACGCCGTTCGTATACAGTTGGTAAATTAGTTGAAAGCAGGGTTAATCATATGTTTGTATTCTGATCAGGGCTTTGTATATGAATTACTCATGAGTTTGACATGTATGTTATAGTAATATCGGTTTTGTCTGAACTCTAGAGATAGATTTAGACTTAACACTTGCGTGAGTATCAGTTCTTACTTCTCTGTGTTGTTGAGTTGCGTGAGACATCACCAATGAGACAATACCGTTGTTCTCTCGATGTTGCATTAGACATAACCTCTGTTGTGAGTGATACGTGAGGATATTAGACGAATGAGTGATTTGTGTATGAAATGGTCGGAAGAATGCATGTGTTATTGAGTGATCTCTATTGAGTTTCTTTCCTCCGAAGAATGTGTTATTGTTATTTACTTGCTTTTTGTTCCTTTAATTTTCCGCATTTGCTTTTGGTTCGCTTTAAACCAGAACTTTTGATTCATGAGCTTAGAAATATAGAAACCGTTGAATGGCATTCTTTCCCTCGCACTGATCCCTGTGGAGAACGACAAAACTGGGTTACTTATATTTTTGCTTGCTGCTATTCTAGCTTCAACAAAATGGCGCCGTTGCCGGGGATTGGTGTGTCGATATTGAGTTGCATCGCATAGTTTCTATGTTTTTAAGCTTTATACGTAATTGTCTATATTGTATATTTACTTGTATAATGGTGCATAGTTAGTTGGGGAGAGTTTGTTAGATGTCAAACATGTTATATATTTGTATGCATTACTTGGCATTTTTGATTTCTTTCCATGTGTAATGTATTGATTTTAGTGAGGAATGGTGTTGTTGTGTATTCATTGAAATATACTTGTGGTGCTTGTAATTTGTGTGCTAATATGCAGGAATAGGCATAAAAAGATCAAGATTGTGTTACACAAATGTTTGAGGTAAGTTACCATTAAAGGAAGAAATCAACAACAGCATTCGCTAGGCGAGTGTTGGCGAAGATGCCAGCGAATGCTCGCTGATGTGTTCGCGAGGCGAAGGTGCCAGCGAGGGGGTGGCAGAAACTTTCACTTTTGAAAAACACCCAAACTTCACTGGGCGTAGTGGGGTTGGCGAAGGCTCGCGTCGCGAATGATTTGGTTCGCCTAGCGAACAAAGCTTAACAAGTGTACATACTTGTTAATAGTTGTTTTCCATAAGTGATTGTATATATGTGTTTTCCATCATGTTTATGTGTGTGTACATATTTTTGTTTTTGGTTTACGTTTGCTTAAGTGTTGCAGGTTTTATTGGGTCGCTACCAGTGAACGAAACAACATGGAAGAGCTTGTACATAAATAAGGTGTCGAGCTTACGACGTGAAACAAGCGCTTGTTGGGAGGCAACCCAACAATTTGAGTTTGTACAGTTTTATATTTAGTAGTATTGTAGTATTGTGTGAGATTGGATGGATTGAATGAGAGAAAAAACTTGAAAAACTTAGCAAGCCTGTGCGCGCTTAGCGCGCAGAGGGCGCTTAGCGCGCCTTGCTTTTTGTGGAAAAACTCTCTTATTCTCTTATCCACTTTCACCCATTTTGTTAGTATATGTTTATGAGTTTTAGAAATTTTTGTGTTTGTTCTCAAGTTTTGTTTTTGATTAGCTTGAGGATGCATTGTGTGATTTTTCAATTTTGATTGTTTCAACAAGAAAATGTTATGGTAGTGTGAAAAGTTTAAAGAAAGTTGCATTGCGTTGGTTGGTGTTTATTGCTTTTCTAGAACATAACATGTTTATGAACCGTAGGATTTGTACAAATTACATGTCTTTCATTCTCTTGCAATTTTTGTTCATTTATGAATCACTTTAGTTCATAGCCCCATGTGAGGAAACCTCCATTGTTTACTAAATGCTTGGATGACTGATAAACTTTGTTTAATTCGTTTGATTCATGCTTTATCTTCTGATTATTGTGATTTTGTGGAAGCATTAGAAATGATCAAGGCATTTGTTTATATTGAGCACAACCGTATCCAAAAGTATCTTACCCGTGAGTAGTGAGAATTTGTTAGTCCCTTTGAGACTAAAACAGTTTAGATCTCATTTTTAGTGATGAACTTGGTTTATGTACATAATTTGCAAGTTTGGTTCATCATTGAATTTAGTGAGTTTCTAAAATTTCTTCTTGAACCTTTGAAATTGTATACTTTGATTTTCTTGCCGTAAAAAGCAAGGAGCATTCACTTGAGGTTTGGTTGAATTCAAGTTGGGGAGAATGAAAAAGAAGATTGGTAAGTTGCTTGAAACTTTTGAAAAAGTTCAAACAAGCATGAAAAGAAAAAGTGTAAATATGAATGTGAAAAACAAAAGAAAAAGAATGCTTGTTTGAATGAGAAAAATAGAGTGAAATAATTGTGCATTAAGGTAGTTTGAGAAGGTTTGTGGTAAAGGAATGAGAATGGTGAATGAAGTTGTAATGTGTAAATATCATTTATCGGCAATTTCGATTCAATGGCCTGTAGAAATGTCCCTTTATTGTGAACCCGACCAAGCTACAACCTTTAAAGCCCTTAGTGATCTTTTTACTTCCATATTTTCATTTTTGATTGTTAGATGTTGTATGAGTTGAATTGTTATTTGCATTGTTTGTCAGATGAGTGAAATTTCCCCGCGGTTGCAAACGCGCATTAATTTCTTCATTCTTATTTGAAGTGGAGTGTTAGGTGTGATTCATTCTTGAACATGTATTGCTTTTGGATGTTGACATTTGTTTTGTGCTTAGACTTTGTTTCATATTCGTGGTGTCGTTGTAGTTTAGTGGTAAGTATCGCTTTGCATGTACTTTTGATATTTGTACCATACATTTATTCTCCGTTTGTAAAAACTTGTTGAGCATGATTTCTTGATAATTGCTTTTGTTTCTTTGAGTTGATTGACTTTTGTTTGAGGACAAACAAAATAATAAGTTGGGGAGAGTTTGATAAGTGCAAAATGTACCTATTTTTGTAAATAAGTTTTGTTGCACTTATCGTTACTTTGTCTTAAAATTGGTTGAATAAACCCCACTTTGTGTGTAAATACGTTTACTTTACGTTTTCGGTGTATAGTGCGTTACCGTGTAAATATCATTGAGTTTAATCGATTTTCATTTATTTTTGTAGGTGTTCCAGCAATGGGATTTTTCCATATTCATAAAGAGCATTGAATAAGCTTTCCAACGCTTCAAACCGTGCGTCAATCCGAGTTACGGTTCAAGAGTTATGAAGAAAACAAATTCTGGTTTTCTGTGATGTTCGCTGGGCGAACCCCGGGCGAACCCCCATAGCGAGCACTCGCTAGCTTGTTCGCTAGGCGAACCGGGGGGAACAAAAAGTTCCAGAATCGTGAAAAAACTCAACTTTAAGGTGGTTTACGTTCGCCTAGCGAACGGGGACTCGCTAGGCGAACCTGGAAAGTCAGTTTTGCCCATTTAAGCCATTTTTCATCATTTTTTATGTTATGTTTTTGGGGGAACTTTCTCCCAACTTCATCAAACATGTTTTAGGAGTAGATTAGCTTAGAAACAACATTGGATGATGCATCTTGATGATTCGGAGTCGAATTTTCTTCGATCGACTTTGACACGCCGTGAGAAGTTTGTTTTTCTCCTTTCTTCTCTTTGTGTTCTCTTTTGTTGATGTTTGGTATGTAAATCTCTTGATACCTATTGTATTTCATCTAATCTATGTTTATGAATATGTTTTGATTCTCTATTGATTGTTTGTCTTTGATTGATTATTTGTGGGTCGTGACAAAACCTATATCGAATCGTTAATCTTAGATTTTCATCTGTCTATGAGCAAGCTTTTGACAGGGGTTTGTGAATTGATATTCATTGTATCTGTTGTTGTATTGTGTTGATTAAGTAGCATGGGTATCATGAGTAGGATCGATACAGTATTGCGAGGATGCGTGACAATAGCGATGAAGAACGCCGTTCGTATACAGTTGGTAAATTAGTTGAATGCAGGGTTAATCATATGTTTGTATTCTGATCAGGGCTTTGTATATGAATTACTCATGAGTTTGACATGGATGTTATAGTAATATCGGTTTTGTCTGAACTCTAGAGATAGATTTAGACTTAACACTTGCGTGAGTATCAGTTCTTACTTCTCTGTGTTGTTGAGTTGCGTGAGACATCACCAATGAGACAATACCGTTGTTCTCTCGACGATGGAGTCTTTTGGTATCTCGTATAAAGCCCGAGATGAAGGCTATTTGACTCAACAAGAGAGTTTTTTTGTATCTCGTACGAAGCCCGAGATGGAGGATGTTGTTTGTTTGGCTCAATAAGAACCTTTTTGTATCTCGTATAAAGCCCGAGATGGAGGCGAAAGGGTGATTGACTCAACGAGGAAGTCTCTTATGTGTCTCGTCCAAAGCCCGAGAGAGAGGCTAAACGTTGTTTGACTCCGCTGGGGAGAATCATTGTATAAAGCCCAAAAGGAGGCTGGACTTCACTAGAGAAGGATCATTATACAAAGCCTAAGAGGAGGCTATGGTGCTGTTTCAGTTGAGTGACAGGTCTAGTATACTGATTTAGAAAGAGAAAATCAGTTCTTATATGAGTAATACTGTACTCAAGTATTTGATTCGAGGATCCGGGTTATTCCTATTCTTTAAGGAAGTGGGAAATCTGAAGGTTATCGAGACTGTCCGAGTCTACGGGTTTTCTTCCTATTTAACGAAGAGGTCACTTGAGAATGTCTAGAAAACTCAAGGAGATTAGACTGTCCATGTCTAGAGTTTCATCTTTTGTACTATGCTTTGAGAAACAGTAGTAGACTCTTTGAAAGGACTATTCTAACAAAGATGACTAAGTTCTGTTCCTGTACCTCTAGAAGGTCGTCGGGACAATTTGTACGAAGCCCAAGAGGAGGCTGGAAACTTTTAAGAAGCCGACGGGTCCTTGTACGAAGCCCAAGAGGAGGCGATCATTCCCGGAGGAAGAGATCATTATACGAAGCCTAAGAGGAGGCTGTGAATATTTCTAAGAAGCCGAGAGGTCCTTGTACTAAGCCCAAGAGGAGGCAGGGGTGCTTTTAGGAAGCCTGTGGGTCCTTGTACGATGCCCAAGAGGAGGCCGATGCTTTTAAGAAGCCCGTGGGTCCCCAAACCCCAAAAAATTCAAGACAGGCTATTCACAAAGAATAGATCAAGCCAGGAAAGTTCGAGAATTTGGAAGAAACTCAAAGATGCCATTCACGGAGAATACATTCATCTCTGGGAATAGAGTTTCTTGACAATTCCTAATGAGGACAGCCGAAGAGAAGACTGTATCTGGTGATCCTATTGGGGATTTAGTTGTCTATTTCTACGAATAAACGAAACGGCGTCACCTAATTCTAGACGTAGTTGCCGGGGAAACTCTAAATATATATACTATTATTACACAGTTGATATGAGTTTATGAAAGAATACTTACAGTGAAACAACCCCACAATACAGTTATATGTATATGAAAGCGGTAAATGAAAGCGGATAAACACTTACTCGGTTGTAGAGCTTCCACGCTGTTTGGTTAGTTGTTCTACAAAGAAAGATTGAAAACAACAGTATATTTCAAAATCAAAGGAGAAAGTGCTTTGAAAAAGAAAGATTTGGGGCTTACAGCTCAAGGAGAGGCCCAGGGTTTTATCAGCGAGCGCACTGTTTGAATTTGTACAGAGGGACTTATACAAGTGACTGTGGCCCAAAACTGGTTTTCTGTACAAAGGGATGGGTCTTACACTCTCTCAAGAGGCCCAAAAAGGTTTTAAAGAAAAAAGAGTGGGGCTTATAACACGAGGGTAGGCCCAATTGATTCTTCCGTTTAAAATGGCGATCGCGCTGAGGTTTTCTTTTAACGCAGAGGGACTTATACAATAAGTGAGGCCTGAAAGGTTTTGGTTAAAAGGGGATTGGGTCTTACACTCTAATAGAGGCCCAAAAGGTTTTGAATGCGTCTTATAGCTCGAGGAGAGGCCCAGGGTCATTTTTCAAAAGGCGACGATCACGCCATTTGTTTTTTACGGTATCGGGACTTATACAATACACTGAGGCCCAAAAATGATTTGGTCAAAAAAAGGATTGGGTCTTACACTCTATTAGAGGCCCAAAGTGTTTTGAAAATGATTTATGAGGGCTGAATTAATCCAAAACCCTAATTTGTTTTCAAAATGTGTTTTAATTGAATAAAAATTTAATTAAAATGATCAAAATTGTTTAACATATGGAAAACAAATTGTGATCTTGGATTAATGCTTCAAAAATTAAGTATTGACCTACAAAATAATTAGAAAGCATTAAAAGTTGCAAAATCAAGGTGGAAAAAATATTTTAAATGTCAAAAACAATTAAAACATTAATTCTTTGCAAAAATATCAATTATATAAAATAAATAATATTTTTGGGATTTTTTAGGAAAATAAAATATTTTAACATTTTTGTGAATTATTAAAAAAAGAATCAACTCAAAATCATTAAAACTCAGAGAGAAATTAATTTTTGAATCAATTAAATAAAATCACAAAATTCAAATATTCAAATATTGGAAAATGGCGCCAAGAACAAAGGCAAGAACACGCGCGTTTTTCAGTTTTGCCCAGATTTGCATTTTCTCTCCAATCTCACTGAATACTTAATCATATCATGTAATCCACATACCAATCAACTCGTTTCAACCTCACGATCATGTCTATGGTATTTAATTTCATTTAAATTAAACATATAACAAGAAATCATGAAAAATCCTCAAGAACCCTAATTTCTGCATGAAGGCTAGGATTTTTGATACACGATTCAAACAATGCAATTAATTGAGGGGAAACATTCCATGCATGATTATGAACATATGGCCAAATTATTGTGCAACAAAAATTGCATGGATCATAGAGTTAGAAGAGCTTATGCTTACCACTTGCAGCTGGTGATCGTGATTTGTGTTGGAGGTGTTACTGCTAGTTTCCAATGATCTGGATAGCTTCCCTAGGTGCCATGGAGTGTGTATGAATGCTTGGAATGGATTGAAATGATCTGGAACTTGAGATGGTACCCCAACTGCAAATCTGTCAAGAACTTGAGCAATTGGCTGGTGATTTTGTGAAATCTGTGTTCCAGATGTTATGTGAGTGTTTGGGTCACTTCTATATGATGTATATGAGGTGTGTGTGTGATTGGTTTGATTGGAAACGCTTTCAAACTCAAAACCCGATAGTGACTTGCCTTAGAAGGCAAAATTGGAGTGAAAGAAGAGATTTTGAGGAAAGCATCTGTTTGATGGCTTTGGTGTACTCAAACTGATCACAATTGAGCTCTATTTATAGTAGAGCAAGTTTTTTTTTGCAAGGAATAGTGAATGGCAACTGCTTAGTAGGTTTGGCCAATGTTGGCAAATGAAAATCCAAGTCTCATCTAGCCATTGACTAGAGGTTAGGGCACAGGCTGCTGGTTCCCTTGGTCTTGGATAAGTCTTGACTGAATTCAGTTGAGAATGGCTCAGTCCATGCCACCTTGATGCTTCCATTGAATGCTCCAATCTAAAATTGGAGTCTTGTCCCTATTTTGGCAATTCTAGATTCAACATGCTATTTCTTGTTCCAAAGACTTTGGAGGCTTGGCTCAGTGATTGTCCCCTTTAGATTCAATCCTCAGAGGTGTCCAAGTAGATAGGAGCATTTTGATTTGGCTGATTTTGGCAAATCGACCAAAAGTGTAAAATCTGCCTTGCCTTGACAGATTTCAACAAGGCAACTTGCCAATGTCATATCTCATTACTCAAATTGAATTTGGTAATGTTCTTGGCCATTTTGGAAAGCCCTTACATGATACAACAACTGTTTGAACATGTTTGGTTTTGATCTCTTTTGAATCCAATTGAAAAATCCCCCTACATTTGGCAAAAAGTAAGGTAAAATCTGACTTAGTGAAATTTTCACTAAGTGTTGGATGGAACAAAGTGACTTTTCTTGATTTTGATCACCCCATAACTCAAAATCCATGAGGAATTTGGACATAGGTCAGTATGAAGCTTTTGTAGAGGGCAATGAGATCTACAAATCAAGCTTTGAATGGGGCACAATGGCCTTGTGGTTTAGGAGTTATGGTCCTCCAAAGTTGGCACATTAGTGTCACTTTTTCCATAACTTAGAAACTTTTCTAAGTTTTTATGGTTACCCCTTTTACAAGTTATCCCACTTTCTTTGATTTTTCTTGATGAATGATGATTCAAATCATACATTAACATCATTTTAGGGTTAAAAATCCATTTTGGTGAAAAATCTCAAAAAGTCAAAGTTGACTTTTGTTCACAATTGACTTTTTATCAGATGAATTCCAAACTGTATAATCCTTTATTAAATCATGTCCTTGACCTAAATCAAACTTGATGGACATGTTCCATGGGTGTCATAGGGTATATTGATTCATGTCTTAGGGTTTGGGAGCATGTCCAAGTCAAAAGTCAAAGTTACAGTTGACTTTCCTCGCGAAACCCTTATTGTGGTGCAGATGAAATTGAAACTTGCTGCTTAAACTTCTTGGATCAATCCATTGTTCCAAATGGATCAATATAGTATATTAGAGACCCTCAAACCCTCTCTTGAGGTCTTGGCTCATGATTTGCCCTAAAAGTCAACTTAGGGGTGAATTAGGTCAAGAAACCCTAATTCCTGATTTTTGATGAATGCATCCCCTGAGGCAAAATTGACTTGATGATTGGGTTTATGATGTCCCTTAGAGCATCATAGGTTATGCCTTGAAGCATTGGCTCATGCCCAGAGGAGAATTTCCATCTGGAGGCCCTGGTTGACCAAAACCCTAATTTGGTGACACTGGCGATCTTGGGGCTTGATCCACTTAAAAGGAAGCAGCCTTGTGCTTAATCCTTGAAGTGGGAGTCCTCTTGATCCATTGTAGATGTTGGAGATGTTAGACAAGTTGAAGATCATGTCATTCCTTGATTGATCCTTTGTCTAAGCACTCAGAGAGGGCTTGAAACCCTAATTTTGATTGTAGTGGATGCTCACCCATCCTTGGGGAGACTGATGAAATATAATGGTTCCTCTATATTGTGATGATGATTTGCACAATGATGGGAAATCTTAGTGGTCAAAATTTGGGGTATGACACTTATAACATGAGGGTAGGCCCAGATGATTTTTCGTTTAAAATGGCGATCGCGCCGAGATTTTATTTTAACGCAAAGGGGCTTATACAATATCAGAGGCCCAAAGTTGTTTTGGTTAAAAGGGGATTGGGTCTTACACTCTATTAGAGGCCCAAAAGTTTTGAATGAGTCTTAGAGCTCGAGGAGAGGCCCAATTGATTTTTTTTAAAAGGCGACGATCGCACCGTTTACTTGTACAAAAGGACTTATACAATAAGTGAGGCCCAAAATGGTTTGTACAAGGGGGTTTGGGTCTTACACTCTTTTAAGAGGCCCAAAAAAGGTTTTGAATGGAACTTATAGCTCGAGGAGAGGCCCAAAATTTGTTTTTCAACGGACGATGATCGCGCTGAACTTTTTGAAATACCACGGGACTTATACAGTAAGTGAGGCCCAGAAGTTTATATTTACAAAGGATTGGGTCTTATACTCTATTAGAGGCCCATAAGTTTTGAAAATGATTTATGAGGGTTGAATTAATCAAAAACCCTAATTTGTTTTCAATATGTGTTTTAATTGAATAAAATATTCAATTAAAATGATCAAAATTGTTTAACATGTGGAAAACAAATTGTGATCTTGGATTAATGCTTCATAAATCAAGTTTTGCCCTACAAAATGATTAGAAGTCACTAAAATTTGCAAAATCAATAAGGAAAAAATACTTTAAATGTCAAAAACAATTAAAACATTATTTCTTTGCAAAAATATCAATTATATGTAATAAATAATATTTTTGGGATTTTTTAGGAAAATAAAATATTTTAACATTTTTTTGAATTATTAAAAAAAGAATCAAATCAAAATCATTAAAACTCGGAGAGAAATTAATTTTTGAATCAATTAAATAAAATCACAAAATTCAAATATTTGAATTTTCAAAAAGGGCGCCAAGAACACCCCAAGAACACGCGCGTGTTCTGGGTTTTGCCCAGATTTGCATTTTCTCTCCAATCTCACTGAATACTTGATTATATCATGCAATCCACATACCAATCTGCTCATCTCAACCTCACGATCATGTCTATGGTATTTAATTTCATTTATATTAAACATGGAATAAAAAATCAAGACAAAACCTCAAGAACCCCAATTTCTGCATGAAAGCTGAGAATTTGGATACACGATTCAAACAAAGCATTTAATTGAGGGGAAACATTCCATGCATGATTATGAACATTTGGCAAAAGTATTGTGCGAGGAAATATGCATGGATTGAGAGATGACCAAGTTTAGGCTTACCTCTAGGTCGTGACAGCAAGTTCAAAGTGATTTCTGAGTTGGAGGTGTTACAGATGAGTTGTGATGATCTGAACAGCTTCCCTACACCCTATGGAGTGTGTTTGAATGCTTGGACTCGATGGAAATTGGCTGGATCACTTCATGGCATCTCAACTGCAACTTGGTTAAAACCTTGAGCAATTGACTAGTGATTCTGAGAAATCAGTGTTCCAGATGTTGTTTAAGTGTTTGATCAGCTCACATATGATGTATGTGAGGTGTGTGTGTGTGTGATTGGTTTGAGTGGAATTGCTCTCTATTGAAAAAATCGATAGTGACTTGCTAAGAAAGGCATTTTTGAGAGTGAGAAGTGGATTTTGAGAAAGGAAAGTGTTGTAGGTCTTTAGTGTACTTAAAGTGATCACAATTGAGCTCTATTTATAGTAGGTAAAGTTTGCTTTGCAAGGAATAATGAATGGCAACTGCTGAGTAGGGTTAGCCAATGTTGGCAAATGAAAATCCAAGTCTCCTCTAGCCATTGACTAGAGGTTAGGGCATAGGCTGCTGGTCCCCTTGGTCTTGGATAAGTCTTGACTGAATTCAGTTGCTAATAGCTCAGTCCATGCCACCTTGGTGCTTCCATTGAATGCTCCAATCCAAAATTGGAGTCTTGTCCCTATTTTAGGCAATTCTAGGTTTGACATGCTATTTTTTGTTCCAAGGACTTTGGAGGCTTGGCTCAGTGATTGTCCCCTTTAGATTCAATCCTCAGATGTGTCCAAAGTGATGACAAGGCTTGGAATTGGCTGATTTTATCAAATTGACCAAAAGTGAAAAAATCTGCCTTGCCTTGGCAGATTTCAGCAAGGCATCTTGCCACTACCATATCTCGAAGCTCAAATTGAATTTGGTGATGTTCTTGGCCATTTCGGAAAGCCCTTATATGATACAACAACTGTCTGATCATATTTTGTTTTGATAACTTTTGGATCCAAGTGAAAAATCCCCCTACATTTGGAAAAAAGTAAGGCAGATTCTGACTTAGTGATATTTTCACTAAGTGTTGGAACAAAGTGACTTTTCTTGATTTTGATCACTCCATAACTCAAAATTCATGAGGAATTTGGACATAGATCAGTATGAAGCTTTTGTAAAGGGCAATGAGATCTACAAATCAAGCTTTGGATGGGGAAGAATGGCTTTGTGCTTTACGAGTTATGATCCTCCAAAGTTGGTACCTTTGTCACTTTATTTCATAACTTAGAAAATTTTCTAAGTTTTTATGGTTACCCCTTTTACAAGTTATCCCACTTTCTTTGATTTTTCTTGATGAATGATGATTCAAATCATACATTAACATCATTTTAGGGTTAAAAATCCATTTTTGTGAAAAATCTCAAAAAGTCAAAGTTGACTTTTGTGCACAGTTGACTTTTTGTCAAATGAATTCCAAACTGTGCAATCCTTTAGGAAATCATGTCCTTGACCTAAATCAAACTTGATGGACATGTTCCATGGGTGTTATAGGGTGTATTGAATCATGTCCTAGGGTTTGGGAGCATGTCCTGGTCAAAAGCCAAAGCTACAGTTGACTTTTCTCGCAAATACCTAACAGTGGTTCAGATGAAATTGAAACTTGTTGCTCAAGCTTCTTGGATCAATCCATTGTTCCAAATGGATCAATATGATATATTAGAGACCCTCAAATCATGTCTTGAGGTCTTGGTTCATGATTTGTCCCAAAAGTCAACTTAGGGGTGAATTAGGTCAAGAAACCCTAATTCCTGATTTTTGATGTATGCATCCCTTGAGGCCAAATTGACTTGATGATTGGGTCCATGAGGTTCCATGGAGTATATTAGGATATGTTTTGAATCATCAGCTCAGGCCCAGATGAAAATTTCCATCTGGAGGCCCTGGTCGACCTAAACCCTAATTTGGTGACACTAGCGATCTTGAAGCTTGATCCACCTGGAAGGGAGCAACCTTGTGCTTAATCCTTGAAGTGGGAGTCCTCTTAATCCATTGTGGATGTTTGAGAGGTTAGACAAGTTGAAGATCATGTCATTCCTTGATTTATCCTTTGTCTAAGCACTCAGAGAGGGCTTGAAACCCTAATTTTGATTGTGGTGAATGCTCAACAATTCCTTGAGGAGATTGATGAGGCACAAAGGTACATCTATATTGTGATGATGATTTGCACAATGATGGGAAATCTTAGTGGTCAAAATTTGGGGCATGACAGATGCCCCTATTTAATCTTCTTGGACACGAAGGTGTGAATGGTGAAGGTATTCGGGCATTCGAGGTGCAAGAGGATTAAATATCGGAATATCCGAAATTTTGACGGCGCCTATGAATGGTAGTTTACGCATTCATCTTCTTTCGCTAAGCAATGATGTTTAGAAAAGGTAAAATTCCCCTCGATCCTGGTCTTCTACCAAGGAACTGGTCTTTGTTTATGGAATAAACTTCCCCTCGATCCTGGTTTCCTACCAAGGAACTGGTCTCAGTTTCTGAAATAAACTTCCCCTCGATCCTGGTTTCCTACCAAGGAACTGGTCTTAGTTTCTGGAATAAACTTCCCCTCGATCCTGGTTTCCTACCAAGGAACTGGTCTTAGTTTCTGAAGTAAACTTCCCCTCGATCCTGGTTTCTTACCAAGGAACTGGTCTCAGTTTCCGAAATAAACTTCCCCTTTATCCTGGTTTCCTACCAAGGAACTGGTCTCAGTTTCTTTTGTCAATAAACTTTCTTGACAAGGAACGCTGTTTGTAGCGGCTTTCCTTCAAACTTCTCGCTGAATTTTCCTGGGGAGATGCCATTTGAGTGGAAAAAGTTTTGATGTCAGACTTGCTGGGGAACCCATTCGTCTGAATTGTAGAGGTACACAAACTTCTCTGTTGGAGATGCCATTTGTTTCTACTGGGGAAGACGAGTCTCCTGAGAGACTGCTTTCCTTTGGCGTCTTACATCATACTTTTCTCAGGATCTTCCTGGAGAAATGCCATATGATGGGATCCAATTTGAGGTGCCGATGACCTTTTCATCAGTGGTTTTTTCGGAGAAAAACTGCTGTACCACCGAATCTCTGATTAGGAGGCTTTCTCTCCGGATTTTTCTTAATCCGGGAAAGCAAGGATATCATCTTCAATGGCGAAGAGTGATGTTGACTGAGGGCTCTCTGGTTTTTCAGAGGTTCAAGTTATCAAAGTGGTCGAGGAGCCAACTTCCATCCAGAAATAAACTGGAGGAGAGAGATCGTTCCGACGCGACATTTCCTGACGAGGAAAGAACTTGAAAACTCGATTGAGAGGACTTTTTATCACCAGGGGATAAGACCGACTAGAGTGATAGTGATGCAATATGAATGCGAATGCAAATAGAATGCATGATGTATGTATGTATATGCTGACAAAACCGACGCGACATACAAACTAATGGATGAACACGACTGGATACTCGGCTATCGTGGGGCGAAGAAGTACCGCTGGTCCAAAAGTAGCAATTCTACCTTGTTTAGGAGAAGTAGTCCTCACAGGGAACTATGTTGGTCGGGCTTAGGAGATAAGAACTCGGCCAAGGCGTGTCAGACGAAGCAAAGTCTCTGATACAGTTGATCCCTTTATTCAGGTGTACTGGGTTAGAAGGAGTACTTTGATTCTGCACTTTGAAGTTCGCTTACTTCTAGAGAAGCGATTGATGTTCTTTTGATGTTTAACAGTCAAAAGAAATTGCCATCTTTATTTTAAAAGCAGAAAAAGTTTAACAAGTAAATTCATTTTTGTTTTATTTCAAGAATCGTTGATCATATTAAAATGCCGTTCTGTAAAGCTAAAACAAATGAGAATTACAAACAAAAGCACAAGGGCTCAAATTTTATTGATAAGATGGAGATCAGCCAAACGCGTGATTCCAAAGAGTATTTACAAAGTTAGAAAATGGTAATTTACAAGGAAAAGCGCTACGTTGAAACATAACGACCACTATCCTTCTACCAACTTTGAATTCAGGACATCCTGAGCTTCTTGTCGAAGATGACCTTGACTGGAGTTTTCCTCTGATGGATGGTGTAACTGTTGCTGAGGGACTTGCCTCTGTTGAACATAGTTACTTGCCATTATCCCTAACTTTTGCCTGGATTGTACTGTGATGTTTCCAATCCACCGGGATGATTTTTTATTATTATTTTGTCTCTAACTTTTGCCTGGACCGCCCTTTCGGGTTTTCAATCCACCGAGACGTTTTTTTTTAGTCTAGGCGAAGTATTTCTTGACTACATCGACGTTTGTGGGGTAGGAAAATTCCTCTCCGTCCATGGTTGCAAGTCTCAAGGCACCGCCTGAGAAAGCTTTCGTCATAATTCGGAGTCCACTTGCCCCGAGAGTCAGTGAGAAAAGATTGTATCTTTTTGAGCACAAGGTCTCCTTTCTTGAAGATGCGAGGTCGAACGTTTTTGTCGAATGCCTTCTTCATTCTCTGTTGATACAACTGACCGTGGCATAGAGCTGTGGTTCGCTTTTCTTCGATCAGATTTAGTTCGTCGTGTCGACTTTGACACCATTCAGCTTCAGTGAGCTTGGCTTCCATCAACACCCAGATTGATGGGATCTCTACTTCTATGGGGAGCACTGCTTCCATGCCATATACTAGAGAGAAAGGGGTTGCCCTTGTTGAAGTGCGGACTGATGTGCGATAACCGTGAAGAGAAAAGGGTAGCATCTCGTGCCAATCTTTGTAGGTTACGACCATCTTCTGAACAATCCTCTTGATGTTCTTGTTAGCCGCTTCTACCGCTCCGTTCATTTTGGATCGGTAGGGAGATGAGTTATGGTGTTCGATCTTGAACTCTGCACACAACTCTTTCATCATCTTATTGTTCAAGTTAGACCCATTATCCGTAATGATCTGGCTCGAAACACCATAGCGGCAGATGATACTGTTTTTGATAAATCGGACCACCACTTGTCGGGTTACATTGGCGTATGATGCTGCTTCGACCCACTTGGTGAAGTAGTCAATGGCTACCAGGATGAACTGATATTCGTTTGAAGCTTTGGGTTCAATCATGCCAATCATGTCGATTCCCCATATGGAAAAAGGCCACGGGGAAGAGATAACTTTGAGATGTGATGGCGGTACATGGATTTTGTCGGAATATATTTGACACTTGTGACACCTCCTCATGTACTTGTATCAGTCGGATTCCATTGTCAACCAATAGTACCCTACTCTTATAATTTTTCTCGCCATTGTGTGTCCGTTGGCATGAGTGTCAAAGGATCCTTCATGAATTTCTTTCATCAACATGTCTGCTTCTGGTCTGTCGACGCATCGAAGCAAAACCAAGTCAAAATTTCGCTTATACAGCGTGTCACCGCTCAGGAAGAAGCTACCTGCTAGCCTTCTGAGGGTTTTTCTGTCCTTCCCTAGTGCCCCAGGTGGGTCGTCTTGTTTCTAAAGGAAGCATTTGATATCGTGATACCAAGGTTTGTCGTCTATGACTGCTTCAATCGTGAAGATGTAAGCAGGCCGTTCAAGGTGAATTACGTCGATCTTAGGTATGTCATTCCATTGACCTACACTAATCATGGAAGAGAGAGTGGCTAAGGCGTCGGCCATGTGATTCTCTTCATGAGGGATGTGATGAAACTCGATTATGTTGAAGAAAGGTAACAACCTTCTTGCATAATCTTTGTAAGGAATCAGTCCTGATTGGTACGTGTTCCAATCTCCTTTTATCTGACTGATAACCAGGGCTGAGTCGCCATATACGTCCAAGTTTTTTATCCTTAAATCAATCGCTTCTTCGAGACCCATAATACAAGCTTCGTATTCGGCCTCATTGTTCGTACATTTGAACGTGAGTCTGGCGGTGAAAGGAATGTGGGTACCCTGAGGGGTAACAATTATTGCCCCAATTCCATTTCCATAATGATTGACAGCTCCGTCAAAGATAAGTCCCCATTGGGAACCTGGTTCTGGCCCTTCACTGGGTAGCGGTTCATCACAATCTTTCTTTTTCAAATACATAACATCTTCGTCTGGGAAGTCGAACCTGATTGATTCTTGATCGTCAATCGGTTGATGAGCCAAATGATCGGCCAAAATACTCCCCTTAACGGCTTTTTGAGCATGGTACTCTATGTCATATTCGGATAACAACATCTGCCAACGGGCAATCCTTCCCGTGAGAGCAGGTTTTTCAAATACATACTTGATTGGGTCCATCTCGGAGACCAACCAAGTAGTGTGACGAATCATGTACTGTCGAAGACGTTTGGCTGCCCAAGCCAAAGCACAGTAAGTTTTCTCAAGCATCGTGTACCGAGTTTCACAGTCGGTGAACTTCTTGCTTAGATAGTAAATGGCAAACTTTTTCCGTTTAGTTTCATTTTGTTGGCCAAGTACACACCCCATTGAGTCTTCCAAGACTGTGAGGTAGATGGTCAGTGGTCTTCCTTCCACAGGAGGTGATAGAATCGGAGGATTCAACAGATATTCCTTAACACTGTCGAAGGCGGTTTGGAAATCTTCTGTCCAAACGCAGTCCTGGTTCTTTTTGAGTAATTTGAAAATCGGCGCACATGTGACAGTCATGAGGAATATAAATCTGGAGATGTATTTCAAACGTCCCAGGAATCCTCTGACTTGTTTTTCAGTCTTCGGAGAAAGTATTTCTTGAATGGCCTTGACCTTGTCAGGATCAACCTCAATTCCTTTCTGGCTGACGATGAACCCTAAGAGTTTCCCTGAACGGACACCGAAGGTGCACTTGTTGGGATTCAAGTGGAGTTTATAATTTCTCAACCGCTCGAATAGTTTTGACAGGTGGGTCACATGCTCCTCCTCTGTCTTAGATTTGGCAATCATATCATCGACATACACTTTGATTTCCTTGTGTATCATGTCATGAAACAGAGTAGTCATGGCCCTTTGATATGTTGCCTCGGAGTTCTTCAAACCGAACGGCATTACCTTGTAACAAAAGGTACCCCATGGGATGATGAAAGAAGTTTTCTCCATGTCTTTCGGCACCATTTTTATCTGGTTATATCCTGAGAATCCATCCATGAAGGAGAAAACTTTGAACTTTGTTGTATTGTCAACCAGCATGTCAATATGTGGTAAAGGAAAGTTGTCCTTTGGACTAGCCTTGTTCAGGTCTCTGTAGTCGACACACATTCTGACCTTTCCGTCCTTTTTCGGAATGGGTACGATATTGGCTAACCATTGAGGATATTCTGATGTGGCGAGGAAACCCGCGTCAATCTGTTTTTGTACCTCCTCTTTGATTTTGATACCCATGTCCGGGTGAGTGCGTCTCAACCTCTGCTTTACTGGCGGACATTCCGACCTTAACGGTAAGTGATGTTCCACGATGCTGGTATCCAACCCTGGCATATCCTGATAGGACTAAGCGAATACATCAGGGAATTCTTTGAGAAGCTTTATCAAACTCTCTTTGGCAGTTGGACTGAGCAGTGCCCCAATCCTGATTTTTTTTCTCTCTTTTTCTGAACCCAAGTTGACCGTTTGCAATGGCTCTTTGTGAGGTTCGATGGACCTTTCCTCTTGTCTGAGTAGTTGGGAGATCTCTTCTGGAATTTCGTCGTCAACTTCTTCTTCAGCCCCAAATACCGGGAATTCAAAGTTGGGAGAAGACATTGGATCGTATGTTTCAAAGGGGTTTAAAACAAGCAATCTGCATGACGTGATGATTTGTGTTTAGAAGAGACTGAGAGAAATGCAAGAGTGTGTGCAGTGTTTTTGTTTGGAAAACTGCTTGTTTTTTATTATTTGAATTGTTTTTTAGGATCACCATTTTCTGAGAAAAGCGAAAAGAGAAAACAACAATAAATGTGAAAATTACAGAACGACGTTATTTTATTAATGAACAAGTCGATTCTTGAAACTACAGCCCTATAAAACAAAACTCTGTCGCTTTGGGCGAAGCGAAGAGGGAAAATTTACAGAAAGCGAGCCCTATCAAAACATCCGTTTCACCTGGGCAGGGTGAAAGGTTAAAGACGGAAATTACTTTGACTTATGAACAGTCTTCAGAACATCGACAGCAACCCATTGGCGGCGAACCCCTCGATGAATCACAAAGTCTGGCACCTTCATTGATTTGTCTTCAGAAATAACATTGATTTCTGGTGGAGCAGGATCATTGGAATCTGTCTCCCAGGCAGAATTGTCGTAGGAGAATTCCTCTGTTGCATTTTACAGAGTATTTGTACTCTCAGGTAGATTTCCCCATCCAGTTGGCTGGATATCTTCGAGCCTGATACGAGAGCTTCCGGGAGCGGTGTACTTGGCCATATAGTCGTATTTTCCACTCGGTTGTCCCAAGGTGTCCCACACTTCTTTGGAACTGGATGAGTCATCCTTCTCAATGACGTTGACCTCTGGAAAAGCATAGTTGATGAATTCAAGTCCTGCAAACGTTGCAAATTCATCGTCGTGCTGAGTAGTTTTTGAATGACCTGAGTGTTGATCCCATGACATGGTGGGGACACAGGTATTCTGTTCAATGATGCTCAGCTGAGTTTCATTACTCGGCTAACTTTTTTTCCCCAAGTTTCCTGGGTAAGGCTGCCACATTGGAAGACCGTCCATCAGGCCATAGTAATTGTGATCAAAGTTATCTTTCATCAGAGTCTCCTCCTCTAATGAATTTGGCAGAGCACGACATCCTTCCGGATCACAACCTCCGTATATCATTTTGACATCTGACCGTGGTATAAATCTCGGACTCTGTGCGGGATAGCAAAATGGTGTAGGCACCTCTTCCTGAGATATATAACCGTCCTCGTTAAGATAGGACTTCCATTCTTCATCTGTGTCGGGGGGATCCTCCTCATTGATAGTATGGACTATTTGAGACACTGGGTGAAGGAAACCTCCACTGTGGAAGAAGTCCTGAATGGGATGAAAACTTTCATCGTTAGCAGCTGTCCGGGTACAGGTTGCAGAAAAACCAAGACCCTTCTTTGTTGTATTGCTAGTAGGAATGACAAGCTATCCCCACCCTGTTGTATCGGTACTCTTGACTGCTTTAATAGCATCTTTGTATGAGGAAATCGAAGTTCCTCCTCCGGATTGATCGTCCTTGTGTAGCGAAAGCACTTGGAACTGGGTTCCGATTATCCCTTCTGGTTCCACATAAGTGGATGACGATAAATTGCTGACGAGCAAGGCCTGTTCCCCACAGACTGTGATGAGTTGGCCGTTCTGGATGAACTTTAGCTTTTGGTGGAGGGTTGAAGTGACCGCCCCAGCCTGATGTATCCAAGGTCTTCCTAATAAACAATTGTACGTTTCCCGGATGTCCATGACCTGGAAGGTGACTTGGAAAGTGTGAGGACCAATAGTTATGGGAAGGTCAACTTCGCCGATAACCATTTTTCTGGATCCGTCGAACGCTTTGACGACGACCTCGCTGGTTCTCATCGGAGGGCCCTTGAATGATAATTGCATCAAAGTGGACTTCGGCATAACATTCAGGGCTGACCCTGTGTCTACTAGTACGCTGGCTAAAGCATCGTCCTGGTAGTTGACTGTGATGTTGAGCGCCATGTTATAATGGCGACCCTCTTCAGGTAATTCCTCTCCACTAAATCCCAAGTTATTGCAAGAAGTGATGTTAGAGACACTACTACCGAACTGTCTGATTGTTACATCCTGTTCCACAAAGGCTTGCTCCAAGACTTTCTGTAGAGCCTCCCTTTGCGCTTCTGAACTGAGTAACAGTGATAATACCGAGATCTTTGAAGGAGTTTGTAACAGTTGATCAACAATGTTGTATTCACTCCTTTGGATGAGCTTCAGCATCTCATCATCTTTTTTTGAAAGGCCAGGATTACTGGATTGACCGACTGATGGATCGGGAGCTTCTGTCTGAAGTTCCTTTTCTTTGTTGGACTCTCCAACTCCTCTGTTGAAGATTCTACCACTCCGTGTTACACGACTGATGTCTGTAATATTCACGACGGAGGGTAATGGAATTTCCTTTCCATTTTCAATTATCGTTGCACCGTATTTGTAAGGGATTGCCTTAGTTGATTCATACGGTAGTGGTCCCGGCAGATAGATGACTATGGGAACCTTCTGGTTTTTCTGACCATCATACGTAATCTCAATCCATTCCCAGTTGGGAATTCTTGATTCGTCAAGCAGAGGGATAATGGAAAAAACATTCTTGGTCCTCTGTTGATCAGAGATGACGACAACATCCTCAATTTGATTGGCAAGGTAGTTCGGCGACCAATTGATGGGTCCGGAACCTGGATATGGGCGGATCTCTCCATGATCCACCTGCCCCTGGAGAGCTGCTCGCACAAGGTAGCCCCTTGGTTACTTTCCGAACAGACTCCACAACGTTCATAATTGTGTGGTGGCACCTGGCCACGCCCACTTTGAATACAATGTAACCTCACTAGGTTAGCTTCCACAGATCGGACATCCTGACTTTGACGCCGAGTGGGGTTTCTGTTATTGATACTAATTTGCTTAGTATCTTCATCCATGTAGATTGGCATCCACCAATGATTTAACAAGTGCTGAAGTGCTTCCTGGACAAGGGTACATCCCTGATCGTTTTCGCAACCCGCTTTACAGCTGTGATAATCATGTGATATCAGGAATCCGAGTCGGACCTGCTCAGCATGCAGCTCTACCAAGTTGGTATTCATCAAGTGAATGTCGAAGATTTGAACCATGTTGATCTGATAGGGATTCCTATCATGGTAGTCCTGGATCCATCCAAGATCCATCTGACGCTGGAGGGTCTCCTATATGAAAAAGCATCCCTGTTTGTTTACCGAGCAAGTCAGATAAGAACTATAATCGTGCCGCGGCAGATTATGATACTGGCCTTTCCTTGAGTGCATTGCCACCAAGTTGGCATTCATCGCACGGATGTCGTGGTTCTGAATGACGTTGGAATTCGTGTAAACCATGTTAACTCCACGAACTCGGTGCTCTTGGATCCATCCGAGATCCAACTGTTCCTGTAGAGCTGCTTGCACCACAGAACATCCTTGATTACTTTTAGAACAGATATTACATTGATGATAATTATGAGGTGGCACATGGCCGTACCCACTCTGTCTACAATGCATCTTGACCAGATTGGCCCTTAACAAGAGTACATCGTGAATTTGATAGACATTGTTAAATTCTTTCTCAATCAGGTTGACTGCAGCTTTCTCATGTGGAGGCAGCGGGTTCGTGAGAACATTGGGATTCGTATCTTTGAAAGATAAGAGCCCGCTCCTAACAAGCTTTTGCTCATCAGATTTGAAATTGAGACAATTCTCTATGTTATGCCCTGGTCCTCCTTGATGATAAGGGCATGTCTGATCCATCTTAAAACAAAAAGGCAGATTTTCCGGTACTGTAAGAGGAGACTTAGTCTGGATGTGCCCCTTAGCCAGTAGTAACGGAAATAGTTCTGCGTATAACATGGGTATAGGATCAAACCCTTGTGGCCGCGTTGTACGGTTGTTATTGTATTGAGGACGAGCCTGCTGAAGAGGCTGTTGTGTCCTTTGCTGATTAGGTTGGCTCTGTGCAACCTAAGGTTGATACGTAGGAATAGGCGCAGGGCTGATAGCAGGAGTTACAGCTGCTACCGGTTGATAACGTCGCCTTTGCTTTCCGAGAGAGATATTCCCAATATCTTGCTCTTTTTTCTTAGGGAGAGCACTACCGTATCGTTTTGTACTACTTGATGATCCAGCATCTTTTACCAAACGTCCTTCTCGGACGGCTTCCTCAAGACGAACTCCCATGCCCACCATCTCGGTGAAATCACTAGGCGCACTGGCAACCATTCTATCATAGTAAAATGAGCTTAAAGTCTTTAAGAAGATCTTTGTCATCTCTTTTTCCTCAAGAGGTGGACAAATCTGAGCGGCAATTTCGCGCCATCTCTGAGCGTACTCCTTAAAGGTTTCCTTGTCCTTTTGTGACATTGATCTGAGTTGATCTCTTTCTGGTGCCATGTCCAAATTGTATTTGTATTGTTGGACGAAGGCAGTGCCAAGATCTCTGAAAGTGCTGATCGTAGCACGGTTTAAACCCAAGTACCATTTGAGTGCGGCACCGGTTAAACTATCCTGAAAGTAGTGAATCAGTAGGTCCTGATTCTCCGTTTGAGCTGACATTCGCCGAGCGTACATCACCAGATGGCTCTGAGGGCAAGAGTTACCCTTGTATTTTTCAAAGTCAGGCACTTGGAACTTGTGCGAGACTTTCACATTAGGGACCAGACAAAGGTCTGCGGCGTCCTTTCCAAATAAATCCTGACCGCGGATGGCTTGCAGTTCCTTATGCATTTCCAGGAACTATTCCTGGAATTCATCCATTCTAACGAACATAGTTTCCTTCTTACCAGAAGGTATTGGTGGAACTTGTCCTTCCGGGACAGTGTGCACCACAGGGGGTGGTATCGTGACTACGGCAGTGAATCTTGGCATTTCCCGAAGTTTTTAACCTTCAGGAGTCTTCAGTATGCCCCTGGCATCTTCGCTTTCCCGAAGTTTGTAACCTTCAGGCCCAGCGGCTTCTGTTATGATTCCCTGATCTTCAGTGATCGGCGGAACATATCCTTCCAGGATATAGTTAACAGGCATGCCCCAAGGACGATCTTTCGGCATTTGATACCTAGGATCATACTTCTCCACTATAGGCATTGAGGTGATCTCTGAGATCACAGTCCTTTGTAGCTGAGTTTCTGCCATGGCTTGCATGTCGTTACGAAGCTTTCTCATATCCTCTCTCAGAGCGTCGATCTCTTCTTTCAACTCTCTGTTCTCTTCCTCAAGATCATCCATCTTTTTCTGACGATTGGCCCGAGTATTATACGAATGAGACAGTTTGACTCTAGAACTGAGACACAAACGTGAGATTCGTAGGTAAGAAGAATACGCGATGTGACAATGATGAATGCAATGATTATATTAATTGTTTTTTGGTTTAATCAAAATAAACTTCGACAATTAGATTGCAAATATCAAACAGTAATGAAACCCTTTTTTATTGAATTCGAAGGATTGCGGAAATGAAAATATAGTAAATTACAAGGTGCAGAAACAGAAACCTAAGCTAATGGGTCCCGAGTTCTCTCTGAAGAGAAATCGGGTGCTGACTCTGGTACTTTCCTTTTCTTTGACCGGGGCTCTTGGGCCGTTGTCCGGTTGTCATTCCTTTGCCAGGTGA
The DNA here is from genome assembly GCA_022829125.1 of Lathyrus tuberosus. NCBI lineage: Eukaryota > Viridiplantae > Streptophyta > Magnoliopsida > Fabales > Fabaceae > Lathyrus > Lathyrus tuberosus. The sequence continues at coordinate 14,537,127 of JALAZF010000036.1, read as the reverse complement.
AAGGAGAGAGCAAAATCCTTTGGTCATCTTGATTCTCTATAGCATGTTGCTCCAAAATTTCAATCAGAGCGTCCTTATCTTTCAGTAGTTGTTGTATTTTGATGCACTCCACGTTGAGGGTGCGGTACTTGTTCTTCCAAGACCTCTTCTCCCGTTGAACTTTGTTGAGAGTAACCTGAAGCTTTTCAGTCTCAGTCATGAAGTACATGACAGACTCCCTCGGTGGAAGAACTCCATGATAAGGATAAGGCATTTTTAGCTTGAGAGCTCTAGTTTGTACCCAGTGGAGATAAGGCTCCACCGAGACACAGTCCGGTTTTCCTAGAGACTCTCGTCCTTTCTTATGAAAATGTTTCCAAGCGTGCACTATTTCCGTCTTTAGTGCTCTGTCACTTTCTCCTTCCTTGAAGAAAAGGCCTTCCAGATGAGCACTCCGTGGGACATGCCTCATCGGGTATCCAAATTGACGATGAACAAGAACTGGATGGTAATTGATTCCTCCCTTAGTTCCTATTAGGGGTACGTTGGAAAAGTTTCCACAACGGTCAATTATCCTAATTTCGTCATAAATCCTATTGCACCAATCAATGTCAGAGTTGGTGAGAGACATGATTTTCTGCGACCAACGTAAGGCGCTCTTGTGATCCCAAAAAGCAGCAGACTTAGGCAAATGGGAGATAAACCATTTGTAAAGCAAAGGTACACAGCATGTGATCTCCCCTCCGCTATACAAACTTCCTAAGTGTACAGCATGATACGCATCCACGAGCAAAGTTGGCACTGGGTTTCCAATGAGAAAAACCTTAATGGAGTTGATGTCGACGATGTTATTAATGTTGGGCAACAGAAATAACCCGTAGGTGAGTAAAACAAAGATGCTTTCAAAAACAGTCACGTTCTCGATACTGGCGAAGTACAGGGCTTTCTTTGTCAAGAACTGGGATGGAAAACCTTGTATGCCACCCTGAGTGGTCATGTGAGTCCTGACCTCAGACTCGTCCAAATGAATTGCTCTTGCAATGGTCTGATTCTTTGGAATTTCTTCCAGTCCAGAAAATGGAGCTTGATCGGTAACGTGTAGATCAATCAGATGAGAATATTCCTCCAGCGTTAGTGCTAGCTGGTAATCCGAGAATGTGAAACAATGATAGACCGGATCGTAGAACTGAACGAGCGCATCCATGATTCCCTCAATCACATGGGCTCTTAGCAGAGATAGCAAACGTTTGTACTTGGCCCTGAAAGCCTTTTGGTTTGTGATCATCCTTGCCAAACCTCTTAAATGCTCTAGTTTTGGAATCCTGAAGGTGTACTTATGAGTTCTCCTTCTACCGAAATCCATCAGCGCAATCCTTTTCTCTGATATTTGCAATCACAGTCTTAGTTTATTTTGAAAAGACAGAGAGACTAGAAGAGAATTTTTTTGAATGTTTTAATATTTTTTAAATGAATGCATGAATGCAGCACACAAAAACATAGAAAAAACATGGGGTCAAAGGGTCGTTGTCATGGAGTCAAGGCTCAACCCATCCCAAAGGTTTATACTAGGGTTATTTTTTGTACCTGTACTCAAAATCATCAGCTCCTCCCAGGATAAAAAATAGCAAGCGGATCGCCAGCGAGCTGTATGAAATCTTAGAGTAAATGTTATTCACCGAGAATAGATCATCAGCCTCAAATGAGGGTAGTATCGCGTGACAACTATTTTCGATAGTTTCCGCACTACAAAAGGGTTGACTCCTCAGCTTCTCAGACATCACAATCGACCCATTGCTTGTGAGAGGGAATGGGTTGCATTGGGAAGCCTCCACTGAGGTTGATGGTCGACCTCGTCGCCACCACTTATCTTAAGTATATACTCAATCTTTCCACATGCGGCATCACACGCATTCCCATTAGCAGAAAAATAAACACAGATATCAATTAGGAAAAGCAGTATATATATTTGTCCTAATGTCCTAGATTTTTTTTTAAAAGCTATGAATCTTATGTTCCTGACAGAAAATGGCTCCCCGGCGGAGTCGCCATTCTGTGGTTCCTTCCCCACTTAAAGGGTTTTGACCTAAGATCCTAGTGAAGTCAACAAAAAGTCCTATCCCAGTGAAATCCCTTTTCTTCTACCTAAGATATGAAAACAGTTGGGCCCCACGGTAGGCGCCATTTTTTATGTAGCGAGCGAAACTGGACGTGTTTCTTAAGCACTGTCGCTCCTTGGGAGTTACTACAGGTCGATTCATTTTTTATCCTATTGTGAGCTGACTAAGGAAGGGAAATAGATGTCTCCAATTAACCCTGCTTGCATACTGAGTTTAAACAGCGGTCTGTTAGGTTACGGATGCTATCAATGTGGGGGGGCCTCTCTTAGGTTATTTTCAGGGAATTTAGACTTTTAGAGGGGAATACTTTTAGCGGGGAATACGGACTAGGATGTTTTGACTGATATACGGGATTTTGGGTTTTTGTTTAGTGTGCTCGCTAAGATTTTTCTTTCAATCTTATGCCTACGTATTCCCATTTTTCCGAAACAGGGAAATCAGAGCAATCGTAGTTCCTCCTATTCTACGGGAGGAAATGGTGTTTTGGTGTCTTGTTCAAAGCCCAAGTCGTGAAGCGAAAGGTAATCTATATCTTGTTCAAAGCCCAAGATGTGAAACTAAAGGTAGTTTGTATCTTGTCCAAAGCTCAAGATGTGAAGCTGAAGGGTCTATTTGTATCTTGTTCGAAGCCCAAGATGTAAAGCTAAAAGGTGTTGTCTTTAGAGAGAATTTGTCATCTCTAAAGAGGGGTTTGTTTGTCACAACTGTTTATAAAGGAGAATTACTTTAACCGGGATGTGTGAATCCGACAATGCCATAATTTCCTTTATAGGGGATTTCCAACCTGAAGGAGAAGACTTTAACTCAGTGTAGAGCAATGCCATATTTCCTTAGGAATTTCTCATGCTAAAAGAGGGACTGTGGCATGGATGTAGATGATCCAGAGGCTTGCCGCTTACAACGATTAGATGAAGTGGAAGGAGTTGTTGATGTTTGTGTACTGTGAACGAGGCACAACTTTGATGCTAAAAGGTTGATTGGATCAACCAGTGGTTTTCTTATACAAAGCCTAAGAGGAGGCTAAAAGGTTTTCCTTATACAAAGCCTAAGAGGAGGCTAAAATGGAGTTGTCTCAACAAGAGAGTATTTTATGGTATCTCGTACGAAGCCCGAGATGGAGGCTAAAAGTTTTATACTCAACAAGGGAGTGATTTGTGTCTTGTACAAAGCCCAAGACGGAGGCTGAAGAGGGTTGACTCTACAAGAGAGTCTTTTATACTCAACAAGAGAGTGTTTTTGTATCTCGTACGAAGCCCGAGATAGAGGCAAAAGGAAGTTTTGACTCAACAAGAGAGTCTTTTTGTATCTCGTACGAAGCCCGAGATGGAGGCTAAAGTGTTGATTCAATAAGAACCCTTTTTTTGTATCTCGTATAAAGCCCGAGATGGAGGCGAAAGAGGGTACTGTTTCAGTTGAGTGACCAGTATATGGGCTCAAAGAGAAAATCAGTTCTTATGTGAGTAACACTGTACTCAGGGATTTTGATTCGAGGATCGGGGATATTTCCTTTTCATTGAGGAAATGGGAAATCCAAAGGGTATTGAGACTGTCCGAGTCTACGGGGTTCCTTCCTATTCTTGAAGGGTGCTTGAGAATGTCTTTGAGACTCAAGGAAATTAGACTGTCCAAGTCTAGAGTTTCATCTTTTGTACTATGCTTTGAGAAACAGTAGTAGACTCTTGGAAATACTTTTATATTAAGATGACTGATTTCTGTTCCTATACCTTTAGGAGGTCGTCGGGACAATTTGTAGGAAGCCCAAGAGGAGGCTAGAAACTTTTAAGAAGCCGAGGGACAATTTGTACTAAGCCCAAGAGGAGGCTATCATTCCCGGAGGAAGAAATCATTTATATGAAGCCTAAGAGGAGGCTGTGAATACTTCTAAGAAGTCGACGGATCCTTGTACAACGCCCAAGAGGAGACGGGGACGCTTTTAGGAAACCAGTGGGTCCCCAAACCCCGAGAAATTCATGACAGGCTATTCACAAAGAATAGATCAAGCCAGGAAAGTTCGAGAATTTGGAAGAAACTCAAGAGATGCCATTCACAGAGAAAAGATCATCCCAGGGGAGTAGAGTTTCTTGACAATTCCTAAGGGTGCTTTTAAGATGCCTGTGGGTCCCCAAACCCCGAGAAATTCAAGACAGGCTATTCACAAAGAATAGATCAAGCCAGGAAAGTTCGAGAATTTGGAAGAAACTCAAGAGATGCAATTCACAGAGAAGAGATCATCTCTGGGGAATAGAGTTTCTTTGACAACTTCTACGAGTGACAGTCTGAGAAAGGGTTCAAAAAGAATCTGCCTTTCGCATCTCCATATTGTTTAACCCCAAGAGGAGGGAAGACTGTGTCTGGTGATCCTATGGGGATCTAGTTTCGTCTATTTCTAAGAGTGATCAAAACGGCTTTACCTAGTGCTAGACGTAGTTGCCGGGGAAACTCTAAATATCTATATTATTATTACACAATCGATATGAGTTTACGAAAGAAGACTTACAGTGAAACAGCCCCACAATACAGTTATATGTATATGAAAGCGGATAAAGAAAGCATATAACCACTTACTCGGTGTAAAGCCCACATATATATATATATATATATATATATATATATATATATATATATATATATATATATATATACATACATCAAAGCATATATTATACATGAATTCCACTTTTGGTACTGAAATATACAATAAGTTCCTAGTAAACACATTATACATATACATGCCCAAAAAGCCTAATACAAAAAAACTACGGCATAGTATATCTACAAGATGTTCCAAAAACAAATACTAAGAACTAGATCAAATAATGATCTCAAAAACTCCACAACGGAAGCAAAGCCATCAGATAAGTAAGGATAATCACACGGCCTTATCCTTACCCTTCGCGGAACCTGCAGTACCTGTGATGTAAACAACAACACTGGGGTGAGATACATCAAATCTCAGTGAGTTCCCTATCTTAAATTCCTCTCGATTTTACAAGGTTCTAATAAACCTAACTCAAGTCAAAGGGAAAGGAAGGGACTATGAGTACACACACTAAATATGTATCCACACCCGTGAGCCTGCTAACTCACACTAGTACCAAAGTACGTCCTGAGCCTGTTAACTCAAGAATCTCACTAATCAATAACCGTACCAAGGCATCCCCTTTTCCCGTCCGCTTCTACGTCTAGAACACGACCCGAGTCATGGATCCTTGTAGTTACTTGGCATACGAAATGGATTCGGGATCATCGGTACGTACACCGTGATCCGTCAGTTCACACGGCCCGTACACCGTCACAAGTCTCTTTACCCGTAGGCTCCATTCGTACTATACGCGGGAATCAAACCTGCCAAGTAATTGTGCATACGTTTCAGAGGAGGTGCTCGAGTCTCATGAAACTACACCGCAAGATAAACTGGTTATGATTACTAGACACACGCCTCGGCCTTTCATGCGCGAGCGTTGTCACTTATGACAATTCATACTTTCCAACATTATTTATGGTAATGTTCCTCACTCTACCTATTTCATATTTTAACATGCATACATATTCAACAACAATTACACACCATTAAACGATAAAAGTCGACAAAACGACACTATTCCAAAAATCTCGACATAATTAAATCGGCCAACAATCTTAAGACCATTTTAATAAGAAAGTACATTTTGTTAGCTTTCCAACGATATCAAGAATGTTAAAAACGGATAAACAAGTCAAAAGTTATGGACATAACGAGAAATGGTATCGCGCAAAAACACAATTATGCACTCTCCTGGCCGTACGCGTATTGCCCTACGCCATACGCGTATTGCCCAGCTGGCTCGCCCAGCCATACGCGTATTGTCCAAAGTCATACGCGTATGGGCAGAGACTTATTTTTCCCAAAAATTCCTTTTAAAACCCCAATACGCGTACTACCCTACCTCATACGCGTATTGCCCAAAACCGTACGCGTACCAATACGCAAATGGGCAGATGGCCGAGAAAATGGAACCCCATACACGTATTGCCCACATTTCTTCATGGCCATACGTGTATTGCCTTAACCAATATGCGTATTGCCTTGGGTGATACGCGTATGGGCAGCGTGAAACCCGGAATTTTCCTGCATAATTGGTTCTGCGAAAATGGTCCATTTTCCCTTCCAATTCACTTCCAAACACCAGAAAAATACCAATTGGATACACAACAACACATATTTAACAAGTATCAATCATAAGGAACATTAAAACATGATTTTTGTGCAAAATTTCTCATTTCCTAACAATGTCAAACTAACTCTAAAACTCAATAAAACTCTACTCTAAAGCATCTAACTAGAACCCACCTGGATTACAAGATGAGGAGGTTGAAGTTGAGATGAAAAGATGAAGATTGGTTGATGATTCAAGTCCTAGAGCTCTTGAGAAATTTCCTCTTCTTCTCCCTTCCTTTTCCTTCCTTTTTCCTTCTTTTACTTTTCTTTCTCCAAGTTTCTATCTTTTGCAAATAAGGAAAGGAAAAGAAAATAGACATAGAAAACATTAATTGGTAATACTACTAATTTTCCAAATTATCTCAAATACACCAATTTATAAAACTCCAAGCTAAATAATATTAATCTAATTAAATTCCGAGTTCGTCAGTTTACTCTAATTACTTATCCAATAATTGCTCAGAGTACACCGGAACCCAGTTGATCATACTAATATTATCCAAAAATGTTCACGAAATTATGGGGTATTACACTCGGTTTTAAAGCTTCCATGCCGTTTGGTTAGTTGTTCAACAAAAAAAGATTGAAAACAACAGTATATTTCAAAATCAAAGGAGAAAGTGCTTTGAAAAGAAAGATTTGGGGCTTACAGCTCAAGGAGAGGCCCAGGGTTTTACCAGTGATTGCACTGTTGAATTTATACAGAGGGACTTATACGAGTGACTGAGGCCCAAAAATTGTTTCCTGTATAAAAGGATAGGTCTTACACTCTCTCAAGAGGCCCAAAAAGGTTTAAAGAAAAAGAGTGGGGCTTATAACACTAGGGTAGGCCCAGATGATTTTTTGTTTAAAATGGCGATCGCGCCGAGATTTTCTTTTAACGCAAAGGGGCTTATACAATATCTGAGGCCCAAAGTTGTTTTGGTTAAAAGGGGATTGGGTCTTACACTCTATTAGAGGCCCAAAAGTTTTGAATGGGTCTTATAGCTCGAGGAGAGGCCCAATTGATTTTTTAAAAAGGCGACGATCGCGCCGTTTACTTGTACATAGGGACTTATACAATAAGTGACGCCCAAAATGGTTTGTACAAGGGGGTTTGGGTCTTACACTCTTTTAAGAGGCCCAAAAAAGGTTTTGAATGGGACTTATAGCTCGAGGAGAGGCCCAGAATTTGTTTTTCAACGGACGATGATCGCGCTGAACTTTTTGAAATACCACGGGACTTATACAATAAGTGAGGCCCAGAAGTTTGTATTTACAAAGGATTGGGTCTTACACTCTATTAGAGGCCCATAAGTTTTGAAAATGATTTATGAGGGTTGAATTAATCAAAAACCCTAATTTGTTTTCAAAATGTGTTTTAATTGAATAAAATATTCAATTAAAATGATCAAAATTCTTTAACATGTGGAAAACAAATTGTGATCTTGGATTAATGCTTAATAAATCAATTTTTGCCCTACAAAATGATTAGAAGTCATTAAAATTTGCAAAATCAATAAGGAAAAAATATTTTAAATGTAAAAAACAATTAAAACATCAATTCTTTTCAAAAATATCAATTATATGAAATAAATAATATTTTTGGGATTTTTTGGGAAAATAAAATATTTTAACATTTTTGTGAATTATTAAAAAAAGAATCAACTCAAAATCATTAAAACTCAGAGAGAAATTAATTTTTGAATCAATTAAATAAAATCACAAAATTCAAATATTTGAATTTTCAAAAAGGGCGCCAAGAACACCCCAAGAACACGCGCGTGTTCTGGGTTTTGCCAAGATTTGCATATTCTCTCCAATCTCACTAAATACTTGATTATATCATGCAATCCACATACCAATCTGCTCGTCTCAACCTCACGATCATGTCTATGGTATTTAATTTCATTTATATTAAACATGGAATAAAAAATCAAGACAAAACCTCAAGAACCCTAATTTCTGCATGAAGGCTGAGAATTTTGATACACGATTCAAACAAAGCAATTAATTGAGGGGAAACATTCCATGCATGATTATGAACATTTGGCAAAAGTATTGTGCGAGGAAATATGCATGGATTGAGAGATGACCAAGTTTAGGCTTACCTCTAGGTCATAACAGCAAGTTCAAAGTGATTTCTGATTTGGAGGTGTTACAGATGAGTTGTGATGATCTGAACAGCTTCCCTACACCCTATGGAGTGTGTTTGAATGCTTGGACTTGATGGAAATTGGCTGGATCACTTCATGGCATCTCAACTGCAACTTGGTTAAAACCTTGAGAAATTGACTGGTGATTCTGAGAAATCAGTGTTCCAGATGTTGTTTAAGTGTTTGATCAGCTCACATATGATGTATGTGAGGTGTGTGTGTGTGATTGGTTTGAGTGGAATTCCTCTCTATTGAAAAATTCGATAGTGACTTGCTAAGAAAGGCATTTTTTAGAGTGAGAAGTGGATTTTGAGAAAGGCAAGTGTTGTAGGCCTTTGGTGTACTTAAACTGATCACAATTGAGCTCTATTTATAGTAGAGCAAGTTTGTTTTGCAAGGAATAGTGAATGGCAACTGCTGAGTAGGGTTAGCCAATGTTGGCAAATGAAAATCTAAGTCTCCTCTAGCCATTGACTAGAGGTTAGGGCACAGGCTGCTGGTCCCTTTGGTCTTGGATAAGTCTTGACTGAATCCAGTTGCTAATAGCTCGGTCCATGCCACCTTGGTGCTTCCATTGAATGCTCCAATCCAAAATTGGAGTCTTGTCCCTATTTTAGGCAATTCTAGGTTTGGCATGCTATTTTTTGTTCCAAGAACTTTGGAGGCTTGGCTCAGTGATTGTCCCCTTTAGATTCAATCCTCAGATGTGTCCAAAGTGATGACAAGGCTTGGAATTGGCTGATTTTGGCAAATCGACCAAAAGTGAAAAAATCTGCCTTGCCTTGGCAGATTTCAGCAAGGCACCTTGCCACTACCATATCTCAAAGCTCAAATTTAATTTGGTGATGTTCTTGGCCATTTTGGAAAGCCCTTATATGATACAACAACTGTCTGATCATATTTGGTTTTGATACCTTTTGGATCCAAGTGAAAAATCCCCCTACATTTGGATAAAAGTAAGGCAGATTCTGACTTAGTGAAATTTTCACTAAGTGTTGGAACAAAGTGACTTTTCTTGATTTTAATCACTCCATAACTCAAAATTCATGAGGAATTTGGACATAGATCAGTATGAAGCTTTTGTAGAGGGCAATGAGATCTACAAATCAAGCTTTGGATGGGGAAGAATGGCTTTGTGGTTTAGGAGTTATGATCCTCCAAAGTTGATACCTTTTTCACTTTATTTCATAACTTAGAAAATTTTCTAAGTTTTTATGGTTACCCCTTTTACAAGTTATCCCACTTTCTTTGATTTTTCTTGATGAATGATGATTCAAATCATACATTAACATCATTTTAGGGTTAAAAATCCATTTTTTTTTAAAATCTCAAAAAGTCAAAGTTGACTTTTGTGCACAGTTGACTTTTTGTCAGATGAATTCCAAACTGTGCAATCCTTTAGGAAATCATGTCCTTGACCTAAATCAAACTTTATGGACATGTTCCATGGGTGTTATAGGGTGTATTGAATCATGTCCTAGGGTTTGGGAGCATGTCCTGGTCAAAAGTCAAAGCTACAGTTGACTTTTCTCGCAAAACCCTAACTGTGGTTCAGATGAAATTGAAACTTGTTGCTCAAGCTTCTTGGATCAATCCATTGTTCCAAATGGATCAATATGATATATTAGAGACCCTCAAATCATGTCTTGAGGTCTTGGTTCATGATTTGTCCCAAAAGTCAACTTAGGGGTGAATTAGGTCAAGAAACCCTAATTCCTGATTTTTTATGTATGCATCCCTTGAGGCCAAATTGACTTGATGATTGGGTCCATGAGGTTCCATGGAGTATATTAGGATATGTTTTGAATCATCGGCTCATGCCCAGATGAAAATTTCCATTTGGAGGCCCTGGTCGACCAAAACCTTAATTTGGTGACACTGGCGATCTTGAAGCTTGATCCACCTGGAAAGGAGTAACCTTGTGCTTAATCCTTGAAGTGGGAGTCCTCTTGATCCATTTTGGATGTTTGAGAGGTTAGACAAGTTGAAGATCATGTCATTCCTTGATTGATCCTTTGTCTAAGCACTCAGAGAGGGCTTGAAACCCTAATTTTGATTGTGGTGAATGCTCAACAATTCCTTTAGGAGATTGATGAGGCACAAAGGTACATCCATATTGTGTTGATGATTTTCACAATGATGGGAAATATTAGTGGTCAAAATTTGGGGTATGACACTCAGGAAGAGGTGCCTATGCCACTTTGCTATCCCACACAGAGTCCGAGATTTATACTTAGGTCAGATGTCAGAATGATTTACGGATATTGTGATCCGGCAGGATGCCGTGCTCCACCAAACTCATTGGAGGAAGACACTCCGATGAAATACAACTTTGACCATGACTATTATGGCCCAATGGATGGCCTGCCTATCTGGCAGCCGTACCCAGGAGACTTGGGGCAAGAAAATCAGCCGAACAATGAAAATCAGCTGAGCATCATTGAAAAGAATACCTGTGTCCCCACCATGTCATGGGACCAACACTCAGGTCATTCAGAAAATATCTAGCACGACGATGAATTTGCAAAGTTTGTAGGACTAGAATTCATCAAATATGCTTTTCCCGAGGTCAACGTCATCGAAAGGGATGACTCCTCCAGTTCCACAGAAATGTGGGACACCTTAGGACAACCGAGTGGAAAATACGACTATATGGTCAAGTACACCGCTCCTGAGAACTCTCGTATCAGGATCGAAGACATTCAGCCAGCTGGGTGGGGAGTTCCACCTGAGAGCACAAACACTATACAAAATACAACAGAGGAATCCTCCTACGACAACTCTGCCTGGGAGACAGATTCCAATGATCCTGCTCCGCCAGAAATCAGCGTCATTTCTGAAGACAAATCAAGGAAGGTACCAAACTTTGTGATTCACCGAGGAGTTCACCGCCAATGGGTTGTTGTCGTTGTTCCGAAGATTGCTCATAAGTCAAAATAATTGTTGTCTTTAACCTTTCACCCTGCCCAAGTGAAACGGATGTTTAGATAGGGCTTGCTTTCTGTAAATATCCCTCTTCACTTCGCCCAAAGCGACAGAGTTTTGTTTTATAGGGCTGTAGTTTCAAGAATTAACTTGTTCATAAATAAATAATGTTGTTCTGTAATTTCCGCATTAATTGCTGTTTTCTCTTTTCGCTTTTCAGAAAATGGTAATCCTAAAAAACAATTCAAAATAAACAAGCAGTTTTTCAAAAAAAAAAACACTGCACACACTCTTGCATTCTCTCTATCTCTTCTAAACACAAATCATCACGTCATGCAGATTGCTTATTTTAAACCCCGTTGAAACATACGATCTGATGCCTTCTCCCGACTTTGAATTACTGGAATTTGGGGCTGAAGAAGAAGATGACGACAAAATTCCAGAAGAGATCTCCCGATTACTCGACAAGAGGAAAGGTCCATTGAACCTCACAAAGAGTCATTGGAAACTGTTAACTTGGGTTCAACAGAAGAAAGAAAAGAGATCAGGATTGGAGCAATGCTCAGTCCAACTGCCAAAGAGAGTTTGACAAAGCTTCTCAAAGAATTTCCTGATGTGTTTGCTTGGTCCTATCAGGACATGCCAAGGTTGGATACCAGCATCGTGGAACATCACTTACCGTTGAGATCGGAATGTCAGCCAGTAAAACAAAGGTTGAGACAAACTCACCCGGACATGGCCATCAAAATCAAAGAGGATGTACAGAAACAGATTGACGCAGGGTTCCTTGCTACAGCAGAATATCCTCAATGGTTAGCCAACATCGTACCCGTTCCGAAAAAGGACAGAAAAGTCAGGTTGTGTGTCGACTACAGGGATCTGAACAAGGCTAGTCCAAAGGATGACTTTCCTTTACCACACATTGACATGCTGGTTGACAGTACAGCAAAGTTCAAAGTCTTCTCCTTCATGGATGGATTCTCGGGCTATAATCAGATAAAAATCGCGCAGAAAGGCATGGAGAAAACTTCATTCATTACCCCATGGGGTACCTTTTGTTACAAGGTAATATCGTTCGGTTTGAAGAACGCCGGGGCAACCTATCAAAGGGCCATGACTACTCTATTTCATGACATGATACACAAGGAAATCGAGGTATATGTCGATGATATGATTGCCAAATCTAAAATAGAAGGGGAGCATGTGACCTACCTGTCAAAGCTATTCGAGCGGTTGAGGAAGTACCAACTCCGCTTGAATCCCAACAAATGCACATTCGGTGTCCGTTCAGGGAAACTCTTAGGGTTCATCGTCAGCCAGAAAGGAATTGAGGTTGATCCTGACAAGGTCAAGGCCATTCAAGAAATGCGGCTTAATACCCTTTTTGGTCCTCTAACTATAGGCCACGGTCCAATTTGGTCCTCTTTCTTTTAAAAGTTCCAAGTTGGTCTCTTACGTTGTCTAACAAAATCAAATAAGTCATTTCCGTCAAATATTGGTAACGGTGTTAGAAATAAGTGATGTGGCAGCTGAGGTGGCAGAATTATTTTTTATTAGTACATTTAATAATTAAATGTTTTTATTTATTTTAATTTATTAATTTAGAAAATCAATTTAAATTAATTTTTGTAAACTTTAATGTAAAATATTTGGGCCTTAAGGGCCATGTACTTTAGAGTAGGAGCTCAATAGATTTATAATTAACTTGTGAACAAGTTCTTTATAAACTCTCAACTTTATTGTTCCAAATTCGATGTGGGACTTCAAGTGTTTTTCATAGCAAAAATGCACCAAGATGATGATGAACTGCTATAAGGCACTTTCAGCAATTCATCCCTCTTTAGTTGTAGTATCATTCCTCTGCTGGATCACCTAATTTTGGAGCTTATCTTCTACAGCAGTGGCACCAAGAAGGATTAGATCACTCTCAATCAAAGGAGAATCATTTCTTCAGAAAGTATTGTATCAACTTGTCACCGCAACTCCAACTTTTTCACCATTTAGCGGTATGCAAAAACAATTAGCGGTGGAGGGGCATCTACAGAGGGTAATGATTCTAAACGGGTTTTAAGTGGTGGAGAAATGGAAGACCATCGTTCTCATGGATTAAGAATCCCAAGGCTTGAGTGGAGGAAGATGGGAGTAGATGTTACTGAAAAAGAACTTGAACTTAAGAACGAGAGTTCGAGAAAGAATCATCACAGGAAACATGTTAATATTCATGAAGAACTACACTCTAGGGCTTCCATCGACCGGAAGAATAAAGGAAGTGGTTTTCCTGTGGTTCCCGTTCGTCCTGATGGCCATGAAACAACTGTTATGATTAAAAACATTCCTAGCAAATATACGTATGATTCTTTCTTTCTCGAAGCTTAATTCAGTTGTCTTTAGGACATTATTATATCTTTCATCCTATTTGATAATTATTATTAGTATGCGGTGACAGTCGAGAGACATGATAGTGAAGTTCTTGGAGAACTCTCTGGCTGCAACCACAAATGCTGCCATTTATCAGAAAGTATTGTATCAACTTGTCCAAGTTCCTCATTCAAGTTTGAAGTACGGGCATAAGCATGTTTATCTGCTTCGGCGTAGTACATATATATATCTTGATTGATGAAGATGCTTTAAAGAACCTTGACAATTTCTATTGATACATACAATGAGATTGGAATGAAGAAATTGTATAACATTAAGGCTATCAAAAAATGAAACATGGCAGCAGCAGAAGCTCTTTTAGGATCAAAGAAAATTGTAGAACGGTCTGGTCTTAGATACCATCTTTTCATCACACCTTGTTCTCTCAAATTATCTTTAGTTGTAGTATATCAATTCATCATCTTTAGTTGTAGTATAATTCCTCTACTGGAAGTGCCTTATAACAGTTCATCATCATCTTGGTGCATTTTTGCTATGAAGAACACTTGAAGTCCCACATCGAATTTGGAACAATAAAGTTGAGTGTTTATAAAGGACTTGTTCACAAGTTAAATATAAATCTATTAGGCTCCTACTCTAAATTACATGGCCCTTAAGGCCCAAATATTTTACATTAAAGTTTACAAAAATTAATTTAAATTGATTTTCTAAATTAATAATTTAAAATAAATAAAAACATTTAATTATTAAATGTACTAATAAAAAATAATTCTGCCACCTCAGCTGTCACGTCACTTATTTCTAACACTGTTACCAATATTTGACGGAAATGACTTATTTGATTCTGTTAGACAACATAAGGGACCAACTTGGAACTTTTAAAAGAAAGAGGACCAAATTGGACCCAGGCCTATAGTTAGAGGACCAAAAAGGGTATTAAGCCCAAGAAATGCCTTCTCCAAACACTAAAAAACAAGTCAGAGGATTCCTGGGACGTCTGAACTACATCTCCAGATTCATATTCCTCATGACCGCGACATGTGCGCCAATCTTCAAATTACTCAAAAAGAATCAGGATTGTGTTTGGACAGAAGATTGCCAAACCGCCTTCGATAGTATCAAGGAATACTTGTTGAATCTGCCGATTCTATCACCTCCAGTGGAAGGTAGACCACTGATCATCTACCTCACAGTCCTAGAGGACTCAATGGGTTGTGTGCTCTGCCAACAAGACGAAACCAATAGGAAAGAGTCTGCCATCTACTATTTGAGCAAGAAATTCACCGACTGCGAGACTCGGTACACTATGCTCGGGAAAACTTGTTGTGCTCTGGCTTGGGCAGCCAAACGTCTTCGCCAGTACATGATTCGTCACACTACTTGGTTAATCTCAGAAATGGATCCAATCAAGTATGTCTTTGAAAAGCCTGCTCTCACGGGAAGGATTGCCCGTTGGCAGATGCTGTTATCAGAATATCACATAGAGTACCATGCTCAGAAAGTCGTTAAGGGAAGTGTTTTAGCTGATCATTTGGCTCATCAACCGATTGACGATCAAGAATCATTCGGGTTTGACTTCCCAGACGAAGATGTCATGTATCTAAAAATGAAATATTGCGATGAACCACTACCCAGTGAAGGGCCAGAACCAGGTTCCCAATGGGGACTTATCTTTGACGGAGCTATCAATCATTACGGAAACAGAATTCGGGTAATCATTGTTACCCCTCAGGGTACCCACATTCCTTCTACTGCCCGACTGACATTCAAGTGCACAAACAACGAGGTTGAATACAAAGCTTGTATCATGGGTCTCGAGGAAGCGATCGACTTAAGGATCAAAAACTTGGATGTATATGGCGACTCAGCCCTGGTTATCAATCAGATCAAAGGAGATTGGAACACATACCAATCAGGATTGATTCCTTACAAAGACTACGCGAAAAGGTTGTTACCGTTCTTCAACAGAAACGAGTTTCATCACATCCCTCGTGAAGAGAATCACATAACTCATGCATTGGCCACTCTCTCTTCCATGATTAGTGTAGGTCAATGGAACGACTTGCCTAAGATCGGCATAATGTGCCTTGAACGGCCCGCTTATATCCTCACGATTGAAGCAGTCATAGACGACAAACCTTGGTATCACGATATCAAATGCTTCCTTCAGAAACAAGAGTACCCACCTAGGGCACTAAGAAAAGACAGAAAAACCCTCAGAAGGTTGGCAGGCAGTTTCTTTTTGAGCGGTGATATACTCTATAAGAGAAACTTCAACATGGTCTTGCTCCGATGTGTAGACAGACCAGAAGCAAACATACTGATAAAAGAAATTCATGAAGGATCCTTTGGCACTCATGCCAACGGACACACAATGGCGAGAAAAATTCTCAGAGCAAGGTACTATTGGTTGACAATGGAATCTGATTGCTACAGGTACACAAGGAAGTGTCACAATGTACCGCCAACGCATCTCAAAGTTATCTCTTCCCCATGGCCTTTTTCTATATGGGGAATCGACGTGATTAGCATGATTGAACCCAAGGCTTCAAACGGACATCGGTTCATCCTGGTAGCCATTGATTACTTCACCAAGTGGGTCGAAGCCGCGTCATACGCCAATGTAACCCGACAAGTGATGGTCTGATTTATCAAAAATAATCTCATATGCCGTTATGGTGTTCCAAGCCAGATCATTACTGACAATCGATCTAACTTGAATAACAAGATAATGAAAGAGTTGTGCGCTGATTTCAAGATCGAACACCATAACTCATCTCCCTACCGACCTAAGATGAACGGAGCGGTAGAAGCAGCTAACAAGAACATCAAGAAGATTATTCAAAAGATGGTTGTAACCTACAAAGATTGGCACGAGATGCTACCCTTTGCTCTTCACGGTTATCGCACATCTGTCCGCACTTCAACAGGGGCAACCCCTTTCTCTCTAGTGTATGGCATGGAAGCAGTGCTCCCCATAGAAGTAGAGATCCCATCAATCTGGGTATTGATGGAAGCTAAGCTAACAGAAGCTGAGTGGTGTCAATGTCGACACGATGAACTAAATCTGATCGAAGAAAAACAAATAACGGCTCTTTGCCACGGTCAGTTGTATTAGCAAAGAATGAAGAAGGCATTTGACAAAAAGGTTCGACCTCGCGTCTTCAGGAAAGGAAACCTTGTGCTCAAAAAGATACAATCATTTCTCACTAATTCTCGGGGCAAGTGGACTCCGAATTATGACGGCCCCTATGTGGTCAAGAAAGCTTTCTCAGGCGGTGCCTTGAGACTTGCAACCATGGATGGAGAAGAATTTACCTACCCCACGAATGTTGATGAAATACTTCGCCTAAACTAAAAAAAAGGCCTCGGTGGATTGAAAACCTGAAAGGGCGATCTAGGCAAAAATTAGAGACATAATAAAAAATCATCCCGATGGTTTAGAAATATCAAACTACAATCCAGGCAAAAATTAGGGATAATGGCAAGTAACTACGTCTGATCAGTTCAACTCCTCAGCAGTAATGCCATCCATCAGAGGAAAAACTCCAGTCACGGTCATCTTCGACGGAAGCTCAGGATGTCCGGAATTCAAAGTTGGTAGAAGGATAGTGGTTGTTATGTTTCCATGCAGCCCTTTTCCCTTAAATTACCGTTTTTTAACTTTGTAAATTCTCCATGGAATCAGGCGTTTGGCTGATTTCCATCCTATCAATAAAATTTGAGCCCTTGTGCTTTTGTTTACAATTCTTATTTGTTTTAGCTTTATAGGACAACATTTTAACATGATTAACGATTCTTGAAACGAAACAAAAATGAATTTACTTGTTAAAAAATTTTCTGCTTTTAAATAAAGATGGCAATTTCTTTTGACTATTGAACATCGAAAGAACGTCGTCCGCTTTTCCCGAAGTAATCAAACTTCAAAGTGCAGAATCAAAGTACTCTTTCTAAACTAGTGCGCCTGGATGAAGGATCAACTATGTTAGAGGCCGTGTTTCATCTGACACCCCCGGCAGAGTTCTTACCTCCTAAGCCCGACCAACGGTTGTCCCCCACAGGGGCTATCTCTCCTAATTAAGGCGGAATTGCTACTTTTTGGACCAGTGATATTTTCATCCCCTGCAATGGCCAAGTATCCAGTCATGTTCATCTACTAGTCTGTATGTCGCGCCAGTTTTGTCTGCATAAACATACATACATCATGCATTATTAATTTACATTCACATTCATATAGCATCACCATCACTCTAGTCGGTCTTGTTCCCTAGTGATAAACGTCCTCTCAATCGAGTTGTCAGTTCTTTCCTTGTCAGGAAACGTCGTGTCTGAACAATCTCTCCTCCAGTTTATTTCTGGATTGGAGTTGGCCCTTGACCACTTTGATAACTTGAACCTCTGAAAAACCAGAGAACCCTCGACAAACGTCACTCTTCGCCATTGAAGATGATATTTTCGCTTTCCCGGATTAAGAAAAATCCCTAGAGAAAGCCTCTTAATCAGAGATTCGACAATACAGCAGTTTTTCTCCGAAAAATCTACTGACAAAAAGGTCATCAGCACCTCAAAATTGGATCACATCATATGGCATTTCTCCAAGAAGATCTCGAAGGAAAGTATGATGTAATATCCCCAAGCCGAAAGCAGTCCCTCAAGAGACTCATTTTCCCCAGTAGAGTCGACAAATGGCATCTCCAACAGAGAAGTTTGTACACCTCTATAACTCAGACGACTGGGTTCCCCAGCAACTCTGACATCAGATCTTTTTCCATCAAATGGCATCTCCCCAGGAAAATTCGACTAGAAGTTTGAGGAAAACCTCTACGAATAGCGTCCCTTGTCAAGAAAGTTTATTAACAAAAGAAACTGAGACCAGTTCCTGGGTAGGAAACCAGGATCGAGGGGAAGTTTACATCAGAAACTAAGACCAGTTCCTTGGTAGGAAACCAGGATCGAGGGGATGTTTACATCAGAAACTAAGACCAGTTCCTTGGTAGGAAACCAGGATCGAGGGGAAGTTTACAAAAGAAACTAAGACCAGTTCCTTGGTAGGAAACCAGGATCGAGGGGAAGTTTATATCAGAAACTGAGACCAATTCCTTGGTAGGAAACCAGGATCGAGGCGAAGTTTATTTTCAAAAGAAATCTGAGACCAGTTCCTCGGCTGAAGACCAGGATCGAGGGGAAGTTTTGCCTTTTCTAAGCATCATTGCTTAGCAAAAGAAGATGGATGGGCAAACTGCCATTCATAACCACCATCAAAATTTCGGGTATTCCGATATTTAATCCTCTTGCACCCCGAATGCCCGAATGCCCGAATACCTTCGCCATTCACACCTTCGAGTCCAAGAAGATTAAATAGGGGCATCTGTCATACCCCAAATTTTGACCACTAAGATTTCCCATCATTGTGCAAATCATCATCATAATATGGATGAACCATCATACTTCATCAATCTCCCCAAAGATTGGTGAGCATTCACTACAATCAAACTTAGGGTTTCAAGCCCTCTCAGAGCTCTTAGACAAATGATCAATCAAGGAATGACATGATTTTCAACTTGTCTAACCTCTCAAATACCCATAAAGGATCAAGAGGACTCCCACATCAAGGATTAAGCACAAGGCTGCTCCCTTCTAAGTGGATTAAGCCTCGGGATCGCCAGTGTCACCAAATTAGGGTTTTGGTCGACCAGGGCCTCCAGATGGAAACTTTTCTCTGGGCATGAGCCAATGCATCAAAGCATAACCTAAGATTCTCCATGGAACATCATAAACACAATCATCAAGTTAATTTTACCTCAGGGGATGCATTCACAAAAAAATCTGGAATTAGGGTTTCTTGACCTAATTCACCCCTAAGTTGACTTTTGGGATAAAAACATGAGCCAAGACCTCAAGACATCATTTGAGGGACTCCTATACACTATGTTGATCCATTTTCAATAATGGATTGATCCAAGAAGCTTGATCCACAAGTTTCAATTTCATCAGGACAACAATTAGGGTTTCAGAGAAAAAGTCAACTTTATCTTTGACTTTTGACCCAGGCATGCTCCCAAACCTTGGGACATGATTCAATACACCCTATAACACCTATGAAATCAATCCATTAAGTTTGATTTAGGTCAAGGACTTGATTTCATAAAGGACCGCACAATTTGGATTTCATCTGACAAAAAGTCAATTGTGCACAAAAGTCAAACTTTGACTTTTTGAGATTTTTCACAATTATGGTTCTTTGACCCTAAAATGATGTTAATGTGTGATTAGAATCATCATTCATCAAGAAAAATCAAGAAAAGTGGGATAACTTGTAAAAGGGGTAACCATAAAAAACTTAGAAATTTTCTAAGTTATGGAACAAAGTGGCTAGGGTACCAACTTTGGAGGATCATAACTCCTAAACCACAAGGCCATTTTTCCCCATTCAAAGATGGATTTGTAGCTCTCATGGCCCTCTATAAAAGCTTCAAACACAACTCATTCCAATTCCTCATGGATTTTAAGTTATGGAATGATCAAAATCACAAAAAGTGAAAATGTCACTTTTTTCCAACACTTAGTGAAATTTTCACTATGTCAGAATCTGCCTTCACTTGTTTCCAAATGTAGGGACATTTTTCACTTGGATTCAAAAAGTATCAAAACTAACTATGATCAAACAGTTGTTGTATCATATGAGGGCTTTCCAAAATGGCCAAGAACTCCATCAAATTCCACTTGGGCCATGAGATATGACCATGCCAATATGCCTTGCTGCAAACTGTCATGGCAAGGCAGATTTGGGAGTTTTGCTCGATTTGCTCAAATTTTGCAAAGGGCAAGCAAATCTATCCATCTGAACACCTCAAGGGGAGACCAAGGAGGGACAAACACTGATCCTTAAGCCTCCCAAGTCTTTGGAACCAAAAGTAGCATGCCAAACCTAGAAATCCATAAAAGAGGGACAAGACTCCAATTTTGGCTTAGAGCATTTAATGGATGCACCAAGGTGGCATGGACTGATCCTCTTCCAACTGAATTCAGTCAAGGATGATCCATGACCAAGGGAACCAGCAGCCTGTGCCCTAACCTCTAGTCAATGGCTAGAGGAGACTTGGATTCTCATTGATCAACATTGGCCAAACCTCTGCAGCAGTTGCCAATCACTATTGCTCCTAAAACAAACTTGCTCTACTATAAATAGAGCTTATTTGTGCTCAGTTTAAGGACACCAAAGCACTACAACTGATGCTTTCCTCAAAATCTCTTTCTCTTGGCAAAAATGCCTTCTTTAGCAAGGTAACTCTGAGTTTTTAAGTTAGAGAGCAATTCCACCACATCTCATGATCCAAACACATCCAATATGTCATATCTAAGCTATCCAAACTCTCACAAGTGACATGTAACACCAAAATCATAAAGTCACCTCTCAAAACCTCAAAATAGGACTTTTGTGCATTTTTCAAGCCATGTCTTGATTCAGTCACTTTCTAAACTAGATAAAACATCAAACACACTCCAAATATCATCCTTGAATTGTCCCAAATGGTTCCCCCCATCTGGAACACCATTTGAGAGAGTTGTTATTTTGGCCACTTTTGCCCCTTTTGCAAGAAAGAGCTCAAACTTGTTCCTGGGGTTTCCAGCTGATTCCAATCATCCTAAAAGCTTCTAAGAGATCATTTGAGGGTGTCCAAAGCATCGAATCATTTCTGGAACAAAGCACTTGGCAGATTGCACAAAAGCTCCAAAAAGAGGTAAGCATCACAACTTGAACTCTTTGAAATATGCATTGCTTTGAGGTCCACTGATCATGCACATCTTGTACATGTTATATGTGTTGTGTTTAAACCAATTCATTATGTAATTCATGCCTGTACCAAGAGATAGCACAGAAAATGCAAATCATGGCCTATTTCAAAACCACTATCGGGTTTTTCAATAGGAGCATGATCTAAAAAAACACCACCACCATTGGATTCCTTGTGAAATTCTAGGCAGGATAGACCTAAATTTTGTCCCAATCCATGGAGAAATGAGAAAGTTATGACCTTCACATTTCTAACCAAAATCTTGTCTTGCCTTGCCTTGGGCCAGGCCAAAAACAAGGCAAGCCTTGTGTATTTGTGGTTGTGTTTCAATCAACGGATGTATCACCACCCCAGTGGTAAGGCGCGCGCCCTATACACAAGAGGTCTGGGGTTCGAATCCCCCTCGCCCCAGACCCTCTTTTTGCTATTTTTTCCATTTTTCTACTATTTTTCATATTATTTTTAATAGTTTGGAAAATTAATAACTCTCTCAATTTTAATTATTTTTTATTGGTTCTTGTTGAAAAAAATCACAAAAATATTGAAATATTTTATTCCACAAAAAAATCAAGTTTATATTATTTATTTAATATAATTAGTATTTTTGTGAATAAATTCCTTTTTAATTGTTTTTAAACATTTTAAAAGTGAATATTTACCTTGAAAATCAAAACCAAATGAGTTTTAATTCATCTTGTGATTAAAACCTCATTTTTCAAACCTCAAACAAAAATCACAAGTGGTTTATTCAAACTCATTTGGTATTTTTTATAATTTTTATTGATTTTCTTTAAATATTTACTTTTAAAGGAAAATAAAATTAGGGTTTCTTTGATTTCAAACCTCATCAATCATTTTCAAAACTCTCTGGGCCTTTTGGTAGAGTGTAAGACCCAATCCTTTGTAAACACAAACCTTTTTGGGCCTCAGTGCATTGTATAAGTCCCAATACGTTAAAGAAATCTCAGCGTGGTCGTCAT
The DNA here is from genome assembly GCA_022829125.1 of Lathyrus tuberosus. Classification (NCBI taxonomy): domain Eukaryota; kingdom Viridiplantae; phylum Streptophyta; class Magnoliopsida; order Fabales; family Fabaceae; genus Lathyrus; species Lathyrus tuberosus. Next base: position 14,514,618 of record JALAZF010000036.1, on the reverse strand, counting down.
TTTTCAAACAAAACCCTTGGGCTTCTCCTTGAGTCGTAAGCCCCATCTTTTCTTTTAAAATCATTTTTGGGCCTCTAATAGAGTGTAAAACCCAACCCCCTTTTAACCAAAACTTTTTTGGGCCTCAATCCATTGTATAAGACCCAGTACGGTAAAGAAACCTCGGCGCGATCGCCAGTTCAAAAATCAAATCATCTGGGCCTACCCTCGTGTTATAAGCCTCATTTCTTTCCCTTAAACCCTTTGGGCCTCTTGAGAGAGTGTAAGACCCATCCCTTTGTACAAAAAATCTTTTAGGGCCTCAGTCACTTGTATAAGTCCCTGTACAATTTCAAAACAACAGTGCAATCACTGATAAAACCTTGGGCCTCTCCTTGAACTATAAGACCCGTCAATCTTGTCAAAGTACTTTCTCCTTTGATTTAGAATATAATATTGTTATCAAAGCTTTCTCTATTGAACAAACTAACCAAACAGCATGGAAGCTCTACAACCGAGTAAGCGTTTACCCGCTTTCTTTATCCGCTTTCATATATATATAACTGTATTGTGGGGCTGCTCACTGTAAGTCTTCTTTCACAAACTTTTATATACTCGTCAAATATCCACTGTGTAATACTAGTATAACTATTTAGAGTTTTCCCCGGCAACTACTTCTAGCACTAGGTAAAGCCCTGTTGGTCACTCTTAAATACAAACAAAACTAGATCCCCATAGGATTACCAGACACAGTCTTCCCCTCTCTTGGGGTTAAACAATATGGAGACGTGAAATGCAGCATTCTCAGTGAACCCTTTCTCAGACTGTCACCCTTAGATATTGTCAAAGAAACTCTAACTCCCCAGAGATGATCTTTTCTCCATGAATGGCATCTCTTAAGTTTCTTCCAAATTCTTGGACTTTCCTGGCTTGATCTATTCTCGGTGAATGACATGTCTTGAACTTCTCGGGGTTTGGGGACCCATATGCTTCTTAAAAGCATCCCCGCCTCCTCTTGGGCATTGTACAAGGACCCTTCGGCTTCTTAAAAGCTTTCATGCCTTCTCTTGGGCTTAGTACAAGGACCCAGAGACCTCTACAGGTATAGGAATAGAATCTAGTCATCAATTTGCTAGAGCTGTCTTTCTGAGTCAAGTGTCAGACCTGTTAATAGGTTGACCTTCATCCCTTAACAAACTAGCCTTTTCTTGGGCATCATACAAAGATCATTCACTATCTGAGAATCGATTTCTCACAACACCAGTAGACTGGGACAGTCTCAATACCCTTTGGATTTCCATTTCCTTAAAGAACAGGAAATAACCCTGATCCTCTGATCAATCCCAAAGCACAACCGTACCTTTAATCTTTTCCTTTATAAGAACTAATTTCCTCTTTTATCCAACATACTATACCTGTCACTAAACTGAAACAGTCACCAACACAGTTAGCCTTCTCTTGCGCTTTGTACAATGATTCTCCCCAGTGGAGCTAACCTTTTCAGACTCTCATGTTGAGTCGACCACTTTAGCCTCCATCTCGGGCTTTGTACGAGATATAAATCACTCTCTTGTTGAGTATAAAAGACTATCTTGTTGAGTCAACAACTTTTAGCCTCCATCTCGGGCTTCGTACGAGATAGGAAAACACTCTCTTGTTGAGTATAAAAGACTCTCTTGTTGAGTTAACAACTTTTAGCCTCCATCTCGGGCTTTGTACGAGATACTAAAACACTCTCTTGTTGAGTATAAAAGACTTTCTTGTTGAGTCAATCACCTGATCAAGACTTTCTTGTTGAGTCAATCACCTGATCAAGACTTTCTTGTTGAGTCAACCTCTTTAGCCTCCATCTCGGGCTTCGTACGAGATATAAAAAACTCTCTTGTTGAGTATAAAAAAACTCTCTTGTTGAGTCAAACACTTTTAGCCTCCATCTCGGGCTTCGTACGAGATAGGAGAAAACTCTCTTGTTGAGTATAAAAGACTCTCTTGTTGAGTCAAACACTTTTAGCCTCCATCTCGGGCTTCGTACGAGATAGAAAACACTCTCTTGTTGAGTATAAAAGACTCTCTTGTTGAGTCACACCACTTTTAGCCTCCGTCTTGGGCTTCATACAAGGCACAGCAAAAAAAACTCTCTTGTTGAGTATAAAAGACTCTCTTGTTGAGTCAAACTCTTTTAGCCTCAATCTTGGGCTTTATACAAGACAGAGAGAACATTTTCCCCGAAAAAGTCAACTTCTAGCCTCCTCTTAGGCTTTGTATAATGAAAACCCCAGTTGAGTCAATCAACCTTTTAGCATCAAAGTTGTGTCTTGCTCACAGCATACAAACATCAACAACTCCTCTTTAGAGATGACAATTTCTCTCTAAAGTCAAAACCCGTCAGCTTCACATCTTGGGCTTCGAACAAGATACAAATAGACCCTTCAGCTTCACATCTTGGGCTTTGAACAAGATACAAACCACCTTTAGCTTCACGTCTTGGGCTTTGAACAAGACACCAAAACAACCTTTTTCCTCCCTTAGAATAGGAGGAACTACGATCGCTCTGATTTCCCTGTTTCGTTGAACGGGAATACGTAGGCATAAGATTGAAAAATCTTAGCGAGCATACTAATCAAAAAAACCCAAAATCCAGTATCTCCACCGAATCAACCCAAAAGCAGAAAATTTAAACACATCATCGAAAACCTCACAAATAATCTCGACACTGTGTTCTTAGCAAAATAACCAAAGATTGGGCCCCACATCCTCATAGCATCTGTAACCTAACAGACCGTTGTTCAAACTCAGTATGCAAGCAGGGTTAATTGGAGACATCTATTTCCCTTCCTTAATCAGCTCAATAGGATAAAAAATGAATCGAACTGTAGTGCCCAAGCGATAGTGACTCAGGACCACAAAAATCGTGCTACAATGACATAAACAACAAGAGCTAGGACCCTAGACTGGGCGTGGAGAATGAGAGACTCACGCCTACAGAGGAGCTTAATGAGGTTCAAATAAGTCTTTTGGCTCACCGAGTGACCAAGATAGGCACCTCATTTTTCGAAGAAGAAGAGCGTTAACTAGTCGATTAACTCATTAGAAATGATGACTTGTTTTCCTGGGGCCCTTCTAACATGTTAGACTTAATACCAAAGTGGCGTTCCATCACCTCGCGCTAAATCGCTTTATGAGACCAATGTCGTAAATAATGAGAAAAGTGGGAGAGGAGAAGAGAGCATCCATCGAAAATGAGGAAAATAAGCTAGCAAGCACTGATTTCATCACTTAAGTAAAGTATCCAACCTGGCTAGCCGATGTTGTCTTGGAAAAGAAAGCATCAAACAAGTTGTGTATGTGCGTGGATTTCACCAACCTCGATACAGTCTATCCCAAGGACCCTTATCCCATGTAAGATATTGATCTTCTAATTAATAAGTCCTCGGGCTATAGACATTGAGCTTTATAGACGCATACTCAGGCTACTAAAATACTAAAATGATCCCCTTGATGCATCTAAGATGGTTTTAATGTCAAACCACATTAACTACTATTGTAATGTCATGCCCTTCGACCTCAAGAAATAATCCACGACCTACAAATGACTCATGGATGTCATATACTCCTAATAAATGGAAAATTTTGGAAGTCTATGTCGATGACATGATAGTTAAGACCACAGGAGTGCATAATCATTTTTGTAGACTTGGAGGACGTCTTGCAAAAAGTTAAGAAGTACAACATGTGCTTGAATCCCGCTAGATTCTCATTCGGGATGCATGTGAGAAAGTTCATGGGGTTCATCTTTTCTAAAGTACAAATTATTCACCGAATATCACACCGAAAAATATCTTAAGTTAAAGATTTCAAGGTGGTGAGTGAGAGAGCATTGGATGTTCAATACTTGGAACGCTATGAATAATTGATAATCGTGTTATAAGAGAGAGGTTGGACGAGGTTCAATTGCTTAATCAAGGAAACCAACAAGTCCATTGGGCTTTAGTTTTACACCAATGGTGTTTTGCGTACGTTTAAAGACTACACTTCTTACGTGCTAGATAAAAGTATTGATTATAGCCCTTTTAAAATTAATTCTCTATTTCATCTCCAACCTCCTCCAAGGTGTAACATTCAAAATAGAAGGGGAGTTAAAATGCAGAGACCATTTGTGAGTGAATGAAAGAAGAATTTTTTTAACTTGGGGCTGAGTGGGCAATTGTGAAAGGGAAACCATTGAGATTGCGCACTAGGCAAATGCACCCAATACCAAAAGCCCAAGCCTTTTTCATTGTTCAAACACTAGAGTATTCCTCTAATCAATCAAAAATTTATTGTGAAAAGATTTTAGGCTCTGGTGGAAATTCTAAATCAAGATCCAATTGATGTTGGGTTATTGATTTATGAAAATATCAAGTACATGCCTGACGCACCAAAAAGAGCTTGTGGAAATTTTTGTATTATTAATGAGTTATGCAGGTTAGTTGGACTTCCAAGTCAACCTGATGATGTGATGGTGAGTCTTATGATACCAATCAACAAAAGTGTCTTGCGAAGGATCCCCACACATCCAATTAATAAAGGCAGCCAAGTTGAAGCACAACATGAAGAGAAAGATTAATTCTACCATCCTGATATCCATCAACCAAAAGGAACCCAACAACAACACCACCACGAGAGGGATCACATCAGCCATGCCACTCCCACCTTCCCAATATAGAGAAATACGGGAAATGACATGTCTTGGTTAGAGATAACACATAAAAGGAGTTAACGGAATAACACACGTCTCTTTAGGAAATAAGGATTCAATGATCCACTACCATTACTAGGTGGATGGTTGCAATTCCAAAGAAGCCCGTAAAAACATGACCCATAAACCTCTCTAACTACCTCAACTTGTTGATTAAAAGGATATTTATAATACACAGAAAATACCCCCCAAAAATACCCAACAATTAATTAAAGTGAAAGCTCTGTTGATTTGAGCAAATTTTTGGAAGAACGGGATGTCAAAAGATATGTTTAAACATGAAGAAGTCTGATGAAAGAAGACTGGTCAGATATGATGTCCTAACGGATGTCTCGACATATTGATCTAATGTTGCAGAATGTTTCTAAATTTGTTGCAAGATTTAAGGAGCAGTCAAAACATGGATCAAGGAAGAAATAAACAGAGGATTCGAAGCCCAAGGATGCTGAGGCCCATAAAATGAGATTGATAAGGAATTATTGAATCATTGATTATGAATTAGGATTTATCATAGCTTTGTTTCTAATTAAATGAGATTGATAAGGAATTATTGAATCATTGATAATGTGTTGTTTTCCCTAATCAACTAGAATGATAAAAGTATGAATGTGAGAAACCTTAGGAGTCAAGTCAGAACTCCGTAGGAAAGATCGATGTAACGACAATGATATTCTAAAAGAGGAATGCATTATATGATTATAGTAGTTATTAGAGCACCATGGGTCATTCATAAATATATGTTCTATTAGGAGTATAAGACACAAGCAGAGGGAGGAAGGTAAACCCGAAAGACCTCGCCCTAAGTATAATGTTAGAAACCTTTGGCCGAATAGACTTGAGGTTTAGCTAGGACTCAATTGAGATAGTTGTATCTAACCCCATGTTATAATTTAAAGTAATTCAGGATTAGGCAAATGCAAAGGAATGATAACATGAAGAAGTAAGGACTTTGTTATGTGTTTTGTATTTTCATTATGTACTAGCTATTTAGTATTTTGATTCAACATCCATTATGTATATGTACTAGGTTATCTAGTTTTGTAGCACACATGTGTTGGGATGTTATTTAGTAACTTATGAATGTACTCAATACCAAATTATGATACTTTAATTAATATAATTCTTGATGCGTATGGATTGGAGTGTTATGGTTGATATCAAAACAGGTCAATTTTCGACCCAGACATGAGGTGTAAGTAGTAAATTCTTTTCATCCTCATATGTGTGTTTTTGTCGACATGATCATTGATGACATATGGTATAGTTTAGGCCTGATCAACTTGATTTCAATACGTGTGAAAGGAAGGATTATGGTTGAGCGACCAAGAGGATGTGGAAGTTCTAGAGGCCCTCGAGCACAAAATGTGGAGCCATACCAAGAATTAAGGAATGATGGTAATCAACGGGCTCAGTTAATGCACCAACAGTGACAAGATGTCGAAGCAACAACATGAGTTTCTGATGGAGATGATGCAGTAAATACAAAGTGGTGCACAAGCTTAACCTGCTAAGTAAAATCTTGGAAATCGTAGCTATAAGGATTTCTATCGTATGAACCCACCAAATTTTGAAGGAAGCCTAAACCCACTCTTAGCACAAGAATAACACACTGGCATTGAGCGAGTCTTCTATGCGATTCCATGCAGTGAAGAGAAGAAAGTCACTTTTTCCACGCATATGCTAAGAGGTCCTGCAACAACATGGTGGACAAGTGCTTTGGCGCAGATGACCTCTTAAGGGATTCCAAAGGACTAGGATCACTTTAAGACGATTTTTCCTGGACAAGTAATTTTAAGATGCTTTGAGGGTGTAAAAGAATTTGAATTTCAGTAGTCTTGTCAAGGGAATATGTCGGTAGCTGAATTCATCGAGAAGTTTGAAGACATGGTTACTTATCTACTCAGGCTTTGTATGCTCTTGATGAGAGGTGGTAGATCAACTAGTTTATGTATGGTCACATAGGTGAAATTGAGCATAGAGTTGCACAACATCAAATCAATACTTATGTCAAGTTGTTGCATCAATGTTACGTTGATGAAAATTGTTTGAAAAAGATTCGGGCTGAGAGAGGTCAAGTAAGATAAGGTAAGAAGGATAATCGAAGAACTAGTCACTAGTTGAAACCTAATAACTCTTCATCAAAATTAAAAAAAGCTCAGGGTATGAGACCAGTTCAAATCTCACAATGTAAAATCTACAAGAACTTTCACATTAGATTGTGAAAGAATGGATCTTGGAAGTGTTCGTATTAAAGCGGGTAATACTGCAAGAGATAGTTCAAGTCAAGAAGCTCTGGCAAGAGGAGAAGGTCGAGTTTATACATGTGATGCTAATAAATCTAAAGGTAAAAGTGATTTAATAACTGGTACATGTTACTTGCATAATCAACCTTTGTTTATTTTGTTTGATTATGGAGTATAACTTTCCTTCTTTTCAAAAAAGTAATTGAAGCTTAGTTTATGGAACAAATTTTGCAGAGGGAATGTTTGGTGCAAATTCTGCAGGGGTTTTTGGCTACTCAAAGCTCTTTTTAAAGTGAAGAAAATGCTTCTACTTATAGAAGATTTGAAGGGAAATTTTGGTTTTTGAAGTTGAAAATTGGTTGTGAAATTTTGGAATTGAGATTTGCAGCGTTTTGCAATTTCTTCTATTTCCTGCATTTTGAACTTGGTCATGCTACATTTTGTATCTTCTTTATGTTACAACCTATTTTTGGCATGCCTTATTGTAATTTGTATTGGGCTCTTGATGGAATGTAATTTGTACCTTGGGCCTTTCTTGTATTTGAATTCCTTTGGCTATTGTAATGGCCTTTGTATGCTACAAATTGTAATGGGCCCTAAATGTTATTGGCACCCTACACACTTTTCCAAATCATGCTTAAAATAGCTAATTCATAATTGTTTGGATAATGTAACCATGACTTGTAAAACTTGATTAGAAAGAAACCATGTGGATTGAAACATGAATTTTCATGTTGATGACATACTTAAATTGAGTCCAAAAATCACACTTGAAACCAATTTCGTCATCTTTAATTTATTTATTAAAACCAATCTTGAGATAAATGAACTAAAGCCTTGAATCAATCATTGAGAAATAAAGCCAGACATGAATAAATCTTGAACATATGGCAACTTGAATCATGATAAACCAAAATCCCCATTTTGAATCTTCTTGGACAATATTATGGACCAAATGAACATGCCTTAAAATTAGAGATCATGACTTTAAATATGAGCCCCAATGCACTTAATTTGAACCTGCACAATCCCTAATTTGGAAGTAATCTAATCCTTGATGATCTTCAAACATAGAGCACTTGAATTTAGCACATCATTTCCCTCAAAATGATCCATGACAAAGATAACTTGGGAATGAAGCAATCCCCTTTTGTCTTGACCAAGATTAGGTCAAACTTTTACATGAATCCCAACCATTAATGAATGGCCACTGAATCAATCTTTCACTCTTGATCTGAGGCAGTGATTCTTCCTTGATGCCTCTTTGAAAACCCTAATCCACACAAAGATAGAAATGGAAGAAAATGCATATGTTTTGTATGCGCGATGGTTACATGACATGCTAATGATATGATGCATAAATGATGAAAATGTGGGGGTAAAAATGAAGGTATTACAATTTCATCGTGGGTTTTCCTCATACACATGGTGAGCACGATTCTATTTGGGTGATTGTGGATGTAACCAAATAAGCTCATCTCTTACCCAACAAGATTACGTATAAGGCTATCCACTTATCAAGGTTGTTTATTGTGGAGATTATTCAATTGCATTGTGTTTCATCTAGTTTGTATTCAACTGGGACTTAAAGTTTACTTCGAGATATTGGAGGGCTTTCCATCATGCAATGCGGACGAATTTGAACCTTAGTACTTCAAATAATCCTTAATCATATGGTAAGATAAAAGGAACCATTTAAACTGTTTAAGATATGTTGCGGACATGTATCTTTGAAAGTGGAGGAAATTGGAAAGACCACTTACCCTTGATCAAATTTTCCTACAATAATAGCTATCATTCAAGCATCTGGATGGCTCCATATCAAGCTTTGTATGGAAGAAAATGTAGAATGCCTTTGTGTTGGATGGACATTGGTGATAAGGGGATTCTTGGGCCTGGATAATCCAAGAAACCAAGGTGAAGATAAGAATGATTCAAGATAAGATGAAGAAAGCTCATGGTTGTTAGAAATGTTATGCGAACCGGCATAGGAGATCCTTGAAGTTTGAAGAGGATATCATGTATTCTTGAAGGTCACTCCTAAGCTAGGCTTAAATGGGCGGTCCAAGACAAAGAATTTGATACCGAGATACATTGAGGAATCCATTATATGAGTATAGTATTTATCGAGACACCTAAGGTCGATTGTATGTGTAGGTTCTATTAGAAGTATATGAACCAAGAAAAGGGAGGTCGATAAACACATAAGACACCCCCTAATGGAAATGATCTAGGCAAGAAGGTAAACCCGGAAGACCTCGCCTTAGTGGGAATATATCCAGGACTCAGGGGGTAGGTTTCAATATAGAAGTTCGTTACGAACGCTCTAACTAACCACCTCCTAAGTTTTACATTACCGAGTAGCCAAGGGATTGATATTTACTTACTGTGAGGAACAATAAGAGCTTCACTTATTTGTTCAATTACCTAAATACGCAAGTATAGTATTAGGATGCGAGTATAATGTTCGAAACCTTTGGTTGAGTAGACACAAGTTTAGCTAGGACTCCACAAAAATATGTGTATCTCAACCCATGTTGAATATTTCATGTAACTAATGAAGAGGCAAAGGCAAAGGAAAAATGACCTAATGGAGTGAAGATTTTGTTATGCATTTTGTATTTCCGTTGTGTGTTCTCAATTTAGTATTTTGATTCATTATCCATTATGTATACCTATATGTAATTTTGTACCATACATATTTTAAGATGTCATTTTGATAATTATGAATGTATTCAGTACCAAATTATAATACTTTAATTAATACAATTCTAGATGCGTATTTAATTTAGTTATTACAACATATTCTTTATAATCATTATCGATAAAAAATAATTTTCGTGTATATTTTAAAATAGGATACCTATTGTTAAATTGAGGATTTATCTTGGCTGTATAATTGTGCTTTTGACCATATGCCTACTTTTTTATTATCATAAATTTAAACAAACATTAATTTGTTTAATGTATAAGGGGATAAGCATAGCCGGGAATGAATAAATATATGTAATTGAAATTTATAATTTTAAAGATATTTATCAAATTAGAGAGAAAAATATATTTTTCTTTTTCTAGAAGCTTCTAGAATAAGAAAATGGATTTTTTTTCATAATTAGATAAATATTTATAAAATACATTATCAAATTCAACTTTTTTGACCATGTTTAAACCGAATGATTTATTTTAACTTCTATGTTTTAGTTCTTTTATATAATGTATCGTTTTAACTAGAATATTTTTATTATATAAAAATAAGTCAAATAAATAAATAAATAATAATCACTTAAATGTTAGAAAAAAACAAACAAAGCATGGAGAAAAAATAGGAACACTTTCAAAATACAAAAATATAACGTGTAAGCTCCTAAACACAAGACGTGTCAAATAGGAAAATACATGAGAAAATGGTGTGTCTCTTATAGTATAGTTAAATTTACACTTTTGTTTGTCTCAAAATAATTATCATTTGAAAATTTTAAAATAACTATGCTATATTTTTTCTTTACTAATTTTCTTTTATTTATTAAATTTCACTAATTTTATCTATTTATCTAATACAATAACTAAAAATTAATTTTATCTTAATAAATAATATTACTTTTATTATTGATATCAACCAAACTAATTTTTTATAAGAATCATACACAATTAAAATGTGATATTTAATCCGATGTGAAGAAAGTTTAATAATTTTTTAAAAATAACTTATAGCTATGTGATCTTTTTCAAAATAACTATAAATACCCTATCATATCGTTAATATCCTCGCAAAAACTTATCTCAATACTGTTAATCTCTTTCTCACAAAAAAAAACTCATTAATGATAAATAGTAGTGCACTCTCATTTTTCTATCAAAACACCGGCAATGAATCTCTACAGAACATTCATATGAGAATTTCCATACTATCGAGTACCTCCTCTAACATAGTGGGATCTAAGAGAAAATACAAGATGTCTCAGCACCACCACATCGATGGTATCTCTTTTGGGACCTGCAATATATGTGTTATCTCTAATTGAAGTGTGTTTAATTTCAATTATGGTCGTATTTCTCCTTAACTTATCAATGATCCATTATGTTTCTCTTTTTTCATTAACGCCTTTTTAGCCTTTCAATGTTATCAATAAAATAAATTTGTAATTTTAATTTTATGTTTAATTTTAAGAGCTTGTTAATTTAAAGTTTTATAGAGAGATTCATAGATCCTTATAATTGTATTTGTATCTTATAAATACATATTCATAGTATTTAATTATTTCCATGCAAAAATCAAGAGGGTGTTAAATATGGCTCGTCAGATTGATTTTGAGATCAAATATTTTTCCACAAAATGGAGGTATTATAATAATTATCAATGAGAAAATATTTTTCTTTGAACTTTTGTAAATATGATAAATATTTTCAAGTGGAGGTATTATCATGAACTTTTTTTTAAATTTAGAGGGTGTTAAACATGGCTCGTTAATATAATTAAGAAAATATTTTTCTTGAACTATTTAGAGGGTGTTAAACATGGCTCGTTAATATAATTAAGAAGAGATTAATTACTATGTACTGACAATGTAAAAAGTTTTATACTGTCAATACATCACCATCACCTGTTTGGATTACTTTACAGATTATTAAAATAAAAGTCAAACTTTTCTTTATATCCGACGGTTATAATTAACTGACATTGTAAAATCCTTTTACACTGTCAGTGCATTTCAATTAAATCCAATTAAGAAAATATTTTTCTTGAACTTCATTAAATATGATACATATTTTCCAATGGAGGTATTATGATGGCTTTCTCAATGTTCTCTAGGTAATATGTCTATATATTTACTATCACCAGCTTAAACAAACATTTTATTAGTTTAATCTAAAGAGATAAACATAGATGAAAATGACTAAATATGTTAAATTGAGTTCTTTTATTATATTTTAAAGATATTTATCTAATTAGAGAGAAAATAATATTTTGTTTTTTCTAGAAGCATCTTGAAAATGAAAATGATTTTATTTCCTAACTTGGTAAGTATCTTTAAAATATAATATGAAATTCAATTTTTTATAATGTTTAAACCTAATGATTTATTTTAAATTCTATGTTTTAATTAGTTTATATATTGTAGTGTGTTAACTAGAACACTTTGTTTATATATATATATATATATATATATATATATATATATATATATATAATATGTTTCAAAATACACTTATCATATTGTTAATATATTCCTCACAAAAACTTATCCTCAATGTTAGTCTCTTCCTAAAAAAATATGTATTATTCTCAATAATGGCAAATAGTAGTTCACAACTATTTTGTCCTCCAAGCATCACAAATGAATACTTATAGATAATTATATTAGAATTTTCAAACTATCGAGTACCTCATATCACTATAAAAATAAATATTGATAAGGTGCGACGATTAATTTTGTTTTGTTACGGCAATTTGAAGTGCCTCAAATGGTAAGTCGTGATTGTTGTAGTTTTGTTACAAACACGTGTGTCGACAAGCTATTCTGCAATTGTTGCTAAACCGTCATTCTAACCGCCGTTCTAAATTGCGACGAGTGGGCAACTGTCATAAATGATTAAAAAAAAACATACATCAATAAGGTTGTGCCAGCGATGAAGTGGTGGGTAGAAAATTCAAAAAGAAGGGTCCTTTTTGTTAAAGGACTAAAATGTGACAAAAACACATAAAAAAAAGGAAGAGAGTGAAAGAGTAGTAAGGGGCGTGTGATCCGAATTATTAGGTCTAAGTTAGCCTATTAAGTAGTGAGACCAAGGGTTCAATCAGCAATGGAGGAAGGCGCCTAACACTGGGAGGCATAAAGAGAAGATGAGGTTAGAGCCTGACGACCCAAGTGAACCAACTCATATTCGTCTGCCCCAATCGCTCAGTTTTAGAAAGTGAAACTCCAAGCATCTCTCAAGCTCTAATAAAAAATCCCAAAACAATACGAAATTCAACTAGAAATGATTCAAGCATGGACAACGATCTCGAATACGCACGAATCAACAATCAACAATCACAATATAGTAGAAAATACGACAAAATCCGAAGGTCCCAAGCTCAAACAAACTAATACTGATTCGGCCTCAAATCTAAGTTTCATGTAAGATTAAGCATGTATATGCGCTTAGAATCATGTTGTGAATCAATCTGGGTGATTTATTTGATTGAAACATGGTGAAATTCATGTTTTTGGGTTTGTGTTCATGAATGTTCATGAACATTCATGAGCTAAGAACCCTAGATTTCCATAAATCATTAAATCAAGGTTTTTTCACGTAATTGATTGAGGGATTGGATTCACATTAGATGCAGAAATGCTAAGAAATCAATAAAATAATGGATATTAGAGTATACTTGAGCGAAGAACCTCAAGAATGCCGATGAGGTTTCCTGCGATAAGTGCAGAATCCGATAAGGCTTCGTTCATGCTTCGGCTAGGTGAGTTTCCTGCTTTTCTTTATTGATTTTGACTCCTTTTGATCTCCTTTACCCCTTTCTAACACAACTCAGTCAATTTGAACACTTCTTTTCAAATATGAATTCAAACTAAACTTGAATGATCTGAGTGATTATGTGGTATATAGTAGGGATTGGTGGTGTGTAATGAAGATGAGAAAGATTCAATGGACTGGGATGGGGATTGATAGGAATTTGGAAGGTTTGGTTCATGTTTTCAAAATTTCTTCACTTAGTCCAATACCTAAGTTTGTTACTAGCACTTGGTTACCAAACATTTTGTACAACCTAAGTATATCTCAACAAACATTATGTACCCTTATAATTCAATTGGTTAAGTAACACATTCCAAAAAGTCCTCAATCAAGAACTATTTCTTACACTCACCATGATTTGTAGAAGTAGAAAAAAGGAAAGGAAAGCTTCACTGTGTTATAGATCTTTGAATTAGCTTTCTAACTCAACTGGTCTAACCTAAATCAGAGCTTTCAAACTCAAGTAATGATTAAAAATGAGATTTAAACAAAATGTGCCATCATATTCAAATCAGGATGTCTTCTGACCCAAATCAAGCAACCAGAAAATGCATAGAAACATTCAAATCACTTGTGATTCGCCTCAGATTTTGCACAATTTGAATCAATCCCTTCATGACTCAAATCATGGCTGTTGTGACTCGAATCAGAGTCATAAAAATGCAAAATTTTCCCCTTGATTCGAATCAAAAAATCAGAATTGAAATTTTTCTCAATTTTTCAATCAAAATCTCAACCCTAAACACACAACAACCTTACCATCTAATTTATATCAACTGAGCATAATTAGAACAGATAAATCATAATCTATCTATCATTATAAACATGCTAATATCTATAACATAATACACCAAAGGATTTTAAAGTCTAGCATGCATTTGTCATACTGTACGCTCGAACTTTACTGTACTTCATTCAAGGTTAATTTTTTACTTAAAGTTTAAGATTATAATCCTAAGTGATGGGAAACCCATCTTGTACTGAACATGAAGATGATGCTAGGTGTAACACCCCACTTTCCCTCTCATATGAAATATAGAAATATTACAAAAATAATCATAGTTTAAAACTACAGTAGGATGTCACATCTTTAAAACCAACAACAAGACTCCTTTTCATTAATGAAATAAAACAGCGGAAATAAACGTTTTATTCAAATAAACGGCCATTTGCCAACAACACCAAAAATCCAAATTAATCGTTGTTCACCATAGTTTCAAATAAAGAATGATACGTAACAAAATACATAAAGAATAACAAATGATAAAATTCCCAAAATCCCTTGTTACGTATTAGAGCGACTCCTTAGACTCGACCAAACAACACGCACTCCATGCATACTCAAGTACCTGGGTTATCTGTAATTCCGAAGAAGCACAGACGCAACATACAACAAAAAGGGTGAGAACTACATTCAATAATAAACGGTGTATAATACATGATAAGAGTAGTACTCACGCAATCACACATCAGTAACACACCATCACGACCTACTTATCATTTCCAATTATCAATCGCCAAACAAACAATAATGCAATGCGACTCTATGACATTGACACAATGCATATGTGGTACCAACACACCATGGTTCATTCAATCGAACCCGATTCAATATAGAATCTAGATAAATCACATACACCCCTACCTGGCAATGATTTATCTCCACCACACTCCATATTGGAGTTCGGATGAATCACATACACTCCTCCTGAGCAATGATTCATCAGCACCGACACACCATGAATGCATGACAATAAATAATGCATACTACACATGTATAATAAAAATTACACATTCTCACGATCCTCCTGATCACGCATGAAATATTCATTCACCATAATACACCCCACAACTGGGTATCCCTCACTTGGCGTCAATTAGTTAAATATCTAATTAATTCACTAAAATTACTAAATTAATTATTTTCATCACCAATTACACATTTCTCAGGTTCTGGCATCTATACCCAACCTCTCAAACCAAAAGAAACCGCTTCGGATGCGAAAACGGGAAAGAATTCGCGAAACGGCAAGATTCTGCACTCTCGCTGGCCATACGCATATTGCCTTGTGTCTTAAGCGTATTGCCCAACTCGCTCGCCCCTCCTACTGCGTATCATATGCGTAATGCCTCTCCTCCCGCCCTGTTATACGCGTATTTCCCTACCTATTACGCGTATGGGCAGAGACGTTTCATTCTCTCAGAATTTCAACTCTCAGATCCAAATACGCGTACTCCCTCTCATACGCGTAAGGTCGGCTTCCATACGCGTACTGTTACGCGTACGGGCAGAGGGTCGTGCCAAAACCTCCTTTTGGCCCTCCATTACGCGTATTAACCATGCATTTGCCCAGCATTACGCGTAATGCCTTGCCTATTACGCGTATTGCCAGATCTGTTACGCAAACTGAATTTATCCATACTAGTCCAGGTTCTGCTACGGGATCCTTACTTTTTCACTCCAATTCAGTCCCAAACTTGTTTCTACCTCAGTTTTAGGTCCTATTTTTCATCTTACCTCTTTCACCTATCATTACTAATCAAAATTACAGGTCTTAGATCTATTTTCGTTCTCTAAACCTGCACTAAACCAGTTCTGCAACATATACATTCATACAGCAACAACAACATCAAGATATCACACAATTCAGAACCGCAACAATTCGATTCACACAGTTTTCATCACAGATTCATTTATGCACAACAGATTCATAAAACAGCATATATTCATACGAATTCCTACGGGGTTAAGGACTCCCCACTAACCTCTCATGACCATACCACCAATATTAAACCCATTCTCCCCCTTACCTCAAAATTGCTCAGAAAATTCCTGCGAAAATTGATTCTTCAAAGCCCTAGTTCTTGTCCTTCCTCTCTCTAGCCCTTCTTTTTGTGAAAAACTGATTATGACTAACCCTACTCACTAGTTCTCACTAATCTCAGCTTAATGCCCAAACTGCCCTTGTTTTTCTCCACTAACCCTTATTATTATTAAATTTGACTTTTAATTATTAAAAATAATAATAAAAATGATATTAATAATATTTGATACTTAGGATAATAATATTAATAAGAAAAATAGTCATACTAATATTAGTAACCATGATAATACTAAAAATAGCAATAATAATAATAATAAAATATATTACTATTACTACCTATACCCCAAGAATTACTTCCGACACTTTTAATCTACCCGTCCCACTAAGGGCCACACGCCTACGCGCTCAACCACACACACCCTTAACCAGGCCAACAACGGAAAAATAACACGATGATCAAATAATTTAAATTGGGGTGTTATAACTCTCCCCCACTTAAATTATTTTCGTCCTCGAAAATGTACCTGATGGAAATAGGTCCGGATACGACTCTCGCATCCTGCTCTCCAGCTCCCAGGTCACACTTCCTCCAGCAGCTCCTCCCCAAGCTACTCTCACCAAAGGAATCTCCTTCCCTCTGAGTTGCTTCATCATGCGATCCTCGATCCTTATCGGCATCGCCTCCACAGTAAGATTATCACTAATCTGCACCTCATCCATCTGGATAACATGAGATGGATCGGATATATACTTCCGAAGTTGCGACACATGAAACACGTCATGCAAGTTCGAAAGTTCAGGAGGCAACGCCACTCTATAAGCAACTGCGCCAACTCTCTGCAGGTTCTGATACAGTCCAATAAACTTAGGATCCAGCTTCTTTGATTTCAATGCACGTCCCACACCGGTCACTGGGTTGACTCTCAAGAACACGTGGTTACCTTCACTGAATTCCAAGTCTTTCCTCCGATTATCATGATAACTTTTCTGCCTACTCTGAGACACCTTCATCTTATCCAGGATTATCTGAATTGTCTCGGTAGTTTGTTGCACAATCTCCGGTCCACGCACCACATTTTCACCAGTTTCATACCAACACAGAGGTGTCCTACACCTCCTACCATACAAAGCTTCGAAAGGTGCCATTCCAATACTCGAATGGTAACTATTGTTGTACGTGAACTCAATCAATGGCAAATGAGTATCCCACACACCACCTTTCTCCAACACATTGGCTCTCAGCAAGTCTTCCAACGACTGAATAGTCCTCTCTGACTGACCATCGGTCTGGGGATGATAAGCCGAGCTCAACTTTAATTTAGAACCCAAGGCTTCCTGCAGACTCTTCCAAAACTCTGAAGTGAACCTCGGATCTCTATCTGATACTATGCTCGACGGAACACCATGCAACTTCACAATTATTCTGATATAAATCTTCGCCAGCTTTGACAACGGAAAACTGATGTTAATTGGTATAAAATGTGCGGATTTCGTAAGTCGATCTACCACTACCCAAATAGCATCAAAGCTCTCGCCGTATTTGGCAAACCAGTAACAAAATCCATAGCAATACTGTCCCACATCCATTCCAGAATCTCTAACGATTGCATTAACCCCGAAGGCTTTTGGTGCTCCACTTTTGACTTCTGACATGTCAAACAAGCATAGACAAACTGAGCTATGTCCCTCTTCATACCGGGCCACCAAAATAACTTTTTCATGTCATGATACATTTTTGTAGCTCCCGGATGAATACTCAAGCTACTCCGGTGACTCTCTTCTAAGATCGCTTTCCTCAATTCATCATTATCCGGTACACAAATTCTACCCCGGAATTTCAAAACACCATCATTCTCCACCTTAAAATCACTATCAGGATCATTTCCTCCTGCAGGCATCAAGTCCACTAATTTCACATCAAGCCTTTAATTTTCCTTAATTGCGTCCAAAAAGTCATTATTCACCTTAAGCATACCCAGCCTAACACTCTCCGGTGTAGTTTCACAAACCATACTCAAGTCTCTGAACTGTTCAATCAATTCCATCTCTTTTACCATTAATGCCGACATATGAATTGTCTTTCGACTTAGAGCATCTGCTACAACATTAGCTTTACCCGGATGGTAACTCAAATTAAAATCATAATCTTTCAAGAACTCTAACCATCTCCTCTGCCTCATATTCAATTCTTTCTGGTCGAATAAATACTTCAGACTTTTGTGATCACTGAATACCTCAAATCTCGATCCATACAAATAATGTCTCCAAATTTTTAATACAAAAACCACTGGAGCTAATTCAAGATCATGAGTAGGATAGTTCCTCTCATGCACCCTCAATTTCTGCGAAGCATATGCCACCACCTTGCCATCTTGCATTAACACACCGCCTAATCCCATCTTAGACGCATCACAATACACCACAAAAGGTTCACTTGGACTTAGTAGAATTAACACCGGTGCCGTAGTCAATTTCTTCTTCAATTCCTCAAAACTTTCCTCACAAGTCGCATCCCAAACAAAAGCCTGATTCTTTCTAGTTAACTGAGTCAATGGTAATGCCAAATTAGAAAACCCTTCAATGAATCTTCGGTAATAACCTGCCAAACCCAAAACGCTTCTAATTTCCGTAGCTATCTTCGGAGGCTCCCACTGAAGTACTGCACTTACTTTAGATGGATCCACCACTATGCCATCACCAGAAATAACATGACCCAAGAAACTCACGGTCTTCAACCAGAATTCACATTTCGAGAACTTTGCAAATAAATTATTATCTTTCAACACCTACAATGAAATTCTCAAGTGCCCTGCATGATCTTCGTCAGACTTAGAATAAATCAGTATGTCTTCAATGAATACTACAATAAACTGATCCAGATAAGAATGAAAGATACGATTCATATACTCCATAAACACACCCGGCGCATTAAACACTCCGAAAGGCATCACTGCATATTCATAATGTCTATAGCGAGTTCTGAACGCAGTCTTCTGAATATCATCTTCCTTTACTCTAATCTGATGGTAACCCGACCTCAAATCAATTTTGCTGAAAACACAAGCTCCCACAAGCTGATCCATTAAGTCGTCAATCCTTGGAAGTGGATATTAATTTTTAATGGTCACTTTATTCAACTGACGGTAATCGATGCACAGACGCATACTACCATCCTTCTTTTTCACCAACAACACTGGAGCTCCCCACGGCGATACACTCGGTCTAATAAACTTCTTATCAAACAATTCTCTGATCTGAGATATCAACTCTGCCAATTCCGATGCAGACATCCTGTACGGTGCCATAGATATAGGTCTGGTACCAGGAACAAGATCAATAGCAAATTCAACTTCCCTCG
This sequence comes from Lathyrus tuberosus, assembly GCA_022829125.1. Classification (NCBI taxonomy): domain Eukaryota; kingdom Viridiplantae; phylum Streptophyta; class Magnoliopsida; order Fabales; family Fabaceae; genus Lathyrus; species Lathyrus tuberosus. The sequence goes on along the minus strand of JALAZF010000036.1, from coordinate 14,494,965 downwards.
TCGGAGGCAATTCTGTAATATCATCTGGAAACACTTCAGGAAATTCACTCACCACCAGTAACTCATTAACTAAAGTCTTGATTTCCACAGATAACGAGGCAAACACTGCAAACATCTTAGCCTCATCCTCCAACAACGTTCTCAACTCCCTGCCAGACAAAGAATCCGCTAATGCTTCCTCTTCAGGAGTAAGAAACAATAACGTCTTCCTAAAGAAATCAATGTAAACCTGGTTGAATTCCAACCAATTCATCCCCAAAATAACATCGAGATTACCGAGTGGCAAACAAATCAAGTCCACTCTGAAATCCCTACCAAACATAGTCAACGGACACTTCAAACACACTAAGGAAGTAACTACAGAACCAATAGACGGAGTTTCAATCGTCATCCTCTGATCTAGAGTTGACGGTACAATTCCTAATCTCTTCACACAATCAACAGAAATGAACGAGTGGGTTGCACCCGTGTCAATGATAGCAATCAAATGAATATTATTAATAAAGCAAGTACCTTTGATGGAACGCTCGTCATTTGTGGATTGGGCTCCCACCAAGGCAAACACTTTCCCACTGGCCTGAGATTTCTTTGGCTTCTCACAGTGAGTGCTGATATGACCCTTTTCTCCACAGTTATAACAGGTAGGCATAGTGGCCCTACAATCTGCTATAACATGACCTGGTCGCCCACACTTGAAACATTTCTTCACTTCATTCGGACAGTTATTAGCACGGTGACCCGCGCCACCACATCTGAAACACTTGAGAATATCAGGAACCACTCCTCCCTCTTTTGGTTTCTTCGCCACAGCAGCTTTCTGTTTTCCCTTATCATCTGGAGCACTGTAAGGACTACCCCCAAACCTCTGCTTACCCTTCCGGTCACTCACAACCTTGTAATGAGCAATCCGGGCCCTGTTATCATTATCATAAATCCTGCTTCTGTTAACCAGTTCTGGATAATTCCTTATCTTCTGACAAGCAATGCCCTGTTTGATCTCGGGACGCATCCCATTCTCAAACTTCAAGCACTTCGAATTCATAGCTTCTTCCGTATTGTAATGAGCACAATACTGTACCAACTCTTCAAACTGAGCAGCATATTCAGCAACAGTCATATTACCCTGTTTCACCTCCAGGAATTCAATCTCTTTTGCACTACGAATATCTTCTGGAAAGTACTTTTCCAGAAACACAGCCTGAAACACTGTCCAAGTAATCTCAGTACTCGCAGCTTCCAACCTCTGACGACAATTGTCCCACCAGACCTCAGCCTCTCCCTCCAGCATATGAGTGCCAAATCGTATTTTCTAAGCATCACTGCATCCCATGGTCCTGAAGATCTTCTCAATTGCCTTCAGCCATTTCTGTGCAGCCTCAGGATCTAGAATACCTCCCTCATATGGAGGCAGCTTATTGCTCTAGAACTGTGCTAAGTCACGGAAGTGCGCACCCCTAGCTTGATTAGTGTTCTTTACCGCTTGTGCCATAGCTTGCATAGCAGCAGCAAGAGCAGCATCATTACTTCCTGTCATACTGTTCAACAATCAACATACGATTAGAACACACACTCTACTCCTATTCTAAGGACAGACTCTACTACTACACCTGGCCGGACGGACTGACCTGCTCTGATACCAATTATAACACCCCACTTTCCCTCTCATATGAAATATAGAAATATTACAAAAATAATCAGAGTTTACAACTACAGTAGGATGTCACATCTTTAAAACCAAAAACGAGACTCCTTTTCATTAATGAAATAAAACAGTGGAAATAAACATTTTATTCAAATAAACCGCCATTTGCCAACAACACCAAAAATCCACATTAATCGTGGTCCACTATAACTTCAAATAAAGAATGATACGTAACAAAATACATAAAGAATAACAAATGATAAAATTCCCAAAATCCCGTGTTACGTATCAGAGCGACTCCTAAGACTCGACCAAGCAACACGCACTCCATGCACACTCAAGTACCTGGATTATCTGTACTTCCGAAGAATCACAGACGCAACAAACAACAAAAGGGGTGAGAACTACATTCAATAATAAACGGTGTATAATACATGATAAGAGTAGTACTCACGCAATCACACATCAGTAACACGCCATCACGACCTACTTGTCATTTCCAATTATCAATCGCCAAACAAACAATAATGCAATACGACTCTATGACATTGACACAATGCATATGTGGTACCAACACACCATGGTTCATTCAATCGAACCCGATTCATAATAGAATCCAGATAAATCACATACACCTCTACTTGGCAATGATTTATCTCCACCACACTCCATACTGGAGTTCGGATGAATCACATACACTCCTCCTGAGCAATGATTCATCACCACCGACACACCATGAATGCATGACAATAAATAATGCATACTACACATGTATAATAAAAATTACACATTCTCACGATCCTCCTGATCATACATGAAACATTCATTCACCACAGTACACCCCACAACCGGGTATCCCTCACTTGGCGTCAATTAGTTAAATATCTAATTAATTCACTAAAATTACTAAATTAATTATTTTCATCACCAATTACACATTTCTCAGGTTTTGGCATCTATACCCAACCTCTCAAACCAAAAGAAACCGCTTCGGACGCGAAAACGGAAAAGAATTCGCGAAACGGCAAGATTCTGCACTCTCGCTGGCCATACGCGTATTGCCCAGTTCGCTCACCCCTCCTGCTGCGTATCATACGCGTAATGTCTCTCCTCCCGCCCTACCATACGCGTATTATTGCCCTACCTATTACGCTTATGGGCAGAGACGTTTCATTCTCTCATAATTTCAACTCTCAGATCCAAATACGCGTACTCCCTCTCATACGCGTAAGGCCAGCTTCCATACGCGTACCGTTACGCGTACGGGCAGAGGGTCGTGCCAAAACCTCCTTTTGGCCCTCCATTACGCGTATTAACCACGCATTTGTCCAGCATTACGTATAACGCCTTGCCTGTTACGCGTATTGCCAGATCTGTTACGCAAACTAAATTTCTCCACACCAGTCCAGGTTCTGCTACGGGATCCTCACTTTTTCACTCCAATTCAGGCCTAAACTTGTGTCTACCTCAGTTTTAGGTCCTATTTTTCATCTTACCTCTTTCACCTATCATTACTAATCAAAATTACAGGTCTTAGATCTAATTTCGTTCTCTCAACCTGCACAAAACCAGTTCTGCAACATATACATTCATATAGCAGCAACAATATCAAGATATCACACAATTCAGAACCGCAACAATTCGATTCACACAGTTTTCATCACAGATTCCTTTATGCATAACAGATTCATAAAATAGCATATATTCATACGAATTCCTACAGGGTTAAGGACTCCTCACTACCCTCTCATGACTATACCACTAATATTAAACCCATTCTCCCCCCTTACCTCGAAATTGCTTAGGAAATTCCTGCGAAAATCGGTTCTTCAAAGCCCTAGTTCTTCCTTGTTCTTCCTCTCTCTAGCCCTTCTTTTTGTGAAAAACTGATTATGACTAACCCTACTCACTGGTTCTCACTAATCTCAGCTTAATGCCCAAACTGCCCTTATTTGTCTCCACTAACTCTTATTATTATTAAATCTGACTTTTAATTATTAAAAATAATAATAAAAATGATATTAATAATATTTGATACTTAGGATAATAATATTAATAAGAAAAATAGGCATACTAATATTAGTAACCATGATAATACTAAAAATAGCAATAATAATAATAAAAAAATATATTACTATTACTACCTATACCCCAAGAATTACTTCCGACACTTCTAATCTACCCGTCCCACTAAGGGCCACACGCCTACGCGCTCAACCACACACACCCTTAACCATGCCAACAAAGGAAAAATAACACGACGATCAAATAATTTAAATTGGGGTGTTACACTAGGGATGAACTTGATGATGGTGAAAGCTTATTCCTTCCCTTTGTATGCAATTCCCTCCAATCCTCCATGTTCTTCCTTCATTTATTAACACCATGGCTTCCATTTTTCTGTGGTGAATTGATCATGACATACAAAGTGGAAAGAGGTTTAGAGAAGGGTTTTAACATAAATTTGTGTGTGGATTACAGAGATCTAAACAAGGCCAGTCCAAAGGACGACTTTCCTTTACCACACATTGACATGCTGGTAGACAGTACATCAAAGTTTAAAGTTTTCTCCTTCATGGATGGATTCTCGGGCTATAATCAGATAAAAATGGCGCCGAAATACATGGAGAAAACTTCGTTCATCACCCCATGGGGTACTTTTTGTTACAAGGTAATGTCGTTCGATTTGAAGAATGCTGGGGCAACCTATCAAAGGGCCATGACTACTCTGTTTCATGACATGATACACAAAGAAATCGAGGTATATGTCGATTATATGATTTCCAAAATAAAGGTGAGAACTTGCCTTTAAATTATAAAGGAAATGAAGGAGGCTAAGGATGAATTTGAATCACCATGTTCTTCTACAAAGGTTTGATCATGATGATGAGAGTATAGGACGAGCTTGAGAGTTTTTCTGTAATGCCCTGTATAATATATACCTAGAATAATACAATACAAGCATTTTATTTGGTACTGACACCATCATAAGTGCCTAATGGCGTAATTCACATACTTGACCATTTCTAAATACATAATATAATCTATGGTACAAGCTATGGAAACTAGCCAAAAATATAAAATCTAAGAATAATATACAATATCCTCAATTGTATACAACAAATACACAGTGGAATAAGCTTAACTAAGCTTCTCTTGAAACATCCAGGCATCGCTCCACTTGTAAATCAAACCTGTACTCAAAACCTGAAAATAATCAACAATAGTGGGGTGAGATACATCAAATCTCAGTGAGTTCCCTATCTTATAGATTCTCTCGGCTTTACAGGGATCTAATAGTCCTAACTCAAGTCAAGGGGAAGAGAAAATGACTTTGAGTTCACAATCTCACACTATATGGAAACATGCCATGAGTCTGTTAACTCATAAATTCACACGAGAGGAAAAACATCCTGAGCCTGTTAACTCAAGAATCCTTAGAAATGGAAATATGTCCTGAGCTTGTTAACTCAAGAATCCTTACGAATGGAAATATGTCCTAAGCCTGTTAACTCAAGAATCTCACTAATCGATAACCTGTACCAAGGAATCCCCTTTTCCCGTCCGCTTCAACGTCTAGAAGTCGACCCGAGTCATGGATCCTTGTAGTTACTTGACATATGAAATGGATTTGGGATCATCGGCCTGTTAACCGTGAACCGTCACTTCTCATGGCCTGTTAACCATCACAAGCCTCTTTACCATATAAGCTTCATTCATACTACACGCGGGAATCAAACCTGCCAAGTAATTGTGCATACGTTTCAGAGAAGGAGCTCGAGTCTCATGAAACTACACCTCAAGATAAATGGTTACGATTATGTGATCATATACACAATGTGATTGTATTCGATAATCACAAGGCCACAATGCCTTAAGGCCACATTCGCCTTTTCTCATAATCACAAAAGTTACACACATGTTCCATACTAGTGTTTACTCTCTCCTAGACCAATCTCGTCACGGGTGCACCTTTCTACACCAATTACCCGAGCCTTGCCATCTAGGTTATCTACTCCAGGCCAGAACTCGCCAATGAATGCACGAGCGTCGCCATCCAGAGTTTCTATCAATTTCTAGTCACAACCTAGAATCAAACCATTTTGTTCTGGGGTAAAGTTTCCTCACTCTTCCTAATTCATATTTTAAACATGCATATTTTCTTAATCATGTTTCACAACAATATATAGACATGGCATAGCACAAATATTACAAGTAAACACATATAATCACACATAACATAAAACATCACTTTTCGGGTTCCCTCCGATTCATTTAATCGTGTATCGCAATCAATATTTTCACTTCTTATCCCATAGGATATTTTCACTACTTTACATCGGCTATAATTATGCCTCAATCGGATTTGTAATCCAAAAGATATCAATTTCTAAACATTGTTCACAAATTCCGTTTTCAAACATTTTCAAATATCACATTTCTATACTTATCTTATCAATCCATGGAATATAACCATGTTTCTACCTCACCATCTCATAGAGCATAAAATTAGCTTTCCAACGCTTCCGACTATGCGTCAATCCGAGTTACGGATCTCAAGTTACGACGAAATTACGAAAACCCTGTTTTTGCTGTCCCAGACAAATTCGCCTGGCGAATCCCTGGCGAAGCAGACTCGCCACTAACTCGCCTGGCGAATCTGGACGAACCAGAATTCTCCCAAAACGGGTTTGGGACCCAAAAATGACCAAAACCTTCAACCCATATGAAATTATTGCACCCCATGACCCAAATAACATGTTATAACACATTTAGACATGCATTTCATCAAATCATCTGTTAAATTTCATTTATTTCTCCATTTGATCATTTTCTCTCAAAACTAACATAAGTTCTAAATCCTTAATTCTAGAACTTAGAGTTTCTAACTAGAACCCACCTGATAGTCGAAGAGGAGTTTGAAGAAGATGATGATGATCCATGAGTTTCTCTCCTCAAGCTTTTCTCTCTTTCTCTTCTTCTTTCTCTCTTCCTTCTCTTCTTTCTCTTTTCTTCTTTTTCTTCTTCTTACTACTTCTTTTCTTCTTTTTCTCTTATATATATATATATATATATATATATATCATTATTATATAATATAAATTCATAGAGTAAAATATATCCAATTAATATTTTGTCGTCTCAACCAATCGATCAATTATTAGAGTTACCAAAACTACTTTCTTGAATTAATAAATATTAATCCGTCTCTGTTATAAAATAATTGATCTCTTCAGAGTTCTCCAGTTGCTCTATTGATCCCAATTGATAACAAGTTAAGTACTTAGAGCATTCCATAAATCTAATTAACCAAAGATAGAGCACATAGATACTCATCTGATCTCATCTGATATCCAATTGAGCATTTAGATAATACGGGGTATTACACTCTCCCCCCCCCCCCTTAAATTGAAATTCGCCCCCGAATTTCCTCTACTCGGCAATAATCACAACTTGTATCCTGGTCTTAGATTCACACTTAACTTTACTTCCGTTAAAATTTCTGACGTATTCCAATTCCAACTTGATTTCCACAGACCAAAAATCTGTATTTTCACAATTTATCAAACTTCGTGTCCTTAGTTATACTCTTGTTCCAATATTGGTTTAACTTCCAACCTTGCTTCCTCTCAATCCATCTGTTATTTTATACTAAAACACTTGGTCGCAGTCTACCTTCGGAAAGAATGTACCATTCCATATTCCTCTACTGAGTCACAAACAAAATCATAACATTTCAGCTCGATTCATGAAACAAGCACTCATCAAATCTTTGCGATGTAATTCAGTGATTCCTTAACTTCATAGATTGTCAAACTTCTTACCAGTTTCATCTGGTCTGGCGCTGTACATCGTACCCATCACATCTGATATTTCATCTCTTTCGTATCACACCAAAAGGTAACACACTTAGAACAAAATCTCCTTATTTCCAATCTTACCATCAATTTCTCCTCTGATTCTTATAAATCCGACTGAGCCCTTTCATTTGTCACCTTCCACTACGCAACTCCAATTCTAATAGTGGAACACCACAATTTCTTAAGCACTACCACGTAGCTGATAGTCCACGGAGAAACACACTTATCCACTGGGATCCTTACTAATCCACGGTACAAAAACTTACTGACATCCTATAGTAGAACTATTTCTTTGCCAACACACAATATCTTAACATCTGTCCAACACTCTCCAGACGATAAAGACACAAGAGTTACACTGCTACAACCATAACATATATAACTCCAAATTCATTCAAAACTCGAATAATTCATCCAAAAGTAGTTTAACAACCTTCGGTTCTTGTTACCACATTCCCAATCGATTATCCTTACGGTTTTCCGACTTACTCAATATTCCTTGCTGATTCGAGATCTCAACCAAATACCAACGTAAAACCAACATAGAACTACAATCATAAACGAGTCACCACTTATCAACTTAAACTGTCCAAAGCACAATTGTGAGTTTCCAGATTACTCACCAATTCACGTACAACACTCTACATACACACACACTTTCGAAGTCCATAACACACTTCTCAGTTGAATCAACTCTTCTCATTTGTTTCGTTCCATAAACTATTCCCAGTTACATACTTAACTTCAGAACGTCCAATTCTTACTAGTACTTGGAAAGATAACCTACAAATTCCTTCTCTGGTTAGAACACAACTGCACACAACTGGTACCACTTTCACGGGGTCTAAATCCAAAACCAAGAACTCACGGAAGATAACAATTACTAACTTCGACCAACCGTTCGTCCTTAATAATACCATAAATTAAATTACCGAAACGGTCTTTACAAGATCAACACTTCGAGAATATTTTCCAGCTTCGTCCTTAAGACTCGCAACAACAATAATAGCAATACACCTAAGACTTTCTCACACTCAACACAGTTCACAAGATTACTTCTCCAAAGTAAACTCCCTAGTCGTCTGAACGAGTGGTCAAATATGCAACACCTTTCCAGAAGTTACGATTTCAAAACACAAATCCGTCTTTCACTTACTTGAAATCCCGTTTTCCATTCATACAATACTCTAAATTCGGAGCAACATAAGGTAACAAAATGCAGATGATGGTTCCTAAGGGATTTCACAATTTACACACATGTTAATCGATTAACCATCTGAGCTAATCGGTTAACTCCTCAAAATTCATTGCAAAACACCACCCTTGCACGTGTTAATCGGTTAACACGGCTGCAGAATCTAAAAAAATCAGTTTTCCTCTTAATTCAAAGCCATCCATACTCAACCATCAATCCGATTTGTTCTAACTTAAAATATCATTTTCCAACTCGCGGTTCCTTAACTGGTATAACATTCACCAACCATGATCCACTCAGGTAAAACCGACAAAGTCAACACATACAGATGACACACTCCAACCAAGTGACAAGGTAGAATTCCAAATTCTGACGCGGTCACACGATAACTCTTCGGCGGGATAGTTCACTTTTCTACTCAAACAATTTCACTTGCGGGAAACCAATAATGACGACATTCTGGGGTTTTTAATCACAATTCATACCGATTCATCCACAACCAAAACCCAACATACAACCTTGTTCTCTCACTTGAACTTCTTGGTGGGACATAAAACAACAACATTCTTAGTCCAACAAAAGGTAGATTCAGAATATTCCGATTATTCACAAATACAGGAGTTCTCTATACTTGAAAATAAATCGGGGTAATGCACTCTCTTGAAGGACCTTTCCATCACTTCGCACACATTAATCGGGATTTATTACCTTTCACTATCCATTGCACATCACACTTAGACCAAATTACTTAACGAAAGATTCACAACCAACAATTCTCATCCACTATCTACAAAACCCTTCCGGTATAAATCGTCCATGGTTTATACTTAGTCCATAATAAGTCCTGATTTGCTTCTCGTTGTTTTAGCACAACCTTGCTTCTTAAAATACAACATTCACTGTTCCACAGAGTACGTCTCATCACCCTTGTCTCAAGAATGAGAATCCATCATGTACAATTGTAACCACGATGCTACTACTACGCTTGTTCTTAATACCCAGGTGTAACTTTCATATAACATACTGTTAATACCGTTTATTCCACATAATCGAATAAAATCCACCTCATAAACAATATTTTTCACTTTCCACAGCATAGAACACTTTCATAGCTTCATATCGATATAAAGAACGCTTAAATCGGACACCCGAGTCAAAAGATATGAATTTCTGAAGAAAGGAAAATTATTGGAAACAGCCAGATTCGCCTGGCGGTTAAGAATTTCGCCTGGCGAGTCCCCCCTTCGCCAGCACTTCGCCCGGCGAACAGGCGGCGAATCCTCATTTCATAAAACCCTAAAAGTTCCAGTAGCTACACATGTTCTGTTTCTTCATTTTCGCCTGGCGACTAAGTAATTCGCCTGGCGAATTCCTCTTCGCCGGCACTTCGCTCGGCGAACCAGCGGCGAGACCCCATTCGCCTGGCGATTCTTGATTCGCCTGGCGAATAACACCAGAAGCAGAGTTTTCTGCTGCGTTTTTCATGGTTTCTACACCTCAAAATCCAACTTTTCCAAACCAAAACGTTTTCAAATTCCAAATTGGTCTCTCATCGAATACAGAAAATCCCGATGTAATATCTCGAACTTAATCTCTCTACATAACTGAATATACTTAATTCATCACCCACTCTTATTCTGGCAAATACTGGTTTTACTTGAAGCACGTAAACACATTCTTGTGTTCCTTCTCACACTTCTCTACTACTTTAGATTCTCATAAAAGCCGAACGTCCTTAACTCTCATATTTCCCAGTTGGAAGACATTATTCCGAATGCATTCCTTAAGGTACTCTCGTCTATTCAAGATACCATAGTGACCTTAGAAACTGAGGCACCAATACCTATCTCACTTACGGACCTTGCGTCACACGTTCCATAAAACAACTTTTCTTTTCTACGGAATGAGATTACTTGAAATTCTTATCTATAACAGTGGTCAATCCAGCTCTACTAGCGACTTTACATATTTCTTGACACCTTAACCAATCGTCCAGTAGAGATCCTTAACTTTTGGACTTCATCCCTTCCAAAGGATTACTTAAACCACACATTACACTTTAATTCCATGCTACCCAAAGCACAACTTCTACTAAAACCTCACTAAGCTGACCAAAACTCCTCACTACTAACTCTTGGCTCGAGCGTTCCCTTACGGCACAAGTTTCCGACAACACTTCGGAGTCCTCGTGGTCGCTCAACCATGATTCTACCTATCACATACATAGTATTAGGTTCATCAGGCCCAACACTACATAGTATGATATTAAGTTTCATGATGGCAAGACACATTTAAGAGGCAGGAATAGATTTACTTATGATGTTTCAAGGCTAGGTTGAGGATACAACCTGCTTTGATACCAACTGTAATGCCCTGTATAATATATACCTAGAATAATACAATACAAGCATTTTATTTGGTACTGACACCATCAAAAGTGCCTAATGGCGTAATTCACATACTTGACCATTTCTAAAAACATAATACAATCTATGGTACAAGCTATGGAAACTAGCAAAAAATACAAAATCTAAGAATAATATACAATATCCTCAATTGTATACAACAAATACACAGCAGAATAAGCTTAACTAAGCTTCTCTTGAAACATCCAGGCATCGCTCCACTTGTAAATCAAACCTGTACTCAAAACCTGAAAATAATCAACAATAGTGGGGTGAGATACATCAAATATCAGTGAGTTCTCTATCTTATAGATTCTCTCGGCTTTACATGGATCTAATAATCCTAACTCAAGTCAAGGGGAAGAGAAAATGACTTTGAGTTCACAATCTCACACTATATGGAAACATGCCATGAGACTGTTAACTCATAAATTCACACGAAAGGAAAAACATCCTGAGCCTGTTAACTCAAGAATCCTTACGAATGGAAATATGTCCTGAGCCTGTTAACTCAAGAATCCTTACAAATGGAAATATGTCTTGAGCCTGTTAACTCAAGAATCTCACTAATCGATAACCTGTACCAAGGAATCCCCTTTTCCCGTCCGCTTCTACGTCTAGAAGTCGACCCGAGTCATGGATCCTTGTAGTTACTTGACATACGAAATAGATTCGGGATCATCGGCCTGTTAACCGTGAACCGTCACTTCTCATGGCCTGTTAACCATCACAAGTCTCTTTACCATATAGGCTCCATTCGTACTACACGCGGGAATCAAACCTGCCAAGTAATTGTGCATACGTTTCAGAGGAGAAGCTCGAGTCTCTTGAAACTACACCTCAAGATAAATGGTTACGATTACGTGATCATATACACAACGTGATTGTATTCAACAATCACAAGGCCACAATGCCTTAAGGCCACATTCGCCTTTTCTCATAATCATAAAAGTTACACACATGTTCCATACTAGTGTTTACTCTCTCTTAGACCAATCTCGTCACGGGTGCACCTTTCTACACCAAGTGCCCGAGCCTTACCATCTTGGTTATCTACTTCAGGCCAGAACTCACCAATGAATGCACGTGCGTCGCCATCCAGAGTTTCTATCAATTTCTAGTCACAACCTAGAATCAAACCATTTTGTTCTGGGGTAAAGTTTCCTCACTCTTCCTAATTCATATTTTAAACATGCATATTTTCTTAATCATGTTTCACAACAATATATAGACATGGCATAGCACAAATATTATAAGTAACACATATAATCACACATCACATAAAACATCACTTTTCGGCTTCCCTCCGATTCATTTAACCGGGTATCGCAATCAATACTTTCATTTCTTATCCCGTAGGATATTTTCACCGCTTTACATCGGCTATAATTATGCCTCAATCGGATTTGTAATCCAAAAGATATCAATTTCTAAATATTGTTCACAAATTCCGTTTTCAAACATTTTCAAATATCACATTTCTATACTTATCTTATCAATCCATGGCATATAACCATGTTTCTACCTCACCATCTCATAGAGCATAAAATTAGCTTTCCAACGCTTCCGACCGTGCGTCAATCCGAGTTACGGATCTCAAGTTAAGACGAAAATACAAAAACCCTATTTTTGCTGTCCTAGGCAAATTCGCCTGGCGAATCCCTGGCGAAGCAGACTCGCCACTAACTCGCTTGGCGAATCTGGACGAACCAAAATTCTCCCAAAATGGGTTTGGGACCCAAAAATGACCAAAACCTTCAACCCATGTGATATTATTGCACCCCATGACCCAAATAACATGTTATAACACATTTAGACATGCATTTCATCAAATCATCCGTTAGATTTCATTGATTTCTCCATTTGATCATTTTCTCTCAAAACTAACCTAAGTTCTAAATCCTTAATTCTAGAACTTAGAGTTTCTAACTAGAACCCACTTGATAGTCGAAGAAGAGTTTGAAGAAGATGATGATGATCCATGAGTTTCTCTCCTCAAGCTTTTCCCTCTTTCTCTTCTTCTTCTCTCTTCCTTCTCTTCTTTCTCTTTTCTTCTTTTTCTTCTTCTTACTACTTCTTTTCTTCTTTTTATCTTATATATATATATATATATATATATATATATATATATATATATATATAATCATTATTATATAATATAAATTCATAGAGTAAAGTATCTCCAATTGATATTTTGTCGTCTCAACCAATCGATCAATTATTAGAGTTACGAAAACTACTTTCTTGAATTAATAAATATTAATCCGTCTCTGTTATAAAATAATTGATCTCTTCAGAGTTCTCCAGTTGCTCTATTGATCCCAATTGATAACAAGTTAAGTACTTAGAGCATTCCATAAATCTAATTAACCAAAGATAGAGCACATAGATACTCATCTGATCTCATTTGATATCCAATTGAGCATTTAGATAATACGGGGTATTACATTTTCTTACTCTCTCTCTTTTATCCCTTTTAATCGTGTGTTCCTCTATATATATTTATTTATGGTTAAACTATCCAATGTATTATTTTTCTACCAATTTAATGTCATTGATGTGTCATTATTCAAAGAAAATACATTGTTGCGATTTTCATGGGAGATTGATGGTGTGTCGTACCTCAAAAAATACGATCATTCGCGATGGACACGGAAAAAAATTGTTTGAACAGATTCGCCACTAACTTTATTCATTCCAATGAAGGAATAGGAAAATATCAATAAAACCTTTAAGATAAGAAAATGGACGTCGCAACCAAATCCTAGGTTCGAGATTCGATTACGCAGGGGAAATTTATTAACACCCTTCACGTCTGTTGTACTCAACGGGAACCTCTTAGTCTGATTTGTGATTGAATGTTAGCTAATGTTATTGTTTTATTCTAAGCGAATAATGCAAAAGTTAAGCGAAAAGGTTTCATTTACTAGGGTAAATTGGTGGTTTTTTATTAGGGTGCTCGCCAAGGATTGGGGCCCTTGTGCCTACATATCTTCATTTGTAAAAATGAAGAATTATAAAACCCGTAGTTCGTGGAACTACGGGTTTTTGGTTTATTTTATCGAACGAGTTTTTAGGTCACATTATAAGGGCTAAACGTTAGCTTGTCTACTCTCGGAGGAGGCTTAAGCATTTAGTTTGTATGCACATTAGAAGGGACTAATCATCGTTCTTTTTGAGAAAAAATTTTAATTGCACGGAGGAGAGAAGTTAAATTAATATGTTGATTGTTATGTTTGGATGACGATTACTTGAATGGCCAAGGAAGCCTCCTTGTATCCAAATAATTGAAGAGAAGAATTGAAGGCTCGAGACTATCCCTCTGTTCATCCTTAATTGTTAAAGGGTTCAATATGATTAGAGTGTTTTGAACGAATGACGAGTACTCGAATGGCCAAGGAAGGCTCCTCGTATCCAAGTATTCGGGAGAGAGAATAGAAGGCTCTAGAATACTCTCTTTTTCATCTAAGTGTTTGGGAAAATAGGTTTGATTCAATTTGTTATGAAAATGGTTTGAAGTGAGTCAGATTATAAGTTTTTTTTAGAGATGACAATTGTTTGACTAGCGAGAAAGGCAACTCGTACCTAAACAATTGAAGAGAGGAATCGAAGGCTCTAGACCATATCCCTTTTCATTTTTAATGAAATAAGGTCAAAGTATGATTAAATGGTTTAATTTGATTTATAAAAAATACTCGATGTTGATTGAGGTTTAAATTTCCGTTTGAAGCGATGGAAGGTTTTATAAGTGAATGGAAGGGAGGACCTAATTGTGCTAGGTTAAGGTTAATAGCGATGTACGAGGCGATCGACTTACAAGTTGGGGTAGGGCTTGATATATGGATCAAGAAGGCTTGAGGGTTTTGATTTTATTCAATGACAAGACATAAGCAGAATAAAGTAAAGCAATAAAATTATTTTACACTTTATGGGGATGAGGTTACACCTTTTCAAATGGGGATAAGAATAAACAATAAACACATAACCCAAACAAGCAAGCATACACAAGTGGATAAAGCATGAAAGCGATAAAATAATTAAATTGAATTTAAACTACGTGTGTACTAGCAAAGTGGGCTAGTCTTTTAAACGACTAATTAGAAGTAATTAATCGAGTAAGTCTCGTTGTAAGAAAGCCCAAAAGTAAGCTATGAATGTTGTGCAAGGTGTCCAAAGCTAAGACAGTGAAAATAAAGAAGTCTAATCCAAGTCTCCTTTACTAGGGTTTAAGTACAAGATCCAAAACTCCATGATACTAAGGATAGTTACATAGCCCAAGCTTAATTTTTTTTAGGGTTTTTGATAATTTTATCATGTTTTTTATATTTTTTTTAATAATGATGAATAAATGCATGAATAATAAATGAGCGGAAAGTAAATGGCGAAAAGTAAATGACAAGAAATAAATTGCGGAAATGTAAAGAGCAAGAAAGTAAATGTTAGATGTTAGGAGTTAGTTGTTAGTGGTTAATGTTTATTGATTGAATGATCACTTTTTTGAATCGGGACCAATTTAGCGTTATGTTAAGCAATCATAGCATGATATATATGAAGATCATACTATGGGAGGCCAGTCAATAACAACATTTGTGTTAAAACATGCTAGAGAAATGATATGTAAATCATTCTCCTAAAGCCATGCCACACGAAAAGAAAAAGAGAATTGTCTCAACTTAATCAAGAACTTCCATGATTAATCAAATGCAACCTATCACTATCTTAAAGTGTAAAGAATGATCCAAATGATCATTCATCAACAGATTTTAAATAATGAAGATTCAACATCTTTGAAAATCAACATTCTATGATCCTTAAGATTTCATCAACCAAAATGAAAAAGAAAATCAAGATGAAATAAAAATAATAGTGGAAATAATAGAACAAGAGATATTTAGCATATGAATTCACTATAAAAAACAAATATGAAAAAAAAAAGAAAAAAGAAAGAAAACAAAATCAAAACAAATAAAAAACGAATAATGAGAGGGGAAGGTGGGTATGAACTAGGGAGATGTGAATATCATATTCACAATGGGCTTTAAGCCCAATCCATATGAACAAAAGTGACTAAAGCATAACAAAAAAAAAATAATATCAGCAAGCAGGTGAACACTTCCTTCCTCTTCCTCATTTTGCGATGCCAGAAAAATGCTTCATACTGCCGCGGTGGCCGCGACAGTCGTATATCCCTAACCTTGCATCGTCCTACTCTCCTCTCCTCACGCTCTGAATTCGTTATTTAAAACAAGCAAAACTCAGCCAAGCCTACGAATCAATTACGGAACGTAACGGGAATTAAATGGAATGGGAGCTACTACATATAACAACGACAAAATCAGAGCCTACTGCAAATGTTCAGGTCTGAGTTTGTGTTGTTGCTGGAGGTTGTATGAATTTGGTTGTTTCAATGAGTTTTTGCAGGTTGAGGTGTAATGAATGAAGGTTGAGGTTTTGTTTTGGCAGGGAAAGTTTGGCTATCAAAACCTTAGAGAGTGAAGAAGCAGAGTTTGTTATTTATAGAGGAGTTGAGGCGAGTTGAATTGAAATTGGTTTGAGAAGATTGCTGTTGTTTTTCATTGTGATGTGCGTTTTGAATTGCTTCAGCTTGTACGTCATTTTTGGATTGCAGGTTGGCTTTGTTTGTGACGTCGTTTTTACGTGCTTGGATTTATGAGGGTTTGTAGCTGATGTGGATTTATTGCAACTGGTTGAAGTTTGTTTTGGATGAAGCTTGGCATCTTGTTTTGCCTTTCTTTCAGTAGCAGCTGTGTTCACCTTATGAGCTTGCAGTATAGTTTTGTCTTAGTGTTGCGGCTTGTTGATGTAGCTTGAAGTTGCTTTCCGCGTGGCATTTTGCAGCTTGTGGCTTGGAGTGTGTAGTTGCATGAAGTCTCACTGGATTGGTGTAGTTTTGGAATGTTTTGGCTTGTGTATTGTGGACTTGCAACTTGCAATTGTTGAAGGCTTAGCTTGCAGCAGCTTATGTGCGTGAATTTGGCATCACGAATTTTAGCTTGGTCTTGGCTTGTAGCATTTGGATTGTAGTGACTTCATGTGTTTTTTCTTCTTTTTTATTTTTAACTAATTTTTTGTGTGCAAGTGGTGATGATGGACTTTATAAATGTACATGGGCCTTCTTATTTTGTGTTTTTTGCAATAGACTTGAATAATGTATGGGCTTGAAAGTATTATTTGGACCTTGGGAATGTTACTACTTGCATCCTTAACTTTGAACAATGCATTACAATTTTTTGTCATATTTGAACTTGGATGAACCACACTTGAAACCTTTTGTGCCATTCTTGGATTAAATCCAAAAAATCCACTTAAAACCAACCTTGAATAATTTTGAATTCTTCATTAAAAAACAACCTTGAAATGAATTAAAACCTTGAATCAATTTTTAAGAATATAAGTCAACCATGAATCAATCACAAAACAATCTTGAACTTATAGCCACTTGAATTTTGATAAAACAAAAACTTTCACTGTGAAACTTCTTGAGCAAGAACATGCCTTGAAATCAGAGAATCATGTCCTGAAATATGAACTGCACTGCACAAAATCCTAATTGGAAAACGATTTGATCCTTGATGATTTTCAACCATGAAACACCGGATTTTGACACAGCCCGATAACTTGATAATGAAGCAAACCCCTTGTTTGACCAAGATTAAGTCAGATTCCACTGAATTTCAATCATCACGACGCACATGCTTGGGACACGAAAATAAAAGGGTAGGACAAATTTAAGGTATGACATTGAGAAATTATGCAACTAAATGTTCTTATTGGAGATAGGGTTTATACTAAGCTAGATAGTTACTACGAAGAAGAGTGAGTTACGAAACTTTGGAAGCCTAGATTACAAATTGAAATTTGTTGAGGTATTTTTCCTATCTTGTTTTCATTTCTTCAAGATTACAAATTAAATTTCTTCGATTGTAATTTGTTTCCATTTCTTCATAATGAATTGACTATAGCAATTTCCAAAAAGTGTAGGATAAAACCAACTCTTTGATTTGTCCAAAAGTCTTATTTAACATGAATATTTCTTTCCTTCAGCAAATAAACAAACTTCTTTCCTTTCTTTTCTAACCTGAACTGCAATAGTAAATTGACTAACCATTTTAAAAAGAGAAACAAACAAAAAAAACTTAGCAATAATTATGTATATATCTCCAACAACATAGAACTTAGAAATAACCTTATGTGTATTTATCATGTTTTTTATTTAAGCTACCTAGAATACTTATTAATACTTCTTCTCTTGTGTGATAGAAAATATATTTCCATTAGTATAACTAATTATTTTCTCCAAACATGTTAAATTAGTATTTAGCAGAATAGTGTGTGAGTTTTGTTTGACATTTTGCAAGTTTAATACCTAAAACATTTCTTGGCTTGGCCGTAGATTTCCTTGTTGATGTGCTATACTTCATGTAATTTTTGAAAATCCTTCTTGCATTTGTGTAGGAATTGAATCTAGTTCGCATTTTTTTATCTTGTCTTTTGATTGCTCTACTTAATTTGTTAATTTTTCCTGAGATATACCCCCCCCCCCCCCTTGAATTTTCTCTGAAATGGCTTATGTACCTTTCACTACGCCAAAATTGGCTTTTCGCATCGCCAAAAAGACAGCGCTTTTTGCAAAAAACACTACTATAAGTCTTTAAAAAATTTCGCTAAAAAAAAAGCGCTGCAAAAGACAGCCTTTAGAAAGCGCTTTTTAAAAGCGCTGCTAAATGCCCTAAATTGAAGCCACCTTAGAAAGCGCTTTTTGAAAAGCGCTGTTATAGGTATTACCTTAAAAAGCGCTGCTATAGGTTAACATTAGAAAGCGCTTTCAGAAAGCGCTGCTATAGGTCTTAAATTCTCCCCACTTAAGAAAGCGCTTTCTAAGAAAAGCGCTCTTAGAGGTAGCACTTAAGAAAGCGCTTTTTGAAAAGCGCTCTCTAAGGTCAATTATGAATTAAAATATAAAACACATTTCTAATCATTTTCAGAAACTTTTTTTCATTTTCTTCTCTCGACCGTTTCTTTCTGAAACCCTTGCTTTCGTTCATTCTTGCTTTCGTTCTGAAACCCTTTCCATTGCCATTGCCGTCGTTCTGAAACCCTTGCCATTGCCATTGTTGTCGTTCTGAAACCCTTGCCATTTCCATTGCCGTCGTCCATTGCCGTCGTGAAGAAGAAGATGAAAACGAAGAAGAGGTACGTTGTTGTTGTTGTTCCTGCTTCTTACATTGTTCTTATTCCTTACATTGTTCTTGTTTGTTACGTGTTTGTTGATCCCTGCTTCGTGAGATGTGTTTGTTGGTCCCTGCTGCGTGAGGTGTGTTTGTTGCTGACGCTCCCTCCTCTCTATTGCGTGTGTTTGTGATTGTTGAGAATTTTGTGGATATGTTTCTGATGATATTTTTGTCTTTAATTTGAAAAATGTTGTATGTGAAGTTCTCACTGTGTGAATTTTGTTTTATGAATACTGGTTTTTTTGTGAATGACTTTTCTGATGATATATCTTTTGTTACTAGATTAAATTGAAACTTTGTCATATATTCATTCAACCGATACATTGCATAAAACAGTTAGATTGTTAATGATGCAATGTGAATTTGTTAACTATTAGTATGAATGCTGAGCTGGAATTGTGAATAACTCTGTTATGAATTAGAAACTCATTCTGTTAGTTGCTAGCATAAATTACAATTAGTGTTAATTTTTGTTAATTCAATTAGTTTATGACTGTTAGTTATGTAATCTGAATGAAGTTTGTCATGTAATGCTTCAAATAATTATGTTAGTTATGAGTTTAAAAAAGAGGTTAGTTAAGTTGGTTTGTGAATGATGAAATTGGTTCATGTTATGTTAATTGGGAACCGCTACTGTGGATTACTTAGTGCAATTAGTTTATGAAGGCGAGTTAGTTGCAATGTGTTGACTGTTAGAACTGTTAAAGTTAGTTGTTGTTGAAATTCAATTTCCTGTTAGTTAGAGTGTTAATTGAGTGAATTTGGTAAACCAGTTAAAATGAGATGAAACTGAATTGGTGCTGTTGGATTAGTTATGACTTGCTGTTGTTATGAAATATGAGGTTAATGGATTTGCAGTTAATGTATGATGTTGTTTGTTAAAACTGAGCTGTTAGTAGCTTACTATCAATGTTAGAACTATGGTTGGCTTGGAATTACTTGTGTTTTGCTAGAAAAATTGTTAAGATTTTACCAAATACTAATATCAAATATTTTTAATATCTGTCATATTTGATACATTTATATATAGGATTGAATTATTCATAAAGCATGTTTGGTAGGTGCATGTTTACTTGTTTAGGTATTGCTAAGATTTGAATCTTGTTAGGTTTAGGAGGAATTACTCTAATGCTTGGTTACTTGTTTAAGTATGCTTGGTTACTTGTTTAAGTATGCTTGCTCTTGAGTATTTGGTCAAGTACTTGGGATATGTAGGTGTTTACCTCTAATTGTTGCTTGTTTGTGATTACATGTTGCCACTTATCAAGTTATGACTCATAATTGGTCAATTAATGATATTTCATTTTATGATACGTGTACAGGGGGGTCTTGGTAATTCTAACCTATCTGGACACCGTGTGGGTCTAGAAGTTGTTTACATCTCTACAGGTAATTAGTTGTTCTATCTCACCACTGTAATTAGTAGTGCTTTGAATGAACTGATATGATGGGGTTACTAACTTATTGAATTTGCTATATATAGGGGTTACTTGTGATCAAAGTGTGAAAGTCGGATCGTTTCCCTACAGGTAAATATTTTTTATTTTTGTTTTTGTTTAGTTTAATTAGTATAACTATGGATAAGAAATGGATGTCTTCAAGTCGATTGTCGAAAGAGTACGAGAATGGGGTATTGGAATTCGTTAAGTTTGTTGTTGCACACGCCAAAGACCCCAGTCGAATGATATGTCCTTGCTTGGGTTGTTGTTTTGGGAGTCGGGTTGACGCGGTTCAGTTGGCATCGCATTTAATGAGGCGTGGAATTGATAGAAGTTATACATGTTGGAATTTGCATGGTGAGAAGATTAACGGGAATGTTGAACCGGGGGATAATACGACCTATGCTTCAAACGACAATGGCACAGATACATACAATTCTGATCGAGTCGAAGAGATTGCAGAAGCACTTGAAGAAGATCTTAAGGATTGTCCCAAAATGTTTGAGAGGTTGGTAAGCGATGCAGAGAAACCGTTGTATAATGGTTGGACTAAATTCACAAGATTGTCTGCGGTATTAAAGTTATACAACTTAAAGGCGGGCAATGGATGGTCGGATAAAAGTTTCACATAGTTATTGGCCCTTATGAAAGATATGCTTCCAGAGGATAATGTTCTTCCCAATCGAACATATGAGGCCAAAAAGATGTTGTGCTCTATTGGCATGAGCTATGATAAGATACATGCCTGTCCAAACGGTGGCGTTTTGTTTCGAAATGAGTATGCATCGTTAAATAAGTGTCCTAAATGTGGTGTCTCTCGATATAAGAAAAAGTTGTCTCCAGCAAAAGTCTTATGATATTTTCCTATAATTCCGAGATTTAGACGCATGTTTCGTAGTGAGACTGATTCAAGACACTTGACTTGGCATGCAGATGAAATAATTATTGATGGAAAGTTTCGACATCCGGAAGATTCACCACAATGGATGAAAATTGATGATGATTATCCTGAATTTGGAAAAGAAGCAAGAAACCTTCGTTTGGCATTATCTACTGATGGAATGAACTAACACGGTCTTCAAAGTATCTCACATAGCACTTGGCCTGTGATCATAATGATTTATAACCTACCTCCATGGCTATGTATGAAGCGTAAGTACATGATGTTATCTATGTTAATTTCTGGGCCTAGACAACCAGGGAATGACATAGACGTATACTTGGCACCCTTAATCGAAGATTTAAAGTTTTTGTGGGAGAACGGTGTGGAGGTTTATGATGGGTATAGGAAAGAAAGTTTCAACTTGAGGGCGATGTTGTTTGGCACAATTAATGATTTTCCAGTATACGGAAATCTATCAGGGTACAACATAAAAGGTCAATGTGCGTGTCCTATTTGTGAAGATAAAACAGATTGGACGCGATTGAAGTTTGGTCAGAAGAATGTCTTTCTCGGTCATCGTAGATTCTTAAATTCTAATCATCACTATGTGGGTGGAGAAAAGCATTCAATGGAGAGCCAGAACAAGGTAGAGCTCCAACAATATTGACAGGTGATCAAATTTTTGAAAAGGTGAAAGATGTGAGTACTCAGTTTGGAAAGCCTTTTGCACATACACTTGTCAAGAGTGGGTGGAAGAAGAGGTCAATTTTTTTTGAACTGCCATATTGGAAGTCGTTGTATGTAAGACATTTTCTCGATGTTATGCATATTGAAAAAAATGTATTTGACAGTGTTATTGGTACGTTACTCAATATACAAGGAAAGTCTAAGGATGGCCTTAAAGCAAGAAAGGACTTGATAGCGATGGGGATAAGAACTGAATTAGGACCATTGAAGAAAGGAAAACGAACATATCTACCACCTGCTGCGTATACTCTATCTAGAAAGGAGAAAAAAGTATTGTGTAATTTTCTAAGTGAAGTTAAAGTTCCAGAAGGATACTCTTCAGATATTATAAGACTTGTGTCTCTGAAAGACCTCAAGTTAAAGAGTTTAAATACGCATGACTGCCATGTTATAATGGAACATTTTTTACCAATAGGTATATGTTCTATTCTGCCAGAAAAAGTAAGTAGCGCAATAACTAAATTGTGTTTTTTCTTTAAGTCAATTTGCATTAAGGTGATCGATCCTGCGATCTTACCAACATTACAAAAAGAAATAGCTATTACTTTGTGTGATCTTGAAATGTATTTTCCTCCCTCGTTTTTTGACATAATGGTTCATCTAGTTGTTCATCTGGTGAAAGAGACACAATTGTGTGGACCGGCTTATATGAGATGGATGTACCCTGCTGAACGTTATATGAAAATATTAAAAGGGTATGTGAAAAACCGAAGTCGACCAGAGGGTTGTATTGCCGAACGATACATTGTTGAAGAAGCGATTAAGTTTTGTACTTAATATCTGTCCAATGTACAATCAATTGGACTCCCCAAATCTCATATTGTCGAAAAAAAAGAAGGAAAAAAGTTAATTGGAAATGAAGTTGTGACAGTATCAAGGTTCGAACAGGATCAAGTGCATTTGTATGTTCTGCACAATGAGAATAAGGTTGAGCCGTATGTTGAAATGCACAAGGATGTTCTCCGAGGTTTAAATCTGAATAGAAATGAGAATTGGATAGTACGAGAGCACAATCGAACTTTCATACCTTGGTTTAAGGATCATATTTATTCAAAGTATATTCAGATCCCGCTTCAATAACAGAAAGGTTGAGATGTTTAACATATGGTCCAAGTTTGGTTGTGTTTTCTTATAGCGCATACGCAATTAATGGATACACATTTTATACCAAAGAACAAGATGATAAAAGTACTATGCAAAATAGTGGTGTCACCGTGGTAGCTGAAGCAATGCACATTTCAAGTGTGAAAGACTTAAACCCCAAATTTACAAATCTGTCATATTTTGGGGTTATCGAGCGTATTTGGGTGTTTGATTATGAGAAGTTTTAGATTCTTATATTTCGTTGCAAGTGGGTTGAAAATAATAATGGCGTACGAATGGATAAGTCAGAATTTTTGCAAGTGGATCTTAATAGGGTGGGGTACAAAGATGAGCCTTTTATTCTAGCCTCTCAAGCTAAACAAGTGTTCTATGTCACTAATCCGACAAGTACAAAATGGTCTATAGTGCTTTTATCTAACAAAGTAATTGATGAAAACATTGGAGATCAATGTGATATTGATGTTGATATTGAATCATTTACTAGAAATGATCAAGATGAAAATATTATAGTGAATGAATCATATACTAGAAATGATCATAATGAGGGTATTTGGATCAATCTAACCGTCCGTGTTGTTAAGAGACGGGTATAACATATTCCAACCAAGAAAAGAAAGAGACGTTAGTGAAAAAGGTACTAGTTATAAAATTATATCTTATATCATTCAATAATATTAATTAGTTGTCATGTTATATATAGTTTATATCATTCAATGGATTATGGATTATGGATTTTTATATTTGTCATTTAATTTTTGTTTTTTTCTTTCTTACAGGTAAAATGGCTAGTGACCAGGAAGACACACACGAGACACATGATACAAATGAAGCTCAGAATGAAGCTTCGAATGTAGAAAGTGAAATAAAACAAGGAATAACTATTATGAAGTCAATCATCCGTGCTAGAGATAAAGGGATCAAATTTGATGTACATTGGAATGCTGAGAACCAACTAATTGAGCCTAACGGTTCAATGTTGTCTTCATACATTGGTTCACTTGTCCGTCAGCACATTCCAATTACCAGTGATAATTGGAGGAATATGTTGTTGCAAGCTGGTAAAGATAAGATATGGACTGAGATACAGGTACTTACCAAATATGATTGATGTTATAAGATTTTTGTTGACGATTAAGTCTTTAATTTACTTATACTAACACACTTTATGTTTATATGTGTATGTTTTTTTGTAGAGGTCCTTTAATATTGATGAAAGCCGACGAAAGTATTGTCTTCAATTGGCCGGAAAGAGACACAGAGGGTTTCGAGCCTTATTATCAAACAAATATCTTAAGGATGAGGAAAAAAATTTGTAGAAGAAGAACTTCCACAGTTGTATGCGGACTTGATTACACCGGAAGAATGGGGCACTTTTGTAGCCAAACGGAAAACCGAAAAATTCAATGTAATGTTATCTTGTCATGTCTATTAATTGTATTATATACTTGTTGCATTAGTTTATTCTGATATGACTTAAACTTGTTTATCCAGGAATTGAGTGCCATTAATCGCCAAAGAGCATCAAAACCCGCGTATCTGTACAGAAAAGGTCGAACGGGATATGCACGGTTACAACAAAAATTGGTAAGTATATATTAATGTTATGATTTTATTAATTGTATTATTGTGTTATAATTGATGAACACATTATTTAACTAAATATGTAGTTAGAAGAGACGAAAAGTGAAGAATCATCACTTCCGGATCATGTTTTGTGGAAGGAAGCTCGTGTGGGTAAGGATGGAGTTGTTAGGGAAGATGTTCAGCATGTTTATGACGAATGTGTAAGTATAACATTATGTCTTTAAGTTAATCGAAATTTTATTAAAATATAATTAATTTTTAATCTCCACTAATAATTTTCGATATGTCAATGAATTTCAGGAGACTCTATCTAAATCCTTAACCACAGATGAGGAGGATTGCAGGAGCATTCTTAGTCGAGTACTAAATGTTCCTGAGTATTCCGGTCGGGTGAGAGGTAAAGGATTTGGTGTGACTCCATCTTCGTTGTATAAGCAACCAAAGAGAAAAAATCCTAGCAACCAAGAAGTCATGCAATCATTGGAGGAACTAAAAGCACAAGTTCATGAATTGCAAAAGGATAAAGAGAGATATGAGGCGGAAAAGCGTGGTTCCGTGTTGAAAGATACTAGTGACAAAGCTAGTATCAATTGTCAAAATAAAATTCCCGAGGTAATTAGCACATATTTATTTTAATTAAATTAACACATTTATTTTAATTGACCTTTATACACATTAACAGTTACATATTTATTATTGCTTCAGGGCATTTCATCTTGTCAGCTGTATTTGTCGTTACCGACTTATCGCATGGTTGGCAAGGGAAAAGTGCATAACAAAGTCGGAGAGTTACTTCACCATAAACCGCTCCCTCATGGATATCTGAAAATGTCGGTTGATATCGCTTTAGATACGGATGCGGTACTACCTATGCCTGACTCGGTTTCAGAGGTTTCATTGCTGCGAGATGCAATAAGTTCGTTTGTTGCATGGCCGTTAGACCTCATTTCCATAGATGATGAGGTATGTTAAAAACCATTACGAATCTCTTAGTATTCAAATGTCAATTCTGAACCATTATGAAAATCATTCTGAACCATTACGTACATTTTTTTTACATGGTAATGTTAGACTCCAACAAAACCCGCAGCTAAGGATAAAGGGGTTTTGCGGCAAAACGAGTCTGTTTCATCGCAAAGAGAGGTACATTTTAAGTGTTATTCTATTATCCGAATTCAAAAGTTTCATGATTTTCTACTTTACCTAACTAATATAACTGTTAGGTTCCTGCTCAAGCTTCACAACAGGCCAGCAAGAAAAAAGCTCCTATTAGGACCATGCTGGCAAAAAGAGCTCCTCCTCGCTTTCAGTCGTGTCTTGAAACACTTGTGGCAACATCAAATATGATGGATGGTAGTATTCGTCGAATAGACATGGACGAAGGTGTTTTTGGTTTTCCTCATTCCGAGATAATCGGAAGAGAGGACATGGAGCAGATTTTCAAGCATCTTGAATTAGGCATCGGTGTTATGCATTCATACATCTGGTACTCCGATCAATCTATTATTTATTTAGTTGAACATTTTATTTACACATTTCAATGAAAATAGTCTAATGTTTATTATGTTTTTATTTAAGGTGCTTGTATGAAAAATTGATGCGCGGGACGCAATTGTCAAACAGATTCCGTTTCTTGTCTTGCGCCTGTGTCAATGCACCGGCAATTGGTATGAATCCACTTTCAGTAAGAGACCACTTAATTGAGAGATTTATGGCCAACAAGACATAAAGTTTGTTTCTTTTACCGTATAATACTGAAAACGGGTAAGATTTTCATTCTAATCTTTGTATCTTTTGCGTAGAAATTATCCATCTAAACTTTTGTTATATTTTACAGAGGACACTGGTTGTTGGTTGCCATTAATCCTACAAGAGAAGTGGTATATTATCTGAATTCATTGGATCATGATTGGTCAACATATGAGAGTATGAAGGATGTGGTTGATACGTAAGTGAGATTGTTCGAAATATTCGTGTGTATTTGTATATTTAATTATTTCTGTGAGATTGTTCTAAATTTATGTTTTTCTTTTATAGAGCAATACTAGTATACCGAGCACAAAGAGAAGCTCGAGTAGCACGGGCTAAAGCAACCAGCGTTACATGGGTCAAAGTGGAGGTATATTAATTTTCACAATGTTGCTTATTAGTGATGCTACTTGATAACACAAAACAACTATATATTAATTCTTATTTGTTTGTCTATGTGTAGTGCCCTCATCAGCATAATGGCATAGACTGCGGGTATTTTGTTTTGAGGTTTATGAGAGAAATCCTTCAAATGGATCGATTAGAGATTCCTATTACGGTATGCATGGATTTATAACTTAGGATTTATTTTAATATTTATCGGATATGTCATATAATTTATTATTTTAAACTAAATAATGCATATTTTGTTTTGTTATGTAGTAGTTTGATGAATACGCGTGTTCTCATTACACGAAGGATAAATTGCAAGAAATTAAGGAGGAATTGTGTGAATACCTTATTGGAAAAAGAATCATATAAGGTATAGGATTATGGGATTATGTGAATGTATAGTTTTGTGAATGGTTTATTTTATGGGATTGTATAGTTTTGTGAATGGTTTATGTTATTTATGTGATTTTGGATTGTAATTGTATAGTTTTGTGAATGGTTAATGTAAATTACTTGAATTATAATGGAAATGGTTTATGTGGTTTATGTGATTTATGGGATTAGTGGAAATGGTTAATGAATCATACTGGAAATTGTTAATGGAAATGTGAATTATACAGGTTTATTGAAATTGCTTGAATTATACAGGTTTCTGCATAAAAAAACGGTTAAAATGGGATTTTTTAAAAAATTCATTAAAATTATACGTATAGAAAAGACAGCGCTTTCTAGAAAAAGCGCTGCCTATAGTTCACAAAAGAAAGCGTTTTTTCAAAAAAGCGCTCTCTAAAGGTATAGAAAAAAATTCATTAAAATTATAGGTATACATTAGACAGCGCTTTCAAAAGCGCTGTCTAAAGGCCCACAAAAGAAAGCGATTTTTCCTGTAAAAGCGCTCTCTAAAGGTATATAAAAAAATTCATTAAAATTTTATACGTATACATTAGACAGCACTTTAAAAAGCGCTGTCTAAAGGCCCACAAAAGAAAGCGCTTTTTTCTGTAAAAGCGCTCTCTAAAGGTATATAAAAAAATTCATTAAAATTTTATACGTGTACATTAGACAGCGCTTTCAAAAGCGCTGTCTAAAGTCCCACTTTAGAGAGCGCCTTTAAAGGAAAAAGCGCTGCTAAAGGCCTACTTTAGAAAGCGCTTTTAAAGGTAAAGTGCTGCCTAAAGTAGGCCTTTAGCAGCGCTTTTTCATAAAAAAAAAGCGTTGTCTTTACCTACGACAGCGCCGCCTTAGGCAGCACTTTTAAGCGCTGTTAAAGGCCAAAAAAAGCGCTGTCGTAGCCCTTGTTTGGCATAGTGTTCACAATATTGATGTGTATTGTGTTATATAAATTAGTCATTTCTTAGCCTTACTGATACAGTGCATGTTGTGTATCATCATGTCCTCTAGTGATTTGATTGGAAATTTACACCTGTTCAGCTTTGTGTACCATGGAAGTATATATTCCCTTACTTGTTAGTTTAGTTGTTATTGAATTTTAGTTATCATCCTGTCTATTAGCTATTGATGTTGTTTGAAATATAATTGATTCTCCCTGAAAGTTAAGTACCTTGTTGATACTTTATGTCCTTCATTGCATTTGATGAATGTAGTTTTACTTTGTTTAGGTTGTGAATCCTTGCAATGAATTGAAATTAATTTATGTCGATGGTCTTTACTTGTATTAGTGAATTCTTAAGTTATGATTTTGAGTTGATTTTGTTACTTCATGTATCCTAAAGAGGAGCTAAAGTGTTGTTTATGTATTTTGATGATGTTATAATACAATGAATTTGAAGTAATGTAAATTAAAGTTGTTTTATCTTGTGTGGTACATGATGAATATGTGAATCTTCTAAAGCAAATGATACAAACTGGTGATGATGCCACTGACCGGACTCAAGGTGATGGATCGCAAAGACATCAAATTAGGAAAGAGGTTGTAGGGGTAAGTCTCAAGGGAGGTGTTACATAACTAGACAGATCGCGGTGAATATTAGATGTGGAGTTTTATACTCAAACAATGTTAATGAGACATATTGCAACATGGAACTAGAGAATTAAGCCATTGAGGCTGTTGGAACCCATGCATAGGTTGCATCAACTAATAAGCAGACATTGATGTTGGAAAGGAAGTTTGAAGAATTTCAAAAACACACGGTGGATTTGGTGGGGAGTTCTTCTAGTGCTCATCCTAGTACTCATCCTCATTATGATGATGAATTTGATGGGTTGGTGGACGGAGATGAGTGATGGATTTGATTGTTTGTTTTATGTTTGACATATTTTGATGGTTTTTTTTGAATTTATGGGTATAGACAATATTTTGATGTATTAGTTGAATAACTTATTTATTTGATGGGTGTTGTGAATTTTCTGATATGAATACATATATGTAGATGGATATTTTGATGGATTATATGAATACATATGGATTAATTGAGTTGTAGTTGGAGTTGTGTTATTCTAACCATAAATGGAAATAAATGGATAGAATGGTATGTTAGAATAATAATGTGTAATAGATATTGGTCTATGTGTGGACATGTGAAAATTGGTTTTAAAATAAGGTTTTTAAACATATTCTAAAACATTCTAAAAATCTAGTTTTCATAAAAAAAAAATTCACTTAGCATTGGCACAAGCCGAAGTGAACTAAAAAATGCTTTAAAAAATTGCTTCTCCAACAAGAAACATCAATAATTAGTGTTAGTCAAAGCTGGAGATAACTATTTTGCAAATGAAGACACATTAATAATTAGCGTCAATTATTGTTGAAGCTAAAGATTAAAACACATCAACGAGGTAACATTGCATTCAACTGGCACTAATACCACTGTCTTTTCAAACATGTACAAGCTTTGCTAAAACGTCTCATATAGTCGATTCTAGGCTATTGTTAGCTTTAAATCCACATGAGTCTATCCCAACCCCGACGCCAGGCCAACACTAAAAACCCACTAGCACATACTTTTGGCCTGTTAGGGTTAGCTTTTGTCCTGTTAGGGTTAGCTTTTGTCCAATGCTTCTAAGAAGTTTTCTTGTAGTGTTTTTTAATGAAAAATTATTGTCTCGTGTGTAACACCCTCATCTTTCCTAAATCATGTTTCTAGTGTCTTTGTAATAAAGCTAGTGTTACAGTAAGTGATTGAATTTCGTTGTTATGAGTTTTTGGTTGGATAACATTAAATTGTAGGTGAAAAATAAAAAATGGAAAATCCCCATTTCTGAGATTTGCTACAGCTCATAACATCTACTACCGGTGGCCGTAGTAGCTCTCTGGAGTTTGTATAGGGAGGGTGTAACACCTCAAAATTTTCCCTCTCGTTTCTAACTCTAACTGGCTTATGTTTCATTTCATTTGCATCGTCATTTCTGCATTTGCATGTTTCTTTTGGGCATGGGATCAAGGTATTTTCCAGTAGCTCATGGTGTTATCAGTTCCAGTATTATTTTCAGTAGTATTCAGAGCCAAGCAGATAATTTTGAAGGTCTTTTGGAGCTTTTATTTTACTCGTTAGACGTTTTGATAATCAGAGGCTTCAACAGTCACTTTCTGATCCAGCGATCCGATGTCAGACATTACTGATTCAGCGGGATATTCTGAGGTGTCAGCAAGAATTTGTGTTTCATTCCAGGTGTTTCTCAGTAGCAATATCAAGTTTTGAGTTTCAGAGGCTTAACAGGTTCAAAACAACTGTCCGAAGTCACTTTTCCATGTTCCCTCCAAAAGGCGCCAAAATTCAAAATTTGAACTGAGTAACCGATTACTCACCATTTGTTAACCGGTTACTCCTTTGTTTTTCTGTGCACCATTAGAAGATTTGAACTAAGTAACCGGTTACTCACCGTTTGTTAACCGGTTACTCTGAGCACATTTTAAAAAATTAAGTTTGCATCATTAGTGATCATGTGCTTGGCTTGTGCATGTGTGGGAACGATCTAGAATTGATTCATTTTCATCATTTTCCACCCAAAATTCAAATTCCCTCCATCATTTTCCACTATAATTCCCCATTCTTCTTTCCAAATTCCATTCCTAATCCCCATTCCACTCACTAAACCTCACTCCAAACCCAAACTTAATTCCTAACCTAGCTTCTATTTAAATCAATTCATCCCAAACCACACAAGACCTAGATCATTTTTCACTCTCATTTTTCAGAATTTGCTCTCAATTTTCTCTCACTTTTTCATTCTCCATCTTCATCTTCAACCTTTCACCAAAGCTCCATATTCATAGATTCACAAATTCTTCATTGGAATTTGTGAATTCTTGAGCTAATCCTCCATCACATCCTCATTCTTGGTTCAATTCTGTAGTAGCAACTGGTTTGGATCTTGGATTAAGCTGTTAGAATCACTTTTGGAACAACTTTTGCTTATTTGGAGTGTGCTTGCTTGGATCTTCAAGTTTTCTTGATAAAGCTTCATAGATCACTGGTTTTCTTGTTTGGATCCATCAATTTTCGTTTACAACACTTACCAAAGCAAATCTCAGCTTTGTAGGTTAGTTTTCTTTAGATCCATACTTGATTTGGCTTAATTGCAACTTATACAATGTAGATCCATGACTTTTGATGTGTTTTGATTCATTTGCTTCAATTTGATTGTGGATGTTGTTATTTGTGGGATTCAATTAATGTTTGATGGCTGTGATTCAATGTAATTTCGTGCTTGTTTGATTGCATGTTCATTTGAATGTTTGGAGAAGTGATTTGCTGCTGAAAAGTGCTTTTGAAACAGTTTTTTTGGCCACTGTCCCTGGAGTAACAGGTTAACATGTGGTGTTTTTGCGTAAATTGTCTGGTTTTTAACTAAGTAACCGGTTACTCTGGGACAGAATGTGTATTTTTGTGCATTTTCTTGTTTGTTTGAGATCCTTTGTATGCCTAAACTTCATGGATTAATGTGTTGATGATTTGTGGATTATTCTTGAGCCGGTTCACCTCACATTATTGCATGAACACAATTCTTCGACACGCGATTTTTGGTTTCTCATTGTTGGATGTGCATGTTTCCATTGATGTTTTCTTTATGTGATGAACACCTTGCACACACTCCTTGAAGCAATTTAATTGTGATTTATTGTTGGTGTCGCTGGAGTTGTTGTTTTAAACGTGATTGCTTGCATTTAACTTCATGAGATGCATGTTTGATTTGACTTGTTCATGTACCAAGTGATGTGCATTTTGCCATGATGTTTTCAAGTTTATTCGATATGATGTGTGATGTGTTTGTGATCATGATTAATTGAGGAATGCATGATGGTGGATGCACATTTGCTATGCCATGGTTGAATCATCTTCAAATGTATTGCATGCTGCCCTGTTTCTACTGCTGTTTATGTGCTTATGTGCTGTCTATTGCATTCACTTGCTGCCTGCTTCCTTTTACACCTATTTTGTGCTGAATATGTGAGTTGTTGAAAGCTGTTTGGCTTGTTTGCTGTTTTGTACCGCTGTGTAGATATGGGAGCGCTGTTATAGCTGCTATTTTTTTTTGTTTTATTCATCTCTTCTTTCATCTCTCGTCTATCTTACTTGTCTTTTCCTTTTGTGAATAGCATGATATAAAGCTTGATTGTGTAGAACTTTCTCGCATTCCTTTGGGATCCTAGCTCATCCTTAATTTTTGATTAAGGTGAGGTAGGATAAGCATTAGGTAGTGTTATCCCTCTCTCTTCTTTAGACTTAGGTTGTTCTTAATCCTTGACCTTAGGGTCATCCTTTGCATGACAACATTAGGAACATTTAGTTTCCCCTTAGTGTTTTCTTTTCCTTGAGTCTCTCTTCTCATCTCATAACCTTTCTAAAACACTTAATAAAGGTTAACGTGTATTGCGCATGAGCCTTATATATGGGAAGTGAGGTATGGGGGATCTCCCTTCATTCTTCTAGGGTACTTAGTGTACATCCTATTGGGGACGATACACGACGTATTCGTTCCTATGTTGTAGACTTGGGTGCAATTCAAGTTACAAACTAACTTCAATCCATTTCTGTCTAAAAAACACAAAACAAACTCAAACCTTTTTCATCCTTCGGGATCGTTCGATTTCAAACCTTTTTCAGAAAGGGGCACGTTACTTCCGTCTCGTCGCAAATAGGCATCGACCCTAACTGCCGGACGCGAATCTAACATTGCTTATAAAAAACACCAACAAATTCTTCCCTAGTGAGGGGAACTACGTCGCTCTGATTCTCGCGTGCGAGCGAGATACGTAGGCAGGAGATCGTGCGAGATCTCTCCGAGCACAACCTTTCTTCATCACCTCTTTATCTCTTTTCGACCTGTAGGTCGAACTACGACTGCTCTGATTTCATCTTTCTCGTCCGATTGAGGATACGTAGGCACAAGACGGCGATGTATTGGCGAGCAACCTTCCCCCTTAGTTCGTGTCCGAACTATGTTGACTCTGACTTTCCCATTGCACGCAGGAATACGTAGGCATAGGACGGGCGATGTCCTATCGAGTCACTTCTTTTTCTTTTCTTCCTCGTTTCTTCATTCTCCTCTGTTCCCGTTCCTTCTCATTTCCAGTAGAAGTGGAGCTCCAGACGACGACACCCTTTGATCGAGACAACAAGCGTGGATCCCATCGAGTACGATGGACGCGTGGGGGTGCTAGCACCTTCCCCTCGCGTAACTGACTCCCTTACTCGTTTCTCTTGGTCACGAGACCATGCTTTTTCCTTTCCCTCAGGTTTACGCAGTGTTTCCTTTCCCTCTCTTGGGATAAATACACATTGCTGGCGACTCTGTTTCTGCGCCACTTTCACGTTTGTACCTGGATGAAAATCCCGGGAGCGACAGGGGGGTGCCTACACGGCAAGCCGTAGCAGCTGCTACGAGCACTTGTAGCAGCCCCTTGATTCCGATTTTCTTGTTTTCTTCCAAGCCTAGTTGGTTCAAGTGAAATATCTTTCCCTTACTATGCTATAAGTGATGTAGTGCAATTATTTCGATTGGAAACACTCGAGAATTCACTTATGGTAATCAATAGTCATCATTCAGGGAATATGTTTTGATTATGAATTAGGATTTATCATAGCTTTGTTTCTAATTGAATGAGATTGACAAGGAATTATTGAATCATTGATAATGTGTTATTTTCCCTAATCAACTAGAATGATAAATGTATGAATGTGAGAAACCTTAGGAGTCAATTAAGAACTCCGTAGGAAAGATCGATGTAACGATAATGATATTCCGAAAGAGGAATACATTATATGATTATAGTAGTTATTAGAGCATCATCGGTCGTTCATAAATGTATGTTCTATTAGGAGTATAAGACACAGGCAGAGGGAGGAAGGTAAACTCGAAATACCTCGCCCTAAGTATAATGTTAGAAACCTTTGGTTGAATAGACTTGAGGTTTAGCTAGAACTCAATTGAGATAGTCGTATCTAACCCCATGTTATATATTTAAAGTAACTCAGGATGAGACAAATGCAAAGGAATGATAACATGATGAAGTAATGACTTTTTATGTGTTTTGTATTTTCATTATGTACTACCTATTTAGTATTTTGATTCAACATCCATTATGTATATATACTATGTTATGTAGTTTTATAGCACTCATGTGTTGGGATGCTATTTAGTAACTTATGAATGTATTCAATACCAAATTATAATACTTTAATTAATATGATTCTCGATGCGTATTGGATTGGAGTGTTACGGTTGATATCAAAACAAGTCAATTTTCGACCCAAACATGAGGTGTAAGTAGTAAATTCTTTTCATCCTCATATGTGTGTTTTTGTCGACATGATCATTGATGACATATGGTATAGTTTAGGTCTGATCAACTTGATTTCAATACGTGTGAAAGGAATGATCATGGTTGAGCGACCAAGAGGATGTGGAAGTCCTAGAGGCCTTCGTGCATAAAATGTGGAGCCATTCCAAGAATTAAGGAATGATGGTAATCAACGGGCTCAGTTAATGCACCAAAACCAGTAACATCAATTAAAGATGCAGAAGCAGCAACATGAGTTTATGATGGAGATGATGTAGTAAATGCAAGGTGGTGCACAAGCTTAACTTTCTAAGTAAAATGTAGGAAATCGTAGTTGTAAAGATTTCTATCGTATAAGCCCACCAGATTTTGAAGGAAGCCTAAACCCACTCTTAGCATAAGAATAACACACTGGCATTGAGCGAGACTTCTATGTGACTCCATGCAGTGAAGAGGAGAAAGTCACTTTTGCCACGCATATGCTAAAAGGTCCTGCAGCAACATGGTAGATAAGTGCTTTGGCTCGGATGACCTCTTAGGGAATTACAAAGGACTAGGATCACTTCAAGACGATTTTTCCTGGACAAGTGTTTTTAAGATACTTTGAGGGCGTAAAAGAATTTGAATTTCAGTAGTCCTGCCAAGGGAATATGTCGCTAGCTGAATTCACCGAGAAGTTTGAAGACATGGTTACTTATCTACTCATGCTTCGTATGCTCTTGATGAGAGGTGGAAGATCAACCAGTTTATGTATGGTCTTAGAGGTGAAATTGAGCATAGCGTTGCACAACATCGAATCAATACTTATGTCAAGTTGTTGCATCAATGTTACATTGATGAAAATTGTTTGAAAAAGATTCGGGCTGAGAGAGATCAAGCAAGATAAGGTCAGAAGGATCATCAAAGGACTAGTCACTAGTTGAAACCTAATGACTCTCCATCAAAATGAAAAAAATCTCAGGGTATGAGACCAGTTCAAATCTCACAATGTAATATCTACAAGAACTTTCACATCAGATAGTGTAAGCGTGGATCTTGGAAGTGTTTGTATTAAAATGGGTAATACTGCAAGAGATAGTTCAAGTCAAGAAGCTTCGGGAAGAGGAGCAGGTCGAGTTTACACATGTGATGCTAATAAATCTAAAGGTAACAGTGATTTAATAACTAGTACATGCTACTTGCATAATCAACCTTTGTTTATTCTATTTGATTGTGGAGTTTAACTTTCCTTATTTTTGAAAAATTGTTTGAAGCTTGGTTTATGGAACGAATTTTGCAGAGGGAATGTTTGGTGCAAATTCTGCAGGGTTTTTTGGCTACTCAAAGCTGGCTTTTAAGTGAAGAAAAATGCTTCTACTTATAGAAGATTTGAAGGGCAATTTTGGTTTTTAAAGTTGAAAATTGGTTATGAAATTTTGGAGTTGAGATTTGCAGTGTTTTTCAATTTCTTCTATTTCTTGCGTTTTGAACTTAATGTTGCATTTTGTATCTTCTTCATGTTATAGCTTATTTTTGGCATGCCTTGTTGTAATTTGTATTGGGCTCTTGATGGAATGGAATTTGTACCTTGGGCCTTTCTTGTATTTGAATTCCTTTTGCTTTTGTAATGGAATTTGTATGCTACAAATTATAATGGGCCCTAATTGTTATTGGCACTCTACACACTTTTCCAAATCATGCTTGAAATAGCTAATTGATAATTGTTTGGATGATGTAACCATGACTTGTAAAAATTGATTATAAAGAAACTACAAGGATTGAAACATGAATTTTCATATTGTTGACGTAGTTAAATTGAGTCCAAAAATCACACTTGAAACCAATTTCATCATTTTTGATTTATTTATTAAAACCAATCTTGAGATGAATGAACTAAAGCCTTGAATCAATCATTGAGAAATAAAGCCAGACATGAATAAATATTGAACGTATCGCCACTTGAATCATGATGAACCAAAATCCTCATTTTGAATCTTCTTGGACAATATTATGGGCCAAATGAATATGCCTTAAAATTAGAGATCATGACTTAAAATATGAGCCCCCAATGTACTAAATTTGAACCTGAACAAACCCTAATTTGGAAGTAATCTAATCCTTGATGATCTTCAAACATAGAGTACTTGAATTTTGCACATCCTTGCCCTCAAAATGATCCATGACAAAGATAACTTGGGAATGAAGCAATCCCCTTTTGTTTTGACTAAGATTAGGTCAAACTTTTACATGAATCCCGACCATTAATGAATGGCCATTGGATAAATCTTTCACTCTTGATCTGAGGTAGTGATCCTTCCTTGATGCCTCTTTGAAAACCCTAATCCACAAATGGAAGCAAATGCAGATGTTTTGTATGCCCAATGGTTAGATGACATGTTACTGATATAATGCATAAATGATGAAAATGCGGGGGTAAAAATGAGGGTATGATAATTTCATCGTGGGTGTTCCTCATACACATTGCGGGCACGATTCTATTTGGGTGATTGCGGATATACTAACCAAATAAGCTTATTTCTTACCCAACAAGATTACGTATAAGGTTATCCACTTATCAAGGTTGTTTATTCTGGATATTGTTCGATTGCATTGTGTTCCATCTAGTTTGTATCCGACTGGGACCCGAAGTTTACTTCGATATTTTGGAGGGTTTTCCATCATGTAATGCGGACGAATTTGAACCTTAGTACTTCAAATAATCCTCAATCATATGGTAAGAAAAAAGGAACCATTTAAACTATTTAAGATATGTTGTAGACATGTATCTTTGAAAGTGGATTAAATTGGAAAGACCAATTACCCATAATCAAATTGTCCTACAATAATATGAATCGACATAGGAGATCCTTGAAGTTTGAACAGGATATCATGTATTCTTGAAGGTCACTCCTAAGCTAGGTTTAAATGGGCAGTCCAAGACAAAAAAATTGATACCGAGATACTATGAGGAATCCATTATATGAGTATAGTATTTATCGAGGCACCTAAGGTCGATCGTATGTGTAGGTTCTATTAAAAGTATATGAACCAGGAAAAGGGAGGTCGGTAAACACATAAGACACCCCATAATGGAAATGATCTAGGCAAGGGTAGGCAGGTAAACCCTAAAAAACCTCGCCTTAGTGGGAATATATACAAGACTCAGGGGGTTGGTCTCAAAATAGAAATTTGTTACGAACTTTCTAACTAACCACCTCCTAAGATTTACATGACCGTGTAGCCAAGGGATTGATAGTTACTTACTGTGAGGAACAATAAGAGCTTCACTTATTTGTTCAATTACCTAAATACGTAAGTATAGTATTAAGATGCGAGTATAGTGTTCGAAATCTTTGGCTGAGAGATTCAGTGTTAGCTAGGACTCCACGGAAATATGTGTATCTCACCCCATGTTGAGTATTTCATGTAACTCATGACGAGGCAAAGGCAAAGGAAAAATGACCTGATGGAGTGAAGATTTTAATATGCATTTTGTATTTCCGTTGTGTGTTCTCTATTTAGTGTTTTGATTCATTATCCATTATGTATACTTACTATGTTATGTAGTTTTGTACCATACATATTTTGAGAAGTCATTTTGATAGTTATGAATGTATTTAGTACCAAATTATAATACTTTAATTAATATAATTCTAGATGCATATTTAATTTAGGTATTACATCATTCTTCTTTATAATCATTATCGATAAAAAATAATTTTCGTTTACTTTTTAAAATATGATACTTATTGTTAAATTCAGGATTTATCATGACTTTATAATTGTGCTTTTGACCATATGGCTATTTTTTTTTTATTATCATAAATTTAAACAAACATTTATTTGTTTAACGTATAAGGGGATAAGCATAGCTGGGAATGAATAAATATATGTAATTGAAATTTATAATTTTAAAGATATTTATCAAATTAGAGAAAAAAAAAATATTTTTCTTTTTCTAGAAGCTTTTAGAATAAGAAAAGGGATTTTTTTTTCATAATTAGATAAATATTTATAAAATATATTATGAAATTCAATTTTTTTACCATATTTAAACTGAATGATTTATTTTAAATTCTATGTTTTAGTTATTTTATATAATCTATCGTTTTAATTAGAATATTTTTTATATAAAATTAAATAAATAAATAAATAATAATAACTTAAATGTTAGGAAAAAACAAACAAAGCATAGAGAAAAAATAAGAACACAATCACAACACAAGAACATAACGTGGAAACTCCTAAACACAAAATGTGTCAAATAAGAAAATACATGAAAAAATGGTGTGTCCCTTGTATTATAGTTAAATTTACACTTTTGTTTGTCTCAAAATAATTATCATTTGAAAATTTTAAAATAACTATGCTATATTTTTTCCTTACTAATTTTCTTTTATTTATTAAATTTCATTAAATTTATCTATTTATCTACTACAATAACTAAAAATTAATTTATCTTAATAAATAATATTACTTTTTTTATTGATTAGCGTCCAGACGGACACTCGCGTGCCCGTCTGTCCCTTTTTTAATACGCATGAATGAAAATATAAATGATAGTTTTTATTTAAATATAATTTAAAAAAATAACATTATGTGAAAGTTAATAATAAAAAGTTATGTAGAAGTTAATAATAAGAAGTTATTAAGTAAATTACAAAATAAAGTAAGGGTAAAAATGATAGAAAAAAGAGCTACACAAAAACAAAGTATTCCCTTTATATATTATATAGAATATAGATATAGAGAAAATAAGAAAATACATGAAAAAATGGTGTGTCCCTTATATTATAGTTAAATTTACACTTTTGTTTGTCTCAAAATAATTATCATTTGAAAATTTTAAAATAACTATGCTATATTTTTTCCTTATTAATTTTCTTTTTATTTATTAAATTTCATTAAATTTATCTATTTATCTACTACAATAACTAAAAATTAATTTATCTTAATAAATAATATTACTTTTATTATCGACTAGCGTCTAGACGGGCACTCGCGTGCTCGTCTGTCCGCTTTTTTAATGCGCATGAAAGAAAATATAAATGATAGTTTTTATTTAAATATAATTTAAAAAAATAACATTACGTGAAAGTTAATAAAAGAAGTTATGTGGAAGTTTATAATAAAAAGTTATTAAGTAAATTACAAAATAAAGTAAGGGTAAAAATGGTAGAAAAAAGAGTTACACCAAAACAAAGTGTTCCCTTTATATATTGTATAGATATCAACCAAACTAATTTTTTTATAAGAATCATATAAAATTAAAATTTGATATTTAATCTGAAGGAAAGAAAGTCTAATAATTTTTTTAAAAATAACTTATAGCTATGTAATCTTTTTTAAAATAACTATAAATACCCTATCATATTTTTAATATCCTCGCAAAATCTTAACTTCAATAATGTTCATCTCTTTTTCACAACAACAAAAAATCTCATTAATGTCAAACAATAGTGCACTCTCATTTTTCTATCAAAACACCGATAATGAATCTCTACAGAACATTCATATGAAAATTTTCACACCATCGTTCTCTAACATAGTGGGATCTAAGAGAAAATACAAGATGTCTCAGCATCACCACTACCATCGCCACATTGATGGTGTCTCTTTTGGGACCTTTAATGTATGTGTCATCTCTAATTGCAGTGTATTTAATCTCAATTATAATCGTGTTCCTCCTTAACTTAGATCCATTATGTTTCTCCTTTTTCATTAACCTCTTTTTAGCCTTTCAATGTTATCAATAAAATACATTTGTAATTTTAATTTTATGTTTTATATTAAGAGATTATTAATTTAAAGTTTTATAGAGAGATTCATAGATCCTTGTAATTGTATTTGTGTAGTATAAATATGACTCAGTCAAATTTTTTGTTACTAAGCAAAATGTATTCAATGACGGATACAAAGGGGTATTCGAACCCTATTACAAAAATTCTATTATGGAATTACCGTTATACAAAATCTATGCGATTTGATCCAATCGTAATAATATATGACTCTTCAGATTGATTTTGAGAAAAAATAATTTTCCTCAAAATAAAGGTATTATAATAATTATCAATAAGAAAATATTTTTCTTTAAACTTTTTTAAATATAATACATATTTTCAAGTGGAGGTATTATCTTGAACTTTTTTAAATTTAGAGGGTGTTAAACATGGCTCGTTATTATAATTAAGAAAATATTTTTCTTTTAGCTTCTTTAAATATGATACATATTTTCAAATGGAGGTATTATGATGGCTTTCTCAATGTTCTCTAGATAATATGTCTATTTTTTTTACTATCACCAGCTCAAACAAACATTTTATTAGTTTAATCTAGAGAGATAAACATAGATGAAAATGAATAAATATGTTAAATTTAGTTTTTTTTATTATATTTTAAAGATATGTATCTAATCAGAGAGACAAATATATTTTCTTTTTTCTAGAAGCATCTTGAAAATGAAAATGATTTTTTTTCCTAATTTGCTAAGTATCTTTAAAATATAATATGAAATTCAATTTTATATCAAACCAAATGATTTATTTTAAATTCTATGTTTTAATTTGTTTATATAATGTAGTGTGTACCTAGAATATTTTTGTTTACAAAAATAAGTCAAATAAATAATAATAATCACTTATTTAATGTATTATTGTGTTAACTAGAATATATATATATATATATATATATATATATATATATATATATATATATATATATATATATATATATATATGTGTGTGTGTGTGTGTGTGTAATAATTTATAGCTATATAATATTTTTCAAAATACACTTATCAGATTGTTAATATATTCCTCATAAAAACTTATCCTCAATTATGTTAATCTCTTCCTCAAAAAAATATTTATTATTCTCAATAATGACAAATAGTAGTTCAGCCTCATTTTTTCCATCAAACACCACAAATGAATCCTTACAGAGAATCATATTAAAATTTTCAAACTATCGAGTACCTCATATCACTAAAAAAAAATTGGTGAGTTCCGATAGTTAATTTTTACTGGTTACGAAAGTTTGAACCGCCTCAAATGGTAAGTCGCGAATGTTGTGTTTCTGTTACAAACACGTGTGTCGACAAGCTATTCTGCAATTGTTGTTAAAACTGTCACTCTATCCGCCGTTCTAAATTGCGACGGGTGGACAATTGACGTAAATTGCAAGTTGAAACGGTTACAAACCATCGTGAATTTCAATTTGAGTTCTATTTTCAATCCTTGTTGCGACGTTTTCAAATTGTCGTGAGTGTGAAATCCTGTTGGTTCAAACCGCCGTAATTAGATTTACAAATTTTAAATATAATTTATTTAGTAACGGTTTAAAGTGCTACTAATTATTTAATTTATATTTTTTGCAACAGTTTAAACCATTATTAATTTTTATCTATGGTATTCTTTTTTTATTTAAATTATTATCATCTCAATTTTATTTATTTATAGTATTATTATTTTATAATTTGTTTTTAATTATTTTTTGATAGTATTTTTTTAACTTTTTATTTAATTTTCTATTTGTGTTAGCATAATAAAATTCTAATCACAAACATCTAATATTAAATAAGCATCGTAATGTCAAAAAAATGTGAATTGCATAATCATATGTAGTTCAATAAACCAAAATTCATCAAATCCTAATTTTATAGTAATAAACATCATAATGCCAAAACTACATAAAAAAGTTCATAATCTAATTAATTTATAGCAAAGTCTAATTAATCCTTGTTGATGATCACTTGTCTTACACAATATACTCAAGCATGAAATGTGTCAAATGGGCTAAACCAACAAACCTTCCTAGTATTTGCCTTTGAAACTCGTTCATATGCATCATCTTGCAAAAGAAACTCCACCAGTAAGATTCTTGCTAATTTCTAACTAGCGTCTATATGGTATTATTATTTCATATGGTGGCAACATCACAAAAATAATCCAATATTTTGAGAAGAAAATAATTGAATACTATAATTTTTTTTATATTCTGGAGGATATAAATCCCATAAGGTGGAAACTACAAAAATGTAATGTAACTTAATACAAGATTAGCTATGTCTACATATATGTACCCTCCAAATAAATTGGTATAAATGGCATATCATATATGAGTATTTCATAAAATAAACCTATATTAAAGAAACATTTAAGAATACAATGAATTAATGCACAAAAATGTGTAAGCAAAAGCAATGGAATGAGCTAAAGTTTGTCAATCCAAATTCTTGTTCCATGTTACTCACCATGATAATTAGAGTCCATATTTTTGAAAGACTTCATGACACTAGTATTTATCTTTATGCATTGATGTGATCAAATTTGTCAGTTCAACAAGGGTGATTTCTATTGAAATATTAGTTATGATTAAATTTGTTAGTTTAACAAGGGGTTATCTATTGAAAGATTAGTTTATTACATCAGTGAAAAATGTAACGAATTGCAATTTAAAAA
The DNA here is from genome assembly GCA_022829125.1 of Lathyrus tuberosus. Lineage (NCBI taxonomy): Eukaryota > Viridiplantae > Streptophyta > Magnoliopsida > Fabales > Fabaceae > Lathyrus > Lathyrus tuberosus. Next base: position 14,451,532 of record JALAZF010000036.1, on the reverse strand, counting down.
ATATTTTGCAAGTTTCATACAATTAGGCATTGGTGTGGGGATTTTGATATTCAATTCAAGAACATCAACTAGATAATTCAAGACATTGGTGTCGCACTTTCATGAGACATATCTAATGACAACATGAGATAACTTAAATCTTCGACATACAATACAATCATATGTGGATGATTAACAATAATATATATTCCTCCCATAAGAGCATGTTTTTGCCTAACATACTCTCCATACACAAACACACGCATGCACTTCCCTAATACGCTCCCTACACACACAATCACACATATGCTCTAATGTCTGAAAGATATCAGACTAAATGTGTCGCACAAGAAAAATCAAAGCAAACATTTTACATAGATAGTACCTCAACATAGTAATTGAATTCTAGCTTGCTAATTAGAAGTAAGATTCAGACGAGGGTGTACCTTCCAAAACACAATTCATTATTTTGCTAATTATCACTATGATAAAAAAAACCAAAAGTAATAAAAACTAAAATTAAAATAAACTAATAAAAATAAATATTGCACAAAACGTTGCCCTGTTGTAATCAACAGTACCCAGCAATGACGCCAAAAACTTGATGACTTCTCGGCAAATGTGCCGATAGTGTCGCAGTAATAAAAAGATCGAACCCACAAGGACTGTGTTTGAACAAGACAGTGATGTTTGCAATTTAAGTAAAAATAGTAAAAAAAAAAAGAGTTTTGCATATTTCAGTGCGAAAAGCAATTAAACTAGAAAACAATATCACAAAAGTGGTCAGGTTGTGTTTTAGAATACCCTTATCTTCTCTTGTTGATGTATGATGCCTTGTATGAATGGTCTTATCCTTATAATCTCACGGCAAATTAACAAAACCATTATATCCACTACCCCACGAAATAACTCTCTAACAACTACTCGGAGTTTCCTATCCCTAATCTGCCAGCGTAAGCAGTGTTAGGTGATGTACATACGGTTAATTCCCTATGCCACTACTCGAGGTCTTCTATCTCTAGTTAACCAGCGTAAGTAGAATAGTTGCCCTAGGTCCAACACATCGGCTACGGGTCAGGAATCGCTATGTGTCCAATATTAGATTAACATAGTATCTTAAATTAAAAGCATTAAGCATAAGCAAATACTGAATAAAATTATAATTCAAAGATTCATACAAAGTTAAACCAACATTTAATGCCAACAAGATTGAATAAGGTTCATCATCACACAACCTAACCTATGAGAATTTAGCTACACATTATTCAGAAAATAACACCACAATCGATAGATAAGAATAACATGAGAAGTCTCTTGAAGATATGGCCTTCAATGCTCTATAAATCTCCTTTTGTGCTCCAAAATTTGTGCTCTAGTCTCCACAATTCGTAACCCTTAACAAATGGCAAAAAATTCCCTTTTAAAGCAGTCAGAACGCGTAAAAAAACACATAAAATCACTCATCGCGCACATTATATAGGCATCGCGCGCGATGCATCTTTATCGCTTCTATCGCGTACGCAATGGCGTGCGATGGGGTTCGATGGCGCATGTGATTATTCTTGTAGGTGCATGGAAAAACACTCCTCTTTCACCAGAATTTTCACTAAGTCCCATTCTTCCATACTTAGCTATTTTTCACTCATTCTTTGGTCTTTCTTCAACATTTTGGCTCATCTTTTGCTCGTTTTTTCTTTCATTTTTCGACTAATTAGATGCAATGACGGACTATTATCAGTGATTATGGATATACTAACCAAATAAGTTCATTTCTTACCCACTAAGATTACGTATAAGGTTATCAAATTATCAAGGTTGTTTATTGTGGAGATTGTTCGATTGCATTGTGTTTCGACTAGTTTGTATCCAACTGGGACCCAAAGTTTACTTCGAGATTTTGGAGGGATTTTCATCATGCAATGCAGGCGAATTTGAACCTTAGTACTTCAAATAATCCTTAATCATATGGTAAGACAAAAGGAACCATTGAAACTGCTTAGATATGTTAAGGACATGTATATATGAAAGTGGAAATTTGGAAAGACCACTTACCCTTGATCAAATTGTCCTACAATAATAGATATCATTCAAGCATCTGGATGGCTCCATATGAAGCTTTGTATGGAAATGTAGAATGCCTCTGTGTTGTAAGGACGTTAGTGATAACGGGATTGTTGGGCCTGTATAATTCAAGAAACCAGCGAGAAGATAAGAATGATTCAAGATAAGATGTAGAAAGTTCATGGCTGTTAGAAAAGTTATGTGAACCAGCATAGGAGATCCTTGAAGTTTGAAGAGGAGATCATGTATTCTTGAAGGTCACCTATGGTTAAATGGGCGGTCAAAGACAAAGAATTTGATACCGCGATACATTGAGGAATCCATTATATGCACATGGCATTTATCGAGGCACCTAAGGTCGATCATAAGTGAAGGTTCTACTAGAATTATATAACCCACGAAAAGGGAGGTCGGTAAACACATAAGACACCCCCTAATGGAAATGACGTAGGCAAGGGTAGGCAGGTAAATCTGGAAGACCTCGCCTTAGTGGGAATATATCCAGGACTCAGGGGGTAGGTCTCAATATAGAAGTTCGTTACGAACGTTCTAACTGACCACCTCCTAAGATTTACAAGACTGTGTAGCCAAGGGATTGATAGTTACTTACTGTGAGGAGCAATAAGAGCTTCACTTATTTGTTCAATTACCTAAATGCCCAAGTATAGTATTAGGATGCGAGTATAGTGTTCGAAACCTTTGGCAGAGTAGACTCAGGTTTAGCTAGGACTCCACGGAAATGTGTATCTCACCCCATGTTGAATATTTCATGTAACTCATGACGAGGCAAAGGCAAAGGAAAAATAACCTGATGGAGTGAAGATTTTGTTATGAATTTTGTATTTCTGATGTGTGATCTCTTTTTAGTATTTTGATTCATTAACCATTATGTATACCTATTCTGTTATATAATTTTGTAGCGTACATATTTTGAGATGTCATTTTGATACTTATGAATGTATTCGGTACCAAATTATAATACTTTAATTAATACAATTTTAGATGCGTATTTAATTTAGGAATTACATCATATTCTTTATAATCATTATCGATAAAAAAAAAAGTTTTCGTGTACTTTTACAATATGATACTTATTGTTAAATTGAGGATTTATCTTGGCTTTATAATTGTGCTTTGGACCATATGCCTACTTTTTTATTATCATAAATTTAAACAAACATTTATTTGTTTGACGTAGAAGGGGATAAGCATTGGCCGGGAATGAATAAATATATGTAATTGAAATTTATAATTTTAAAGATATTTATTAAATTAGAGAGAAAAATATATTTTTCTTTTGCTAGAAGCTTCTAGAATAAGAAAATGGATTTATTTTTCATAATTAGATAAATATTTATAAAATATATTATGAAATTCAATTTTTTTACCATGTTTAAACCGAATGATTTATTTTAAATTATATGTTTTAGTTATTTTCTATAATGTATGGTTTTAACTAGAATATATTTTTCATAAATATAATTCAAATAAATAAATAAGTAAATAATAATCACTGAAACACAAGATATGTCAAATTAGAAAATATATGAGTAAATGGTGTCCCTTATTTTGAAATTTAGGTGCAAAGTCAGTTGGTAAAGAAACTGGTTAGTCATTGTTATAATTGTTAAATTTACACTTTTGTTTGTTATAAAATAATTATCATTTGAAAATTTTAAAATAACTATGCTATACTTTTTCCTTACTAATTTTATTTTATTTATTAAATTTCACTAAATTTATCTATTTATATACTACAATAACTAAAAATTAATTTTATCTTAATAAATAATATTACTTTTATTATTGATACCAACCAAACTAATTCTTTTATAAGAATCATACACAATTAAAATGTGATTTTTAATCCGATGTGAAGAGAGTCTAATAATTTTTTTAAAAAAAATTATAGCTATGTAATCTTTTTCAAAATAACTATAAATACTAATATTCTCGCAAAATCTTATCTCAATTCTATTTTTTTTTCTCAAAAAATAAATCTCATTAATGTCAAACAATAGTGCACTCTCATTTTTCTATCAAAACACCGATAATGAATCCACAGAACATTCATATTCATTATGTTCAACATGTACTTTCTGCATTAGCTTCTTATCTTGGGTTTTGTTATCACAGGTTTAGCTTCCCCATGAAGTCTGGTTGTCAATTTGCTTCGTATTTTCCCGTGGTTGTCACCATGTGTATTTATCTGTCCCCTAGTCGTCACTGGCATTCACCGGCCTGTTTATCCTTGGTGTCTTGGAATATTGTTTGTTACCAATATTTCCTTCCCCATTTTAGCTTGCTTAAAATCCAATTATCATTGGTAAGTTGCTTTGGTTGTCACCAATATCCCCCTGAAGTCTAGTTGTTACTAGCATCAATCCATTGAAAGCCGATTGTTACCTTCGCTTGCTGTCTAAGTCCAATTAAGTTGGCACGTACAGAAGAGTCGTTACCATGTACCTTTCCCGATGGTTCCTGAAGATCCCATTTGAACTCTTCATTTTAAGGAATTTCCAGAATATTGGATGTTGAAAACTCCAATGTTATGTGTTGTTGATCCTATGGTTATACGGACTCCTTTTTTGCTCAGTGATCCTATTGTTATGAGGATTCTCACCATCTTCCATCCCTATTATCATAAGGGTGTATTCAACACATTCTTATTGTTATGAGGATCCAGTATGCAAATTCTGTTGTTATGAGAGTCTATACCCCCTATTGTTACGAGGAGCCTGTTTCATTGATTTTATCGTTATAAGAATTTGTTTTCAATCCTATTGCCATGAGGAATGTATTTTGTTTTGCTCATCCTATGGTTATAAGGATTCTTGTTTTGTTCTAGAGTGTCAGTCGGTCATGTTTGGACCTACTGATCAACTACTCTAGATATTCCCCGGTGAAGACCATTATGTGCTGCTTTGTTTTGAGATTTCCCCTTTCATCCTTGATCTCTTGTGAGAAGAGCTTATTCCTTTCTATCTTACCTCAGTGATTTTAGGTCATGTCTGAACTTGTTGATTAATCACTTTGGGTATCCCCAATGTGCTCTCCCAGTCCCCAGTGGTGTTTCTTGGGATGTTCCTAGTGTGGTCTTTTCCTTTCTCTAGTTGCTCTTTGCTTTTGGTCATCTTGGTCTGCATTGTGCTTTCAGCATTTATCATTCATCATGGAGCATCATATTAGAGTTCATTGCATGTCTTCACTTTTCCTAGCATTTATTTAAGTCATTTTTATCTGTAGCATATCATACCATTGCATCTAGGGGCAAAATTTTCAGTTATTTATATATTTAAATACCTTTCACTTTGATTCCCCGAGGGTTGTCACCACTCAAGTAATCCATTGAAGTTATTTAAATAGGGGCAACTGTCGTACCCCAAATTTTGACCCTAGATTTCATCATCATTCTAGGAGAATCAAGCTTTGCATTGCTAACTCTAATCTTTGTTCAAGTTTGTTCCTTGTCTTTGCTTCATGAAATTAGGGTTTTGCTTAAGAAAATCAAGAGAATTATCACATGATCAGTCAATGTTTTGGAGTGATCATCAACCCATCAAGCCTACATACACTCAAGAGGCTTCTCCTTGTCAAGAATCAAGTGTAAGATGGTCTCATTACAAGTTCTATGAAGCTCAAATTCACTTGGTCACAAATTAGGGTTTTATCAAGAAAAGTCAACTATGCCTTTGACTTTTGATCAAATCATGATCCCAAGCCTTGGGACATGATCCAAGACACCCAAATACATCCTTGGAGTCCATCCATGATGTTTGAAATATTAAAAAATGCAAGATCATTAAAGATTACACAGTTGAATTCATCTGATACACAAGTTTTATCTGACAAAGTCAACCCTTTGACTTTTAGGGTTTTTGGTCCAAATTGAAGTATTCAAGCCGAATTTCATCAAGACATGTTTGATCAATGAGTTTGAGCATCCAAAAGCAATATTTGGAAGGTTTCTTACAAAAGGGACAAAGTTAAGAAACTTGAATTTTTTTCTAAGTATAAGAAAAAACCCTAGTTTTAAGGCCAACTTTAGAAGATCATAACCTCCAATCTACACAGCCACTTTGTGTGCTCCAAAGCTCAAATTAAAGCCCTCATAACATTCTACAAATTTGTTTAAAAGGTGGAAACCTCAAAAAATGTTTAGATTTTGAGTTATGAAGCTTCAAAATTTGGAAAAATCTTTGGACACTTAGAAATTTTTCAAGACCATTTTTTGTCCTTTGAAACAACAATCTTTGGAGCCAGTTTTCATTATGATCCTTTGAGATTCAATCATGAAAGTTTTAGAGCACATTTAGGGATTTTCAGAAAGTACAAGAACTCCTCCATAGCCTTCTTGAGATGAGAGTTTTGAAGAGATGAATTTGGTGTCACAAAGTTGGATTGCATGTCATTTTCACAACTTGTTCTTGGCCAAAACTCTAAGCCATGCCCTATAATCCTACTTTGCAACCCTCATTACTTCTAAATCAATCCGTAATCAGAAGATCGCATGATTTAAGGAAGCATTACACACTAATTTGAAGCTTTGCCCATTGAATCATTCCATTTTTGGAAGAAAGGTGAGACTTCCATTTTGATAAAGTTACTTTAATGCAAAGTCAACTTGTCTTGATCCCATACTTTTTTCCTTCTGCATGAAACCTTTCTAGAACTCAGAAGCAACATGTTTGCACTCCATAACAGCTTTTAAAAAGGTCTTTGTACTTGTCTTGAAACCATGGAAATCAAACCAACCATTCTTTGGATTTCAACTAAACCAAGTAACCAAACCACTTCAAATCTGCAGAACCAATTCCTCCACTCTTTCCCAATAAATAGAGGAACTCTCTAAGCATCAAAGACACAACAAAAACCTCAGAAACCATCCCTCAAAGTTCCAAAAACCAGCATCTTGCATAGCTTCCATTTTGTGCCAAGAAACTTCAAACTTGCACAAACATTCCATTTGCCTTCTCCAAACACCAAACCACTAATGCAACCTTTCAAACACTCCACAAATCATCTCTTGAAGGTGTCTAAACCTTCATCTTCACCCCAAACCTGCTAAAATAGAAATTCAACCTTCAAAACCTAGTTTTGTTGACTTTTTGCATTTTTCAAGCCAAAACTCTATCCAAACCATTTCCAAAACATCCAACACTTCTAACACACTCCATAAATCATCCTTAAAATGTTCCAAACTTGGTTTTGCATCTGTAACTTCATTTATTTGAAGTTTTATTTTGGTCATTTTCCATATTTTGCAAGAAAGGAAGTATATTTTGTTCCAAGAGTTTCCAATTGTTTCCAAGCATTTAGAAAAGTCATTAGAGGTCCATTAAAGGTGTTCCAATCATCAAACAAGTTATGTAACATCTTTGGAGGGTTTTTGCTTTTTGCTCCAAGAGGTAAGCTTACTTGAAACTTGAACTCTTTGAAATATGCCATATGTTTTAATTTACATTGACCACAAACATGTTTGTTATGTTTTATATGATGTGTTTGATCCATTATTTGATGATATTCATGACTGTGTGAGACTGAGCCATAGAACTTGCAAGTTTGTGCCATTTTGAATGTCCCTATCGTGTTTTAAAATAGAGACACTTTTAGAAAAATCCAATGGTACCACTGAATTACTTGTGGAAAATTAGACAAGTTAGGTTTATACTTTTTTTAATTTCATTAAGTATTCAGAAAGTTATAGGGTACTTGCATTTTGAGAAAAATGATGAAGGTGATGTTGCTTCTAACCAGCCATGGCGCCTTTTGGTGCATCATTTAGGTCATGTCTAGGCTTATCTATTAATTTGTGGGGGTGATACAATGGATGTATTGTCATACCCCAAATTTTCACCACCAAGATTCCCCATCATTGTGCAAATCATCACCACAATATAGATGTATCATTATGCCTCACCAATCTTCCCAAAGGTGGGTGAGCATTCACCACAAACAAGAATTAGGGTTTCGAGCCCTCTCTGGGCACTTAGACAAAGGATCAATCAAGGAATGACATGATCTTCAACTTTTCTAACCTCTTCAACACCCATAAAGGATCAAGAGGACTCGCACATCAAGAATCAACCACACGATTGCAACATTCCAAGTGGATTAAGCCTCAAGATCGCTAGTGTCACCAAATTAGGGTTTTGGTCGACCAGGGCCTCCAGATGGAAATTTTCCTCTGGGCATGAGCCAATGCTTCAAAGAATAACCTAAGATACTCCAAGGGACCTCATGAACCCAATCATCAAGTCAATTTAGCCTCAGGGGATGCATTTATCAAAAATCAGGAATTAGGGTTTCTTGACCTAATTCACCCCTAAGTTGACTTTTGGGACAAAACATAAGCCAAGACCTCAAGACATAGTTTGAGGGTCTCCAATACACCATATTGATCGATTTGTAACAATGTATTGATCCAAGAAACTTGATTCACAAGTTTCAATTTCATCTGAACCACAATTAGGGTTTTGAAGAAAAAGTTAACTGTATCTTTGGCTTTTGACCAGGACGTGCTCCCAAACCTTGTGACATGATTCAATACACCCTACAACACCTATGGAATCCATCTATTAAGTTTGATTTAGGTCAAGGACTTGATTTCATAGAGGATCGCACAGTTTAGACTTCATCTGCTGAAAAAGTCAACTGTACAAAAAGTCAAAGTTTGACTTTTTGATTTTTTTGGTCAACCAAGGTTCCTTAACCCTAAATTGATGTTAATGTGTGATTGGAACCATCATTCATCAAGAAAAACCAAAGAAAGTGAGATAACTTGTAAAAGGGGCTACCATAAAAAACTTAGAATTTTTCTAAGTTATGAAACAAAATGGCTAGGGTACCAACTTCCAAGGATCATAACTTGAAAACCAAGTAACCATTTTGGATGGTCCAAAGATGGATTTATAGCTCTCATGGCATAATTTAAAAGTGTCAACTACACCTCATTCCAATTCCTCATAGATTTCAAGTTATGATTGGATCAAAATCACTAAAAACATGAAAATGCATCTTTTTCCAACACTTAGAAAAATTCTGCCCAAGGCAGATTTCAAGTGAAACACCAAAACTTGGAGGGTTGTTTCACATAGTTATAGGCTGAATCAATTCAGGATGTAAACATCAAAGTTGTTGTCCATATTGCCTACAATCCAAGGAACTCATTGGCATGAAACAACTCAGCTTGAGCCAAGAGTTATGGCTGCTGCAAAACACCATGGCAAGGCTGTCATGAAAAATCAGTTTGCATGTTTTCTTGCCTTACACGATTTCTGAGTCAAAAGCAAGGATCATTATGCCAAATTCATCCAATCTGATCACAATGCATCTGATCCAACCAACAAACTTGGACTGAAATGCCAAATACTTGTCCTTGAGAATTAATGAGTTTTTGGCATATATGCCTTGAATTCAAAGGGAATTAATGTGGAATAGTGCACTTTCAAGATTCTCACTCTCCTCAGTCAAGTTCTCTGATTAAACAACAATTAAAATGACTGAAGAATGTGGAATCAGTCAATACAAAGCTGAGCTATTTGGGGCAGCTGTTACACCTAGTGCAAGAGGCATTTATGCCAAGCCAAGACCATTGAACCATGGCCTTATCCTCTGAGCTTCAAGAAAACCACTTCAACACAACTCCTCTACTATAGATAGAGGTCCTAACTGATCATTCAAATCACACCAAAGTAGCCTACAACATTGCTTTCTCTCATTCTCTCCTTAAGTGCCAAATTTCTTTGTTTTTGAGCAAGTGTTATTGGGTTTTGAGTTGCAGAGCCAAGCAACTTAAACCATCACTTCTAACACATCACATATGATGTATAGAAGTTGTCCAAACACCTAAACCACTTCTGAAACACCTGAATCAAAATCTCAATCTTCAACCTAGCCATTATGCAGTTGGGATATCATGATCTGATCTAAGGAGTTTCAAAAAGTTCCAAGGCTTGCAATCCACTCCATACCATCCATTGAAGCTGTAGGGGTCATCAAATTACTTTTGGAACACACTTTGTGCAGAGTTCCAATTCTTCTTGCAGCAAGGTAAGCCTCAAACTCTCATAACATGATCCATGCATATTTCCTCGCATGATACTTTTGCCAATTGCTTATCATCATATATCGAGTGTTTCCCCTCAAAAAAATTTGATCATAGAACTCACAAACATGTCTGCACGATTTCTTTTGCAAAATTAGGATTCATACATTCATGTTCATGTAACTTGCTACACACTGAAAATAAATGAAATCAAATATTGACATCATGTTCCTTGTTAAAAAACGCATGAATTTGGTGTTTGAATCATGTCAAATGGTTGAGAAATGAGTGAGATAGAGAGCTTCACGCATCTGGTCCAAGGAAGAAGATGGCCATGGCGCCATTCTTCAGGTTTTAAAACCAAGTTCTCTATATATTTTCCCTTGCCATATGTTTAATGAATTGGCATTGCGCCCCAGTGGTTGATCAGCTGGTTTGTGAGTATTGGCAAGTGAGAGGTCTGGGGTTCGAATCCCCCTCGCCCCAGATCCACTTTTTACTATTTTTTCCATTTTTTCCAGGTCATGGACGTCCGAGAAGCATATAGCTATTTATTAAGAAGACCTTGGATACACCAGGCTGGGGCAGTCACTTCAACACTGCACCAGAAACTGAAGTTCGTCAAGAACGATCAACTAGTCACAGTCTACGGAGAGCAAGCCTTGATCGTGAGTAACCTATCATCGTCTACTTGTGTAGAACCGGAAGAGGTTATTGGAACTCAGTTCCAAGCACTGTCGGTGAGCAATGAGAATCAATTATAAAAAGGAACATTGATTTCCTCGTATAAAGATGCTCTCGAAGTGATCAAAAATAACAACGCAAAGGGATGGGGACAACTTATCATTCCTACTGATAACAAAACAAAGAAGGGTCTTGGTTTTTCTTCAACCTGTACCCAGACTGCTACTAACAATGAAAATCTTCATCCCATTCAGGATTTCTTCCACATTGGAGGTTTCCTTCACCCATTGTCTCAAGAAGTACATACCATCAACGAGGGTGATTCCTCCGATACAGATAAAGAATGGAAGTCCTATCTTAACGAGGACGGTTATATGTCTTAGGAAGAGATGCCTACGCCATTTTGCTATCCTGCACAGAGTCTGAGATTTATACCAAGGTCAGATGTCAAAACGGTATACGGAGATTGTGATCCTGAAGGATGTCGTGCTCCGTCAAACTCATTAGGGGAGGAAACTCTGATGAAAGAAAACTTTGACCACGACTATTATGGCCTAATGGATGGCCTGCCTATCTGGAAGCCGTACGCGGGTGACTCAGGGCAAGAAAGTCAGCCTAACGATGCATATTAACTGAGCATCATAGAAAAGAATACCTGTGTCCCCACCATGTCATGGGATCAGCACTCAGGGAATTCAAAAAATATCTAGCACGACGATGAATTTGCAAAGCTTGCAGGACTAGAATTCATCAACTATGCTTTTCCCGAGGTCAACGTCATCGAAAGAGATGACTCCTCCAGTTCCAGAGAAGTGTGGGACACTTTAGGACAACCAAGCGGGCAAGTTCGACTACTTGGTCAAGTACACCGCTCCTGAAAGCTCTCGTATCAGGCCCGAAGACATCCAGCCGATTGGATGGGGAGATCCACCTGAGAGTACAAATACTATGCAAGATACGACATAAGAGTTCGTTTATGATAACTCTGCTTGGGAAACAAATTTCAACGATCCTGCTTTTCCAGAAATCAGCATCATTTCTAAAGACAAGTTAAGAAAGAAGGCGTCAGACTTTGTGATTCACCGAGGAGTTCGCCGCCAATGGGTTCCTGTCGATGTTCCGAAAGTTATTCATAAGTCTAAGTAATTGTCTTCTTTATCTTAACCTTTCACCCTGCCCAGGTGAAACGACTGTTTTGATAGGGCTCACTTTCTATAAATTTCTCTCTTCGCTTCGCCCAAAGCGACTGAGTTTTGTTTTATAGGGCTGTAGTTTCAAGAATCGACAAGATCATAAATAAAATAACGTCGTTCTTTAATTTCCACATTTATTATTGTTTTCTCTTTTCGCTTTTTCAGAAAATGGTAATCCTAAAAAATAACTCAATAATAAAAACAAGCAGTTTTCCAAAGAAAATATATTGCACACACTCTTGCATTCTCTCTATCTCTTCTAAAATACAATCATCACGTCATGCAGATTGCTTGTTTTAAACCCCATTGAAACATACGATCCAATGCCTTCTCTCAACTTTGAATTCCCGGTATTTGAGGCTGAAGAAGAAGTTGATGACGAAATTCTAGAAGAGATCTCCCGATTACTCATACAAGAGGAAAGGTCCATTGAACCTCACAAAGAGCCATTGGAAACGGTCAACTTAGGTTCAGGAGAAGAGAGAAAAGAAGTCAAGATTGGGGCACTGCTCAGTCCAACTGTCAAAGAAAGTTTGATAAAGCTTCTCAAAGAATTTCCTGATGTATTCGCTTGGTCCTATCAGGATATGCCAGGGTTAGATACCAGCATTGTGGAACATCATTTACCATTAAGATCGGAATGTCCGCCAGTAAAACAAAGGTTGAGAAGAACTCACCTAGACATGGCCATCAAAATCAAAGAGGAAGTACAGAAACAGATTGACCCGGGTTTCCTCGCCACATCAGAATATCCTCAATGGTAAGCCAACATCGTACCAGTTCCGAAAAAGGACGGAAAGGTCAGAATGTGTGTAGACTACAGAGATCTAAACAAGGCCAGTCCAAAGGATGACTTTCCTTTACCACACTTTGATATGTTGGTTGACAGTACAACAAAGTTCAAAGTAATCTCCTTCATGGATGGATTCTCGGGCTATAATCAGATAAAAATTGCGCCGAAAGACATGGAGAAGACTTCATTCATCACCCCATGGAGCACCTTTTGTTACAAGGTAATGTCGTTCGGTTTGAAGAACGTCAGGGCAACCTATCAAAGGGCCATGACTACTCTGTTTCATGACATGATACACAAAGAAATCGAGGTATAACTCGGGGTTCGAATCCCCCTCGCCCCAGATCCTCTTTTGGCTATTTTTTTCCATTTTTTTAATATTTGTTATATTATTTTAAATAATTTGGAAAATTAATAACTCTCTCAATTTTAATGATTTTTGATTGGTTCTTTTTGCAAAAAATCACAAAAATGTTAAAATATTTTATTCCACAAAAAAATCAGATTTATATAAATTATTTAATATAGTTGGTATTTTTGTAAATAAATTCATTTTTAATTGTTTTTAAACATTTTTAAAGTGAATTTTTATCTTGAAAATCAAAACCAAATGAGTTTTAATTTATCTTGTGATTAAAACATCAATTTTCAAATCTCAACCAAAAATCACAAGTTGTTTATTCAAGCTTATTTGGTATTTTATCATTATTGATTGATTTTCTTTAAGAATTTACTTTTAAAAATGATGAAATTAGGGTTTCTTTGATTTTCACTCTCACAAATCTTTTTCAAACACTCATGGGTCTCTAATAGAGTGTAAAACCCAATCCCCTTTAACCAAAACCATTTTGGGCCTCAGATATTGTATAAGTCCCGACACGATAAAAAATCTCGGCGCGATCGCCAGTGTAAAATAACCTTTGGGCCTCTCCTTGAGTTGTAAGCCCCATCACTTGTACAAAAACACTTTTGGGCCTCTAATAGAGTGTAAGACCCATTCCTTGTAAATAAGATACCTTGTTGGGCCTCAGACATTGTATAAGACCCACTGTGTTTTCAAAAACCTTGGCACGATCGCCGTTTTCAAACAAACCATCTGGGCCCACCCTCGTGTTGTAAGTCCCATCTTTCTTTTCCAAAATAATCTTTGGGCCTCTCCTTGAGTTGTAAGACCCATACCTTTGTACAGAAAACCTTTTGGGCCTTAGACGTTGTATAAGTCACAGTACAATCTTTTCAAAACAACTTCCCTTTTGATTTAGATTCAAATATATAGTTGTTATCAAAACTTTCTTTAATTTCTTTGAACAACTAACAAAACAGCATGGAAGCTTGCTCACCTGTAAGTTTTTATCTGCTTTCATTTACTCGCTTTTAATATATATAATTGTATTGTGGAAAGCTGCGCATGGTTAGTCTTCTTTCATTCTTTTAAATACATGTCAAATATATATAACTGTATTGTGGGAAGCTGCGCATGGTTAGTCTTCTTTCATAATCCTTTAAATACTTGTCATATATTGTAACACCCCGGTTTTGTTAGATTTATTTAATCGAGTCGATTTAATTATTTTGGTCTTTATATTATTTTATTCTTGGTTTTTATTTGGTAAATGTGTTATGTTTATCGTTATTATGTTTTATCGCGTTTTGCGAACGTTTGCGAGAAAATTGAGTGTAGGGGCATTTTGGTCTTTTTGGCTTGGTTAGATATTGTTTTTCATTTAAAATAGAAACATAGAAAGAAAAAGAGAGAAAAAGAAGTTAAGAGAAATAGAGAAGGAGAAGAAGAAAAAGAGGAAAACTTGGAGTGTAAGAAACCGATTCGACCGATACTTCGAAGTGCGATTAATCGGGTCAGGGTGCGAAACTAGGTTATGCTATGCTTGTGTAAGATTATGTATGTGTGCGTTGGAATGTTTGCTAGTTTTTCCTAGCTTTTCAATTCTAGGTCAAAATGAGAGAAAACGATAGAAATCGATGTTTTCGCAGTCGAAATGCGATATAAATGTTGTATAATACTTGTTACTATGATTGGGATATGTTCTGGTTGTTATGTTATAGTTTGGAAGTGTTTTGGTGGAGGAAATTTTGGGTTGGAGTGAACAACAACGCTACTGAGATTTTCTGGGTTTGCAGGTTCGCACTGCGAAGAGGGCAGCGAAGGGGAAAGTGAAGGTTCGCGGGAGATTCGCATTGCGAACTTTCTGCTGTTTTTTCTCTACCACGGTTCGCAGGGAATTCGCATTGCGAAGGGGAAAGCGAAAGTTCGCTGGAAGTCCACCTTGCAAACTTTATGTTGTTTTTTCTCTGCCATGGTTCGCTGGGGGTTCGCATTGCGAATAGGAAAGCGAACATGACAGATTTTCCATTTTGTTCTTATCGTAACTTTTGGGTCGTAAGTCGGATTGAGGCGCGGTTGGATGCGTTGGAAAGCTAATGAGATGCTCTTTATTATAAAAATGGTTTTGAGACTTGTGACCGATTTAATTGTGTTGGGAATTGGAATAGTGTCGTTTTGTCGACTTTTACCGTCGTAATTGTGTGCGATTGATGTGTTATCAAGTGGTATGCTTTTAATATATATTGTATAACTTGTGTGCTGTTATATGATGTGAATGCATGTGATGAAATGTTGTGATGATGGGTTGTGGCCTAAGGGCAAGTAAATGCATTGTGTTGTGTTTGATTGTATATGCATGATTATGGATGTTGGAATGGTTCACATGGTTGTATATGTGTATGTATTTGATTGTCATGAGTGATTGTATGCCAAGCATCATGATATGCATCTTGTGATGTCGTGTGCCCTAGTGGGTGTGAGCGACGAAACGATTCCAGAGGGAATCTGCTGTAACGGTTATGTGCCTTATACAAAGAGGACCTAAAGCGATCGGATCGTGAGCCTTATACAAAGAGGACCTAATGCAATCCATAAATGTCGCGAGCCTTATACCAAGAGGACCTAAAGCGACGGGGTACATCATTTGCCCGACGGGGAGTTACACTAAGTAACAAGCGATGATTCCAATAATTCTTGAGTGAATTAATGATGAGAATGATGGATGGAATGGTACCGTATTGCATTGCATAGAGTCGGTGTGTCGGTCTCTGTGCATTTGCATAAGTTATGAATGGATTGATTATGTGTGGGATTTGTGAATGGAATTAATGAGTTGATATATATATATATATATATATATATATATATATATATATATATATATATATATATATATATATATATATATATATATATATATATGTTGGTGATAAATGTATTGAGCATGATTGATATGCCTTTGTGATGGATGTATGAATTATGAATTGTGTTGTTTTGTGTTTGAATTATGGTATATGTTGTGGTGAGAATGTTGTTGTGTGCGTATTTCCTGTTATTACATAATTGTATGCAACTATATTATAATTGTGTTTCTCACCCTTCTGCTGTTTTGAATGCTCTATGAGGCATTGCAGATTAGATGTTGGAGGTCTCTTTGTGAAGATTATGTCTTCATTCTTTTGTCGATGGGCTCTGATATGTAGCACCGGGTAGTCGGGAAGATCGTTATGTGACATTATGTATATATATATTTTTGGATTTTACCTGTATGACTCTGTATATGACAGACAAACTTCTATGTTTATATATATGAGATTTCAGTTGCAGATTTTCCGCTTTTATTCTGTATCTGAATTGTGGGTGTTAGGAACTGAGTTCCTCTGTTTATGTTGCTACCTGATTGTTGCATATCTTTATGAGCAGGTTATTATATTTCATCATCGTGATATGACGCTCCGTCTATTCCATGAATGTTTTAATTCTACTCTGATTATTTGTTATCGCTCTAATTACTCGGGTTATAGATTGGGGGTGTTACATTAAGTGGTATCAGAGCCAGTTTGTGTCAGTCCGTGTCAGTCCGTGTCGGTCGTTTTGACCAAGTTGTTTGTTGTGCGTCAGTTGTGTTCTGGCGAGCTGATTGCTTAACCATAGTTACTGTTATTGGATATGAACAGAATATGGCTGGTAGGAATGACGATGCTCTTGCTGCTACTATACAAGTTATGGCTCAGGCTGTGCGGGGTGCACCTAATGCTGGTGGGAATGATGAGTTCAGGAAGAACAAACCGCCTATCTTCAAAGGAAGACATGATCCTGATGGTGCTCAGATTAGGCTTAAGGAGATTGAAATAATCTTTCGAGTGATGGACTTTGCTGAGGAACAGAAGGTGAGACTGGTACTCACATGTTGCAGGAGGAGGCTGATGATTGGTGTGTTAGTGCGCGTCATGTGTGGGAAGTTACAGGTGAAGAGGTCACTTGGGCTTTGTTTAGCAGTGAGTTTTTGAGGAAGTATTTCCCTGAAGATGTTAGAGGAAAGAAAGAGATAGAGTTCTTGGAGTTTAAACAGGGTAACATGTCTGTTATTGATTACACTGCTAAGTTTGTGGAGCTTGTTCAGTTTTATCCACATTATGCTTAAGCAACTGCAGAGTTTTCCAAATGTGTGAAGTTTGAGAGCGGGTTGCGTCCCGAGATCAAGCAGGAAATTAGTTATCAAAGAATTAGGAGGTTTTCGGATTTGGTGGATTGTTGTAGAATTTATGAGGAGGATAGCAAAGCTCGTTCTACTCATTATAAGAGTGTGAACGAAAGGAAAGGAAAGCAATCGTTTCGTGGGGGTCCTTATGTGTCACCAGCTGACAAGGGTAAGCAAAGGGCTAATTTTGATAAAAAGGCCAAGTGGGGGAGGTATGTATAATCCTCTGAGATGTTTTAGGTGTGGTGACTTAGGACATCGTCAGTTTGAATGTAGAAAGGATATGAGGAAGTGTTCCAATTGTGGAGGTATAGGACATGTAACAACTGAGTGCAAGAGGAGTGTGGTGAAGTGTTTCAACTGTGGGGAATCTGGCTATATTAGTATAAGGTGTCCGAAACCAAAGCAAGCTCAAGCTATAGGGAAAGTATTTGCATTGGCAGGAACTCAGACTACTAGTGCAGATCGTCTGATCAGAGATACGTGTTTTATTAATAGTACGCCTTTAGTTGCTATTATTGATACCGGAGCGACTCATTCGTTTATTTCGTCTGAGTGTGCACAACGTTTGAATCTTTTATTGTCGTCGATGGGTGGAGAGATGGTTATCGATACTCCAGCAATGGGGTCGGTAACTACTTCTTTGGTTTGTTTAAGTTGTCCTTTGACCATTTATGGTAAGGCTTTTGCTATGGATTTGGTGTGTCTGCCGTTGGAGGGTTTAGACGTGGTTCTGGGAATGAATTGGTTGCAGTTCAATCGAGTTCATATCGATTGTTATCATAAGTTGGTAAGATTTCCTTCTCTTGAGGAAGACGAGGAATCGAGTTTCTTATCTACCAAAGAGTTGAAGAAACTTTTGGCAGATGAAGCTCAGTTGTTCGGGTTGTTTGCATCGTTGACTGTGGATAGTCAAGTTGCAATTGATGTGTTTCCAGTCGTGTGTGATTTTCCAGAGGTGTTTCCGGAGGATATTTCTGATGTGCCGCCAGAAAGAGAGGTGGAGTTTTCTATAGATCTAGTTCCTGGTACTAGACCTGTATCTATGGCACCATATCTTATGTCAACATCTGAGTTGGTTGAGTTGAAGAAGCAATTGAATGAATTGTTAGAAAAGAGGTTTGTGAGGCCGAGTGTATCGCCCTGGGGTGCTCCAGTTTTATTGGTGAAAAAGAAAGATGGAAGTATGCGATTGGGTATTGATTATCGCCAGCTGAATAAGGTGACGATTAAGAAAAAGTATCCTCTTCCGAGAATTGATGATCTGATGGACCAGTTGGTAGGGGCGTGTGTGTTTAGTAAAATTGATTTGAGGTCAGGTTATCATCAGATTAGAGTGAAAGAGAAAGATATTCAGAAGACGGCTTTTAGGACACGATACGGACATTACGAATATTTCGTGATGCCGTTCGGGGTTTCTAATGCGCCGGGAGTGTTTATGGAGTATATGAATCGCATTTTCCATGAGCATTTGGATCAATTATTTGTTGTGTTTATCGATGACATCTTGATTTATTCTAAATCTTGGGAGGAACGTGCGGAACATTTGCGTATTGTATTGCAAATTTTGAAGGAAAAGAGACTTTATGCCAAATTGTCCAAGTGTGAGTTCTGGTTGTCAGAAGTGAGTTTTCTTGGGCATGTGATTTCAGGTAATGGTATTGTTGTGGATCCATCCAAAGTAGATGCAATTCTACAATGGGAGGCTCCTAAATCTGTTACTGAAATTAGAAGCTTTTTGGGTTTAGCTGGATATTATCGAAGATTCATTGAAGGCTTTTCCAAGTTAGCACTTCCTTTGACCCAGCTGACTTGTAAAGGTAAAGAGTTTATTTGGGATATTCAGTGTGAGGAAAGTTTTAGTGAGCTGAAGAGAAGATTGACTACAGCTCCGATTTTGATCTTACCGAATCCTAGTGTACTGTTTGTGGTGTATTGCGATGCTTCTTTGATTGGTTTAGGTGGAGTGTTGATGCAAGAAGGTAAGGTTGTGGCTTATGCTTCGAGGCAATTGAGGGTTCATGAGAAAAATTATCCTACGCATGATTTGGAATTAGCTGTGGTGGTTTTTGTATTGAAAATTTGGAGACATTATCTCTATGGTGCAAGATTCGAAGTCTTTAGTGATCATAAGAGTCTAAAATACTTGTTTGATCAGAAGGAGTTGAATATGAGGCAACGGAGATGGTTGGAATTTTAGAAGGACTATGATTTTAGCTTGAATTACCATCCTGGTAAAGCTAATGTGGTAGCCGATGCGTTAAGCCGAAAATCTTTCCATATGTCCACTTTGATGGTTAAAGAGTGGGAACTTTTGGAAGCATTTAGAGATTTGAGTTTAGTGTGTGAATTGACATCTGACAGCGTGAGGCTTGGTATGTTAAGGGTCACTAATGATTTTCTGTTGACCGTTAGCGAGAAACAGAGGCGAGACGTGAAATTGGTTGATTTGATGACGGTTGGAGATAAAGGTGTGAATGGTGAGTTTAAAGTGGATGATAAGGGTGTTTTGAGATTCCGTGGTAAAATTTGTATTCCTGATGATTCGGAATTGAAAAAGATGATTTTAGAGGAAGGACACCGGAGTAGTTTGAGTATACATCCGGGAGCTAATAAAATGTATCAAGATTTGAAGAAGATCTTTTGGTGGTCCGGATTGAAGAGGGGTGTGGCTCAGTTTGTTTATGCGTGTTTGACGTGTCAGAAGTCAAAGGTAGAACATCAGAAGCCTAGTGGATTATTGCAACCGTTGGATATTCCCGAGGGGAAATGGGACAACATTTCTATGGATTTTGTGACAGGGTTGCCGAATACTCAGAGGGGACATAATGCCATTTGGGTGGTTGTGGATAGGCTGACTAAATCGGCGCATTTCATTCCGATTGACATCAGTTTTTCTTTGGAGAGGTTGGCTGAGATTTATATCCGTGTGATTGTGAAGCTACATGGTGTTCCGTTATGTATTGTTTCAGATCGAGATCGGAGGTTTACTTCCAGATTTTGGGAAAGTTTGCAAAAGGTGTTAGGTTCCAAGTTGAGATTGAGTTCTGCTTATCATCCTCAGACAGATGGTCAGACCCAGAGAACTATTCAGTCATTGGAAGATTTGTTGCAGGCTTGTGTTCTTGAGTAAGGTGGTGCTTGGGATAGTTATCTTTCGTTGGTGGAGTTCACGTATAACAACAGTTTCCATTCGAGTATTAGAATGGCACCTTTTGAAGCATTGTATGGCAGAAGATGTCGAACACCGTTGTGTTGGCATGAATCTGGTGAGAGTTCAGTGGTTGGACCGGAGTTAATTCAACAAACTACGGAAAAGGTGAAACTTATTCGTGAGAAAATAAAGGCTTCTCAGAGTAGGCAGAAGAGTTATAATGCTCGAAGGAGGAAAGATCTTGAGTTTCGAGAAGGCGATCATGTATTTTTTAGAGTTACACCAGTGACGGGTGTTGGTCGTGCATTGAAGTCGAAGAAACTTACTTCTCGGTTTATTGGTCCTTACCAGGTATCCACGAGAGTGGGTGCTGTGGCTTATCGGGTGGCGTTACCACCAAATCTTTCGAATTTACATGATGTGTTCCATGTTTCACAGCTTCGGAAGTATGTTCCGGATCCGTCGCATGTGATTCCGATGGATGAGGTTGAGGTAAGGGAGAACCTTACGGTTGAGGCATTACCGGTGGGGGTTTTGCATCGCGAGTTGAAGCGGTTTAGAGGCAAGGATATTGTGCTTATGAAAGTAGCGTGGGGAGCCGGTGCTGAGGGCAATTTGACTTGGGAGTTGGAGAGTCGGATGCGGGAATCGTATCCGAAGTTGTTCATCTCAGGTAATATTTTCGAGGACGAAAATTTCTAAGCGGGGGAGAGTTGTAACGCCCCGGTTTTGTTAGATTTATTTAATCGAGTCGATTTAATTATTTTGGTCTTTATATTATTTTATTCTTGGTTTTTATTTGGTAAATGTGTTATGTTTATCGTTATTATGTTTTATCGCGTTTTGGGAACGTTTGCGAGAAAATTGAGTGTAGGGCTATTTTAGTCCTTTTGGCTTGGTTAGATATTGTTTTTTCATTTAAAATAGAAACATAGAAAGAAAAAGAGAGAAAAAGAAGTTAAGAGAAATAGAGAAGGAGAAGAAGAAAAAGAGGAAAACTTGGAGTGTAAGAAACCGATTCAACCGACACTTCGAAGCGTGATTAATCGGGGAAGGGTACGAAACTCGGTTATGCTATGCTTGTGTATAATTGTGTATGTGTGTGTTGGAATGTTTGCTGGTTTTTCCTAGCTTCTCAATTCTAGGTTGAAATGAGAGAAAACGATAGAAATCGATGTTTTCGTGGTTGAAATGCGATATAAATGTTGTAGAATACTTGTTACTATGATTGGGATATGTTCTGGTTGTTATGTTATGGTTTGGAAGTGTTTTGGTGGAGGAAATGTTGGGTTGGAGTGAACAACAGCACTGCTGAGATTTTCTGGGTTCGCAGGTTCGCACTGCGAAGAGGGCAGCGAAGGGGAAAGTGAAGGTTCGCGGGAGATTCGCATTGTGAACTTTCTGCTGTTTTTTCTCTGCCACGGTTCGCAGGGAATTCACATTGCGAAGGGGAAAGTGAAGGTTCGCTGGAAGTTTGCCTTGCGAACTTGATGCTGTTTTTTCTCTGCCATGGTTCGCTGGGGGTTCGCATTGCGAATAGGAAAGCGAACATGACAGATTTTCCATTTTGTTCTTGTCATAACTTTTGGGTCGTAAGTCGGATTGAGGCGCGGTTGGATGCGTTGGAAAGCTAATGAGATGTTCTTTCTTATAAAAATAGTTTTGAGACTAGTGGCCGATTTAATTGTGTTGGGAATTGGAATAGTGTCATTTTGTCGACTTTTACCGTTGTAATTGTGTGCGATTGATGTGTTATCATGCGGTATGCTTTTAATATATATCGTATAACTTGTGTGCTGTTATATGATGTGAATGCATGTGATGAAATGTTGTGATGATGGGTTGTGACCTAAGGGCCAGTAAATGCATTATGTTGTGTTTGATTGTATATGCATGATTATGGATGTTGGAATGGTTCACATGGTTGTATATGTGTATGCATTTGATTGCCATGAGTCATTGTATGCCAAGCATCATGATATGCATCTTGTGATGTCGTGTGCCCCCGTGGGTGTGAGCGACGAAACGATTTCAGAGGGAATCTGCTGTAACGGTCGTGTGCCTTATACAAAGAGGACCTAAAGCGATCGGATCGTGAGCCTTATACAAAGAGGACCTAAAACGATCCATAAACATCGTGAGCCTTATACCAAGAGGACCTAAAGCGACGGGGAACATCGTTTGCCCAACGGGGAGTTACACTAAGTAACAAGCGACGATTCCAATAATTCCTGAGTGAATTAATGATGAGAATGATGGATGGAATGGTACCGCATTGCATTGCATAGAGTCATTGTGTTGGTCTCTGTGCTTTTGCATAAGTCATGAATGGATTGATTATGTGTGGGATTTGTGAATGGAATTGATGAGTTGATATATATATATATGTTGGTGATAAATGTATTGAGCGTGATTGATATGCCTTTGTGATGGATGTATGAATTATGAATTGTGTTGTTTTGTGTTTGAATTATGGTATATGTTGTGGTGAGAATGTTGTTGTGTGCGTATTTCTTGTTATTACATAATTGTATGCAACTATATTATAATTGTGTTTCTCACCCTTCTGCTGTTTTGAATGCTCTATGAGGCATTGCAGATTAGATGCTGGAGGTCTTTTTGTGAAGATTCTATCTTCATTCTTTTGTCGGTCGGCTCTGATATGTAACACCGGGTAGTCGGGGAGATCGTTATGTGGCATTATGTATATATATATTTTTGGATTTTACCTGTATGACTCTGTATATGACAGACAAACTTCTATGTTTATATATATGAGATTTCAGTTGCAGATTTTCTGCTTTTATTCTGTATATGAATTGTGGGTGTTAGGAACTGAGTTCCTCTGTTTATGTTGCTACCTAATTGTTGCATATCTTTATGAGCAGGTTATTATATTTCATCATCGTGATGTGACGCACCGTCTATGCCATGAATGTTTTAATTCTACTATGATTATTTGTTATTGCTCTAATTACTCGGGCTATAGATTGGGGGTGTTACATATATCAACTGTATATATTAGTATAGTTATTTAGAGTTTTCCCCATCAACTAGGTCTAGAACTAGGTAAAGCCATGTTGGTCACTCTTAAATACAGTCAAAACTAGATCCCCATAGGATTTCCAGATACAGTCTTCCCTTCTCTTGGGGTTAATCAATATGGAACAAAGAGAAAGGCAGTATTCTCGGTGAACCTTTTCTCAGACTGTCACCCTTAAAAATTGTCAAAGAAATTCTACTCCCCGGAGTTGATCTATTCTCCGTGAATAGCATCTCTTGAGTTTCTTCCAAAAACTCGAACTTTCCTGGAATGATCTCTTCTCTGTGAATTGCATTTCTTGAACTTCTCTTGGTTTGGGGACCCACAGACTTCCTAAAAGCATCCCCGCATACTCTTGGGCTTTGTACAAGGACTCGTCGGCTTCTTAAAAGTTCTCATGCCTTCTCTTGGGCTTCGTACAAGGACCCTCGCGACCTCTTAGAGGTATAGGACAGAACTTAATCATCCTTTGCTAGAGTTGTCTTTCTTAAAAGAGTCACAAAAGCCCTCAGACCAATTTTAGGGTTGATACTCATCCCTTAAACGAGTCGGCCTCCTCTTGGGCATCGTACAAAGATAGACCACACTAATAGACTTGGACAGTCTAAATCTCCTTGAGTCTCAAAGACATTCTCAAGTACCCTACAAACTTAGGAAGAAACCCCGGATTCTAGATTAATCTCCAGCAGAGTTAAAACTTGTGGGTTCTAAAACCCAGTCTCTCTCCTAAAATCCCCAAGCCAGGGTCAGTTTATCATCAGTATAACACTATCCCAAATCAGAACCTTAAGGCATCTGATCTATCAACTCTTCTGTATTCCCCTGTAAGAGTTGATTCCCCACTTGGACCTTCCTCGGGATCTCAACAATTCCCAGCAGAAGTTAGCCTCCTCTTAGGCTTTGTATAATGATCCTTTCCTCAGGAAAGTCAGCCTCCTCTTAGACTTTGTACAATGATTCTCCCCAACGGAGATAACCCTTTCAGACTCTCTTGTTGAGTCAATGACTTTTCAGACTCTCTTGTTGAGTCAATTACTTCCCAGACTCTCTCGTTGAGTCGATCACCTTTTAGGACTCTCTTGTTGAGTCAACCACTCTCATAGACTCTCTTGTTGAGTCCATCACCTTTTTGTACTCTCTTGTTAAGTCAACCATTTTTAGCCATAATCTCGGGCTTCGTATAAGACAGATAAAAAGCACTCTCTTGTTGAGTAAACCCTTTTTAGCCTCAATCTCGGGCTTCGTACGAGACAGATAAAAAGCACTCTCTTGTTGAGTCACCCTTTTTAGCCTCAATCTCAGGCTTCGTACGAGACAGATAAGAGCACTCTCTTGTTGAGTCAAACCCTTTTTCGCCTCAATCTTGGGCTTCATACAAGACAGATAAGTACCTCCCGAGTGGAGTTAGCCTCCTTTTAGGCTTCATATAATAATATCCCCAAAGAGTCAGTCTCTTTTAGCCTCCATCTTGGGCTTTGTACAAGACACCTATATATCCACTCTCTTGTTGAGTCGGTCTCATACAGCCTCCTCTTAGGCTTTGTGTAAGGACTCCCCCTAGTGGAGTCAATCAACCTCTTAGCTTCAACCTTGGGCTTTGATCAAGGTACACAAAAATCAACAATCCCTCTTTAGAGATAACAAATTATCTTTCAGTCAACTTTTTAGCTTCAATCTTGGGCTTTGAACAAGACATAAATACTCTGTTTAGCCTCTGTCTTGGGTCTTGAACGAGACACCAAAACATCTTTTTCCTCCCTTAGAATAGGAGGAATTACGATTGCTCTGATTTCCCTGTTTCGTTTAAACGGGAATACGTAGGCATACGATTGTGAAATCTTAGCGAGCATACCAATAAAAAAACTCTAGGTTCAGTGCCTTCATACTAATCAAAAACCTAGGTCCAGCACCTTCCCAAAAACATCAGCAAAAAAACTCACTCTCCCTGTCACATTTCCCCAAGAAACTTTCCCAAACCCATTAACAGATAAACACCATCAAGTACAAGGCAAAACCTAAAGCTAATATCCTGTGGATAACCACATATAGGATGGGTAACTGACAACTTCCCATTGTATAACCTGACCCCGGACCCCCCAATCTCTTTAAGCGTTTGTTCAGTTAAACATTCGCGTGGAAGGTTAGTTTTAGATACATTCCCTTTCCCTTCCAGCTTCATCGGATAAATAAGAAATCAGAAAGTAGCACCCTCTCCTACCATTGCGGTGAGGAAAACCCATCGATAAGGTGGTCGCGTCACCGACAAAAATCGCTCGCTACATGTATCACCACCCCAGTGGTTATGACCAGCGCGTATGTTTACCTTTGACCTATAGAACTGGGGTTCGAATCCCCCTCGCCCCAGTTCTTTTTATTTTTTTCCCAATTTTCAAATGAACTTCATATATTATTATGTGTTTCCATATTACTTTCACAAAGCGCGCCCTGGTTCAGTGGTATTAGTTTTGAGACACAAGACTGGTGGCGTGGGTTCAACACCCATGGGGACCATGTCCTTTATTTTTTTCCACTTATTTCTTTTCATTTTCTTCATAAAACCAAAACCTCATAACTTTTTCATTTTAATTGATTTTTGCCCCATTTTTTTTTTGAAAAATGTTCATGATGTTGTCTATTTTCTATTTATAAAAATATATTTCCAAAAATATTTATTTTTGGGACACTTATTCATGTTTGAAGTAAGTGACCCTTTTAGGTTTTCTTAAGGACCATTTTATCTTCTTTGGTTGTTTCCTTTGATTTTCATTGCACAACCGGACATGTTTGAACCATTTGCAACTTATGTGAACCTTGTGTGATGTTTTCAACTTGTATCTTTGGTTTTGACTTGATTTTCTGGCTTACTTTATGTATGTTTACATGTTTAAATGCCTTAAACTTTGTCATCTATGCCATGAACCATTTAGTGCAATTACATTGACCTTTCACACACATCCTTGGATGAGCACCAAGAACCATAACATGCACTTTAGATTGTCACCAAAGTCTTGAGCCATGTACACTTTTGCTTCTATGTTAAGTGATGTTTTAACTTACACATGCTTACATTAACTTTTGTAATGTTCTTGTTTGTTTGTAACCATGCTTGGACCTTAACA
Organism: Lathyrus tuberosus; assembly: GCA_022829125.1. Classification (NCBI taxonomy): domain Eukaryota; kingdom Viridiplantae; phylum Streptophyta; class Magnoliopsida; order Fabales; family Fabaceae; genus Lathyrus; species Lathyrus tuberosus. The sequence goes on along the minus strand of JALAZF010000036.1, from coordinate 14,424,915 downwards.
TGTATAATTGGTTGTTACCTACTTGTATTAACATGTTCAACTTGAAACCATGCATAAATGTTTAAGTGATGCTTTAACTTGTTCATATGATGTTTGAACTTCCAACATGTCATCTTTAAGCATTCTCACATGCCATCCTCTGTATGCTTGCATATTCATCCACATGTTATTGTCATAAACATGTCCTTCTTGTCCAAGTATGCTTGGTTGTTACCATTTACTTGTTTTAAATTGTACTACCTCCGTCTCAAAATAAAAGTCTTTTAAGGTTGTTACACATAGATTAAGAAAAGTAATGATTGAATGGATAAATGTAACAATTTTACAAAACTATCCTTAATAACTATTGGTTGTTATGCATTATCATAAATACATAGTATGATTTGATATCTTGAAAGTAGTGCGGACAATATTTATTAGGGGTAAAATTGGTATAAGTTAATTAATGTTGCATTGAAAAAGTAGAAAGACACTTATTTTGGGACAAATATTTTAGGCTAAAAAGACATTTATTTTGAGACGGAGGGATTATTCATGATTAAGTAATGTCTTAACTTATCCATGCATGCTTTGAACTTTGATTGTTATCATAACTTATGTATGCATTACTTCATCTTTGAACTTTATCCATATTTAAGTGTTGTCATAACTTTCACATGTTAACTTGAATTTTGAATCTTACCATGCCTAAGTGTTGTAATGACTTATCCATGCTTTGAAATGCTTAAATGGTATTCATGATTAAGTGTTGCTACAACTTATCTTCCTTTGTCTTGTATTCATGATTAATTGGTGTTAGTAAACCCTAAAGCATGTTTGCCTTAATTATGCATTTGAACTTTCATCCATGATACCTTAGTCTTGTTAGAACTATATATCATGTTTGTTTAGATTTTGTAACATCTTTTTTTTATTGAACTTACCTTGGTTGTCACCATGTTGGTTTTAAAACTTCTTTGAACCTTTGAACATACTAGGTAGTTACCTTGTCTAGTTCTTGACTTTGTTAAGTCTTTTCTCTAAATGTTGTCACATTTATCTTTATGCTTTGCTTGTAACCATATGCCTTACTTTTGTCATGCTTACATTAACATCATGTTTGAATGTTACTTTGACTTGTTCTTGAATTGATACCATGTTTAAATATAATGTATGTTCATATCATCCATACTTAATCATACTCCATTTAACTTTGTTAAGTTATTCCCCCAAGTGATGTTAGCTTGATAGCTTCCATCCTCAAGTTGCCCCCCATTCCTTAATCCAAGGGAAAGTCTCTCTATTGACTCAAATGTAATAGATAGCTCATCATTACCCATCCTCCTTGACCTTGTTAGAGTCATTAGGCTTTTGAGTTTTAGACTTAAGTTAGAATAAAAAAATATTTTGACTTTGTCAAGTCAAGTAAGTGTTAAGACCATAACACTTAATCCCCTTTGAACCTTTATCATAATCAAGTGTTCATTCATCCTTAGTGAGGCAAACTACAAATGCTCTGATTCCATCCTTGTAAGGATATGTAGGCACAAGACCGCAATGTTTTGGCGAGTATACTTAGTGACTAAACCTTTAGGTTCCTATCTCTCACCATATCACCCAAACACAAAACAATAGCAAACAATATCACAAATACTAGCAAGAGGTTCCTATAGAATACTATAGATACTTAGGGTGCTAACACCTTCCTTAAGTATAACCAATCCCCAACCCCCAAAATCTCTTACCATTGTTGTTACATTGCAAACTTAGGGTTTTTTTTACGATATTTACCTTTTCCCTTGGATAAATCAAAGCTCGGTGGTGAATCTTTAAAAGATTTGTGATTCAAGTTTAATCAATAGCTTGATATCCAATTCTCACCGCAACAACACGCACATACATGAGACATATCTAATGACAACATGAGATAACTTAAATCTTGACATACAATACAACCATATATGGATGATTAACAATAATATATAGTCCTCCCATAAGAGCATGCTTTTGCCTAACATACTCTCCACACACAAACACACATGCACTTCCCTAACATGCTCCCTACACACACAGTCACACATATCCTCTAATGTCTGAAAGATATTAGACTAAATGTGTCGCACAAGAAAAATCAAAGAAAACATTTTACATAGATAATACCTCAACATAGTAACTGAATTCTAGCTTGCTAATTAGAAGCATGATTCAAACGAGGGTGTACCTTCCAAAACACATTTCATTATATTGCTAATTAGCACTATGATAAACAAGAAAACAAACAAAAGTAATAAAAACTAAAATTAAAATAAACTAATAAAAATAAATGTTGCACAAAGAGTTGCCCTGTTGTAATCAACAGTCCCCGGCAACGGCGTCAAAAACTTGATGAATTTTCGGCAAACGTACCGACAGTGTCGCAATAATAAAAAGATGGGACCCACAAGAACTGTGTTCGAACAAGACAATGATGTGTGTAATTTAAGTAAAAACAGTAAAAAAAAAGAGAGTTTTGCATGTTTCAGTGTGAAAAGTAATTAAACTGGAAAACAATATCACGAAAGCGATCAGGTTATGTTTTAGAATACACTTATCCTTTCTTGTTGATGTATGATGCCTTGTATGAATGGTCTTATCCTTAAAATCTCACGGCAAACTAAAAAAAACCATTATAGCCACTACCCCACGAAATAACTCTCTAATAACTACTCAGAACTTCTATCTCTAGTCTGCCAACGTAAGCAGTGTTAGGTGATGTACAGACCATTAATTCCCAATGCCATTACTCGAGGTCTTATATCCCTAGTTAACCAACATAAGTAGAACAGTTACCTTAGGTCCAACACATCAGCTACAGGTCAAGAATCCATATGTGTTCAATATTAGATTAACAGAGTATCTCAAATAAAAAGCGTTAAGCATAAGCAAATTATGAATAAAATTATAATTCAAAGGATTCATACAAAGTTAAACCAACATTTAATGCCAACAAGATTGAATATGGTTTATCCTCACACAACCTAACCTAAGAGAATTTAGCTACACATTATTCAAAAAATAATGCCACAATCGATAGATAAGAATAACATGAGAAGTCCCTTGAATATATGGCCTCCAATGGCTTCAAATTCTCTAAGCATCTCCTTTTGTGCACCCAAATTTGTGCTCTAGTCTCCATAATTCGCAACCCTTATCAAATAACGAAAATTCCCCTTTTAAAAAAGTCAGAACGCGTCAGAAAAAGCCTAGACAAGGCACCCATCGCGCGTATTATATAGGCATTCCGTGCGATGCATCTTTATCGCTTCTATCATGCACACGATGGGGTGTGATTGCGTGTGTGATTATTCTTGTAGGTGCATGAAAAAACCCTCCTCTTTCACCATAATTTTCACTAAGTCCCATTCTTTCATACTTGGCTATTTTTCACTCATTCTTGAATCTTTCTTCATCATTTTGGCTCATCTTTCACTAGTTTTTTCTCTAATTCTTTGACTAATTAGATGCAATGATGGACTTTAATCAATGATTATGGATATACTAACCAAATAAGCTCATTTCCCCAACAAGATTACGTATAAGGTTATCGACTTATCAGGGTTGTTTATTGTGGAGATTGTTCGATTGCATTGTGTTTCGTCTAGTTTGTATTCAACTGAGACCCGATGTTTACTTTGGGATTTTGGAGGAATTTCCATCATGAAATGCGGACGAATTTCAACCATAGTACTTCAAATAATCCTCAATGATATGGTAAGATAAAAGGAACCATTTAAACCGTTTATATATGTTGCAGACATATATCTTTGAAAGTGGAGGAAATTGGTAAGACCACTTACCCTTGATCAAATTGTACTACAATAATAGTTATCATTCAAGCATCTAGATGGCTCCATATGAAGCTTTGTATGGTTGAAAATGTAGAATACCTTTGTGTAGTACGAACGTTGGTGATAAGGGGATTCTTGGGCCTAGATAATCCAAGAAACCAGCGAGAAGATAAGAATGATTCAAGATAAGACGAAGAAAGCTCATGGTTGTTAGAAAAGTTATGTGAACCGGCATAAGATATCCTTGAAGTTTGAAGAGGAGATCATGTATTCTTAAAGTTCACCCCTAAGCTAGGGTTAAATGGGCAATCCAAGAAAAAGAGTTTGATACCGAGATACATTGTGGAATCCATTATATGAGTATAGTATTTATCGGGCACCTTTGGTCGGTCATAAGTGTAGGTTATATTAGAAGTATATGATCCATGAAAAGGGAGGCCGGTAAACATATAAGACACCCCTAATGGAAACGGTCTAGGCAAGGGTAGGCAGTTAAACCTGGAAAACCTCGCCTTAGTGGGAATACATCCAGGACTCAGGGGGTAGGTCTCAATATAGCAGTTCGTTATGAACGTTCTAACTAACTACCTTATAAGATTTACATGATCGCGTAGCCAAGGGATTGATAGTTACTTAGTGTGAGGAATAATAAGAGCTTCACTCATTTGTTCAACCACCTAAATACGCAGGTATAGTATTAGGATGTGAGTATAGTGTTCGAAAACTTTGGCTGATTGGACTTCAGGTTTAGCTAGGACTCCACGAAAATATGTGTATCTCGCCCCCATGTTGAATATTTCATGTAACTCATGACGAAGCAAAGGCAAAGGAAAAATGACCTGATGGAGTGAAGATTTTGTTATGCATTTTGTATTTTCGATGTGTGATCTCTATTTAGTATTTTGATTCATTATCCATTATGTATAACTACTATGTTATGTAGTTTTATAGCGTACATATTTTGAGATGTCATTTTGATGGTTAAGGATGTATGCAGTACCAAATTATAATACTTTAATTAATACATTTCTAGATGCGTATTTAATTTAGGTATTATATCATATTATTCATAAGGGAAATGCTAACGAGTGCCCCCGGGGCACTGGTTAAGTGATTAAAATAGTAAGTTGAATATTATTTAAGAGATTAAAAAGACATGTTTTTTTCTAAATATATGTATATTCAATGCATTGAAATCATAAATAATCAACTTTTTTAAAGAATATTATGTGTATTCAATGAACTGAACATAACATATATTCTTTATTTGAAATTCTTAATCAGTGTCCCGGAGCACTGGTTAGCATGACCCTATTTATAATCATTATCAATAAAAAATAATTTTTGTATACTTTTCAAAATATGATACTTATTGTTAAATTGAGGATTTATCTTGGCTTTATAATTGTGCTTTTGACCATATAGCTACTTTTTTATTATCATAAATTCAAACAAACATTTATTTATTTAACGTATAAAGGGATAAGCATAATCGGATATGAATAAATATATGTAATTGAAATTTATAATTTTAATGATATGTATCAAATTAGAGAGAAAAATATATTTTTCTTTTTCTAAAAGCTTCTAGAATAAAAAAATGGATTTTTTTCATAATTAGATAAATATTTGTAAAATATATTATGATATTCAATTTTTTTACCATATTTAAACCGAATGATTTATTTTAAATTTTATATTTTAGTTATTTTATATAATGTATCGTTCTATCTTGAATATTTTTTAAATAAAAATAAGTCAAATAAATAAATAATCACTCAAACACAAAACGTGTCAAATAAGAAAATACATGAGAAAATGGTGTGTCCCTTATTTTGGAATTTAGGGACAAAGTCAGTTGGTAAAGGAACTACTTAGTCATTGTTATAATAGTTAAATAGACACTTTTGTTTGTTTCAAAATAATTAGGGTTAAATATGTTTACGTTCCTTCTAAATATCGTAAATTTTGTTTTTAGTCCCTCAAAATATTTTCTTCAAAAAATGATTCACATAAAATTTTTTATCAATATTTTTTGTCTCTTTTGCAACTTAGCGACTGAATTAGCGACAATTTATTACTTTGCGATTGAATTAACGATACTTTTAGCGACGATTTTAATATTAGGGACCAAAAATGCGGATGAAAAGAAGACTATTTTTTGAAGGAAATATTTTGAGAGATTAAAAACAAAATTTGAGATATTTAGGAGAATCACAAACATATTTAACTGAAATAATTATCATTTGAAAATTTTAAAATAACTATGCTATATTTTTTCCTTACTAATTTTCTTTTATTTATTAAATTTCACTACATTTATCTATTTTTCTACTACAATAACTAAAAATTAATTTTATCTTAATAAATAATATTACTTTTATTATTGATATCAACCAAACTAATTTTTTATATGAATCATACACAATTAAAATGTGATATTTAATCTGATGTGAAGAAAGTCTAATAATTTTTTAAAAATAATTTATAGCTATGTAATCTTTTTTAAAATAACTATAAATTCCCTATCATATAGTTAATATCCTCGCAAAAACTTATCTCAATATTGTTAATCTCTTTCTCACCAAAAAAAAAAAAACTCATTGATGATAAACAGTAGTGCACTCTCATTTTTCTATCAAAACACCGATAATAAATCTCTACAAAACATTCATATGAGAATTTCCATACTATCGAGCAGGGCCGGCCCAACTATCTCGGAAGCCCCGTTCTAATTTTAAAAATGAGTCCAAATTTTTTCAAAAAACACAATTATAATAATTAAAAAAGACACAAAAAAAATACAATTATATATTAATCAAAAATGAATTTAATTATAATTATTTTGAGTTTTGATCAATTTCAATTTTTTGTATGTATTGAGCTTTTATCATAATATTTTTTTTATTTATTGAGTTTTTATTATAACATTTGGTTTATTTCTATTAATATTTATAACAAAAATTGGATTTTTTAAAATTGGGGGCCTTCCAAACTTTGAGGCCCTGTGCTGTAGCGCATGTTGCACTTGCACAGGGCCGGCCCTTCTATCGAGTACCTCCTCTAACATAGTGGGATCTAAGAGAAAATACAAGATGTCTCAGCATCACCACTACCACCACCTTGATGGTATCTCTTTTGGGGCCTTCAATATATGTGTTATCTCTAATTGAAGTGTGTTTAATTTCAATTATGGTCGTATTTCTCCTTAACTTATCAATGATCCATTATGTTTCTCTTTTTTCATTAACGCCTTTTTAGCCTTTCAATGTTATCAATAAAATAAATTTGTAATTTTAATTTTATGTTTAATTTTAAGAGATTATTAATTTAAAGTTTTATAGAGAGATTCATAGATCCTTATAATTGTATTTGTATCTTATAAATACATATTCATAGTATTTAATTATTTCCATGCAAAAATCTAGAGGGTGTTAAATATGGCTCGTCAGATTGATTTTGAGATCAATATTTTTCCACAAAATGGAGGTATTATAATAACTATCAATGAGAAAATATTTTTCTTTGAACTTTTGTAAATATGATACATATTTTTAAGTGGAGGTATTATCATAAACTTTTTTTAAATTTAGAGGGGGTTAAACATGGCTCGTTAATATAATTAAAAAAATATTTTTCTTGAACTATTTAGAGGGTGTTAAACATGGCTCGTTAATATAATTAAGAAAATATTTTTCTAGAACTTCATTAAATATGATACATATATTCCAATGGAGGTATTATGATGGCTTTCTCAATGTTCTCTAGATAATATGTCTATATATTTCCTATCACCAGCTTAAACAAACATTTTATTAGTTTAATCTAAAGAGATAAACATAGATGAAAATGACTAAATATGTTAAATTGAGTTCTTTTATTATATTTTAAAGGTATTTATCTAATTAGAGAGAAAATAATATTTTGTTTTTTCTAGAAGCATCTTGAAAATGAAAATGATTTTATTTCCTAACTTGGTAAGTATCTTTAAAATATAATATGAAATTCAATTTTTTATAATGTTTAAACCTAATGATTTATTTTAAATTCTATGTTTTAATTAGTTTATATATTGTAGTGTGTTAACTAGAACACTTTGTTTACAAAAATAAGTCAAATAACTAATAATAATCACTTATATAATTTATATAATGTTATTGTGTTAACTATAATATATATATATATATATATATATATATATATATATATATATATATATATATATATATATATATATATATATATATATATATATATAATATTTTTCAAAATACACTTATCATATTGTTAATATATTCCTCACAAAAACTTATCCTCAATGTTAATCTCTTCCTAAAAAAATATGTATTATTCTCAATAATGGCAAATAGTAGTTCACAACTATTTTTTCCTCCAAACACCACAAATGAATACTTATAGATAATTATATTAGAATTTTCAAACTATCGAGTACCTCATATCACTATAAAAATAAATATTGATAAGGTACGACGGTTAATTTTGTTTTGTTACGCCAGTTTGAAGTGCCTCAAATGGTAAGTCGCGATTGTTGTAGTTTTGTTACAAACACGTATGTCGACAACTATTCTGCAATTGTTGCTAAAACCGCCGTTCTAAATTGCAACGAGTGGGCAACTGTCATAAATGATAAAAAAAACATACATCAATAAGGTTGTGCCAGCGATGAAGTGGTGGGTAGAAAATTCAAAAAGAAGGGTCCTTTTTGTTAAATGACTAAAATGTGACAAAAACACATAAAAAAGAGGAAGAGGGAGAAAAAGTAGTAAGGGGCGTGTGATCAGAATTATTAGGTTTGAGTTAGCCTATTAAGTAGTGAGACCAAAGGGTTCAATCAACAATGGAGGAAGGCGTCCAACACTAGGAGGCATAAAGAGAAGATGAGGTTAGGGCCTGACGACCCAAGTGAACCAACTCATATTCGTCTTCCCCAATCGCTAAGTTTTAGAAAGTGAAACTCCAAGCATCTCTCAAGCTCTAATAAAAAATCCCAAAACAATACGAAATTCAACTAGAAATGATTCAAACATGGACAGCGATCTCGAATACGCACGAATCAACAATCAACAACCACAATATAGTAGAAAATACGACAAAATCCGAAGGTCCCAAGCTCAAACAAACTAATACCGATTCGGCCTCAAATCTAAGTTTCATGTAAGATTAAGCATGTATATGCGCTTAGAATCATGTTGTGAATCAATCTGGGTGATTTATTTGATTGAAACATGGTGAAATTCATGTTTTTGGGTTTGTGTTCATGAATGTTCATGAACATTCATGCGCTAAGAACCCTAGATTTCCATAAATCATTAACTCAAGGTCTTTTCACGTAATTGATTGAGGGATTGGATTCACATTAGATGCAGAAATGCTAAGAAATCAATAAAATAATGGATATTAGAGTCTACTTGAGCGAAGAACCTCAAGAATGCCGATGAGGTTTCCTGCGATAAGTGCAGAATCCCATAAGGCTTTGTTCATGCTTCGGCTAGGTGAGTTTCCTGCTTTTCTTTATTGATTTTGACTCCTTTTGATCTCCTTTACCCCTTTCTAACACAACTGAGTCAATTTGAACACTTCTTTTCAAATATGAATTCAAACTAAACTTGAATGATCTGAGTGATTATATGGTATATAGTAGGGATTGGTGGTGTGTAATAAAGATGAGAAAGATTCAATGGACTGGGATGGGGATTGATAGGAATTTGGAAGGTTTGGTTCTTGTTTTCAAAATTTCTTCACTTAGTCCCATACCTAAGTTTGTTGCTAGCACTTGGTTACCCAACAATTTGTACAACCTAGGTATATCTCAACAAACATTATGTACCCTTATAATTCAATTGGTTAAGTAACACATTCCAAAAAGTCCTCAATCAAGAACTATTTCTTACACTCACCATGATTTGTAGAAGTAGAAAAAAGGAAAGGAAAGCTTCACTGTGTTATAGATCTTTGAATTAGCTTTCTAACTCAACTGATCTAACCTAAATCAGAGCTTTCAAACTCAAGTAATGATCGAAAATGAGATTTAAACAAAATTTGCCATCATGATTCAAATCAGGATGTCTTCTGACCCAAATCAAGCAACCAGAAAATGCCTAGAAACCTTCAAAACACTTGTGATTCGCCTCAGATTTTGCACAATTTGAATCAATCCCTTCATGACTCATTCATGGCTGTTGTGACTCGAATCAGAGTCATAAAAATGCAAAATTTTCCCCTTGATTCGAATCAAGAAATCAGAATTGAAATTTTTCTCAATTTTTCAATCAAAATCTCAACCCTAATCACACAACAACCTTACCATCTAATTTATATCAACTGAGCATAATTAGAACAGATAAATCATAATCTATCTATCATTATAAACATGTTAATATCTATAACATAATACATCAAAGGATTTTAAAGTCTAGCATGCATTTGTCATACTGTACGCTCGAACTTTACTGTACTTCATTCAAGGTTAATTTTTTACTTAAAGTTTAAGATTATAATCCTAAGTGATGGGAAACCCATCTTGTACTGAACATGAAGATGATGCTAGGTGTAACACCCCACTTTCCCTCTCATATGAAATATAGAAATATTACGAAAATAATCAGAGTTTACAACTACAGTAGGATGTCACATCTTTAAAACCAACAATGAAACTCCTTTTCATTAATGAAATAAAACAGCAGAAATAAACGTTTTATTCAAATAAACGGCCATTTGCCAACAACACCAAAAATCCACATTAATCGTGGTCCACCATAGTTTCAAATAAAGAATGATACGTAACAAAATACATAAAGAATAACAAATGATAAAATTCCCAAAATCCCGTGTTACGTATCAGAGCGACTCCTAAGACTCAACCAAACAACACGCACTCCATGCACACTCAAGTACCTGGGTTATCTGTAATTCCGAAGAAGCACAGACGCAACAAACAACAAAAGGGGTGAGAACTACATTCAATAATAAACGATGTATAATACATGATAAGAGTAGTACTCACGCAATCACACATCAGTAACACACCATCACAACCTACTTGTCATTTCCAATTATCAATCGCCAAACAAACAATAATGCAATGCGACTCTATGACATTGACACAATGCATATGTGGTACCAACACACCATGGTTCATTCAATCGAACCTGATTCATAATAGAATCCAGATAAATCACATACACCCCTACTTGGCAATGATTTATGTCCACCACACTCCATACTGGAGTTCGGATGAATCACATACACTCCTCCTGAGCAATGATTCATCACCACCGACACACCATGAATGCATGACAATAAATAAAGCATACTACACATGTATAATAAAAATTACACATTCTCACGATCCTCCTGATCACACTTGAAATATTCATTCACCACAATACACCCCACAACCGGGTATCCCTCACTTGGAGTCAATTAGTTAAATATCTAATTAATTCACTAAAATTACTAAATTAATTATTTTCATCACCAATTACACATTTCTCAGGTTCTGGCATCTATACCCAACCTCTCAAACCAAAAGAAACCGCTTCGGACGCGAAAACGGGAAAGAATTCGCGAAACGGCAAGATTCTGCACTCTCGCTTGCCATACGCGTATTGTCTTGTGCCGTACGTGTATTGCCCAGCTCGCTCGCCCCTCATGCTGTGTATCATACGCGCAATGCCTCTCCTCCCGCCCTGCCATACGCGTATTGCCCTACCTATTACGCGTATGGGTGGAGACGTTTCATTCTCTCAGAATTTCAACTCTCAGATCCAAATATGCGTACTCCCTCTCATACGTGTAAGGCCGACTTCCATACACGTATTGTTACGAGTACGGGCAGAGGGTCGTGTCAAAACCTCCTTTTGGCCTTCCATTACGCGTATTGACCATGCATTTGCCCAGCATTACGCGTAACGCCTTGCCTGTTACGCGTATTGCCAGATCTGTTACGCAAACTGAATTTCTCCACACCAGTCCAGGTTCTGCTACGGGATCCTCACTTTTTCACTCCAATTCAGTCCCAAACTTGTTTCTACCTCAGTTTTAGGTCCTATTTTTCATCTTACCTCTTTCACCTATCATTACTAGTCAAAATTACAAGTCTTACATCTAATTTTGTTCTCTAAACCTGCACAAAACCAGTTCTGCAACATATACATTCATACAGCAGCAACAACATCAAGATATCACACAATTTAGAACCGCAACAATTCGATTCACACAGTTTTCATCACAGATTCATTTATTCATAACATATTCATAAAACAACATATATTCATACGAATTCCTACGGGGTTAAGAACTCCCCACTAACCTCTCATGACCATACCACCAATATTAAACCCATTCTCCCCCCTTACCACGAAATTGCTCAGAAAATTCCTGCGAAAATTGATTCTTCAAAGCCCTAGTTCTTCCTTGTTCTTCCTCTCTCTAGCCCTTCTTTTTGTGAAAAACTGATTATGACTAACCCTACTCACTGGTTCTCACTAATCTCAGCTTAATGCCCAAACTGCCCTTATTTTTCTCCACTAACCCTTATTATTATTAAATCTGACTTTTAATTATTAAAAATAATAATAAAAATGATATTAATAATATTTGATACTTAGGATAATAATATTAATAAGAAAAATAGTCATACTAATATTAGTAACCATGATAATACTAAAAATAGAAATAATAATAATAATAAAATATATTACTATTACTACCTATACCCCAAGAATTACTTCCGACACTTCTAATCTACCCGTCCCACTAAGGACCACACGCCTACGCGCTCAACCACACACACCCTTAACCAGGCCAACAACGGAAAAATAACACGACGATCAAATAATTTAAATTGGGGTGTTACAACTCTCCCCCACTTAAATTATTTTCGTCCTCGAAAATGTACCTGATGGAAATAGCTCCGGATACGACTCTCGCATCCTGCTCTCCGGCTCCCAGGTCACACTTCCTCCAGCAGCTCCTCCCAAAGCTACTCTCACTAAAGGAATCTCCTTCCCTCTAAGTTGCTTCATCTTGCGATCCTCGATCCTTATCGGCATCGCCTCCACAGTAAGATTATCACTAATCTGCACCTCATCTCTCTAGATAACATGAGATGGATCGGATACATACTTCCGAAGTTGCGACACAAGAAACACGTCATGCAAGTTCGAAACTTCAGGCGGCAACGCCACTCTATAAGCAAATGCACCAACTCTTTGCAGGATCTGATACGGTCCAATAAAGTTAGGATCCAGCTTCTTTGATTTCAATGCACGTCCCACATCGGTCACTGGGTTGACTCTCAAGAACACGTGGTCACCTTCACTGAATTCCAAGTCTTTCCTCCAATTATCATGATAACTTTTCTGCCTACTCTGAGACGCTTTCATCTTATCACGGATCATATGAATTGTCTCGGTAGTTTGTTGCACAATCTCCGGTCCAAGCACCACATTTTCACCAGTTTCATACCAACACAGAGGCGTCCTACACCTCCTACCATACAAAGCTTCGAAAGGTGCCACTCCAATACTCGAATGGTAACTATTGTTGTACGTGAACTCAATCAATGGCAAATGAGTATCCCACGCACCACCTTTCTCCAACACACAGGCTCTCAGCAAGTCTTCCAACGATTGAATAGTCCTCTCTAACTGACCATCGGTCTGGGGATGATAAGCCGAGCTTAACTTCAATTTAGAACCCAAGGCTTCCTGCAGACTCTTCCAAAACTCTGAAGTGAACCTCAGATCTCTATCCGATATTATGCTCGACGGAACATCATGCAACTTCACAATTATTCTGATATAAATCTCCGCCAGCTTTGACAACGGAAAACTGATGTTAATTGGTATAAAATGTGCGGATTTCGTAAGTCGATCCACCACTACCCAAATAGCATCAAAGCCTCTTGCCATATTTGGTAAACCAGTAACAAAATCCATAGCAATATTGTCCCACTTCCATTCCAGAATCTCTAACGATTGCATTAACCCCGAAGGCTTCTGGTGCTCCACTTTTGACTTCTGACATGTCAAACAAGCATAGACAAACTGAGTTATGTCCCTCTTCATACCGGACCACCAAAATAACTTTTTCAAGTCATGATACATTTTTGTAGCTCCCGGATGAATACTCAAGCTACTCCGGTGACTCTCTTCTAAGATCGCTTTCCTCAATTCATCATTATCCGGTACACAAATTCTACCCCAAAATTTCAAAACACCATCATTCTCCACCTTAAAATCACTATCGGGATCATTTCCTCCTACAGGCATCAAGTCCACTAATTTCACATTAAGCCTCTGATTTTCCTTAATTACGTCCAAAAAGTCATTATTCACCTTAAGCATACCCAACCTAACACTCTCCGGTGTAGTTTCACAAACCATACTCAACTCTCTGAACTGTTCAATCAATTCCATCTCTTTTACCATTAATGCCGACATATGAATTGTCTTTCGACTTAGAGCATCTGCTACAACATTAGCTTTACCCGGATGGTAACTCAAATTAAAATCATAATCTTTCAAGAACTCTAACCATCTCCTCTACCTCATATTCAATTCTTTCTGGTCGAATAAATACTTCAGACTTTTGTGATCACTGAATACCTCAAATCTCGATCCATACAAATAATGTATCCAAATTTTTAATATAAAAACCACAGCAGCTAATTCAAGATCACGAGTAGGATAGTTCCTCTCATGCACCCTCAATTGCCGCGAAGCATATGCCACCACCTTGCCATCTTGCATTAACACACCGCCTAATCCTATCTTAGACGCATCACAATACACCACAAAAGGTTCACTTGGACTTGGTAGAATTAACACCGGTGCCGTAGTCAATTTCTTCTTCAATTCCTCAAAACTTTCCTCACAAGCCGCATCCCAAACAAAAGCCTGATTCTTTTTAGTTAACTGAGTCAATGGTAATGCCAAATTAGAAAACCCTTCAATGAATCTTCGGTAATAACCCGCCAAACCCAAAAAGCTTCTAATTTCCGTAGCTATCTTCGGAGGCTCCCACTGAAGTACTGCACTTACTTTAGATGGACCCACCACTATGCCATCACTAGAAATAACATAACCCAAGAAACTCACGGTCTTCAACCAGAATTCACATTTCGAGAACTTTGCAAATAATTTATTATCTTTCAACACCTGCAATGAAATTCTCAAGTGCCCTGTATGATCTTCGTCAGACTTAGAATAAATCATTATGTCATCAATTAATACCACAATAAACTGATCCAGATAAGAATGAAAGATACGATTCATATACTCCATAAACACACCCGGCGCATTAGACACTCCGAAAGGCATCACTGCATATTCATAATGTCCATAGCGAGTTCTGAACGCAGTCTTCTAAATATCATCTTCCTTTACTCTAATCTGATGGTAACCTGACCTCAAATCAATTTTGCTGAAAACACGAGCTCCCACAAGCTGATCCATTAAGTCGTCAATCCTTGGAAATGGATATTTATTTTTAATGGTCACTTAATTCAACTGACGGTAATCGATGCACAGACGCATACTATCATCCTTCTTTTTCACCAACAACACTGAAGCTCCCCACATCGACACACTCGGTCTAATAAACTTCTTATCAAGCAATTCTCCGATCTGAGATTTCAACTCTGCTAATTCTGATGCAGACATCCTGTACGGTGCCATAGATATAGGTCTGGTGCCAGGAACAAGATCAATAGTAAATTCAACTTCCCTCGTCGGAGGCAATTATGTAATATCATCTGGAAACACTTCAGGAAATTCACTCACCACCGGTAACTTATTAACTGAAGTCTTGCTTTCCACAGATAATGAGGCAAACACTGTAAACATCTTAGCCTCATCCTCCCACAACGTTCTCAACTCCCTTCCAGACAAAGAATCCGCTAATGCTTCCTCTTCAGGAGTAAGAAACAATAACGTCTTCCTAAAGCAATCAATGTAAACTCGGTTGAATTCCAACCAGTTCATCCCCAAAATAACATCGAGATTACCGAGTGGTAAACAAATCAAGTCCACTCTGAAATCCCTACCAAACATAGTCAACGGACACTTCAAACACACTAAGGAAGTAACTACATAACCAATAGATGGAGTTTCAATCGTCATCCTCTGATCTAGAGTAGATGGTACAATTCCTAATCTCTTCACACAATCAACAAAAATGAACGAGTGGGTTGCACCCGTGTCAATGATAGCAATCAAAGGAATATTATTAATAAAGCAAGTGCCTTTGATGGAACGCTCCTCATTGGTGGATTGGGCTCCCACCAAGGCAAACACTTTCCCACTGGCCTGAGATTTCTTTGGCTTCTCACAGTGAGTGCTGATATGACCCTTTTCTCCACAGTTATAACAGGTAGGCATAGTGGCCCTACAATCTGCTATAACATGACCTGGTTGCCCACACTTGAAACATTTCTTCACTTTATTCAGACAGTTATTAGCACGGTGACCCGCGTCACCATATCTGAAACACTTGAGAGTATCAGGAACCACTCCTCCCTCTTTTGGTTTCTTCCCCACAGCAGCTTTCTGTTTTCCCTTATCAGCTGAAGCACTGTAAGGAGTACCCCCAAACCTCTGCTTACCCTTCCGTTCACTCACAGCCTTGTAATGAGCAATCCGGGCCCTGTTATCATTATCATAAATCCTGCTTCTGCTAACCAGTTCTGGATAATTCCTTATCTTCTGACAAGCAATGCCCTGTTTGATCTCGGGACGCAGCCCATTCTCAAACTTCAAGCACTTCGAATTCATAGCTTCTTCCGTATTTTAATGAGCACAATACTGTACTAACTCTTCAAACCGAGCAGCATATTCAGCAACAGTCATATTACCCTGTTTCAGTTCCAGGAATTCAATCTCTTTTGCACTACGAATATCTTTCGGAAAGTACTTTTCCAGAAACTCAGCCTGAAACACTGTCCAAGTAATCTCAGTACTCGCAGCTTCCAACCTCTGACGACAATTATCCCACCAGACCTCAACCTCTCCCTCCAGCATATGAGTGCCAAACCGTACTTTCTGAGCATTACTGCATCCCATGGTCCTGAAGATCTTCTCAATTGCCTTCAGCCATTTCTGTGCAGCCTCAGGATCTAGAATACCTCCCTCATATGTAGGCGGCTTATTGCTTTGGAACTGTGCTAAGTCGCGGAACTGCGCACCCCCAGCCTGATTAGTGTTCTTTACCACTTGTGCCATAGCTTGCATAGCAGCAGCAAGAGCAACATCATTCCTTCCTGCCATACTATTCAACAATCAACATACGGTTAAAACACATACTCTACTCCTATTCTAAGGACAGACTCTACTACTACACCTGGCCGGACAGACCGACCTGCTCTGATACCACATTTTCCATCTTATATGAAATATAGAAATATTACAAAAATAATCAAAGTTTACAACTACAGTAGGATGTCACATCTTTAAAACCAACAACGAGACTCCTTTTCATTAATAAAATAAAACAGCGAAAATAAACGTTTTATTCAAATAAACGGCCATTTTCCAACAACACCAAAAATCCACATTAATCGTGGTCCACCATAGTTTCAAATAAAGAATGATACGTAACAAAATACATAAAGAATAACAAATGATAAAATTCCCAAAATCCTGTGTTACGTATCAGACCGACTCCTAAGACTCAACCAAGCAACACGCACTCCATGCATACTCAAGTACCTGGATTATCTGTACTTCCGAAGAAGCACAGACGCAACAAACAACAAAAGGGGTGAGAACTACATTCAATAATAAACGGTGTATAATACATGATAAGAGTAGTACTCACGCAATCACACATCAGTAACACACCATCACGACCTACTTGTCATTTCCAATTATCAATCGCCAAACAAACAATAATGCAATGTGACTCTATGACATTGACACAATGCATATGTGGTACCAACACACCATGGTTCATTCAATCGAACCCGATTCATAATAGAATCCAGATAAATCACATACACCCCTACTTGGTAATGATTTATCTCCACCACACTCCATACTGGAGTTCGGATGAATCACATACACTCATCCTGAGCAATGATTCATCACCACCGACACACCATGAATGCATGACAATAAATAATGCATACTACACATGTATAATAAAAATTACACATTCTCACGATCCTCCTGATCACACATGAAATATTCATTCACCACAATACACCCCACAACCGGGTATCCCTCACTTGGCGTCAATTAGTTAAATATCTAATTAATTCACTAAAATTACTAAATTAATTATTTTCATCACCAATTACACATTTCTCAGGTTCTGGCATCTATACCCAACCTCTCAAACCAAAAGAAATCGCTTCGGACGCGAAAACGGGAAAGAATTCGCAAAACAGTAAGATTCTGCACTCTCGCTGGCCATACGCGTATTACCTTGTGACGTACGCGTATTGCCCAGCTCGCTCGCCCCTCCTGCTGCGTATCATATGTGTAATGCCTCTCCTCCCGCCCTGCCATACGCGTATTGCCCTACCTATTACGCGTATGGGCAGAGACGTTTCATTCTCTCAGAATTTCAACTCTCAGATCCAAATACGCGTACTCCCTCTCATACGCGTAAGGCCAGCTTCCATACGCGTACGGGCAGAGGGTCGTGCCAAAACCTCCTTTTGGCCCTCCATTACGCGTATTGACCACGCATTTGCCCAGAATTATGCATAACGCCTTGCCTGTTACGCGTATTGCCATATCTGTTACGCAAACTGAATTTCTCCACACCAGTCCAGGTTCTGCTACGGGATCCTCACTTTTTCACTCCAATTCAGTCCTAAACTTGTTTCTACCTCAGTTTTAGGTCCTATTTTTCATCTTACCTCTTTCACCTATCATTACTAATCAAAATTACAGGTCTTAGATCTAATTTCGTTCTCTCAACCTGCACAAAACCAGTTCTGCAACATATACATTCATACAGCAACAACAACATCAAGATATCACACAATTTAGAACCGCAACAATTCGATTCACACAGTTTTCATCACAGATTCATTTATGCACAACAGATTCATAAAATAGCATATATTCATACGAATTCCTACGGGGTTAAGGACTCCCCACTACCCTCTCATGACCATACCACCAATATTAAACCCATTCTCCCCCCTTACCTCGAAATTGCTCAGAAAATTCCTACAAAAATTGGTTCTTCAAAGCCCTAGTTCTTCCTTGTTCTTCCTCTCTCTAGCCCTTCTTTTTGTGAAAAACTGATTATGACTAACCCTACTAACTGGTTCTCACTAATCTCATCTTAATGCCCAAACTGTCCTTATTTGTCTCCACTAACTCTTATTATTATTAAATCTGACTTTTAATTATTAAAAATAATAATAAAAATGATATTAATAATATTTGATACTTAGGATAATAATATTAATAAGAAAAATAGGCATAATAATATTAGTAACCATGATAATACTAAAAATAGCAATAATTATAATTATAAAATATATTACTATTACTACCTATACCCCAAGAATTACTTCTGACACTTCTAATCTACCCGTCCCACTAAGGACCACACGCCTACGCACTCAACCACACACACCCTTAACCACGCCAACAACGGAAAAATAACACGACGATCAAATAATTTAAATTGGTGTGTTACACTAGGGATGAACTTGATGATGGTGAAAGCTTATTCCTTTCCTTTGTATGCAATTCCCTCCAATCCTCCATGTTCTTCCTTCATTTATTAACACCATGGCTTCCATTTTTTCTGTGGTGAATTGATCATGACATACAAAGTGGAAAGAGGTTTAGAGAGGGGTTTTGACATAAATTTGTGTGTGGATTACGGAGATCTAAACAAGGCCAATCCAAAGGACGACTTTTCTTTACCACACATTGACATACTGGTAGACAGTACATCAAAGTTTAAAGTTTTCTCCTTCATGGATGGATTCTCGGGCTATTATCAGATAAAAATGGCGCCGAAAGACATGGAGAAAACATCGTTCATCACCCCATGGGGTACTTTTTGTTACAAGGTAATGTCGTTCGGTTTGAAGAATGATGGGGCAACCTATCAAAGGGCCATGACTACTCGGTTTCATGACATGATACACAAAGAAATTGAGGTATATGTCGATTATATGATTTCCAGAATAAAGGTGAGAACTTGCCTTTAAATTATAAAGGAAATGAAGGAGGTTAAGGATAAATTTGAATCACCATGTTCTTCTACAAAGGTTTTATCATGATGATGAGAGTATAGGACGAGCTTGAGAGTTTTTCTTACTCTCTCTCTCTCTTATCCCTTTTAATCGTGTGTTCCTCTATATATATTTATTTATGGTTAAACTATCCAATGTATCATTTTTCTACCAATTTAATGTCATTGATGTGTCATTATTCAAAGAAAATACATTGTTGCGATTTTCATGGGAGATTGAAGGTGTATCGTACCTCGAAAAATACGATCATTCACGATGGACGCGGAAAAAAATTGTTTGAACAGATTCGCCACTAAACTTTATTCATTCCAATGAAGGAATAGGAAAATATTGATAAAACCTTTAAGATAAGAAAATGGACGTCGCAACCAAATCCTAGGTTCGAGATTCGATTACGCAGGGGGAATTTATTAACACCCCTCACGTCTGTTGTACTCAACGGGAACCTCTTAGTCTGATTTGTGATTGAATGTTAGCTAATGTTATTGTTTTATTCTAAGCGAATAATGCAAAAGTTAAGCGAAAAGGGTTTCGTTTACTAGGGTAAATTGGTGGTTTTTTATTAGGGTACTCGCCAAGGATTGGGGCCCTTGTGCCTACATATCTTCATTTGTAAAAATGAAGAATTATAAAACCCGTAGTTCGTGGGACTATGGGTTTTTGGTTTATTTTATCGAACGAGTTTTTAGGTCACATTTTAAGGGCTAAACGTTAGCTTGTCTACTCTCGGAGGAGGCTTAAGCATTTAGTTTGTATGCACATTAGAAGGGACTAATCATCGTTCTTTTTGAGAAAACATTTTAATTGCACGGAGGAGAGAAGTTAAATTAATATGTTGATTGTTTTGTTTGGATGACGATTACTTGAATGGCCAAGGAAGCCTCCTCGTATCCAAATAATTGAAGAGAAGAATCGAAGGCTCGAGACTATCCCTCTGTTCATCCTTAATTTTAAAGGGTTTAATATGATTAGTGTGTTTTGAACGAATGACGAGTACTCGAATGGCCAAGGAAGGCTCCTCGTATCCAAGTATTCGGGAGAGAGAATAGAAGGCTCTAAAATACTCTCTTTTTCATCTAAGTGTTTGGGAAAATTGGTTTGATTCAATTTGTTATGAAAATGGTTTGAAGTGAATTAAATTATAAGTTTTTTTTTAGAGATGACAATTGTTTGACTAGCGAGAAAGGCAACTCGTACCCAAACAATTGAAGAGAGGAATCGAAGGCTCTAAACCATCTCCCTTTTCATTTTTAATGAAATAAGGTCTAAGTATAATTAAATGGTTTAATTTGATTTATAAAAAATACTCGATGTTGATTGAGGTTTAAATTTGCATTTGAAGCGATGGAAGGTTTTATAAGTGAATGGAAGGGAGGACCTAATTGTGCTAGGTTAAGGTTAATAGCGATGTACGAGGCGATCGACTTACAAGTTAGGGTAGGGCTTGATATATGGATCAAGAATGCTTGAGGGTTTTGACTTTA
This sequence comes from Lathyrus tuberosus, assembly GCA_022829125.1. NCBI lineage: Eukaryota > Viridiplantae > Streptophyta > Magnoliopsida > Fabales > Fabaceae > Lathyrus > Lathyrus tuberosus. The sequence continues at coordinate 14,403,376 of JALAZF010000036.1, read as the reverse complement.
TTCAATGACAAGACATAAGCCGAATAAAGGAAAGCAATAAAATTATTTTACACTTCATGGGGATGAGGTTACACCTTTTCAAATGAGGATAAGAATAAACAATAAACACATAACCCAAACAAGCAAGCATACACAAGTGGATAAAACATGAAAGCGATAAAACAATTAAATTGAATTGAAACTACGTGTGTACTAGCGAAGTGGGCTAGTCTTTTAAACAACTAATTAGAAGTAATTAATCGAGTAAGTCTCGTTGTAAGAAAGCACAAGAGTAAGCTATGAATGTTGTGCAAGGTGTCCAAAGCTAAGACAATGAAAATAAAGAAGTCAAATCCAAGTCTCCTTTACTAGGGTTTAAGTACAAGATCCAAAACTCCATGATGCTAAGGATATTTACATAGCCCAAGCTTAATTTATTTTAGGGTTTTTGATAATTTTATCATGTTTTTTGTATTTTTTTAATAATAATGAATAAATGCATGAATAATAAATGAGCGGAAAGTAAATGGCGAAAAATAAATGACAAGAAATAAATTGCGGAAATGTAAAGAGCAAGAAAGTAAATGTTAGATGTTAGGAGTTAGTTGTTAGTGGTTAATGTTTATTGATTGAAAGATCACTTTCTCGAATCGGGACCAATTTAGCGTTATGTTAAGCAATCATAGAACGATCTATATGAAGATCATACTATGGGAGGCCAGTCAATAACAATAATTGTGTTAAAACATGCTAGAGAAATTATATGTAAATCATTCTCCTAAAGCCATGCCACGCGAAAAGAAAAAGAGAATTGTCTCAACTTAATCAAGAACTTCCATGATTAATCAAAGGCAACCTATCACTATCTTAAAGTGTAGAGAATGATCCAAATGATCATTCATCAACAGATTTTAAATAATGAAGATTCAACATCTTTGAAAATCAACATTCTATGATCCTTAAGATTTCATCGACCAAAATGAAAAAGAAAATCAAGATGAAATAAAAATAATAGTGGAAATAAAAGATCAAGAGATATTTAGCATAAGAATTCACTATAAAAAACAAATATGAAAAAAAATTTTAAAAAAAAAACAAAACAAAATCAAAACAAATAATAAAAAATTAAAAAAAAAAAAGAATAATGAGAGGGAGAGGTGGGTATGAACTAAGGAGATGTGAATATCATATTCACAATGGGCTTTAAGCCCAATCCATTTGAACAAAAGTGACTAAAGCATAACAAAAAAAAAACAATATCAGCAAGCAGGTGAACACTTCCTTCCTCTTCCTCATTTTGCGATGCCGGAAAAATGCTTCATACTGCCGCGGTGGCCGCGACAGTCGTATATCCCTAACCTTGCATCGTCCTACTCTCCTCTCCTCACGCTCTGAATTCGTTATTTAAAACAAGCAAAACTCAGCCAAGCCTACGAATCAATTACGGAACGTAACAGGAATTAAATGGAATGGAAGCTACTACATATAACAACGACAAAATCAGAGCCTACTGCAAATGTTCAGGTCTGAGTTTGTGTTGTTGCTGGAGGTTGTATGAATTTGGTTGTTTCAATGAGTTTTTGCAGGTTGAGGTGTAATGAATGAAGGTTGAGGTTTTGTTTTAGTAGGGAAAGTTTGGCTATCAAAAGCTTGGAGAGTGAAGAAGCAGAGTTTGTTATTTATAGAGGAGTTGAGGTGAGTTGAATTGAAATTGGTTTGAGAAGATTGTTGTTGTTTTTGATTGTGATGTGCGTTTTGAATTGCTTCAACTTGTACGTCATTTTTGGATTGCAGGTTGGCTTTGTTTGTGACGTCGCTTGGATTTGTGAGGGTTTGCAGCTGATGTGGATTTATTGCAACTGATTGAAGTTTGTTTTGGATGAAGCTTGGCATCTTGTTTTGCCTTTCTTTCATGTAGCAGCTGTGTTTACCTTATGAGCTTGGAGTATAGTTTTGTCTTAGTGTTGCGGCTTGTTGATGTAGCTTGAAGTTGCTTTCCGCGTGGCATTTTGCAGCTTGTGGCTTGGAGTGTGTAGTTGCGTGAAGTCTCACTGGATTCGTGTAGTTTTGGAATGTTTTGGCTTGTGTATTGTGGACTTGCAGCTTGCAATTGTTGAAGGCTTAGCTTCCAGCAGCTTATGTGCGTGAATTTGGCATCACGGATTTTAGCTTGGTCTTGGCTTGTAGCATTTGGATTGTAGTGACTTCATGTGTTTTTTCTTCCTTTTTTTTTTAACTAATTTTTTGTGTGCATGTGGTGATGATGGACTTTATAAATGTACACGGGCCTTCTTATTTTGTGTTTTTTGCAATAGACTTGAATAATGTATGGACTTGAAAGTATTATTTGGACCTTTGGAGTGTTACTACTTGCACCCTTAACTTTGAACAATGCATTGCAATTTTTTGTCATATTTGAACTTAGATGAACCACACTTGAAACCATTTGTGCCATTCTTGAATTAAATCCAAAAAAAATCACTTAAACCCAACCTTGAACAACTTTGAATTCTTCATTAAAAGACAACCTTGAAATGAATTATAACCTTTAATCAATTTTTGAGAAAATAAGTCAACCATGAATCAATCACAAAACAATCTTGAACTTATAGCCACTTGAATTTTGATGAAACAAAAACATTCATTGTGAAACTTCTTGAGCAAGAACATGCCTTGAAATAAGAGAATCATGTCCTGAAATATGAACTGCACTGCACAAAACCCTAATTAGAAAATGATTTGATCCTTGATGATCTTCAACCATGAAGCACCGGATTTTAACACAACCCGGTAACTTGATAATGAAGCAAACCCCTTATTTGACCAAGATTAAGTCATATTCCATTGAATTTCAATCATCACTACATATATGCTTGGGACAAGAAAATTAACGGGTAGGACAAATTTGGGGTATGACACGGTGAAGTTATGCAGTTAAATGTTCTTATTGGAGATAGGGTTTATACTAAGCTAGATAGTTATTATGGAGAAGAGCGAGTTACGAAACTTTGGAAGCCTAGATTACAAATTGAAATTTGTTGAGGTATTTTTCCTATCTTGTTTTCATTTCTTTAAGATTACAAATTAAAATTTCTTGGATTGTAATTTGTTTCAATTTCTTCATAATGAATTGACTATAGCAATTTCCAACAAGTGTAGGATAAAACCAACTCTTTGATTTGTCCAAAAGTCTTATTTAACATGAATATTTCTTTCCTTCAGCAAATAAACAAACTTCTTTCCTTTCTTTTCTAACCTGAACTGCAATAGTAAATTGACTAACCATTTTAAAAAAAGAAACAAACAAAAAAAACTTAGCAATAATTATGTATATATCTCCAACAACATAGAACTTAGAAATAACCTTATGTGTATTTATCATGTTTTTTATTTAAGCTGCCTAGAATACTTATTAATACTTCTTCTCTTGTGTGATAGAATATATATTTCCATTAATATAACTAATTATTTTCTCCAAACATGTTAAATTAGTATTTAGCAGAATAGTGTGTGTGTTTTGTTTGACATTTTGCAAGTTTAATACCTAAAACATTTCTTGGCTTGGCCGTAGATTTCCTTGTTGATGTGCTATACTTCATGTAATTTTTGAAAATCCTTCTTGCATTTGTGTAGGAATTGAATCTAGTTCGCATTTTTTATCTTGTCTTTTGATTGCTACTTAATTTGTTAATTTTTCCTGAGATATCCCCCTTGAATTTTCTCTGAAATGGCTGATGTACCTTCACAATATTGATGTGTATTGTGTTATATAAATTATTCATTTCTTAGCCTTAATGATACAATGTATGTTGTGTATCATCATGTCCTCTAGTGATTTGATTGGAAATTTACACCTGTTCAGTTTTGTGTACCGTTGAAGTATCTATTCCCTTACTTGTTAGTTTAGTTATTTTTTGAATTTTCTTTATCATCCTGTCTATTACCTATTGATGTTGTTTGAAATATAATTGATTCCTGAAAGTTAAGTACCTTGTTGATACTTTATGTCCTTCATTGCATTTAATGAATGTAGTTTTACTTTGTTTAGGTTGTGAATCCTTGCAATGAATTGAAATTAATTTATGTCGATGGTCTTTACTTGTATTAGTGAATTCTTAAGTTATGATTTTGATTTGATTTTGTTAATTCATGTATCCTAAAGAGGAGCTAAATTGTTGTTTATGTATTTTGATGATGTTATAATACAATGAATTTGAAGTAATGTAAATTAAAGTTGTTTTATCTTGTGTGGTACATGATGAATATGTGAATCTTCTAAAGCAAATGATACAAACTGGTGATGATGCCACTGACCGGACTCAAGGTGATGGATCACAAAAACATCAAACTAGGAAAGAGGATGTAGGGGTAAGTCTCGAGAGAGGTGTTACATAACTAGACAGATGGCGGTGAATATTAGATGTGGAGCTTTATACTCAAACAATGTTAATGAGACATATTGCAACATGGAACTAGAGAATTAAGCCATTGAGGCTGTTGGAACCCATGCATAGGTTGCATCAACTAATAAGCAGGCATTGATGTTGGAAAGGAAGTTTGAAGAATTTCAAAAACACACGGTGGATTTGGTGGGGAGTTCTTCTAGTGCTCATCCTAGTACTCATCCTCATTATGATGGTGAATTTGATGGGTTGGTGGATGGAGATGAGTGATGGATTTGATTGTTTGTTTTATGTTTGACATATTTTGATGGTTTATTTGAATTTATGAGTATAGACAATATTTTGATGTATTAGTTGAATAACTTATTTATTTGATGGGGTTTTGTGAATTTTCTGATATGAATACATATATGTAGATGGATATTTTGATGGATCATATGAATACATATGGATTAATTGAGTTGTAGTTGGAGTTGTGTTATTCTAACCATAAATGGAAATAAATAGATAGAATGGTATGTTAGGATAATAATGTGTAATAGATATTGGTCTATGTGTGGACATGTGAAAATTGGTTTTAAAATAAGGTTTTTAAACATATTCTTAAACATTCTAAAAACTAGTTTTCATAAAAAAAAAATTCACTTAGCGTTGGCACAAGCCGAAGTGAACTAAAAAATGCTTTAAAAAATTGCTTCTCCAACAAGAAACGTCAATAATTAGTGTTAGTCAAAGCTGGAGATAACTATTTTGCAAATGAAGACACATTAATAATTAGCGTCAATTATTGTTGAAGCTAAAGATTAAAACACATCAACGAGGTAACATTGCATTCAACTGACACTAATACCAATGTCTTTTCAAACATGTACAAACTTTGCTAAAACGTCTCATATAGTCGATGCTAGGCTAATGTTAGTTTCAAATCCACATGAGTCTATCCCAACCCCAATGCCAGGCCAACACTAAAAACCCACTAGCACATACTTTTGGCCTGTTAGGGTTAGCTTTTGTCCTGTTAGGGTTAGCTTTTGTCCAATGCTTCTAAGAAGTTTTCTTGTAGTGTTTTTTAATGAAAAATTATTGTCTCGTGTGTAACACCCTCATCTTTCCTAAATCATGTTTCTAGTGTCTTTGCAATAAAGCTAGTGTTACAGTAAGTGATTGAATTTCGTTGTTATGAGTTTTTGGTTAGATAACATTGAATTGTAGGTGAAAAATAAAAAACAGAAAATCCCCATTTCTGAGATTTGCTACGGCTCATAACATCTGCTATCGGTGGACGTAGTAGCTCTCTGGAGTTTGTATAGGGAAGGTGTAACACCTCAAAATTTGCCCTCTCGTTTCTAACTCTAACTGGCTTATGTTTCATTTCATTTGCATCGTCATTTCTGCATTTGCATGTTTCTTTTAGGCATGGGATCAAGGTATTTTCCAGCAGCTCATGGTGTTATCAGTTCCAGTACTATTTTCAGTAGTATTCAGAGCCAAGCAGATAATTTTCAAGGTCTTTTGGAGCTTTTATTTTACTCGTTAGACGTTTTGATAATCAGAGGCTTCAACAGTCACTTTCCGATCCAGCGATCCGATGTCAGACATTACTGATTCAGCGGGATATTCTGAGGTGTCGGCAAGAATTTATGTTTCATTCCAGGTGTTGCTCAGTAGCAATATCAAGTTTTGAGTTTCAAAGGCTTAACAGGTTCAAAACAATTGTCAGAAGTCACTTTTCCATGTTCCTTCCAAAAGGCGCCAAAATTCAAAATTTGAACTGAGTAACCGGTTACTCACCATTTGTTAACCGGTTACTCCTTTGTTTTTCTGCGCACCATTAGCTGATTTGAACTAAGTAACCGGTTACTCACCATTTGTTAACCGGTTACTCTGAGCACATTTTGAAAAATTAAGTTTGCATCATTAGTGATCATGTGCTTGGCTTGTGCATGTGTGGGAAGGATCTAGAATTGATTCATTTTCATCATTTTCCACCCAAAATTCAAATTCCCTCCATCACTTTCCACTCTGATTCCCCACTCTTCTTTCCAAATTCCATTCCTAATCCCCATTCCACTCACTAAACCTCACTCCAAACCCAAACTTAATTCCTAACCTAGCTTCTATTTAAATCAATTCATCCCAAACCACACAAGACCTAGATCATTTTTCACTCTCATTTTTCAGAATTTGCTCTCAATTCTCTCTCACTTTTTCATTCTCCATCTTCATCTTCAACCTTTCACCAAAGCTCCATATTCATAGATTCATAAATTCTTCATTGGAATTTGTGAATTCTTGAGCTAATCCTCAATCACATCCTCATTCTTGGTTCAATTCTGCAGTAGCAACTGGTTTGGATCTTGGATTAAGCTGTTAGAATCACTTTTGGAACAGCTTTTGCTTATTTGGAGTGTACTTGCTTGGATCTTCAAGTTTTCTTGATAAAGCTTCATAGATGTCTGGTTTTCTTGTTTGGATCCATCAATTTTCGTTTACAACGCTTACCAAAGAAAATCTCATCTTTGTAGGTTAGTTTTCTTTAGATCCATACTTGATTTGGCTTAATTGCAACTTATACAATGTAGATCCATGACTTTTGATGTGTTTTGATTCATTTGCTTCAATTTGATTGTAGAAGTTGTTGTTTTTGGGATTCAATTGATGTTTGATGGCTGTGATTCAATGTAATTTTGTGCTTGTTTGATTGCATGTTCATTTTAATGTTTGGAGAAGTGATTTGCTGCTGAAAAGTGCTTTTGAAACAGTTTTTTTTTTGCCACTGTCCCCGGAGTAACCAGTTACTCACCGTTTGTTAACCGGTTAACATGTGGTATTTTTGCGTAAATTGTCTGATTTTTAACTAAGTAACCGGTTACTCATAGTTTGTTAACCGGTTACTCTGGGACAAAATGTGTATTTTTGTGCATTTTCTTGTTTGTTTGAGATCCTTTGCATGCCTAAACTTCATGGATTAATGTGTTGATGATTTGTGGATTATTCTTGAGCTGGTTCACCTCACATTTTTGCATGAACACAATTCTTCGACACGCGATTTTTGGTTTCTCATTGTTGGATGTGCATGTTTCAATTGATGTTTTCTTTATGTGATGAACACCTTGCACACACTCCTTGAAGCAATTTAATTGTGATTTATTGTTGGTGTCGCTGAAGTTATTGTTTTGAACGTGATTGCTTGCATTTAACTTCATGAGATGCATGTTTGATTTGACTTGTTCATGTACCAAGTGATGTGCATTTTGCCATGATGTTTTCAAGTTTATTCGATATGATGTGTGATGTGTTTGTAATCATGATTAATTAAGGAATGCATGATGGTGGATGCACATTTGCTATGCCATGGTTGAATCATCTTCAAATGTATTGCATGCTGCCCTGTTTCTACAGATATTTATGTGCTTATATGCTGTCTATTGCACTCACTTGCTACCTGCTGCCTTTTACACCTATTTTGTGCCGAATATGTGAGTTGTTGAAAGCTGTTTGGCTTGTTTGCTGTTTTGTGCCGCTGTGTAGATGTGGGAGCGCTGTTATAACTGCTTTTTTTTTTGTTTATTCATCTCTTCTTTCATCTCTCATCTGTCTTACTTATATTTTCCTTTTGTGAATAGCATGATATAATGCTTGATTGTGTAGAACTCTCTCGTATTCCTTTGGGATCCTAGCTCATCCTTAATTTTTGATTAAGGTGAGGTAGGATAAGCATTAGGTAGTGATATCCTTCTCTCTTCTTTAGACTTAGGTTGTTCTTAAACCTTGACCTTAGGGCTATCCTTTGCATGACAACATTAGGAACATTTAGTTTCCCCTTAGTGTTTTCTTTTCCTTGAGTTTCTCTTCTCATCTCATAACCTTTCTAAAACACATAATAAAGGTTAACGTGTATTGCGCATGAGTCTTATATATGAGAAGTAAGGTATGGGGGATCTCCCTTCATTCTTCTAGGGTACTTAGTGTACGTCCTGTTGGGGACGATACGCGACGTATTCGTTCCTATGTTGTAGACTTGGGTGCAATGCAAGTTATAAACTAACTTCAATCCATTTATGTCTAAAAAACACAAAACAAACTCAAACCTTTTTCATCCTTCGGGATCGTATGATTTCAAACCTTTTTCAGAAAGAGGCACGTTACTTCCGTCTCGTCGCAAACAGGCATCGACCCTAACTGTCGGACACGAATCTAACGTCGCTTATAAAAAACACCAGCAAAGTATTCCCTAGTGAGGGAGAACTACGTCGCTCTGATTCTCGCGTGCGAGCGAGATATGTAGGCAGGAGATCGTGCGAGATCTCTCCGAGCACAACCTTTCTTCATCACCTCTTTATCTCTTTTCGACCCGTAGGTCGAACTACGACTGCTCTGATTTCCTCTTTCTCGTCCGATTGAGGATATGTAGGCACAAGACGGCGATGTCTTGGCGAGCAACCTTCCCCCTTAGTTCGTGTCCGAACTACGTTGACTCTGACTTTCCCATTGCATGCGGGAATACGTAGGCATAGGACGGGCGATGTCCTATCGAGTCACTTCTTTTTCTTTTCTTCCTCGTTTCTTCGTTCTCCTCCGTTCCCGTTCCTTCTCGTTTCCAGTAGCAATGGAGCTCCAGACGACGACACCCTTTGATCGAGACAACAAGCGTGGATCCCATCGAGTACGATGGACGCGTGGGGGTGTTAACACCTTCCCCTCGCGTAACCGACTCCCTTATTCGTTTCTCTTGGTCGCGAGACTATGCTTTTTCCTTCCCCTCAGGTTTACGCAGTGTTTCCTTTCCCTCTCTTGGGATAAATACACATTGCTGACGACTCTGTTTCTGTGCCACTTTCGCGTTTGTACCTGGATGAAAATCCCGGGAGCGATAGCTGGCGACTCTGCTGGGGATCGAACCCAAAATCTCTGGTTGACCTCTTGCTGGTCCATCCCCTATGCGAGTCAGTCCTAGCGCTTGTTTGTTTTTATTTCATTGGGTGTTTATTGTCGTACTTTATTTTATTGTATTTTACTGTATTATTGTATTTTACTGCATTTATTGCATTTGATTACTGTTATCATATGGTTCTGCTGCTGTTGTTCTGTTGGGTGGGTTGGATTCATGAGAGAAAAACCCAATGCCTAGGCTTGAGCATACCCCTATGATTAGTGTGGAAAGTAGTGTGACTTGTGTGGCATTTGGCCAGACGTAGTATACATGAAAACTCCACATCCAGACGAGGTTTTCTTTGGTAATATTCTATCCTGCGCATTTGGGGCAGATGATGGAATGTAACTTGGGAAACTGTCGACTCTGGTGACCATTTCCCGAGGACTCAGTTGCGACACTCCTCCCGAGATGTGATAATGGCAGACCAGAAATGGCAAATCCATTACGCTTCTCGATCCGAGGACCCAACGCTGGGAACTTGCTATAGGATATCCTTTTTTAGGGGAATTAGTTGAGACCTCCTCGATTGATGATGATGCCAAACCAGAAATGGTGAACGTATCATCATTTCACGACCTGAGAGTCCGTGATATTGAGGATCCTCGATTTTCTATAACCCACATGTGAGAGGGGCGGGTGTACAGGTTTGCAGGTAACCTTGACCTTTAACATACCCGATATTCTGGATTTCCTATCAGTGTAAATTTTTCATCCTGGTATTTTGGTATTTTGAATGGGCCGTCGTTCTGGATTTCTGGGTTTCTGATATTCTGGGCTTTATTCAGTCAGTGGAGCAACAACAGTATTGAGCATTATGGAAGCCTTGATCCCATGTCTGTTGCATCTGCATCTTCATTTTTGCATACATGTTCTTGTATTTCCAAGGGATATTAACTTTGAGACCCGCTGTTGAGCATTTCCATCTTTTTCTTGTGGTTTGCATGGAAAAAACTTGAATCAAAGCAGAATGATTCCTTGGAAATATTCGAACATGGCATTTGCATTGCATTTCCATACTCATATGTATAACAGGTGTTTAAGGTTGGTTATTCTTGTCCTGGTCTGGTTTTCTCCGAATTTCAGTACTTAACTGCTCAAGCCATTCAGAATGGGATCATGGAGTAAATTCAAGCGGGATTAAGGGAAGTATGAAGCCATATGGGGCATTTTATGGAGAGCATGCAAGCGTTGATTCAAGACCAGAGAATGCTGAAGGAAGATGTCAAACAACTGAAGGCACATATGAGCCTGGTTATGGAGGTCGTGAGAGGTGTGCTAAACAAAGATAATACTCCCATGCCTGAAGCTGCGACTGGAATTGTCTCTCCTCCATTGTTTAAGGGGTCCGTCCCAAAGAGTGAGCAGATTGCCACTGTGACCATCCCGATTGTATCTCCACAACAAGGAAGTGCTCCTCGTTGGTGTTAGGACAGACCAAAGATGAACAGACACTTTGAGACTCCACCAGTGCCATATTCTCAGCTATTACAGCCTCTGCTTCAGTTGCAACTGGTGCAGAAAAGGACTCTGGCTCCTCTTACTGGTATTCCCCCACCGGTTCATGATGCAAGAACCCACTGTGGTTTTCACTCTGGTGCGTCGGGGCATAATGTGGAAGATTGTAGGGCATTTCACCATGTTGTCCAGGATCTGATCGATTCGAAGGTAATTGAATTCATGCCGAGCGGCGTATGCATACAAGGTGGTCCTACTCTAGCTGTTGAAAAAAAAGTGGATATCTATGTTGCCTCTCCTAAAGCTGCTTCAAGTCAGGGGCATTTCTTGCAATCCTTGATCTTAGAATCCCCGCGTCCACAACTGCTGCCTACGCCTCGACCAAGTCTGAATAGAAAAGCGCCTGAAAAGATTGTGTGCTCGAATCAGTGTCAACAAGAGAACTGCTCTAGAAAGGGACAACAAAGGCAGAAGAAGCCTGAAAGATAGTTTGATGTTCTTCCCATGCTATACGCTCAGTTATTGCCTGATCTACTCAAGTATCAGTTGGTTCAATTAAGGACTCTCACACCATGTTCAGCAAAGATACCACCAGGTTGGGACGCAAGTGCAAGATGCGAGTTCCATTCAGGGGCACCTGGCTATTTGATTGAAAATTGCAAAGCTCTGCAACACAAGGTGCAAGACTTAATCGACTCAAAAGTCATCACGATCACGCCTGACGGTCTGTACTTGAATTGAAGACTCCTTTCTGGAATGAGAATCCAAATTGTAAAAGCGCCATCAGAAGCAATAAGTCCAGACGGAGTCAAGCCTCCTCAATGGAAATTTCCTGTTTCTTTACTGCATTTTCATTTGTATCTTGCTTGTTTGTTTAAACATTGTCTGCATGTAGAAACTTGTTTGTTTCTTGAATGACAATCATAATACAATAAGCATGTTTTTCTTGAAGTAATCCATTTGCGTTCACTCTTAAATGTTTATATGCACTGCAATACCAACTTTCTTGTCTAGAACTCTTGAGGTAGGATGATGAGATGAAAACGCAAAATCTCTGGTTGTATGTTCGAGGATAGAACCCTGTTGAGGATGTACAGGCATTGTTTCAAATCCCCAAACACCAGAGATATAATGGAGATAGACCCTCGTTAACCCTTTTGAGCCTTGAAGTAGAAGTTTCTTTTGTACGAAAAAACCCTCACACGTAACCCAGGGGCAGGGTAGGCATCAGTTAGTTTGACCGAGCATTCAAATTTCAAAAAGAGTGTGCATCTGAGGATACATTACCTTCTGTTTCACCGTCAAGAGGTCAAGAGATGTGAAACCACAATGGTTATCCATCAATAATCAAGGAGTGAGACAGTCACAACCCTTTCAAGCAAGTCAGACAAAACGGTGTCACACGATTTATTCAAAAAAGAAGAAAGAAAGCCCGCTAAGTCGAAAGTTTGAAAACAAGCGACTTAGGCAAAAGTTAGGGCATCCCGCTGGACTTCAAAATCGAAAGATTAAAAAAGAATCAGTCCATGCAAAAATCAGGGAAACAAAAAAACAAAAGAACGAAAAAGCGAAAAGCAAAAGGATTACAAAAGAAAATCCTTTAGCAAGAACAAAGTCGTGTGAATACGAACAAAGAACAAAAGGGGTGACTGTCACTCTAAAACCTCATTAGGTGTCAAACCATCAGTTGCATGGGTTCCTTAAAGATCATAAAACCTTTTGAGAGATGAGCGCTTGTGTCAGATTAGCTGAACGTAGGTATGGAGAACATCACGAAGAATGGATGGGCACCAATAAACTTTGAGCCTTAAATCCTTTTTTCTCAAAACCGTGAACCATGCCACGTTACAACCCTTAAAAGTCCTAATTGAAGCAGGGTTTATTCCGAAAGTGCACTTTAGCGAGATAGCATTCCTGACTCCTATGAGTTGTGCTAATAAGATTTTTGTTGGTATTGCATGTGCGTATTGTTTTCCATTCAAAAATCAATGTCGCATCCCAGCTAGTGATTCGTTCACGAGGCTTGGCGACGCATTTTTAATAAAACTTCAAGGTTAACACTGGTGTTGCATTAGAATTGTCATTCTCATAATAAACATTTTCTGCTTGCATGTGTTTGACATCAATGAAGCTTACACAATGAACGTCAGTCGAGAAGCTCGATCACGCCAAGTTGAGATGGTGAAAACTCCAAAGGACAGTCATGTCAAGGGGTATGGGGCCAAGTGGCTGGGCGTAGCCCAAACGTTCTCGATGAATGGTGATAAGATACAGTCAATCTGGAACAGTCACATTGAAAATTTTCCCTGAAGCAGCTAAAAGGGAGCAATTACGTCGAGATTCGACAAATCTCTCGAAGACCAATCAGCCAGGGGCAAATTCACTTCAAGGCTCGTACTGGGGCAGGCCACCTCAAGAGCACGAGAAGTTATCCAATCCTGAAGACGGTCAATTGAAAGTACCTCTTCAAAGTTCAATATACTGGGGCAGAATATTGCCAGTTATTACAAATTCTTTCGAGGCAAGTTACTTCATGGATTATCAAGTCTGGGGAAGTTGCGTTGAGATCTGATAAATCTCTCCAAGAGTTTGAAGACCCTGGGGCAGAGTGAATGCCCGGTCTTCTATAAAATCCTCTTGAGATGATCTCTTCCTTTAGACCTGGTGGTCTGGGGCAAGTAGAGAGTTCAAAGGGCCATTTATGAACATAGAAACGGTTTAGTTTACCGTATGGCTGTAGGGTAACAAGTTTGTTTTTCCCCAATAGCGTTACTCTCCCCAGCACTGAAAGTTCGTCATCCTCAGCAGAACTCATTCTCCCCAGCAAGCAATTTAAAATGGATTGCTCCTGGTGAATGTGGTTGTATCTCTAACAGGAGGTGTGTTGGATGTCTTTGAAAAGACTTTATTTTCCCCAGAGCCTGGTAATCACTTTCCTCAGGAGGTCAGGAAGTGTAGTTCCGCCAGTAACGGCATGCTCTAATCCCCAGCAGGGTAAATTCTTCCCTCCAACAGCAGGTTAAGCTCAATGATATCCCTTGGTAGGCTTCGTTGACTATTCTCCCCAGTAGAGCTATCCTCCTCACCAGTGAATTTCATCTTTCTCAGCAGGTTGTTGCTCTCCCCAGGCAGAGTACAGAGGATTATTTCCCCAGCTAGAGTTGTGGTTGATGTACTCTCTCAGCAAGCAGCCAGAAGTTGACACTTCTGCATCCCCAGTAAGAGATTGGTGGAATACCTTCTTTGGACAAAGAGGCTATTTTCCACACAGAGTCTTGGCACCCATTTTCCTCAGCTAGTCCGGAAGTGTTTTTCTCATCAGCAACGATATAATCTAATCCCCAACAGATGAGTAAGCTTAATGGTATCCCCTAGCAGAGTTGATGTCGTAAATCACCATTCCCCAAGCAGGTTTGCTAATAGTGGCTGATATTCCCCAGCAGGGTGAAGGTACAAATGTCTCCCAGCAGCAGGTTAAGTTCCCCAAGCAGGTTTGAAATTATTGATTTATCCCCCAAGTGGAGTTTGGCGGTGATCTTCGCAGTGGTTTGTTCAACAGCGGTTGATATCCCCAACAGGTCTTAAGTCCAATTGTTATTGGCATCTTTCAGATCCAAAATTTGAGTTCTGTCTTCGGTAGAAGTCATGGGTAATCTCCCGCGGAGAGAAATTTCTTGGGTTCCATCTGCAATATTCATCTTTATCCTTCTCCAACAAAGTGAAAGTTCTCTCGGAGTTTTCATCTCGAGCAGAGTTGGTGATCAAGAAGTCGTTCAGGGAAATATTCCTTAGCAGGGTCTTCTAACTCAGAGGACAATTTAGTCTGTCGTCCCGGTGGAGTTGCCTTCATCTTCAGCATTTATTTTGCTGAGGCGCTTCTTTTACATTGCATAAGCATTTTGCATGGCATCCTCCCAGACGCGTAGCATTTCCATTTCGTATGGAGCATTACGCCATAGAAAAACTCAAACATATGCATTCGAAGCATAAGCTAGGTTTGATATCTTTTACCAGGTTCTTTCCCCAGCATAAAGTAATGTGACTCGGGAGATGGTGTTTAACATTACACCGTAACCAGTGGATTCGTCCTTTTTAGTGTTGTCCGTCTTATACTCCCCGGCAGAGTTGTCTGTTTAGATTTCTCTGTTCCCCAGCGGAGTCATCTGGGTAGATCTGTTGATTCTACTAATCTCGGGTTTGAAATTCTGCCTTCGGCTGGTCTTCCTTTTCGAGTCTGCCTTCGACTGTCTTTGTAGTCACTCTATTTGGTTTATCCATTGCAGAGTTGTTTCTCAGGATCGTCGATCCGTGACTTTTCTTCTTTTCACCCCTTCGCCCAGGTGGTCTTGTGGGTTATTCCCTCAAAGTAGTTTGCGTTAAACACTCGTCTGTGTTCTATTCCATCGCCTCAATACTTCGTCCGTATTGATTTTAAACACTCATCCGTGTCCTTTTTCATATCTTCAATACTTCGTCTGTATTGATTCTAAACACTCGTCCGTGTTCCTTTAACACTCGTCCGTGTTCAGTTTAGTATTTTAATCCCCAGTAAAGTTGCCATTTGTTTTATTTCAATACCCATCTGTATTGACCTTTAGACACCCGTCAGTTTCCTTTCAGCAGCCATCCGTGTTTGAACCTTTATTTCAATACTCGTTCGTATTGACCTTGAGACACCCATCCGTGTCCTTTCAGCACCCGTCTATTTTTGAACTTTTTAAGCCAATACCCGTCCGTATTGACCTTGAGACACCTGTCCGTGTCCTTTCAGCACCCGTCCGTGTTTGAACCTTTATTTCAATACTCGTCCGTATTGACCTTGAGACACCCGTCCATGTCCTTTCAGCATTCGTTCGTGTTTGAACCTTTTAAGCCAATACCCGTCCGTATTGACCTTGAGACACTCGTCCGTGTCCTTTCAGCACCCGTCCGTGTTTGAACTTTTTAGCCAATACCCATCCGTATTGACCTTGAGACACCCGTCCGTGTCCTTTCATCACCCGCCCGTGTTTGAACTTTAGTTTCAATACCCGTCCGTATTGACCTTAGACACCCGTCCGTGTCCTTTCATAACCCTTCCATGTTTGAACTTTAGTTTCAATACCTGTCCGTATTGACCTTAGACACCCATCTGTGTTCTTTCAGCACCCGTCCGTGTTTAAACCTTTTTAGCCAATACCCGTCCATATTGACCTTGAGACACCCGTCCATGTCCTTTCATCACCTGTCCGTGTTTGAACTTTAGTTTCAATACCCGTCCGTATTAACCTTAGACACTCGTCTGTGTTCTTTCAGCATCCGTCCGTGTTTGAACCTTTTTAGCCAATACCCATCCGTATTGACCTTGAGACACCCGTCCGTGTCTTTTCATCACCCGTCAGTGTTTGAACTTTAGTTTCAATACCCGTCCGTATTGACCTTAGACACCTGTCCGTGTCCTTTCAGCACTCGTCCGTGTTTGAACTTTTTAGCCAATACCTGTCTGTATTGACCTTAGACACCCGTCAGTGTCCTTTCAGCACCCGTCCGTGTTTGAACCTTTTAGACACTCGTCCGTGTTCTTTCAGCACCCGTCCATGTGTGAACTTTTGGCACTCGTCCGTGTTTATCCCCAGCTCAGTCAACACTCGTCCGTGTTTGTTTCAATCCATTCAATACTTCGTACGTATTGATCTCTGACACTCGTCCGTGTTATGATCCTACACCTTTTATTACTTGTTCCCCAGCGGAGTCGTCTCTCCTTTTGCAGGACGCAAATTTGTGCAGTTATTTTGGTATTTAATCTCTGTGTATCCCGGCTGTCTGAAAGTCGTTGCTATCATACCCTCGGATCCAAGAAGATTGAATAGGGGCAGCTGTAACACCTCAAAATTTGCCCTCTCGTTTCTAACTCTAACTGGCTTATGTTTCATTTCATTTGCATCGTCATTTCTGCATTTGCATGTTTCTTTTGGGCATGGGATCAAGGTATTTTCCAGCAGCTCATGGTGTTATCAGTTCCAGTACTATTTTCAGTAGTATTCAGAGCCAAGCAGATAATTTTCAAGGTCTTTTGGAGCTTTTATTTTACTCGTTAGACGTTTTGATAATCAGAGGCTTCAACAGTCACTTTCTAATCCAGCGATCTGATGTCAGACATTACTGATTCAGCGGGATATTCTGAGGTGTCAGCAAGAATTTATGTTTCATTCCAGGTGTTGCTCAGTAGCAATATCAAGTTTTGAGTTTCAGAGGCTTAACAGGTTCAAAACAACTGTCAGAAGTCATTTTTCCATGTTCCCTCCAAAAGGCGCCAAAATTCAAAATTTGAACTGAGTAACAGGTTACTCACCGTTTGTTAACCGGTTACTCATTTGTTTTTCTGCGCACCATTAGCATATTTGAACTAAGTAACCAGTTACTCACTGTTTGTTAACCGGTTACGCTGAGCACATTTTGAAAAATTAAGTTTGCATCATTAGTGATCATGTGCTTGGCTTGTGTATGTGTGGGAAGGATCTAGAATTGATTTATTTTCATCATTTTCCACCCAAAATTCAAATTCCCTCCATCATTTTCCACTATAATTCCCCACTCTTCTTTCCAAATTCCATTTCTAATCCCCATTCCACTCACTAAACCTCACTCCAAACCCAAACTTAATTCCTAACCTAGCTTCTATTTAAATCAATTCATCCCAAACCACACAAGACCTAGATCATTTTTCACTCTCATTTTTCAGAATTTTCTCTCAATTCTCTTTCACTTTTTCATTCTCCATCTTCATCTTCAACCTTTCACCAAAGCTCCATATTCATAGATTCACAAATTCTTCATTGGAATTTGTGAATTCTTGAGCTAATCCTCCATCACATCCTCATTCTTGGTTCAATTCTGCAGTAGTAACTGGTTTGGATCTTGGATTAAGCTGTTAGAATCACTTTTGGAACAACTTTTGCTTATTTGGAGTGTGCTTGCTTGGATCTTCAAGTTTTCTTGATAAAGCTTCATAGATCTCTGGTTTTCTTGTTTGGATCCATCAATTTTCGTTTACAATGCTTACCAAAGCAAATCTCAGTTTGTAGGTTAGTTTTCTTTAGATCCATACTTGATTTGGCTTAATTGCAACTTATACAATGTAGATCCATGACTTTTAATGTGTTTTGATTCATTTGCTTCAATTTGATTGTGGATGTTGTTGTTTGTGGGATTCAATTGATGTTTGATGGGTGTGATTCAATGTAATTTCGTGCTTGTTTGATTGCATGTTCATTTGAATGTTTGGAGAAGTGATTTGCTGCTGAAAAGTGCTTTTGAAACAGTTTTTTTGGCCACTGTCCCCGGAGTAACCGGTTACTCACCGTTTGTTAACCGGTTAACATGTGGTATTTTTGCGTAAATTGTCTGATTTATAACTAAGTAAACGGTTACTCATAGTTTGTTAACCGGTTACTCTGGGACAGAATGTGTATTTTTGTGTATTTTCTTGTTTGTTTGAGATCCTTTGCATGCCTAAACTTCATGGATTAATGTGTTGATGATTTGTGGATTATTCTTGAGCCGGTTCACCTCACATTATTGCATGAACACAATTCTTCGACACGCAATTTTTAGTTTCTCATTGTTGGATGTGCATGTTTCCATTGATGTTTTCTTTATGTGATGAACACCTTGCACACACTCCTTGAAGCAATTTAATTGTGATTTATTGTTGGTGTCGCTGGAGTTATTGTTTTAAACGTGATTGCTTACATTTAACTTCATGAGATGCATGTTTAATTTGACTTGTTCATGTACCAAGTGATGCGCATTTTGCCATGATGTTTTCAAGTTTATTCGATATTATGTGTGATGTGTTTGTGATCATGATTAATTGAGGAATGCATGATGGTGGATGCACATTTGCTATGCCATGGTTGAATCATCTTCAAATGTATTGCATGCTGCCCTGTTTCTACTGCTGTTTATGTGCTTATGTGATGTCTATTGCATTCACTTGCTGCCTGCTGCCTTTTACACCTATTTTGTGCTGAATATGTGAGCTGTTGAAAGCTGTTTGGCTTGTTTGCTATTTTGAACCGCTGCGTAGATGAGGGAGCGCTGTTATAGCTGCTGTTTTTTATTTTGGTTTATTCATCTCTTCTTTCATCTCTCATCTATCTTACTTGTCTTTTTCTTTTGTGAATAGCATGATATAATGCTTGATTGTGTAGAACTCTCTTGCATTCCTTTGGGATCCTAGCTTATCCTTAATTTTTTATTAAGGTAAGGTAGGATAAACATTAGGTAATTTTATCCCTCTCTCTTCTTTAGACTTAGGTTGTTCTTAAACCTTGACCTTAGGGCCATCCTTTGCATGACAACATTAGGAACATTTAGTTTCCCCTTAGTGTTTTCTTTTCCTTGAGTCTCTCTTCTCATCTCATAATCTTTCTAAAACACTTAATAAAGGTTAACGTGTATTGCACATGAGCCTTATATATGGGAAGTGAGGTATGGGGGATTTCCCTTCATTCTTCTAGGGTACTTAGTGTATGTCCTGTTGGGACGATACGCGACGTATTCGTTCCTATGTTGTAGACTTGGGTGCAATGCAAATTACAAACTAACTTCAATCCATTTCTGTCTAAAAAACACAAAACAAACTCAAACCTTTTTCATCCTTCGGGATCGTTCGATTTCAAACCATTTTCAAAAAGGGGCACGTTACTTCCGTCTCGTCGCAAACAGGCATCGACCCTAACTGCCGAACGCGAATCTAACGTCGCTTATAAAAAACACCAACAAAGTCTTCCCTAGTGAGGGGAACTACGTCGCTCTGATTCTCGCGTGCGAGCGAGATACGTTGGCAGGAGATCGTGCGAGATCTCTCCGAGCACAACCTTTCTTCATCACATCTTTATCTCTTTTCGACCCATAGGTCGAACTACGGCTGCTCTGATTTCCTCTTTCTCGTCCGATTGAGGATACGTAGGCACAAGACGACGATGTCTTGGCGAGCAACCTTCCCCCTTAGTTCGTGTCCAAACTACGTTGACTTTGACTTTCCCATTGCACGCGGGAATACCTAGGCAAAGTGTAACACCCCATTTCTACCCGATAAATTATATTAAAATCAGAGTTATAAAATTTTCGACATAAAACGGGATATCACATTTTCAACTTTTAAAATCAACCATATAATAGTTATTCATGAAAGATACATAACGATTCAGGGAAACATAAACCAACAATAAACTTCAACTTTATTCAACTTTAAATAAACGCAACGCAGCGGGTTCATTAACAACTTAGTAGCATCTTTATTCAACATGAAACAACTTCAAATTTAACAACAAAGTATTTTTCAGCAATTTCATTAAAAATTTAGCATGTAGACTAATAAATAAAAGACATGCGTCATCCCCCCGAGTGCTACGTATCAGAGCGACAACCACCGACTCGAACTAAGGTAACCGGCTACTCCTCTTGATTACCTGCACGTTGCCAACATAGGGACAACATTCAAACAGAAGGGGTGAGTTACCGAAAATTATAAACGGAGTATGATAAATAATACATAGGCAAGAATCATACAAATAATCACCACCTCACATCAACAACCAACAAATAAACTCAACAACAACAATTAAAAATCATCAACAACTCGAGAAAATGCAACTTTAATGCGACTCGACAATGTTATGCATGTGGTACCATCGGAGTAAAACTCCCAACTTAATATTGCTAGTTTATCGAGGCATCAAGGCATAAGCCTTCAACTTTCAACTTTCAACATATGCCAATCCAGGCCAACGTGGTGTGAGCAACGCTCCGACACAAAATGCAATGTATGTTTGATGACATGCACAACTCAACAACATCAACAACTCAACAACATCCACAACATACTCAACTTAAACAACATAGCAACTTTTTCGACATAAACAACTTATATCAACGTTGGCTTATCAAGCCTACAACTTACAATTCGTCCGTAAACCGGAACAATGTTACAACTCATCTGTACCTGCAATTCAACTTTTTCAACAGAATTTCAACGAAATAATTCAACAAAAGTCGCCTACTAAATTACCCGACTTACCCCGACAATTTTCGTTAAATTCCGGGCAATTAAGTTTTCCGCCTAAACCGGCTAAACCGACGAAAACAGCACTATTTTAACTTCTGTCATTTAATCCCAGTTTATTACAAAATTCTACTTTCTGTTACGATTTCCTTAAAATCATTTCCAAGTTTCTGTCATGAATTGCTATTAATCCTGTTTCTGTCAAAATTACCACTGCTACTTAGTTAAGTTTCTGTCCAAAACTGCTAATTTTCTGCTACATAAATCACTAGTGAACATATTAGTTTTCTGTATATAAATAATTAGAGGACATATTATTTTCCTGCTACATTCTATTCTTACATGTAAATTTAATACTGTGAGGTCACTTAATTGAGCTAACCTACTGTCACTAAACCCAAAACAATTCATTACACCACACAGTGGTTTTCTTAAGCACGCCACATGCTTTGTCCAAAGGTGGTTCATTAGCAATTTAAATTAATTTGGGAAGTGTTATTACAGTGTAAGATTTAAAGTGGGCCACCCTTTATCCAAAACTATGGCTGGCGCCACATTTCTAATCCATTTAAAAAGAAAGCAATGATAATGATGACAGTACAAAATTAATGCGCATAATCCCTTTCCATGGTTAATGAGACAATACGCATATAAAACAAAACCAAACAATTATTAAAACCAATTAATTAATTAATTCACCTAGTTTCTATCATATATATATATATAGATATGCACTACCTTGAAAATAGAAACAGGGGAGTATTTCCCAGATTTTCAACATCAGTAAGTACCCCAAATATCAAATGGGTCTCTAACCTATCATCAAAAATCAATTTCTAAATACCCAAAATTTAGTAATTCCAGAAAAATATTCCCAAACACATAATACCAGAATAAATTCCACAATAAAATCAACACAAAATCAACACCACAGTAGAGAAATTATATAACACAATCCCACGTATTAATTCATCCTAACCCGGTTATAATAATCGAACCCACCCTTACCTGATTGGATTGAAGGTAGCTCGAATCTTCGGACTTGGTTACCGGCGGCAATTTTTTTCTCGTATCCTCTTCTCCACTCTATTCCCTCGTGTAACTTCTCCTTTTTCTACTGATACAACAAAACTCCCCACTCTTTCTATTTCTCTTGTTTTATTAAAATAATAATATTCAATTATAATATCTAATGGGCCTAAAACATACACCCCTTAATTTACTAATTCCGACACGAAACCAAGCCCACTTAATTCGAATACTCACCTACGACTATAATATTACTACTAATATTATTCCGCGACTATAATATTATTTCTAATAGTATTTCTACGACTTACCAACTTAATATACTGACTTAACGACGTAATTCACCGCAACACCAAAATCAATCGAATAATTCACAAACAATTAATTAAACATTCAATTAAATAAATAATTAAATATTTGGGCGTTACAACTCTCCCCTATTTAGAATATTTTCGTCCTCGAAAATTTACCTGATTCAAACAGCTCGGGATAGGAGTCTCGAATCTTGCTCTCCAACTCCCACGTCATGCTTTCTCCGGTAGCTCCCAACCAGACAACCTTCACCAACGCGATCTCTTTCCCTCGTAAAGTCTTCATTTCACGATCCGCGATTCGCACAGGCTTCGTCTCCACCGTGAGATTATCCCGTACTTGCACATCATCCATATTAACCACATGAGACGGATCTGAAATGTATTTTCGAAGCTGCGACACATGAAACACATCATGCAGATTCGAAAGATTTGGCGGTAACGCCATTCGGTAAGCAACTTTCCCAACTCTGTCCAAAATCTGATACGGCCCAATAAAACGAGGAGTGAGCTTCTTAGACTTCAAAGCTCTCCCAACACCAGTCACAGGCGTGACTCTCAAAAACACATGATCACCCGCTTGGAATTCCAAATCCTTCTTCCGCTTGTCATGGAAACTCTTCTGTCTACTTTGAGAAGCTTTCATCTTCTCTCAGATCAACTTCACTTTCTCGGTAGTTTCTCGAACTAATTCCGGTCCAAGTACTACACTTTCACCAGATTCATGCCAACACAACGGAGTTCTACACCTCCGACCATACAGCGCTTCAAAAGGTGCCATTCCGATACTAGAATGGTGACTATTATTATAAGTGAACTCGATCAATGGAAGATAAGTATCCCACGAACCTCCTTGCTCAAGAACACAAGCTCTCAACAGATCCTCCAATGACTGAATAGTCCTCTCAGTTTGACCATCTATTTGAGGATGATACGCCGAACTCAACCTCAGCTTAGAATCCAACGCTTCTTGTAGGCTCTTCCAAAACTCCGACGTAAACCTCGGATCTTTATCCGACACAATACACAAAGGAACACCATGCAACTTCACAATTACACGGATATAAATCTCTGCCAACTTCGCAATTGGATATGTGATGTTAATAGGTATAAAATGAGCCGACTTCGTAAGCCTATCAATAATCACCCAAATTGAATCATGTCCTCTTGAAGTTATAGGCAACCCTGTCACAAAGTCCATAGAAATGCTATCCCATTTCCATTCTGGAATCTCTAACGGTTGCATCAACCCAGAAGGTTTCTGATGCTCAACCTTCGACTTCTGGCAAGTCATACATGCATACACAAATCGTGCCACATCTTCTTTCATTCCGGACCACCAAAATATCTTCTTCAAGTCTTGATACATTTTAGTAGCTCCCGGATGAATACTCAGATTACTTCTATGACCCTCTTCAAGAATTTTCTTTTTCATATCTGTATCATCTGGTATACAAATTCGATCATGCAGTCTCAACACACCTCGTGCATCAATCTTAAAGTCACTCTTATCCGATTGACCACACTCATTCATGATGTCCACTAGTTTCACATCCAGCTTCTGAGCCTCTCGAATACTGTCTAGAAAATCATTGTTAATCTTCAACATACCCAGCATAACACTCTGCGGTGTCACTTCGCAAACCAAACTCATATCTCGAAACTGCTCAATTAATTCCAATTCCTTAATCATCATTGCTGACATATGCAAGGTCTTTCGGCTTAAAGCATCAGCCACAATATTAGCTTTGCCCGGATGATAATTCAAATCGAAATCATAATCTTTCAGCAATTCTAACCACCTTCGCTGTCTCATATTCAACTCCTTCTGATCAAACAAATACTTTAAGCTCTTATGATCACTATAAACTTCAAATCTAGAGCCATAGAGATAATGCCTCCAAATCTTCAGCACAAAAACCACCGCAGCAAGTTCCAAATCATGCGTAGGATAATTCCTTTCATGAGTTCTCAACTGTCGAGACGCATAAGCAATTACTTTATTATTCTGCATCAGCACACCTCCTAAACCCATCAACGAAGCATCACAATAAACCACAAATGGTTCTCCTGGGTTCGGTAATGTCAAAACCGGAGCTGACGTCAACCTCTTCTTCAATTCTGTAAAACTTTCTTCGCACTGAACATCCCACACAAAAGCTTTACTCTTACAAGTCAATCTAGTTAACGGAAGTGCCAATTTAGAAAATCCTTCAATAAACCTTCTATAATAACCAGCTAGTCCCAGAAAACTTCTAATCTCAGTAGCCGACCTTGGAGTTTCCCATTGCAACACAGCATCTACTTTAGAAGGATCCACGACAATAAAACTACCTGAAATCACATGACCCAGAAAACTAACTTCTTTCAACCAGAACTCGCACTTGGACAGCTTCGCATACAACTGCTTGTCTTTCAAAACTGCTAACATTGTTCTCAAATGTTCCTTATGCTCTTCTTCTGACTTAGAATAAATCAGAATATCATCAATGAATACAACCACAAAACGATCCAGATAAGTATGAAAAATGCGGTTCATGTATTCCATGAATACTCCCGGCGCATTAGTAACACCGAAAGGCATCACTGAATACTCATAATGTCCATACCGTGTTCTGAACGCTGTCTTCTGAATATCCTCTTCCTTCACTTTAATCTAATGATAACCCGATCTCAAATCAATTTTGCTAAACACACGAGCACCCACCAACTGATCCATCAAATCATCTATTCTCGGAAGTGGATACTTGTTCTTGATTGTTACTTTATTCAGCTGTCTATAATCAACACAAAGTCTCATACTTCCATCTTTCTTCTTTACCAACAACACTGGAGCTCCCCACGGCGATACACTTGGTCTTATAAACTTCTTCTCAAGTAACTCTTCCAACTGCTTCTTTAATTTAGATAACTCGGATGCCGACATTCTGTATGGTGCCATCGAAACAGGTCTAGTACCAGGTACCAGATCAATTGCAAATTCAACCTCTCTCTCTGGCGGCACATCAGGAATTTCATCAGGGAAAACTTCAGGAAATTCATTTACCACCTGCAATTCTTCAATCTTAGCTTTGCTCTCAATAGACAACGTTGCCATCAACGAAAACATCTGAGCTTCTTCTTTCATCAATTGTTGTAACTCTCTGAAAGACAACAATCCAACCCCTTCCTCTTCCGGAGAGGAAAACCTCACCGACTTGCGATAACAATTTATGTGAACATAGTTATACTCTAACCAGTTCATACCCAGGATTACATCCATTCCGGTCAGCGGAAAACAAACCAAATCAACATAAAAGTCTTTATCGAAGATCGATAAAGGACACCTTAAACCCACAAGAGAAGTAGTCACCGATCCCTTAGCCGGAGTCTCGACGACCATTTCTCCATTCATAACAGATAACTTAAGACCCAATCTTTGAACACAATCAGCAGAAACAAAACAATGTGTAGCACCAGTGTCAATAATAGTAATTAAAGGAGTACTATTAATAAAACATATACCTCTGATAAGTCTGTCCTCATTAGCTGTCTGAGTTCCTGCTAATGCGAACATTTTTCCGGTATGAGCTTTCTTTGGCTTCTGACACTGATTACCAATATGCCCCTCTTCACCACAATTAAAACAGATCATCTCCTTGTGCTTGCAATCAGATATTGCATGCCCAATCTTACCACATCGGAAACACCTCTTCGCCTCAGCAGTACACACAGTACTCTTATGACCAGATTTTCCACATTTAAAACAAGTTATGCCAGCAGGAGCATCTCCCCTACTAGTCTTCTTGCCCTCAGTTGCTCTCGGTTTACCTTTTCCAGCTGGAGCATCATAAGGCTTGCCACGGTTCTGTTGTTGCTTGCCTCTTCTATCACTAACAATCTTGCAGTGAGCATTGTTGTCCTCTTCATAAATTCTGCAACTATCAACCAAATCAGAAAAGACACGAATCTTCTGATACCCAATAGCTTTCTTGATTTTAGAGCGCAAACCGCTTTCAAACTTAATGCATTTAGAAAACTCAGCATTATCACCGGTATAGTATGGATAAAACTTAGCCAACTCAACAAACTTCGCAGCATAATCAGTAACCGACATAGTTCCTTGCTTCAGCTCAAGAAATTTAATTTGTTTCTTACCACGGACATCCTCTGGATAATACTTCCTCAGAAATTCCCTTCTGAATACATCCCAAGTGATAACTTCACCTGTAGTCTCCAACCTCTGACGAGTCTCTAGCCACCAGTCATCAGCTTCGACTGCTAGCATATGAGTCCCATAACGAACCTTCTGCGCTGGAGTGCAGTCCATCACACGGAAGATCCTCTCAATCTCTTTCAACCAGTCCAATGCTCCATCAGGATCATACTTGCCCTTGAAGGTAGGCGGATTCTCCCTCTGAAAAGTCACCAGACTACGAGATCCATCATTCTCACCAGCGTTCGGTAAATTCTGCACAGCCTGAGCCATTGCTTGCATTGCAGCAGCCATTGCAGCATCGTTCCTTCCAGCCATCTCAACTTTATCACTACAACATAAACAAAAGTTAGAACCAAATAACAATACTCGATTGTTAGACAACTACGACTCGACACTTTGCCGGACAGACCGACCTGCTCTGATACCACTAATGTAACACCCCATTTCTACCCGTTAAATTATATTAAAATCAGAGTTATAAAATTTTCGACATAAAACGGGATATCACATTTTCAACTTTTAAAATCAACCATATAATAGTTATTCATGAAAGATACATAACGATTCAGGGAAACATAAACCAACAATAAACTTCAACTTTATTCAACTTTAAACAAACGCAACGCAGCGGGTTCATTAACAACTTAGTAGCATCTTTATTCAACATGAAACAACTTCAAATTTAACAACAAAGTATTTTTCAGCAATTTCATTAAAAATTCAGCATGTAGACTAATAAATAAAAGACATGTGTCATCCCCCCGAGTGCTACGTATCAGAGCGACAACCACCGACTCGAACTAAGGTAACCGGCTACTCCTCTTGATTACCTGCACGTTCCCAACAAAGGGACAACATTCAAACAGAAGGAGTGAGTTACCGAAAATTATAAACGGAGTATGATAAATAATACATAGGCAAGAATCATACAAATAATCACCACTTCACATTAACAACCAACAAATAAACTCAACAACAACAATTAAAAATCAACAACAACTCGAGAAAATGCAACTTTAATGCGACTTTTTACAATGTTATGCATGTGGTACCATCGGAGTAAAACTCCCAACTTAATATTGCTAGTTTATCGAGGCATCAAGGCATAAGCCTTCAACTTTCAACTTTCAACATATGCCAATCCAGGCCAACGTGGTGTGAGCAACGCTCCGACACAAAATGCAATGTATGTTTGATGACATGCACAACTCAACAACATCAACAACTCAACAACATCCACAACATACTCAACTTAAACAACATAGCAACTTTTTCGACATAAACAACTTATATCAACGTTGGCTTATCAAGCCTACAACTTACAATTCGTCCGTAAACCGGAACAATGTTACAACTCATCTGTACCTGCAATTCAACTTTTTCAACAGAATTTCAACGAAATAATTCAACAAAAGTCGCCTACTAAATTACCCGACTTACCCCGACAATTTTCGTTAAATTCCGGGCAATTAAGTTTTCCGCCTAAACCGGCTAAACCGACGAAAACAGCACTATTTTAACTTCTGTCATTTAATCCCAGTTTATTACAAAATTCTACTTTCTGTTACGATTTCCTTAAAATCATTTCCAAGTTTCTGTCATGAATTGCTATTAATCCTGTTGCTGTCAAAATTACCACTGCTACTTAGTTAAGTTTCTGTCCAAAACTGCTAATTTTCTGCTACATAAATCACTAGTGAACATATTAGTTTTCTGTATATAAATAATTAGAGGACATATTATTTTCCTGCTACATTCTATTCTTACATGTAAATTTAATACTGTGAGGTCACTTAATTGAGCTAACCTACTGTCACTAAACCCAAAACAATTCATTACACCACACAGTGGTTTTCTTAAGCACGCCACATGCTTTGTCCAAAGGTGGTTCATTAGCAATTTAAATTAATTTGGGAAGTGTTATTACAGTGTAAGATTTAAAGTGGGCCACCCTTCATCCAAAACTATGGCTTGCGCCACATTTCTAATCCATTTAAAAAGAAAGCAATGATAATGATGACAGTACAAAATTAATGCGCATAATCCCTTTCCATGGTTAATGAGACAATACGCATATAAAACAAAACCAAACAATTATTAAAACCAATTAATTAATTAATTCACCTAGTTTCTATCATATATATATATATATATATATATGCGCTACCTTGAAAATAGAAACAGGGGAGTATTTTCCAGATTTTCAACATCAGTAAGTACCTCAAATATCAAATGGGTCTCTAACCTATCATCAAAAATCAATTTCTAAATACCCAAAATTTAGTAATTCCAGAAAAATATTCCCAAACACATAATACCAGAATAAATTCCACAATAAAATCAACACAAAATCAACACCACAGTAGAGAAATTATATAACCCAATCCCACGTATTAATTCATCCTAACCCGGTTATAATAATCGAACCCACCCTTACCTGATTGGATTGAAGGTAGCTCGAATCTTCGGACTTGGTTACCGGCGGCAATTTTTTTCTCGTATCCTCTTCTCCACTCTATTCCCTCGTGTAACTTCTCCTTTTTCTACTGATACAACAAAACTCCCCACTCTTTCTATTTCTCTTGTTTTATTAAAATAATAATATTCAATTATAATATCTAATGGGCCTAAAACATACACCCCTTAATTTACTAATTCCGACACGAAACCAAGCCCACTTAATTCGAATACTCACCTACGACTATAATATTACTACTAATATTATTCCGCGACTATAATATTATTTCTAATAGTATTTCTACGACTTACCAACTTAATATACTGACTTAACGACGTAATTCACCGCAACACCAAAATCAATCGAATAATTCACAAACAATTAATTAAACATTCAATTAAATAAATAATTAAATATTTGGGCGTTACACATAGGACGGGCAGTGTCCTATCGAGTCACTTCTTTTTCTTTTCTTCCTCGTTTCTTCGTTCTCCTCCGTTCCCATTCCTTCTCGTTTCCAATAGCAGTGGAGCTCCAGACGACGACACCCTTTGATCGAGACAACAAGCGTGGATCCCATCAAGTACGATGAACGCGTGGGGGTGCTAACACCTTCCCCTCACGTAACCGACTCCCTTACCCATTTCTCTTGGTCGCGAGACCATGCTTTTTCCTTTCCCTCGGGTTTACGCAGTGTTTCTTTTCCCTCTCTTGGGATAAATACACATTGGTGGCGACTCTGTTTCTGCGCCACTTTCGCGTTTGTACCTGAATGAAAATCCCGGGAGCGACAGAGGGGTGCCTACACAGTTGATGCTCCGCAAGTGCATGGATTTATCAAAGTAATATAAAAGATTGTCGAACCCACAGAGACCAATGTCAACCTAATGTAATCTATCGTTGCTTTGTAAAGCTAAGGCTATGATTAAGATGGTACGAACGAAAATGTAAACGCTACTTACTAAAGGTTTGGAAATAATACTAAAACGAGGCCGAAATATGATTTCTGCGCACCTAAGGGACTTGTAGAATACGGGTACTGATTATGACTATACGCCTATTCCGAAGAATATACCAACTTAAAGGCTCCGCCTCACGCTCTCGCGGTCTTAACTAAAGACATACTTCTTAATCCCAAGATTTTACTCTCACTCGCCCGGTAACTAAGAAACACACTTTGAAAGCCAACAATATCCTAATCAACATCTAAAGCGCTCTCGCTGTATTTAGATATGATGCTTAATTTCTACTATCCGGTTCGCTCCTCACGCTCTCGCGAATCTCGGCTCAAACCTTTATATGCTTCTCACTCTCATGACAAAGCAATGTTAAATAACTTCTCACTCTCATGACAAAGCTACTTAAATTACGCATAGAAACTATAACCAAAACGACATACAATCGCGATTTCGTACTTAATACATCTACGGAGGCCCATCGGTAACGACGGTTCTCATACGACGGTCCCAATTATATTTAACCAGACATGTAATTAAACATAAATAAACTAAACATGATAAACATAATTAAGGATAACATGCTTAAACAATTATAAAATGCGATAACAGTAATAATAAAGCGATAAAACAAAGAACTTGTAAATGACTTGAAATAAATGCGGGAATTGAAATAGAGAAAATGGAACTGAAGTAATCTTCTATTAATATGACGGCAAGGTTGTTGATCCGAGAATACAGTACAATATAGTAGGAAAAGGAAAACGATTGCAACAATCCCTCAATGTGAGTTATTGCCGCTTTTCCAAATGATTTGTGCCTAACAACTAAAATGCGATTCGGCAGCGCTTCCGCGCAACTTCCGGATCTCCAAAACACACACCAGAGGGGTCTATAAATAGGAAAATCTTGGTTCCAAAAAGTTGTCTTCGAATTTGAATTTGAACTGAACAAAACTGCCAAACTGCTGCAGGAAAACTGCTCCCGCGCATAATGGCGATCACCGTTTGCAAATGGCGAACGCCATTTGTTTGAAATGGGATTTCCCTCTTTTTTGGGACATGGCGAACGCCATATGGTTCCCCTTAGGGAATGGCGAACGCCATTCATCTAGAGGAAGGCACAAAGCTCCAGTTCTTCTCTTTTTCAACTCTTTTGCCAATGGTTCTTGTCCTTTTCTTCGATCAAGCTGATATTGGTCCTGAAAATACAAAGCAAAGGAAAACATAATAAATCAAAGCAAATAGTATGAAAGACTCGATAAAATGGTACTAACAGTGCACGTAATGAGTCAGAAAATACGATACATATTCGAGTTATCAACGGTAAGCCGTAGCAGCTGCTACGAGCACTTGTAGCAGCCCCTTGATTCCCATTTTCTTGTTTTCTTCCAAGCCTAGTTGGTTCAAGTGAAATATCTTTCCCTTACTATGCTATAAGTGATGTAGTGCAATTATTTCGATTGGAAACACTCGAGGATTCACTTATGGTAATCAATAGTCATCATTCAGGGAATATGTTTTGATTATGAATTAGGATTTATCATAGCTTTGTTTCTAATTGAATGAGATTGATAAGGAATTATTGAATCATTGATAATGTGTTATTTTCCCTAATCAACTAGAATGATAAAAGTATGAATGTGAGAAACCTTAGGAGCCAAGTAAGAACTCCGTCAGAAAGATCGATGTAACGATAATGATATTTCGAAAGAGGAATACATTATATGATTATAGTAGTTATTAGAGCGCCATCGGTCGTTCATAAATGTATGTTCTATTAGGAGTATAAGACACAGGCAGAGGGAGGAAGGTAAACTCGAAATACCTCGCCCTAAGTATAATGTTAGAAACCTTTGGTTGAATAGACTTGAGGTTTAGCTAGGACTCAATTGAGATAGTCGTATCTAA
This sequence comes from Lathyrus tuberosus, assembly GCA_022829125.1. Classification (NCBI taxonomy): domain Eukaryota; kingdom Viridiplantae; phylum Streptophyta; class Magnoliopsida; order Fabales; family Fabaceae; genus Lathyrus; species Lathyrus tuberosus. The sequence continues at coordinate 14,371,693 of JALAZF010000036.1, read as the reverse complement.
CCCCATGTTATATATTTAAAGTAACTAAGGATGAGGCAAATGCAAAGGAATGATAACATGATGAAGTAATGACTTTTTATGTGTTTTGTATTTTCATTATGTACTAACTATTTAGTATTTTGATTCAACATCCATTATGTATATACTATGTTATGTAGTTTTGTAGCGCACATGTGTTGGGATGCTATTTAGTAACTTATGAATGTACTCAATACCAAATTATAATACTTTAATTAATATGATTCTCGATGCGTATTGGATTGGAGTGTTAAGGTTGATATCAAAACAGGTCAATTTTCGACCCAAACATGAGGTGTAAGTAGTAAATTATTTTCATCCTCATATGTGTGTTTTTGTCTACATGATCATTGATGACATATGGTATAGTTTAGGTCTGATCAACTTGATTTCAATACGTGTGAAAGGAATGATCATGGTTGAGCGACCAAGAGGATGTGGAAGTCCTAGAGGCCTTCGTGCATAAAATGTGGAGCCATTCCAAGACTTAAGAAATGATGGTAATCAACGGGCTCAGTTAATGCACCAAAACCAGCAACATCAATTAAAGATGCAGAAGCAGCAACATGAGTTTATGATGGAGATGATGTAGTAAATGCAAGGTGGTGCGCAAGCTTAACTTTCTAAGTAAAATGTAGGAAATCGTAGCTGTAAAGATTTCTATCGTATAAGCCCACCAGATTTTGAAGGAAGCCTAAACCCACTCTTAGCATAAGAATAACACACTGCATTGAGCGAGTCTTCTATGTGACTCCATGCAGTGAAGAGGAGAAAGTCACTTTTGCCACACATATGCTAAGAGGTCCTGCAGCAACATGGTAGATAAGTGCTTTGGCTCGGATGACCTCTTAGGGCATTACAAAGGACTAGGATCACTTTAAGACGATTTTTCCTGGACAAGTGTTTTTAAGATACTTTGAGGGCGTAAAAGAATTTAAATTTCAGTAGTCCTGCCAAGGGAATATGTCGCTAGCTGAATTCACCGAGAAGTTTGAAGACATGGTTACTTATTTACTCATGCTTCGTATGCTCTTGATGAGAGGTGGAAGATCAACCAGTTTATGTATGGTCTTAGAGGTGAAATTGAGCATAGCGTTGCACAACATCGAATCAATACTTATGTCAAGTTGTTGCATCAATGTTACATTGATGAAAATTGTTTGAAAAAGATTCGGGCTGAGAGAGATCAAGCAAGATAAGGTCAGAAGGATCATCAAAGGACTAGTCACTAGTTGAAACCTAATGACTCTCCATCAAAATGAAAAAAATCTCAGGGTATGAGACCAGTTCAAATCTCACAATGTAAAATCTACAAGAACTTTCACATCAGATAGTGCAAGAGTGGATCTTGGAAGTGTTCGTATTAAAATGGGTAATACTGCAAGAGATAGTTCAAGTCAAGAAGCTTTGGGAAGAGGAGCAGGTCGAGTTTATACATGTGATGCTAATAAATCTAAAGGTAACAGTGATTTAATAACTAGTACATGTTACTTGCATAATCAACCTTTGTTTATTCTATTTGATTGTGGAGTTTAACTTTCCTTCTTTTTGAAAAATTGATTGAAGCTTGGTTTATGGAACGAATTTTGCAGAGGAATGTTTGGTGCAAATTCTGCAGGGTTTTTTGGCTACTCAAAGCTGGCTTTCAAGTGAAGAAAAATGCTTCTACTTATAGAAGATTTGAAGGGCAATTTTGGTTTTTGAAGTTGAAAATTGGTTATGAAATTTTGGAATTGAGATTTGCAGTGTTTTTCAATTTCTTCTATTTCTTGCGTTTTGAACTTAATGTTTCATTTTGTATCTTCTTCATGTTATAGCTTATTTTTGGCATGCCTTGTTGTAATTTATATTGGGCTCTTGATATGGAATGGAATTTGTACCTTGGGCCTTTCTTGTATTTGAATTCCTTTTGCTTTTGTAATGGACTTTGTATGCTACAAATTGTAATGGACCCTAATTGTTATTGGCACTCTACACACTTTTCCAAATCATGCTTGAAATGGCAAATTGATAATTGTTTGGATGATGTAACCATGACTTGTAAAACTTGATTATAAAGAAACTACAAGGATTGAAACATGAATTTTCATATTGTTGACATAGTTAAATTGAGTCCAAAAATCACACTTGAAACCAATTTCATCATTTTTGATTTATTTATTAAAACCAATCTTGAGATGAATGAACTAAAGCCTTGAATCAATCATTGAGAAATAAAGCTAGACATGAATAAATCTTGAACGTATCGCCACTTGAATCATGATGAGCCAAAATCCTCATTTTGAATCTTCTTGGACAATATTATGGACCAAATGAACATGCCTTAAAATTAGAGATCATGACTTAAAATATGAGCCCCCAATGTACTAAATTTGAACCTGAACAAACCCTAATTTGGAAGTAATCTAATCCTTGATGATCTTCAAACATAGAGTACTTGAATTTAGCACATCCTTGCCCTCAAAATGATCCATGACAAAGATAACTTGGGAATGAAGCAATCCCCTTTTGTTTTGACTAAGATTAGGTCAAACTTTTACTTGAATCCCGACCATTAATGAATGGCCATTGGATCAATCTTTTACTCTTGATCTGAGGTAGTGATCATTCCTTGATGCCTCTTTGAAAACCCTAATCCACAAATGGAAGCAAATGCAGATGTTTTGTATGCCCAATGGTTAGATGACATGTTAATGATATAATGCATAAATGATGAAAATGCGGGGGTAAAAATGAGGGTATGATAATTTCATCGTGGGTGTTCCTCATACACATTGAGGGCACGATTCTATTTGGGTGATTGTGGATATACTAACCAAATAAGCTTATTTCTTACCCAACAAGATTACGTATAAGGTTATCCACTTATCAAGGTTGTTTATTCTGGATATTGTTCGATTGCATTGTGTTCCATCTAGTTTGTATCCGACTGGGACCCGAAGTTTACTTCGAGATTTTAGAGGGCTTTTCATCATGCAATGCGGACGAATTTAAACCTTAGTACTTCAAATAATCCTCAATCATATGGTAAGAAAAAAGGAACCATTTAAACTATTTAAGATATGTTGTAGACATGTATCTTTGAAAATGAATGAAATTGGAAAGACCACTTACTCATAATCAAATTGTCCTACAATAATATGAACCAACATAGGAGATCCTTGAAGTTTGAAGAGGATATCATGTATTCTAGAATGTCACTCCTAAGCTAGGCTTAAATGGGCGGTCCAAGACAAAGAAATTGATACCGAGATACTATGAGGAATCCATTATATGAGTATAGTATTTATCGAGGCACCTAAGGTCGATCGTATGTGTAGGTTCTATTTAAAGTATATGAAACAGGAAAAGGGAGGTCGGTAAACACATAAGACAACCTATAATGGAAATGATCTAGGCAAGGGTAGGCAGGTAAACCATAAAGACCTCGCCTTAGTGGGAATATATACAAGACTCAGGGGGTTGGTCTCAAAATAGAAATTTGTTACGAACTTTCTAACTAACCACCTCCTAAGATTTACATGACCGTGTAGCCAAGGGATTGATAGTTACTTACTGTGAGGAACAATAAGAGTTTCACTTATTTGTTCAATTACCTAAATACGTAAGTATAGTATTAAGATGCGGGTATAGTATTCGAAACCTTTGGCTGAGAGACTCATTGTTAGCTAGGACTCCACGGAAATATATGTATCTCACCCCATGTTGAGTATTTCATGTAACTCATGACGAGGCAAAGGCAAAGGAAAAATGACCTGATGGAGTGAAGATTTTAATATGCATTTTGTATTTCCGTTGTGTGTTCTCTATTTAGTGTTTTGATTCATTATCCATTATGTATATTTACTATGTTATGTAGTTTTCTACCATACATATTTTGAGAAGTCATTTTGATAGTTATGAATGTATTTAGTACCAAATTATAATACTTTAATTAATATAATTCTAGATGCATATTTAATTTAGGTATTACATCATTCTTCTTTATAATCATTATCGATAAAAAATAATTTTCGTTTACTTTTTAAAATATGATACTTATTGTTAAATTCAGGATTTATCATGACTTTATAATTGTGCTTTTGACCATATGGCTATTTTTTTTTATTATCATAAATTTAAACAAACATTTATTTGTTTAACGTATAAGGGATAAGCATAGCTGGGAATGAATAAATATATGTAATTGAAATTTATAATTTTAAAGATATTTATCAAATTAGAGAAAAAAATATATTTTTCTTTTTCTAGAAGCTTTTAGAATAAGAAAAGGGATTTTTTTTTCATAATTAGATAAATATTTATAAAATATATTATGAAATTCAATTTTTTTACCATGTTTAAACTGAATGATTTATTTTAAATTCTATGTTTTAGTTATTTTATATAATCTGTCGTTTTAACTAGAATATTTTTTTATATAAAAATAAATTAAATAAATAAATAAATAATAATAACTTAAAGGGTGTTTCTTTATACACCACCCAAGTTTCTTAGGCACCATGTGAAATTTCATTTTTGCCCCCATATTCCGGATTTGCACATTCGGACGCACCAAATTTTTAAAAAACGCTGATATGTTCCGGATGTGCACATCCGGAAGAATTCCTGATTTGCAAATCAGGAAAAAATCAAAAGAATTCCATAAAATCATTTACTTCTAAATATAATTAAATCCAATCTAATTAAAATCCAATATAATTAAAATTAATATCATTTTTTCAATATAATTAAATCCAATATAATTAAAATCTATATTAATTAAAATTAATATGATTTCCAATATAATTTTAATTAATATAGATTTTAATTAATATATTGAAAAAAATTAATCATATTGAAAATCATATTAATTTTAATCATATTAATTTTAATTATATTGGATTTAATTATATTGAAAAAATCATATTAAGTTTAATTATGTTGGATTTTAATTATATTGGATTTAATTATATTTAGAAGTAAATGATTTTATGGAATTCTTTTGATTTTTTTCGGATTTGCAAATCAGGAATTCTTCCGGATGTGCACATCCGGAACATATCAGCGTTTTTTAAAAATTTGGTACGTCCGGATGTGCAAATCCGGAATATGGAGACAAAAATGAAATTTTATATGGTGCCTAAGAAACTTGGGTGGTGTATAAAGAAACACCCTAACTTAAATGTTAAGAAAAAACAAACAAAGCATAGAGAAAAAATAAGAACACAATCCCAACACAAGAACATAACGTGGAAACTCCTAAACACAAAATGTGTCAAATAAGAAAATACATGAAAAAATAGTGTGTCCCTTATATTATAGTTAAATTTACACTTTTGTTTGTCTCAAAATAATTATCATTTGAAAATTTTAAAATAACTATGCTATATTTTTTCCTTACTAATTTTCTTTTATTTATTAAATTTCATTAAATTTATCTATTTATCTACTACAATAACTAAAAATTAATTTATCTTAATAAATAATATTACTTTTATTATTGACTAGCGTCCAGACGGGCATCCGCGTGCCCGTCTGTCCGCTTTTTTAATACGCATGAATGAAAATATAAATGATAGTTTTTATTTATATATAATTTAAAAAAATAATATTATGTGAAAGTTAATAATAAGAAGTTATGTAGAAGTTAATAATAGAAGTTATGTGGAAGTTAATAATAAGAAGTTATTAAATAAATTACAAAATAAAATAAGGGTAAAAATGATAGAAAAAAGAGCTACACAAAAACAAAGTATTCCTTTTATAAATTGTATAGATGTATAGAAAATAAGAAAATAGATGAAAAAATGGTGTGTCCCTTATATTATAGTTAAATTTACACTTTTGTTTGTCTCAAAATAATTATCATTTGAAAATTTTAAAATAACTATGCTATATTTTTTTCCTTACTAATTTTCTTTTATTTATTAAATTTCATTAAATTTATCTATTTATCTACTACAATAACTAAAAATTAATTTATTTTAATAAATAATATTACTTTTATTATTGACTAGCGTCTAGACGGGCACGCGTATGTCCATTTTTTTAATGCGCATGAATGAAAATATAAATGATAATTTTTATTTTAAATATAATTTAAAAAAATAACATTAGGTGAAAGTTAATAAAAAGAAGTTATGTGGAAGTTAATAATAGAAGTTATGTGGAAGTTTATAATAAGAAGTTATTGAGTAAATTATAAAATAAAGTAAGGTAAAAATGGTAGAAAAAAAAATTACACCAAAATAAAGTATTTCCTTTATATATTGTATAGATATCAACCAAACTAATTTTTTTTTATAAGAATCATATAAAATTAAAATTTGATATTTAATCTGAAGGAAAGAAAGTCTAATAATTTTTTTTTAAATAACTTATTGCTATGTAATCTTTTTTAAATAACTATAAATACCCTATCATATTTTTAATATCCTCGCAAAATCTTATCTCAATAATGTTCATCTCTTTTTCACAACAACAAAAAATCTCATTAATGTCAAACAATAGTGCACTCTCATTTTTCTATCAAAACACCGATAATGAATTTCTACAGAACATTCATATGAAAATTTCCACACCATCGTCCTCTAACATAGTGGGATCTAAGAGAAAATACAAGATGTCTCAGCATCACCACTACCATCGCCACATTGATGGTGTCTCTTTTGGGACCTTTAATGTATGTGTCATCTCTAATTGCAGTGTATTTAATCTCAATTATAATCGTGTTCCTCCTTAACTTAGATCCATTATGTTTCTCCTTTTTCATTAATCTCTTTTTAGCCTTTCAATGTTATCAATAAAATAAATTTGTAATTTTAATTTTATGTTTTATATTAAGAGATTATTAATTTAAAGTTTTATATAGATATTCATAGATCCTTGTAATTGTATTTGTGTCGTATAAATATGACTTGTCATTTTCCTCAAAATAAAGGTATTATAATAATTATCAATAAGAAAATATTTTTCTTTGAACTTTTTTAAATATGATACATATTTTCAAGTGGAGGTATTATCTTGAACTTTTTTAAATTTAGAGGGTGTTAAACATGGCTCGTTATTATAATTAAGAAAATATATTTCTTTTAACTTCTTTAAATATGATACATATTTTCAAATGGAGGTATTATGATGGCTTTCTCAACGTTCTCTAGATAATATGTCTATTTTTTTTACTATCACCAGCTTAAACAAACATTTTATTAGTTTAATCTAGAGAGATAAACATAGATGAAAATGAATAAATATGTTAAATTGAGTTTTTTTATTATATTTTAAAGATATTTATCTAATCAGAGAGAAAAATATATTTTCTTTTTTCTAGAAGCATCTTGAAAATGAAAATGATTTTTTTTCCTAATTTGCTAAGTATCTTTAAAATATAATATGAAATTCAATTTTATATCAAACCAAATGATTTATTTTAAATTCTATGTTTTAATTTGTTTATATAATGTAGTGTGTACCTAGAATATTTTGTTTGCAAAAATAAGTCAAATAAATAATAATAATCACTTATTTAATGTATTATTGTGTTAACTAGAATATATATATATATATATATATATATATATATATATATATATATATTTATAGCTATATAATATTTTTCAAAATACACTTATCATATTGTTAATATATTCCTCATAAAAACTTATCCTCAATTATGTTAATCTCTTCCTCAAAAAAAATATTTATTATTCTCAATAATGGCAAATAGTAGTTCACCCTCATTTTTTCCATCAAACACCACAAATGAATCCTTACAGAGAATCATATTAAAATTTTCAAACTATCGAGTACCTCATATCACTACAAAAAAAATTGGTGAGTTCCGACAGTTAATTTTTACTAGTTACGAAAGTTTGAACCGCCTGCAATGGTAAGTCGCGACTGTTGTGTTTCTGTTACAAACACGTGTGTCGACAAGCTATTCTGCAATTGTTATTAAAATCGTCACTCTATCCACCGTTCTAAATTGCGACGGGTGGGCAATTAACGTAAATTGCAAGTTGAGACGGTTACAAACCATCGTGAATTTGAATTTGAGTTCTTTTTTCAATCCTTGTTGTAATACCCCATAAATTATGTTACTCTGGATAATATTAATTGTGATCAAATGAGTCCCAGTGTACTCTGAGAAATTATCTGCAGAGATAATTAGAGTAACTGTTGAACTTAGAGTAAATCCAATTAATATTATCTGACTCTGAGATATTTAAGTATTTGAACTTTAGAGACTTTTTGGACAATTAGTAGTGTTACTATCAAATTGGGTTTCCTATATCATTTCTTTTTCTCTTTTTCTCTTCATTTGGGAAAGGATAGAAAAAAGGAAGAAAGAAAGAAGAAGTGAAGAAAAGAGAAAAGAAGAGAAAACCTAGAAGTGGAAAGATCAAGAACATCATCAAATCTTTATCAAATCATCTTCCAATCTTCACCATCATCATCTATTCAAGGTGGGTTCTAGATAGAAACTTAAGTTTTAGAGTTAGAGATGATTTTAGCTTAAGTTAGGTTTTATGAGAAATTGCTTAAATTGGTAATCGATGGAATTTAACGGATGAAATGTGTTAAAAACTGAGTAGTATAAGCTATATGAGTGTAGAATCATCTGTATTTGATTGTTGGATGTGTGGGTGTTTTTTGGTTTGGTTTTGAACCCAAGGGAATGCAGCTGTACGCTACAGAATTTCTGTATTTTCCCAGATTCGCAATGCGAATCCCCTAGCGAAGGGGAAATCGTGCACTCGCTGGCTGTTCGCACGGCGAAGGTGAAGGTGAACATTCGCCAGAGGTTCGCACTGCGAACTTTAGCTTGTTTTGGTTCTGCCACGGTTCGCACAGCGAATGGGGCAGTGAACCAGTGTTGGCTAGGCATTCGTTGGGAGCTTCGCACTGCGAATGAGGAAGCGAGCACTCGCTGACTCCTTCGCAATGCGAACATGGCAGATCATCCAACTTGTTTCTTTCATAACTTTTGACTCGTTTATCCGTTGTGAGTGTCCTTGGTATCGTTGTGAAGCTATGAACATCCTCTAGCTAATGAAAGTGAAGAATATCTGTTTATTGCCCGATTAAATAAATCAGAGGGAACCCTGAATTTGTGTGATTTGTGATATGTTGAATTATGTGTTTTCGTTATGTAATTGATGATTATTTGCCTATGCTCTTATTGTTAAACATGTTTGAATATGTATGCATGTTAAAATACGAAATAGGTAGAGTGAGGAATATTACCGTAAACAATTGTCGGAAAGTGTGGAAATGACATAGTGACAATGCTCGTGCATGAGAGGCCGAGGCGTGTGTCTAGTAATCATAACTAGTTTATCTTACGGTGTAGTTTCATGAGACTCGAGCACCTTCTCTGAAACGTATGCACAATTACTTGGTAGGTTTGATTCCCTACGTGTAGTACGATTGGAGCCTATGCATTGGGTAGAGACTTGTGATGGTTAACAGGCCATGAGAAGTTACGGTTCACGGTTAACAGGCTGATGATCCCGAATCCAATTCGTATGCCAAGTAACTACAAGGATCCATGACTCGGATCGTCTTCTAGACGTAGAAGCGGACGGGAACAGGGGATGCCTTGGTACGGTTATTGATTAGCGAGATTCTTGAGTTAACAGGCTCAGGACTTACTTTTGGTACTAGTGTGAATTAACAGGCTCACGAGTGTGAATCCATATATGGCATGTGTGTACTCAAAGTCACTTCCCTTCCCTTTTGACTTGAGTTAGGTTGTTAGAACCTTGAAAAGTCGAGAGGACTAAAAGATAGCGAACTCACTGAGATTTGATGTATCTCACCCCACGTTGTTGTTTACATCACAGGTACTACAGGTTCGGCGAAGGGTAAGGACAAAGTGGTTTGACTTTTCCTTACGGATCGTAGCTTTTGAGATGGCATGGCTTCTGCTATGGCGTTTTATTTTGAGATCATTGTATTGATCTAGTTCTTAGTGTATTTTGGGACATTTTGTATATGTTATGCTGTAGACTTTAGAACTTTGTAATTAGGGCATTTAATGTATATAATGTGTTCACTAGGAACTTATGGTATTTCAGTACCAAATACTTGGATTCATGTATAATATATATGCTTTGATGTATGTTGTTATATATGGGTGTTACAGTTGGTATTAGAGCAGGTCGTATCCTCGACCTAGCCATGAATTAGTATAAGTAATTTCTTTCCGTTTCATATGCGTTGTGTCGTTATTGGTCTTAAGTGTTATATGTATGGTATTGAGCCTGATCAACTTAATCCTATCTATATGACGTTTAGGAACATGGTTGGCAGACGCAGAAGCAATCGTGGTAGACCCACAAATCCTCCAGCTGGGACGAATCCGCCACGCGGCGATAAGAATGCTCCTTTGTATCAGTTTATGCAAGAGATGCAGCAGCAACATAATCAATTCATGCAACAGATGGTGCAACGGATGAATGGAGGTCTTCATCCTCAGGTGGTTGTTCCAGATGTGGTAGGTGGAAGTTTTCGGGATTTCATCCGCCTGAATCCTCCAGAATTTCATGGCGGATTAGATCCTGTGAAAGCTCATGACTGGATTGCTGGCATGGAGAGAATCTTTCTGATGATTTACTGTAGTGAGGAGAACAAGGTAGTGTTTGTTTCTCACTCACTGAGAGGTCCTGCTAGGATATGGTGGGATGTTGCTTCAGCTTTTATGACTATGCAAGGTGTACCTAAAGTGTGGGGGGCAGTTCAGGGCTATTTTTATGGAAAATTACCTTCCTAGTTCTTTGAAGATCCGAAGAGAGTTTGAATTCCAAGAGTTGAGGCAAGGTTACGTGGTTGAGAATGAGTGTGGGAGATCAAATCAGCAGTATAGACCTAGACCACAAGCCTTTAAAGGGAAACAGGTGCAAAGTGTTAGACCTAACACTCCCTCTTGGTGCCGGTTGTGCAACAAGTATCACTATGGGAAGTGTGTCGATGGAACTTTTAGGTGTTATCATTGTGATGGAGTGGGACATATGGCGAGGGATTGTCCCTAGGATAGGAATCAGACGCAAGGGAAGGAAGCAAAGGGCGATAACTCTAGGATTGCTGGTACGTGTTTGTTAATGGGTTTCCTTGTTTTGTTTTATTTGATTGTGGAGCAACACATTCCTTTATATCGATGCAATGTATGAAGCGACTGGGGTTGCAAGCTATTCCCTTGTCTCCACCCATGGTGGTTACTACTGCCATGGATGAGATTGTTGAAACGCCGTTAGTATGTGAAAATTGTGTTTTATCGGTAAATGAAAGAGTTTTCCAGATTGATCTTAATTGTCTGCCGCTTAAGAAAGTGGATGTTGTTTTGGGAATAGATTGGCTTTCTGCTAACTCGGTATTTATCGGTTGTGAGGAGAAACTAATTATTATTCCGTCCGGGGAGGCTACTCCGAAGGAGAAATTGACTACTATTTTAGAAGGTACAGTAGGAATGATTAATTTCTTGGTTGAGGAGGAAAAATCCGTTCTTTTGATTCTTACTAAGGAGGAGAGTAGTAACTTTCAAGTTTTGAGTATTCTGGTAGTTTGTGAGTTTCTTGAAGTTTTCCATGAGGATATCACTTCTCTTCCTCCGGAGAGGGAAGTGGAATTCTCTATTGACTTGATACCGGGAACGGCTCCAGTATCCGTTTCTTCGTATCGGATGGCACCACTTGAATTGAGAGAATTAAAGGGTCAATTGGAAGAACTGATGGCTAAGCATTTTGTTAGACCAAGTGTTTCGCCTTAGGGAGCTCCAGTACTGTTGGTAAAGAAGAAAGATGGTGGAATACGGTTGTGTATTGATTACCGTCGGTTGAATAAGGTCACCATCAAGAACAAAAACCCATTGCCAAGGATAGACGATCTGTTAGATCAATTGAAAGGAGCCTGTGTGTGTTCTTGAAGATTGATTTATGGTCGGGTTATCATCAGATTCGGGTGAAGAGTTCGAATGTACCGAAGACTGCGTTTAGGACCCGTTATGGTCATTACGAATTCCTAGTAATGCATTTCGGTGTGACTAATGCTCCGGCAGTTTTCATGGATTATATGAACAGGATATTTCAACCTTACTTGGACCAATTTATGGTGATATTTATTGATGAAATTCTTATCTATTCTCGTGATTCTCAAGAGCACGGAGAACACCTAAGAATCGTTTTATCCATCTTACAAGAGAGACAGATTTTTGCTAAGTTAAGTAAGTGTGAGTTTTGGAGGTCAGAAGTTAATTTTCTTGGTCATGTCATATCTCAGGGAGGTGTAGCGGTTGATCCATCAAAAGTTGAAGCAGTGATTAATTGGGAGAGACCGAAGAATGCTTCTGAAGTTAGAAGTTTCTTGGGATTCGGCTTGTGAAAGAAGTTTTATGAGTTTGAAGAAAAGATTGACGACCGCTTCTGTTTTGGTCATTCCTGATCCTAGTAAGTTGTATGAAGTATATTGTGATGCATCGAAGATGGGATTAGGAGGTGTGTTAATGCAAGACGGACATGGGGTGGCTTATGCTTCTCGACAGTTGAAAGTCCATGAAGAGAACTGTCCAACGCATGACTTAGAATTGGCGGCAGTTGTGTTTACTTTGAAAGTGTGGCGTCACTATTTGTATGGTGTGCGTTTTGAGGTGTTCGGTGACCACAAGAGTCTAAAGTATCTTTTGACCAGGAAGAGTTGAACATGCGTCAAAGAAGGTGGATGGAGAAATTTAGAGATCTAAATCTTCAATTTAATTGGACTCCTAATTGTGTGGTTATGGGGAATTTGAATGTCACCTCTACTCTTAGAGAGGAAATCCGACAAGGGCAAGGATTGGATGAGAAGTTACGAGAATTATTGACACAACCGGGTTTTGTGCGAACTACCGACAGAATCATTTTATTTAATCAAAGGATTTTTGAAGAAGCGTATAAGGGTACTTTTACTACACATCCTGGTTCTTCGAAGATGTATCAATATTTAAAGAAGGACTATAGGTGGTCCGGGATGGAAAGAGATATTGTGGTGTATGTGTTGGAATGTGCGGTTTGCCAACAAGTAAAGATCGAGCACCAAAGACCGGGTGACTTGTTGCAACCTTTAGAAATTCCGGTATGGAAATGGAATAGCATTTCTAGGGACTTCGTTGTTGGACTACCCAGTACTCAGGGTGGTTATGATTCGATTTAGGTAATTGTGGATCGGTTAACGAAATCCGCGCATTTCTTAGCTGTGAAGACTACCTACAAGGCGAGTCATCTCGCAAGGTTGTTCATTTCGGAGATAGTGAGATTGCATGGTGTTCCTTCTAGTATTGTTTCGGATCGAGATCCAAAGTTTACTTCGAGATTTTGGAGAGCTTTTCAACAAGCCATGGGAACGAAGTTGTGTTTGAGTACGTCGAATCATCCGCAAACGGACGGTCAGACGGAACGGACAATACAAACCATGGAAGACATGTTGAGAACTTGTGTACTTGAAAGTGGAGGAAATTGGATAGAACTTTTGTCGTTGATTGAGTTCTCTTATAATAACAGTTATCATGCAAGTATTGGTATAGTACCTTATGAGGCGTTGTCTTGAAGGAAGTGTAGGACACCGTTGTGTTGGGCAGAAGTTGGTGAAGATAGGATGTTGGGACCCGAGATTATTCACGAAACTACGGAGAAGATTAGGATGATCCGTGAGAAAGTTAAGCAAGCACAGGATCGTCAGAAGAGTTATGCGGATAACCGAAGAAGACCTTTAGAATTTGAAGAAGGCGATCACGTGTTTTTGAAGGTTACTTCGAGATTGCGGTTGAAAGGACCGTTTCGGTCGCGGAAGTTAAGTCCGAGATACGTGGGACCATATCAGATTTTGGAAAGAATTGGTGAAGTAGCCTACAGATTAGCCTTACCGCCTTCTCTGTCAGAGATGCACAACGTTTTTCATGTATCTCAGCTTCAGAAGTTTGCTCCAGATCCTCTTCAGCCAATTTTACCAGATACAATTGAGATAAAAGCAGATTTAACGGTTGAGCCTCAACCGAGTCGTATCCCCGGAAGAGAAACTAAAGTGTTAAGGAATAAAGAGATTCCCCTTGTTAAGATCCAGTGGGATGAGACGCATCCGGGCGATGCAACTTGGGAATTGGAATCGGAGATGCGGGAGGTCTATCCTCATCTTTTCAGGTAATTGTTTTAAATTTGTGGGCGAATTTCTATTTAAGGGGGGGGGGGGGATGTAATACCCCGTAAATTATGTTACTCTGGATAATATTAGTTGTGATCAACTGAGTCCCAGTGTACTCTGAGAAATTATCTGCAGAGATAATTAGAGTAACTGTTGAACTTAGAGTAAATCTAATTAATATTATCTGCCTCTGAGATATTTAAGTATTTGAACTTTAGAGACTTTTTGGACAATTAGTAGTGTTACTATCTAATTGGGTTTCCTATATCATTTCTTTTTCTCTTTTTCTCTTCATTTGGGAAAGGATAGAAAAAAGGAAGAAAGAAAGAAGAAGTGAATAAACGAGAAAAGAAGAGAAAACCTAGAAGTGGAAAGATCAAGAACATCATCAAATCTTCATCAAATCATCTTCCAATCTTCACCATCATCATATATTCAAGGTGGGTTCTAGATAGAAACTTAAGTTTTAGAGTTAGAGATGATTTTAGCTTAAGTTAGGTTTTATGAGAAATTGCTTAAATTGGTAATCAATGGAATTTAACGGATGAAATGTGTTAAAAACTGAGTAGTATAAGCTATATGAGTGTAGAATCATCTGTATTTGATTGTTGGATGTATGGGTGTGTTTTGGTTTGGTTTTGGACCCAAGGGAATGCAGCTGTACGCTACAGAATTTCTGCATTTTCCCAGATTCGCACTGCGAATCCCCTAGCGAAGGGGAAATCGTACACTCGCTGGTTGTTCGCACGGCGAAGGTGAAGGCGAACATTCGCCAGAGGTTCGCACTGCGAACTTTAGCTTGTTTTGGTTCTGCCACGGTTCGCCAGACGTTCGCACAACGAATGGGGCAGCGAACCAGTGTTGGCTAGGCATTCGCTGGGAGCTTCGCACTGCGAATGAGGAAGCGAGCACTCGCTGACTCCTTCGCAATGCGAACATGGCAGATCATCCAACTTGTTTCTTTCATAACTTTTGACTCGTTTATCCGTTGTGATTGTTCTTGGTATCGTTGTGAAGCTATGAACACCCTCTAGCTAATGAAAGTGAAGAATATCTGTTTATTGCCCGATTAAATAAATCAGAGGGAACCGTGATTTTGTGTGATTTGTGATATGTTGAATTATGTGTTTTCGTTATGCAATTGATGATTATTTGTCTATGCTCTTATTGTTAAACATGTTTGAATATGTATGCATGTTAAAATACGAAATAGGTAGAGTGAGGAATATTACCGTAAACAATTGTCGGAAAGTGTGGAAATGACATAGTGACAACGCTCGTGCATGAGAGGCCGAGGCATGTGTCTAGTAATCATAACTAGTTTATCTTACGGTGTAGTTTCATGAGACTCGAGCACCTCCTCTGAAATGTATGCACAATTACTTGGTAGGTTTGATTCCCTACGTGTAGTACGATTGGAGCATATGCATTGGGTAGAGACTTGTGATGGTTAACAGGCCATGAGAAGTGACGGTTCACGGTTAACAGGCCGATGATCCCGAATCCAATTCGTATGCCAAGTAACTACAAGGATCCATGACTCGGATCGTCTTCTAGACGTAGAAGCGGACGGGAACAGGAGATGCCTTGGTACGATTATTGATTAGCGAGATTCTTTAGTTAACAGGCTCAGGACTTACTTTTGGTACTAGTGTGAGTTAACAGGCTCACGAGTGTGAATCCATATATGGCGTGTGTGTACTCAAAGTCACTTCCCTTCCCTTTTGACTTGAGTTAGGTTGTTAGAACCTTGAAAAGTCGAGAGGACTAAAAGATAGCGAACTCACTGAGATTTGATGTATCTCACCCCACGTTGTTGTTTACATCACAGGTACTACAGGTTCGGCGAAGGGTAAGGACAAAGTGGTTTGACTTTTCCTTACGGATCGTAGCTTTTGAGATGGCATGGCTTCCGCTATGGCGTTTTATTTTGAGATCATTGTATTGATCTAGTTCTTAGTGTATTTTGGGACATCATGTATATGTTATGTCGTAGACTTTAGAACTTTGTAATTAGGGCATTTAATGTATATAATGTGTTGACTAGGAACTTATGGTATTTCAGTACCAAATACTTGGATTCATGTATAATATATATGCTTTGATGTATGTTGTTATATATGGGTGTTACACTTGTTGCGACGCTTTCAAATTGTCGTGAGTGTGAAATCCTGATGGTTCAAACCGCCGTAATTAGATTTACACATTTTAAATATAATTTATTTAGTAACGGTTTAAAGTGCTACTAATTATTTAATTTATATTTTTTGCAACAGTTTAAACCATTATTAATTTTTATCTATGGTATTCTTTTTTATTTAAATTATTATCATCTCAATTTTATTTATTTATAGTAATATTATTTTATAATTTTTTTTTAATTATTTTTTGATAGTATTTCTTTAATTTTTTATTTTATTTTCTATAAAATTCCAATCACAAACATCTAATATTAAATAAGCATCATAATGTCAAAAAAATGTGAATTGCATAATCATATGTAGTTCAATAAACCAAAATACATCAAATCCTAATTTTATAGTAATAAACATCATAATGCCAAAACTACATAAAAAAGTTCATAATCTAATTAATTTATAGCAAAGACTAATTAATCCTTGTTGATGATCACTTGTCTTACACAATATACTCGAGCATGAAATGTGTCAAATGGGCTAAACCAACAAACCTTCCTAGTATTTGCCTTTGAAACTCGTTCATATGCATCATCATCTTGCAAAAGAAACTCCACCAATAAGATTCTTGCTAATTTCTAACTAGCGTCTATATGGTCTTATTATTTCATAAGGTGGCAACATCACAAAAATAATCCAATATTTTGAGAAGAAAATAATTAAATACTATAATTTTTTTTATATTCTGGAGGATATAAATCCCATAAGGTGGAAACTACAAAAATGTAATGTAACTTAATACAAGATTAGCTATGTCTACATATATGTACCCTCCAAATAAAGTGGTATAAATGGCATATCATATATGAGTATTTCATAAAATAAACCTATATTAAAGAAACATTTACGAATACAATGAATTAATGCACAAAAATGTGTAAGCAAAAGCAATGGAATGAGCTAAAGTTTGTGAATCCAAATTCTTGTTCCATGTTACTCACCATGATAATTGGAGTCCATATTTTTGAAAGACTTCATGGCACTAGTATTTATCTTTATGCATTGACGTGATCAAATTTGTTAGTTCAACAAGGGGTTATCTATTGAAAGATTAGTTTATTACATCAGCAAAAAATGTAATGAATTGCAATTTAAAAAATATTTTGCAAGTTTCATACAATTAGACATTGGTGTGGAGATTTTGATATTCAATTCAAGATCATCGACTAGATAATTAACCAAATAAACATGCACGTACATGAGACATGTCTAATGACAACATGTTTTTGACATACAATACAACCATATGTGGATGATTAACAATAATATATATTCCTCCCATAAGAGCATGTTTTTGCCTAACATACTCTCCATACACAAACACAAGCATGTACTTCCCTAATACGCTCCCTACACACACAGTCACACATAGGCTCTAATGTCTTAAAAATATCAGACTAAATGTGTCACGTAAGAAAAATAAAAGAAGATATTTTACAATGATAATACCTCAACATAGTAACTAAATTCTAGCTTGCTAATTAGAAGCATGATTCAGACGAGGGTGAACCTTCCAAAACACAATTCATTATATTTCTAATTAGCTGTATGATAAACAAGAAAACAAACAAAAGTAATAAATACTAAAATTAAAATAAACTAATAAAAATAAATGTTGCACAAAGCGTTGCCCTGTTGTAATCAACAATATCTGACAACAGCGCTAAAAACTTGATGACTTCTCGGCAAATGTGCCGATAGTGTCGCAGTAATAAAAAATCGAACCCACAAGGAATGTGTTCGAATAAGACAGTGATGTGTGCAATTTAAGTAAAAAGAGTTATAAAAAGGGAGTTTTGCATGTTTCAGTACGAAAAGTAATTAAACTGGAAAACAATATCACGAAAGTGATCAGGTTGTGTTTTAGAATACCCTTATCCTCTCTTGTTGATGTATGATGCCTTATATGAATGGTCTTATCCTTATAATCTCATGGCGAATCAACAAAACCATTATAGTCACTACCCCACAAAATAACTCTCTAACAATTACTTGGAGCTTTCTATCCCTAGTCCGCCAGCGTAAGTAGTGTTAGGTGATGTGCAGACCGTTAATTCCCTATGCCACTACTCAAGGCCTTCTATCCCTATTTAACTAGCATAAATAGAACAATTGCCCTAGGTCCTACACATCGGCTACGGGTCAAGAATCCCTATGTGTCAAATATTAGATTAACAGAGTATCTCAAATAAAAAGCATTAAGCATAAGCAAATACTGAATAAAATTATAATTCAAAGGATTCATACAAAGTCAAACCAACATATAATTCCAACAAGATTGAATAAGGTACATCATCACACAACCTAACCTAAGAGAATTTAGCTAAACATTATTCAGAAAACAATACCACAATCGATAGATAAGAATAACATGAGAAGTTCCTTGAAGATATGGCCTCCAATGGCTTCAAATGCTCTAATAATCTCCTTTTGTGCTTCTAAATTTATGCTCTAGTCTCCACAATTTGTAACCCTTATCAAATAGAAAAAAACAAAATCTTTTTTTAAAGCAGTCAGAATGCGTCAGAAAAAGCCCAAAAAAACCACCCATCGCGCGCATAATATATGCATCGCGCGTGATGGATCGTTATCGCTTCTATCGCGCACGCGATGGCGCGTGTGATTATTCTTATAAGTGCGGGAAAAAACGCTCCTCTTTCACCAGAATTTTCACAAAGTCCCATTCTTCCATACTTGGTTATTTTTCACTCATTCTTGGATCTTTCTTCATCATTTTGGCTCATCTTTCACTCGTTTTTTCTCTAAACCTTTGACTAATTAGATGCAATGACGGACTATTATCAGTGATTATGGATACACTAATCAAATAAGCTCATTTCTTACCCAACAAGATTACGTATAAGGTTATCAACTTATCAAGGTTGTTTATTGTGGAGATTGTTCGATTGCATTGTGTTCCGTCTAGTTTGTATCCGACTGAGACCCGAAGTTTACTTCGAGATTTTGGAGGGCTTTCCATCATGCAATGCAGATGAATTTCAACCTTAGCACTTCAAAAAAATCCTCAATCATACGGTAAGACAAAATGAACCATTTAAACTGTTTAGATATGTTGTGAATATGTATCTTTGTAAGTAGACGAAATTGGAAAGACCACTTACCCTTGATCAAATTATCCTACAATAATAGCTATCATTCAAGAATCTGGATGGCTCAATTTGAAGCTTTGTATGGAAGAAAATGTATAATTCCTTTGTGTTGTACGGGCGTTGGTGTTAAAGGGATTCTTGGGCCTAGATAATCCAAGAAACCTGTGAGAAGATAAGAATGATTCAAGATAAAATGAAGATAACCCATGGCTGTTAGAAAAGTTATGTGAACCGGCATATGAGATCCTTGAAGTTTGAAGAGGATATCATGTATTCTTGAAGGTCACCCCTAAGCTATGGTTAAATGGGTGGCCCAAGACAAAGAATTTGATACAAAGATACATTGAGGAATCCATTATATGAGTATAGTATTTATCGAGGCACCTAAGGTCGATTGTGTAGGTTCTATTAGAAGTATATGGCCCATGAAAAGGGAGGTCGGTAAACACATAAGATACCCCTTAATGGAAATGATCTAGGCAAGGGTAGGTAGGTAAACCTGGAAAACCTCGCCTTAGTGGGAATATATCCAGGACTCTGGGGGTAGGTCTTAATATAGCAGTTCGTTATGAACGTTCTAACTAACCACCTCCTAAGATTTACATGACCGTGTAGCCAAGGGATTAATAGTTACTTACTGTGAGGAATAATAAGAGCTTCGTCATTTGTTCAATCACCTAAATACACAAGTATAGTATTATGATGCGAGTATAGTGTTCAAAACCTTTGGCTGATTTGACTTTAGGTTTAGCTAGGACTCCACGGAAATATGTGTATCTCTTCCCATGTTGAATATTTCATGTAACTTATGACGAGGCAAAGGCAAAGGAAAAATTACTCGATGGAGTGAATATTTTTTTTATGCAACATCCATTATGTATACCTACTATGTTATGTAGTTTTGTACCGTACATATTTTGAGGTGTCATTTTGATAGTTATAAATGTATTTAGTACCAAATTATAATACTTTAATTAATACAATTCTAGATGTGTATTTAATTTAGGTATTACATCATATTCTTTATAATCATTATCGATAAAAATTAATTTTCGTGTACTTTTTCAAATATGATACTTATTGTTAAATTGAGGATTTATCAGTTGATGGTTTTTTTTAAGGTGACAGAACAATTCTCAGTATGTAAGATAGATATTAAGCCATTCAAATTTCAAGGTTTATGTGTGGGCGGAAACCATAGAAGAATTTCATTTTGAAAACCTGTCATTGAGTGTATGATGGTCGGGTTTTATACTTGGAAAGGTAGATTGTTGTCTATAGGTGGGAGGGTGACTTTGATCAAATCTGTCTTGACAAACCTGCATGTGCATTATCTTTCCTTTTTTAAGGCTCCAAGGAAGGTTTGCAAGTCTTGGTTTCAATTCAGAGAGATTTTCTTTGGTCTGGTTCGAAGGATAGGAGGGGCATTGTTTGGGTTAACTGGAGTTTTACTGTAAGGCTAAGGGTGGGGGTTTTGGAAGGGCGGTATGGAAACTATGTCAATTCTATTATTTGTAAAGAGATACCAAGATCCGGTTCTTCATTTTCCTTATGGTTGAAGGATGTCATGCAGGCTAAAGAACAAGTGGGAAAGGATGATTTTGCTGATTTAATATCATTTTGGTTAGGGGATGGAGGTAGTGTTTTGTTTTGGTTTGCTAGATAGATTGGGAACTGGTCACTACATACTCTATACCCGAGCTTGTGGAACATTTCGAACATGTAGTATGGGATGGTAAAAGACATGGGGATGTGGGAAGGTGAGGTTTGGAGGTGGCAACTTGGTCTCAACTTAGTGGATGAAACTGTGTCACTGCGCCAACATTTTGAGGAGCTTTCTTTGTTGTTATTGGAGGTTTGTCCTAAGAAGGATTCTAAAAACATTATTATGTGGCCTTATAGTATATCAAACTGTTTCTCTGTTAATTCCTTTTATACCAGGTTACTTATGCCTTTCGCTGGAGAAAACTTGGATGATGTATGCAAGGCTGCTCTGAAGTTTGTGTGAAAAACAGTTGTTCCTTTGAAGACCAAGGTGTTTTCTTGGAGATTGATATTAGTCAGGCTTCCTACACTTGTAAATCTTGCTAGGCGTGGAATCATCCTTAACGCCCATTAGCTGGTGTGTGCTTTCTGTTTTGGCACTAATGGAGACTCTCACCATCTTTTCTTTAGTTATGTCAAAAGTAAGGCTATTTGGAGTAAGATATGTGATTGCTTCGAGGTGGGTGAGGTGCATGATCCCTGCTGCTACAGTCATCTGCGGTCTTGGATAGAGAAGTTGAGTGGAAAAGTTTCACTGCCTTATGCAGAAGGGATTTGGTCCATAGTGTGTTGGTGTATTTGGTGGAACAAAAATCAAATCCTATTCAATGATGAAGTTTGTGATCCAGAATTAGCTCAGTCAACTCATATTACAAAGGCATGACTGTTGGCGTGGAGGAAAGGGTGCTCGAAGAAGTAGAGCTGGCAGCACTGAAGATATGTTGGAATGCTTCCATCATAAGCAAACTAAAGTTGTTCTGTTAGAGGTTGATCCTAAACAGGTTACCTACTAGAAATAATCTAGTTAGGAGGAGGATCATTACCAACAGCCATGAAACTTGTTGTGTGCACTATTTTTAGTCTGATGAGGATGTTGATCATCTCTTCTTGAATTGCCATAGGAGCAGAATTATTTGGAACGGGTTTGTGGGTGGATGGGGAGGAATACATACCAAGCAAATTCTATATCTTCTCATTTTCTGAAATGGACATTCGGATTCCAACGAATTATTAAGAGTAATGTGGCCGCTAGCTTTTGGATGGTGGTAAATTGGGTAATATGGAGTTCAAGAAACAATATCATTTTTAGGGGTGAAGTTTGCGATCCGGAGTTATGTATCACGCGCATTAAGTTTTACACTTGGTGGTGGATTCTGAATTTAGAAAAAGGATACTTGAATTGCTCTTTTTATGAGTGGTACAAATGTCCAATTCAATTTTTGTAGTTGCGATATTTTGTAATGGGAGTGATTGTATTTCTAAAGGTGGTACACATTGTACCCATGTTATATATATAAAAATCTAGCTTATCAAAAAAAAATTAGTAGTTCAGAGAGTAGTACTCATTTCACAGTGGTGGTTAATTAAGAAAGCAAATCATAAATTTATTTGTAATTACAATGAATGGTGTAAATATCCATGAGAGTTCATCTAGAGTCTGGGAATGATTGTAACTCTTGTTGTTTGTTGGTTGTAATTGGGTAAGGGCACCCCTAGTGCCCTTGGTGAATTGAGATTCTTGTTATAAAAAAAATTCCTGGCTTTATAAATGACCATATACCTACTTTTATATTATCATAAAACAAACATTTATTTGTTTAACCTATAAGGGGATAAGCATAGATGGGAATGAATAAATATATGTAATTGAAATTTATAATTTTAAAAATATTTATCAAATTAGAGAAAAATATATTGTTCTTTTCTAGAAGCTTCTAGAATAATAAAATGGATTTTTTTCCTAATTAGATAAATATTTATAAAATATAATATGAAATTCAATTTTACCATGTTTAAACCAAATGATTTATTTTAAATTCTATATTTTAGTTATTTTATATAATTTATCGTGTTAACTAAAATATTTTTTTTATAAAAATAAGTCAACTAAATAAATAAATAAATAAATAATCACTTAAACACAAGACGTGTCAAATAAGAAAATACATGAGAAATACAAAGTCAGTTGGTAAATAAACTACTTAGTCATTGTTATAATAGTTAAATTTACATTGTCTCAAAATAATTATCATTTGAAAAATTTAAAATAACTCAGCAATATCCTTTTCCTCACTAATTTTCTTTTATTTATTAAACTTCACTACATTTATCTATTTATCTACTGCAATAATTAAAATTAATTTTATCTTAATAAACAATATTACTTTTATTATTGATATCAACCAAACTAATTTTTTCAAAAGAATCGTAAATGTGATATTTAATCCGATGTGAAGAAAGTCTAATTTTTGAAAAATAATTTATAGCTATGTAATCTTTTTCAAAATAACTATAAATACCCTATCATATTGTTAATATCCTCATAAAAATTTATCTCAATATTGTTAATCTCTTTTTAAAAAAACAAAAAAAGTTAATAGTCATTTTGTCCATTCGAAAAACCCTCTTATAAAAAAAATTTGCAAAAAATACCCTAACATTTAAAGATTCTCTCAATTTTGACCTTCATCACATCTAGTCATCTAAAAAACTGATGTGCCAGCATTTTTTTTTTTTTTTGATGTGGCAGACCAAGTGATTTTTTAATTTTATTTTTGATTTATTTAAATGTCACGTTGACATTTCGTTCAAAAAATATTAGAGATGGAAATAGAACTCATGATCTCTCAACACAAAGCACCACTCACTACAACTAGGATATGTTGTGTTTTATAATATTATTTGTAACTATAATATACATAATACATAATTAACTAGTTAATAAATTTTACTAAACTAAAATCTATTAAATCATTTTTATTAAACTATTTACTCTTTTTTTGTAATATACTGTAACTATTTATAATATAGTTAAAATGCTAAAAAATAATTATAATTTAGTTAAAATGTTAAAAAATAATTATAATATAGTTAAAATGTTAAAAAATAATTATAATTTAGTTGAAATAATATAGTTTATTAATTTGTGTATTAGTTTCATTTTTTGTGTAGCAATTTCGTTTTTAATTATATACTAATGTATTTCAAAATTATTTTAACATTAGTTTATTAATAATTCTAGTTTATTAATTTATATTAATAATTTTTATTTTAGTTTAATTTAATTTATATTAAAACGTAAATATTAATTTATATTAATAGCGTTAATAATTTAATTTCAGTTTATTAATTATTTTAACATTAGTTTATTAATAATTCCAGTTTATTAATTTATATTAATAATGTTAATAATTTAATTTATTAATTTATACTAATTATTTACTGTAAATATTATTTAAATAGTTATAATACACTATAAAAGCTACAGTAATAATATTTGTAAACTATTCTAAATTAATATTAATAACGTTTTAATAAGCTACAGTAATAGTTATTAATTTATATTAGGGTTAATACCCCTTTTGGCCCCTGCCATATAGGCGAAATCCCAAAAACAACCCTGTAAAAAAAAAAACACAGATTCCATCCCTGCCATTTGTAGATTCCCTCGTTTTGCCCCCTGAGTGGATTTGGTCAACCATATTGATGACATGGCGCGCTTAGTTGGAATTTTATTTATTTTTTATTTATTTAATTACACGCGTGGCATTTTTATTAATATTTTAATATTTAATATATTTTTATTTTTTTTTATTTTTTTTATTTTTTTTTATTTTTTTTTATATTTTTTTTTAATTTTTTTTTAATTTTTTTTTTTTTAATTTTTTTTTAATTTTTTTAATTTTTTTTTTAATTTTTTTTTATTTTTTTTAATTTTATTATAATTTTTTGTTTTATTTTGTTTTATTTTTTTAATTTGTTTTTATTATAATTTTTTTAATTTTATTCTTTTTTTTTATTTTTTTTCGTTTTTATTTATATATTTTTTATATTTATATATATATATATATATTTTTCGTTTTTGGACCTAATTTTTATTTTTAATTCTATTTTAAACAAATTGTTCTTTTAAAAATTAGTTTCATTATACTAATCCATTTATTTCAATTTATTACCATACTAATCCATTTATTCTCATACTAATTTCAATTCAACAATACTTATGAGTGATTTATTACCATTATAACTCCACTCATCAACCATCTTTATAACCTCTCTCCACTTCTTTTTTTTTCGTTACAATATTGTTTCATTTCTTCTCCATTGTTTTCAATACTCATCAATCATCCAAAACTCAATACAAAGCATACTCATAACACAACAATACCACACACCCTAATAAACAAGAATCTCAAGCTCTCATCACTCTCCACATCCTCATGAAAATGGTAACTTGCTACTGCCATGTTCACACCATAAGTTGGTAACTTACTATATCATTATCCTTACAGACAAACATTTGAATGTGAAAACGTCATTTATTGATGATAAAGTAAGCAAACAAAAACATCAAAGCCCTACAGACAAACATCACTACGTCTTGGGCAGAACGTAGGATTTTACACAAACAGAAAACAAAGGCAATTACTCTTGATGGGTCACTTGGATGACTTTCTCAGACGACCAATTGCATAGACTTTTACCGGGAGTGCAGGGGCGGATCCACTCATCCATGTCGTAATCACTATCCCCCTCATCATCAATGGCATTAACCCGATTAAAGAAGACACCAGCACTTGTGAACTGGACTGGACCATAAAACTTAGGAGGCTCTTGAGCTCGTCGGGGTGGCTTATATCCCAGTCCATAAGTATTCTGCTTCACCTGAACATTAATGACTTGGCCCCACTTCTGGGAATCACCAGCTTCAACTACAGCGCGTGCATCTTTGAAAGAAGACATTGAAACTTCTGGCTGATTTACCACCTCGGGTTGATTAACCACCTCAGGCTGACTGATCACTCTTGGAGGCTCCTCAGGAATTTTCACGGCTTCAAAGGCTTGGCACAGAGTCTCATGTATTTCACCATCTGACTCCATATACTTGAAGGTTGATAGGTGACTCACCATGATGTCTTCCTCACCACAGACTGTCACAACATGTCCATCCACCATATATTTCAGCTTTTGATGCAGCGTGGACGTCACTGCCCCAGCACCATGGATCCACAGACTATCCAATAAACAACTATAGGCAGGCTGAATGTCTATGATATAGAAAGTGGCTTCAAAAATTTCAGGACCAACTTTGATCGGCAATACAATTTCTCCAAAAACGGACCTCTTAGAACCATCGAACGCGCGCACCACCAGGTCACTTCCAAGTTAGGGTTGCTATTACCGACGAGATAATAGGGCACACACACACAGCCTACTATTACCGACGAGATAATAGGGCACACACACACAGCCTGCTATTACCTTACATTACATTCATATGTACTTATATATGTTACTTGTCAATCATATAACTGTTTATAGATACAACATCCTCATCCTCCCCTTACATGCACATTCATATGTTCTTTGTACAAAAAATTGTTCATACCAAAGGATAATGATATAGTAAGTTACCAACTTATGGTGTGAACATGGCAGTAGCAAGTTACCATTTTCATGAGGATGTGGAGAGTGATGAGAGCTTGAGATTCTTGTTTATTAGGGTGTGTGGTATTGTTGTGTTGTCAGTATACTTTGTATTGAGTTTTGGATGGTTGATGAGTATTGAAAACAATGGAGAAGAAATGAAACAATATTGTAACGAAAAAAAAAGAAGTGGAGAGAGGTTATAAAGATGGTTGATGAGTGGAGTTATAATGGTAATAAATCACTCATAAGTATTGTTGAATTGAAATTAGTATGAGAATAAATGGATTAGTATGGTAATAAATTGAAATAAATGGATTAGTATAATGAAACTAATTTTTAAAAGAACAATTTGTTTAAAATAGAATTAAAAATAAAAATTAGGTCCAAAAACGAAAAAAAAAAAAATATATATATATATATAAATATAAAAAATATATAAATAAAAACGAAAAAAAAAGAATAAAATTAAAAAATTATAATAAAAACAAATTAAAAAAATAAAACAAAATAAAACAAAAAATTAAAATAAAATTAAAAAAAAATTAAAAAAATTTAAAAAAAATTTAAAAAAAAATATAAAAAATTAAAAAATAAAATAAAATAAAAATAAAATAAAAAAAATAAAAATAAAAAAATATTAAATATTAAAATATTAATAAAAATGCCACGCGTGTAATTAAATAAATAATAAATAAATAAAATTCCAACTAAGCGCGCCATGTCATCAATATGGTTGACCAAATCCACTCAGGGGGCAAAACGAGGGAATCTACAAATGGCAGGGATGGAATCTGTGTTTTTTTTTTACAGGGTTGTTTTTGGGATTTCGCCTATATGGCAGGGGCCAAAAGGGGTATTAACCCTTTATATTAATAACGTTAATAATTTTATTTTATTTTATTAATTTATTCTAAATTATTCTACTGTAAGTATTCTAAACTATTTTACTGTAAATATTATGTTTTAATCTAAACTATTCTATTTTATTAAACTATTTAATATATTTAATTATTATGTTTTAATATTAATATTAATTTAATCTATTTAATCTAATTAAAATGTTAATTACTGTACCATATTAATATAATAAATTAATATACTAAATTAATATACTAAATACACATACTAAATTAATATTTTATTACTAAATTAATATACTAAAACATTTATAAACATTTTTAAACTAACCTAATTTTTAACATTTTTAAATTAAATTATAATTATTTTTTAACATTTTAACTATATTATTATTAGTTACAGTATATGAAAAAAAAAGAGTAAATAGTTTAATAAAAATGATTTCATAGATTTTAGTTTAGTAAAATTTATTAACTAGTTAATTATGTATTATGTATATTATAGTTGCAAATAATATCATAAAACACAACATAGCTTAATGGTAGTGAGTGGTGTTTTGTGTTGAGAGGTCATAAATTCTATTCCCTTCTTCAAGTTTCATCTCTAATTGAAGCGTATTTAATATCAATTATAGCCGTGTTCCTCCTTAACTTGTCAATGATCCATTATTGTTCCTCCTTTTTCATTAACCTCTTTTTAGCCTTTCAATGTTATCAATAAAAGAAATTTTAATTTTATGTTTTATTTTAAGAGATAACTAGAAAGATACCCGTGCTCCCGCACGGGTAAAATTATTTATTACGTTATAAAACATATTTAAATGTATATGTAAATCTGATATGATATAAAATGCATTTATATACATATTTACATTTGAGATTATCTATTAATTTTAAAATGAACAACGATTATGTAAATTCAATTAAATTAAAATATAAAGAAAAAAAAAGGGACTCGTGAGATGAAAAAAAAAGAATATTAAATATTTAAAAATAAGGATTTTATCATTTAAATTAAAATAATTATTGATTAAAATAAAATATGTATTGTGTTTATAGTGATCCGTGAAATAAAAAATTCATTTGATACGATATAAAATGTATTTATATAGAGATGTAAAATTGAAATTAGTT
The DNA here is from genome assembly GCA_022829125.1 of Lathyrus tuberosus. Classification (NCBI taxonomy): domain Eukaryota; kingdom Viridiplantae; phylum Streptophyta; class Magnoliopsida; order Fabales; family Fabaceae; genus Lathyrus; species Lathyrus tuberosus. Next base: position 14,343,034 of record JALAZF010000036.1, on the reverse strand, counting down.
ATTTAATTGTAAAATGAAAAATAATTATACAATTTCAATAAATAATGATGCAAAAAGAAAAAAAAAAGATTCGTGAGATAAAGAAAGACAAAAATGAAAATTTTGATGCGATAATGACCCGTGAGATAAAAAAATTATTTGATATGAAATAAATGTATTTAGATACAAAAGAAAAATTCAAAATAATTTATTTAATTGTAAAATGAATAATAATCATACAAATTTAATTGTATTAAATAATTATATAAAAAAGAAAAAAAAAAAGGAATCATGAGATGAAAAAAGAAAAAAAAATAGTATTTAAAAATAAAGATTTTTTTCTCTTAAATTAAGATAATGGTTGATTAAAATAAAATTGATATTGTTTTGATAATGACCCGTGAGATAAATATATAGTGTTATTATTATTTTTTTTTTGGAACAAAAGATAATATATTCCAATATGAAAAGAGTTTTAAGGTACATCAACTGGTTACAACCAAACTAGGCAACCAAAAGAAACTAGCATAACAAAGACAGAAACTTAAGTCATAAGACTTGCTAGGTATTTCCTATGTTTTTTATTCATCCAACATCTTTGTATTGTATTGTATATAATGTTTTCCTTTATGCGTGTGTAATCCTCTGCCCTGTGAAAAATGACAGCATTCCTATAGATCCAAATACCGTATACCGTCTCGGCAATAGCAGTTTTCAGGATTCCGGCCTTTGCTCCCTTACCACTAGTGTGTGTCATTAACCACTTCAGTTCTGCTTCCCATAGTTGCGGTTCATGAGTTATAGCCATCCAATCTAGCACTTGCTTCCATATGTCTTTGGTAGCGCTGCATGAAAAGAATAGGTGGTTCATTGTCTCTGAATTTTCCCTGCACAATTCACAGATATCTTCTTGCAACATTCCAAATTTTTTAAGTCTTTCTTTAGTCATTAGCCTACCATGGCATGCCAACCAAAGGTAAACAACCGCCCTTGGCCTAGCATGGTTCTTCTGAATTAAATGTCTCCAATTGAGTTTCTCACCCATTTCCATATACTCTGCATAAAGTTTCCCTATAGAGAATTTGTTGGTTTGCATCATATTATCCGACGTATTCTGATATTTGTGGATTTCATCGCGACTTGCCACCTATTAGCTCTAATTGTAACTGTCATTATGTTGCCACCTCGTATGTAGTAGCTGTGAACCCATTTCACCCAAAGAGTCTCCCTATTCTTGGCAATGCTCCACTGACATTTCATCATGGCAAGATGGTTCCACACTCCCAAGTTGATCAAGTTTAGCCCACCTTGGCTGATGGGCCTACACATTCTTTGCCACGCAACCGGAATTTTTTTGCTTTTCGCCTGGGCTGACCAAATGAAGGACCTGCATAGAGAGCTGAGCTTTTGGATCACTCCTTTGGGAAACGGAAAGCACATCAACCAATATTGAGCCATGGCAACAAGCACACTTTTGACTAGTTGGATCCTGCCTACAGTGCTGAGTAGCCTTGAGGTCCAATGTCGAATTTTTGCAGTAATCCTGTCCAACAGTGGCATATAGTGTGCTATGTTCAGTCTTTTACATGTCAATGGGACTCCTAGATATCTGACAGGCAGTTGGCCTTCCACAAACTTTGTTTTCTGCGTAACCTTTTGAATGGTGTCATCATCCATCCCACTGCAAAATAGTTTACATTTGAGTGGATTAACAGTCAAACCTGTGGAATCAAAAAATAAATTGAAGGCCTCCAAAATCAATTCAATTGAGTGGTAGTCCCCCCCTGCAAAACAACAAAATATCATCAGCAAAAGCTAAGTGTGTTATGCCCAATCTTTCACATTTACTATGGTGGTTAAAGTTGGGATTGGACTGCATTTTCACCATAACCTGATTCATGTACTCCATTATGATTATAAACAACAAGGGAGAAATAGGATCCCCTTGTCTAATCCCTCTCCTAGCTTCTATCACTTAAGTGTAATCCCCATTAATGTTATATCTATAGGTTACTGTTGTAGTAGCAAGCATTATCCAGTCAATGAATTAGTTTGGCAACCCTATTTCTTGAAGGATGCAATTGAGTGCTGACCAGTCTACCATGTCATAGGCTTTCTGCAGGTCTAGTTGGATCATGCATTTGGGTGTGGCTCCCTTCTTTGAGTATCCTTTCAGTAGTTCAAATGCAAGCATGATGTGGTTGTGTATCCCTTGTCCTGGTATGAAGGCTGCCTGGCTCTCATGGATCACTTCATGCATTACATGCCCCAGTCTTGAAATCATGATTTTTTATAGTATTTTGTAGACTGTTGTGCATCCAGCAATGGGCCTGTAGTCCCTTATAGTTTTTGCTTTATCAGTTTTGGGGATGAGTGTAACAATGGTACTATTGAAAGCTTTGTAGAGTTTTCCCTCTTGGAAGAATTCCTGAACTGCTCCCATAACATCTTTCTTGATGATATGCCAGTAACTTTTGAAAAATTTTGCTCCATATTCATCCAGGCCTGGTGATTTCAGATCTCCAATTCCATTTAGTGCTTCTTCTACCTCTTTCTCAGTTACATGAGCAGTTAGATAATCACATTGTTCCTTTGTAAACTGCTTACCTTTCCTCATTGTGTTGATGTCAACATGCTTTAAATGATTTGTTTTTGTTCCCATTAAGCTACCATAGTATCTCAGCACCTCTTGTTTTATCTCTTCTTGGTTAGTGGTTTCAGTTCCATCTTCCTTCTGCAGCATTTCCAAGCTTTTATGGTGTTGTCTTGTTTTGATGGAAGCATAGTAATATGATGTGTTACTATCTCCCTTCCTCAACCAGTCGATTTTTGATCTTTGCATAAGGGAAGTCTCCTCTATTTCATTCCATTTAAGTACCTCATTTGTACATGCTTTCACTCTCTCAATGTTACTGCTATCAAATCTATTATTACTGAGGTCGTGTTGAGCTTTGTCCAGTTCCTTCCTTGCCCCATCCAGTTTTACTTTAATGTGAGACATGGTCTTGCTGAACTCATTAAGAACAGGCTTTAGTCTTTGGAGTTTATTCCAAAGAATGTGCATTGCAGTCCCTTGCATAGGAATATTCCAGTTTGTTTGCACTGTCTCTACATACCCTGGAAGTTCAGTGATACAGTTGTTAAACCTAAATCTCTTTGTTCCTCTTCTAGTCTGCACCCTGTCATTAATGCAGAGCAAAGCATGATCTGATATTCCTGGTGCCATTATCCTCAGTGTTTTTTCCATGTTCTGTTAAAACCAATTGGTGTTAGCAATCACTCTGTCAATTCTTGAGTAGATTGCCCCTGTAGTGTGTTTATTACTCCAAGTGAAGTGATCCCCAGTGCTATCCGTCTCATTCATACCTGTGTTGTTCATCATCTGGTGTAGATCCTTGTACTCAGCTTCTGTAACCAATTTTCCTCCTTCTCTGTCTTGACAATGCATTACATTGTTGAAATCCCCTATGATGCACCAAGGGCCTGGGGAGGAATTCTTCAGTCCTTCTATAGTTTTCCATAAAATTTTCCTTTGCTCCAAGTGGTTATGTGCATACACGGCTGTCATCCAATATTTAAACCCTCCATCCTTTTCATAAACCCCACAATGTATCATCTGATCACTACTTCTAATCTTCTTGATATCTACTTTATCGTTATTCTAAGTAATCCAAAGTCTTCCATTGTCATGCCTATCATAGTTGTCTATATAATTAGTATAGAGGTTCAGTCTATCCCTTATATTCTTTGCTTTATTGGCTTTGACTCTTGTTTCTATCAGTATCAAAATTTCAGGCTTTAGCTTGTGGAGACGGGAGCTTATCTCACGAAGCTTACCTGTTTTATTCAGCCCCCTTATGTTCCATGAAATGATCATGGTCCTCTGTCCAAGGTCATTAGAGGGTCATTCCAAACCCCTAATGCCTCAAACCCATTCGTGCAATTTATTTCAGAAGTAGATCCAATTAAAGCAATTTTTTTACCTCGCTCTCTTGCCTTGTTCACCTTTGTCCAATTCTCCTCCTTGTCTTCAGTATTTTGCATTCCTGTCTTGATGATATCATCTTTGGGGGTCGCATTTGGTTGGACTTGAGCTGGTTCTATGGGTTGCTCCTTTGGATTCGCTTCAGTAGTCGAGGCTGCCGGTTCTCCTACCTGGTGTACCTTCTTTGGCTGCCACTGTTTTTCCATCTTCTTCCGTGGTTCCCTACACTTGTGCCCAATCTTTTGGCATTGGTCACACTATAGGGGCCTCCATTCATATTCTACTTGTTGCATCAGCTTCCTACCTTCACAGTCCTTTATGTTAATTTCTTTGACCAAGTCCTTTGTAATATCAACTTCTACCAGGATCCTAGCATATGAAACCCTTAGCTTATTTGTCGTGCATTCATCAGTGACGAGAGGCACACCGATAGCACTGCCTATCTTGCTCAAGCTTTTCGCCCCCCATAGGTATAATGGTAGTTGGGGTAATTTGATCCAGAGCGGTAGCGTTCTCAACATATCTCTCTTGAGGTTGGGGTAATAGATTGTTAATATTTTTAGTGTTAGTAAATAAAAAAAATAAAAAAAAATTAAAATAAAAGTGAAAAAGTGTGGAAAAAAGAAATATGAGAAAGATTTGAAATTTGAATGAAGAGAGAGAATGAGTGAATAAAGAAGATTGACACTTGGCATGTAAATAGAGAAATGATTGAAAATTAATTGAGACATTTGTGAATTACCAATTTATCCATAATGTAGTGTAATAATTTTTTTGTGGAAGGGCAAATGAGGGAATGCATGCAATCTATTTTTAATGGGTTGATAGTAGATAGTAGATTGTATTTGTGTCTTATAAATAAGTGCCGAAGATATTCATGGTATTTAATTATTTCCATGCAAAAATTTAGAGGGTGTTAAACATAACATGGCTCGTTAGATTATTTTAAAGAAAAATATTTTTCCTCAAAATGGAGGTGTTATAATAAATATCAATAAGGTGTGCGTGTGTATGGCCTAATGGTGAAACGCTTGGGTCTTGAAAGTGTGCTCCTCTCAAGGTCTCAAGTTCGAATCCTGCTAGGTATGAGTTGCTTATTAAAAAATAAATAAATATCATTAAGAAAATATTTTTTTAAAACTTTTTTAAATATGATACATATTTTCAAATGGAGATATTATCATGAGTTTTTCAATGTTCTCTAGATCATATATCTATCTTTTTATTATCACCCGCTTAAACAAACATTTTATTAGTTTAATCTAAAGAGATAACCATAGATGAAAATTAATAATATATTAAATTGATTTTTATTATTATATTTTTTAATGATATTTATCTAGTTAGAGAGAAAAATATTTTTTCTTTTTTCTAGAAGCCTCATGAAAATGAAATTTCTTTTTCCTAATTTGGTAAGTATCTTTAAAATATTATATGAAATTCAATTTTATATCATGTTTAAACCAAATGATTTTTTTAAAAAATTCCATGGTTTAATTAGTTTATACAATGTATTGTGTTAACTAGAATATTTTTTTTTACAAAAATAAGCCAAATAAATAATAATAAT